>JAUNZM010000157.1:2978333-4467500 GCA_033459285.1 Clamator glandarius | reverse complement strand
GTGCTGCACCGTGCTCATCCTCATTTCCCAAATTGTGTGAGCTGCTCGCAGCGCCGAGGTCTACCCATGTGCCCCTAGGTTTGCCTTGGCATGGCGAGCCCCATCCCCACCCTCCCCAACTCGCAGCTGTATCACGGGGCAAGGCAAAGCCTTCGGATTCTCTTGGAGAAGATGAAAGGGTTAAGAAGTGCTCACCTCTGCCCTGTGAACCCACTTGGTACCATCAGGTTGCCAAGCAGAGGATGGACTCGATTCTGTGGCCATGCACTCTTGGCAGAATTTTTAAGCAATCTTAAAATTAGAAAGTGTTTATTTAAACTACAGTCCACACTTTTATTATTTTACTATCCTTTTGTGTTTTTTTTTTTTCTTTGTTTTCAATTAAAAACAGTCAGGATTTGAGTTTTTGCTTTCCACTAGAATAAAAGTAATTTGCAAAGATAATACTGTTGTGGGAATGGAGGAACCTTTCAGCTGATCACTAGAAGCAGCAAATATTTACCAGCTGGCTCTGATGCTGAATTGGAGACTGATGTGGAGAACATCGTCATCCTGCCTACAGCTCTGCTGACTTCATCAAATCAGACCATCTTCATTTTACAGTTATTTTTTCTCTTAAATGTAATATTCCTGGGAAAAAAGGAAATTGTCTTCTGAGGCTTGCACTTCTGCATAGTTTATTTAAAAGAAATTCTGCCTGGCTGCTCCCAAGGATTCATGTAGGTCATTCAAGCTCCGATTTGACCAGCTACCTCATGTTCCCTCCTCCAGACATCTTCCTTCCTTGTCTCTTGCTACAGAAAAGTGTTCCCAGAGTAAATCCTCTGCTAAGTTCACAGCTCAGTTGAAGTCATGCATCACAGGAAGGCGTGTGAGTAGTTGCCCACCTTCTCCTTTCACCAAAGCTGGAGAAAATAGAAAGGAAAATGGATGGAGAACAGGTCAATGAGGAGCTGATGCCAGCAGAAGTGCTACTGCCCTATGCTACCCCGTACTGGAGGTGACATCCCTGCGTGTGTGCCGCTGAGGATGCTCCATGACATGCTGAATGGATCAAGGCAGATTACCAAAAGCTTCATATTTAACTTCAGCTCGCTCTGATGAAGCTGATTAGGGAGCAACCACACAAGCTAACAGCAGGCAGGTCTGCAGGGACAGTGACCTCAGGAAGCAAGAGTGAGTGTAGGAATGCAACCTCTTCAACTAAGGGATGCATTTTGGCAGCAGCCCCTAGACTTGTGTCTTTAGTGCCTTTCCAACAACCTTGTCTCAAAAAAAAAATGCTTAAAATTGACTCTGTTGCAAATAATAATACGGTAATGGTGTGGCACGGAGCAGTGGATCTACCTAGAATAGTAACAAATGAGGAGAAATTGGTAGCAAACCCCACCGTTTAATTCTCCTTCCCTTCACTGTCTGTTGTTATTTTGATAGTCAAAGTTGAAGACATCAAGGAAAACAAGGACCTTCCAAGCAGCTGCTCGGCTGCAGCCAGTGTGATGGGAGCCAAGAGAGAACCTGCCCCTGTGACTGTTCCCAGCTTTGCGGCTGGAGCTTTATGCAGGTAGAGGTGACCCTTTGTGTCGTCTCATGTCCTTGTCCCCTTGTCTAGTCCATCCACATCTCCTGGTGGAGCCCTGCAGGCGAGGGGGCTTAGTCAGCGAGCGCTGCAGAGGCAACTTTAACATAGACAGAAGAAATAGGACTAGGAAAAAAAAAGCCACTGCAATTGAGCAGTGGGTGACACTGCGAGAGGAAGAAAAAGCCTCAAACTTTAAAGGCAGTGTTAAAACAGGGCATGCAGAAAGTGAAGTCAATTAGGCAAAAGAATCGTTTGCTGACGGAGGTCGCCGGGCTGAATTCCTATAAGGATTCATGAATCGACTAAAAATACCCTTGGGATGGCTTGAGCACGGACTGAGTTACTGAAGGGCAATGCCCCAGATGACCCAGGAGACCCTTTCCAATCCTACAGTATAAACAATGACGCTATTAACATTTGTCCTAAGTACCTGCTTGGGCTCCTCGCCTGCCACCCCAGCGCTTCAGCTCCCACCCAGAGCAGGAGCGGAGGCTGCGAGATGTGCTCTGCTCCCCACCTAACCTGGAGAGCATCCTTTAGGTCCCAAGCAATTGCTCTAGTTTCTCATCCCTAAAACGACCCCCGTAGACAGGGAATTACAGAGAACCCTAACCACAGTGGTAGGAGCAGCGAAAGGCCAAAAAGATCAGCAGAAAAGCCTGATGGAAACCCTGCAGAGCTGAAAAGAACAACAACAGGAAGGCTGGAGAAAATCACTGGCAAAAGAGACCCAGGGCACAGAGACCTTAATGGCCATGTGATGCCGAGGAGGCATTCGCTGGGGATGGGGGACAATCAGGGGAATTTACAGGTGAGTATTTTAATCATAGAAACAAAGCCAACCACACCTGAGGGAACCAAAAAAATCCAGACGGAGTATGGATACCACATCAAGAAAAGCAACAGGATGGTGGGACCCACCAAGATGCTCCAGGTGGCCTTTGCCTTTGGGATGCGCCTCCTCACTGGGGAGGAGATATCGGTGTACAGACTCTCTCAGGCGAGGGACCGTGTGGGGATTGTTGTACTGACTGTGGCAGAGGAAAAAACTTCTTGTTATTAACTATTGCTCTCTCCCTTAACATCCCTAATGACTAAACCTGACTGAAACAGCACCCGTGGTGCCACTGTTGGGCACTGTCCTGGGAGGTGACAGCGCTGTTGTACCTCGTGTAGGTGTTCTGGTCAGGGTTTAATGCAAACGCAAACCTGCAGCCCTAAATCTCTAACTCGTCATTCAGGTACTGAGGATAACAATGAAAACAAGGTTAGGTAAAAACATCCACTATCAAAACTTAATTGTGCATCCACAGGCTGAGGCTCATTATTCATCCTCCAACCTGGAAACAAATTAGTCTAATGAAGCCGTGAGTTAAATCAGAGAAAGGATGTAAAGGCTGGGGAATATTTGTGTCTGTTCTCAAGTGTCAAAACCAGTGCTGAGCTGGTACTACATTTTTCACCAGAATCAGATGTGTCCTACATGTGGTGGCTTGCCCAGGGCCTCAGTTTTGCTAAGAACAGGCTGCAGTTGCTCAGAAGAGGGAATGTGAAGCTCTTAGAGACCCGTGAGACGTGGGGGCTTACCCAAAACAGAGGTGGTCAGAGGCCAGGCGTGTAAAGAACCCCAAACACCAGTGTCAGCTGCCACAGAACCAGCCCAGCTCGAGGGATCCGTTTAGCCCCAGCAAAAGTTCCCTGGTGAGAGCCAGCAGAGCCCCACGGAGAAACTGGCTCCACTGACCTGCAGGAAATGTGGAACCAAACCCCAGGGGCTGGGAAGAAAAGAAACTGATAACTACAGTGGGATGGCGGCTCTCGGTGGGTTTACTGCGCAAGCGTTTTAAGAAGCTGAAGACTATAATTAGACTGCCTGGGAACGTATAATCACAGCAAGGAGGGCCTTTTGCCCTGCTCCTTCCCTGCAGAATTTGAGGAGAAATGAATTTACATCATAGGAAAAGGACTTCATAGGCATTTAATTCCGTGCTCGCTGCTGCGCTGCCCAGCACCGTTTGGATTCGGACCAGTTGCTTCAGCCGCTTTTAGAAGTCACCCATAAACGGTAACTCCTGGCACAAGTGGGCGAAGCCAGGGTCTGGGGACAGTTAGAGGCTTGCTCGAAGCACGCCACAGCCAGCTTGGTGACAGATAGCCCAGGTCTGAGCTCCGCAGCAGAGCACAAAAGCTTCAAGTGACCTGGTAAAGAACGTGCAGTACCAGCGAACAAGTCCCCGAAGACCCCCGGCTGAGCCTTTCTCACCGCTTTATTCTCTCGTTCCCATCCTAATGTGCTTAACTATAAATGACCCCTTTATTTTTTATACCTCCATTTAGTTTTTCCCCTTCTTCCAAGGAAGCAGTAAAACAGGGAAGCCAAGAAGCAGAGGTCTTATTGTAAACTGAGTGCTCACACAGAGCGGTTCTGGGGACCTCGCAGCTCACGTTGAACATTTGTATCACCACAAGGAGCCTCTGGGCTTCTCCTCTGAGACCCTAGCCCTGATCCTGCTTCCAAATTTCCAGGAGAAGCCTATAGGGATCACTTGGGCAGAAGTCCTGACATTCCCTGAGTGAGTCTGGCACTATTTTATCTCCAGTTTTGTTGGGTGTTTTATTGCGTGCTGTCCTGGGGCTCATCACAAGGATGGCAGATTGGGGGTGAAGATAAGCAGAGCTCCTCAAACGCAGCCCCTTCGTTATAGTCTCTGCCTCTGATATGCAGAAGATGCTCAGCCACCCTGGGCAGAAGGACAACAGCTTGCTGTTTATTAGTATAATTTTTAAAGGTGCCTCATTGTATTTATTTGCTGTGTGGTTAAGCATTTATTATTTATATTTAATTTTCCCAGATTCAGAGGGGCACCATGAGTGGCTGAGTGTCTGCAGATTCAGTGCAGCTCCTTCACACACTTATTTATGTAACCTTGGCCTCCCCCACGGGGCTCCCGTTTCACTATGTGCCATCGGCCTCTTAATTGGCCTCACAGATCACGCCTTCTCCTTCGGCTCACCCAGGTCCCTGCGACTCGTAATTTCTAAGATATTAAATGTGGTTGAAACAAAAGAGTTCATTGAATTAAAGCCAGGAAGTTTCCTATCTCTCCTAAACCTTCGCTTTCAATCCTCTCTCCAGGGCGATGACCAGACTGGGGTCTGCAGGGCTCGGGGAAAGACCAGGCTGTGTCCTGGCCAGGAGAAGGTCATGCTGGCTGGTGAGTCCAGCCAATGGCAAGCCTGGCTTCACATCCAGCCTTGTCTTCTTGATAAGAGTATTAGGCACTAATTAGACTCCAAGCAGCTGATTAACCTGCAGGGATGTATGGAAGCTGTTCTCGCTATGAGATACTGCAAGAGAGGCAGGACTATTTCCATGGGGACCCCTTTTACACAGCCAGTGCAGCTCCCTTGGACACACAGCGGGTGGTGGGATAGGGGAGAGCCATCCCCTGCCTCTGAGCCACTTCAATCTCTCTCTGGTTCCTAGCACTGCAGCACTCGCCCTCAGAGCTCTAAAAAAGCCATTTTCAGAGCCAGCAAGACCAGGAACTCCCACTGACATTTTCCTGAGAAGTAAAACCACATCAAGGTGATGGCTTTGGACTTAGGGATGCATCTGACCCAAAGACGCTGCACTTCACTTTCAGCCACCAGCCATGGTGCCTCATGAAGAAATCATCCAGGGGTTTCATCCAAACACAGCAGAAAATGCACTTGGAGCTGTTAAACTGTATTTTATACAATACTGATCCTGTAGCAAGGAGTTCCACATGTCAGTGATAACACAAAGACATCTGGAGAATTCAACCACGTGAGGTTTTGACCAGGGTAACTAAATCTCCAGGTGAAGGGGGCTGATATCCCTGGCACATGTTTACCCAGTTGCCAGCTGTTTGGGGTTAAAAAGACACTTCACTCCCATAGGCAGAGCTATTTCAACATTAATAGTTTTATACCTTCTCCTTAAATATATCACAGGTTAGACTTGGAGATAGAGTTTGAGAGTAAACATTGTTATGCCGGAGCTGTCATCTGTGAGTAATCACAGACCTAATTGAAGCTGGCCAGCCTATTAAATAAACATTCAGCCTAAACGAGGGAGCAAAGAAATACCCTTTAGTTTAGTAATAGTTGAAATGATGGAAACTGGGTTGGAGTAGCAGGAGCGCCGGGGCGGGATGTTTCCCCTGGCAGCACAGAACAACACGCTGTGAAGCAGCAAGAGGCAGCAACCAGCACTGAGAGGGAGCGCAAGGAGAGATCTTCCTTGGGGCAGTGTTCCATGCCTTCCCCAGCAGGTCTGGGTTTGGGTGTAGGGAGACTGCAGTCACAAGGAATCTGGCTTTATTGCACCTGGGGAAACATGACTTTCCTACCACCTCCTGTTAACAGCTGGGCTAATGCTCGCAAAATAGTCCGAAATCACCCTCCCAGCATCAAATACTGCCTAATAGCTCCATGGAAATGGGCAATGATACAATCTTCTCCTGTTCCTTGGGGAACCACCTAATTCTCCTTGTTGTCCGCCACTTTTGCCTTGTCCTTGGGCATTTCATGTATAGCAAAGGCTACAGCTTTCAGGAGCAAGCTGGCAGCTCCCACAGTTTGCTGAAGTGCCACAGGTGCCACCAGAGCACACGGGCATCAGAGGCAGCGCTCGGGGTGCCTGTAATGCAAAACAGCCACATTATCACCCCAAGGAATCTCGCGGCATCCTGCCCCCTCCCTGTCCTCTCGCCAGATGTTGCAGGGATGTGTGTTAGCGGCGCTGCCTCTTTGGGAGGTGGTGAGAAGAAGGCGATGTGCCCATGCGACATGCTCAATTTCCCCCAAAGATAGTGCAGCCACAATAACATTTTTTCCTGCTGATGGTGTCCATGTGTCTCTCCCTTTTCACTGGAGCCCTGTTACACACCAGGATGTGGTACAAGCGTGTGTGCACCTTCTGTTGCTCAAGCCATCCCAGCCTTTCCAGGGAGGATGAGGTGCCTGGCCTTCCGTGGTTAGTTTAAGAAAAACACTCTCCCAGTGATCAGTGCCTGCACGAAGTAGATGTATGGTTTCAATTCTGTCCTTGAGCCATGGATCATTTAATGTTGTCAACACATATACATCCTTCTCAAATATCCCACTGAGAATTTCTAGGGACTGTAGACAGCTTAAAGCTAGCGTTACAGCAGCAGCTTCATATTTGCTTTCAGATCCACGTGCATTTTTTAATACTGAAGCTTGCATAATTGCTGCTGAATTTCTAAGCAACTTCTTCAAAGGGACAGAGGTGCCTTAGCAGTAGGAGGACTGATGGCAGAGCCGGAACCACGCCTGTTGTTTGCTTATACTTTCCCAGCAGCTGCTCAGAAACGGTGTTTGAGGAGCCCTGAAGAAGGGATAGGTAGGGACCTCCCAGCTTGGCATGTGTTTGAATCGCGGGATGGCTGGGATGCGCTTGCCAAACAGCCCCCGATGCTGGGTACCCGCACTGAAAACATTTGAGCACTGCACATGCATTGCACAGTCTGCTTTGAAAAGTGGGATGGGTCACTGACAGCCTTTATGGGTTTAGCTGCTGGTTTGGGGTCTTTTTCTGAGGTCTGGATGGGCCCAGAAGCACAGTGAGATGCCACATGCAGTGAAGGTGACCTGGCAGGTGAAGGGTCCATCACAGGGCTGACTGAGGCAGTGCTATAAAAGGGCAGATAAGGTGGTTCCTTGGAGTAAAAGAAGAGTCTCCTGACCTTTCCTACCTGATGGGAATGGAGTTGCAGCTAGGTGGGGTCTGGTACCTACTGGGTTTGAGCGTCATAGTCTCTCCACAACATCCCTGTGAAGTGGGAGGTGTGCTGCTGTTCCATGGCAGTGGCATCAAGCTCTGCTTGGGTTGTCCGTGCTGGTAAGGGGCAGTAACCACCCTAAGGAGAGGGTCAGCCTCCTCTTTGTGAGCTGCCAGCTGCTCTCTCAGGCGCAGGGGAGAAGAGACCAATGTGCTGTGATGGCTGATGGCTGGAGCGTGAGAAAAGCAGACTAGGTCTACTGGAGAACCTGCATGAGCTGATCAGTGCTGAGAGGTATGGATGAAGCTAGGTACCCAAAGGCTTTTTTTTGGAAACGTAGAGGGGCTGTGAGCGATAATTACTGCCTGGCTGTGTCGTCAGCATCAGGCCTTGGGGCTGCAGGGCTCTGCTGCAGGCATGGGAGGCAGCTCCTTTCCTTCCCAGAGGAAGGGCCTTTCTGGGGGTGACACCAACCTCAGACATCACTCTGTACTGAGGAGACTGTCCCCTCTCCATCCCTGGGCTGCCACGAGGCCCTGCACAGCATCTCCTCAAAGGTACCTGGTCAGCCAAACTCCATTTACTGTGTCTGTATATTTATTATGGAGTCCAGGGTAATTACCTTACAGCCCTGAACATTAAATATAATTTGTCTTATTGTGATAGGTCCAAATCTTTATGAATTTTATCTGACACTCGTTCCCTTCAATTATCTGCCATCAGAAAAAGTTTACAGTTGCTGCAAAAATATCAATTTGCCAGAGGTTGCAATGCATTTCCTCTCCCTCTCTGTAATTTACAAACTTATATTCTATGATTAGAAAGAAAAATGGCTAATAGGAGAAATATTCATGCAAAATCGATACTGAATAAGATGCTGCCACCTTTTGGCTTAACCTAATTTTACATCTAGGGCCAAATTCTTCCCTGGTGTAACTGATTTGCTGGGAGAGGAGCAGCCACGCTAGGGCTTGCTGGGAGGGATGGGGAGGTGAAGCATCATCTGTGGGGCTCACTCCATGGCTGTGAACAGGGTAGGGGAAGCTGATGCCGCGGGAGCAGCAGGCTCCAGTATGAGGAAAGCTTCCATAGCTGTGCTTCTGCAACAGAAATTTCCTTCTTGCACATCCAGAGCCAAAGCAGAGGTTCACAGCAGGTTTTTCTCTCCCTCCAGCCATCTAGGAGTCTGGTGGTGGAGCTGCGTCCTGGGCACAGGGACCAGCACTGGGCTGTGGGCTTATGTCCCTGCTGATGCCCTGTGAAAGAGGGTCTGGGATTGGATGAGACTCAGCACAAGGCTGAAGGTGTCTAACAACATTTTGAACGAGTTCGTCTAAGCTTGTAGGCATCCTCCACCCTGTCTGTCTGCAGCACGGTTAGGACTTGCAGTGCTCTCAGTCTTGGTAGCTATTGAATGTTCCTGTTCCTCAATTACACGTCACTGCAAAAGGCTGTGGAGCCCAAAATATTGCTTTGCTTTCAAAAGAGAACAAGAAAGCGCGTGATTTCCCTAAGCAAAGATATTTCCAAGTGCTAAGTGCTACAGCAGAGAGATTGTGGAAGCTGCTCTCAGTTCGTGCCCAATAACACAGGGGTTTTTCAGCTGGGTACCAGCAAGCACGCGATTAAAAGCTCTTAGGATTCTGTGGCCGTGGGATTTCCAACAGAACTTGCTATTTCTCTCATATCTTTCCCTTTTGTTTCCCCGAGTCCAGGGCAGAGTCTGAATTCGGTAATTGCCACCTGGATTTGCTTTGCTGTCTTCCCAAAGAACTGGTTTGAATAAATTGAATTGGCAAATGTATTTTTCAGCTGCAAAGCGTTGTGTCAGGAATAATGTAGGTATTTTACTACTCTATTCCAGTGCTGAACGCGCTGCCAGGGACTGCGAACCAATGCAGGAGCTCTCTGAGCAGCTCCCTCCATTTCCTCATGAGACATACACATCTTTTTTGGCTGGGTGCTCCATTCTCTAAAGCAAGAGCAGAAGGAGCTACTTGGAGATTCCTCAGCGTATTATGCAGCTCTCCCCCATCGGGTGATTGTCCGCTAATAGGATCCTGTGGGTCGTACTCCTGTTCCCTTCACTAGGGAAGATTTGGGTGCAGCAGTCACCTTGTCTCCTGTCTGAGCAGCCAGTCCCACAGTCAGCAGAGCCCAGGGCAGCGTGGTGAGGACAGGCTGGTCCTGGGGCTGAACCCCCAAGCAGGACAGGGCATTAAGCTGCTGAGCTTTGCTGAAGGAACCCAGGGACTGGGTTAGGCTGTGGAAACTCAGCAATCAGGAGCTCAGGAGCCTAATCAAGGCACTGACTAGGTGCTGGGCAAGTTCTTTGGGTTGGGGACTCACTGCATTTCTATTCTGCGCTGGTGCTTGCAAGATGGAGGTGGTCTGAATGTGCCAAGGCATGAAGTTCACGAGGGGTAGAGGCTCACCTGAATCCTCCCTACCTTGACATGGTCAGGCTCTATAGGAGAAGATCTCCTTGATGCAGGTGAGGGCACAGCCAACGTCTGCCAGCAGGTCAGCACACACCAGCCAGCCACAACCACCACTGACACACTGTTGTCTCTCCCAGTGCCAACAAACCACTGTGACAGTAGGGACAGGAGCCCAGGACCCTCCCTGAGGTGAGCTGTAACCAGCGGGAGATGGCACCGTGGCTGCAGGGTGAGCTGGTTGCTGCAGGAGATGCAGGGGGCTCTCACAGGTGAGTGGTCCTGCTGGGAGGATGCTCCATGGACCAGGGCAGTGGCACCACCTCCCCCCTCAGCTGGGAAGGGAGGGCTGCGGGGCATGGTTTAGTATTTGATATGAATGGTTGGACTCGATGATCCGATGGGTCTTTTCCAACCTGGTGGTTCTATGGTTCTATGATATTTCTTTTTTAAAAAGCTCAACTCAGTGGGAGGATTTTAACGATGGGTTTGCCAGGTGAGCAGGGTCCTGCAGAAGGTCCTTGGCTGCAGAGGTGACCCCGCTGTGTGGGTTAGCAGTGACATGGTGCCACCTCGTGGCACGCGGCACTGAGTGTCACGCGTCCTTGTCCTCATGGGATGGACATCTTCCCACGGGGAGCATCACCCTGTGGCTGCTCTACCACCTCCCAGGGCCGCCTGATGCCTCCAAGGACGTGGCTGCACCATGGGCTACTGGAAGTCACCAGTAAACGGGTGGTGGGACCGATAGGTGTGGGATGACTCTCCAGAAAACAAGGGCAATTGATAAAACTATTGTCCCATCCCCTAGTCCAAGCAGCAGCTGCAGAGGAGGGTATCACCCAAACTCTTGCCATCCATCTCAGAGCCATCGCTTTTGGAGATGATACCTTTAGGGCTGTCACCCCACTGTGGATCCACACGTTAAAGGGGTCCCCTCTGCTCAGCGATTCCCCCACTGGATCTATCTCCCAAGCCCTACCAGGACTCCCCTGACCACCCTCCCCTGCTGACCCACAGGAGACCCACTCATCCACACCAGAAAGGGATTTGGTCTTGTTCCGTGCCTACAGCATAAATCAAACCCCACTTGGAAAGGGTCAACTTTATTTTTAGTGCTACAGAATGGGAAAGAAAGATATCCCTGTTGTCTACACAAAGAAGTGGAAAATAAAGACAATGCTGAGGTTTGGCACTGCTGTGAAATCGTCGTCAGCTGAAGCACTCAAGGACAGAGTCTCAGTTTTCAGTGAAATGCTTTAATTTGAAACCACCAATGCCATAAAAGAGGAGGATTTGGGGTCTACCTTCCCTTGCCAGTTGATGGCATCGTGGCAGTGCCTAGGAAATCCATGGATGGGGTCCTGTTGCGGCATTTGCAGTATGGACCCAACAAAAAGATAGTTGTTATCCCAGGGAAGGCTGTCACAGACAACCCTAATCTGCTTTCTGCCAGGTATCGGCAGCTGACATTATAAGACATCAGTGTTTGATCTGTGACCAGAAATCACCTGATAAGGGATTTATTTTCCCACTACTGTTACAAAGGCTGTTGCAACGATTCCCACCCTTTGAGGCAGCACTTTTGGAGCCACGTGTCCTCTGTATCTGTCCCACCACCAGCTCAGCTGCCGTCCGTGCTCCTTCCTTTTGGGTTGGGACAGTCCCAAACACCAAAGCGAATGGCTTGCTTCTGCTGATTTTTTTGTTCCCCCTCCACAGTGACACCGAAGAAGAAAAGCCTCTTCTTTCTAAAATATGCTCCTTGGATTTGGAGACACAGCAGGTATCGGGGCAGTGGGAGGTGTGCCGAGGTTTACACCTGAAACATCAAATCTGAGGTTTCCCCTGGAGGGCCAAGAGTTGGGGATTAGGAACACCTGGTCTCTTTAATTGAAGAAGTTCAGTCTACAAAAAAAAGCTCTTTTCAGTATAACCCAAGGAGAGAATTTAACATCCTTCTACTGGTATGTATCACCACAAATTACCTGTCAGAGGAGGCCCTTTCCAGTTTGCTTCTCATTTAGGAAGCGGGTTTTAAACAAGAGACTCTTCTGCTGAAGAAGTGAGCTCATGCTGGTCTGACGGTATCTGTGTAAGCGGCGAAGAGCCCTTGGGCGCTCCGAAAGGATTTGTCAAGGATCCCAAGCGTTGAAACACCTTTGAAACTCCATGAGATTTAGGTGCCTAAATGCATTAACTAGGCTGCTTGGAAAATCCTGGCCTTTGAAGTTAAAACAGGCACAAAAAAAAAAGGCTAAAAAATCAAAATAATAAAAGTCAGGCAAATGCTGCCATGAAGACAGTGGGTGCTCTGAGTTTTGCACCCAAAACTAGGCAGTAGGATGTGGCCACCAAAGGTGACTGAGAGGCTCCACCAGCACCAGTGCTCAGAAAAGCCCCATCCCAGACACCTCTTGGCCCATTAGGAATTGCAGGATGGCCCCTCTGAACCTCTTCCACTTCTGATGGGCGTCTGCTTGTGAGGGAATGATCCGGGGACATCCAGTTTGTGAGAGTGTATGAGGGAAACATTAAAAACGACGCTTTTTTTGGTTAAGTAGAACTTTAGGACATTAGAAGTTGGAGAACTCATCTTCATTATTTCTCTTTAAAGTTACTTATGAATTGAGAATGGCTCCGCTCATATTTCTTTTTTATTTGCTCTCTCCCCCGGCTAAAGTGTTGTCTATTTATCTTACAGATTAGGTTACTCTTTTATGGGGTTCCTGCTATTATATTTCAGCTCTGACTTTGTTAGTTTGTGTTTGATATTGAATTATGTTGAATAAAATGGGCAGCTCAAGGACATTTTTCAGCTCCATCCTGAAATGAGATTCTTAATTCTGTTTCTGGGTCTGCCCCTGTAGCCCAGCCTGTGGGGACAGGATCGAGTGCATAAGAAGGGCAGCAGAGAAGCGTTTGTGTCAACTCTAGGCTGTACAGGGTGAAGCTGCAGGAGGATCGTGCCCGTGAAACCAGCCAGGTCATGTAGGGTGATTTTGGAGGCATCTCTTCAGAAATGGGTTCTAATAACATTGACATCATCACAAGATAAGATCCAGGACCAGTTAAATCACAGCCTCGCAACTCCGCGCTCCTTTGGGGATTAGAAGAAGTCACTGAGCTGTCACTCTAAAGCTGATCACGGTCTCATTTAACTATATCATCCCATAAGACAGCCCTTTCAATTATGTCAACCTGTCTGCTCTCCCTAGACTCTAATTTTAGAGCAGCAGTAGCTAATATTCTTGGAAAACTGATCCGCCTCCACAGATTTCTCCTCTCTGTCTGCTGCTGTTAACTGAGTATCCTGTGGGGAGATCGGGCTGCTTTACTTTCCCTCCTGTAATAAACCTCATAAAAATAGGTACCATTCGGTTCCTTTGTGTGTGGTCTCTTTAAGACACTTCTCTGAGCTCTGTAATGGAGATGTCACGTCTCCTCCTCCGCAGAGGGATCCAGCACCACCACAGGGTCACTGCAATAAAAATAAAACTCATTTTTAAGAGCTTGGTATGAAATTATGAGCCGAAAAGCTGGACGATGGGATTGGAGTTCAGAGACCTGGAAGAGGCAAATGTGAGCTGGAGTCACCCAAACGTTAACGCTGCAGCGGTGGCTCCACAGCTGGAGCAGCAAGCAGGATGCTCCTGGCTGGTGGAGGAGGACCATGGGTGATGGGGTGGCTCTGGGGACCCTGGGGATGGGAGACTTGTCTCTGTATTCCAGATGGTGCTTGGAGGACTTGGGGGGCACACAAGGCAGCATCGGTCCTGAGGCAGATCGTGCTAGTGAGATGGGGTAGATGGGGGAGTTGAAGCCCCGCAAAGCCACCAAGAGGCAATCCCAGGTAGGAAGGGAAGGACGAAGAGTAGAACCGTAGGACAGAGGAGGAAGCAGTAGCCCTCATCCTCCTCAAAGCAACTAAAGGAATGGGGGAAAAGGAGGTGGCAGAGAAACTGTGCAGAGACAAGAGAGGGAGGTGAACCCCATCCATCCCATCCAGTGTCACCACCTCAGTGGCAAAGGCCAGGCCTTCCCTTTGCAGATCAGGTTATATAAAACTCATGTGCTGCAGGGCTGCCGGGAGAGATGCCTCCCCTAGACTTCAGCAAGTTAGCTACCCATAGCCCTCCTCTCAGAAATCCATGTTGGCTGCCCCTAATCAAATTCTGCTTCTCAAGCAATTTCCCTTGCTAATTCCTCCCCGAATCGGTTCTAACCCACCTATCCCCCTTGTCGCTAGGCGAGCCAGCCTCTAATCGCACACCGCACTGTGTGATCCTTTCCAGAGTAATACGGGGTTCAGCACTTTCCTCTGGTTCTCAGCAGCCTAACCTGTCAGGAGCGACCTTCTAAAAATATCACTAGAGACCTCGGCTAATTTCTAATCCTCGCTTCTATTAAGACGGCTGCCTGCACTCCGTGGGTTTCTAGACTTGGGATTTACAGTCTTCCTTAAGAGCATCTAATCTGCGTGGAGCCATTGCTGTTGTTATCCATACGCAAACTCCTCCCTTTCCCACCAAGACCCACAATCTCTTTGGCAGCAGCTCCCCAGCCTGCGGGGCAGCACAGTGAGGACACCAGCCTCTTCTTCTCCGCCAAGCTCACCCCATCACTTTTTGGGCACGATTTCCTGGGGAAGTCACTGCCCCAGCTCCTCTGGTGGAAGCGTGGATCTGCTGGAGGGTCCGGAGGCTCCAAAGGGATCCGAACAGGCTGGACCACTGGGCTGAGACCAACGGCAGGAGGTTTAACACGGCCAAATGCCGGGTCCTGCACTTGGGGCACAACAACCCTGAGCAGAGGTACAGACTAGGAGAAACCTGGCTGGAAAGCTGCCAGGACGAGAAGGACCTGGGGGTGCTGGTTGACAGCGACTGAACATGAGCCAGCAGTGGCCCAGGTGGCCAACAAGGCCAGTGGCATCTTGGCTTGTATCAGAAACAGCGTGACCAGCAGGTCCAGGGAGGTTCTTCTCCCCCTGTACTCGGCACTGGTGAGGCCGCTCCTCGAATCCTGTGTTCAGCTCTGGGCCCCTCACCACAAGAAGGATGTTGAGGCTCTGGAGCGAGTCCAGAGAAGAGCAACGAAGCTGGTGAAGGGGCTGGAGAACAGGCCTGATGAGGAGCGGCTGAGAGAGCTGGGGGTGTTTAGCCTGGAGAAGAGGAGGCTGAGGGGAGACCTTATTACTCTCTGCAACTACCTGAAAGGAGGTTGTGGAGAGGAGGGAGCTGGGCTCTTCTGCCAAGTGACAGGGGACAGGACGAGAGGGAATGGCCTCAAGCTCTGCCAGGGGAGGTTCAGACTGGATATCAGAAAGAAATTTTTCACAGAAAGGCTCATCGGGCACTGGCAGAGGCTGCGCAGGGAGGGGGTTGAGTCCCCATCTCTGGAGGGGTTTAAAGGACGGGTAGACGAGGTGCTCAGGGACATGGTTTCGTGGTTTAGAACGGTTGACGTGGATGATCCAAGAGCTCTTTTGCACCCCGGTGACTCTATGACTCCCCGCCCCATCCCTGCCCCGGATTGGCTGCTCTCGCCGTGACTCAGCACGGGGCTCGGGGTGACTCAGCGCGACGCGGATAAAGGCGCCGCCGGGGCCGCGCCGCCCCGCGAGGAGGATCTCGCCATTCCGGGAGGAGGATCTCGCCATTCCGGGAGGAGGATCTCGCCATTCCGGGAGAAGGATCTCGCCATTCCGGGAGAAGGATCTCGCCATTCCGGAGGAGGATCTCGCATGGAGCTGCCGGGGCTGGGCGAGCACTGCTCGGAGCGCGCCTGCAGGCAGCTGGGTGAGGAGCGGGACCCCAGGGGCAACCTCGCGGCTCGGGCTCGGTGGGCGCTGGGGGCGAGCGGGGCTGCTTCGTGCTCTCTCCCCCGAGTAACAGAGCGAGTGATAGGTCAGGTCGGGGTATTTGGGTCCTGGACGCTCTTAAGTTGTTAAGGGATGTTTTTAAAGAACAAAAGTGTCTTTGGCTTTAGGTTCGTATGTTGGCTCTTAATTAATCATAGAATCACAGAATAACCAGGTTGGAAGAGACCCACCAGATTGCTGAGTCCAACCATTCCCACCAATCTCTAACCCCTGCCCCTAGCACCTCATCCACTCTCACCTTAAACACCTCCAGGGAAGGCGAGTCAACCACCTCCCTGGGCAGCCTGTTCCAATGCCTAATGACCCTTTCCGTGAAGAATTTTTTCCTTATTTCAAGCCCAAATCTCCCCTGGTGGAACTTGAGGCCATTCCCTCTCGTCCTGTCCCCTGTCACTTGGGAGAAGAGCCCAGCTCCCTCCTCTCCACAACCTCCCCTCAGGTAGTTGTAGAGAGCAATGAGGTCTCCCCTCAGCCTCCTCTTCTCCAGGCTAAACACCTCCAGCTCCCTCAGTCGCTCCTCATAAGGCCTGTTCTCCAGCCCCTTCCCCAGCTCTGTTGCTCTTCTCTGGACTCGCTCCAGAGCCTCAACATCCTTCTTGTGGTGAGGGGCCCAGAGCTGAACACAGGATTCGAGGAGCGGTCTCACCAGTGCTGAGTCCAGAGGGAGAAGAACCTCCCTGGACCTGCTGGTGACGCCGTTTCTGATACAGGCCATGTTTCTGTGTTTGAGGAGCTCCTGAGTTTGTGACTTGTGTTAGTCTAACAGCATGAAAAGAGAGAAAGCTTACAGTTCTTTTGTAGCTTTATTTGTGAAGAATGACATGTTTTCTCTAGACGTAACTGGACTGTCATGGGGCAAAATTTATCTATTTTACAACTGGTTTGCAGTCTTTTGCAATACTCTTACAGTGTTGGCTCTGCTCCATGAAAATCTCTTTTCCCTCTTACTCTTCTCCCAGACTTCCTTCCTCTGAAATGTGATGCGTGTGGGGAACTTTTCTGTAAAGACCACATCCGTTACGATGACCACGAGTGTAGCTCTGCCTACAAGAAAGTAAGTTCCTCCCTATGAGTCAGTGGTTCACCCTGCAGAACTGCCCAGTCATGTATAAAGGCTGTGCTGAAACCTGACCTGTGGTTTCAGGAAAGGTGGGTGGGATGATACAGCTGAATTTCAAGTATATAGAAACATGTTTCAGAGTTCAGTACTGCTAGGCTCCAGGCTCCTTCATGTACACTTGTGTTTTCCTGGAGAGGTGTGATTTAGATTTTAAATAAAGTGTTGTGGCCTAAAACTTTATGCAACTGCATCCTTTAAGATGAAGAGCAGCAAATATGAAGCTGCAGAAGGTATATGTAGTAGAATAAATGGGGATAAACATTGATTTCTGGCCCATACTTGAGCTTTGAGGTGTTCAAAGGCTGTAATTCCAGAAAGCCTAGAAGCATATTTAAAGTCAGCTTACAAAGTGTGTTGCTACAAACTGATTTGTCAAAACATGCCTGATTATACTTTTGGATAATGGTTTGCAGTTACCTTTGTGAAGTATACCTTTAAGAGCATTAGTGAATGAGTAGAACACTAAACCACTTATGAATCCATTCCTGTCCCCTGTGGGTAGGAGAAGGGAAAGGACAGAAAGACAATAGAGTTGGACTTATGATCTGTTTTGTGTGTTCCTAGAATGTGCAGGTTCCTGTGTGTCCACTTTGTAACGCACCTATCCCAGTACAGAAGGGGGAAATACCAGATATTGTGGTTGGAGCCCACATGGATAAGGACTGCAAATACAATCCAGCACAGCAAAAGCAGAGGGTAAGGAGATCACTGCTGAAGTCTAAACCGCCTGCCTAATACTTGTGAAGTTAGGTCTTCGGACAGCAGAATGCGTGGAAGGTTTTTCTGTTTTACCTTAATTGTAAGGGCACTTGTCTTTTGGCTTGGTCATTACTTGGGAAACTGATCACAGGAATCAAAAAAACATTGCTAACTTTGTCTTCTGTTGTTTAGATCTTCACAAACAAGTGCTTAAAGCCAGGCTGCAAAAGGAAAGAGATGATGAAGGTGGTTTGTGAACAGTGTGGTGGCAATTTCTGCATAAAGCATAGGCATCCTCTGGATCATGACTGTAAAGGGAATGGCCACTCCACCTCCAAGGCAGGGTAAGTGGTTTTTATGACACTTTAAGCTCAAGCTGAAATTTCAGAGCTGCTGTCAGGGGTTGGTGGGGCGCTGAGAGAAACGCAGAATTCTGTAAAATCCTGGTCACATAAATAAAATAGCCACTATTTCCTCTGTATTTTGGGCCTAGTTTCTGGAAGTCTGAGCCAAGTTAAAAAGCTTCTTGTCAGATGTCTTCCTATAATTCTTCCAAGCTTACCTGTCTTGATAGCTTGAGTGCTGGTGTCCTTTGTGTGGACAGACGCTGGCTATCTCGTGTACCCTTTGGAGTCTGGATCTAAATACTAGAATACTAAAGCTTTTTCAGCACCTTGAAGTAAAAGAGAACAAAATCGGTGCCTTGCCAAGTAAAACTCAAAGTTAGTTGTAATAAAATAGTGTCTTGCAGGCAGACGTACCTTCCTTGTTCTGTGCAATAGGACTCTAGGACTTACGTGACAAATGCAAAGAGTGAAACCATGGGCAGTGCGCACAAGTGCTGAGCTTGGTTGTATTTCTTTGTAGATATGCAGCTCTCATGAGAGCCGCTGAGACCACCTTCAAGTCCACGGGAGCAATTGGAGTGCCATCTAATGGGAGCCTTCAGCACAACAGGTATAAGCCGTAAAGGAGAAAGGACAAACAAGATTGTGTAAAAATAGTCTTGTGTCAACATGGTGTAGGAGCGCCACTGTCATACCTCTAACTGCTGTAGAGGCAGTAGTTGACCTTTGGTCGGTGTTGGGAAAGCAGCAGAGAGGTTCTGACAGCACAAGTGAGTTTTACTTCCCTGAACTGCAGTGATTAAAATAGCCATATAGACACAAGCATTAGGGCATCAAACTTGTAACAGCAGGCTTGTCTGCCACCCGCACAGTGTGGGGCTTGGTCAGGTTCTGGGAAAATGGCACGTCATCGGAATGCAGAGGAAAGCACAACAAGTGTCTGGCTTAAAATGGCACAAGCCCTTGCCTGAACTCTTACAGTGTGTTTTTATGTCTTTCAGATGCAGATAGTAGAGGCTCTTCATATCTGGATCAAACCTCTGTCTGCTTTAAAATGAGTCTTGTCAATAGTCCTTTAAATTTTTCTATTTAATTAAGTTATTTTTGTATTATAACACTTTATGTAGTCAATAAACTATTACACTTTCCAAGCCAACTTTATTTGTTCCTATCTTTGGAATAAGAGCTGTAATACTATGAAAAATACTTGGAGAGGCAAAGTGGAGAATGGTGGTAGGAAGGAGACTAAAATTAGTATAAAGAACAGCCAGCTTTGCTTAGGTCATGCAAGTCTGAACTATGAGTTTCTGAGGGTGAAAGTCTCAATGTCACATGTCATACGTCGCAATCGTTTTGGAAGTGAAGTGGCATGCAATGCAGCATTCTGCTTGACAAACAGCATGCAGCAACACGAAGCCAGTTTTACATAAGCTGCCTCTTGGTTTCTGGGTGTCACTGGAAAGACTTTATTTATAAAGCCACACCTAGTTGTTCTAGGGCCTCTCTAACCAATTCACTGAAAGCTAATGCTTAGAGGCACATACAGTGTAATTCTTCATAATTTATTACCCCTTAGATACTATAGAAATATTTGCATGGATATTTTTTAGCAGTTGGGGTAAAAAGCCAGAGCAAGTACCATTAACTATTTGTATCCCATGTAATGAGAATGAGGCCAGAATACAGCATGGTCTGGGGAGGCTATTCTTGCTGTCTTCCTGAAAAAGCTTCAACAAGTGAAGACATAACAGATATGCTCTGTCTATTATCTTGATCAGCTATCTGGGCTCTTTAAAACTGCGTGAATATCCAGCTGCTTAGCTTGAGGCCTGAAATATTGTAGGCTGATGAAATGGAAATGTGCCATTAATGAACAATGCTAATTCCCCATCTGGGATCTAAGTAGACCTCTCATCCAACTAATTGCGAGACAAATGCCAAGGCTTACTGATGATGTCAGGAGGTCAAGACCTCAATTTCATGTGTCATTGGAGCCATTCCTCTGCACACTGGGGCTAGAGGGCTGGACTAACTGAAGGGTAATTGAAGTCCCCTTTATCACCTGCAGCTATGAGTGCCCAGTGCTGTTCTGCTGAGGTGGGAGGATGAGCAGTTTGCATAGCAGAGAACACTGTGTTCCTTGACCTGGGAAAAATAATCCTTAATACTGTGAGAGATGTGAGCATAAGTGCAGTTAACGCATGTGTTTTATACAACCTTGAGGTGTACTGCAGTTGGGCAAAGTTGGGGTGCGCCTCTTGTCTTTCTTTGAAGAGCCTTAATCCTTAGAGTACAAATGCTGCCCAAAGAAGAAATGTAGATTTATAGTTCTTCACAAGTATAGCTCGGAAACAATTAATATACTGAGTTGCAGGCCTCTTGTCAGAAAGGGTAGAGATAATGTAATTTTTGGCAAACACGCAGACAAATGTGTGCTATTGTATTCAATGGCCCATGTTATTTTTTTTTTTTTTTTTGTTATCTAGGAGAGGTATTTGGGGAATGATCAAAGCTGTATGGAAAGCTGTGAAGTACGAGTTATAGCTGCTAATTCCATATGGTCTAATCTTATGTAATTGTGTGGGCAAAACTGTGATTTGTCAGTATCTGTAATACTGTCTTTAACCACAGGATGTCACAATAGGATACGTAGTAAAGCAATTTAGGAAGTTTAAACAGAGAAAACATCCTTTCCCTATTCACGTTGGAAGAAATGCTTAAATTACAGCTCTACTTTTAGATGCTGCTGTTTACTGACTTTCCCTGTGTACTCTTAACGCTGTAACTCTACAGTAACAGGACTTCAGTAGACTTTCTATATAATAAATTACTGGCCACGCCTTCCCAGAGGATGCTGTGTGCCCCACTGGAAGGACTTTTTGTGGAGAGCAGCAGCAGCAGATACTGCCCATGGCATGGGGATACAAACCAGAGCCCAAAAGCTCTGCCTAGCTAAGTGATGAGTGGGGGACAGGACTGGCACCCATGGTGTGGGGAGGAGATAGAAAGTGAGGAAGACCAGGTATGATCCTGGCTTGGGCAGGAGAATGAGGCAGAGATTTACCTCCTCACATCAGTGCCTGTAGCAGTACAGGGAGCTTTTGTCACCAGCCTCTGCTACTCTAGCCAGCATCTGAGCTGCTATAGGGATCCAAGCAACTGCAAACAACCCCTTATTTCAGGTCAGCATGAAAAAAAAACGCTCTAGCTATGTGTTCATTTTCAGTAAATATTCTTGCCCTTAAATTACCACGGGGAAAGGGAAATGTTTGTGCACATGGTATTTATAGAAAATGAAAACACAGAAACCAATTTGTTCCCTGGAAACGTTGTCCTTAGAGATGTTTTCTTATCCACACTAATTGTAGCACTCGCCTCTTCCTAGCACATTCCCTGAAACCTGATCAGCGCAACAGTGAATGCTGTCTCAAGACACAGAGCCCTTATGATCTGCTGGCTAAAAGGAATCAGTGTTTCCCTGCATTAGCAGCTGGTGTGGCACCCAGGGGCAGATAGGCTGGCTTGCCATGGCCAGCAGCCCCTGGCTGGTGTGGGGAGCACTGGGGTGGGCGTCCTTCCTGGAGAAAGCAGGTGGGCACTGCCAGTTACTGCCCAGATGGATCCTTGTCAGAGTGTGGGTGTATCCCTGTCATAGAATCACTAGGCTGGAAAAGACCCACAGGATAATTGAGTCCAACCATTCCTATCAATGGCTAAACCATGACCCTCAGCGCCTTGTCCACCTGTCCCTTAAACATCTCCAGGAAAGGTCACTCAACCCCCTCCCTGGGCAGCCTCTGCCAGTGCCCAGTGGCCCTTTCCATGAAAAAATTTTTCCTATTATTCAGCCTAAACCTCCCCTGGCAGAGCTTGAGGCCATTCCTTCTCGTCCTGTCCTCTGTCACTTGGGAGAAGAGCCCAGCTCCCTCCTCTCTACAACCTCCCTTCAGGTAGTTGTAGAGAGCAATGAGGTCTCCCCTCAGCCTCCTCTCCTCCAGGCTAAACACCCCCAGCTCTCTCAGCCGCTCCTCATAAGGCCTGTTCTCCATCCCCTTCCCCAGCTTCGTTGCTCTTCTCTGGACTCGCTCCAGAGCCTCAACATCCTTCTTGCGGTGAGGGTGCAGATGGACCCTGCCCAGCCCGGCCCTGCGTGTCCCTGCCAGGGCGCAGATGGACCTTCGGTCAGCCAGGCCCAGGCGGGTCCTTGTCACGGTGCCGATGGGTTCCGCCCCGGCCTCCCCCCGCACGCTCCGCCCTGTTCCGCGGGGGCGGGGCCGGCGCAGGGCGATGACATCACGCGCCGCGCGCCGGCTCCGCTCTCGGCACACGCGTTCCCGGCCCGCGCGGGGCTGCCGATTGGCCGCCGCGCGGATTGGCAGCGCCGGGACCAGCCGGGCGCCTCCGCTCTCGCCCCGCGGCCAATGGCAGGGACGGGGCGGGCTGCGGCGCCAAGCCCGGAGCTCGCTTAAATGTCCGGAGGAGGCGGGACCGAGAGGTGCGTGCTCCGTACCCCATCCCCGGGGGCTCCGCTGGGCGCCGCGCAGGGACCTGGGGGGGCGCCGAGCCTGAGCGCCGTTCCCCCCGTGTGGGCTCCCGCAGGGGAGAACAGGCCTTACGAGGAGCGGCTGAGGGAGCTGGGGGTGTTTAGCCTGGAGAAGAGGAGGCTGAGGGGAGACCTCATTGCTCTCTATAACTACCTGAAGGGAGGTTGTGGAGAGGAGGGAGCTGGGCTCTTCTCCCAAGGGACAGGGGACAGGACGAGGGGAATGGCCTCAAGCTCCGCCAGGGGAGCTTCAGGCTTGATATCAGAAAAAATATTTCACGGAAAGGGTCATTGGGCACCGGAACAGGCTGCCCAGGGAGGTGGTTGAGTCCCCTTCCCTGGAGGGGTTTAAGGGACGGGTGGACGAGGTGCTGAGGGACATGGGTTAGTGATTGGTGGGAATGGTTGGACTCCATGATCCGCTGGGTCTTTTCCAACCTAGTGATTCTGTGATTTGTGCCCAAGCCGTGGGTTTGTGCTGTTACGCCGGTGGGGGCTGTGTCAGGGCGGCTGTTTGAAGCTGCCAAAATCAGATTGTGAGAATTAATTGATAAGTTTTGCTGCAGCGGGTTTGTACGTTTAACTATCTTGTCATATAAGTATGTCTTGTATCAAGAAATAATATGCAGACAATCTCCAGGCAGGGATGAATAATCTGAAAGAATAAATGCTCTCTTAGAGTTGCAAGAATTTATTGGTATGGTTAGTTGTCTTGTAGGATGTAGCTGGTTTAGGTCCGGAGATCACCTGAAGGAAGTCTCCAGATGTGATTTGATAACCTAAAAGACCCAAAACTCTTCTTTGAGGACTTATGCTGTTCCTTAAAAGTAGTATATATACCCACTGCTTTTGTAAGCTGCTATGCCTTTTTTAGAAGGGCATCCGATTCAGTGCCAAGTTGTGAAATAAAAATATTATTGTCTTTGCTTCGAAGACTTTGTCCTTTTCAATATTTTACCAGTGAATAAGTGTTTCTCACGAGACTTTCCTTGGAGATCATAACAGTTACAGCTGGACCAGGTGTCAGAACCAGGTTTTCTGCAGCTCCTGCCCTCACCATTACATCAGTGTGAAATGGGAGAGAAAACACACGAGACAGAATTCTTTAAGTGTAGGGTTTTTCCCCCATCAATCTGTATGAAAACAGGAAATCTTGTGTTTTAAACAGACCTGGTAGTTTAAAACTATCCGCTTAGTAATCAGGTTGGCTTACGTTTTGCTCGTGGGAGTGTGTGTATATTCACACACCTGTATGGATGAGATGCAAGCAGGTGCATCAGAGTATTTTGAGAAGAGAGAGGCCTGATTGTCATTATCCAAGGTAGATAATTGATCAAACAGTCAAATGTAGCGTGTCATAACCTGCAGAAAGCACGGCGTCAGGTACAGGGGTTGCTGCCAGGAGGATCCGTGGAGTGTTGGGGCTGAGGGGACAACAGGCTTTCAGTTTCCTAAAGGAGAATGACCTACAGTAGAATAACTAGAACGTATTCTTGATGGAAAAGTAATGAAGGTTCTCCAAAATGGAGCAAAATTCAGTGCAGACATACATTTCATAGTTAAGTAGTCATAAATAATTCTTGTCCGGTGTAATTACGGTATAACTGTCTTTATATGAAACTGACGCTTAGTTTAAGAAAACATAACTGCAGTTTGGTGGTTTCTATTACAGAACAGTTCCATTTGAGAATGCCAAAAATGAATCTGGAAAAAAAAGAAAAGAAGGCGGAAAAAAAAGAAAAGAAGGCGGAAAAAAAAGAAAAGAAGGCGGAAAAACGAAAAAAGCCAAAGCAACATGTGGTCCAAAAGGCAGAGCTGGAATCGGAAACTGAACCGAAGAAAAAGAAACAAAATCTGCAGGTAAGCCCTCGCAGTTTTCACTGTTTAATTCAATAAGTTGTGGATGTATTGTTACCTCTGATGTGATTGCTTAGAGAGTGAGTACTGAATTGCGTACTGAATCAGAATGCACTATTTGATACAATTGCAATGATACCTTGGATGCGATATACCTAGAGTGAAAGTTAAAAGAAGAAAATAAGCTGGATCTAGATATGGTTGTATTGGTTGGAGTCCGTGATCTCTGTTTTGTTTGGGATGCTTCTGTCAAGGAATGAGTGAGAGGATGTGGGTGAAAAGTGAACCAACGGCTTTAAGCAACCGTCATATGGCAATACAGGCATAGCTTAAGTCTTCATGTGATCCTGAGCGGTTAGAAAAACATTTAAGATGTTTTCTTGGAAATCCTCTTGATTTTTAGAGAGAATCTCAATTGGCCAGAAGGTGTCAGCAGTCTCTTTGTATTATTGCACATTTTATGAATTTTACAAGAATGAAATTAACAATATCAAGATGGTATTTAAGAGGAAACCTTGAGTTGAAAGGTTTTTGTGATGGAAGTGATATGTAAACAGGGCAACTTATTTCTGTTCTGAGTATTTACTCTAGAGCGTGGATCAAAGAAATATGAAGTGGTTTGGTACTGTTGAAGTGGAGAAGGAAAGGCAAAAGTGTTTTTCTCAGGAATTCTTGAGATTATGTTAAGTCATGGTCATAAAGACACTTGTTTCCTGGCCTAACATGAAATACATGTAAAAGCTGCTTGTTATTCTGTTTATCATGAGATAAGTAGAGATCATATAACTAAAAAGTGGTACTTCTTATTTTGTTATTAGACTTTATTCAAGCCTATTGGCAAAAATATTTTTGAGTGCTTTTGTATCCATAAGCTTCTCTAGCTATTACTTTTTGAGCTCATGAAGCATAATATAAGAAAAGCCAACCTGTTGGCAGTAGCTGTTCAGAGGTTTGTAAAATCTTGTAGATTTCAACTCATCAGAAAGTTTCTCAGTAAAGTGGGGAAAGATTGTATCTTTTTTCTACATCAAAGCAAAACCAGAAAATCTAGTATTTATAGCTTAGTAAGAGGGAAAGTTTCCCCTTTCCTTTGTAGGTTGTGTGTTATAGGCTTTAGATTTACAATACTGTAATGCAACTTGAGTGGGAAGAAGTTCCATGAATAAAACAACGTGAAATTGAAATGTCCAAAATTAAAACGTTATTGCCTGTGGCTATCTGTATAATTTCACGTAGAAGTGGAAAAAAATCCAAAGTGGGCTTCAAACTCCTGGCAAGCGGGGCCTTTTTCAAACATGTGATGTCAGGTGATGAACTCTTAGAACCCCCAAATTAAACTGGTTTTGTTGGTCATGCTGACTGTAGGGCTGTGAAAGGAAGAGCAAATATTAAATGGGAAGAGGACTCCTTAATACTATTAGGGAACACCACTAGGCACAACAGCTCTTAGAATTATGAAAGTTGATGTCAGTGAGTGCCTTAAATATATATATTTAAGGTTTAGGGAACACCATATAAGGTATATGACAAGCCATTTTTTGGCATCAGCTTTGTGAACTGTCGCTGTTGGTAGTAGGAAAGTGTAAGTTAGTCGACCACGTTTTTTTTGCTTGAAATGTCTGCGGAGAATGAAAAGCGTTAGGCAGATCTTAAACAACTTCACTTCAGAAATGGTTAATAGACGTAGGCTGTTTAGCAGTTTGATTGTTACTTGGCATGTGCACTCCCAGCTTTGTGTACAGTGGCAGTTGCGCTTTAAAAAGCTTTTGGTCATCCAGCCTTGTCAGTGTGGAAAATGTAGTAGAAAACAAGGTAAAATGACTTTGTGTGTACAGGAAGAACAGGAGGAACTCTGAGGCTGCAGTGATGTGCTCAGTCAGGATGGTTCCTAAGAAATTCAAAACAAATTAAGGCAACTGCTGGGAGTGTTTATACTGCAGCGACGCTTCCTTTAATTTTATTTCTGTTACTTTAAAATAAGCTGGGACCTGAACAGACTTGCAGCAGTTCCTGAGTCATGATGACTGGATTCTGATCAGCTGTGATTGACTTCTAAGGCAGTATCTGAATTAAAGAAAACTTCTTTGGTATTCTTTAAGTAAGGATATGTAGACTCCGGCTTCTCCTAAGGAGTTCAATATGTGATGGAAAGAAGTCAAAAGATAGCTATGCACCACATTGCTTTAGATGTAGACGGGTTACACTGGTTCATTAAGTCACTTCCCTGTGATTTTCTTTTTTTCTCTTCTAGTACAGCAGTTTGAGTCTGCAGAGTGGAAAAATGTAAATCTCTAATTGATTTTGTTACAGAGCTGCAGGTAGACAAGTTGAAATGTGTCTTAAGTGAATGGATTTAGTGCACATTGATCATTCCTTCATGAAATTTGTTTCAGAAATTCTTAGCAGCCTAAGACTAAACACTAAACCAGGTTTTTTTAGGAACAACTTGACCTTTCAGAGTAATCTTGATGTTTTATTGATTTTAATCTATTAAATTTATTCTGTTTACATTGAGTAGCAATGAACTAATGAGCAAGGCCAATATAAATGTTTTCATGAATGATCTTAGAACCACACAGCTCTAAATGACACATCTTCAGTGCAGCTGAGGAGTTCAAGTTTTTGAACTTAATTCAGCCTCATGTTTTGTCTGACAGATTTTCATAGTGTTACTGTTTTATGTAGATACTTGGCAATAAACCCCATGTTTTAAACATTGATTTTTTTTTTTTTCCAAATGGTTGGACACTAGTTTACTTGCTTTTTAATGATTCTGTAGTTTATTTATATACTCGTATGTTAAAACTCCCTATAGTTGGATATCAGTCTTTTGAGTTGTCACATAACACAGGCATAAAGAGATTTAACATGTGCCATACAGACTGGTGGTCTTAAGTTAAATATTGGCTTCTTAAATAAAAACTTTCCGATGGATCCTATCTGAGACAAATTAATTTTGTTTCAGTTATCTGAAAAAAATACAGTATTGTTAACATGTCATCTTGAAATAAGAGAAGCATTAGAAGTGCTTGTTTGCAATGACCCACGTCTTTCTTCTGTTCGTGGATTTCTTCACCCTTCAAAATTTCAGCTGACTTAGTACCGCGAAGTTTATCAGAACAGCAGTATGGACACTTACAACACTGTATGTAGGGAACAACATGTTGTGGTTCCTTTATTTATGAAGGCTGTTTGAGTTCTACCCAGAATGACCTTACGGTATCAAAGGATCTTTTGACCTTGCGATTTAAGGGTAGATCTTTCTCCAGTGCTGTTTGCAGAGCTGCAGGCTTCCTACAGAACAGCTACTCATCTAGAGCTGCACATCTATTAGGCAAGACTCAAAAATTCATAATCCTTAGAAAACAATATTAATTTCGTATTCCTTCCCAATTTAGTCTAGTAAACATGGTAACTTTCAGGAAAATTGCAGTGACTAAGAGGCAATCAGTCTTTATAAATCCAGTGCTGTTGTTTGTGGTTGAAGGGTACTTTAGGTAATGCTTGTATCATCAGTGGGTGTTTCCTTGTACGCTCCTAGTTCTCCTCGGCACTGCAAATGGTTGGGGGAGGAGGAATCAACATTTTCCGCAGATACAGGCAAAATCAGTGGGAAAGGAATTTGATTTTTGAGATTCCATACAGAAAGTACAAACAATGGCAAATAAACAAGTAGCTCGTGGTGTTTCTTCCATCAGAGGGGTAGGGTGCAGGTGCCCAAACATTAAGATTTGTTTACTAAATGGAAAATGGCAAAACCAGGAGGGAAAGCGTTGTTCTGTTCAGCTTTTTGGAGGTTATCATAAAGGCCAATAACGAGTTATTGAGCTAGTAGTGCAATAAAGCAAACCACAAAAAAATTATTCTTAAAATCGCTGTTTACTTGCAGTGGTGGACAACCCCATAAAACTATGTTTAAGCTGTGGAGAAAAACATTTTGGCTTGAGCTTGGTGGCATAGCTAGGAATGCTCCATTGGTACTATCTCTAATGCTGCTTGTAATCAGGTAACTGGGGTAGTAATTCAAATGGTTAATGAATGCAAACCAGGCGTTAATGCTACAAAACCTGTCAAGCAGATACTGTAAAGCTGTCATTGGAAAGTGTATTTATTTATTTGACAACCCACTAATTCATACCGAAGCCTGTTGTTGAAATAATGAGTTTTAGATGATTTACAGACAAACTCAGTAATCCTTAATTGTTCCATTAATTTATTTTTTTTTAATTAACAGGGAACTCATCTTGTAACCATGAAAGTAACTTGTTTTGTATTATCTATAATAATGATGTTACATCTTAGTGTGAAGCTGCAGGATTTTCTTCTGATTATCAGGCTACCAATATTAGATGTATCTTATATACATTAAAAATATATTTTAAAAAGTGTTTGTTTTGCAGTTCCAGTTTTGCTGTACCAGCTTAATTGTCTGTTGTATGCATTAGTGTTATCTGGGCTTATTAACTTATGTTTTAAGAAATACGTAGAAAATCAGTCTTACATATTAGGGGGAAAAAAAGGAAAACAAATTCCAAAAAGTTAATGTTATTAAACATAACCTCCTAAAATAAAAAGCTTGTCTTGTACTGGGGTTTTTTTTTATCGTTTTACAAATATCTCTAATGTGCAAATAGAGTTTTGTCCATGTTATGAAGAGAAGATGACATAATCTTTCATCTTCCCCCCATCCCTTTGTTTCCCCCCATGCCTCGATGCAAGGATACATCAGCAGTTTGTGGTTTTCTGGTGATACAGAGGGGAGTGATGGCTAATTCTCAAAATGGAGAAATTAAATGTCAGTATGGATATTAGTGTGCTCTTACTAGGCTGTTTGTTTTGGGCAGTCTGTAATTGAAATATTTAGCCTGTTTTTCTTTGGGCTGCCGTTCAGTTGAATGTTCATTCAAGTTTTACTTTTGCAAAGAGACAAGCTTGGCCCACTGGCTGCTTAATCCCTTGCTGTGCGATGGCCTTTTGATAGCTGAAAAATTACAAATCTATAAACCCGTTTGGCATTTGTGACTTACTGTGTGTACCTTACTTGGTTTGCCTGCTTTGTCATTTATTCAATATTTCTCAAATTAGGAAAAAGAAAAGAAAACAACCCCAAGCTTTGAGGGCAATTGCTTGTAGGACTGAAATGTTTGTTTTCTGCTAATACTTTTTCATCAGAATATTGATAGAGTTGCTTTAAATTATTTTATTAAATTAACAATGCATTTATTTTTTAAAAGAGGTAAATTTGATTGTGTCACCGTGTAGTGTTTATAGCAAATAGCAGGCCTTTTGTAAACAAGTGAGTTTAAAAAGGTACAAAATCGTGTCTGAAATATGGATATGCATAGATTAGACTGAATAATTTTACATTCCTTTGAAAATTATTTTTGTAATGGTAGGAATAGATTTCCCAGGAAAGAGTATTCACAGCTGGGAAAACAGTTGCTACTTTGAAGATGGTTTTCCCAGGCGAAAGGCTCATGTCCCCAACTGTGTTTGGTATAAACAATATGTGGTGCATTTCTTAGCTTTGTTTAAAAGGATTGTGCGTTCTTCCTTACGTATTAACCAGCAAGAGTTTCATGCTAATTCTGGGTGTATGCCTTAATCCGTATATATTCAGAATTAACTTCTTATTTTTACTAGTATAGCCAGGGTGTTAAAATGACAAAGAGTTTGGTGGTGAGACTCAACTGTACCCTCTTTGCTATCAACAGAAGTTCTTCCATCTTTTCTTGAGGCACGTACTTGACGTTTCCTCACAGCTCTCAGTCTACTTAGTGGCGAGACCTTCCTTGACAGTTCTTCTTAGGTTTGCAGTATAAATCCTTATTTCATTACTTAGCTGCAAATATCTTCACACAATGGAAATCCAGGACAGGATTCCCAATTGTGGGCTGAATTTGTTGAATAACGATCTCCGAGGAGTTACTGAAGTAAGGAGCAGAGGTCTACTTGCCTACATGTCACCCAGCTCCAGTCCAGTAAAAACACTGGGTTTTTTCCCATTGTAAATTCTGATTTTCCTTTGCTTCTGTGTTAATGACTTTCAACTCATCATAGAGAGCAGCATCAGAAATGAAAATTGAGGGAAAAGGCCGAAATTGCTGAATGTATAAAACTTGGCACGAAACCTCAAAATATGTCTAACTTCAGTTCAAAATTAAAAAAAGTCCCATTACATGTTTGAATTCGCAAAACGCATTCCACTCGGCAAGAAATTAAGTTGTAAGCTTGAAAGGATAAATGTTTGCTAGAGTCTGATATAGGATAATGAGCAGAGAAATGGGCATTTGAAGGCAGCTGTTCTTGATGGGGCTTGAAACTTGGAAGCCCGAACAGTTATAATGTATTAATGTAAGCCTGATTCTTGTGGATTTGTTACTTCCTTTTTATTGCTCTTGGCACTATTTTGTTGATGTTAATTTGTTCAAAACCCCTCAAATGGCACAGATTTGGGTATTTAAAATATGTTTATTCTAAAAAGCAGCAGTTTTCTCTGTGCCTGACAGAATGCTTTTTTAAACAACATGGGACTCTGGTTTAAGGATTTTCATAAAATACAAAGTATTGTGTGTTGACAGAATGGATTTAAAAATAAAAAAACTCTACAATATTTTTGAGCAGATAAAAGGGGGATGACAGCTGCTTTCACACTATGAACAAGAAACAAGAATTATTTCACTAGAAGTGTCTCCCTCTTGAATACCTTTTGTGTTTAGATGCAGTGCCATGAGCCACACAAAAGATTAGAGTATATTTAAGTATGTTAATTAATAAATTACAGCATAGATAAAATGGCTTTTGAATATTAGATCAAAGCCACACAGATTTAGAAATGCTTGTAAAGTGCTTGTCTGTTACATCCAACAGGTAATTAGAATAAAACATTAATCTTTTAACTTCCAGGAGCTGCCTGAAATAACAAGGATGTAAGCATGAAGGTATTTGACAGGGGAACCTCTTGCATAAAGAACCAGACTCGGTCTTTGAATGCATTTACCTATTTCTAATTGAATCTCACAAGACTTCTGTAGGACATCAAGCAGAAGATCATCAACCAATGTTTTATTAAATTTCTCAGCATTATCTTAATAATTAGCATCTGTAAACCAGGCTTTTGCAAACAGCATATATACACAAGGGAAGACAAAGCTCTGTTCCTACCATCTTATGGTTTGAAACATGTCAAAACTGTTCAGAGAATGTATTAAATATTTAGAGCTGCATTACTTAAAAAGGAGCAGAGATGTTAGATAAAAGAATAGAAAATCTTAAGTATGCAGGGAAAATGCATGCTTTTAATAACTATCCCACCTTTACATTATGTACTGAGTCATAAATGAGAGTTATTTTACGAGTGGGTAAATAGCAATAACTGGGTGGTTACAGAACTGTTATACTAAACTGTAACACAAAGTGCATTGAAATAGGTCATGGCCTTTTTGTGGGCTCAGTAGACTTTGGAGCCTTTGTGTACCTCATTGGCTGGTTCCTTTTTTTTCTTAGTATAGGCAAATTTTTCCTATTTTATTATTAAAGTCTCATCTTTCATGGCTATTCTTAGATCTGAGCCTGTAGCTTTGTGATATTTCTAAAGGCATTGTTAATAAACTTGTGGAGGTTGGTTTGTTTTCATAGTAAAAGTTTACTGTGCTTTGTTTGAAACATTTTATCTTTGTAAAGATTTCTCTAGATTAAGTCATGGTCTAGTTTGGGTTTCCAATAGATTGACTAGATTTTGATAGGAATGGTTCAACTCGATGATCCGGTAGATGTCTTCCAACCTTGTGATTCTGTGATTCTCCTGATCCTATAGGTCTTGTAATTAAATCTTACAGCCAGGACTGAAAAGGACTCACCGAGTGTCAAGAAAAGCACAAATCTTGCAGGGGACAAAGGACAGTTTTCCATGCATCCTCATGAACCCCATGTTATGGGCTGAGCGTGCAGGTCAGTTCTGTGTGATCTGGTGTCAACTTTAGCAGCGGTTCCAGCAGCGAGGCTGTAATTCTTCTGACTTTGTATTTGAAAGCCAAGCAAGCTTATGAATTAAGTTTCCACAGGCATCACTATCTGCATCTTCTTCCTGTCTTGCTACTCAGTCATTGAATGGATGTTTGGAATATCATCACATCGTTTAAGTGAGATCTTTCCTTGGTTTCTCTCGTTTGCTGTGTGTATTTCACTCGTAACTAAGTACTGGAACCTAAGAGTGAAAATGTTTCTTATAGGCAGGTAAAGGCTGCTTCTGTTTTATCTGGATAGAGAGGGAATGAAAAAAAGAAAATGTTATTTGTCTTGATATTACTGTTTCTTTTGAGGCAATTCCCCAGGAAAGGAAATGTTTCTGCTGCTGAGGCAGAAAACAAATTTATCTCCACCAATATCAGGCAATTCTACCACTGAGCTCTTTCTGTAAAAATAGCCTTAGCTCCAGTTTCTAATGTTAATTTAACAATATTCTAATATTTTTCCTGTTTCTCTAGTATGTCTTTTTTCAAGGTTTTTCTGAAGTCCTTCCAGAAAACACATTCCATGTGATCTGAAAAGAACTTGAGCCTTGTTGGTGATTTTGCTTGCAGGTCAAGTGAGTTGGGACTTTTTCGGAAGACTTACCCTGCTGCATTAAATGCCTATTTAGAGCAGGTAGAGTTAAAAAGTTAGGGTTTCCTTTTCTGTGGTGAACGATTCAATAATTTGCCAATTTAGAACTTAAACTTGTGTAGCAGATTGGTTGAATAACTTGAGAAGCTCGCTTGTAAACCTGAATATGATTTATCATTGGAGTTGAAAAACTTCAAAAGCCATTCTAACCACACTCGTTACTCTGAGACTCAAACTACGTTTTGCTGTGGAATTCACTGGACGTATGTAAAATAACTGAAGTAGCATCCAAGAGACTAAGTTGAAAGTAATGAGCTTATCATGCACTGTCTCAAGTCCTGAGAAGGCATTTCTGTTTTGTTGTCCTCTTGGGTGGCTGGCACTGTGTGCAGCTGTTTATTCTTAGCTTTTGGCTATGTCATGCTGCCACATGATGGAATAGAAGTCTAAAAAGTAGTCAGAAGCCCAGGGCTTAAAGTTCAGTGTATCATGTTAGTATGGAATAAATAGTTTGGACAATACTGTTGAAGAAAGGACACCTAAATTATAAATATTGAGGGCATTCAGATTTTCAGACCCAGCGTGTCTTGCTAAAACAGAGCAGGATGGTCTGTATGCATGGCTTAAAAATTACTTGTTCTCTATAATGTGCTGTAGCTGATGTGACATAAAAAAGATAGAGTGCTGTTTCAAGGTGGAAATGGTTTATTTGTGACATTTATTAAACAGAATATAATAATAATAGTAATTTCTTAATGTAAACAGTCTCTGAAAGAGAAATGGCTGGGTCTAGCTGTGTACCAATCGACTGCTGTAGAGGGAATTGGTAACGTAAGCATAAACTTCTGCTGCAAAGATAGATTGCAAATTCAATTGATTGAAACAAACAATTAATTTGGCCCTATATTCCTCTCTGATTAAAGTTTTAAATATTTGTCTGGTTGTCTGAATGGGTAAAGTAACACTTTGCGTGGAAGTGAAGGATACTGTCCCTTAAATTAAAATCATACCCTTATCTTTGGTGTTTCAATCAAAATCAAATGAATTCATTGGTTCACCTTCATGAATGGCTATTAAAATTCAAACCTGCTTTCTTCATACACTTGCTTGTTTTTCCTACTTATGCAGAAACAAGTTCAAATGGAATTACATGATAATCAGGGTTGAACTTGACATTCTTTTACATATGGTAAACTACTTTTTAACAGATTTTTCTGTGACAATCCTAACCATTTAAAATTGTCTGGACAACCTTTTCCCGTCTGCAATCTTATTAAACAGCTGACAGAATACAGCCAAATCCCTACATGAGGAAAAATTCAGTTAGCTTCTAACGTAACTTGATGGCTGGAAAAAAGATTAGAGCCTGCACTGTACAGCCAGTGAATTCTGTTTAAAACACGAGTACTTAGTCTGAAATTCTAAAAGCATTTTCTTGTTAAAACTTTTTGCTGAGTGTTTTTTTTCCTTGAAAGCTTGCCTGTTTGTAAGTTTAGTAGAATGGATTTTCCATGCCAGATGTGCCTTTTTCAATTAATAACATAAATTCCAGATTACACTGGGGAATATAAGATGTACTGCACCTCTTTCATGTGAAAGAAACGATATTGAAGGAAACCACGTTTCAAGAATTCTGACGTTTGTTTTTTAAAATCTTATTTTATAGAGTGTGTGTCTTTTGAAATTGGTGGATTTGCGTATTCTGAATGCTAATGTTCTGAATTTTTCTGGAGCTGAAAGGGGAAGGGAGGGATGCCTTTTCTTGCATCCTGCCTGTATTATGTCAGTCTCACACAGAATCAGGGATCACCTGACTCGTTGATTCAAATTCCCTGTCACATGCCCTTAGATCATGTAATGCTTTTCAGAAATTAATCAAACTTCATCTTCAGACTGATATTTTTTTTCTAGATATGGATGTGTTGTGCCTACACAGACAGTATTTATTTTCTCCCCTAAGACTGTTAAGAGGGTGCAAAGTTGCACCATCTCTTAACAAGTCAAAATGGTCTCGGATAACTATTTTTCTGGTATCTTTTTACATGGCTGAGGGAAGACATGCTTTCAGTCACATCAGGTTCAGACTGGTGCTAGTTCGTGCTATTACATTTTATTTTGTTTCTAGATATTCAGTAATAATCTGTGGATTCAAGACAGTTCTGTGTTAAGGTATTTCAAAAGTTAATGATTTCAGTTTTTTTTTAATTTTTAGGTTTTGTATCCCTGTGTACTTTTCCTCATACAAGACCCTTCTTGTCTGGAGACTTGATGTTGTCTATTAGAGCAAGGATTGTAAGCATCTGTGATCAATGGGGTTTTGAATCTCCTAGTTGTCATCAGTCCAGCTTTTTAAAAAGGTGTATGGAATCCTTTCCTTAAATTAAACAATTTGTGAGAGACCAGAGAGAAAAGTTAAATGAAAAAGTTGTATCAGAATTCTTAGGCTCATTTGCCTTACATTCCAGAAAATGTTTTACTTACTGAAGATCACGCTCTTTAATTTTAAAGAAAACTACATAAAGCACAGGTCTTTTCGGTACATGGATAAGCCATAGTAACCAGTTATCACAAGACGATGGGCTGCAGAAACATATGAACGTTGTACAGCTTTTCTGTAAATATTACTTTGTACATAGTTACTGTTTAAAAAAAAGTTTTAGGAATCGGTGTGCCATTTTTCACCTGGGAGAGTACTTTAAATTTAAACATACCACATACTTGAACTGAAGTCATTTCAGGCACAGCTGATATGCTTGTACCAAAAGAACAACAGTACGAGAGTCATCGGATTGTTTGGATTTGTTATGTGGTTTTAAGCATGCAATAGGTTGTTTCAGGTTGAGTAAATACTGTTTTCTTCATACTACAGTAATATGATCTTTTCTAGACATTACCAGGACATTACTCAATATGATCATGAAGAAACAAGCTGTTCCATAGTTATGTATGAGCAGACGTTTGCTGTTACTGTGGGTTTATTATTACAAGTTTCTGAGCAAAGACACTTCCTCGATTTGTTATGTACAGCAGTGATAAAAGGGCTTCTGCCATAGCCTTGACCAAAAACCAGATTCCTGTACTAGAAGTGAGGAGGAGGGTAAAGGAGTTTACTCCTATAAAACCAGGTTAAGCAACAGCTGGGGAAATGTATTCGTGTAACCCCAAAAGAGTTATTTATTCATAGCAAGTGTTGAGATTACACGAATCTATCTGTAATCTCAGAAGATGTCTTACTTTATAATTGCATTGCCAAGAGACTTATCTGTTCCTTCAGTTGTGTGCTGAAATAGCTCTCTTTCAAGGCGTGATTAATGTACGTTGGCAGTCAATAGGATATGAGTAATCATGGCTAATTAAAAAAGTGGAAATAATGAGGAAAAAGGGCTATGAATGATGTAGCGCAGTGGTGTGAGATTTTCTTGCTAGGTGTTGTTTAGCAACTGTTGTGCAGAAAAGGCAACAGCAATGCTCACTTCCTTCTTGAAAGATGTATTTGGTGTTCTACAGGAAAGATGTGACTAAATGACATTTTTCTTTAGACTGTGTTTAGCAGTTGAAGTCAGCAGTTGCCACAAGCTCCACCCTGCAGCTCTTGCTTCAGTTGGAGGAATATCCAGCTATCTATTTCAAATTCAACCATCGTCTTGTGGCCTTTCTGTTTATAGGTCAAGTCTTTTGTGGCCAAAGCTTCCACTAGGAAACTCTAAATATTTCGTGAGAAATATGACTGGAATTATTGTTTTCACCATTTCCTTTATTGCTTAGTAACTTCAGTCATTGTTTTAAATGTCTGTGTTTGAAAATCCTTTAAAATCCACTGATGTGCTAATTAATTCATAGATGACATTTGAAAATAGGCCAAAGCATCTTACTCTGCAGAGTTCTGGTGCTTAAGTCAATAAGCACAGAGGTAAAATTAGTTTGTTCACTTCAGCGATGCACCAAGTGATGTTTTGATGATCTTGCACACTAATCTCTAGGAACTATAAATCTTCCTCTGAACAAGTCCAGTAGTACCCTGTGCTAAACATCAATCAGATTAAAAACCCAATTATACATTAAAAACTATTGTTTTCAAGTACCTCGTGCTGACATTTGAGTTTTTTTAGTACAATTAATCTTCAAATGAGCAAAGCAACGAACATGTGCCTTAAAATCTGGAAATGCCCTGGTTTCTGGAGGTGGGATGGGCAGTGTGCAAAGTGCTGATCGTGCTCCCCATTCCATAAAGAATTCCTTTCTAAAAACTGAGGCTTCTGTCATTTTCATAAGCAATTTTTATACTCTTTTGCAGAATGTGACTTTTAAAAAGCCACAGCATTTTGTTCTGGCAACCAGAATAGGCCTGATAAACATAAAGAGTTCCCGTGCAACTTGCGTTTCAATCTGAAGGCAGATGTGAATGTCTGTGTGTGCCCTGGCGGCTTTGAGAAAAAGGCCCAATTGCATCTTTCCTGGGAAAGATTGTCTCAAACAATCCTTAAAAGGCAGAATGAAGCATTACGCTTTGCTTCTGTGAAGTTTTTTTTGAGATGAGCAATATAGTTACAGATTATTTCAGTTTTGATCAAGTACTTATGTAGACAGTAGATTACATTTTTTTGAGACAAAAAGTCACCACTGTGCTAGATTATATTACAATTTAAAAAAAAGTTAATCGTGGAAGACATGCTAGAATACAGTAACAATAGTACTATGTAGTTCTTCTAAGCAAGATCATTTATCTTAACATTTGGATGAAAGAAATCGATATTTTCTGCATATCCACATCAATATGTTGTAATGATTTTTCCCCACTGTTACAGCAGATTCATTATTTCAGTGCCTCATATACACCAGTAAAGTAGCATCTCTGATAATCGGGTTACATCTAGAGTCTTCCTAACTTGATAAAATTTTCTTCTATTTTGTCATTCTTACATGTATAATACAAAGTAAAGCTCCTCAGTGCTCAGCTTTTAATAATCCCGTTCATAATTAAATATAAATCTGACTAAAACATATTCTTCTACATTAGAGTCTTGTCGTAAAAACATTTTGAATATACTCAGTAGAGCAATACAATATATATACACACACAAATATACTTTTTTCCTGTTAGTAGCAAGCAGTTTGTTCACTATTTACACAACTTCACAGTTATATGTTTTATACAACTACTACTAAATCAGACTTCTGATTGCTCATTACTGTCAGGAATGACAGACGTTAAGGCAGCCTGACAAAAGCGATGCAGTGTTGACATTTTTGTTTTCTGTTCAATATACAGTCGCAGTTTGTCTCGGAAGGTTTCCCCTAGAAAACTGTAAATTAAGGGGTTCAAACAGCTATTGGAAAAAGCTGCCAGGTTCACAATGTGTCCTGTTAAAGGATAATCATGTCTGAAGGATGGGCTGCTTGAAGAGCCAGACTCGCTTTTCTTTTGAAGAAGTTGAACGCTAATGAAGACGTTTTCAGGTAGCCAGCAGATAAAGAAAACCAAGACAACAACAAAAATCATCCGCAGAGCCTTTTGTCGCCGCAGGCGAAGACTCCTATGCTTGTGTGCTTTTATAAGAACTCGAACAATTAATGAGTAACAAAGACCGATGATCACAAAGGGGATAATAAACCCCAAGGTTATTTCTAGCCACTGGATTTCTTTTACATCTGCAAAACAAAAATAGACCTCTCCGGTGTGTTGTAAATGCACGGCTGTAAATGGAACTAGTGCTGCAGAAATAGACGCCATCCATATGAGACCACAGCTTAATCTAGCGTGTTGCATAGTGCGAAATATGTTGGACCTCATTACTTTCGCCAGTGCTATGTATCTGTCAAAACTCATCCACGTCAGAAAGAAAATACTGCTATACATGTTGATCTGAAGGAACAAAGACATAAAGGTACAAATAATAGTGATATCGTAATACTTCTCGTCAAGATTAAAAACCTCAATGAGAGAATCGGCGACTAAAATGAGATCAGCGACTGCGAGATTTATGAAGTATAGGTCTGGAATAGTCATTTTTTCACGAAAGCTTATGTTGACAACCAGTATCAGAATGTTTCCTACAAAACCAATAGGGAAAAGAAATATTGTGTAAAGACATGATAAGAAAAGACCAATAACATATTGTTGGTGTTCTGATTTATCAGCTAATCTAGAAGATAGGCTTTCATTACACAGATGTGATCCGTTTAGGTTAAAAGTTGTGTTGTTACATATAACAGGTGATATGGAGGCAGAATAAGTTTCCATGATTAAAGTGTCTGCAGAAAAGTAATAGTGATCACAGCTTGGTGATAATGACAAGAAAATCCTCTTTTTGATTGTTAACTAAATTCATAGTAAGCATTTTGGTAGGAATGGAAGAAGGCGTACACTTTTGTATAGGGAATAAAAATTCTTTAGAAGTCAAATCAGAGTTAACATTGACTGAGACATAACACTACAAATAGTGTATTTCTTATTTCTTTTTTTTCTTTTTTTTTTTACAGGTCACTATATACATTGCAAATGAGAGAATTTGCAGTTCCTATATGCCTTAAGATCATGTAGTGATCTTTTTACCATTATGGTACTTGGACCTCTTTAAGAAAAGCTTTTCATTAACAGCGTTTCTTCATGCAGGCTGGAAGGCAGTAGATTCTTAGCTCCATTTGTTTTCTTTTATTAATCAATGAGCATCCTTGGACCTGCAATTTGCAAATGGAAAATTATTAATCTCAGTCTGGCATTGTAGCACGTACCATATGCTTCTGTAAACTTAACATAAAGCTGTTTCCTACAGGAAACATCATGTTTGTGTATATATATATATACAGAGGTTTAGTTAAAAGAACTTAAAACTATTCTAGATGGTCATATATTGTGAGGACAGATCTGTTAAAATCTTGTGTACCATTCAGGGATTCAGTGTTGGAAATTATAGAAATACAGAATATTAGGTGAGTGAGTTTAGTCTACCAAAGCAAAACTTTATTTTTATGGATACATACATATATATTTCATCATCAGCTTGTAAGTGTCTGAGAAGGCAAGGGAGATGAAAAGCAGCTGATTATTTCTGCTTTCAGTGGGAAGGGAAAGGCAAATTTTAAAAATGAAGATAATACAAGCAGCTTATTGATTGCCACTAATATTATTCTCATTTTGCGTTTCTTTGTGATTATATTGCACTAACTTCTGGATAGGAATGGAAAATATCAGTTATTGGATTTGTTTATTTATAAAAGTTGAATGCTATGGACTTGAAACATTGTTGGAACTTTATTTAAAAGAAACAAACAAAAGACACCCCAAACAAATAAACCAGCAAGAAAATGGTAACCCAGGGTATTTTGTGTTAAACTATACGCATTGTGAATTGCTTTAATCTTTGCCTTGCTACCAAAACCTTCATGTAAATTACACTAAAAGGTAGTTAAAAGTTAAATTGTTTACTAGTGAAATTAATGCATTTTTCCACATTTTAATGACTTAAATCCTGCTGATGTACAGTCTCGGGGAGAAAAAGGAGCAGACCACTAGTAGAGTAGGAGCGTTAGGGTATTTTCAGTCAGAAATACAGCTTGGAGTTTGCTTACATGTATTCAAGTCATCAGAAGGAGCTAAGAGATACTTAAATAGATCTGCTCTAAAGCTTTTATTTCTTAATGCAATGGACGTATTTACACAGTAGCTCTTGCAATGTTTTGAAGCATTTTCCTAATGTAAATCTTTATGCTAAAATATCCACTTGGAATTATCTTTATTTGTAGAAGGTTTGGTGTTTGTTTCAAGCAGCTATGGAAGTCAGACATGAAGTGTTGTCTCTTATGTAACAACCTCTTATTTTCGAATACGGCAATAAAACTGCTTTGAATACAATAAAAGATAAGTTAACAGTCTAAGCAATTGCTTTTAAAAGGTCAGGCTGTGGTCAGATTTTAAATTGCATTGGAAAGGCCACCAAAAGCCAAGCAACTACAAGCATTACAGGTAACCATGCACTGTGAAACACTTTATTTTACCTTAATTCCATTTTTCCAGAGCTGATTTTCCTCCAGACAACAGAAGGCTGGTTCTTGCTCGGGCACACGCTTAATGGATGCATCAACTTCAGCTGCCGTGCCAGTAAAAACTTGTATTTAGGTGTGCAAAGCTGCCGTGAATGCCACCTGTTGACGATTCAGCAGTAAAAAAATCATATAAAAGTCCCTTCTGTTTTAAAACGTCTTAAATAAGGCATAGTTTACAACAGCAAAATGCAGCTCTTGCTGCATGTCCTTGGCAATAAAACAAGCTTTATAGATTCCCAGGGTTGTTCTAATTTGTGTGCAGTTGAAGTGCTGCTGAACAGCCTTATAAGGCTAGAATTAACCCTGTTTCTGCTGGTTTCTATTTACTGCAACTAGAGGAGTATATTTTCTCTCATATTTGTCAGTGGGTTTTCCTAATGTTCATTTTGCCCCCTTTTCAGCCTCTAGTATTTTTTTTTAATTATATAAGCCACTCAAACGTACATCTCAGCTGATCAATAATCAAGAGATTTATTTGCAAATTGTAACTAAACATATTTTACATAGATATAAAGCAATAATTATCTTACACATGGTATTTTTTTAAAGCCTCTGGACAATCTAAGGAGAAATATTTGATTGAGAGAAATCTAGCAGCTGACAAGGGTCATTTGCTAAACTGACAATATAAATTTCAGTTTTCCTACCTTCAAGTTGATCCCATTTTGCCTGCTTGTATTTACATTTTCAGGTATACATAGTCGTCTTCACGCTTCTTAGAACTGCTCAGCTCAATCACATGGATAAAATAAGCTTATTTTGCAGAGCTTGTGGAGTCTGTCACCAGTACTGCAGGTGGAGTTTTGCATTTCATCTGTAGGGGGGGAAAAACTACTTGACATTTCCAGAAACACCACCTACTGGTCGTCAGAATTCTGAGAATGGAAAGAAAGTTAAACCCTTCTTTCTCATGAAAGAGAAATATTTGATTTGTGTAAGTAGCTTTTTATGATTATATTGATCCAATATCTCAATGTGAAGTGCCCTTGATGGATGTGCTGTATATTGATGCAACATTTTGTTGCTACTGCAGTAAGATGAATTGGATCTCAGCATTTAGGCTTTCAGAAAACCAATGTTACAGTTCTAGAAGTAAGGAGTAAACAATTAAGGTGCCACTATAAGGGACGTATTACAACTCTTACCATGGTAAAATATTTCTAGCTTATGAAAGAGCTCATCTGTAGTAAAGCAAAGCAAAATTTCTTACACGTGCAGTTTTGGGAGTAGAAGACACATTGCGTTGCACTGCCATTGAGGTAGATACATTATTTGCTGATTTTTTATTTATTTATTTTTTTAATATGCTGTGCATAAGAACGCAGAATTTTAGCAGTGTCAGTAAAAATGGTTTTGAAGATGTTCTTACATGATGACTCTTCATGAATAGTTTTGGGAAGAATTATTTAGCTTAAAAGAAAGTTTGTGCAAATCAGTGCTGGTAATGATTTTCTGAAGAGAAGGCTTCCACTGTGTGTGGAATGGGTTTATGGAGTGCTGTTCCCCAGAGTTACGAGGACAGAGAGCGTCCTCAAGTGTTACGCTTTGAGAAGTGTACAAATGTGATTGCGTTATAGGATTGTAATAATTGTAATGGTAAACAAATCTTGTGATACCAGCTTTGAAGGTCTTCATTTTTTTTTTCCTGTCCTAAGGAACAGGGTTATAAAGAGTCTTTGTTGTTGTTTGTTGATCATGAGGTATTGCTGTACGAACTACTGTCCTCAGAGCTTCCACTGATCTTGTAAGGGCAAGAAGAATTTTTTTTTTTACTTTCCTTTATGCATTGTGTTAGCTCCTGGGTGTCAGTTGTTTGTAATTATGGGGGGCTTGGGTTTAGTATCAGCTGGTCTGTCTGTCCCTGTTTTTCTAGCTGTGAATATCAGCTGGTTTGCTATTAAAATGCATAATTCTGTTACGAGTGCCAATTTGCTTGTTTGAATTGATGATAAGAAGTATGTCACTTTGCAATGCTTCCAGAATGGTTATGAAATTATGTTTTGAAAGACCCCTGAAGTAGCCCTACCAGCAGGAAAATCAGCTATGAAGCATAAGAGGCCAAATCTAGTATTATTATATTGTATTTAGTGAGTTCTGTATTTCACTAAATATTTTATGAGATGATCATGTGAATTCTCAGAATCCTGTTTCTTAAAACAGATGAAAACAGACAATATCTTCAGGCTCTTGTTTATGCAGTTGAATTATTTTTACTGAATAATCTCACTGTTCATTGCTTCCATATTCCATAAAATGCTTAAAACTAATTTTATCAGCAGCTGAGCATTGTCCTTTTTCTTTCTCTGTCAATTGCTGATATTCCACAGGACTTTACAGGGAAGTGATCCAGTAGTATGACAGTCCTGCCTGTTGTACCCTATCTTGATTATTTCTAAGAACATGCATGAAAAGAACTGGCGTGATAGTGTTCATAAGCCAGTGCTCCATAACCCAATATTCAAAGTTTTCCTATTAACTGTAGTAGTCAGCCTCTAAAAATTTATTGAATCTACAGATTTCAATAAACCTGTTTAACATAGAGAGTCTTTAAGGAACACTGGTGTAATCGTCTATGACGTATTTTGGTGCACCAAGATGCTTGGAGTGAGGCTTAAAGTGGGGTATAATAGAAGATATTGTATGTGATTTAGCAGACTTCAATGTACGTGCCCGATCTCGTGGTGCAAGTGGGAGGTGTGAGGATAGGAGAGAACAATGCAAGAGGTCTGGTGTGTCACAGCTCCCGAGTCATCGCGGTATGGCAGCCTCTCCAGCAGGATGATAAGTGGGATATGGCCTCTAGGATGTAAGAGCTGTTGGATTCTGATGGAAATGTAGAAGTGCTTTGGTATGAAGCTGTTGGGTCCAGGAGAAATTAGATCAGGGCTAGATAAAGCTGAAAAATCATTGGGTGCTGTATTGCATGGAAAGGGAAAAAATTGTAAATTAAAATTGCATTGCAGTGCTTACAGTGTAATCTAACCATATGCACAAGAACTAAGATTTGTATAAGAATATCTACTGAAATTATCTCCAGGGGAAATACAGTTGCTGTTGTAATGTTCATGAAGTTTTGCGTGTAAATTGAGCTCTTCCTCCAAATTCTCTCATCTTTTTGTTAGCATGGATGCTGACTGATCTTTTTTAGCCACAGAATGCCATCTGTCTGTACCCATTACTCTGTTCTAGAGCCCCCTTATACTTCATCCTGGGCAGCCTCAGTAAGTTTCCCTTGTGTGCAAATAATCATGCTTAAGTTTGAGTTAGAATTAATTGTGTTCTGTTTGCAGAAAACTTGGATGGAGTACTTTGTGTTTAGGCTTTTCAGTTGCCAATAATTCTGAGAATGTATTTTTCTTACAAAAAAAAAAAAAGAGAAGTTCAGTCTTTTCTTTTGCAGGGACAACACCTGTACCCATTCAAAATACTCTGGTAAAAAAAAACAAACCCTTTTTTATTTTTCTTAGTGCATATTGCAAAACTTTTGGGGTATAATATAAACATTTTACAAAATTGGACCACAAAACGTTATATAGTCAAAGATGATTCATCATAGAACTTGAGGCTGTATTCAGATGTGGTTTAAAAATAAAATTCACAAAGCATCAGTCATTTTTTCCTCTAGGAGTCGAGTCTGGCAGTTGTTTGGTGGACACTTGTACCATGAAGTGAAACACGTTCTTTTATTCTGGCCAATTGGTGAATCAGTTTGTCGTGCCACGTATTTGGTTAAATGTTATGTACAGTACTTAGTTTGGCAGAACTGCTTGAGCTTTCATCCTACACAGTCTTCTGCAACTACCTCAAAATCAGGATAAATTATGCTGTAGCCCTTTTAGGGTCTCCAAGTTTGGAATTAGAGTGTAACTAAGGCCAGGTTTAGTAAACACGTAGGGGTGTGGCAGCTTGGGTTATAATTCAAGCATGCAAATCCAGTCCCTCTTTAGCTTGGAGGTTGTTTTGCAGTGGAATCAGATAAAATTTAAGCCATCTGAGTCTTTAGAGTTCTTTTGAAAAATATCTTATCAATTCAGAATTTCATGCTTAAACTTAAGCAGCCTGCTCGTTTCTCTTCTTTTACTGAATGAAGGGCTTTTTCCAAAGCAGGCCTAAGTCTTGGAAAGATACAAATATTACCAGTACAGAAGAAAAATGTTCTTCTTTGAGTTTTCCACTATAACCCTGTAGTTAATTTTGACAGCATGCCTATAAAAATATGAGCTCTATTTCTTCTGGAACATACTGTTCAAAACTAGGTGAAGCCTGGAAGAATTAAGTGTTCAACAAAGCTGTTGCTGGGGGGTTTGGGGAGGGAAATCTCTGAGCGGGGGGGGGGGGTTATTTTGTTCTTAAAAATACACTTCAAATTATTAATAGTTTCAAAATTATTTCTTTTAATCTTAGCTCATATCACACTCTTAGAATGCCCTTTGGGCACTGTTTCTTTCCTCCTCCTACTGTATATAGGGATGTTTGTCTTCATATTCGATCTGGATGCAAGTAGATTTTTCTCTAGGACTGCATGTTCATTGTCCTGAATTTTAATATAAGGTCTGAGTAACTTTATCAAGAATGATTTAACAAGACATTTCTGTATTGCTATAAGTTATACTCGTAACTACTTGAATTCTTGTTCTGAATTTTTCAACTTCTCTCCTGTTTACCATTGTCTTCTAGTCATTTACAAAGTCTTTTCATTGTACATAACAATCTCCTTATGACAATACAACCAGCCATCCAGAAAATACTGTTTTTTTTCCCCCCTAACAGTAGCTATGGGCAGGGAAGAGACCCAACTATGTTCACCCGTATCTCTCGGATGGCATCCAGAAGATACACTCAGGAGTATTCAGACTTACGCATAGTAGTATGGTTCTGCTTTAGCTTTGTAGCTTTCCGAGAGTATCACGAAGCATAATTCCACCCACATCGAACCACTAGGCTCTTTACACGGGCATTGTTGTGTTCACTCACCATTAAGACCAGTTTCCAGGCCTCAGCTAATGTTAACTAGAGTCAACATTTACCGACTAGGTTTTCTTTTAGGCACCATTAACAGTAACTCAGGACTCAGAAACAACACTATTTATTCTTTCATTGTCAAATATAAAATATATGGAAGCTGGGAATGAAGTAGAATCCTTCATGCTTAATTCCTATAGTAGAAAATAACCTACTATATCTATGGCACAGCTGAAACTGTGATATTCTGTCTGAATTGGGATAAACAGCTTGCATCTTCTGACATACTCATTTCACTCAGTCTGTCAGCTTTTTAATTGGTGAACAGCTCTTACTACTCATCCCTTCAAGCTTTTTTCTGCAGGCTGATCTTCAGTCTGTGTTGTTTAATCTCCCTATTCTCAGGTGCAAAACAAAACCTCTGATGCCAGCTGAGAAACCCTTTCACAAGTATAAAATTAGCTCTTGTATTCAAAGAGAAGATTCTTATCTACGTAATTCCTATCTGACCAGGTTCTATAATGGTCTGTTTAAATGTGATGTTCTTCAATTGTCCATCTGTTCATGCTGGCAGCAGAACAAAACTGAACAGAAAAACAGGGTGACATAATACAAAAGACATCTTATCAGTTGATTTTTACATCTTGCAGAAATGTTGGTCCTTACGGTCATTTTGGTGAGGCTACCTTGCTTTGTGTGCGATTCAGTCAAGGTCTGTGAATTTCAGGACTTGGATGTCTAAGGCTAGATCCATGCATCTAGCTAATAGATCTGCATACTGTATTATTACTGGACAAATAATAGAATCACAGAATTACCAAGTTGGAAAGGACCCACAGGATCATTGAGTCCAACCATTCCCATCAATCACTAACCCATGTCCCTCAGCACCTTGTCCACCCGTCCCTTAAATCCCTCCAGGGAAGGTGACACCTCTTGCCTTTATACAATAATTATGAAAATTTCAGAGTAGTAAGAGGTGATAGTAACCTCAGTTTTATGGCTCTGGAACTAAGGTATGAAGAAAATGAGATGCAATGTTTTCACTAATTTCGAATGACAATTTCAAAATAATTAGAAGCTCATGTCCTTTATTCTTCCATTTAGGCACTTGACTATTGTTCTGCAGAAAATTTTTCTATTGATTGATCACTGCTCACTTTTCTCTGACTTAAGCTTAGAGGGGCCAGCTTCTTGTGCAAATCTAGACCCCACCAGGAAGATCTTCCAAAGCATACAACTACAAACAAATCTATCGGTTCTGCTAGCATCCAGCTGTCATGCAAAGGCACGTATTTAAGCATCGAAGTGGATTTCCTCAATGCTTCATGTCACTTGAGCCTTCGTCGCATATTGGTATTTTTATAACTTTGCAATCTAGCCTGTGTCTTTATACAAGACTTAGTACAGTTTTGTGCCTTCTCTGTTTCTGTTCTCTCCACCCCTGTGAGAGGAAATGCTGAAACAGAAGCCAAATATATCAGGTGGCTCCTGGCCTAATTCGATTACAGCAACAAAGTGCTCAAAGCAAGTATCTAAAACTTTGCACCTGCATCTCAGCCTGCACTGGCTACTGATTCTGCAAGGCTACATCTGAACTCCTATACCACAGCTGTTCTGTTCTCTGATTCAGATTTTTATTCCCATTTTTGCACCGTATACCTATGAATTCTTGTCTAAATATGTAATGCTTCTATCCTGTCTCCAGCAGAGCCCTGATTTCAGTTTGGAACCAAGAGTCTGCTTTTGCCTGTCTTTTTAATAATGTGCCTCAGTTGTACTATTCTGGACTGGTCTTTCTAATTTTTTTTTCTGGTTAGCATATTATTGAATGGGACTCCTCCAAGGCACACGACTTCATACTTCTGGATGAACTCCTCAAGAATGGCTTAAATCAATAATTGCTGTAAGTCTTAATGCAAAGTTGAAGCCAAGTGTGCATTAAAAAAAGCTTCTGTTCTTGTACGAAGTTTTAATTAGCCATTCTGTTGATCTTTCCAGTTCAGTGCCGCACAGTGGATCTGAGGCTTTCCTCTAAGGATCAGCATTTTGATTATTAATTTGATTTTTTTTTTTTTTTGGCACAAAACCTCTCAGACAAACCTTAAGAGTTCCAACAAAAGTATAAGAAGAAAATGGAGAAAGGGAAGAAATGCTGTTTGTATGTGTGTATATAAAATATAAAGTGTTACAGTAGCCTTGCAATATCATGTACTGTTTCAGGGTTATAATGGATTCTTAAGCCATACTTCACTGCTGCTGCTACTGGAATTTACTGACGTTATAAAAACAAGTAGCTTGTAGGGTAAGAAGTGCAAAGAAGGAAGCACACCTGAGAAAACACTTTGGCTGCAGTTTTCTATCTTTGTTCAAAGTTGCTTTCTACAGGCACTGATATTATTATAAAAGCACACTTCTATGGCAACAATACTTTCCTTTCTGCTTGGCTTTGAAGTAACGCTTGCAGAAAACAGGCAATTTAAATATGTGTATGTGTCTATCTATATATATATCTGAAAAAAACCCTCAAACTGTGGACCCTACATGTTTTCTCATAGATCATTGCAAATACTAGAACTAAATATCTCATTTACTTCCAGTAATGCTAGCTGTATCATAGCCCAGGCTTGGGTTTTAAAGAAGGAACAATTACCCTTTTTTGAAGAAGTGAAAAACCAAGCCAAAACCCACAAATGAATTAAAAAGTAAAGTGGATGAACAGTTCTTCATAACAGCAAGTATTACTGAGACCCACTTTCATGGGTCGCAGTTGTTACTGGTATTTCAAGGTGATTGCTGGCAGCGTTTTGCCGTCGGCAGTTCTGTATGACTTTAAGTATTTCATCCTTGCATGGCTTATGAAAACAAAGTATAAATACCAAACCAGCACAGCTCTCGCAGAACAACACTATTTCTGCAATATTCATCACCAGCTCATTCTTTGTAGTTCCAATGCTCTTCTGTAATTTGAATGTTGTCCTGAAGAGAATCATAACGTTATAAAATAGCTGGCATATAAACGTTGTTATGCTGATAATATATGCAGCAGGGTAAGTACGAAAATGCTGTTGCAAGGCTGGTGCTTCTGCAGGTGCTGCTTTAGCGAAGAGGAAAGTAAAACAGACTGACTGAAGAAATGATGGGATTCCAAATCCAAAGGTGAATTTAACGATCTCGTATTCAGGCCATGCAAACAATGGATCTAACTGGCAGTCTGTTTCCAGGTGATAGTTCTCTGTGCCGACCAGTACTGCCTCAGTCAGTGACAAACAGAAGGCATAAGTAAGTACAAATCCAGCACACAAGATGGGTCTCTGGATTGCTTTGCCGAGAGCAGTTCTTGGTGGAAATCTCTTGAGTAACAGTATGAGAAGCATCAAAGTCAAAACATACTGAGAATTGAAATAGCCAAGATTGAAAAAAAAGGACAGTACGTTACATGCAAGGTGCGTTGCTTTTAAATAGTCGGGTCTAGGAATAACAGTAAATGATAAAAAAATCATTATAATATTGCTGATGGTGAAGTGCAGCAGTAGTAGGTCTAAGTTTTCCATGGCTTTGTACTGCAAATAATTCTTTATGAAAATTATCAAAATACATATGCCAGCTATTAATCCCGTTGGTACAAAAAAGGCAAGGTAGCAGTGCATGACTCTTGATATGATGTTTTGAGAAGCTATGAAGGCTTCAATTTCTTCTGGAGAGGTGAAAGCCAAGTTCTTGCTTGGGTAGCTGATCCATGTCATGTTGTGAGACGTCATTCTCCCTTCCACACTGTGCTTTTCTTCTGTTCACTGGTGTTTGGAACTGAAATGGAACAGGAAGGGTGAAACAGATTTTAAAATATAGTTTGTAATGTCTCTAATTTGTGTGTTAAATACTATGTGCGGTCAGGAGTATGAACCATTTGTTCAGAATAAACGTAGTAATTTTTTTGGTGAATTTTATGTTCCTGTGCCAATTTCAAGCTAACTTGTGTATTTGTAGCCAGAGAAATCTGCCCTTTTTATTTTTTCATCTGGTTGTGGCTCTCACCGCCCTCTTTTCCTTGGTTCAGCCAGGACTTTACTGCAGCTCAGCTTTGCAGCCTGGATTCAGTTACTTGTGTTGCTGTAGAATAACTGGGAGAATTGGCTGTTCGGCGGGTGAGGAAGGAGTTGGCTCTGGGATGAGGTGGAGCTGCTTTTCCTCACCGTCTTGCCGAAAAAGGATAAGAAGGCCGTATGCAGGGCAGCTCCAGTGTGTGTGTCGCAGCTCCAGCCACAAAATAACTTCACTGTACTTTTCACGAGGGTCGGAATTTTGTATAATTTGAACCCAGCTGACAGTGGCAGGGCTCACACCGCATAGTGAGGAAAATGCAGAGATAATCACACTGAAGAGGCACATTCCTTCCTTTGTTTTAGTTTTTGTTCTGTTATGAAAGAAGATCTTTCATAACTGCAGTCTGTTCTTAGGAGCCCGTATTAATTTTAATGTGAATGTTTACGATCTGTTATGAACCAACTTTTCATTCTAAAACATCTTTATACGTTAATAATGCTGTCACTTTAATTTTTTAGATGTTGCTGTTGCATAAAACTTCAAAGAAAATAAAACTTTTCTGAATGCTTGAATTGGAGAAAATGTTTACGGGTGTATTATAACCATATCGACAAAGTTTTTAGCAAGGAACATTTTTTACAGCCAAGTTATAAATTCCTGAAAACAGGGAATTTTAAGAGTAATACGGTTAGGCTGTTAGCTTTAATGACTCTATGAGATGTTGGTATAATAATTCTGCTACCACAGAAATGCTTGGAGGATCCTTCTTTAAGCCAGAAAGCTTTGTAGGAGAAGATAATATGTACTGATGAAAAACTAAGTGTAATAGGTACAGATATGGATATATAAATTTTACAGACCACCTAAATGCATAATTAATTTAATTTCTGAAAGAAAAATTCTATGTACCTTCTATTGATTGATGCAGAAAACAATATGTTTTTTTTCAGTTACAAAGGATAAATACTTCTAAATGTAAGATAATGAACTCACTATTCCTAATGAATTTTGAATATCTGATTAAGCATGTTCCTTAGTACTGGAAAAAATTAAACATTCGGGCATTCTTACAGCGTAGAATGTTTTCTGAAGGAAAAAAAATCCTCATTTATTCACAAGGATTTCACTTTTTTATTAGTTTGGTGTTTGCATACTGTGGAACAAAGCAAAAAGCTGGTCTGCGGAGGTAATGTATCTAGACGGTTCCTCAGGCAAAGCCAAGCCAGTGGAGTTCTCTTTATGGAAGTTTTTGTATGCTGTATTAGTAACAAGAGTGATGTAGTTATTCGTACATAATAAACTTGCTGTAAAGGAATTCTAGTGGTGTTAGGTCTTAAAGTGAAAGTAACTTTAAATCAGGAAAAGTTCCTAAAGATGCATTAATGTTTTAAAGCAGTGTTCATTTTAGATAAATCAGTGTGTTAATACTGTTTGACTGTTAATTTATGGTTGTTACTCTGACACTATACCATATATCTGATATTTCTAATCACTCCTCAAACTTGGAGTTTTAATACTGCTTTTAATTGGAAAAGTTGACTTCTCGAAGTGGTTTTGGTTACGTATGTATATAATCTTACATAATACATTCCAGTCTCTGAGCTGGAGTACACCAAGTGGGAAAGTATTGATGCACAAAACTGGTGGAAGTCTCTGAAGCAGATTAAGGGTCAATATAAATTTAGAAGCTTAAAAATAGATTGTTAAATGTGAATAATCTTAAAAATGGAGTAAAAGTCTTTTCAAAGATGGTAGGTGGTGTTGTCATGGTAATTGAGGAAACGCATGTTAAATTCTTGCAGTAGAACTTTTGTTTCTGTTCAGGTGATTTCTAATTTGAAACACTAAGAAGAACTCAAGTTTGTACTAAAGTACAAAAAAATTTCTGAGTGTACTGTTTTAAAGGGAATTTCCAGAAAATCACTTTAGGATTACCCAAGGGAATTTTACCTTAACAACAACCTGTTGGCAGTTTTGCTATGGTTACTCATTATGAGCATGATGCTTGAATCCAATGAAGTGTTCATCACAGAAGGATGAAATATCTGCTAGCAGTTTGCAGCTTATTCGGAAATATTTTTGCTTTGGCAAATAGGATTAAAGTTGATGCTGTAGACATTTGTGTTGCCCCCTACACCCCTTATTCCTAGAAGTTTTCATTCTGCTTTTAGAAAACAAAAAAACACGCTATGATAATGTCACACTGGTTTTCGTGGGGTTTTTTTTTGGTTCTGGTTTCTCCCTAAGTATTTGAGAGAAAGCAAATGGTAATTTTGAGTTCAGATTGTGGTTTTAAAGGCTTCTGTGCAGGTGACTGCAAACAATTACGCCTGATGCTTCATAGAAGCTGACAAGTGTACGTTCTCTTTAACATGGTCACGCCTAGATATGTATTTCTGACTAACGACATCATCCCACAATCTAATTTTTTTCCAATATTTTGTCTCTTCATAACTATTTCAGTGAAACTGGAGGACATGCAGCACTTTATAAGACATATTGCTCATCACCTCATGGAGATGCTGCATTAGGGTTTTCTAGCTGAGATTATAAATTGGACCCTATCAGCAAAGTCTGACTCCTTTGCAGCTGATTGAATATGGTCATAGACGGCATAGCCTCCCTATGCATTTGTTTACTTCAGAATGGGTAGTTTTAGAGAGCCTTATGACTGTAAGGTGCTCATCTATCACATAAAGCAGCTCTTGGTGACAGTAAGCCTTGGAGCTTTTAAAACATTCCCAAAGCATTAAGTTCATTCCTTACACTAAAGTAAATGTATGCTTAGAATAATAATGGGATGAAGGAGCTCACAACTTCTGCTGTAGTAATATGAACACATTTGCAAGATTTTATACTTTTGATAATACTAATTTAATTTAAAGTAAAAAGTTATATTCCATGGGGGCAGCAGAGCACCAGAGGGTAGTTTTTCTCACATCTTTTATTTCAGAATCTCCATGCAGTTGACCCCATTTTTTGTTAAAATGCTTGAGTTTCCATCATAAGAAAAAGAATTTATGTAATTTTCCTCTGCTGTGAGAAAAATCCAGTATTCTCCGAGTTCTTGTTTGATTCTTGGATTGATTGCAGGGGCATAAATTTTATTTCCAAAATGTGCGTAATCTTTATGATGTGTTTGGTGAGGGGCTGAGTCTTTTACTCTTTCAGTGGAATCTCTCAGCTCAGAGTGCAAACATCTTGGGACCCGAATTAATTATACATGCTATGATATAAGCTGACTTTGTTTCTATTTACTCACTAGCAGCCAGGAGTAACATGTAGTGTGTAAGAGCTCCCATATTTGAAGGAGCCAGACCTATTCCTGTTTCTTCCGAGATCAATTAATGAGGTAAACTTGCAATATGCTACTTGCATTATTTTCTCCTGCATTGCCATACTCCAGTATCTTCATAGGATCATTAAGGTTGTAAAAGACCTCCAAGATTATCAAGTCCAACCATCAGCCCAACATCACCATGCCTACTAAACAGTTTTGTCCCTTCTTTACCTCTGCTCCCTCTCGCCTTGTTTTAATTGACCATCATTCACATGTGTTGAGTCTTTCCTTAGCTTCATGTGGCCTCACTTTTTTCTTGGTTTTTTTTTTTTTTCTTTTCCTCTTTCTGGCCTTGTTTCCCCACTATCATCCACTCTGCCTTCTGTGTCAGCTGTTAAAGCAAATTTTTACTTTCTGAAGCACAGCGAATATATTATCCTTCACTTCTGACAGATGGAGCTGAGCAAATGAGCACAGTGTTCAGAAGGCAGTTTAAAACTAGCAAGTTGTCAAAAGAATACTTTCAGTATCAAGAGGACCTGGTCTCCAAGATTTCATTGTTTTTCATCCGCCATCCCCACTTGGATGACTGACTTGCAAACGGAGAGCTTGGTTTCAAGGAAACTTCTGTTTATTTAAAGTCTAGAAAGAGGAATGCCTAAAATGGGGAGTTTCTCCATGGCAGCCAGAACTCTGCCTCTATAAAAGGTCTGACAGGGCAGTCTTTCTGCATTCTATCACCAGCCTTTAGAAGGAAAATATTCCTTCATCCAGTCGTAAAGCCATGCGCATAATAGTCCTTGTGAAACTCAGCTCTTGGTGGACACGTCCTGCATCGACCCATGAAACCACCGCGTATAATTTGAGGGGTGGTAGGGTGGTGTTAGTGTATACAAGAATCTGTTCTTCCTGCTTTTACTAAGTCTGCCAAGTTGAAATACGGGGACAGGTTACAGCGTATGAAAGACTGAAATGTAAACCACTATATTAATTTTTCTTGTCATATCAAAATTCCTACAGTTGGGCAAGTACTTACGGTTGTAAAGATTTAAGAAATCCTACCCATAACTTCTGAAAAATCATCAGTTTCTTAGAAACCAGAAGCTTTTATTTTCAGTTTTCAGAATATAAATGAATCAGCACTCTCAGACCAGCAGTATTGCTGACGTGTTTCCTGTCCTGTACAACTCCTGCTGGGTGGTCAGGATTATCCAACAATGTCTGCCTTTAAAAGACTGCTCTTAGGCAACGATTGGAGTCTTTTGTCCAGACCACTGAACGATATTTCATCATCTAGCCATCATCATTTCCATGGCAGTTAAGTACTTACTGGAAAACAGTCTTCACATTAACTCTATTTAATGGTTAGCTTTATAAATTTCAGCTTTCTGAGGATGCTTCCCAGATACAGGATCTTGTTAAAGAAAGGAAAACTAAAAACATTAAATTATAACCTCGGCTTCACAGTTAGAGCCTCTTGTGATGAATCAAACATTGCATATTCAAAGTAATATAAAGCACTTACCTTTTAAGAAAATCCTTCACAGATACACGTGGCTGAAACTTTCACTGTGAATAGTCAGATGAAATATAATTATTGTTTGGAGAATATAGTCCTTTTCATTTATGTAAAAAGCAGGGTGTATATATTACAGTAACTTCTTTAGCTGCCGTACATCACGATGAAAAATCCAGGCGCTTGCTGACTAAAAAAAACCCCACAGTTCCGTGGAGGAAACAGGAACTTGGGTTAAGTCATTCAAACCATACACGCTGCATGTTTAGCAAACCTATGGTTTCATCATGTGATTTTAAAGTTCAAATTATCCTCTGCAGCAAGATATTTTAGAAATGAAAAGCAGTGTTTGTCCCAGCCATTTCTAAGTATGTGAGGCCATCCAGTGGAATATTTTTCTGTTCATGAAGTAATCCTACATGTGTTGGGCAGCTTTTGCAATGTCTTCTTTTTATTTATTTAATTTTTTTTTTTTGGTGTGCCTTTTTAAGTGCTAGATGTCTAGAAAAGGAAAAGCCTGCTGAATAAATACCAAGCAAGGCCTCGTGCTTAACAGGACAAAACAAGACACAGAAGTAGTGCCTGTCAAAATTAGTACGATCTCATCTTAAAAAGAGGATGTATTTCTACTTTTCCATGGGTCCTGGCTCTTGGAACACTCCCAGTATTGTGCACATGCAATAGACTATTTTTTCAGATCTCTGCAATGACCATGAGGTGTTAAAATACAGGATTTTGAGTCTGTTGTATGTTTTTGCTGATGCTTAGCATCAGTCGTCTTCGTGACTGTGTTTCCTAGTGCTCTTAAAGCCTCAGATATAAATGAGCAGAAAAGGGTTGGCTCACCATTTTTTAGTGTGTGCCCCCATGCTGTCTTGAATGTATTGATAGTGTCATGTTTTCTGATACCAGCACATGGGAAAGACCATTGTAATCTTTTAACAATCCACAGTAGCTTTCATAGGTTGAGAAGGTAACTTATGACCAGTGTTTGATCAGCGCTCTCTGTTTTCATGGTATCGCGTTGCTTTTTAACAAGCTTTATCGAAAAACATGTGCAAAGAGCCAAAACACTCCAAAGAAATGAAATGAAACAGATGTGTTTGAGTCAAAATTTCAAATGAAATTTCGAAATCAGAGTTGTAGGTTACCTGGAGAAAATATTTCAGCACTAGGTCTATGTTTTCATCCAAAAGTTTGTACTACTGCTCCAAATACTTCTTTGAAACTAGAGGTATGTGTGCGGGGTTTTGACATGCTGCTGTAGCCCAGAGACGTTACAGTTTTGGATTAAGGCTCATGTTTTTTGTGAAGTAGCTGTGCTCCGAAAGAGCTCTTCAGGAGTGCAGTGGCTCTGTGAAATGTGGTTTCCAATGAGCTAGCGCATGTTATTTAGGCTGCTCTAATTACCATACTGACTTTGATTTTGATCAACCTTGCATAGGACTTTGTTGGACGGAGTAGATTGTTTCCCTTTCGTTTACAGTAATTCTTGCAAATTATTACGTAAAGATGTGGATAAAGCTGCCGGGCCACCAGCACACGCCTGGGGTTTATATATTTTTTTTTGAAGTTGCCTTGGGTGGATGTACACAAGGATATCTGGCTGTGCCCTTTGTAGTTATTAGTGAAATAAAGGCAACACTATAGCTGCACCAAAAGTCTAAGGCATATTCAAACCACTCTTCAGAAAGATTTAAATTATTCTGAGTTAATTAGCAATCAGTGAGCAGGGAGTAACTCGAGTGAAGATAAGCCCTAACACAGCAGTGTGGAGACTACATTTCGCGTTATTCAGTAACCACTTCTCTGACAATGCAAGGTGTAGTAAAGCAGAGCTCTAAAGAAGCATAATAGAATGTAGAACATAAATAGAATGAAAAATGCAAAAAGAAGAAAAGCTTTTTCTTATGCCTCCCATCTTTAAAAAGAAAAAATAATCTAAGAGCAAGCTCTTGTCTTAAATTATGTTCATATTTGCCAGCATTATTTCATACTTTGACTGAAATCTGTATTAAACCTTCATAGTAAACCTATTGATTGGTATTTAGGGGGCAAGAACATTTATCATTCTTTGAGTCAGGAGTAAGCAGCACATTACATTTTCAGAATGTGTACATAGATTGAGAGAGTCGCATCAGAACGAATCCCCATTTTACAAGTGGAGAAACTTGGCTACTGAGAAAGTTATTCTTCTAAGTTGATGGAATAAATTGAAAGCCGAAGGAGAAACAGAGGTTAGAAAGTCAAGATTTCCCAACTCCTTGTTCTTCATTCTATTTAGACCTTGCTGGTTACTTTTTTGATAGCTGCAGTTCTACCTCATCTATGGAAATAGATAAAACTTGGTCTGAGGCCCCTAAGCAGCTCTGTGGTGTGGGTTTGGCAGCAGCTCACTGTGCTGTTATTGTCACAGTTAACGCCCTACTAAAAGAAAAGCAAGATACTGCTGTTGTGTGACCAGCTGTGTCTCTCCTTAAACAATAAACCAGTTTATTTAATTTGCCTAAATGATCACAGGGTGCAAGTCATATGAGAACAGTGGCAAACAGTCTAGTTTAGTTGTATTAATGTTTCATAAAACTGCAAAAAGGGGTGGTTAAATGACTGTGTTTGGGGTGCTACATAATTTTACTATTATTTTTATTAACGATTTATGGATTCATGATTTCTTGGTGATTAGCATGCATTAATATAAGTGACATATTTTTATTAATGACTTACAGATTCATGATTTCTTGGTGATTAGCATGTATTAGTATAGATGATGTATGATAATAATGTTCCGGACAGGATGGAAGCAGGAAAGGTTAATGTCACAGAAGTTAAATAATTGTGAGAGGCTGTGACAGTATTTAAGGACCAGCTAGTAACACATATGCTCCCACTAGCCACTTACAGTGTGCTGCAGTGGGTAAAACTCATTTGTTTTTAACCCCTCTTATTGTTCATCGTCTTGTTCTCTGGCTTAATGCAGATCCATCCAGTAAATACTTCTAATGGAGATGGTGATTGTCTTGCTCACTGTCCTTATGAATTGTCGCGGTCAGTTGTTCAGCAGAATCGCAATACTCAGTTGAGCAGTAGAGCTCTAGCTTGCTTGGTGCGGCATCCAGTAGCCAGAGTCATCGAGGACAGAGACCAAAGGCTACAGTGAGTGTAAGGATTGGACTGGATTGCTCTAGGGGATGGTTATTGTTAGGGGGCTAATCCTGCACGAAGAACCCCAAGTCTGTTTTTAGACTACGCTCTTAGCCTCTGCTCTTGATTAACACATCTTTTCTTGCCTTTTTGATGTAATGTTATTAAGGAAACTGTCCTTATGTAGAATGACAGGATTGTTTTGGAACATTAAATGACTATTATTGCCTGTTTCCCGGTGCATTATGATGAAAAACAATTGCTGTGTTACTGGAATTTTGAATTGTGAAATTGTCTACAATTTTTTTCAAAGCTATCTTTTATAAACTGTCATGTATATTCATATTCATTTTCCCCCTAGTGGTGTTGTGTAACAGGAAAAACAACTCGTGTGGGGTATCAGCCACAGAGTTAGTCAAAGATTGCTTTGACTCTGTTCAAAGACTGAGTTTGCAAATGGGAATCTTCTTTTTTTGGTGGTATTTTAGCACTTTAAGACTGGTGTATTGATGCAGTAGTTCAAGATTCTAGAAAAATAGTTTGAAGAAATCTATTCTAAGGCTTTTCTATTAGGCCTTGGCCATAGGAAAAGGAAAAAAGTGGGAGGGAAGGCAAGCAGGGAAGTTGTACACAAACGCAGGAATTTATAGCTTGCAGAAAGTTAAAGGAATTTTCTTTGTGGATGGATTTTAAAATAAACTTCTCAAGTCTTTATTATATTCCCTGGATGTTTGTTTTGGTGGTTTGTTTTTCTTTTTCCCCAAATGGAATTCAGATGTTTATGCTGATTTATGAGGTATAGGGAGCTATGTGAATTTGTAAAATTTGAGTCTTACTGCCTCTTCTTTCGAACTCCCTGCTTGGATAGGGTTAAAAAAGCACAAATTGGTATTAATAATTACCTGTGCCTCAGAGGCTGGTGGTAAATCAGCATTTCTTCCTTTTATTATAGGACAGTCGTGCTCTTTGCTGTGTGATTGCTGCCTTCACGTCTCAAGGCTGCTTGCCCATGATTCAGTATTAGTGATTTTATATTGGCTTATTTGGGCATTGTTTGTCATGTGAAGTATTTTATAAACAATATTTTATTATTATTACTGTACAGTAATGTTTCTATCAATCACAAAATAAATTCCACCGTACGGGTAGATCATCTACCTAACTCTGCTATGAGAGCTCCGAAACTGCCCATATTTCCAAATAATTCCCATTAAAGGGTAGGGGAAAAAAGCTTTTCCTAATGGCAAGTTTTACAATAGAGCTGGTCTCTCGATAGCACGGCAGGTGCTAGGATGAGTATTTAATTGCACATAGGCTGGCCTGAAAAATTTCAGAAACTTCTGTATTAATTCAGTATGAATTCTATTTCATTGTGAACTAGTGAAACCATAACTTAATTGGAAAGAATTACAGTGCTCTGGAGCTGAATGGGAATGGCACTTCCTTTGATCTTCGAGCATCTTGTCAACCTCACTGACTAGGACCAGATGTTTCATAAAACAATACAAGAAACATATGCCTTTAAAATAAATATTTCTTTTTTTTTTGTGAATAATCAGACCTAATAGCCTGGTTAAATATCCTTCTGTTGGATTCAAACCCAAAGTTAACCATTACTGAGATTTGTTTCTTGCAATAAAACGTTGTCTTACCTGCCTCATCCTCACAGCAGCTCCTTGTAGAAGTTATGGTTAATTTTGCTTCTCCTTACAAATACTTGCAGCAATACCCTTACTGCTTGCAGTCAGGACCAGCAAGTACAAATACGCGTTTAACAAAAAACCAGGGCAGATTCCCCCCGCCAATGACTAACTTAAATCCTTTAATGAATTTTACTGATCCTATTCCTGTGGGGAACTGCAAGAGTATTTTACTGCTGACCACCACCAGATGGAGTTTCTAAAACAGCTTTGATAACCTACTACCAGAATTCATTTCAAGATGGTCTTTTAAAGGTTTTGGAGATGAGTTAAGAAACAGTTGTGGAAGTTCTACTAGCTTCAAGATAAATTCTAGCTTAAATTTGCAAGTGCTGTTGCTAAAGTTAGACTTTTCAATTTTTTTTCTGATTGGCAATGTATAAGCTAGCATACAAGTGATGAGCAGAACTATCAAGATCAGTGAGATTTGTGATAAAACACTTACACTTAGGAGATTAGTTCTAAGCTTTTGAAGGTTAACTTTATGCAGAATTGAGCTTTGTCTGCATTTCTATGACAGAAATACTCCTACTGTTGGACAGTGTGCTTGCAGGTACCGTTCTGGGAAGATATCTCTAATTGTAAATCTGTTTCTCTTTGGTTTTAGTCCCCTCTCCAGGTCTCAGAGTTGAGAGTATTTATGCTGCTGCTTATTTATGCTTTCATATAAAGCATCAAGTACTTTTAAACTGCATAATACAGATTCTCTTTCTGGTTATAAATTCTGTTTATTTTAAAGAACTTTTGGTAGGAAGTGTGCTTTTTCAAAATATATTTGTACATTTAATTCATTAATATTCTGATAAGAGTCTAGGGTTGGAGAAATATTTTGCTGTCATGATTTCTAATAATACAATTCTGCCTGCTCTGAGCTGTGAATAATTATGAATGTAATTAAAAGTGCCAGTCCTTTAGAAGGAAAGAATATAAGGAAATCTCATGGACTTCCAAGGTAAGGAAAGGATTTTGTAGGAATAAAGTAGGATGACATAGTAGATGATAAACCCTCTTCTCTCTTGGTGGGAAAATAATGTATTTGGCATATGTTGAAGTGTTTTGATATATAATGGAAACGTAAAGGAAATACAATAGAGCAAACAGTTCACACTTCAGTCTGCACTGCTGAGTTTAAGTTTAGCTTGCTTTCACTTGGAAAAAGTATTGCATGAGAGAGTTAAAAGTACATGAGATTTCGCTTACAAAGAAACCGCAGAAAATAATCTCTGAGCCTGTTTCAGATTCATCAGTACATTGAGCACTTTACAGCTGCAGGAACTTGGGTGAAAGTCAGTACTTCTCCAAGCCCTCACCTAAGAGCAGAACTGGGAGCAGCATCTGGCTGGATTCTGCTTTCTCTTACCAGGCCTGTCTCACTGCAGTAAAGCTCATGCAAAGGTCTCAGTCTGAGCTTTGTACTTCTTTCATTTCTAACGATTGAGGATTGATGGGTTTTCCCTATGCACTGATCCATAGCACAAAATATGGAAAATATTTTTGTATATGTGGGGTAAAGTAACTGATCTGTAGTGACGGAACTTTGTGGTTATTTGCAGTGGTTAATGCAATAAATGTGTTCAGTTGCATTTTATTCTTAAAGCTGAATTTTGTTTGCGTTGCCAAAGCTATGGGTGGATGTAATATGGATACAACAGGATTTCTGCAGGGAGCTGATTTCCGAGATCTCATTTGTGCCAGCAAATCCCATCAGTTTCATGATTCGTTATGCTGAAAAATATTGTGGGGAGCTTGCCTTCTTGTTTTCATTCTCAGCTAACTTTACACTGATGAGTAATGAGATTTTAATGATGTCAAAATTATGGTCTGGAAAATCCGATAATTTAACATGACTGATTTGACATCCAAGCCATGCAATTCATTACATTTTGATTTGGGGAAGCAACACAGGCCAAAAAAACACCCCACACATCTTGCTGACCAGATATACTTTAATGCACTTTATTGAGAATGTATTATAAGTCAGTAGTTCCTTTTTGAAGCTTTGCAGAAAATCCATTTCTATATATTTTTGACATGATATTGGAGGCCACGAGCCTTTATTTTAGTAGAAATGGGAATTTTCTAGCGGTTGATCAGTTTCTTTCATTAACTGAAATTGCCTTCAGAGAGCAACTCAATCCGATTCTCAAATGGGAACTTCTGAAACTAGGAGCTGTGCCGCGTTAGTTAACAAGGACCTGCCCTGAGCTGGTGATGTTCGCAAGCCAAGCAGAAGCAGGGTGCAACGTTCTTGTTAGTTCATTGGTTCGATGTGATGATGGTTCAGCGAGAGGGATATAAGCCATAGATGAACTCAAATATCAAGTTTAATTTTGTGAGAAAATACCACTGTTAATAATGGCACTTAACTAGTGCTTCCTTTCTCGTATACAGTATATACACATGGAAACATACAGTACACCTTGCTGGTCAGAGGTTTACATTTAAATGGTACAGTTTAAGAAATAATTTAATAAATTCTTTGCAAATTCTTTTTACATCAGTAGGTTGATTTTTATCTTGCATATATACAGTATTTCATTCATATTTATTTAAATGTGAAATAGATAAGCCCCTATTTACAGTCATAATAAACCTTCAGGTATTTGAAATGGAAAGGTCTTGTTTTTGAGAACTTTGTGTTTTAAAGATTTGTCCATAAACATTTTTCTCTATTTATGATAAAATGTATTTCCTTAAGTATTTTACTGCATTTTCTCATCTATTCTTTATATAAATACTGCAATATTCTCACATTTTGGGATACTACTATTTAAGTGTGTGGGTTCTGCAATTAAGTTCAGAAATTCTGTAAGAGAAGAGCTGTCAGGCAGCTCCATGGCACAGGTTCTTTGAGATAACTAATATTTCAAAATATTAGTTAAAAAAAAGTTGAGGGGTATCAGTCTCATCCATTAAAATTCTGACAGCTGTTTGCCTATATCATTGCTATCACATCTAGTAGGTTAGAAAGGTTAACTTTGCTGCAATGAAAAGATTAGGAAAAAAAATTGAGATTTCAAGGGTAAATTAGATAAAAACTTGTTCTTTCTCCATCTCTTAAATAGCAGCTTCAATTCTGCTATATAAATCCATTTGTAATGTCAAATCGTTGAGTAAGATTTGGGTCATTGTAAAGGAGTCTGTCTAATGAAGTAAATGTGAGTAGTGAATGGTACCAAGTGTAGAGGACCAAACACGGATGAAAACGAGGGCGCAAAATGAAAAATAAATGAATGGCACAGAGAAGTGAGAAAGATGAGACAAAAAGATAAGGAGAAATGATAAGAGCCATGATCTGAAACGAGGAATTTAACATGGAAAGAAAGGAACAGAAATACATGTGACAGTCCTGTGAGAGGCAGATGGAGAGACGTCTTGGGAGAAGCGGGCGACGAAGTAAGGAAGCAACATAAAGTTAAAATTGCACTTAATTAAAGTTAAAATTGCTGCCTGTTCAGCCACGCTGTCCTGGCAGCGTGGAAACCTCCAGCGGTTCTGGAAGTCTCTATTTACACCAGGTAAGCCAGTTCCTCCCTGCTGGATTTTTTTTCCTTCATAATGGGCTGGATTTCTTTACCAGATTTTGCATGGGAGATTTAATGTGGTGTGTCAGGAAACCTAATTTTCCTCAGGTGGGAAGAAGAGCCCATTTGCTTGACAGTTGTAAGGAAAGATTTCTTTCCTCGGCATTTCTGTGTGGAAGTGAACTTAAGTGCTCCAGATGTGGAAAAATTCATAGAAAACATCGAGTTAAAGCAGGGAAGAAAAAACAAACCAAGCAACTGAATGGTTTACCAGAGCAGCCAGTATGATGTCAGCATAGAAGCACTATCACTTAGTGAACCAGACACAATGATAAAAAAAGGCTTCATTCCTTAACATGGGTTTAATCCAAGTAAATTGAGGTAGTTGTGCTGGATAGTTTTTGTGTGGAGAAGACACCATAGAAATAGATGATTTACTGTATAGAGTTTAAGGATTAAAAAATATATACAACAAGCTATTAAAGATTAATGGAGAGTCTCCCACCAGGATGTTGATAACTTAGAGATGCCTCTATATGAGGAAGACAAGCAAAGATGGCTATGAGAAGGAATTACTTGAATACAATTGGAGAAAAGAGTTGAAAAGGCTCTTCTCACGTGCTTTGCACTTAGAACATAAGCAAGTTTCTATGCTGACAAATCAGGACTGTGCTTTTTAAGCGATGGAGAATGTTAAGTTCTGGTTTTGCTCCATGTTTTGAGTCGTATTGTAACAGACTGAGCAACAAAATGATTTTACTGTGTTGTAGGGTGGGTGACAAAGGTGTTTTGCTGCCCCAAAGCCAGTGGGACAATCGGTTCAACTTCTTCCCCTCCATCTATCATTAATAATGCAACAGCCACATAGCAGCAAGTAGTTCCTCGGTCAACATTTCAGAGTTTGCTGTTGTGGGTAACTGTTCACTTGCTTCCTACAGCATATTTGTGTTTCTTATGTATTTCACATACTCAGTAAAATCTGGCAATCTGGATCGGACTTCTTCATCCCCAGAAACTATACATGTATTTTGTATTCAAGAGTCACATTGGGAGGCACTCCATTTTTGAGAAAACAGCAAAAAGCTGATGCTGACCAGGATTCCTATATTTTATATCCGCTTTAAAAATCTTATCTGTATTCAAGGATTTTGTATGGTTTCCAAACCTACAGTGATGCCCTAAATTAAAGAGATTTTAATTAATTTGTTGCAAACATATCCCTTGAAATACAAAATGTTAATCATAAACATATTTATTTTTAAGATAATTACTCTTGTTACATGAACATATGTGGACCATAACACTTAGCTAGGCGTTCTCTACTAACTGTGTCCTTCATTTAATATGCAGAACAAACATCTCTCAGTTCTCTTAGAATTAGCTAAGAAATATTTCTGAATTCTTGAAATGTTTTAGGATGCAAATAAGGCACTGGAAAAATAAAACACATTTTTGTTAATTGTTACATCTAGAAAAAAAATCACTTTACCATAAACATTAAAACTTAGGTTAGCTTGTGTGAGAAAACAATTACTGAAAACAGTAAATTAGGCTTCTTTTAGAGGGGATTCAGTGATGGAGAAAGGAATTAAATAATTTAATTTATAATCAACATTTACTACTTGGACATGTGTAACTGGATAATATGATCTTTAGTAAAGATCATCTATATTGTCTTCATTGAAAAATCCTATTTACTTCATTGAGGATAGCACTTACTTTGTACAGAAAATAAGGTAATACCTTTGTCTATTCAAGATACAAGGTGCTGTGTCTTCAGTCTAAACTTCAATAAACTGCTTAGTGATTTCTTTAGACAGCAATATTAGAGCGATGAAGACAGTTTATGCTTTGTAACCCATTCAGTGCATTGAAAGTATCAGATGTCACAGGTTTTACAGCACATAGGCCAGAGTCCCACAAGATTTCAGCAACCAATTAACTATTTGAAAATTAAGACTGTTTTATTTAACTGAAATGGAAATCTCCTTCTAGCCTCTTGGTTGGGACTCTCACATTCATGACTGAGTGCCAACGGAGCATGATGCAGTCCCAGTTCTGCTATGCTAAATACTGCAGGAACAGAGCACCAGAGGGTTTTTTCATACCTATGTCATAACTTGCTGTACTACTGTGCGTTCATGAGAACACCCTTGATTCCCACAGTGTATCTTTTTAAGCAAACGTCGTAATTTGTTGGGAAAGTTTTTGTTAATGTATCTGTAGAGCAAGGGCATTACAAAGCTGCTTGAGAATGCCAAGAACTTTGATAAAATCTTGGTAAAATGCAATATTCGACTGTAATTTTCATCTGCAATTCTTCCTTGTGTCTTAGTAAATGTGCTTACCAAGAGGATAACATAGTAGGGTGTCCATAACGTGAACTGTGTACAGACTGTGGCAATCAAAAGCCTGTGCACCGATGGATCTAATCGTCCAGTGTCTTGATCCAGTGGTGTCGCTTCTTTGCGTATTCGCAAGATTAATATAAGTGCATACAGTACAGCGATAGCTGGTACAACATACCCGATAAAAACCATAATGGCATCTGCCGCTTCTTTGTTCTGCATCTTGGAACATTCAATTATTTTAGTGGATACGTGATTGCAGACGTAGAACAGGAGAGATGAAAAACTTGTTAGCATGGCACCACCCCATATGAATCCACAAACATGTTTGGTGTTGTACACACTGGACATGTAAGTTCTAGGTAGAGCACGTTCAATGTAGTAATCCAGACTGAGTAATGTTGTAGAGTACATGGTAACTAAAGACGAGACATTGAATAGAATAAGTAAGGTAATATAAACTTCATTGTTGGAATTCCAGATGGCCCATTTTGTATTGGCCAGACCTAGAAGGTACATGGGCGCCAGCGCATTGATGATGAGACCAGCAATGGCCATGTTGACAAAGTAAACATCTGGCATAGTCATAGTAGCTTTGTTATAGAGATTAACTAGGACCAGCAAGCCATTGTAGCAAAGCCCAATCGGGAAACATATGATGAGGTAGAGTAGGGAAAAGATGGAAAGCACGAGGTGGAAGTCATGGCAGAGATGCTGGTCCTTGCTGTTCTCCGTACTGTTGTTTATGGTTTCACAGCTCCACATAGTGATTTTAGCTTTTGTATTCTCCGCTGGTTACCAGCTTTTCTGTAGAGAGAGAAAGAGTGAAAGGACTGTTTAAATATTTTACTGTAAGTGAAATGCAATGTAGTATGAAGAAAACATTTTAAAGATAGAGATTATATGCTTCACATGACTGATCAATTTAAGGGCCTTTTAATCTTGTTAGACTAGAATAAAGTCATCTGTGATTAAAAATTTAATGAGACTAGTAAATGTTCTTAAGTTTTAACTTAAATGAAATTAGTGGCAAATGAGTTGATACGGGATACTCAACAGAAGTAAGTAATATACTGTGTATCTTTTAAAATAAGTACCGATATAATATACATGAAGGTTAGTACAATGTTTTTTAAATTATTAACGAGTACCTTTTATCTAGCTCATAAAATATAAGGGTGGTTGCTGAAGAGTTGAAGGATTTAAGCTAAAGTACAAATCTTAGTAATAAATTGGAAAATAAAGAGTTCTCTCATGTGTTAAATAAGCTTTCTCTTAGAAGATAGTTTCTTAAGAGGCATATCCAAGGCAGTGTGGTGGAGGTACACTGCATCACTGATAAAACTAACACACAGACTAGAGGAAACTGAGAAATGAGGTGAAGGGGTTTTGGGTGACTTTGTATTCAGGCTTTCAACCTATAATCATTTAGTTCTGAAAAAAAACAATGAACCACTGTAGTCTAGGGAAACCAATATCAGGACAGCCTGACTTTCTGAAAAGGCAAGAATTAGCTATCAGTTCCTCTCAAAATAGCTTCAGTTCTCTAAAAAGTATTCTCATATCAGTAGTCGCTGCCCAGCTATCTTTGCTTTGTCATCAGTAAAGAGAGAACACTTTAACTGAAATCAGTGAACTTCAAGGACGAAAAGTCTCTTTCTAAAATGCAGAAATAAGAAATAATCTCTAAAGTACAACACAAAAACATCCCTAGCCTTAAAATCAATGCCAGCCCATTCCTGGGACGGTGTAGAATTTCTGCAGCAGGTGACTCCCCATGTCATGTGCACCCTGACACTGTCAGATACTCAGCCTTGGGTTTGTTTGCTTTCCTTTTAGCACGTAAAGTAGTACACGTACCTGCATTCCTTCCAGACAGAGAACAAGATTTAATCAAATCCACAATAAACATTGCACAATAAAATGAATGCTACTAGACAACATGCTATCCTCCATGAACCAAATGGCTAAATTACACAGTATGGCCTTTGTAAACATAGGAAGATAACGTGGTTGCATCTCTCCAGTGCTAATCCTCGGACACCTCAGCCATAGTACAGCACTTGTTCCCATTTTTTAATTCTCCATTACAGTTTATGTGCATGCTTTTTTGCTTTGTTTTTTGGTTTTTTTTTTTTTTTACTTAAGACTGTAGCCTGTGCAAGGTATCAGGCTAAAAATAGTCATTTTAGCCTGACAAAATAGTTATTCTACCATTTTATGTTGGATTTCCTCAGGTAAGTGGCCTCTGTGGCAGTAGCACAAGATGTGGTTCTGTTGTTTTCAAAGCTTTCTTTAACTTGGTGGAAAACTTGTTTTTGTTTGTTTTCTCAGATTTTTAGCTGTAGTACTGCGTATGAGCATGAAGTATTATATCTTTATGTCGTCTTTCAATCCTCATACTATTTTTGAGCACTGAGAACAGCCCAGTTTATTTTTCAGGAAGCATCTGTTGTTTTAAGTTTTTACGAAAGTTGTTTTTCCTTAAAGAAAAGCTGTTTTGCAGAGTTGAAGGCAACCAAAGTAACATCTCACGGAGCTGTTGCAACTTGATTCAACCCAAGCAGCAGACTGGGAACCAGATATTGCAAATATCTGCTCAACCCAAGCAGCAGACGAGGACCAGATACTGCAAATATCTTTTCAACCCAAGTAGGAGCCTGGGAACCAGATATTGCAGTTATCAGTGTTAGAGCGGGCACAGGGGTGAATGAGCACAGGAATGGCTGCAACCACTTAATTCCATTATGCAGGTTTATCCTTAAGCATGCAGCTTTGGCTACTCTAGACTGTGAATTACATCAGCCAGGGGTTACCTGCCTCTCTGCGGTCGCAGATCTACAGTCTTTACTACCATGATTTATATTTTATCGAGACAGGGGATGCCTGGTTTCACAAGCATGAAGGTTTTCACAAGTGTTTCACCACACACCCTACCCCCCCATGCTTTTTTTCCCCTTCTTTCTCTTTTTTCTTTCCTTCTTTCTCTTTTTTCTTTCCTTCTTTCTCTTTTTTCTTTCCTTCTTTCTCTTTTTTCTTTCCTTCTTTCCTTTTTTCTTTCTTCTTTCCTTTTTTCTTTCTTCTTTCCTTTTTTCTCTCTACTTTCCTTTTTTCTCTTCTTTCCTTTTTTCTTTCTTTCCTTTTTTTTCTTTCCTTTTTTCTTTCCTTCTCTTATTTCCCTTCTTTCCTTCTCTTATTTCCCTTCTTTCCTTCTCTTCTCTCCCTTCTTTCCTTCTCTTCTCTCCCTTCTTTCCTTCTCTTCTCTCCTTCTTTCTCTCTTCTTTCCATTTTCTTCTTTCCTCCCTTTCCCCCCTTTCTTTCCTCCCTTTCCCCCCTTTCTTTCCTCCCTTTCCCCCCTTTCTTTCCTCCCTTTCCCCCCTTTCATTCCTCCTTTCCCCCCCTTTCTTTCCTTTTTTTTTTTTTTCCCCTTTTCCCTGTACGTCCTCTAATCGCAGTTAAAGCAGCCGTTTTACTTCACGGCCGGACCCGGCGGGCTCTCCATTCTCTCCACCACTAACCTCAAGCACCGCCCGAACCTACCTGAGCGGCGGGCGCCCCCGCTGCTCCCCGCGGCGCTGGGGTCCCCGTCGCGGCCGCCCTTCCCCGCTCACCGCGGCGGCTCCGCGGGGCTCGGGCTGGCTCCGTTGCATAAGGACACGCCGTTTACCCTTCCCCGACCACCCCGGGTTTCACGCTCGCGCCCCTGAGAGTCCCTCGCGAGTTTCTCCTGCTCGGCTGGCGAGCTCCGCCCTCCCCCCTGGTGACAGCCGCGTTCTCCAGGCCTCAGCAGCTCTGCCTCAGCCTCCGGGCTGCAGAGGGACCCGGGGCTGCTGGAGAAGGCAGGGGGCCCTTCTGGGATTGTCACCTGTGCTCTCTGGCCCTCCACAGTTCCTTCTCGCCATGTCTCTAACCAGCAGATGAAGGAATTGGCTGATGCTGCTCTGAATGCTGCTGGACGAGGATGCTCTGACTCGTACGGGACAGCTGAGCTGTCCCGTGCGAGTCAGAGCATCCCCGTCTCCAGCTGTACCCTCCACGAGCCGGAGCATCCCTGTCCAGCCGTGTCCTAGAAGAGCGTTCTCTAATTCTCGTAGACCACAGAATGGTTTGGGTTGGAAGAGGCCTTAAGATCATCCAGTTCCACCCCCCTGCCATGGGGAGAAGTAGCTCAAAGCTCCATCCAACCTGGCCTCGGACACCTCCAGGGATGAGGCAGCCGCAGCTTCCCTGGGCGACCTGTGCCAGGGCCTCACCACTCATGGTGAAGAAGTTCTGCCTTATGTCTAGTCTCAAGCACTCCAGAGGGTTTTGGTTTTAAGCCGGGATGAGACTGTTTAGCTTTGCGGTCTCTCTTTTATAGTCCATACATCCCAAACGCTGTGCAGAGCACATGGGTAACTGTGCTGGGCGGAGAGAAGCGAGCGTGTGAGGCAAGTTTCTGATCATCGGGTTTGAATTTGGAGATGGTTTTGGTGTTGTGGAAAGGTATTCTGACAAAGGCCTCATTTTTGTGATGGCATTATGGATTCTCTTCCGTTTCTTCTTTTGAAAAGTTGATGGTACTTGAGTATTTGCATGTCAATCACAATTACTGGATGTCAGAGAAGAGCAACGAAGCTGGTGAAGGGGCTGGAGAACAGGCCTTATGAGGAGCGGCTGAGAGAGCTGGGGCTGTTTAACCTGGAGAAGAGGAGGCTGAGAGGAGACCTCATTGCTCTCTATAACTACCTGAAAGGAGTTTGTAGAGAGGAAGGCTCTTCTCCCAAGTGACAGGGGACAGGATGAGAGGGAACAGCCACAAGCTCCGCCAGGGGAGGTTTAGGCTGGACATTACGAAAATATTTTTCACAGAAAGGGTCATTGGGCACTGGGACAGGCTGCCCAGGGAGGTGGTTGATTCACCTTCCCTGGAGGGGTTTAAGGCACGGGTGGACAAGGTGCTAAGGGGCATGGTTTAGTGTTTGATAAGAATGGTTGGACTTGATGATCCGGTGGGTCTCTTCCAACCTGGTTATTCTATGATTCAATGAGCGCTTGCAGCCCATAAACCAACTGTGTCCTGGGCTGCACTGAAGGAGAAACATAAAGAGGAATTTCTTCACCATGAGGGTGGTGGTGATGCCCTGGCCCAGGCTGCCCAGGGAAGGTGTGGCTGCCCCATCCCTGGAGGTGTTCTAGGCCAGGCTGGATGGGGCTTGGTTAGCCTGATCCCGTGGGAGGTGTCCTTGCCCATCGCATGAGGTGGAACTGGATGGGCTTTCAGGTCCCTTCCAACCAAAACTATTCCATGATTCTATGAGATCTGGAGATTCTAAGGCTTTATTCCATAGCAAATACACACCAACGAACAAACCTTTAATTGAAAATCAAGCAATTGTTTATGGAATACAGAGAAGTGCTAAAAAATGCTTACTTAATTTGCGTTGCATTTCTCTGTCTGACTGCAGTTTATGTTTTTTTAGGCAAGGTCTGTGCTTCGTGGTTTGTATTTAACAATTCACTATGAGTATTGTAAAACCACTGCAACTCTCAAATGCTGGAACATTCTTGCGTTCCAATTTGATGCATAGTCCACAGACGGGTATGTGGATAATGCTGTGCTACAAACTGGCATCAAGTCTTGCTGCCTCAAAACTGTAGGAGGGCTTTCATCACTGAGTTCACTGGGGAAATAGCAAAGCAGGGAGAGTATGAGTGCAGAAGTACCTTCAGAATTCTGATACTTGGCTGAAAGCCAATTTCTTTAGATGTCAGAAGTTGGAGGTGGCTTTATTTAGATAAAAATTTGCATGAAGTACTTAAGGCCTCTTCCAACACTGTGCAGAAAGTTAAGAGCCTTTAATAGCCAAGATTACTTCAGAAAAGATGCATAAAATGAACATTAATTAATGAGGAAAAAGAATGAAGTGCTGCTTGGTTGTATTTCAGAATCCATCACTTGAGTCAAGTTTGAGACATTTTTTTTACTCAATGCTGCAGTATGTTGCAGAGCAGGTTATTTAACAGTTCCAAGCATGACCATTCTATGCTCTTATTATTTTATTTAACTTAAAAAAACACAATCCTTTTTCCAGCTGTAGCACTTGCTCTGCAGATTTTTTTGTTTAGACAATAAATGATTTGTATTCTTGCTTACTTAACATCTATATGTGAAATAGCTCTTATCTAGATTATCTGACCTCTGAATATGTGTTTTCACAAGCTGCGATATCAGTACAAGCCATACATGGCTAATAAAGCTGTTGCCAACGAGATTAAGTCTCTTAAACAGGCTTAAAAGTCTACCTTTGTCAGGTCTTCTAGAATTCCCGCAGGATCTCTTAATTCCTATAGAGACTGAAACCCAGGGGTACTGCATAGGGAAAGGCTGAGCGCTATGTAGAGCTTAGCTGAGTGGCACGGGTTTGCTTCACATCAAGGCTAAGAATACTGAAAAGCTTTGCCAGAAGTGTTGCCTATATGCCTAAACCAGGACTCAGCTGCTTATCAGAGTTGGAAAAGGCTCTTTTTGAAAGCGTCATGCTAAATATTACTGTGTATTAATTCTTAAAATAATGGATGATTGGTATTTCTGGAAAATAGCACATTTGTAGTTAGTCGTGCCTTGAGGGGAACACTGAACTCTCAAGTGCAAGAGAATGAAGTGTTATAATGCTGTTATGGTCTGCGTAACATGACATTTATTTAGGCTTACTAGTTTATATATATACCATAGGGATTAAGAGAAGACTTGTTGGCTGGAAACACACTAAAGTAAAACTTGATCGCCCAAGTTAGATGTGAGGGGGAAAAAATGCAGCAGTGCAGGCAAGTAGGTTTCAGAGTGCACTTTCCAGCTGAGCTGCTGCTGTTTATAATGTAATGATAGAGCCGAGATAAAATACTTTTAGCATTAGTGGAGAAGAAAATCCTGCTTGATACTGGGTGCTGCTGAAAAACAGGCCCCTTCCAACCCTATAATTTGTGTCTTTGTGGTGCAATCATTGACCAGTTTGGCGGGCGGTATGTTAATAGTTTGTATCGGTTGCGTTTTGTAATGTAGTTAATTCAGTGCAGTGTCATGTGAAAGAAGCTGTGACTAAATAAGAATACTCGATATGAAGTAGCATCAAATGTGACAGTCTTGGATGTTTAAAAAAGTACAAATAAAAAAGCAAGAGTGAGTAAGTTGGAAGAGGGGTTGTTTTTTCTTTCTATAGTAGCGCTGTCTGTCCCTGGTCCTGTGAGAGGGAACATAGAGCAAGGAGTTTGCTACCTCTGGCACGTGAACTCGTGGGAAGAGCAGGTGTCCAGCCACCAGGTCTGACTGATTTCACCCTCATCATTAGGCTCAGATTTTGCCTTTATAAAAATGTTCCTTTTGCACTATGAACTTGCTTGAGCAGCAGCGTAACAGTTTTTTTCAAAAAGACCTTTGCCCCATACTATCCAGCTATTGCCCACTCCTGCTTTTAATTCTGCATAGTTTGAGTGCTATGCAGCCGTTTCCAGGTTTATAGCTTATTGCTTTCCCTTTGACCCATGTTATTCTTTTAAGCGTTCCTTCTGTCCAAACATAAATGCTTATGTACATTTCCCTGTTTGGTTTGGTGTTTTTTTTTTCTTAAATACCCTTGGTTTTCACATCTGCTTCGCCCTTGTTTTCCTGTTTCTCCCTCGTGACTCCGTTGCAGTTAATGCTGCACCTCCCATCATCATTTGCTCCTGTGACACATACATGGTGTTATATCAGTCTTATCACAGGGTTTCCAAGTATGGTGCTTTCTCACTTCTTACTTCTCCGTTACTTTCCCATGGGACATCTCAGGCTGTTCTTAGATGTGTTGAGTCAACAATAAAAACTGAATTCTCAAAAACGTGACACGCGTGGAATGACTACAGAGATACTCATGCTTCTGAAACCAGTCTTCACATTTTACTTTGATCATGCTTTGAGATAGCTCACTTACTGCTTTTCCATTAATTCTGAATATACGTTGTCTTCAGAGCACTTCAAAACTTTCCATGGCCCTTCTCTCACTTGTTGGGTGACCTTTTTTATTGTTCCACAAATGTTGGCAGCCGCTGTCACTGGTTATTCTTTCATCCTGTAAGCACCATCTTTGTGGTAAATCACCTACATAGCAGCTCCCTGGTCATTCAGATCCTGCTTGTGCCATGATAATCTTCTTATGGCCCCTGGCCTCTTGGCAGCCTACTAAATAGGTGATTTTTTTTTTCTGTTTTAACCTTTTGTTCGAACGATCATTATTATTATATAAATACATATAACTCCCTATAATATAAAACTATTAACCGTGTCAGCTACACCCTTTATTTCTATTTAGATTGTTCATTTCTTTGGAAGTCTGAGTTCACGTAAGGCCATGTGGGAAGCAAGTCTGCAAACTGCTGTTGCAGCTCAGTGAGCATCAACAAATGAGTTCAGATGCTGCTTTGGTTTAGAAGAAAGAGAGGAAAATTGGATTTTAGGTTATGGCAACCTCTTTTTCAAGATGTGCATCTTTAGTATATTACGTTAGAATGGAAGAACTTCTGTCTTCAGAGTTCATAGATTGCTAAAAAAACACGTGTATCCATCAGAAATAGGTAATTATATTTGCTTTCTTTTCTCTTTTTCCCTCTCAGTTTTTAAGCAGCTTAAAGCTTATGAGAACAGATAGTGTACTCCAATACAGGAAGACAGGAAAAGACCACCTACATTGGAAACTATAATAAAAACTGCTGAAAGGTGTTTCTAAGAGATTTTTCTGTCTGTTAAACAGTGGCAGTGGCCTGGAAGGTTGTCATAACCAAGTACTGTGAGGTAGAAGAGATTAAATTCCTGCAAAACGGGGACAGTAAGTTCTGGGGAGGGGAGACGGTCCAGCGTTTCGGCCCCTAAAGATTTGTGTGGAAGGAGTCCCATGTTCAGGCCCAGATGTGATCTGCCGCACACATCTGCCACTCCAGATAAATCTCTTTTTGTGTTAGGAACGGAGCCTCTGCAGGAGTTAGGTTGCTGATGGCTTTGCCTTTCTCACAGCTGCTCAGGAACAGCTGCACTGGGGGCTCTGCATGGGTTAACTCTATGAACTCGATCATGTTTTGTTAACTGCTCTCAGTGACCCACTATCAGATGAGTGTAACCTCTCTCCTGTTCCACCTCTTCCTGACTAAGCTTTATCACTGAATTCTGAAAGAGCCTCTGCATGGAAAACCTGGCATATCTTTTCTTTTTTATTCACCATAGAACGAATGGTGCAGCTTTTAATACATCATAAACATGTTGTGGCTTAAGATTTCTTTACTGCAGAAAGTGAAGTATCTTGTTCTTGTGCAGTTCTAAAGATGGAGTGTTCCATCAGGCAGAAAGGATTTATGCAGCAGTTACCTGGATTCAGGTGCAAACTTTGGCTGCTTGGCTTTCTGAATGAGATACAATTTTGAGCTGCCCAAATACCCACTAAGCAGTACTTTTCTTAAGAACAAAATTCCCTGTAATTTTCCTAGTATTCATATTCACTTCTAGTAACTTGTGGTGTATTAAATAAAGGCAATAATTAGAATGAGTGTAGTATTAGAAAACACGCTTTGTGAGGTGTTCTGAGCTCTGGATTTTATAAATTTGACTAATTGGAATAGAAGAAGTGACAGCTTTTAAGCATTAGCAGGGTATGTGGTGCTGTTCAGAGTGTTGAATACAAACAGCTGGTTAGCACTACTGCAGTTTCTGGACTGTGTTGTCAGAGCACTTGGAGGCTGAATTTAATGCTGCTATCCTACTTTATTCAAGTTTGTAGCCACTTTGTTTTAAAGTCCTGTATCAAGATGATACCCACCTTTTAGTGGGAGGTGTCCCTGCTTGTGTCAGGGAGTTTGGAACTGATGGTCTTTAAGGTCCCTTCCTACCCAAGCCATTCTGCGATTGAAAGTCTCTCTCTCTCTCTCTAAAGATATTTTTTTATATATATATATATATTCAAATTTTTAACTGGATTGGTGAAAAAGTCTTTAAAAAAATTTAACCTGTGGCAGAATTTCCACTGTGCTTATAACTGGTGAGCCACAGAAACCAAAAGACATAATTAAAATGTACAATTTCAGTTTCTTGGAGAGCACACAAGCCCATTAACTGTAGCAAGTATTTTCATTAAATGTAAAACCAGATGTATGTTGCAGTTTCTTTTAATGTGAAACAGTTAATCGTGTTAGATCTACTGAGTTTACATGGACCTTCAGAAAGTGTTATGCCTATAATGATGTTGATATTTAGAATAGCTGGGACTTAGTAGATTTACATAGTAGATTCACTTTGTCCCACTAGTTTTAAAAAAAGTATTTGAGTTTGTTTTTCTGACATAAGGATTGGAATACACTAGTTGGGTGATATCATTAAAGTGTCTTTCTTCTGTAATAATCATCAATATTTAACTGTAGGGGGTTTTCCCGCTACTGCTCACAGACCTTCAACTGAAGAACAAGCCAGTTAAGACCAGGGGAAAAAAATATTTACGAAACACATACATTGTTTTTTCTGTGTAAAGATCATTGGAACCTGGAGATGAATGTAATATTTTCTGCCAAGGCATTTTTGAGAAAATATAAAATGACAGTACAATTTTATGGTAAATGTTTGTTTAGCTAATTTCTTTCTTCAGATCATAGGTACAAACAGATGATTTGCACCTCTTCTGAGATAGCGGGTAGCTAGAACTCGCTATTCCCAGCATTTTGGAGTTGCTCGAGTTCTAGGCAGGTAATATATATATGACCCGAACACTATGCTTCTGGTCCATGTAACTAGGGTCACTCCAGTAAAGATGACCGATTCCTGCCAACCAAAATTTTTGCAAATGTTCTCTATTCTAGGTGTTGCAGACTGAATTTATCGCAGGGACAGAGCATTGAAGGTGCACTGGCTCTGCTGGAATTACTCTGTAAATGAGTTGGCCCAGTGAATTGGCAGGATGGAAACAACAGCTCTTATCTTAACCCACTGGTTGTTAGCTTCACTCGTGCTTAGAACTTGTGACAGGGAGCACTGCTGAAATTTGGCAGTATGAAAACATTCCCCACAGATATTTTGCTGCCAGTTGCAGAGACTGACAGGAGGCACAGATGGTGCTTTTCCTGGAAACTATAATATAATGCAATTTCCTATTAGAAACATCAGTGAAAGCCGACCCGGTGACTTAACAAAACATCATGTTGGCTGTGTAGGAAACTCTTGTGAAACAGGCTCAGGCTGCAGGGACCAGGTTTCCAGTAAATGCAAAAATATTGACATAGTTCTATCTCAAATAACATTTATAAGAATGAGTATGAAACTGGTTTGTGTTGGGAGTTTGATGGGGGAAATTTGCCCTCTGCAGAGTTGCACTAAGGCTGAAATTACTTCAGAATCTGTCACATCCGTTGGAGATAAACAGATATCTTTCTGATAGTTGTCAGAAAAAGGCCAAGACCTCTTGTTCTTGTCACTCCTGCAGCTTTTAATTTCTGTTGCTTGGTGAAGGAAATAACATTTTCTATCTGCCTCTTAGATAAACTTGTGCATTTACTGATTGCGTATTGCTATTCCATTTATAATGTCTGAATGAGGTATTTTACTTGAACATTTTGGGAGGACTACTGTAATGTTAATGCTGATCCAAGCATGGCTATTATTAGACTGTAAGATTTGGAATAGGAATTTTCACTTACCAGAAACTTGTTATTCATTCAGAGGGATCATACTGACATGACTGGGTTCTGTTTTGTCTTTCTACTGCTTTTCATCTGCCACTCCCCACTCCACTTTATCAGTGACAGGTTTTTTTACCCCATATCAATCAAGTATTTTACTAATAATCACGATTTCTTACAAGACTCCCCACTGCACCCGTATGTATGGACTGACCTGAAGAAGTCACTAATAACTGTTAGCGCTTTCTGTTCTCGGATGCTTGCAAAGGGTTTAACAGGTTTCAGTATTTGATGATTTGATTTGAGTCCTTTTCCATAGATCACAAGTGTGTGGACAGAGATGCTTTCTTAGTTATTCTTAACAAATATTGTTTTTTTCTGGCCTAGTTGAAGGCTGGGCAAATGTTTCCAAGGGCAAAAAAGGTAATTTTGGGGGAAGGAAAATGCAAAGGAGTCTAGGACCTCTGTAAACTACAACTGTGTAAACCTAAAGTCTCCCATCACAAAAACATCTGTGAAGTTACACCTGTGTGTACTACCTGTAGCCACCTGTTACTCACATTCTGGCTGATCTGTGGTATTACAGCAAGTCGTGGTTAGGATTGCCTGGGACTACAGCCAGATAAGCAACATGGAAAGAAATACTAGTACTTACTAATTGCAGTGTATCAATTCACATGCCATGCAGCAATTACTGTTGCTGGGATTTCATAATTTGAACAGGTTTCTTTTAAAGGTTTCTTTCTGTCCTCTATACTCTCAGACGTTTTTTAAAATATTGCACAACACAAGACTTCTGCAGCAGATTTTAGTACTGCAGGAGCTGTACAGAGCCTTGATATATAAAATAAATTTATAATCTGCTTCCTCCTGCACAAATGGCTAGAAGCCTCAGGAGTAATTAGTATGTCACTGAGCCAGTTTCTTAGTAATGATTGATAAATGGTTGTTTTTACACAGCCCACACAGACACAGGGTGCATACCAACATTAAACCACGGTTTGTAGGGAGGTCACTGGAGACTACTAGCCTATCTACACTCAAACGAGCCTTACACATTTTAGCTGTTGTGGAAAATATGCAGAATATTCTGATAAACTGTTATCTGATGATCTGGCCCTGCTCACAGAAGCTCAAATGAACCATTCTGATGTGCAGATCAAAAGCATAGATGTTCACATGGATCACTTTGTTCAGACACTTGATTAACTTTTTCATCAGTTCAGAATCAGCCCAGCTTCTGTTGAAATTTGTGGGATGCTGTGTTGACTTAAATGATGGGGCCAATCAAATATGTGAAGGATGTAATGCTGGCATGAGAAATAGGGTGCTGCCTTTTTATGCTGCTTTATCATTTATATAGAAAGGACAAAGTTCAGCTGATAGAACCCTAAAGGAAGGTAGATCTTCTGCTAAGTTCAGTAGAAAACAGATTTGCAAGTAGCATGATGATTAGCAGAGTTAAAATGCTTATGGTGGCTAAAAAGGACAGCAGTCATTCTGCTTATTCAAAGCTTCTGCTGAAAGCAGTCAGGAAACTTTTGCTGCTTTGAAGTTTGCCTTTGGCTTACCTCCTTTTATAATATAAATGAAAATGCAGCATAACTGTGATTAATTAGTTAATTAGTCACTGCTGTGTCTTTTAGAGCCTTTGCAGTAATATTTCACAGTATGGTTTGCTGTGTGTTGTTACAGTATGAACTGAAGATTCATAGGTATCTCACTTTCATTGACAACTTTGTTGCCTTATTAAGGACTAATTAGATTAACTTTTGATCAATTCCTCTGCTGTGCTTCTGCTATACTGTTACACAGCTAGATTTAATATATAGAGAAATTGAGATCTCATATATTCAGAGCAACTAATGAAAGCATTAAAAGCACATCGTGCATAAAGAAACAGTAAATTAAAAATCCAGCCTAATGTGCATGAAAATTTATACGCATAAGAAAAAGGCTACTGTAGCTTTCTTTTGGACAACCAGATAAAAGTAGGTGCATAACAAATTTCAACAACGCTATTTTTCCTGAAGTACTGTTATCTAAAATCTGAGCATTGGTTTCTAACGAAGGCATTACTCATTTTCACTGATACAAGGCTTGTATGCATTAATCTAAATTGTTTACCAGCAAACCCCAAAGCAAGCTAAAAGGTGAACTTTTCAAAATCTCACCTGGTAAGCACTGCCTTGTTCTTCCTTGCTGGCTGGCAGAAACATTTTGCCCATCACGCCAAACCCTTTTCAAAGTGAGCTCAGCAGAACCTCCAGTGTCTCGTTTCTCTCGTGGGAGTAAACAAGGGGAGAGCCCAGGACAGGACCGCTGACGCTGCGCTCCCCGGGGTGGTGACACCGAACTCTGTGTGTACATGTGACTTCCCCTGCACATACATACACATAATCCTTTAAGCTTCAGCTGCACGCTTGTATTGGCGCTGAGGGCTCTTGCAAAAACAGGGACCTGATCCTGCTGAAAGGGGCTATTCTGTGTCCTGCCCTCACGATGGAGAAACCAGGGGGCCTGGGGGCTTTTTTTTTTTTTTTTTGGAAAGGACAAACTGAAAGGACATGACTGTGGTTTGAGAGTGGTTCAACCTTTTGGTGTAGTTAAGTAACGGGAGACAAATAGCGGCTGCATCCAAGCGGGACTGCTTTTCTGGTAAGAAACAAGAACTTTTACCATAGGAATAACTACTCTGCAAAGCTGTGCGTGTTAACAGACTAATAAACCCAGAGCAAAATAAGCCAAAACCATCACATTAGTAAAATTTGATTTTCTTTAGAGATACTCATCACTGCTGAGTTTGTTGGGAGTCATATCCCTTCTCACCTTTGAAAAACAATGCTATTTAGTAGAAGCCTGTAACATCCATTTGGCCTCTGGAGAGTTTAGACAGTAACCAACATTACACCTGAAAAAGAGCCAATGTATGCTTTAAAAAATACTCTACTGTAAACCTCAGAATTATTTTAAGCATTCCAAAAGAGCATTTTAATTAAAAGAAAAAAATAACATGTAAGGAGAATGCGACTACTGTATCATCTTGCTTTAATGAGGTGGTAGGTAAAGGTAAATTCTTTCCATTTGAATAAAAAGCATGCAATATCATGATTCTGTGTACTTAGCTTGAATACAAATAGTCCTTAAATAATTTGCCACCTTAAACTATAATGAAGAATTAATTTATGGGTTTTCCTTCCTTCCCAAAGCAGAAAGTGTACTGTATGTTTTTATTTATCAAGCAAAAAGGAGCTGACCCCTAAAATGAATGAAGAACTTGTCATTCATGTTAGACGTGTATGTGGCACGTGTATCTTCTTTGTTTATTGTTACTGTTATGGTATCTTACAAGCTAAAACTTCACAACAGAGCTCCAAGACAGTGTCAAACGTTAACACCTGAGAACTTTTGATTGTCAATATTTAGGATGTAAGTATTTGCCTACTTCAGTTATTTTTTTTTTGTTCCTCTTGACTATGCTTTTATTCTTTATATTAAAGTAAAGAAAAGTCAAGTCCCTACCATCTTTATCACATAGCAGCTCTCTCTGTAGGACTCACGTTAATATTTTCCATTAACTACTCTGCTATTGGAGACTAGTCACATTGCCGAGATTAAGGAAGTGCTTGCTTATTTAACAGTAGTATTTCTATGAGGAGATAATGTAGGGCAGCCCAGGATTATGGTTTTGCCATTTTTATGGTTTGTAATATTTAATGCTCATCACTCCTTTGGTTAAGCCGTTATGTATGGTTTGTATTTTGAAACACAGAGCAAAACCCCAAAACTGCGTTGATTTACATTTGATAAAATATCAGTGACAGTCGGGCATAGAATTTCAGGTGAAGTGTGCTTTGCTTTTGAAATTCAGACCTCATAAACTTTAGCGTATGGGCTTTCTGCAGGAGAAAAATGCAGAGATTGGGAGATGGAATAGTGCTCCTTCAGTCTCTAGGGAGAGCAGAGGGTAAGAATGTGGCTCCTTTGAGTCTGCTGCTCTCCCGGTTTTATAGAGGCGACTGCTTGCTGTTACAGGCCCTGCCAGTCCATCATTTATTTTAGTCTGCAAAGCCCCACAACCTAACAGTTTTTAAACCTCCTGGCTGGGTTTGTGTAGCACACCTTCCCGGAGACTTATTTGACTCCAAGGATGTATAATCCCCTATGCAATTATGCTGTTTAACTATCTGTTGTCACTGATCATCTGGAGTAACCTGGGGTAGTTGGGGGGCAGCGGTGGCTGCTGCGCTCCGACCAAAAAGGTCAGCATTTTAACAGCATCCATACTGGTAGAACTGGCCCAGGTGTGTCTTGGGGCAGAGCTGTGTGGCCGGGTGCTCAGACTCGCTCCTTAACAGACAGCAGAATGAAATGGTAAGCAAAGATGTCTAAGGTTTACTTCAGTGACTTATTTTTTTTTTAACTCAGCCTTACTGCAAAGTAAGCAAATACCAGCCTCGGAAACAGCGGAGCCCCTTCTGCAACCTTCCAGGAAAGTTACCCCAGACTTAAACCACCTTTAAACACAAGGCAGGTAGTTCTTCTGTGCATGTGGTAGAAGTTCAGCTGAGCTGTCCTATATGAGCATGGCATACGTACGTAATCTAATGCACGTTTTTCTTTACTGCCACAAGCGCCAGGGATCACAGAAGCCTCGGGGGGGGGGCTCACAGAATCATTAAAGTTGGAAAAGACCTCTAAGATGATCATCAAGTCCAACCGTGCCTGCTATACCATGTCCCAAAGTGCCACATCTACATGTTTTTTGAACACCTGCAGGGATGGTGACTCCACCACTTCTCTGAACAGCCTCTTCCAGTGCTTCACCACCTGCACCCACCTCACTACATCCTTCTTTCAGGCTGTAGAGCGATAAGGTCTCCCCTCACCCTCCTCTTCTCCAGGCTAAACAATCCCAGTTTGCTCAGCTGCTTGTCTTACAAGCTCACATGCCTAATTTTCAGATGACAGATATTGCTGCTATGAGCTTGATTAATATGCTGAATTAAATATGGCAATTCCCTGTCTGTCTTCCCCAAATACAGTTCTCATTGCTGGTGGTTCCATGAAGTTAATGCACAGTCCTAAACTTTGTAATTACAACTCGTCTTGTTCATACGAAAGTTTTATTTGTGTAGTGCAGGTTTTTGTTTATAGAATAATTTGTAGTGGTTCAGATGATGAAATCAGCGTGTCTTTGAGGTGCTGATGTTTCTGATGTTGCTACATCTGATAGGAATTGATAAGACAATTCCAGTAATATTTTATACATACAGGAGCTAAATAATACAAAAATTAGGAAGCTCCATTCAAATTTGTTTGACAATATAATAACTTCCAAACTTCAGTTTTTAGGAGTGTTCCATGCAGTAACTTAGACTTAGGTAGAGCTGGTGATTCAGATGGATTAAACAAATCACCAGGTTGAAGTGAAAGTAGTTATTTAGGACTGTGGTTGCCAGAATATTACTTTTATGAGCTGAAGTGGTTTTGTTTAAGCATTGCTATGGTATTAGTGAATTAGTGGGTGTACATTTGGGCCCTTCATACCCTTGTGTAAATTGTCTGTAAAGAATAGTTATCCATAGAAAAGGATTATCGGAACTATTCCTTAGTATACTTTTGTCTTAAGCTGAAATGCTGATACCTTCAGAGAAATGCAGACAGTTGGTGGTACGTGATGAAGAGACTGTGGTGTGGGCAAAGATCGTGTTCTTCATACAGAATGCAGCCAGTCCCCACTGACGTTTCTTATTTGTCAGTACTGGTGTTTTAAGCCTAGAAGTAAGATGTAATATTGATGGGAATCATTCAGGACTGTTTATTTGTGTTCTATCTCAGTGTGTGCATTCAGCAAGTTCGTATTTGGTCATAACAAATCTGAAAATGCCTTGGTAATTGTTTAAAGAACATTGGAATTGAATGTGCAAATCAGCTGAAGTAAGCACGACTTATTTGCAAATTTTAGATGAGTTGCTTTAGAACTGCATTTCGTATAAGCACAACTTTTAGTCCCTTTCATTTTTTAAATAGCTATGATATTTCAAGTTGTAAGAGCTTTGATGGAAAACTTTACAAAGGCAACCGCAATTGTACGAGTGCTGCAACCCCATTAATCATACATTTATTCTCCAGAACCGACCTCTCTGGTTTAAGCGATTCAACCGGCTTTCCCTAAGGGCTGTTCACAAACGAGCTCTGGTGAAACTTGCTGCGGTAGCTGGATGCGCCGTGGCCCAACAGCACGACACAACCTCCCTCTTGCCGAGGGTGACCGGCTACAGCAGAGGGACGTGTTGTGTCTGCACTCTCCCAGCTTCATTTCCAAACCAGACCGTGAAGGTGCATCCTTCTACAGGGCGTCGCAGGGAGCTCAAACTGCTGAGACAGGTGCATTATTTTCCTTGAGCCAGCTCCATTGTGACAGGAGTGGGAGCCTCCAGCAGAGGGGCAAACAAGCTGCCAGAGGAGTGATAGCATCTGAATTCATCACAGCTCCTTCCTCTGCCGACATGACTCAGGATCTTCTTGTGGTTTTAGCTAAAATCCCTCAGACCTGCTAACCCAGCAAATTCAGAGAGGCTTTCCAAAGGCATTCAGAGCTTGTGATTTGCTTCAGTAGCATGCCTTTTATTTATTTATTTTGAAAAGACCTTGATAATAATGGTCAAGGCAGGAGTATTTGTGTCTCTTCTAGTTTTTTTAACTTGGCCTCCTTTAGTGGCTGAACTGAAATTCACTGTTAGGTCATTGCTTACGTGGATGTATTAGAGATGTATTCTGGTGCATCTGTGTGCGTCTTTTGTCTCTGCATACTTCGGATAATTTTATTAGCTATTGTTTGAGAATGTCATTAGACATTAAATCAGTTTATTTAGCTACTGTCGGCTAATCCAAACACACAGATATAATACCCTGCTCCTGACCTTTTCCTGTTACTGGGCTTTCAGCAGCTCTTTCCTTTGCAGACCTCAGGTGGTGGGGATGGAGGAAGGAATTCAACCCTCAGGGTGTACTTTATGAAGACTGTAGGTCAGGGTGAAGGCACTACAGCTCAGTTCATAGCACAGGAGAAGGAGAAGCGGAGATTCATGAGAAGGGAGAAAGTACATGACCTTACTGTTGTGCTTAATAAATACTTGGGTCAGCCCTTTAAAAAGATGTAAAGCAGCAAGGTTGCATGCTTAAAACTAGCTAGCAGGATTTCCTAGCCAGCAGACCATGAAGTGCCCCTTGCTTCTCACATCTGCTTGACTGACCATCACTTCTTGAAGCCTTCCAGGTTTTGGGTAAAATTCTTGCACAAAAATCTTCTAAGAGGAAGTTGCACAGTTGAACAACTATTTCTTTTAAATAGTTTTAGTAAATTTTAAAGGGAAGAAAAAAAAAAACAGAGGAAGAAGGCAACAAGAATATTGACCTCAATGAATAAAAATTGGACTTTTTGTACTATGAGAAAATGAGATAATTATGGCTATAAAATCCTGTGCTCAAAGAATGAAAATAAACAACATACACGCTATGTGGAAATGAGAGAGCGCCATTGCATTAGGACAGATTCACTGAATTTTTTTCTCCCTAATAATTCTTAATTATGTGGGGATATTGTTTTAGTTAAGGACTAAAACTGTCTTGGTGAGCATTCCTGGAGTTTGGCAGCAGTGCAAGAGGACAAACATTCTACACCAGGAAAACATTTGGAAAAGAGTAATGTTTAACTATTATTATAAGCAGCATTAGATGCATTTTTTGTTGCATTGCAGCCATCTGGCAGGTAAGCAGCCCATTTGTCTGTTAAAAACCAAAGTTTCCCTATCCAGTCTATTTTGTAATAATTTCACACAGAATTTAATTTTAGGCTTACTCTTCTTTTGGGGAGGGGGGTGCGAAGTGATTAAAAAAAAAGGCATGTCAGAACAAAGAATTAAACCATCAGTTGAGTACAGCACGATAACACTGCAGAGAGGTGTAGCCATTGTGGAGTTGGACTATTTGTTTCTATGTTTTAGAATTATTTTTTCCTTTAAATGGTAGCTAAATTATTTTCTTTGATTGTTCATTTGTCACACGAACCTTATCGGATCAGTCTATAAAGTCCAGCGTTTTCTCCAGTGTCTGAAATCCTGTGATTGCATCTTAGAATCTGACATCAAGTGGAAATAAAAGGCTGAAGTTATAATGCCATTAACCTGTTTAATTAATTGTATGTTTCTGTACTTCAGCTTAAAGGGTGGAACGTATTACTTTAAAGACTACCTATAAAACTGGTGAATGAGCAGCCACTTAGGGTGCCACTTCAAAGAGAAACACCCAAAAGAGCAACAGAAAGGAAGCAGCTTTTGAATTCTCAGTTCCTCCTGGCAGCCCAGAGCCTGCAGAGGAAAACAACCCGAGCAGTGGTTCATTTTCTTTTGTGTCAGTTACATAACCTGCTCCCAGCAAATAACATTGAGGTGGAGCAGCCGTGCGAGGATCCACTTCATAACCTGTGCCGATCGCAGCTGCTGGAAACCTTGCCTGACTTTAATATTTCTTCCTTCCCGACTCAGGGAGATTCCTCACGCTGTCTCCAGACAGTAACCTGACAAAATTCAGGAGCCAGTTGTAACTCTTGGTCGCACTGGTGTGTGTTTGAGATTTACATGTTTGTGGTTACTCCAGATTTATATCTATTACTGATGCAATTGAACAGTTCTTGGTTTCTACTATTTGTTATGATTTCTCTGTATGCAATATTACATAGTTAATACTAAAGAAGCAGAAAAAAGTACTTGCAAACGGAAACCCTGAGTGCTTAATCTTTTCTTTAGGATCAATTGGAGCCCCAAGAATTATGATTTCATGCTAATCATCCTATACTGTTTTTAAACTTTGCCTTTGCCATCACGCTGTAGCTTCCGTTAACCATCATCTGAGATGCAGGCTGGTACTTTGTTCTTGGGGGTGACAACTCCGCTTGGTCAGCATTCTTCATTTTGGCAGTTGTGCTCTTTGCCTCCCTGTATGTGTTGGCCACCCTCCCAGATACCCACTACGCCACTTTTTAAAAAAGAAAATAAAGAACCTTTGAGTAATCGAGAAACAGCATATTTTTCATATCGCTGTCACTCTAAAGTATGACACTGAGAGAAAAATTACTGTTGAAAGCTCTGGTTATGTGAGCCTGGAATGCTTTTCAATTATCTATTTTAGGCCTTGATATTGCAAAGTAACTTTGGATAGTTAGATGCTATATAGAGGCAGAACAAAACCCCACTTGAAATGAATAAGCCTGGTGTGGCCTGGAGGTTCTGTCTCATAGGGCTGTTTGCAGTGCTTTTGTTTATTTTTTAAAGTGTTTTAGAATCCTTTTTTCCAACTGAATATACAATGTTCCCTATATGACGGAATGAGTAGTATGGAGACTTCAAACCACCCGACAAAGCAGCTTTCCTTCACTTTGTTTAGGAAGAGCTCTTTGATTCTGCTTGTATTTGAAGTGCGCTGCTGGGTAATCATGGAATGTGTATCTGTTTAAACCAAATTCAAAGAGTATCATGAACTGACACCTGCTTAAGTCTTTAATTAAAAGTGGCTTAATCTCTAACAATCTCTACATACATAAGCAGAAAGTATCTGTGTTTAATGTGTACTTTGAACTGACATTCATTTAGAAATCAAAGATTTGTAAATGAAAAACAGTATGCTGGACTTGATGATGTTTGACTGGAATCCCTTCTTGTTGATATAGCCTGGTTTTCCTGATGCTGTCAGCTCCTGGGAATAGTGTCTTATTAAAAATTATGTATAGAGTGAAAATATAAAAAGGCAGCTATCTTAAAGGGTGTGTGTATCAACCACATATAAAACATATTTAAAATAGGCAAATATGTACAGTGGAGCATTGCTCCTCCTTGGAAGGTCAGCAGAGGGAATACTGTTCGCATTTCCAATTGTAGATACCCTATAGAAAGAGATGCACTTTCTGTATTTTTCCCAACTGTGTGAATTTTGCTGGGATACTACATTTAAAAATTAAAGACTGATCTTAATTTAGTTAATATTCATTAATGTGAACTCATATTTGCTTTCTCAAATCTCTCAGCTTTCCACCTCAAAAATACCTTTGGATTTGTTCTCAAGACAAACATATAGACAATATTATTATCTTTTCTTTTTGCAGCTGGGGGTGGTAAATGGCAGCAAGTGATAATAAGCATTGATTTTAACTGTTGAAGAGAAAAAGAAGAAAGAAGAGGAGCCTCTTCAGTTTTTGCAGATCCATTGTTTCAGTTATCTCTACCCATTGGTGGCATCTATAAAAACTTAGAACATAACAGCACGTCTGGTCTCACCTTTGCTACGCTCACAATCAAATGTAACATATTGGAGAACCTCAAGCTGTCTCCCAAATAGAAAACATTAGTAACAGTTGTTTTTGCAAAATGAACATTTCTGCTCCTTTGCCAGGAAGAGAAACTGAAACTTCACAAGGGAAAGATGAGCAAAGCCCTTAATCTGTGAGAGAAGCTGCTAGGGAGAGAGGATGAAGGTTTATGACAGAAGACAAATAAGTATGCTTCTGGCTATCTTGGTGTCCATCCATTCAACTTGCTCCGGTTTACTGAAAGGTTTCTTGTATTGGAGGGGGCAAAACTATACAGAGAAGTATCAGGTTTGTCTTTATGCAAAATTTTTATAATTGTGTTATGTGGAGGTTTAGGGAGGTTTTCATATGCTCTGGCCAATGGGATCAGACTTTTTTTAGTGCAGTGTTTTGCAGGTGTGTACAGGAGTATTTTCTAGGCCAACTGTAGGTTTTGGGGTAAGGGACTTAATTTTTTTGACAATGGCACCTAAAAGGATGGCTGTCCTTGGACTGCATACGTGTAATGGGTTTGCCATCAGCCTTTAGTGAAGAATTTAAACTAGAAGCTTGCCTTGCTGTATGTAGCTGGTATCTTACTCAATATATCCTTCCTGCCTTTATACAGAGTCTCTAAGATTAGTGTGGGTCAGTATATTGAAAATAATAGAAAACAGACCCAGAAAAATTGTTGCATGTTAAAAAAAAAAATCATAAAATGAAAGAGGAAGTGCATCATTTATTATAACACCGTGTAGACTAATGAAAAACATACTGCAGGCTGGAAATTTGTTAAGAGTTGAACTCAAAAAGTTTCCATTCCCAAAAATGCCTTGGGGCCTCTGGCTGTAAGCTTGTGGCTAAAGAGGCCCTGTGGTAAACTGACATAAAAAATAACCGCTCCATAAACATCCAGCTCCTGTTTCACAGTAGTTGGAAATAAGTTTTTAAAAAGTGTTACCTATTGATACTGACTGTACTTTATCAGAGTAAAAGGGAGGTAGTGCTTTTATGACTGGATTATTAAATCGGGATTTAAACTCTGGGGAGATGGGCTCTGGGCACAAAGAAGTTACATACATTATACAAAGGAGAAAATGAGAAAGATGAAGTGACTTGCTGAGAGCAACAGAGCGCACTATGTACTGGCAGGGCTGGTATTAACATGAAATTAACATGAAATAATTAACGGAGGTGAACATCTCACCTACTCCCCCTACTCTTTGCAGACGACAGCACTGGCGCTCAAGCAAATTCTTCAGGCTGCACACAAATAACACCCTCAGAGTACTGATGGCATTTGCATAATTAGTGCTCAGATGGATGGTGCTGGGCAGTGAGAGAAAACCAAGTTTTGCGTCTCCTATTAATCTGTTTGGCTTTCTTAAAGGTGCATCTTTCCTGCAGAGTCAGCCCTACCTGGTTGAGTAGTGTTGGCTTTGCCTTTCTCCCTCTCCCTGATTAGTCCATGTCAATGTCTGAAAATCATTGACGTGGGCTTTGAGGCAGTTTTAACTGTCATGATGCCCTGGTGGCAGAGGTGGCAGGGAGACCGTTACAGCTTTGATTCCTTCTTCATGTGGATTGGCAGGCAGGTTGCAGAAATAATGCCCGTTAAACCTTCTGAGTGTTGATGTTCCTTATGGCTGTTTCTGCATCTCCTCTGGGTGACGGAGGTTCCTCTGGCTGCTAAGGAGCCCTGCAGTGCCTCAAGATCATGGGACACTTCCATGAAGTCCAGATTTCACAAACCTATAAAGATCTAGTAAGTTGGATGGACCTTCTTATGAGACTACTTGGGTAGCTGCTTTGTGATCTTTGGGAGGAGGATGATCTGGGAGTAAATATTGCTTGCCTTTGCTAACCCTTCAGTAAGGACTCAGTAAATCTTTCCAGTACCTTTTCACAGAAGTTAATCACAGGTCTAAAAGTCCCAGATTTGTTAAATACTTTAACTGTTGTACATTGGTAAAATAAACGTATACAATAACAGTCATGCTATATTGCTGTAGCTGTACTTACATGAGGTGCAGCCCAGGAGAACGTCAGTCTGAGATTGAGCCACTGGGAGAAAAAGAAAAGAAAAAAAAGGTGAGATAATTTTTTATAGGTGGTTGACAGAAATGAAAATTTAATCAATTTTGATAAATACAGATAACATTTTTTTTCTTACATCTCACTGTACCACGTGTAGCATTTACAATACACGATATTTTCATCTGGTGACTAGAAAATCTGAAACATCATTGTTGTGAAGTTTGGTGTTGAATTGCTGTGGGTACCGACTTGATTTCGGCTGAGAAATTGATAGAATTAATGTATCGCAGTGGTGGTAGTGGTTTTATTTACATTTGTGAGGTGAACTGAGGATCTTGAATAAAAACTGTAGATTGATCTAAAAATAGAAACATAACTTCCTTCTCATTGAAAATGTCATGCTTGGTGGGTTAAAACTGATATATAACAGTCCCGATACCAAAATATTTGTCATGTAACACGATACTATGATAAATGTTGGCTTGGTTTGTTATTATAAAAGTAGTGGTTTGGCATACTGTGTTACAGTAATTCCCCTTGGTTACTGGGTATGTATTTGCTCCTTTGCACACTGGAGAAAAAATACAGAGAACAAGTATATTTTATTAAAATATAAGAAGAAAAGTGTAATATACCTTGAGCTCTCAAAATTTATAACCAGTGTTTCAATATGCAGTTGTAACTTATCCAAAGGAGAAGAAAAATTAAGTAAAGCACTAATATCCCTATGTCTTGCAGTAAAAAAATAAAGCAACTATATGTACATAGGTTAAAGAGGTTTAGGTGTTTTAGCTTACATAAGTGATGGAGCAGCAAGACAACTTTTCAAAATAGATGAGTTTTCTCCTAAAAGTAAAGATTAACAAGTTCAGGGGTACTTAATTATGACTGAATTTTGAGGTAAGCAGAATACTGTATTTGGAAAGAAATGGTTTAGGATAGCAGCCTGTGCCGCTTCATTCTTTTTATATTAAAGTTTTATTGAGAGGTGCAATAACAATTTGTGAAAGATCTGATTTCTTTCTGGTGCACATTTTTCTTCCTCGACTTTTCTCTACTGTTAGCACTGGTTCTGATCTTCAGTACCAGAAGTTACAGTCAGAGCTCCCAGCTCTCCTCCTCTGTTTCCCATTGTGGCTGGCGTTTCAGGACCCAAGAAAAATAAACAGTGCAACCAGTATTTTGCTTGTAATTTTAGTTTCATAATTCGATGAGGAAGAGTAAATAGAAGCACAAACTGTTGTTATTATGCGGTTATGATCCTAAGAGAAAAGGGATTTCCGTGGCTAATGTGTATTTGTATGACACAAGTGGAAATTGCCTGACACCAACACCACGCCGTAGTGGCTGGCCTCTCTGCTCTAACACAAAAATGAATGTGCCAGAAATTCATGCAAAGAAGCAGTGGATCTCCTGTTTATGTTTTCATGAAAATTGAAGTTGTGTTCCAGGACCCAGTAAGACCGTGCATTTGAGCAGAAAATGGATATGGAGAACTCTTTTCCTCTGTGGTAGGTGGGAAGGAGGGTTGAAGTAAATTGGTGGATGTTGGTTGATATGTCTCATTGCTGATGTCCCACCTGTGGAACAGCTGGAATATGTTCTGGAGCTGTTGGAGCTCCGGCTGTGTGGGGACAGGCTATAGGAGATGGAATCACCTGACTAATGCAGTACCTTAGTTGTGGCCATGACCTCATATCCATGCATGTATGGATGATAAGACTTGAATTAAGCACGCAAATTGTTATCGAATTTGGCTGGCTAACTTCCACCAACTTATTTATATGCATGGAAAGGGGCAATAGTGAGATCTACATTGCAAGGACCACTGTGCCGTGCTCACAGAGCTGTTAGGGATGGGTTGGAGGAATGTTCTGCCCACAGTGGTCATGCAGCAGTCACCAAAAAGCAGCTTCTATGACCTACTCTGGATTCACTAGGGTAACATGTATCTCGTTGCCTTCCTCCTCAGTGACTCAGTAGCTCTTCTGGATTGATTTGATTTTCTTGTTTTCTGATCCTTGTTGTTGAAGGGCATTTTCTTTTATGTAGTAAACGTTGTTTCAGGAATGATTAAATCACAACATGAATCATAACTGAAGTGCTGAGCTATACACGCTGCTCTTCGCATCTATAAGCCTGTGGAGATGAATAACAGGTTCTGTAGTGACAGCCTTAAAGTGGGTTTGCAGTTTTGCTGGGAGCTTAACCCAGTGGTTTTTGTCTCTTAATGTAAGCAGCTTGAGTGGAATAAAAAGCTAGTTAATCAATTTGAAATGAAATTATAGCATGGACAGAATGATCATAGTATTTCTAGATAGCTTAAAGAATGGAGTACATTTTCAAATGTGTTGTAATTTATAATTTTATTAACAAGACCTGTGTTTTGTATTTTAATAAATATATATAGTATTAATCTTATATAATGCCAAATCACAGCATAAACTTCTGCAGTGCTATAGTTAAGAAAAACACAAGAGATAAGCAGCAGCTGCTGTACAGCTAATGAAGGGGTTAATTTCAGCATTTGTTTTAGACAAGTACTATAAAGCATAAACGGTTGTGTTGCCAGCACAAACTAAAGGAAGGCAGTTAACTACCACTCCCTTCCCGGGCCAGCATCGCTGCCGTAGAGCTCAGGCTTCACTAAAATTGATTTGTTCAGGCAGCAGTGTGCACCAGAGGTGTGGAAGAAGGTATAAATCATTGTTGCAAATTGTCGTCTAGCAAGGAAAATCTTTTGTATTCTGCACATTTTTCTCTTTGAAAATGTTTTTGTCCTTTCAGGTTGGACTACCTTTCATAAGCTGACTTAACAGTTTGAGAGCCAAGAGTTCAGGTCTTGTTTTCTGTCTGTTAAGACTCCAGAGGCTGAGATCTGTGGGCTGTCCAATACTTCATTGTTCACATTGTACTTTTTTTTAACAAGTCTGAAAAGTTTTCCTTGTGTGGTTTTGCAACCCCATACTTTTTTTTTTTTTTTTTTTTTTTTTTGCCAAACAGCGTGAGTCCTATCACTAGATCAAATTTAGAATTCCCTGTTTCCAACAATTGTCTAATGGATCCACGTGTTTACACAGCATGACATTGGCATCCAGATAGGCAAAGACTCCAATCAGCACTGCTGTTTCATGCTTCCTCCCTGCTTCAAAAAAAATCCCAACTAGGCTACAGGCATAGTTACTCTGGTGTGTGGGGAGGCTGTGAATGACCCCTCTACTTCAGCCACCAGTATTGTCTTACAGCATTTAGAAAACAACCTTTTTTCCTCTGTTATAAATTAAAACATTAACTCCTTTTATCAATGCTTACTGCATGAATAAATAAATCTTAAAATGCACTGAATAGGGGACTGGAAAGCAGCATTTCCAGACCTGATCCTTTTTCTGACCTGAACTCCCCAGAGTGAATGAAAACTTAAATCTGCCTGTTCCCCTGCTGCCGCATGAGCCCTGCTGCCGTCCTAAAGCTCTCAGATGCTTTGCCCGGCCAACTGTACCTGTCTTTGTGTTGATAAAAGTGTCTGTGTAGCCTTATGCTGAATCAACTCACTCAAGTCATGTGTCGGCGAACCAACCTACCGAGTGGCAAGCTCAGTCACTTGGTGGGTCTCTTCCAACCTGGTGATTCCATGATTCTGTGACCTTTCGTAATTAACTTGCCTATGTATTTTTGCAAAGTGTTTAATTCCTGTTCTGTGTGACTGGATGTAAATAAATCAGTAGCAACTGCTTGGAAGCAACTTTCCACAGTCATTTGCTCTAAAGAAACTTAGTCCCTGGTAGCGAAGGAAGGGGGTTTGGCTGGGACACCAAAACCCTGCTTCTTTTTTTTTTTCTTTTTAATGCTCTCATGGGTTCTTTCACTTCCTCGCAAGCGACTGCCTGAACGGGCCAAGTGGTCCTGATTTAACACTACAGTACTTGTCCCAGCTGCGGGGTGTCATAACCTCTATTTCCTCCGCTTAAATTTTAAATCTGCAGCCATATGATTCAGATGAACCACAACTGCCCTCGCTTTAACTTGATGTGTTTGTTTTGAAAATACCGTTGTTCGCTCCAAGTTTTAGCTTCTAAGCAAATTAAGCTGATTTGCACTGGTACAGTGGGAGTACTTACCAGCTTGATATAAAAAGAAAAAAAAAATGCGAAGAAAGCTGAAGTAATTTTTAACTCATGAGTGCCAATGAAAATACTTCATTAGCATGAACTTAAACAAAACACAAAAGTGTTTTTTCTTAAAATAAAATATGATAGATTGCCCCTAAGATAAGAGTAGCTCTGATGGAGAAGTATTTTCTTAGAAAAATAATTGCATGTTGTACAGTATTACAGTGAGTGCCCAAAAAATTTGTTGCAGACAGGTTTTAGGATGGAGGATGATGAGCAGAACTGGGTTGGCTTTGCATTCAAAACTTGATTTTATGTTGGTTCCTGTCCGTGTGCAGCTTAGAAACAAGCTTTTGCATTTGAAGCAAAGCCAACTGGATTTGTGAAGATCCTTATCTTATTCTCTGACCTTGTTCAAATCACCGGAAAATATTAGGGCTGACAAGCCTAACCCGTTATGCTTCTCAATTAATATTTTTATGCTAGATTACAGTACACACAGATGTGCCCAACTGAGATATAGAGTCACTCAGGTGATATTTTAAGTGGCAGATGCCTGCTGCCTTCGCTAATGAGCTGTAGCCATGTGTGACTGCTCCCCACAAAAAAATAGTCCCTGCAGATATTAGTGTCAGAGTTTAGTGCCTTTGCATGTAACTTGTGTTAGAAATCTTAATTTCTCTGACAAAACAAGTTTAATATGGCAGTAGAGTTTTCAGTTCTAGGTTCATATGCACAATGTGTGTCTGCTCCTCTTACCTACCTGTTCTTTTTGGAATCTGGTCTCCTATTGACATTTACGTGCTTATCAGATGAGCAGGGGATTATTTGTTGAGTTTTTAAAATTATTTTTTAAGAGTAAGTTAATCCAGAGTAAGTGGGCAGAATAAATGCTGTACCACATCCTTTCTGAAGATATTTCATGGCAGGCTTAAAAAATGTAAAATTAAATCAAACAAACATGATAAAGCAGTCTTTGCCATGGCTGTAGCCTGTTTTAAAAACAAAACCACCAATTCCTTTTATTAAAACAACTGAGAAATGGCAGAAAAAAAAAAAAATCAAGTCACCCCAGAGGACCTGCATGTTTACCCCATCACTTAAAGTCACTCTAAATTGCCAGTGTGCCCTATGAGTTTTTTGTCATTACACATTCCATAACTGAAGATGTATTTTACAAGCTTTAATTTGTAGAAATCTTTTGCAATTAAGTTTATAAGCTTCATAATCTAATGACAGTCTTTACTTTCATTTCTTAAAATTGCCAGTTTGTACTGGTATTTTGTAAGTTTTCTTATTTATTTATTTATTTATTTATTTATAAATGCTCAGAGAGACTAAACAGAAAGTTTGAGGGCTGGGATACTTCCCCAAATATATTTTTGAGCAACTTTTCAATCAGTGATCTGCTTCTGCACTCTGAAATCTTAAGTAGCCCCAGCAGCACTTGCTAGTACGGCGTGTACAGGTTGCTGCAAGATTTTTGATCAGATAACACGCAGGCAGATCAGTTTCGGGGTGTCTGCAGAGTTGCTTCTGATTGTCCAGCATATCTTTTGGAGTGGAAAGGTATTGAGGAAATTGCCTTGCAACAGTGAAAATAGCCTTATGATTAAGGTGCAGTTCTATTTGATGGATTTAGGCAATTCTGCTTGCTGCCAAACTGCATGGGCTGAGTTATGTTTTTCTTCCTTCTTCTGTTTCCTCTCTCACCCAGGGTAATGCAGTGTAGTGGTTCGGAGTTTGGTGTAAACCAGCACAACTATTCCAGATTAAAAGCTGGTTTTGGTGTCTGAAAGCAGTGCTATGGCCCAAGGGCATCAGCTGAATTCCTTAGCAATGGTGGAGCAATTTATTGTACTTCGCCATCCATTCTTTTTTGGCGATGGTTGCTGGAAGGTTTATATGCTCCATAAGATTTAAACCATCTCATTTTAGATTTCTGTGATGTCCCAGCCTTGTAGGCTGATCTGACGTATGCACATGTAAGGCTTAACATTTCTCTTGTCTCTTCAAGACAGACCTGCAGAGCTTATAGCTCGAAGAGCGCTTTCTCTCACCTGGAAGCTGGGGATTTTGGGCCACGTGGCACCATTGCTGGCCAGGCAGCTGCCAAGAAGGGAGTGTGTGTGTGAGTGTGCCCTGGCTCGCTGCAGATTTGAACGCGGGCATTTTCTCTCCAAGCAGCTGGCCCATCTGAACATGACCTCCTGACAGATGGGACATCTTCACCGCCTCTCTTTTTGATATATGCCTGATGGCACGTGATGATTTGTCAGCTAACCTGCTGCTAGGACAGGTAGCAACAGAAGAGAGTGATCTTTGTGTCTTTGGTCAGGGATAGGCATTACTAGAGCCAAGGATGCAAGGGAGGCAGAAGAAAGGATGGTGAGCCCTGTAGTGCTCATGAATGGTGAAGCTGGAGGTGGGTCAAACGTGTTGTTATGATAGAAAAGAAGAATGAGATTTTGCAATGAGGAGGAAGTGGAGTGGTTGGTGCTGCTTGTTGGTTCTCAGCAACCCGCCCTTTTGTTTTGACATAAATACCTGCTCTCAAGCTGTGTGGAGGCATGAAGACTAGACACGTACCTTCAGACGTGTCATCTTCAGGTTTTGTTATTACTCTTTGAAGTCTGAGCTTGATGTTTCAATTTTTTTTTTTGTTTGGAGATTTAAGCATTTAGATTTATAATTCTGCCCTTCTAGCTACTTCCTTGATTTACCTTGCAGAGCGAATGTGCTTTTGTTCTGTTTTCCAGACTCCCTTTTCTTTGCCGTTCGCTTAAATTTGAGCTACAACATTCAAGTAAGAAGTGTCTCTTTGGGAGTGGAAGAAAAACCAGCTAAGGATTCATCGAGTTAACTGTTTTCTGGGTTTAGAAGCAACAGCTCATATTTCAGTATTCATCAAATCCTCAAACACAGCTTCTGCTACAAGGCGCTGACTTTAACAGTAGCAGCACTTAGGAGAATGTGCTCAGGTTTTCTGGCAGTGCTTACAAGCCGCTTAGAAAAAACAGGCATATCGCTCATAGCGAGTGCCCCGCTGCTTGGAAAGCCCTGCTGGAGAGAAATCTGTAAAGAATTCCTTTTTGTGTTTATAGTTATCAATTTTCATTTCATCTCCAGGCAGCCCAGTTTCCTCAGTGTTTGACATCTAGGATCCTAACATCAAATCTGTAATTAATACAGCTGTGTTTAGCGAGTAAGATGTTTGCCGTGCTCATAGCAATAATTCATTGTGCTGCACAGTGTGGAACTCAGCACGTTCTAAACATTCTCCACTTATGCATGTACAGATTTTTATAGTTGAATTAAGAATTTACAACATGCTGGGTCTCATATTCCAGCTCTGTTTGTTTCCAAAGCTGTACACAGAACTTGGACTAGGTCATAAATTCCTGTAGATGAAATGAAGGCTGATTAGAATTTTAATATTAAGGAAGGAAATGGTCTTGGGTAGTGCACTACGAAGCAGAACAGGCCTTCTGTTCATACACAAGAGTATTACTGTTTTCTTGAACTTTGCCTTCCAATCCAATTACTAATTGTGCCTAGAAATCATAACTCTGATGCCTCCCATTTGATAATGTTGAATGTTATACTTGTCCAAGTTTGTAATCTCCAGTAGTAAAATTGGTCTTGATTATAAAACTGCTAGATAATATACTCCTAAAATTGAATTACAGGCAGTAGCACATGGTATTTTGTTGATAAACAAAGCAAAGCCATGATAGTATATCAAATCAGCCCACTTCTGTCTCCTTTTAAATTAAATGAAATCAAGAGTTTTTTTCTTGTGACATGCTTTTCTTGTGATAACTTATTGTACATTGTATTTTTCATTATATGAATGAAGACAAATCTTTCAGTGTAAATGGTGGGAGGGTTGAATCAAGCAAAATAACAGGAATCTTTGTTGTCAGCTTTTATTTTAAGCACTTCTGCAATAGCACCGTGCTCACAGTATGTTATGACTTCATACAAGTAGTTCCAGCCAGCTTCTCTATCAAAGTTAAGCTCAGTATGTGTCCTCCTCCCCTGCCCTCACTAGTAGCTGGATTGGTCTAGATGCTGCATTTGGGGTGACTTGGTAGAATGAATCCAGTGCTGAGAAAGAGTTGTATTCAAAGATTTTTGTTTTCCCCTTCTTTCATAAAGCAGAAAAATGCTAATGTTTCCTTTCCTTTCTGAACTTGCAGACTGGAACAGTATGTGATAAGCTGGCTCTCAGGGTACAAGTGCCCTTCAGAGAACCTCTTAGTAGAGGGTATGAATTCTTTCGTTTCATTTGTTGCAGATTTTAAGCACAGCACAGTAAGTTTCGTTTAGTTTGGTATCTGCATTAGATAACAGCATTTCAGTAATGTTCCTGCTACAGGGTTCTGTAGTGGCTCAGTGCTGAACGTGCGGTGATTCTACAGCTCTGCAGAGACTCATTCTTTCTGGTTCCATATGTTATCTTTAGCCAGGAAGGAAGGAGAAAACCATTTAAACTGAGATGCCTTCAGATATAATGTGAGCAAACATAGAAGTTCAGACCTTACTAGACAGTTTTACAGACTGCAAGGGAAGATCTGATTGCGGTTTTGCCTACAAACACTTTTTATTTGTTGAGTTACAGTTCGTAATTACTCACAACTGGGAGTGACTTTATGTCAGCCATTTAAGCTGTATGAGCATTCAAAACTGAATTATTATGACTAGATTTTCCTATGTGTATTTTTACTTCTTCCTCCTCCTCAATTTACTTCACTCAGACGCTGAGAAGGAAGAAGCATTGTTCTTGAGTGACTGGAGAGAGGTGTCTTCCTTCAGCTGACAAAACCAGAAAGCCTAAGCTAGTGATCCTACTGACATGTCATACCAAGAGCTTCCCAGATGATCCAGACATCATACAAAATGCTAGCATCAAACCAACCAGTGTGGTGCTACTCGGTGCTCCCAAAACCAAACGGTACCGCTCTTAGCGAGAGACACCAAGGAGCCCTGTGCTGCATCGTGTACTGGGAGCTGTGTTCCTGGTCCTAACCATGGAGAACCTCCCACCCTCAATGGTCCCTGCTCTGTTGGACATGAAGCCAGCAGCACAGGTAGAGACGCCCTGAAATGTGTGTAATATATATCATAGATGGGTGTGGAAAGGATTGCAAGGAAAATAGAGGCTGAGCATTTCTTTGAAATGAAAGGGCAGATTTTATGTACGGACATGACTGGAAGACATCGTGATTCCTCCAGATGTTACTTTTACAGCAGAAATCGTCACAAAATCCAGCTCATACTTAATACCCAATTCGAGGGTAAAAAATTACCTAAGCTAGCTCTGCTTTTATAAGTGGTAGATGAAGGGTGTTTTGCCGTATCAGTTCCTACAAGGTGTCTGTTCTTTCTATGACAGCACTCCTTTTCCTGAAGTATTCCCCATTTCCACCAGTGTCCTTACAGCAAGAATCTGTTAGGAAGGGTAAAATTTGAGTCCGGGTAAAAAAACCTTAAGATCTTGCAAGCTCAATCTAGATTTTGTTCTGTGGTGGCTGAAGAGGAAACAGTATTTTTAAATAAATCTGTTCTCTTTATAAATAGATAAGTAGCCAGATGCATTTCAAATATTTGTTTGACTGATCAAATATTGGTTCAAGTTTAGAAAACAAATTAACCTAATATTTGAAGAATTAGACATTTTGTACCTGAACACTTCTCTGTGTCCTTACTTCTGTACCAATGACCCCAAGTACATTGGTCAAAATTAAACACCCTTCCGATGAAAATTAGTCAGACAGACATCTTTGCAACTTTGATAATTCTTACTGTTGTCCGCCTTCGCATTAAAAAAGTGCAGTTTTCTGCATTGTTATTATAAATAGCTGATAACATGAGCGTACTCAGAGACATGCGGGCACGTAAAATACATTTTTGCATGCTTCCTTTGACTAAGAGTTAAAAGCAGCCTAAATTAACGTTTTTGCAACAAGATTTCCACTTGTCAGTTGATAGTTATGACTGCTCTCTGCTGTTCTGCTGGTTTTGTAGCTATCACAGTGTGATCCACTGGGAGGTTACAAACTTTAGTGAATTTTATGTGTTCTGTTTACATAGTCATGAGCCTTTTTAAAAGGTTGCTAGAATTTAATCTTTAAAAGGGTACGGCGGCTTGCTTAGAGTAATTGCTGAACTGAATGATGACTTCAGACATGATACAACTCCAAGGGGAAAGGGTAGGACGGAGGAAGGCACAACACATGTTCTCCTCAACTGCCTTGAGCACATCTTGTCCTATATTTGCATGTGTAGTATGTGAAGATAACTTATTTTCTGTATTAGATTAGATAGCTTAATAAAGTTACAGGTACAGGTTATTATTAGATGGTAGCATATGTTTATTTAATTAGCTAAATAATAAAAATGAAATTTTATTTTGAACTGGGCCATCATCTGTTAAGCTACTGGAGCAGTTTTAAGAATTGGCTGCTACCATTACCCATGCCAGAATTAGCAAGCAAACCCATACATTTTTGCAACAAAAGCAAAAAATTGCTTCTGATGTGTTGATTGACCACTGATGGGTGGTAAGGGGAGTAAGTGAAAGGGATTTTCTCGCTTGTGCACGAAGCTGACCACCATCTTCTCACTGTAGTTATGACTTGAAAAGGCTGGAAAACCTGACAACTCTGATTGGAGTCTATCTATTTCCTTGGCTCTTTGTTTCCTGGCTGTGCATCAGAGTTTTTGATGGGTAGAAAGTCAGTTTATATGCTGAGCAGTTAAACACTGTGATTCAAGGAATAACAGTTCTAGCAGCCAGAGAACATCATCTGAAGGGAGAAAATGATTGAACAAATAGATCATCTACGAAGATGAAGAACAGAGAGGGACTACTTTTTTTATACTAATACTTCCACTATTGTGAAGATGTGAGTTCTGTACATTACAAAAATTTATAAATTGCTTTACTGGTTATTTATGGATTTTTTTAAAATTTACTTGTGGCTGCAAGAGAAACATTTTCAGGATTATCCAGTATACCTAGTGAAGGTATGTGGTTCATGTTGTTACAGTCCTATTGCAAGTGCTCATCCTTTGTGTAGAAGGAGAATGGGTTTCTTAGATTCCTGATAGGCTGGTTTTTGCCTGACACATTTTGAATAATAAAAATGTGAAGCATACGTTATGGGTAGTCTTGGGTTAAATCACAAATTGAAAATCACACATTTAAAAATAGCACCTCATTGTTTGCTTTCTGGTTTGCTTAACTGAGAAATAGCTGCCTTCTGGATGACATCTCGGATTGTGTACTCAAGGTTAAGCATCCCTATCTAAGCAGCGACCAGGGAGAGCCTTTCTCTGTTTGGAGGCATTTCTATCTACCTGCTCGGTCCTGCGTTTTGTTTGCGGAGGTGCCGTTTTTCCTCCTGACCATCTCGAAACCTAGAAGAACAATCGCTCTTCCAGTCCTATTACTCATGTGTTCAAGTTGTTTATGTCCTCTACTTTTCTCACATGTTTACTCTTGCCTTTGTTTCCCTTTCTTCCAGTGCACTCTCCCTTTGTGGTGTTTCACGAGGTTTAGCACGTCGGTCAAGCTCGCTTTGCTCCTTGTGCTACGCTGTTTGCTGCACAGGGTCCTCCTTCCTGCTTTCCCGTGCACTTACTCCTGCGCTTGGTATTTTCAGTTCTCCTTCTCTTCCCTTCTGCATATAAATGTAATTCTTCTGACTTCCTTCAGTTTCTTGTTCCTTTTTACTAAAACATTTCCCACTCCCTGCTGTCTCCTTTGGCTTTTTTTTTTTTTTTTTGCAGCTTCTGACTGAAGGTGTTGGAGATGTTGTTACCAGTCTAGATAATAGAACCAGACTCTTGGTGACTAACTACCCTAGTGCTTCATGGGAACGGCCTGAGCTCAGGCCCTCAGGCGCAAAAATTATGTTTCCTGCCTTTTCTAGGCCTCCACTGTCATTTTGAAATTAAAAGGACTTAATTGAAAGCCCCAAACCATGCAGTGCATGGTACTCCTAAAAGGCAGCAAATACTGAAAGATTAGTGATAATTTGAGAGTTGGCAAGCTGAAGTTCATCATCCGTGTACTTAAAGGGTAGGATTCACATAGCAACATTACATATTTTACACTTATCTTTATTGCATTACACTTGTATTTTACACTTGTATTTATTTTAAGGAATGGTGTCTTCAGCCAGAGGCTGCAAAGACTGGGATCACGCAAGCTGCACAGCCACTTGCTTCCACCTTCCTATCACCTCCTCTTTTTGCTGACAGAAATATTCACAGTGAATCAATTAAGGAACTGATCTGGTTTTAAACTAACCTTTTTTTTTGGAGGGGGGTTAGAGAGGTAATTTTAAATCAAATGAGTTTACGAGACTGTACAAACACTTGCGCAAACCCAAGGAAGAGGTGGGAAAAAAAGGAGTGTGTGTCTTTTGGCAGCAGTACTAACTCAGGCAGGTTTAAATTGTTCCTGAAACTATTACCTGAGATTCTTTTATTCATAAGTAAAGATTTCTTTAGAGCCTAAACAGAAGTAATTTGGTTGTGAAATCTTTCACTGTAAGCAAAATATACTGCATCTAATTTATAAGGATATTGTTTATGCTGCTGCAGTCACCGTGTGACTATATTTCTTCCAGTAAGTTAATAATTTCTATCATATATAATGTGGATATTCTAGCGTAAGGCGAGAAAGGAAGAAGTCAGAGCTCTGTGTAATGACATTAAGCTTTTAAGCATATAGACAGTTTAAATGGACTCACAGCTGCTTAACATATGCCCTCTGACTGAACTTGTTTTATCACTCAGTGTCTGACTTCTCTCAACATATAAAAAGTTGATGTGATTGATAGTTGGTTATAGAGTATTTGTCAGGATGAACTGTATCAGTATGTGTATATATCCGAGAGTATAGAAAAACAAAGCTGGAAGAACAACAACAAAACCCCATGATATATTTTTCCATTCATTAAGCTTATTTAAAGCAACTCTTTTTGTTTGCTGGAGTTAAAGGTTGCTGATTTTTCTTGGCAGCAATTGCTGTGTGATTTCATACAGTCAAGAAGATTTTGCCAGAGTTTAGGTTTTTCTCTCCATTTTGCGCGCCATTTGAATTCTCCACTATATATCACCCTTCTTCTTTGGCATGGTCATTAGAATAATTTCTGTGGCATTCTTTAGAGCAGCAAGAATCTTCAAGAGTGATGAAATTGCATTTCGGATTAGGCATTAGATAAATGAATATGTAAGACCTGCTAACTACAACATCTCACCCTTGGCCAAGCCTTGCCTAACAGTTTAGTAATAAAAGGCTCTGATGATGCTTAAAAACACATGAAATTTGGAAGGCCTGACTGCAACGACAGTTGAATCATACATCTGAACATTAGAAAGCGTAGACCAGATCTGTAACTTATGTCAATTACAGTAGTTAAGACACAGTCTGGTACCTCTCTGAACTCTCAGAATCCCTTAAATAACCACCATCTGGAAGTTGAAAGATATTATGCAAACTGCATCACAAAACTTGTGTGTTCTGCTCGCTCTCTTTCTCTCCTGCTGGACTCCTCCAGCAGTTAAGCTCAGCTTTACACTGCGTGGAAGCTGCGGGGCCAGGTCTATCTTCATTCTGCACCAGGGTCACCCTCCATGGGCTTCCTGTGGTTCTATGTGTGGAAAACTCTAGAGTGTTTCTCAGTGTTTCATCTATTTAGTTCAGATTTTCTATTCCTGCTATTCATAAGGTGTGGTGGATTTAAGGTGTCAAGTACTTAATCAAATTATATAAATGTTACTGTGACAAACTTAGAAGGAGAGAGGAGCTGGGGATGGACCAGCATCCTGGCTGACTCTTTAAAGTTCTTTTTGTCACTGATCTCAGAGCGGGGTTTCTACCTTGCTGGAGAACTCTCTTTCTCCTCTATGTTTTGCCAGGCACAATGAGGCTTCAGGCTTTGCTGCTGTATTTGTTGAGCCGGAGGTTCCGCGTGAGGGCACGGGGTGGGATGCAGGGAGCGATGCCTGTTGGCTCTGTTTGCCACAGTGGGACAAACACACAAATGTACAGAATAACTGATGTTCACAAATGTATGCAAACCAAAATAGTTTGGGAATGTTCGTCCAGCTGGAGGCCTTGGGAGCGACGGGCATTTTTAATTTTATGAATGCAAAAATGAATAGGTACCATATGAAAGGAGAAAATGGAGTTCTGTGATCAGTTGTTGTGCTGAACACATGCCTGAAAGTTGGGGATTATTAACCTGAGCAGTTCCACAGTTCGTTTAAATTCATGCTACTTCAGGTAAGTTGCAAAATTTGCCTTAAAACTGCCAACATGCACCACAGTTCCTGACATAGAAGCTGTCAGGAGCGCTTGATGAATCAGATTATTATCTTTCATTTCCAGTTGTATCACAAGTCTAATCATAGCAAGAGCTGGGTGTAGAGGTACAAAAAAAAATTATGTTGTAAACATTTTCAAAGCCAGGAAAAGTATGAATCATGTTGCTGTTTATAACTTGAAAGTTGGAATTTATTGTAAATTTACAGCTCTTACTGTTACTGGATGCCTGGTTGGTCATGTACAGTGGGAGATAAGTCAGTGCTTTAAAACTGCTTTGAATTTTTTGAGTCGTTTAATAGAAGTTTTTAAGGATCGATGGCAGATTTTGTGAAAGCATTAAGTAAATGAAAAGTTCGTTCAGGGAATCTGGAAGAATCCTGTGCAGAACTTTTGCGTTTACTGTGTGGACAGAAAACTAGGTATTGACATCCCTGCCTTCTCTCACTTTTCAAGTGTTCTCTGTTCTCCTTGACTTCACATTGCAGTAACCATGCCACCTGCATCTCTGGCAGGTGGACATCTCTCCATTTCTACCTTATGACCTTCTAGGATGATTTTAACTCCCAGTATTCCAAGGGAAAGTACTAATTTCTAAAGAAAGTTTAAAAAAGTAAAGTAAAAAACAGAGAAAATATTTCTCAAACATGATTTTTTAAAAATTTATTTTGGAGATTGCAATTGTATTTAAAATGTTTTAGGAAATATCTTGACTTTTGTTCTTCAACAGAGGAGTATGGTACCTACTTTCTCATTTCACATTCATAAAGAATGTCTCATGTTAAGGTAGAATCTTTATTTGATATTAATTTTTATCTTAGTTTGGTTTTTCTGTTTTCAAGTATGTTGTTCACAAGTAAAAAGAAATGTGAAGCTTCTCTGCTGCCATCCAGCAAAGACATTCTGACATCTTGGCTTTACTCCAGACTAGTTTAATTTTTAAAACAAAATTCTTAAAGATGACAGTTGCCCTTGAGGTGGCCCTTCCACTTGCAATTACTCTCCTCCTTTTCTCTCTCTTTTCTTTTCTGTAAGCATAAGCTACTTCACTTCCAAAGCTTTGCCGTCTGTTCCCACTCTAGCCATTACCCCATATGTGCTGGGAAATGTTGACTCTTCTTTCACTAACAACTCAAACATTTACCTTCGACAGTCTACACTTTATAGTGACCACGTCGAGTGCTTTTTGCTGTGCTGTCCTGTGTGTCCAGAAGAAGTTGCTTGCTGTTCCTGCCTTAAAACTTTCCTTTCTTTTGATCCCTGCAAAATTACATGATATCAGAGCAGGTATGTGATAAATTTAATCTTCCTGTTACTGGGTTGATCCATGCATTCGTGTATTTCAGATGTTATTATACCCGTATTTATCAATTCTGCCTTATATTTCAAAATTTTGTGGGCCACTGCCATTTTCTGTTGTGTTTATGCTTGTTTCATCATGTAACTTCTGCATGCAAAGCATTATTTTGAAACTAAAATTTCTTATAATGAATCCACATAAATTGTAGTATTTATGCTATAAATATGTATAGAGTACTTATTATTGAAATGTGGATTAATACACTTTTATTTTAGGATAACTTGCTAGATGCATTAATTCCGTAAGAAGCAAACACCACCATCACCTTGTTTTGTGCTGCTTCTACAATGATATTCTTCAGTGTGGTCTGTTGAAATGCAAAGAGATTTTATGGAGCTTTTTTACTAAATAGTCAACAGGTTTTAATTTAGGGTCTTAAATCATAATTGTTTTTCAATTTTCTGCTCTGCCTCACAAATGTGTAATGAGGGCACACCTGATGCTATAAAAAACAGATGTCACTTCAGTGTTCCAGGACTGTGATAAATTTGGAGAGCTTAAGAGCGAGTATTGTCGACATATAGTTATCAGGGAGCTCACAAGAACAGAAAGCGTGTAAAGTGTTGCTAAATAAACAGAATTTGGGAATGGATTGCACTTTAGTTTTGAAGACTTTCAAAACGCTGAAACTATGGATGGGATTTTCTTAAGGACTTCCAGGAGACCATTTCAAACTGACAAACAAGATTCTCAATTTATGTCTTCCTACCAGTTCTCTTTAATGAGACAGCAGTACTTGCACTTGATCTGTGCGACGAGAAAAGCAGCAAGCAGACCTGGAGCAAAGCTAGATTGTGAGATTCGTGCCAGTGCTTAGAATCAGCATTCCTTTACCTTTCTCTTCTAGCAAAACTTCTAAAACCAGGTTGTTTAGTGGAAACTGAACTGTCCATGAGATACCAGTAAGGCTTTATACTACTTGTTTCTTTAAAAAGATTCAGATTTGGCATACACGTGTTCAAAGGTCTAATAGAAATTATATATATTTACAAGAATAATCATTTCACAGGAAGTAATTGTCACAATTTGTCACCCTTCTCTGGTTATCCCAGGTCATTGTCAAATGCAAAAACCTCCAATATCCATCACATCCATTCCTTATTTTGTGTTAAGGTGTCTCTCTTTTTCATAACCAAACTTAGGGTACGGTTCTTTATCTCCCCAACCATTTTTCTTATTGTAAATATAATCAAGTGGCAAGACATGAGTAGATGCTATTGACATCCTTATTCTCAGTTGCTGTGGTATGAATATGCAGGACAGTTGAGGGGCTGCTTATGTTGTGGATGTTGCTGTGAGTGTCTATTTTAGGGTTGTTGAATCATGAGATGACACTAAAATGTGTCTGCCTACTCTATTTCCTTGAGTGTCTCCTTTGGGGTCTTCATCACAAATTAAAAATTGCACGATCCTGCAAACATGGGCCCGTGCAGGGGAACGCTGGATGTATGAAATACATTCTGGAATAGTTAAATATTTTTTTAAAAAACTATCTCAGCAGCAGAAAGTACAGTGACAGTCATTTTGTTAAATGAGAAATTAATTAATAGGAATTTGTTGAGGTACAATTCTTTTCTTCTAACTGAATGGAGAACATAAGTGAGTTTGAAAGTAGAGGATATGTACGAGGACGTTAAGTCCCTCTAGCTACACATCCTGTTGGACTCTGGAGGTGAAGCTAATGGCACCTTGTTGGTAAAGAGGTGTGAGATTTTTTTAGGGGCTTCGATAGGGTTTTTTTTAAGAAAAATTTTCATCTTAAGTAAAATGTAAGGATTTTTGTTTGTATCAAGAGGACAGCTGCCTTTCCCAGGGTTTGATAACCCATTATTTTGCATTTACCAGTTAGTCTTCTGCTTCACTAATCTTTCCTATAGATGGGGAAAAATGAACCTTCTCCAATTGTTTGTTTAATTATGTTCTGGTTTGAGTCAGAATGGGTACGTTACAGAAAAGCTGCCGGTTTGAGACTGAGTGAACTAAATACACTCAGCTGAATGAATTCAGTACTGTGAACACGAAGCAGTGATGTAAATAAGAAAGGAGATGCCTTGAAGCTTGACAGTAAGTATTCAGGAAGTGTCAGATCATGTTCATTTGAAAGGGGTGGCAACACTCTTTTTTCCACCAGTGCCGACACTAGTATTATGTTTCGCCCCAGATGGCCTATCCAGGTGTTCAGTAGACCCTGATATTGGCCCTTCTATTGTTGAATTGCAACATCTTTTGAATAGCCATTCAACTTATTTTGTAGAATCACAGATCTTTCCCTTTATAAAGATTTAGACGGGTGAGAGTAAAATAAAATGTTTGTCCTTCCACCTTGAAAAGCGTTTTGTCTGCTTTGCTGACTGTTACAAAACCTCATAGACTGTTTTCAAAAAGCCTTTTGCCAACACATTGCTCTAAGCATGAACTAATGGGAGCTCGTGACTGTGGTGAAGATGTGATTCGCTGATGGGTATGAATTACTGCTGATGATACCAGATTATAAAGGCTAGTAGAAATGTGAGAAATAGATTCCCATTGGTTCTATTTTGCTGTATCCAGCTCAGCAAAGCAACATGGGATTCTTCCGGATCTCCATACTCTAAAGGAAGAGTCGGAAGGACTGGGTCACTGTTCAGGGAATCTGCTTTAATGACATTGGCATGACTGAAAAGCTTTGACAGGCCTGGCCTTGCGGTGTGACTGCTAGAAAATCTGTAGTTGGTCAAAATGTTTTCTGAATAAGAAAACACATTATTTATTTTCAAACACGCAATACAGAAAAAAGAACACATTCCATTAACAGTAAATGTTTTGGAAACTTGTACCACTTAGCTCTGAAAAATACATTACTATGACAAAAATACCCTGCACTCTGCTTTAAAGATGATATTTATATTTTCTGAGAATAATAAGGAGAAAGATCATTTGAGCGTGAGAATGTGGGTACAAATGCATTGCCTAAGTCTTACCTAAACTTTCCTTGTTTGAAATTTTAAGCAAAGACTTCAGTGAGTTCTTGTGCATTAAGGATAAATTTAGCTCCAAGAGCAGTGCAAAACAGACTTGTCGATGGTGTGGGAGTGATTGCTGTGATTCCTGAGCTGTGAAGGTGCTGTCATTTCTGCAAAGGATCTGTGCAGGGGGGAGGCAAAACATGGAACAGATTTTGAAAACTGTGGAAATGAGGTGAATCTTGGGTCTGTGGATGTGCTCAAAACCCTTGACGGAGCCATCTTCGATTATGAATCACAACTCTGCTTATTTTTATTGTAAATTACTGTTCTTTAATCTTCAGCTATCATTTTGCATCTGTTCTGTCTGAAGAGTTCAAAAGTGGACGGATAGAACTGGTGCAAACACTGATTAGTATTTAAATATAGGCTGAGTTATTTTCCTAGCTTGTTCGGAACAGCTCATGCTTTAAAAAAGCTTAAACATACCCAAAAGTAGTAGTCCTTTACTTTTGGTCACGGGGGTGTTCTCCAGTGTGTTCTCTCTTTAAGTATACGGACTATTTTCACTTCCATGTGATGAGAAAAATAATAAAATCGTGCTTAATAGGATGCATTTGCCAAAGAAAGAGCAACATTTGCACCTGCAGAAATAAGCGTGCACTTGCTGTACTGAATTCTTGCATTCGATCTGGTGGTACTGAACTGGAGCAGATGCTGGGCAGTCTCTTCTCTCTGCCCTTGGACTCATCCAGACTGTGTTTGTACCCTGCAGGTTTGGGATAATGAGATGCTGACACATCCCCTTGGGGGGTCCTAAGTGAAAGCGGAGGCATCCAGTCCTTCCCTAGTTCGCTCTGGCAGGGAGCGTGTGTGTTGCTGTCAACATCTAAAGATGGGGCACAGAGGGGGCAAGCATGGGTGCTGTTCCTCTGTAGGCACCTATTTATTGTCTGGCCCAGTGAATTCCTGCCAGCGCTGGAAAAGAGATGTAGCTATCATCGGTTTTGCTTGCTTTGCAGAAGGCAGGCTTTGATTTCACCCTCGGCGTCTCACTGAAATCTAGATAAATCATCTGAAGTTGGCTAAAAAACCTGAGAAGGATGTCGTGATCTAAAGCTAGCGTCCGTGTCTTTCCCATTTTTATAGGGGTATCTGTATAAAAACTGCCTGTGTTAGGGTAATGGCAGGATTTACATGTGCTGGGTAAAGCTGTGCCAGAAATCCCCTTTGGCTCTATTAACAAGTAATTGCAAAGTTCTTTTCAACAAAACAATCGTGTCCGTCCCCCCCTCCTCACAAGCACATTGCTGGAATTCATGGTACAGAGCAGCACATGGAACTCGGTGCAAGTATGTACTGTATGTGGCTGCTATGGTGATTAAAATACATAAATAAAATAGATAAATATGGACCATATTAGAAATTCATTACTGGCACTCTCTCAGATCAGAGTCAGCTCCAGCGTGCGGGGTCAGCCGTGTTTTCTTACTCCTGAGCTCCTTCTGGAGGGGCCAGGGTTACGCAATAGCCCCGTCCTACCTTGTCAACCAGCAAATTCAGCGCGAAAAAAAATGGTAAACAAAGAGCTTTTGTATGGATTTTATAGTTTAGTGAGGATTAGTGACCCAACACCATTTACAGGCAGGACAAGCTTAGTGTTAACTCACCCGAGGTTAACGAGGGGGGACACGGGGTAGTTCAGGAGGCTGCAGCCGGAAGGTTTCAGACGCGGTGCGGAGAATTGTTAGAAGTGGGTTCTGCTTACCTGGGTCGTCGGCGTGCGGGTCACGTGTTCTCTAATGTTCCAGCTGCTTTACGATGCGGATCGTGCCGATCTCAGGCACTTGCTCACAGTCCTTCCCGCGGCTCCAGAGGTCCCCTCTGCTGTGACGGACATCCTAGCCTGGACGTGGGCTCTGCGTGAATCAGATTCCTGCTTTTCTTTCCCCGCTCACCTTTTTAGCATTCTCTGACCGTAAAATCCATCCCTTTCCTGCAATGCAGAACGATGCACTTGTCCGATGAAGTTTTTCCAGGCAGGATTCAGATTCCAAACGCGCCTTCCGTTTCCTTCATGCTGGGGGGGGAACGAAGGCAAAAGAAGGCGAAGGAAAGCGCTCGCTTCCTTTAAATCCCCAACAGCGTCTTCCTGGGGCTGGAAGCGAAGTCGCTTGTCTTGGTGATCTTCAGAGTTTAACTTCAGTGGGGGAGGGAGAAAGTGGAAAGCAAACTGAATGCTGTAGTGGAGATTTCTCTCTTCCCCCACTGGGCCCCTTGCCGACTGTTTTTATTGATTTCAATCACTGGAGGCTAGCTGGCTCTCAGAAGAAACACTGTGTAATGTGTTCTTTCCTGGCTTTCATTAAAGAAACTCAATGCAGTGCGGTCACGCTGCCGAGCTTGCCTGGCAACCTGCCTACACCCTGTGGTACCTCTTTCATTGGAGGAGATCGAGCTCGTGGTTTGGGGTTGGCTTGTTTTTTATTTTATTTTTTTTTTTTTAATTCCCCAGCAAGGATTTCAAAACAGCCTACGCTCTTCTTCTGTCTCCTCTTGCAGCACAAACCCTTTTTAAACTTTGGGAGAAGTTGCCAGCCCTCCCTAAAGGGGACGACTTTGGTGGCGATGAACGCGCCGAGTGCTGCCACAGTCTCGTGCTCCTTCTATTACAGTTCCTTGGTGCGTTTTTAGGGAGGAGTTAAAAGGGCTGTGTAAGCCACAGGGATGTGGATACAAATGATTTCCAAGGGGTTTCCTTTTTTTTTTTTTTTTTTTTAATTCCTTCTTCTTCTGATTGGTTAACATGCTTTAATTAAGGGTAAGAGAGTAAGCAAAATCCTTTGACAAATATGTGAAAATTCCTGGCAGCGCTGGAGTTGCAAGTGAAGCAAAACGAAGTTCCCCAAGCCTGCAGACGTGGTGGTGTCTTAAATATTTCTGTTGTATTCAGGACTGTGATACTGGTGGAGAAAAATGAGAAATAAAATATGGTATGAGTTTATGCCTTTCAAACTTGATCTGCTACAGTATGTATTTTATAGATGCAAACAATCTACAAAGCAGAATTCAGCAGACTAAGTTCTGTAAATCACATTGTTTTGTGTGCCTACAAGTGCTTTCATTTTATTTAGTAAATTGTTTAATTGCTTCTTCTTCAACAGTTCCTAATGATGACATTTTATGTGCTTTTCAGAACTGGATATAAATCTTAAACATGTAAAGATTCCATAATTGTAAATTAAGTCAGGTTTCAAGCTAATAAGGGTGCATCTATTTTAAATTAGGGCAGCAAATTTAGGGTGCCATTTGATCACTTTGCTTGTGAGATATAGCTGTGTACACGAGAACGCCTTTTTTAAAAAAATACATTTACACAATCACTAAAAGAATCCTTTCCTGGATCAGAGATATGAAAAGCTTGTTCTTATTTAAATCTGGCTTCCTTCAGAACTTGTTTGAGGCTTTTCTGCCCTGGTTGCATCTACAGAAACCATTCCAAATCAACTTATTGGATGTTATTCTTAGTGTTTTTGATGAGAGGAGTCGAGATTTTTAAACACATAGTTTTTATTAAAAGATGTAGGGTTTTTTCTGTGAACAATATTTAAATAAACCTACCCCCACTTCTTCTATAAGTGCTGCAAAGATAATGCAAGCTACGAATGTTACTTTTGATTCAAAACTTGGTTTCTGCATGGTAATGAAATTTCATATGCCCTCTTTGGTCACGCTACATGATAGAAAATAGTTATTTAAATTCAATATGACCATGAACTATTTTATGCAAATTCTGTAGCTGTAGTTGCCGCACAGTTCTTTGGCAAGCCTCAGATAGTAAATCATTTGTCAATCTTTCTTTTATGAACCTTGCATCTGAGGGTTTGCCAGCCTTTCTTCTTTGTCGGTTTTGAACTGGGCTTAAAGATTCTGCGTTTTGTTTTTATACTGGCAGATGGCCAGTTATTTATCTGGGTTGATGTGTATTGTGTGAGAAAGAAACAGAACGTTTAGCATGCTGATATCACGCATGAGGCATGTTTGGGTAGCTCCTCATCAGTCCTTGGTCAGTGTACAAAGCCCCTTTTGACATTTCTCTATATTATGAAAAACCATGAACTTAATGAACAAAGAAGGTGAAACAAACCACGCCACCAATTTCCTCATTTTTCTCTTTGGAGTTGAAAATTTTGATGCCCTCTTTATACTTATGTCACTATTAGTCAAGTTATAACAGATTCCTCTGAATTTCTGATGTTGCTTTTATTGATATGCACACTTGTGTTGCTGGAAGAGGATAGAAATTGATTTTGTGATATTAATAAAGAGTAAATTTGGTGTTGTGGCTTGGACTGTGGCTACTGCTATAGGTTTGGCAGCAAAGCCGTATCCCTGAACAGGTGGAAAGTTGAGACCTACACAGGTGAGTCCCAAAGGCAAATTTGTAATAAATGAGTATTGGGTTCATTGTGGCAACTCATCAGAGTTTCTGACCTTATTCTGTGCTGGTAGCAGAGAACTGGGGATGCAAATGGAGGGATTAAAAATCTTGAAACAGATTAAAAAATGTACTTACTACTCTGCTGCAACACAGTACAATAGTGTGTTGTTAATACCATCTTGGTACTGGTTGCCCAGCTATCACAGCTCATCGTCCCCTGGCAGTATCAGCTTTTATGCAGATGCAGTCTCTGAAAACCTACACTAGTTTGGGTTTGCCACTCTTGCTGCAGAAAAAAGGATCAGGTATCTTCAAGAAATCCTGCCCTGAATACCTTTCTGCCTTTTCCAGTTTCATTTGTTGTTGTTTTTCTCGGTTCCGAATTGCTTAGCAGGCTTGCTTTACGCTGTTAAATACTTCAGTTTGAGATGACTGCCCTTTATGATGGATAAACTAATTTCTAAAGAACACTTTACAAAATGTTTTGTGCTGTACTTCCAGAATACAAAGAACAATGGAAAACTTGAACTGGTTCCTAAAACTGCCACTGCTGAGGGCTCCAGGTATTTAGAATGAGATGTCTTAGACTGTTTAGGGACTGGCATCGATGAAAGTCCCTATACGGGCAGTCACAGCCCTTTGCAGAGGGACATGGTGTGGAAGGAACTCTGGGAATTTACTTGACGATGTCTGAGCTCACGTCTTCTATAGCCTTGCAAGGTTACATGGGTTTTTATGAGCGTGCTAAAGATTTGGGGCTGTCTGTCATTCAAAATATGGCATCCAGTGGCAATATCCTTTTTAGCGCCTTTTCAGGCCTTCTGGAAAGTTTCCAAGTGCAAGACTCCCACCTCCTTAATCATGAAAACCCCCTGCCTCTCCTCTGAATGTCATTCATTCAAGTGTACTGACCTAGCCTGACCTTGTTTAGACTGAGATCTAATGAGCCCATGATCCAAGGTGGTGTGGTAGCTCTCAGCAGGCTTTGCAAATAAGCAAGTGTTGTGTTTTTCTGTATGCATGTGGTTTAAATTTATCACGTCAATAAACAAGTGTCTCACATGCTCAAATATGGATTTCACAATGTTGTAGTTAAGCCTAAATTGTAGCACTACAAATTGTGATGTCACTTTATAAATATCGAAGGAGGCAACATGGAATATTTATGACCTTAAAACAATGCAGTCCTGTTTGCTGGGGTTTTTTAATTTAAATAATGGCATAATAGCAAAATTCTTAGTCTGGATGGCTCACAAACTTTGGAGATGTCTTTCAGAAAGACAGTCACATTAACGGTACAGGGAAAGCAGAATTAAAAAATGAAGCTGTTGATTTAAAGAAAGGAGAGATGCATCAGTAGAGTAACATAACAGAGATTGTCCAACTTAGAATAAATACAGCTAGGTTTTAAATTCCAGTGGAAGGTTGGGTTTTGTTTTCTTTTAAGTCCCAAGTTTTAAGGAAGATAGGTTTTGTTTATGTTGGGTTTTTTTAAAATTGCATTAAAACTCCCTTCAGCTTCGGTGGAGAATATACCACCAAATGTAGGTATTTTATGATGCAACATAAAACTCGAGGCTTTCAAATTAAAAAACAGTCAAGGGCAGACTGTGGTACATACTACTAGATTAATCAAGATGACATGGGTGGGTAAAAGTATAGCTGCAACTAGAAAGGTAGTTTCAGCTGTAAAGTCGTGAGTGCTATTGCAGGACGTGTGCTGGGAGACGCAGGCAGAAGCCTGATGAATCTGATTCTCCTTGGATGGTGCTGTGTGCTAGAAGAAGGTACCTCCATCCGTAAATCCTGGCTCGCTGACGCCCGGGACAGTGCCGGCACTGCAGGGAGAGCAATGCTCCTGTTTCAGAAGGCCCACGGTGCATCAATTGCGATGCTGGAAACAAATGTTGTTAGGGCTCGGTATTTACGTTGGGACCTTCAGGGAGGGAGCAACTTGTTTTGTTTTTAATGGAGCGGTTGGGGAGAGGGATAAAAAGCTTTCTGATAATGCAAGGAATGTTGGGGGGAAGGGAAGGTACAGAGATATGCATTTACTGTACGTATGAAAAAGCAGAGGCCTCTTTATCAGACCAGCTCTAATGATGTGCCACAGTCACTTTATTTGAAAGCTTCATGGCTCACAGAAAAGTAAACAAATTCATTACATTATTTTTAAAAGAAGATTAACTATAGCATGTCATCTGTTGGACAGCCGCTGTAGTAATCTTTTACAAACACTTTATAAATGACCACCCTCAGTGTTTTCCTGGGCTTTGTGTGGCTGGATTGTTATTTTAGTAAGTACCAGGGTGGCTTTTCAAACGAAATCGTTGTTTTCTGAATAGCAATTACATACCTACCTTCACCATAAATACTGTTTTATTCTCAGCATGAGTTATGAAATGTCTTCTATACAAATGCAGCTTATGTTGCTTTTTTTACACGTGCTTCCACGTGAATGGAAGCACTTCTTTTGCATAGAAGTAGCTAAAGAATATTTTAAACAAAGAATGCATTATTCTAAATTCTGCTTTCTTGCCCTTTCTTGGCCTTTGAAAACAGAAAGTTGAAAAGATGAATCCGAGTAAACTTAGATGATACATGAATTGCCGTTGAACAACTGTTTAGTTCTCAGCAGGTCTTTTTGGCAAACAAGATTGTGTTCAGGTATTGCCTTGTTCAACTATCCTTTGCCTGAATGCCAACAAAAAGAATAGTAGATACATCTGTAGAGGGCAGTTCTAGAGATTTCTGCAAATGCAGTACTTACAGATTTGTGAATTGAGCAGAGTGGAGAAGTGATGGTAGTAGAGCGAACAGTGAAAATTATGAAGATGGAAGCATCTCATTTTAACCGTTTTCTGTGCCCTTCAATTGTATTTATGCATATTATGTTCACTTTCCTATAGAAATATAAACACTTGATTTAAATGTTGATTATTTCAGGCAGCAAAAGAAGAGGAAGAACTTAGCCCAGAGGAAAGGAGAAAACTGGAAAGAAAATTAAAAAAAGAGCATAAGAAGAAGGAGAGACAGCTGATGAGGGAAGCTGGAATCTCTGTTAAAAAGGTGGAGCCCAAAAAGCAGTCGGGATCCGAGCTGGCTCTGGCCTATTTAACCAGGTAAGAATAGTAAAACCACTGCAGGTGCTCCCTACAGAAGTAAGCTGTGAACGGTGCCAGAAATCCACAACAAGCTGAACGAAGTAATAGCGCATTAAAGGAAATTGCTGTGGTTAGGTTCTGAGTTAATGTTTCATCTTGGTTGACACCCTTGCATACCCTTGATCGCCCCATGGTATTTATATCACAGGAACAACTGAGAGATAGTAAGTATGGTGCAAACATTTTATTGAAAGACGGCTCCCATCCTGAAGATCTTATAATTGATATACAAATATCATTCGGTTAGCTGTACTTAGTGAGATGAAAGGCACATTGTAGAAAAGGTTGCGTTGAGGAAATTAGTTTTGTTTCTTGACTGCGCTGTTCTAAACAAAGTGCATTAAGTGGTTAAGCATTATGGAGTCTGAATTTAATCACCTGCATGGTTTGTGGATATTTGTAAATTAAGATGGGATTATGCCACTAGTTTAAAGTTTATAGCGTACAATGCCTTGTTTTTGCATACCTAATTATACAGCAAGTACAGTGCCTGATTTCAGATGGGAAGCAATTACTTCATCTAGTTAGCGCACTTATTTAGAGCACTTAAAATTCCAACATGAAGCAAAGCCTATGGTTAAACTAAAAAACTAGAGCAAAGGAGCTGTAGTACCGTACAGACAGTAAGAGGTCATGTATCAGCAGGGCTACGGTGAGTATTTTTTTCCAAACTGCAAAATACACCCTACTTGTAAGACCTCCAGAAGACTGGCATGAACAAATAGTGGGTTACCCAGTGGAATAATTCCACGGCTGCAGGTCTGGCCACGCTGAAAACTGAAGCATCCAGACTGTCTGAGTTGTTACTTACTGCTCTCAATGGGGAGGGAGGAAATTAATTGCATTCCAGGCAGAGGGACATGTGCATTTTTGTTACATAACCCTCAGCATGCAGTGATAGCAAAATGACAATAATATTCTTGATCTGGAAAACAGCTGGAATAGTTCCCTGCTGTTTTGAACTGCAAAGGGATTGACAGTTAGCTTTGAACCATCTGCTCAGACTGTACTCTGGTATGTGTGCTAGTAAGCGGTGGATCTCTAGGTAATGGATTTCAGATTTAGAAACCAAAGGAACAAGCTGTGGGTTTTTGGTTGATATTCCACTGTCATCTGAATGGATTTTTGCCTTGTTAGGTGAGAGAATATGAAACTGTATTTGAACTAACTTGACTCGAGTTTTGATTAACCTGTACCAAATTAGCTTAAAATAGTAAACCTCAATGTTGTTTAGCCTTGTAATACACAGAGTCCAAAGTCTATATGTACGGCAATAGGTTGTGAGGGATATTTCAGTAACAGCCAATTTGGATTTTGTAGATTTAGGAGGAATAGCCAGAAGAACTGAACTGCCAAGCAAACATAACCGTAGGCAGCACTTAAGACCCAAACGTCCCAGGACTGTCTTATGCTGTTATAATTTACAGAAGAACAGCTTAATCCTTTTACACCTCAGAAGTTTTTTTCAACCCAGCAAGACTGGAAAAAGGAAGACATTTATTTAAAGTATTCAGAGAAGTAATATGTTAGCTGTGGAAGGGAAACCAAGCTCTTCAAGTTTATTGTAAAACTCTAGCAACTTCAGTGGATCGAGGATTTCAGTCTAAGTATTTTCATTGGGCTACAGGCATGAATATGTAGGAGGATAAGATAATCTTATAGATGTGAGATTAATATAATTGGAAGTAAACAAAAGGGTGCTGTGGACTTATGTTTTGCCCCACCTACAATAAAAGCCTCACATGACATAGAGTTTGCTAAGTGAAGTGGCATCTTAATTCTCTGATGGGAATCTCCTGTAGGACAAGTGGAACTCGAAGTACCATATGATAAATAAAGCTGTCATTTTTACTTATTCAGAGACTGTTTGCAGTATGAGAGCACACCATACGAGTCCTTAGCCTATGATAGGAAAATACTGGATTTTTTCTAGTGAAAATTTGTTTGGTAACTTTAAAAAGCACTTAATGAAAGATTTTCTTTTTGTTACACATCTAGGCTTTTGACATGCAAGGGAAAATTTAATTTATTTTGTAGGTAATACGTATTTTAAAAGTTAGTATTTCCCCTAGGGTGCAGAATCATTTTTTCTGGTTTGTGGGATTCTTCACTAGGATTCTTCACTACGTTTCCCAACATAGTTCTGTCTAATCACAATATGCCTGGAGAAACAGGAGAAAGTCTGCTACTGTCAGATTCTTAAGGCTTGCTGGGGAAGGAGAGAGGAAGACCTGGAAATACATAGAGGATTAAAAGTAGGCAGCTAAAGCAAAAAAAAAGAAGCAGAAGGTTATAAAAATAGGAGAAGGAAAAAAAGAAAATGTGCAATAATGAAGAAGAAACCTGAATGGTACTGAACATAAGAGAAAAAACCCTGTAAAATTACTGCAGAGGAGTAGGGAAGAGCAGGAGTGAGGATGTATTAGTGGTTGAACAAACTGCACAAATCTCTTCCTTTTAATGGTGACAGAGCTTTTTTTCTTTATGATAGCAAGTGTTGATTCAGGTTTAAGTCAAGATTAGAACGTCTCATTGCTTTGATTCTTGGAAAATATAAAAGAAAAAAATTATTTTTTTCTAAGCATTAAGTGCCTTCAAGTGAAAAGATGTTGCAATGCATGAGAATGGTAATTAGACTTAATTATAACCTAACTGACCTTCTGTCATGTTAAAATGTTAGCAGAATGTGTTTGTCTTGGCAAGCTGCTCTGTCCTAGAAACATTTCTGTTCTTGTGCTTGGCTTAGAATGTTCATTTCTTTATGGATATGCACATATGGTTTTCTCGACCACCCCTCAAAGGAATAGACAGAGATCTGAAAGATGTCACTAAAAGTCTGTGGAATTACAAGACTGGTATCATCTGAAGTAGAAGTGATAGATAATGCCATTATCTAGATATTGCTATCAACTACCTAAACCTTGCAATATTATTTATCATGTTAAAATTTAAAACATAAGCTGCTCGAGTAAACTTCTTTTCTTTCTAAAATAATTTATGTCATACTAGGAAAGTATGTCACCAGAATGTCTCTCAGGACATTGTCTTTGCAGTTTTCATTATCAATCTTGCTTTCCTTATCCCTAATTTAAGTTTAAATGAGATTCAGACAATGTCAGAGACTTCTTTAAAGAGAAAAAGATGCTTATAAGAATAACACAAAGGAAAGGCACAGAAACACAAATAGAGATGCAGAATTTCCTATTGAAGGGGAAATAGTCTGACTCTGCAGAACACAAGGTGGTTTTTGCTGAGTGCAGTGGCAATACTGCTGAAAGCAGTGTATGGCCCGGGGCTGTTGTTTATCTGCTGTGTTTGCAGAATGGAAACAGATCCCGGTCCTCAGTCAAACTTTATTACATACAGTGCCAAGCATGGGAGATGTTAAGCTGAAACATTGTCCTTCCTTTCAAAGAACATAGAATGCTGAGGGGCGTTGCTGTAAGCGTTTGTGTAATTTTTTTAATGTGTTTGTATATGGTTTATATATAAAGTATATCAGTTGATATTTACTCCTTGTGGAGCAGAGGCCACCTGGAGAAGGGCATTAATAGACAGCTTAGTGTTCATATAGTGTTAGAATCTAGGAAGTTTCTGACTTTTGAAGGAACCAGTGGAAGCTTGTCCTGGGCGGTAAAGAAGGCAGCAACATTCAAGAATGCTGTCGAACAGGTGAAATGAAGGTGGCCCTTCAGGAAATCGCAAAACCATTCATCCTAACACATTTGGGACCTTCAACAGCTTGGGGCTTAAAGGTGTCTTCAAAGAACAGCTTTTCCTCAAAGGTTAGTGCAATAGTGATGGAGGCTAGTTTTGCTTTAATGTGCATAGGGGTGTATTTTAAAGGTTCTGGGGCAAGCATTAACTATGGATGTAATGAATCTGTTTATACATGCTTTCAGTCATTTTGTCACATTCATTAGTTCCATAAGAAGCCTCATGAATCTAGAGAGTCAGAAGGTAAATTTGCATTTGGCATTGTTTTGTGGCTGTTTTATGTGAACTTGGGCAGGCACTTCCTACTATCTGATTTCAAAGGCTTGCAGTTTTCCTAATACTCTAGAGATCAGTGGATTTGTTTTAGCACTTCTCTGACTTTATATCTTGCTTAACTTTTCCTTTCTACCAGGGCCTGACCTGCCTCTAGGTGAGATTCCTGTCCTTGACCTCAATCAGCACGTCTGTAAAACTGAGCACTCGCCAACTGATGGTGATAGTTGCACAGAGCTTCCTCATCTTAAAGGAAGCCACTGTCTCTGTTGATGGCAGAGAAAAGGAGTCTCGTATCATTAAGTGGGAGTTACCTTATCATTATCCTGCACTCCCTTGTGTAACTTTAGTACCCTATGGCATCTGATGAAGTCACGTCGGTTTGTTTGCAGTTCCCTAGCAGCCTCGGCATTACTCAGAAACTCTACAACGTGCTCTGTTGCAATGCCCACACCTTACCTATTTTTAGGCTGCCAGTATGCCTGCAGTTGTTCTTTGCGGGGGGGGAAGGGTAGATGGAGAGGACGTATTCGCTCTACAGATTTGGTGCTGCTTAGGGATATTCTGTAAATGTGCTCAAGCAGATTATCTCCTGTAGAAGGCAAGGTTTGCTCTTAACATGTATGAAGCAGAAAAATTGTCCTGCTATGTTGGACCTGTTATTGGGGAAGGTTTTCTAAATCGTTGCATTGCCCCACATTTTGTAAATAACTTCTCCCTGTTCTGGTGTTCACATCCTTCACGTGGCTGTATTGGTTCTCTTAGTCTCACTGCTGGTTTGGTGAAGCAGCACATCCATAATCCTTCATCTTTTGCTCCTCTTTCCAGACACTGATGTGCTCTGTTGCTCTTCTTTGAACTTCTGTGTTTGTGATTGTCCTGCAAATGTGAAACTTGGAAGCAAACACGCCGTTTTACTGGAGCTGCATTCCAACTTCACACAGAAGGGACTGAGATTTTGTGGTTCCTTCCTGTTCCTTGTCATTCTGGGCTTGGTTTATGGGCATCAACATTGGATTCATCTTTGAGCCATAGCTCACTGCAATTTCACATTTAATTTGCTGCACACTAAAAATCTTTTCTTTTTTTTTCCTCCCCTCAAGCTATTATTCAGCTTTATGTTAATGGCAGTGTTGACCCACACATGCCAGTTACAGCCATAACTATTTTTTTACTGACTGTGGAAAGGACAGCGCTTCTCATCCTCCTTCAGCCTGGCTACAGCAAGTCAGATCCCCTACCATTTCAGAGCTGGATTTATGATACACATTTCCAGATGTTAGTGTTCTCATTATCATCTGATTATTCAAACTATACATTTAGGACTCCGTGAATGTCACATTACACTCTGGGTAATAGCACCATACAGCTTTTGCCTGTTTGATCAAGACGTCTGACGGCAGCCCGACTTGATGATTTTCAGCCCCTCTGATATGCTCGTTGACTTCTGGATTCACTTTTCTGTGTCTCGGTGGCAAGTGATACGCAGAACTGTGTTGGAGCCATGCCAGTGTTTTTCTAACCGCTGCATGACATCCACAGGATGTATTGTGCAGGAACTGCTTTTAAACCTTTATTAACTTCTTGGTGGGTTAGCTGCTTTTTATGGTTTTAATACAACAATTCCACTGCTCTGCAAGAAGTTGGACTCGACGATCCTGTGGGTCTCTTCCAACCTGGTTATTCTGTGATTCTGTGAAGTGCATTAACATCTTTTAATTTATTGAGTTTATGCAGGTTCCTTACGTATATCTTGTCTCCTTTTCCACCTACAAATATTACAGCAATCAAAGCTGAGTGATCCAGGCTTTGCCTGAAGGAGGCTAACAAAAAAAAAAAGGGAAGGCAATAATTCTGGCTGGCAGCTCTTCCACGTGAGTCTAGCTTTGCAATGCAAATGGTAAAAGAGATGCCTGCACCGGCACTGAACAGAGGAAGGTGCTGGCATGGCTTAGTGCTGTGTACAAATACTCAGGTCTGGAAGCTGAATAATCAGGTTAACACCCAGATGAACCTGAATTAAGAAGTCATGGCTCTTGGCAAACGAGCTCAGGCACTGCACAAGGCTGGTTTAGAAGTTATACCACTTCCAGCAACAGAGTGGACACTGAGGCTTCTTTACCTGTTACTAAAGATAAACGTGATAGTTAAAGCTAATTTCTGGGAAGAAAGTGAACTGTAGTAATATATTCTGGGTATCTGTAATACTATCCTGGAAATGCTCCAGAGAGACAGAATTACTTTTTTTTTTTTTAATATAATTTCTGTTACGTCTAGCAAGCCCTCTCCATTGTGGTGTATCAAGTTGTGAAGATTGTCAGTACTTACAAATAGTTTTAGATGTATTTTGCCACTTCTAGCATGCTGGGTAAGCTACTCCAGTTTCCAGAGACAAAGCAGGTGATTGCTTTGAAGATTCTGAAATGTCAGGTTCCAAGACTTCTAGGCTTGGTTATGTGGAAGTTCTCAGATGTTACAGATATTTCTGCGGTATTTTCAACTCATTCAGAAGTGGGAAGTTTCAGAAACATCAGTGGTTGTGTGATTTTCCAGCTAAATTAATAAATGCTTATGATGCAACTCATTCAACTGAGCTTTGGAAAAGCAGCCAGCCTAAGACTACTTTGACCCAAACCTCTTATGGTTTAGCTATTAACATTTTTCTGGATGAACTCCTTTCTGTGAGTAGCATTCTTACTGCTTTGCTTAGCACTAATGTATGACTTAAGAGGAGGAGGCAAGGGAAGCTCATGTCCATGCTAATCTTTTCTTGGTGAGAGTCAGTAGCTGTTCTATCTTTCTAAATCTGCTCATCATCCTATATAGTTTATGGCAGAGGAATAAGATTTCTTCTTGTAATTTCCATAACCATAAATGGTCACTAAATTTAACAAAAAGGGAGAAATGGATTAGGAAACTCTAATCCTGCTTTAAGGCTCCAAATCAAATAATTTGTCTTTCTAAATCTTTGAATTAATTTTATGGAAGGTCACAAGTACACATCTCAAAGCATATTTCAGTAAAAGCTGCAGCGTAATTTACTTTGAAGCCTTCTGTCTTTTTATGCTTCTACCATTTTTTCAGTGTGAAACAAAGCTGTCAAAATATTTACTTGGGCATTTGGTTCAAACATTCTCATAGGGAAATACTGTATTTAATAGCATCATTAACATGAATTCACAAATCCTTTCATCTGACATTATCGTTTACAGGATCAGCTGAAAAATATGTTATTAACTACACATCCCCGTCTTGAAATGGATTTTTGTTTTTTAAAAAAATATTTTGTGTATCTTCTCCCTGTCGTAGTAATGGTAATTTGCTTTTCCATAATACCTTTTCTGATAGCATATCGTGACTATATTTTCACGAAATAAACGAAAAATATTTTGACACTAATTTATTCACTCCTGTTATGACAGCTTTTGAGAAATTATTATATTACCTTATTTTTCAAATGGTTAAATTAAACAATGGTGAGGTTTGTGACTCACCAAAGTCCTTGTACTATCCAAAGGTCTCCTTTCAAGCAAGTGACACGAGGGAAACAAGACGTAACTTTATCCTCATCTGAGCACAGGCTCTGAGGTTTTTTGCCCTGTACCAACAACTGGTCCTAACAGACTTGTAGGATTTTTCTCAATTCCTTGTTTTGAAAGATGAGGATTTTGTTCTTTAGTCATGTCTCAAGACATCCCTAAAAGCCATTAGTATCTATACGAATCTCTGGGAGGGCACGTGATCTATGGATTGGCTTCCCATGGGTTCTTGGTGAACTGATTTTTTCAAAGTTTAGTTTGCTTTTATTTACTGAGAATTATTTTCAGTAGGATTTTTAAGATTAGTCATAAATTTTCACATCTGTCTTCACACCTACAAATTGTATTAGCAGTAATTAGCAGTCGTATTGTAAAATGATTCCTTAGCTGCGGAAAACTAGATTACGTGTGCTAGGTCCATAAGCATTGGGGTAAAAATAGTTAAGGTTCCTTTGCCTAATTCTCCTTCCTGTAAAATAACATCTTTATTTCCAAACCTAGTTAACAAAATTTAATGCATCCTTTCTTAATGACTCTCATTTCCAGTAAAATAAAATGCAGTATAAATGAATTTTCTTAACAGTTTATTAAATGTAGTCATTAGATGTTTCTCGCTGAGATCCAGCTTCCATCTGTCCATAGTATTATACAAAAGAGGTTGCATCTAATTAAATAATTAAGCAGCTTTAATATATTATTTCATCAAAAAAGAGTTTTAGAAACCTTTTAAGATATATTAGGGAGATTCATAAGCAGAAGTCTCTAATAACAGGCCAGTCTGCTTCAGGGCTGTATCCTGACAGTACCTAGACATTGCTAACCTTCCATTGCTCACAGATGTGGTCAGGGCTCAAAACTTCACACAGTCACTTTGACCTTCTCCGTTTGTCTCCAGGAAAACTTTTATCAGGTCAAATGAAACCAGAATAATTTAAATTGCCCATTTACTATATAGGTAGTACAACAAAGTAACTGTTGATATTTTTAAAGTAAAAGCAGATTGCAGGGATTATGCACTTTATTTGTGTAGGATACTATTTGCAGTGAGGGCTTTTTTTCAAAGAGTACGGAGCAGAGCTCTTTCCTCCTAGCTCCAAAGTCTGCTCTCCCTTGGCTCTCCAAACTCCTCGCCTGGCTCTGAGCCCAGGCATCCCCCTAATGCCTGTTCTGGATTCAGGGAAAGGCATTTTGTACTCACCCATCTCCTTCCGTTCAGACTATGCTCTTGACAAGGCAGAAATGCGAAAGGAAGGTTTTACGTTTTCTGTGTGTCATAAAATTGAGATCTAGGACAATTAACACTGCTGCTCACTTCCTCAAAACACTTCTAAACTCTTCATCCAACGCCCAAATACTCAAAATGGTGTAGAGTAGTTTTGTAGCTCTAGGGAATCGTTTAGTCTCGTCAGCCAAAGCCAAACTGAAATTTAAAACACAGTTAGCAATGATTATTAATCAATTAGCTGCAGGGAGCCATCACGGCTTTCCAGGCAGAGTTAGAATAACAAGCAATATTTTTTAAATAATAAAGCTGGCTCCTTAATAAAACTCGTCTCATGCTTCGCACATTTATTAATATGATGATGCCCAAAAAGGTATTAGTAATTAGTTTGATATGAATAAAATTGAATGGGAATGAGAGCCATCTGCAGGAAGGAGTAATTGGCAGATTAGTTCTCTAAGCATAGATTACTTAAAATCTTAGTAGCGCAATGCACATCACAGGGTATTAGAAGAGGAGCATCTGAGTCTGTCCTGAATACAGTAGTGCTCTGGCAGATTTTATTATGCAGTGAGAGATCAGCTGAATCAAGAAAAAGAGAGTGAGCTGTCAGCTGCTCTACACTCTTAGGTTGATCTTGATGTTTTCATTGGCTTGTCCCTTTTTTTGTAAAAACAAGAGTGAATCGTACTGTAGTGTTACATCGCAGGAGACTGAAATAGCCAGAGGGTCTGCAACTTGCTCTTTTCTGCCTCTGCCACGCTTCCTAATGGATGCAGCCATGGGATGTCCAAATTAGGATGTAAAAAATAGCAAAGATGATTGATGGGTCATTTTTTTGAAAGCTTCTGTGTATGTTTTTTGCTGTTGGTCCAGAAGAACCCCAAATGCGGTGTCCTTTCAGGTGCTCTGTGATAGCAACCTCTGTGATGGGTTATTTGAAGATGACTGTGCGGGGATTCCTGTAGCAAAGATGAGCTATGTCTAATTAGCCAGCAATAACGATACTTGGGTTTTATTAAAGAAAACAAAGCCTGCAGATGTAATTTCTATAACAGTGCATCTAGGGCTGGAATCCAAATACATAATTGTCTGTTTTTAATTACTGTCCTAAGAGTAGTCAGTAAGTAAAGGGGCTAGGGAAGAATTTGACAATCCAGGACGTCTTCCACTTGCCTACAGAGTATCCTCACCAGCACAGACCTGCACCGTAGACATGCTGAAGGGCCAGTCCTACAGCATAGGCTTGGTGTCCTGGATGCTGAGATCGAGAAAAGAAGGAAGAATGTTCAGGCAGCCGTTTGGCACATGGACATCTCATTAGCGTAACGAGAGAGAATTGCTTTTTCATATTATAGACGAATGTTACTCTGGAGTTTGGAGCTGCAGAAGAGCACTTGTGGTCCTGTTGGCTGTAGAAGTCCATTAGGTCTTTATGAAGATAGAAACAGTACAGAAACACCCAACCTGACATGAAATTAAAAACATCTGGTTATGAAAAAGCAGCAAGTTTTCAGCAGTGTTGCTGATCAGAGGCCCAGCTTTCACTGATGAATTTTCATGTGGAGTTAGTTTCTCTTCCAGCATTTTCTTTCAACATTGCTATGCAGAAACCCACGACACTTTCATACATTTCTGCTGTTTTCTTATTAAAAGCCGAAAGTTGGATTCTTGTATCATTGCTAGCTTTGAGATAGGCCTTGAAATTATACAGTCTTTTTTTTATTACGTTAGTAAATATTTGACTTCTCCTAGGAACTTTTTGTAGCTTGTATAATTCTTTCATTAAGACTGAAATATTCTAGGAGTGGCTAGTGTAGGTATAGCACAGCACTGCTGAAAGTATAGAATTTTTTTTAATTAACGCTCCATTGGCTGTATCCTCATGACTTGGTGCTGCTGGTGTAGATTTGTGACACAGAATAATAGAATTGAATCTCGTAGGTCTAGCTTGAAAGGTCTTGCATTGCTTATTCTGGTGAGCAGTAGAATCCAGTGGTTGTTTGCTCTAGCTAAGAACCACCCTAAAACCTAGTCTTCTTCCAACAACATGGAATTACAGAGTCAAAACCAGTGATTTCAGCCTGATTTCAATCTATTTGCCCTTAAAATCCTCCCTTTAAAATGCAATGGTTAATTTAAGAAATTAACTTTTGCATTAATTCTTAATTGTTTAATCTCTTCTATTATTCTTTTCTTCTTTGAGATGCTCAGAAGACCTTTAAAAGTTTTAAAAGCTGGTTTAAAATTTAAAAAGAAAAGCAATGAAAATGAGCTACTGGGCACCGAAACAGGCTGCCTAGGGAGGTGGTTGAGTCTCCTTTCCTGGAGGTGTTTAAGGCACGGGTGGATGAGGTGCTGAGGGACATGGATAGTGTTTGATAGGAATGGTTGGACTTGATGATCCAGTGGGTCTCTTCCAACCTGGTAATTCTATGATTCTGTGATTCTACTGGTTGCAACTCAGCTTGAATCTATACCTTGGCAGGAGTATTCTGTGCCGTAGTTGGACATTATGTGGTCAAATGGTAAGGCAGAAGAGAAGTGATCTTATTTGTCTTATTTGGGTCTGGTAGCATATTCCTCGTCTGGTCATCGGAAAGCATTTATATAAATGGATTTTTGCCAATTTTTGAAAATAAGTTTACTTGCAGCTGGCTTCTTACATGATTTTCATACAGACTAAGGGGCCGCCTTTATCTTCTCATACCCCCCAGGATGTTCTTCATGGGAGGGAGGCATAACAGTTGTTTTCATTTTCTCTTCCCCTTATTTCTGGTTTGGGCACTAGTGTGACCAGAATTAGGTGCAAGAAAAGATGGACATCTGGAGAGGAGATGGGACTTCAGCACAGCATTGGAATGTCACTAAGCTGTATATTCCTTGCAGGAGCAGAACAGATGGACTGTGAAGGGCTCAAATTCTATTTTTTAGTCGTCTTCTGTCATATTTCAACTCCCACTTTGTCTTCCTTTTATGGATGTATGTAAAATAAAAAGCACATTTAGTTTAAATAATGTTTTAATATTATTATATAGCAGACTCTCAAGCCTACTGCTGACCTGTTTGTTATTGCTGAAAACAACAGAAGTTGGACTCGACGATCCAGTGGGTCTCTTCCAACCTGGTTATTCCGTGATTCTGTGAAAGTTCTCAACATATTTGTGCTATATATATATTTTCAGATCAAAATGCAGTTTTGCTGCAGGTAGGCTAATACCAGAAACTAAATGACTGTAGAAGAAAAAGAATTTAAAACAAAACTAGTGAAGATTTCTTTTCCTAGAGCAATGCTCTTGGCATTTCCAGGTAGATTGGTGTCCATGAAAAGTTGCTAAGTTGAATCACAGTAGAATACCTTACTGTCTCATATATAAGAGATATGAGCTCTACTGATAACCTGCTCTATGATTTTGAGGCATTGTTGCAATTATCTGGGTCAGCTTTTCTTTCCCCTTTATCATTTGTCACACTTGTTTATACTCTAAGCTCTTCAAGAGTGCATCTCGTGTGGTGTTTGAACGGTGCCTGTAGTGGGGAAGGAAGGGGATTTCTAGCTTGGCTAAAGCTTCAGGATGCAAACATAGTATGGAATTTATAAATAATGGCAAGTGATAAAAGGTACATATTATAAAAGATATGCTGTGATAAACAGTTTATGCAGATTTAATCAAAGCTTTGCTTTGAGGCACAAAAGCCCTTTCCTTTTGCTTTATAAATAATTACTAAGAAAATTCTGTGACCTAGGTAGTTGGCTGTGCAGATACAATCTGTCCTTATATTGGACATCAGACAAAAATGGGACACTAAAAAGTACATTTATTTTATCCTGCATGTGTGATTCCTGCATTAAAAACAAAAGAACAACAATAAAAAAACTTCCTCCCCTCGCCTTTTCACAAGTCTTTAGTCATTATGGTGCGTCTAAAGCAGATGGAAGAATATATTAAAAATTGGTTTTAAACCACAGATTGAGAAATGGTGCCAGGATATTCAACCAAAAATGTGGCACTGGTTCTAAAAATCTGTTGACAATTTTAAAAAGTTTTCTTCTGGCAAAAGAACTCCATTAGTGTATTTTCTTCCAGCAAAATAAGGAAAACTTTTATCTGAGTCATAATTTAATTAGCTTTCAAACTGGATTTGAGAATATTATATAAACATATTAACTTTCTCCAGGAATTGTAGTTGAGAGATAAACAGAATCATCCATAACACAAGAAAAACACAGTTCAAATTAGAGGCTGTGACTCTCTCTATGCCTCTATCTTGAGTCCTGCCACAGATCAACGTGCATAAGATTTTAACTGTAGCCATTCTGGTGAAGTGTTTGAAAATGTATTTAGAATTTAAACTTTGGATATTTTTTCCAGATGAGGAAAATCAGGATCGCACGCACTTGAAATATTTCCTCTTATCTTGCATTGAGCACTGAAGAGTCCTGCAAGGCAGCTTCCTGGGTATGCAGGTGTTGACATAGCAGACATTCAAAATCTTTTAAAAAGTAAATTGGTTTTAAATGCTCCTGAGAGAAATGGAGGACATTCTGAATACCCCCAATAAAAATAAACACTTTTACATTTCCCTTTGAATAACTGTATGTGTTATAACTGGACAAAAAGTTATTATTCCAGCTTCACCATATGCTCTATAGGGCATATATAAAACCTCCATCCATATCCATAATTTTTTTTATATACCCATATAAAACCTCCATCCATAAAATGGCTTTTCTCCCACGAGAGTGAGCTTATGTCAGATTTCTGCTCCGTCCACGCTGCTGCCAGTGGTTCCAGGGAGGTTCCAGGGAGCCTCCCCGAGGTGCTGGGTTCCTGTGCTCAGCCGTGGGCCACATGTGGCATTACACTCACTGCTGAACTGACCTGCAGCGTGTTCAGAATTTCCAAATCTGAGCCTTGGAAAGCCAATGAGATTGCCTTAAATGTAAATGCATGGTAGTTTAAAGTCACTGCCATGTGTGTGTGGCATTATGAAATATTACGGCTAATCACCTGAGTGTCAAGTGTGTCAGCAAGGCTTTAAATATCTTTAAGGCAACTTCTTAGAGTTTGGTTCCTCCTCTTTATTGAGGAAGCACCTGTTATCCATATTTACGGATGCAGCAGTGAATGCAGAAATGGTACCTTTTGCGCTGTTCACAGAGTGCTTGGAGAATAAGGCACTTAACTTGATTCCTGCAGGGCTTAATCATGGGCTCTAACTTCTGTTCAGCCTTCCTTGTGGAGCGCGCAGAAGAACATAGGTGATCCTTAAAGGTAAGCCACAGGATGATGAATAATTGAGTCTGTCAATACAGAAGAGTACCCGGATAAATAAAGTAGGAAGAATGTGATGATTTTTGTAGAGCATTGTTGTATACTTAATGTTTTCAGTAGATCATTTCAGTGTAGTCTTGAATGTGGTGTAATGGACCAGATCCGTTGCTCTCTTCCTCCTTTCGGGATTCAGTCAAGCCGGAGAGAGTAAGATATACGGGTCCTTGAGTAAATCACAAGAGAGCAAGAGGAAGCTGCACTCTGGCCACAAGGGTGAAGGAGACCTTTCAAATTAATCCCCTGATACTAAGCCTGGGCTGTATGCTGGAGAAATCTGAATTTAGTGGCAATCTGCTTTACCTTGGATAGATATCCAGGCTGGAAGGTGTATCCAAGGTGTGCTGGGCTGTCAGTGGCACAAAATTGAAGCAGTAGATGTAGGGAAGTCCAAGCGTCCTTGCATTTGGCAGGAGCAGTGCTCTCACGTCTATCTGTCTTGCTGCTTTCTTGAGACTTATCTTCTACCCAAAATTCTTCTCAAGTTGAGCGAGTAAAGCGGTTGGTTCTCAGCACAGTGCTTTTCTGCACATAGATTATTTAATAATTTTGACGGCTTTGTCGTGTTTTGTCCTGGCCAGTAGTCTGAGCAGATGCATTGTATTGTCTTCCTGAATCTAATTTGTAACAATAATGTTTTTCTCTTGGTGTGTTTCTGGAAGCAATTTGACTACTTTCCTTTCCCCCTCTGTACTAGGACATCCCAGGGAGTGCTCTGCCCTGCACGCTAGCAGTTGTCTTCTGTTCTGCCTGTATACCCATGTTTGGGGAACAGATTTCTGTGAGATTACTTTCACGTAGAAACTAAAAGTAATTTATGAGATAAGACCAGTGAGAATCTTAGGCAGCTTTTGTACGTGAGGCTCTCATGCTAAAAACCAAAAGCCCAAATGTAAAATTCCATAAGCTGCTTGATTTGTTTGATTGATTTCCTCTGTATCTTCAATTTCAAAGCTGTTTAGGAAGATCATTTGCACAAACATAAATGTTCTCTTTAACTTAAGTCAACCAATGTGTTTTCTCAGTGAGCTAGAGATCATAAGAAAGATTCAAACATTAACTCTCTAAAGAAAGCAATTAGTGTTTGTACAGTATATTGAAAATTAGCCTGAGGCATACTGAAAAAATACATGTTTTACACATGTATATTTTCCATAGTTTATATTAGATCTGGACATAGATACTTCTAATTCTACCAAATTAATTCAAACTGTGAAAGAGGTTGTGATTGTCTATGGAAAGTTTTTTTTAAACCCTAATGTATTTGGTCTTAGTCTGTATATTTAATCAGTCAAAGGAAAAGCCTTTTCTACTGCTGTAGTATGTCAAGGGGGCTTATCTGCATATAAACAGCAAAATGAGACCTCTCATGTTACAAAGCTTTAACTTTTGTAGTTTAAAAGTTGAGCATTTCTAAAAATGTACTTGTTACATCATTCTGAAAAAAGGAGATACCCTTCTCACTTTGCCATGGAGTGATATTTTCCATAGCTTTGAAAGCTCATAGGTGTAGGAAAAAAGCCGTCGTAGGAATCTGTGGAAAAGTTTTGTTTTAATAACTCTTGAGGGCGTCCAATTACAGGGAGCAACTGTCACATTGTCTGTCTTAAGGACTGTGAATCCATTATCGTGAGTGTTTTGCCCACAGTTTGATAGGAATTAAGGTCAAGAGAAGGTCCATTTGCCTGAAGGAGGAGAAATAGGAATTGATGCAGCCACAGGTAGAGTTCCAGTTAAAAACTCGAGAGCGTTTTTTGAAAATATGAGTACCCCCATAGTCTGTTCAGGAAAATGCTGCTGTTTTACTGGACACATTTAGCATTTGATTCTAACAGGACAGACTGCAAACCAATAGAAACAGTTTGTGAGGCTCTGGTGCAATAATGGGCTCAAACGTAGTTTCTGCATTTTATGATGTTGAAGTATTTGTTGTTTTTTTGAATTATTATGGTGTATATAAAATGAAACCTTTCAGGAAGACTAGCTGAACCTTTTGTTTCTACACAAGAATTCACTAGGGTGAAAGTCGGTGTAGTATCTTAGATGCCTTAATGTGTAGAAGAGAGCATATGGTTTTGGTAATAGGCTAATAAGAACAATTAACCTTATAGTGCACTCGTTTGTTGGTCTCAGTTGTTTATCAACTAGGTAATAAAGATATTTTAACATCCTATGGCTTTATAGGAGATTAGTGAAATTGGGCAGAATTTTCCAATTAATGCCTAATGGTTCTCAGGTGAAAGTGTGAGGAACAGTCCTATGTGGTCTGTCTAACCAATGAATATAAACACAAATGTATAAATACATGGTATGGTTTAAAGAAATAAGTGTTAAAATGTGTTAAAAGTTTTCATTAGAAGAGGGTCTGTTTTCCCAGGATGTGGTCACGAATCTGTCATTCAGCTTGTTCCTGTCACCTTGCAAAGATTATAACTGTTTCCAGGCTTTTTTAACATAAAAAAAAAAAAAGATTTTTAAACTTTCTTTCTTCTTTGTGCTGTGCAAATGAACATAATTTCCTGTAACATCTTCCACGCAACTGTTCAGAAGGATGAACTTCATAGAAGAATGGCCTTCGTTTAGCAGCAGGCACCATTATTGTCTTTTTTTTTTAAAGGACTAATGGAAGTTCATTAATTTTGTGCAGAAGTTCTCATTTCTTGGTTGGGGGCTCCTGTGTGTGTCTGGCAAACAGAAATTGGGTACTGATGAGCAAGGAGCTTGTCCCCACAAAGTGCATCCACAAGAAGAGCCCTTTTTGCTTCACTCCCTGTTGGCTCCTTGCAACACAGGTTGTAGTTCCAACAGTCATTGATGGAAGAAAGGTGGTTTTCCCATAATAATATTTTAAAATTTAATTCCATAACTTCTGGCAGTCGGCTTTTAGGCTCCGGCTGTTGTGCAGTATTTGTTCTGGAAACTTTTACCTCTTCATTGGCGTTGTCCACAGGAGACTTCTAAATCCATTCATTTGTGGATTCAATTTTGAGCATGTAAACTATGATATATTATGGTTATTAGTGTTTATATCTGTCCTTCCTGGTCTATTGGTATCTGTCTTACTTTTAGCTTATATGTTGGTTGCAGACATTTTTATTGAATTTAGCTAGTGAGAACCCTGAAGAGTTGTTGCTGCTTTTTCTTTATCCTGCATTTGAAAGTCAAGACAACATTTTTTTTTTCTTTTGGGTTTTCTGCAGAAGCTGCCATGAAATTCTTCTAAACAAATTTGTGAACTTGTTTTTTTTCTATTTCAGTGAATTGACCAAACAATGTATTTGCTGGTGCAGCATTCACCGAATATGAGGACCCTTTTGCTTTATTAGACTTGACAGTGTTTAAACAATGCTAATTCTCATACCCAGCTGGCTTTTCAATTGATTTCTGAGCTCTCTGATGCTGTGTAAAACAAGCTGGAACATTAAAGACCTCTTGCATGCTACCCTCTGGAGTCTTGTTTTTCTTTAGAGAAAGATCAAATAAGTGTAAATTTTTCTCCTCGTATATTTTCTTCTGGATCTTTAAATTATATTTCAGTGTCCTGACAAATTTTTGTACATTTTAAGATTTTTAGTTTTCAAGCACATACTTTTAAAACGCAGTCTTCATTTTACAGTGATATTTGCTAGATTGCTTATTTGTTTGTAGAAATAAATGTCTTTCTTCATCTGAAACAATATACCAGCTTTAAAATCATGTTGTAGATATACATAAATGTGCTGTTTTAACTCAGCTAAATTTTTACATATTTATAATGTGTTTGTTAGTAAGTGAAAGAACATTTGGAGATAGCAATGATTTTTTTATCTGCTCATCTTTAACAGTATTGAAGCTGCCTGAAGTTTTGAACTAAGTATTGGAATCGGAATTTCTGTGGAAAGCAAGACATAAAAAGCATTCTTTGTCCCGTAAACATCAAAATTTAAGTCACATGTTTAGAGAAATCCAAGCCTTAAAACATATGCTCCTGAAAAATGAACTTTCTTGGCTCTAGAGCAGTCGTTTGTGATGGGCTTCAGCCACTGTTGAGGTGGCTGTTTTAGCATGAGTCCTTCCTTCCAGTCCTTCACAGGCTGCTTAATTTCATATGAATTTTAGTTTATTGTGAAATATCAACTTTCTGAAACGCAAACTTTATTCCTTATCCCCTCCACCCCTCCAAATGCTCTGGAGTAAGGATTTGGGGTGCCTAGTTGTCGTGGGTCCAATGAGGGCAATAACCTCTCATAAAGGACAGGTCAAAGCTGAGGAGTGGGATTTGATTTTTACCTTCAAGGAATCAGTGTTTTCTGATGAAAACGTATCTCATTCTTGGCTGTAATGTCTTCCTAGAATCTTTCAACTTTTTGCACGGAAGCCAGGTAGCTGCCCTCGTGTTCCTTTTTGCCACTCCTACAAAACGTGCGGTAGTATCTGTTTCACGCAATGTCATGAAAATCCATATCATGCACACAAGGTCACTTGGAGTAATTGTAGGAAATATTTTATGTATGATGAATATTTTGATCCTACAGTATATAATTTAAGCAATTATTTTATTTTTTTATTTACTACAGCTGGTCCGAAAACCCAGAAGAATGGAAGTTTCAAAAGACAAGACAAACCTGGCTTCTCTTGCACATGTATGATAAAGAGAAGGTTTGTGTTAACCCTGCTTTTTTTCTTAACCCTGCTTTTTATCAGAACAAATATGATATCGTTTTATAAATTATTTGTAGCTATTCTTTATTAACCAAAGTTGCTAGTACTATCCATTCATTTTTCTAATATTTTTAATAACTTATATAGAAATCACTTTGTTCTCAATCAAAATTTGGAATAATTTCAATTACTTGGAGTTGATCTTTTTATTTGGTTAATGATCATTCCCCAGAGTATGCTAGATTTTTATACTTGATATATGTCAAGCATAAATAGTGCAGATTCATGTTTTATATAAATCTGGGGCTTGCTGAGAATTTGAGTCATATCTTCAGTTTTAATTTCTGAATGTGGGACCCAATGCTGTAAACCACAGTTCTCATTGCTTCAGATATCTCTGGCTCCATATAAGATGTACAACCATATTGTCAGAGACGTTAAAATAACTTTCTCATTAAAATATAATTGAAGCCTGATGTTGATTGCAAAAGGCATAAAGTACAACCAGAAGTGGGGCTCGCATTGTTACTGAAACCCATTTTTTTCATAACTTAGAAAACAACATAGATTGAATTTCCAGTAAGCATCTGACCATCATTGTATCAAATGGTGGTTTCAGGTCGTTCATTTTGTTGTGTAACAGAACAAATATCTGGCCACTTGCACGGTGCCTGACTTTCTGATTCTTTTAGTTGACGTTCAGTTAGCTTTTGCTGATTTTTTTTGTGTGTACTTAAACATTTCAGCATACCGATCTTCCTGACCCAAATTACTCGGCAGCTCTTAAGCCGATCACCTGACATAGGGTGTTACCTTCATGATTAAAAATACTTGTAGAGAACCAGATAATTAGAAGCAGAGTTTCACAAAGACAAAAATGTTCACACAGTTTAATACAGCGTATTTTTAAAAAAAGATCAATTGCAGAATACAAGTTTTATTATAGGTTTCTAGGTTGTTTGCACTGTCTTGTATTTTCAAGTTTCTCCTTTAAAAGTTTTTCTCAATCTTTCAAAATCAATGTGTGCTCTTTAAAGCTACCTAGAAATTGGCTTACAGGCAGAATTACGTTTATATCTTTTTACCTGTTTTCTTTGGGTTTTGTGTTGAAATACATTGGGAATTCATTAAGTAGCATTTGTTTTATGTAGCAAAATACAGCTTAACTCTTCATTGCTTAGCACTGAAATGAAACTTCCTATTTTTTAAAATCCGATGCAAGTACTATGTTTTATTTAAATTCACATATTTTATAGCTTAATAATCAAAGATGCATTGAATATGAGCCTGAGGTAATGATTAACATCTGCATCCAGATTCGGTAAAGTCAGTAAAACTGCCTAAGTGGTTATAATTGAATCATAGAATCATAGAGTCACTAGGTTGGAAGAGACCCACCGGATCATCGAATCCAACCATTCCCACCAATCTCTAAACCGTGCCCCTCAGCACCTCATCCACCCACATCTTAAGCACCTTCAGGGAAGGTGAGTCAACCACCTCCCTGGGCAGACCGTTCCATTGCCTAATGGCCTTTTCAGTGAAGAATTTTTTCCTTATGTCGAGCCTGAAGTCTCTTTCTGCGTCAAGACTGTAGGGAAGGCAAGTCAGCTTCTTCTGAATACTGTTGTTTATACCCAGATAAAACTTCCTGACCATTACAGGACAAAATCTCTTGGATATCCAAGCACGACTAAAGTACAAAAGGAGACATGAATTTCTTTCCTTCCTAAGCCGCATCTAGAATTTCATGGTGTCTCTTGGATGCCTACTGAAAGCCATGCAAACGAGTGAACTTAGTTTCCTGCACTGATAGATCTTTCTCTGTAAGAAATAAGTTGAGGTTTTAAAGCCCCTTGCTATATAAGGGGTATTTTAATTCTCTTTAAAATCCATCTGGTGGCTGGCTGACAGCTTCCAAGCCAAGCCTGTATATCTACAGTGTATATACTTCTTTAGGAACCAGTATAAAACAAACACTAGATCATTTGTTGATCTTTGTCATCTGGCACAGCATTTTTCGCAAGTGACTATATCAGTGCCTCCAGCTCCTGCACTGCAGAGCCCCGCAGGGGTTTCTCTACCTTCCTCAGAGAGTGAGGTTCTCTCTGCAGATGTCTGTATTTGTTTTGCAAAATATGGGAGCATCTGCAAGTCTAAAACCCCTGAAAACTCTCTAGTTACATACTATAATTTAAAAGCGGCAACTGTTCTTTTCCTGCTACTAGTTTGTAGTGTTTCCTCCCTCAGCTCTGGTGCATATTAGCTAGTTAGAACAGAAGCAAGGTTAGTGTGGGAGAGGGAAAAAGAAACGAGAAGAACATCAGAACAGTTTAACAAAAGAATAGTAACGAAATCCCATAAGCATCACTTCCACTTGCCAGAGCCGTGGTGGGAGATCACGATATCCCATTTGAATCCAGCCCAAAAGCTGATCTTAGAAGATCCTTGTCGTAAAGCCTCTCCAAGAGACCCTGAAATTCCAGCTCTTGTACTACTGTATTTGAAGAATTAAAATTTGGATTTCATTAACTTTTCACTGTCACACTCTGTGTTCCCGGCTTTGCTATGGCTCTGTTGGACGTGTAAGTTAGGAGAAAATAGAGTATTATCTTCCCTACGTGTTGCTGTGTGGTAAGCTCTTACTGAAATAAACCTTAAAGCTGTTTTAAAGAAAAAAATTAGGCTTTTTGAACACTTGAGCATTTAACCTTAGGGCCACATGTTAAATGTTTTCTAGGCTTCAGGCAGCCATATGCCTGGCTGCACAGTTAGTATTTCTAAGTTTAGAGCGGGCTTTTCATTACCCCTTCAAGCACTTTGCTTAAATAATACAATAATAACTATAATTCCACAGTGAGATATGACTGTACTATGAGATCTGGGTAAACAGGTGTAAATTATGTAGGCAACTTGGCTAAGGTTTGAGACATAGAAATGCTACTGAGCTTTAAAAACCAGGTACTGAGCATCTGCATGAAAGGACCATTATCATGCTGAAATTGTTTGTGTCTGAATGGTTTTGTCTGTTATTGGTACTAGTTTACTGTGAGTAAAATGATTTCAAAAATATAGACATTTTCATTATGTTTAGATGTGTTTGATTCGTATATTATAGCAACACTTCATGTATCATCTATTTCAGTGTTAGTCACTGTAAAATTAATATTTTTTTTATCTGTATTGTTTCTTTTAGGCCAGAGTGTGTGTGTGAAGAATTAGATGGTTTTCCATAGCATATTAGTTATGAGGCTGAATGCAGACTTTAGTTTTGATTTACTACTTTGTAATATCCCTGATTGATGAAGGCAGTGTTGGAATATTCTTTCTTCCCCTTCTTTTGGAGTGATAGAAGTTTTTTGTGATCAAAGTTACTCTGCCAAATGTCGATGAAGAAATAAGTTGTAAATTAAGTATCTGTTGAAGCTCTGTCGTCTCTGAAATGTTGATACTTAACAGAATTGAAACAGCCCTTGAATAATTAGTCTCCAGTCCTTTAAATACTTACGTATGTGTTTAACTAGACTCATGTTGAGTATGCCTTTTAAAGTTATATGTGTCAAGTTAAACATGGAGAAAAATATTTGTAGAATTAGGTCATTTTAACATGTTTTATTCACAGTAAAAATATTCTCTTATTGGCTGAAAACTGCTCCTGATATACAGTGTAGAGTTAAGATATGCTCTGGTGTAGATCTGTTCAACTAATACTTTTGCAAATACATGGATTTGAAATGCTGAATAAATAATTCAGAAGTCTTTGCTAGGTTATTGCCAAGAATATTTAATGTAATGATAATTTAAATTGTATGTTGTACCAGATAAGCTAAAATTATGATTAGTATTAACTATGACTAGTTAATTAGAAAGGGAGTGAAATGAAGGTAATGCAACTGTAGATGACTGAACTGCTTTTAATTTTAGATGTGTTAGTAGACCCTATCGTTTTTAGTCAGAATGATTTAAAATTATTTCCATACGTCTGAATTCAATTTCTTTTTCAAATTTAATTCTGTTCCTTTGTATGATCATCCTGTCAAAGTGCTTGATGGTGGGTGGTATCTCCTCTTCGCATACAGCTAATTTTGGATAGGGGTGAGGGTAATTCCAGCAAAATTCTTTCCTCGGACATATGAGCGCAGTTCTCACTGAATTTAGTAAGGTTTCCAAAAGTAGGATTTGCCTAGTGGGTTTTTTTCTACCAACACCCCTCACGTCCTTGAGCTGACTGTCAGGATGTGTTTGCCTTTGCTAATCAGCATTTCCACATCTGCTTAGAATTTCCTCTCAGCTGCTTTGCCCATCTGAGTACGTAACAGTCTTCTCCCCATGGTCCATGGAACCAGGCAGCTCGAACCGCCAAGCTGGAACCTTGGCAAGAAACACTCCACCCAGAGGTGGGCTCTGGCAAACACAAAAGCCCGTGCAGTTCTCCTAATTATCTTTAAGATGATGGTTTGAAATTTGATCGTGAATGAGCATTGAGGGAGACAAAAATAAAGCAGCGGTTTTTTCTTCCTTGTTTTTTTCTTTAAAGGTTCCAGATAAGTATTTCACGATTTTACTGGATTATCTGCAAGGGCTTCAAGGCAATGCACGAGACATAACTGTGCAGAAAGCTGAAGCTTTTATGAAGGCATTTGATGGTTCCGATGCAGAAGATCCAACCCTGTTGGAGAAGTGCGAGCGCATACGACAAGTTCTGCAGCTGCTGTCCTGAGAGTAATTTTGTGTCTTAATGGTTGTCTCGTGGAGAGAAGAATAGGATATCATATACAGAGATTATAAATTAGTTGTAAAAACATGTTTTCTTGTAAGAATCCTAATAAATTTTTCAGATTTTATTCTCATAGTTGTTTCCAGTTGCAAGTATTTATCATGTGTTGAGGTGATGAAGTAAAAATAACTTATTTGGTCCATAGACATGCTATTAAGAGTAATCTTACTGCATATCTTTAGAAAAATGAACCTCTCTTTCTTGTTATTTTTTCTCCACTTCCCCCTGTAATTACTGTTAAATAAGAAGTGCTTTGCAGTTTTTTAATAAGAAGAGCAGAGGAACCAACAAAAAGCCTGGAGGGTCTTTTGCAGTGGCAGCTTTTAGAATGAGCCTACAGTACAGTCCTTGCTCAGCCAGCTGTAATCTATCACTTCCAGCTTTGGGAGTATGTCATTTGGATTTGGGGAAAATCATTTTCAGTCTGTTGAACATGAGTTGTATAACACAGTTGCTTATTAGTGCTTCACACAGTGATCTGGAGATATGATCAGCTTTGTTAGTTTTCCTTTTATATCTTAAAGTTTTCAAATGCTCTATGGCAGTTGTTTAGATTTATTTAGATAATGCACACGCAGACCAAATCCTTTGACCATATGTAGTGAAATCATCTGACTGTACGTAAACTTACCCTACAATGAAAAGTGCTGTGCTGCAACATTTTGTATCCAGCCTGCCAATCTTGCATTTTCATCTTACTCTTGTAATTGGTGCCCAAAGGGTTAATTTGTGTTCATTTGCTTTGACGTGGCACGTTTGTCTCCTGTGAATGTGCTGAAGATGAGGCTTCCAAGCAAAAAACAAGGACATTCATTACTCGAGAGCTGGATGATTGGCTTATTTAATAACACTTGTGTTCAGACAGCGTTCTCGACCTGATTCTTTAATGTTTCTGCAAACATTGTTCATACTTTATTAATAACAACTGTATGAAATGTGTAGTGTTTTCGAAGATTGACTGTCCTTGAGAATGGTGGGTTTAATTTGGATGGGCGAAGGAGGGGAGGATCTATGGAGATGCAGACCTAATTTTTCAATAACAAGCATTTGAACGGATTTGGCAGCCTTCTCAGTCATGGATTACTACAAATCTTCAAAAATATGAAATGTATTACTGGTAACACATAACTTATGCTGTCTGACTTCTTGAAGATGATGTTTTCAGCCAAAAGCTGCTAGAGACCTGCATGACCTGCTCTAACACAATTACTGTGATGGAGTTGAACACAACAGCGAGCAGAATACAGCAGCAGCCTCTCTGCCGAGCTGCTGTTGGTTCAGCAGCAGCTCAAGTGCTGCTCCTTTACTTTGGGGTCACTGTTGGGTGGGGGCTACGGAGGATGCATGCAGTGTCAAAGCTTTTCTGAGACCCAGAGCTCTATAAAACTAAGCTTCCAGGGCAAAGGTTGGTGAAAAGGGTCTGTAACAAAAAGAAGAGATACTGAAGTGAACTAATAAAGGGCTTTAGACCTTATATTCATGTCTGAGAATATGGAGCTGAGAAAAACTACTCTAAGCAGAAGCTGATACTTCTTTCTTTCCATCAGGGAAAAAAAAGAATTTCTCAGTGATGAAGTTTTCATTGTCTTTTTGTGACTTTATGATTGCATTTTAGGTGTTGGAGGAGACTTTACGTTCTCCCTTAGACCTGTGAAAAGTGCCACTTCTGATTTCTCTTTCAGACAAAAATACAGGTCCTCACTGTGCACTTAAAATACCTTGTAGCTGAAAAGCACATTGCAACCGTATTCTGGAAGAGACTTGTAAAAAGGATTGTAAAGTTAACGTCTGGGCAAAAAGATGTGAACCATGGATGATTATGACAGATTTGGCAAGGTTTGCTTTTCCTGGTACCTTGGTTCTGGCCATATGCAAATGTTGGCACATCTGGGACAAGGGAGGCTTTGTAGATCAGGGATGCCATATTTCTTTTTATATCAATTAATATTAAAAGCACAAGGCCTGCAATCTGGAGTCCATGTGAACAATAACATTTGGAAAAAAACAGCTAGGGCCTCTCACCAGCACAGTAATAGCTGTGAGTGAGGTCCTGCTCTCCTTGCTTCTTCTTCGCTTGCAGTTCCAACTTTCCCTTTAGTGCTACCAATTACTGGGTGAAGGACATGGTCTCTGGCCTCCTCTTCTTGCATTTATGGAAAATTCAGAAGCTAAGAACTAAGGTGTTTTGTTTGTTTTTTTTTTTTTTACAGTTGTGTTTGGCAGAGAAAGTGAAGGACAGTGTTTTCTGCCACATGTCTCTGGGTTAGTACTGTGCAATGGTCAGTGGTGTCTGGAAGTTGAGTAAAAGGCTTGTGTGACTTCTCCTTTGTGTTGTTGCTCTGTACTACTTGGGTTTCAAAGCTTCGTGTGAAGAATTTTAAGTGTTGCCTTATACTTGATGTTGTAGTGCAAATAGGAAAGCATACTCGATTGCAGTTATCTTTGTTACTTTGGTTCTTAAAGAATCTTCAGCTGGTTGGCAAACAAGTTGTCTTCAAAACAGCCATCACAAAAATCACACACAGTTTTAGAGATATGTATTGCTAGGCTTATTGTAAAAACAAGGTTGTGAGGAGCCAGACAGCTCACCCAACACAGCATCCCAGTGCAATAACATCTCTGGCAATCAAATTCTGACTTCTCCATGTGCTAGCCAGCTTCTGCTTCCTGCTCTACTTGGCATTTTAATCTAGGGATTTACGTTGTGTGATGAATAAGTATAGCAAGATTTCTTCCATCATGTATTTTAAATGATGTATTTTAAATTATTAAGTGTACAATCAGTTATTGATTTCCTGTAGCTGGTCAGAGCTGTACAGGGAGATATAATCTGGCACTTCATTCACTTTGTTTTATCATTTGGTCACACAGAAATTTCATATCAACATTGCTTGTAGCTTAGGCAGTCATATGGAAAAAAATAGGACGAAGTCGTGTCTCTGCCTCTATTTAAATCAGTCTGCTGCGTTAACAAACGTTTCATCCAAGGCTGGAAGTAACAGTGTGTACAGACTGACAAATTGCATCTTCATCTGCCTGCCCTAATTGTCTTCTAGTTGAGTTGAGTTAATCTGTATTGTGTAGCTCTGGCTACAAGAATTTGTATCCTAAGAGAGTGCTGAAGTCAGGTCTTCTAGGCAAAATAAAGGAATGTTAATTACTTAGAATTGCTTAAAGCTGGAACTGTGCCTCTGATGGAAGTACTAATTACTCAAAATTTGACATTGTAAAAAGTTCCCTTTAATTTGGCTGATCCTTGCTGTGGGTCGTATAGCTTCTTGGTTCTCTGCTGTCTGTCCACAATTTTAATTTGTTATCACCATTTTAAAATTACTGGGTAAATGAATTCTCTGTTCTTATTCAGAAAGAGTATAACGTGATTGTTGAATGTGTAATTTATTTCCTTATTTCTCCTCACTGGAGAACAGCTCTCCTGTGTTTCTGTTGATTTTAAAGCAAGGTGACTCTTGACTCGTCTCCCACCATTTCAAATAGCTTAGAAATGCACCTTGTTGGTTTGGGCTTGGAGGTTTTTTTGTTTGGTTGGGTTGGTTTTTTTTAACTTTTGCCACTGAATAAGGCAAAGTGATGAATGTTTAGACCTACTAGAATTTCTGCAAATCAGCATCAGAAAAACAATCGTAAATGAGATTTAAGTTGCAAAGGCAAGCAGAAAATTAGAAAACATAAGAATGGAAATGGTGTGATTTTAATTTTAGTCCTTCATACATGTGTAGTGTGATGCAACCTCTAATAATGTCATCATTTCTGTATTTTCCATCGTATGTAAGTGGTAAGTCACTTATTCGGTGTCTTTGTTGCAGCTTTGTTGCTATTCAGATTTTCAAAATTTAGGTCTACAACGTAAGTACTGAGGGTAGAGAAATGACATTGCTGTGTGGATTCGTTCCTGCACAGCAGGAGTAAGCAGGAACTTGCCTGTTCATTTGGTATAGGAACTACTCATAGATGTTTCATCACAAATGTTCCCTTGAAAACTTGTTTTAAAGTTCTGATTCATTTACAGTCAAAATACTAAATTGATGTTACTTAATTTAAATCCGCTTTTGTTGACATAAAACTTTCCAGTGGCTTATTCTGGTTTAGCCTTTGGTTTCCTTTTATGTCTTCCTTTTCTGTACAGCTGAATGAGCTAGTTATTTCTGTCCCTGCAAATAGGAATATTAGTTGTTTACTGCGATTCCAGTCATACAAGGATACAATTAAGTGTCCTTGCCTATGCAGGACAAGTTCATTTTAGTAGTGATTTATAATTACATTCTATTTTAAATTCTTCATAAGAACATACATAGCGAACAACTTAATACGGTCAAAAATATTTATATGTTTTTTAAATAGGATTTTTATTCCCCACAAGGAGCAAAAAATACTAAACTAAGTAAAATTAATGAGTAAATGGTGGGGGAAGGGTAAAGCAAAGCAGTGGTTTATCTTTCTTTTTCAAAGCAAAGCTGAATAAGAAGCTTGTGCAGTTGAGAAAGGGGGCCCTTTGGTTACAAACAGAACACACATACAGTTGTTCTTGTTGATTTTTTTTTTCTTTTTCCCTCCCCTACATACAAAAAATTTCTGGCATTCCACAACAAAACCCACGAAAACACCTACGTAAGGAAGTTAAATAAGTTTCAAATTCAAATACTTAAAGGTCCAGAAATGCCACTTGCATATAAATGGCCAGAAGGATTCAAATTCTGCCTCTCTGTGCCTCTAGCCTGGAGGCTGAATGAAGGGAGGTTGTGTTAGAAACAAACAAGCCAAAAACCCCCAAATTATCTGAGCACATAGTCAGAGATTGTTGCCAGTTACCCTTCTGTGCACAGGAAGGTGGAATTACATTTCCTATTAGATTTAATTATTCAGATTTTTTAAAGGAGATTTGCTGCTAATTGAAATATCACGTAGCCTTTTGCTGTGACAACTTACATCTGTTCTCCTCACAGTCCCACATGTGTTTTTATAAATTTGTAAGCCATGGGGCACAGGATCAGTCATGCTCATTTGCTTATAAATATCTAGACCTCGCTACGGCACTGTGGAAAATAAGTTTGCTGTTTTGAGCTCAGAGGAGGATGTTGACACCGCCTGTTGCTCTGTACTGATCTAGAGGTACAAGAGGCTTTGGCAGCATCCTTTGTATCAGCCAGGCTTTCTTAAGCTCCATGAAATTGTCCCAATCCAGTATAGTGATGCTGCTTATGGAATTTGCCAAGTGAGCGGCGGCATTTTTCTGCGGAGCGCTTGGAGACGCGAGGCTGCAGGATCTCAGCTGCTCAGGATGCTCAGCCCACAGCTTAATGCCTTCCTCAGCCTTGCTACCCTGTTTCAGTCTCATGCTGCTGAGAGTTACAACCAGTTTCTTTGCCTGCTTTCTGTGGGCTGAATTTGCCTAAACAAACTGTTTAAAAGCTATTTTGATATATTGAAAGATGAAGCTACAGCGATAGCGTTTCTCTGGTAGCATAGATACATGTAAATAGACGTGATGGATTTTAAGCAGATAGTACCTTTTATTAGAAGCAGAAGCTCTTGCAGGATCCTGGAAATGACTAACCAGCACCCTGATTTACCTTGTTAAATAGGAGAGGTGTTTCCGTGAGCTGTCAGAAATATATCCTTGCAGATAAACACGGCGACAGACGGCCAAGAAACCATGTATGGGCATCAAATATGCAAGAGGGCAAGGATGACAGGCAGGAATGCAGCCTCCTGAAGTTGCCTGGTTAAGGCAAAATGCCACCTGGCAGAAATCCTGGCTGCCAGAAGGTTAAAAATAACAAATAGTATCCCTGTTACATAAGGAAATCTTGTCCTTGTTTAATGGGGCGCTATGATATGCTGGAAAGAATAAATATGGAACTTCTCTGAATTCTTACTTGTGGTTAGTGCTCACAGCTGAAAATAGCAGGGTGGACTGTGAGCAGCACCCTGTGTACAAGCTACTGGTGTTAAACAGGTGAAGTCTGGGTGAAATTCCAGTGTCTTGAGCATGCTCTTGGCAGCATCAAACCTGTTCGCTGCGCTGGTGACATTTCAGCCCCGGGAAGGACTTCTAGTCCCTTCTTGTGATTATGGTGCTACTCGAACGAAATTACAGAGGATCCGTGCATCCAGAGCAGGCCTTGGATTCCTGCAACCCATTAGCCACGTTCTGCTGCTTAGTGCAATAAAACGGATAATGGAGAAGCCGCTGAGGTTATTGTGGAGGAAATTGAAACTCGCCCCAGAAGTACAAACTGTTTTCACCCCACCTTGCCTGCCTGCAGCTCGTTTCCAGTCCCAGGAAGGAAACACCCACTTTCATTTCAGTTAAGGAATTAACCAGGGATAATAGTAATGCTCACGTTTTCCTTGGAATCCTCCTGCTTTATCACCCTGACCATTCTCAACATGGGACACTGATGAATCTGCAGCCTGCGCCCAAGCAAAATTCTCCTGCTTGTGTGGCAGCTGCGAGGACTGCAGAAGGTGATAATCCTTTCCAATCTGACTGCACAGCTCTGCCTGTACCCATCGTCTCTCTGGAGTCTATGGAGCCTCTCAGGTCAGTACAGCTGTAGCTGGGAAGCCCTCAGACACTTTTTGAGGCTTCCAGTGCCTGTTGTAAGCAGGAGCATTCATCAGCACGCTTCCCTTCTAGCCCCTCAGCTCTATCTCTCTCTGCACCCAACAATCTGCTTCCACCATCAGTCTTTTGTGAAAAACTGCTTTGTGGTGCTTGTCACTTCAGCTACAACAGCAGAAGACATTTGGGATTTTAAAAGCCTTGATATGTCGTAGTCTCTAAGAACTGAATTATCCTTAAAATTCATCCCAAATTACTTACCAAGATAGCTCTGGATTTCCATCCCCATCAGCTCCTCCTTGGGCAGATGTCCCATCAAGCAAATTCAGACCTTACCCCTGGACGTGTAGTGATGCCAGTCTGAGCATCACCCCAGACTGCATGTGACTCATAGAAATTGGGGAGATGGCAAAGATTTTTTTAAGCACTTTTTAAACTGCCTTAGATGACTAAAAAGAAACCTTCAAAGAAAAGGTCATCAGTGCTCTGAGAACGCATCTTCCTCTTGTTTGAGTAGGGAGATATGTGTCCGTGCTTTCAGACCATGCATTTACCTCCCTTTGCTCCTTAATTCAAGTTTCCATACAGGATCCCCTTCAGGAGGACTGCTCTCTAGGCTCTTCCTTCATATAAGTGATCACTTACTAGCCAAATTACTGAGTTGCTAATGAGACCTCCACCCATTGTAGAGGCAGCTACAGCAGTTTGAAGAGTAAACAGGGTGAAATCAAGGTCATGCTGAGACACTGCTTTAAGAAATTATGGTCTCTTCATAATTTGTATAGAGCACACACTTCAATCAGAACTCAGTCTATAGTCAGATATTTTTAGAGTCAAAGAGAAGAAAAACCTTTAGATATTTCTATTTCCAATATTTTTAATGCACTGTTTAATGTCAGAGATGGAAAATCTGCAATGAACAGACAGTTGCATTATGAATATTGCACCAGCATCCTCCTTTCCTTCCTGTACAAGCTCCTGAGCAGATTATAACCCACTTTAACCGATAAACAGAAAAGTTCCACTGAGTGAATTAGCAAAGAAGAGGAGGAAAATGGCTCATCAAGGTTAAGAAATGCAGAAGTTAATTTCTATTTCAAAATAGGCCAGATATAGCTATCTGGGTTCTTCTGGATTCTTAGTCTATGATGTTGAAATTATCACCTGTGCAGCTGCATGGCATAAAATAACTCTCTGTGCTTTATTATATTGTAATACTTTTTTTTTTTTTCTGAGCAGTCAGGACTGCCAACTGTAGAACACAGTTTGTGGAAGGAAGCCTACAGTGAACTTGACAATTATTTCCAGAGATTGGTTCAGCCCTAGAAAATATTCATTGGCTCTCTAAAAAAACCCAGGAGTTCCCCCTTTGTTTTCTAAGTTTTATTTTTATTATTTCAGCTGTCTTTGGACAAAGAGAGGGGAAAAAATTGACCGCAGGGAGATCAAGAGTGTATCTTTGACATTGTTTAATGAGAAAACGCTGACTCTTGTTGAGTTACCCTTTAATGCAGAGCAGACAGAGCATCCCAGTTCATTTTTGGGGGGGGGTTCTTTTTGAGGAGGTCCTGTTAGAGGCTGCAAGCATGGCAGGTGAGCTTGATTTATGCTGTTCCCTGCACGAGTGATACAAAAAGTTCCTACTCCAAGAGAAGAATGAAGGGAATGTGACAAATACAGTCCTGCAAACAGCACATCTTGCACGCTTTTTTCTGATGTTCCTCTTCCTTGCTAATCGAACAGCGCTCCAGCCAGCAGAAGGTATCAGTCACCCTTTATTTGCATCGGGGCTAGGATTGTGAGCCTTGTGTACCTCACAAAATTGCTTTAATGGTCAAATTAAACTTTTGACCTGCTATACAGCCGCAAGCCACTGGTGTTTTGAATTGTCTGCAGGAATGCTTTGGAGGACGCTCTGTGGACTCAGTCCTGGCAAAGGGCAACTGAAAGCAGGTAATGGGCAATGCAAGCTGCAGATATTTGAGATGGGAAGGAAATTTCACAGTAACATTGAACTGTGTAAATGCTGATTGAGAACGGCAACTACAGCACGCGTGCCTTGATGCCATATAAATCACTGATACTTGTATTTTCTTGAGAGCTGGAAGGTATTTCCAGTTCAGCCAGTTACAGAAAGATAGTTATCGGTCCCACAAAACTTTTTTGCTACAGGGATTTGAGAATGACAAAATACCACATCCTGCTACTGAACCCCCACAGATTAAAATGTGCTGTAGCATTTCAGAGTGATTTTTTTTAATATTTGGAAATGATAAAATAATTATCTCAGAGGAAGGAAAACAGATGTCTCGGCAGGCTTATCTAGAAAATCCTGGCATTTCCTTCAGATGTGACCTTTACCTAGGTCATCTTATCTTTCTTGCAATTCAACTAGATCATTATAATGGCCCCTGGCTTGACATACCCTTGAAATAGATTCAAAATCCAGCCCAAGCTGTTTTGTTGGATAGAAGAAAATAAAATGCTTATGGTCCTGTTCTGATTGTCAGGATGCTAAGGCTATAATTCAAGTCATTAGGCTTAGTATATAAAGCCCTTCATAATCCAAGTCTTAAGAATCTGAAAGGTCACTTGTGGTCCAATAATCCTGAATAGCAAATGTGACGAGCTAGTGGTGAATGTCTTGATCCTAAAGCACCTCTTAAAATAAATGCTAGTCTCTGCCCCCAAAGCATATGCACGTTATTTTCAGTGTGATCCAAGAGGCTCTGCAAGGAATAAGCAACCTGACTGTCACACAGCATAATGCAACATTGGGGTTGTTTTTTTTTTTTAATTATTTTAATAACTGGACTGAAGGAATAGACAGGAGGATACATAAGGCTCCTCCTGTGGCTGCAGTGGTCCAGCAGGAACATCTCTGCTGCAGACTGCTCATCACCAAGGTCCTTCAAATCCTCACCCAAATCTGCTCCTCATGTCAATAAAATGAGCAAATGTGGCTTACGTGGCAGGGAACAGCAGGGCTGCGATCATCCCCTGGCCCTGACAGCAGCGTCAGAGATGGTTCATGGACAGAGCGTGCACACAAATGATGGAGACAGTGGGTGTGAGGAGAGAGTAACATGTGGCCAGAGGTGCAGTGGTTGGCATTAAGCAGGCAAGGGGCTGAGATCTGGCAAAGAGGTAAAGATGCCAAAGTAGTAAAGAAAGGGAGGGCTGGGAACACGTGACTGTTTGTGGGATCCCTTGTAGTGTCCCCTCTCAGTACCTGACATTCAGAGGAGTTAGATGCCAGCTGGGAGGAGGGCTGAATGACTTTGTTTTTCCTCTTCAATATTTCCTTGCTTTTCAATTTGTTCAGTATTTGGAGGGATTTCACCCTTATATTGGATTTATTCAGTGGTGCTCTGGATATGGTTATTTTTGTGCCCTGAAGGGCCTACCTTTCAATTCCATATTAATATATAACTTCTATTAACATCAAGGCATGGTGCATACATAAAGGAGCACTGAATAGCTAAATTGTACTTACATACCTGTGACTCCTTGACTTTTCTATATGGAATGGTTATTAATGTTTTGCCCTTGCCATGTTTCATCAGAGGATGCTGCCACGCAAGGCATAGCTGGGGAGGTCTGATCATCCCTTTATTACAGAAGGGAAAAAACAGAAGGAAAGAGATTAAAAGATTTGCCAGCAACACAGAGCAATCAGTAGCTGTGCTGAAAATAGAAACCAGGCTCCTGGTTTCCATTCCCCAAATCTGGCCTCTAGACAACATGGCTATATTAAAAATGTAAATGCAAATATAGAAAATATTTCCTTTTTCAGACCTTCTCTGCTAATATTTTGTGTCCTTTTGACTCTGCGCTTCACAGAATAAACTGGTAGCACTTGGATCAAAACCTCAGCAACCAGATGGGCTGCGTTCCCTGAATACAGCGAAGGAAACTGGACTGAACCCCCAAACCTCAGAGTGACCAAAAAGCTCATGGCAGAAGGTGGGAGTAGGCTTGTGTCTATTTTGAGACAGAAAAGTATTCAGTAGCTGTAGACTACACTGCAAAATACTTTGATTACTGTATTTAAGCAAGCCAAAAGTGATACTGTTGTCACAGTCATTCCCTCAGCCTTTGTATTCTACAAAATATTCTCTCTTGTAACACACCGCAGATATGAAGCTGGCAGCTTAAAGACGTGCAGGCATTTTAACTGTTTGCTATTAAGCTTGCAGATGATGGGTGAATCAAACACAACTGAGGTTTGAAATGCATAACCAGAAGGGAGTAGTGAATTGAGTCTCACTGAGGTGCTGCACAGCTGCAGGGCCTCCTGCTCTTCAAGCCAGAGATGCTGGCAATACCATTAATGTCTCATTCCTTTGGGTTTATCCCAGCTTTATTTCTGTTCCCATATTGTTCCTCTATGCTGTAAACAGGCTTGATGATGAAAAAAATAAAAATAGCATGTGGATGCAACCCAACCTAACAGTCAGAGTAAACTTCATGGGAAAAACTGGATTTAGAAATGCAGCCGAGTCACGCCAAAGACAGTACATGTTGAAGGTTTTTTTAAGAAGCAGTTAGAAAGCAGTTTCCTTTTAAAGATGCTTCCCTGAGCTCATTACAGGGCCACGACACTGCAAATTATGGTTAAATTCTTCCAGTTAGGGTTAAATTCATACCATTCTTGTGCATGTCTTTGTATGAGTAGGGTATAAGGTGTAGCTGGCTTGTATAAGTTGTAGCTGGCTTATATCAGAAATGGTGTGGCCAGTAGGGAAGTTACTTGGGAAGACAAATGCCACCACTCCTGATGTCCCCGCTCTTTTCTCCTTCTTCCCCCAGCTTTATATGCTGAGCATGATGTGGTGTGGAACATCCCTCTGGTCAGCTGGGGTCAACTGTCCCAGCCGTGTCCCCTCCCAGCCCCTTGTGCGCCCCCAGCACTCGCTGCTGGGGCGGTGGGGGAGCAGACACATCCTTGATGCTGTACTGCTCAGCAGTAAGTTGGCTCTGGAACCAAGTGGTGATATCTGCTGGTTCTAACTTTACTTCCCATCATCACCTGTTTCCCTGAGGCGCTGGAGCTCTAAGACGGTTTCAGTGACTGGGGAAACCCTGTTCAGAAAATATCTTTTTGTCATCTTCACACCCATAGTTGATAGAATAGCAAGGATAAAGCAATTTTATAAGAAAAACTGTTGCCTTTTCCTGTTTTGCTGGCTTAGGAGAGCGAAAGTTTCAATGATGAAGACAGAAGGTGCCACAATTTCCAGTGCTCAGCCAGCGGTTTCTGAAATGCATCCACATTTTGTGAGGTTAATAACATTGTACCCACCAGTGATGAATTTTTTACTAGTTCAAGACCATATGTTTCTGACCTAACTAGACTTTTACTGGCTAATGGGTTATGGAGCAAACCTGTGAGGATTTATTGCCTGGTTCCTGAAGAATCACTACCAAGAGGGAAATGAAGCTTTAGTGCTGTAATGCTCCTTCAAAGTGGGTCACTTACTGCAGGTTGATAACTGTCCATGCTGTTAACCTGCTCAGATAACGCTGCTACATTTTAACTTAAAATTACTGATTGGATTAAATATTAATCTGTAACCTCAAAAGGAGGATGGTGCCCCTTTGGCTGGAGATGCAGGGCACTAATATGTTAGCATTTTCAAACCCCACAATTTGCAAATCCCTAAAATGCTTCCAGGAGGGTCTGGGTTCATTTAAAATGGCTCTTAACCGAACGGAGATGAGCTTGTTTTTCAGTACTGCCACTTCTGAGATTACAGGTTGGAAACCACAGGCGGGATTTTACAACTGCAAGTCATGTTTCAAGTGCTCCATGGGTGATAAAATATCTGAATTGTGATAGATTGAATAATTTTACTGCCTGCTAGGAGCACGTTTACTGTGTCGCCCTTTTTGGTTTGCCCAGTAGCGATGGCTGTGATTCTGCTCTTATTTCTATCACTGTCTCACATGGCCTTTGAACTAGTTCTCTCACTTTTCCATTTGGATTTTCCTTCTATAAACCAGGGATAATGGCAATTCCTTTGCTGGAGTGCACTGCACATTCAAGTGAAGGGTAAAGTGCTGCCGATGAAGAACAGCCAGCATCCCTGAAGTGAGTGAAGGATCCCAGGAACTGAGAGTGCAGCAGAAATACCATGGGGCTTTTTAAGAGCCAGCCTACAGGACTCTGAGAAGCTTCTATTCCACTTAACACCATTTGAGCACTTTAACCTTCCTCTAACAAATCCCTGGCTTGCAGCTCTGAACAGAAAACCCCAAACTTCTCTAAACCCGGTAAGAGCTGGTGCCCCTGAGCTCTGTTATGAGACACAAGTTCACGATAGGCAGCTCCAAGCTGGAAGACAAAGCTCACGCATGGATTAATGACTTAAAGGCGGTTGCTGCTTTCAGCATCTTGGCTGTGCAAGGCACAGAAGGGTTTGGGCGATGGGTTTTGGGCCAGAGCTTGCTTGGGGCTGCCCTGGCTTCGCTGCGCCAGCCTGTCACGGCTGTCGGCACGTGTTAATTAGCTGAAGAGAAAGGTCCGAGGCAGCTCGTGCTGCTTCAAAGGGCTGCTCAGGGCAACATTTAAAACACAGTTTGCAAGAAAAATAAATGGAGAAGGGCTTACTTTTTCCTATGGCAGCCTCTAAGCTGTGGCTGCGGAGCACGGAAAGTGCTGCTGAGGCCACCCATGCTGGAGGGCTGCTGGCTCCCTCCTGGCTGGTCTGCCCTCCCCGTGAGTCCTGCAGCTGGTCTCACAGCTCCCCTGTCACTCCCGTGATTGCTTGAAGGGACTGCGTGGGGATGGGGAGGAAAAACCCACTCGTGCAGAGAGGGAATAGTGTTTACAATGCTGCAACCTGAAAAACCCAGCCTGGAGACCCGACCGTTTTATCTTGGCGAGGGTGACTTTTGTTTTGTGTGTAGCGATATGGGACTGTGGAATTGGGAGGCTTTGCCTGCCCGTGATTTCGTGTTTGCTTTGGAAGAACTGCTGGCCCCAGGCTCTGTTGATGCCAGGAAGGCAGCAGTTGCGTAAAGATGTGTCCCAAGCTGGTACGCGGCAATGTGGGCAGCAGAGGTGGCTGCTCCCACAGCACTGGGGACAGCAATGTGACTTTGCCACCCAGGGAGATGCTGAGATGTGCAGAGTTTTCTGCGCAGGTAAATGCCGTGTAGGCAGAGCAGGGCTGCCCACGGGTACCATCAGGGAGCAGATCAGAGTTCTGTTCAGAGAGAAAAGAGTTAGGAGAAACTGAACCCTTCATGAAAAGAGAGAGGAGTACCGCTGTATGTGCTGCTGAGTAACATGATGCTTGGGAGGACAGTTTTATCCACCTGAAAAATGCTGGCTCTTTGTCCAGGAGTGGCTGATTTGGAAGAGATCGATCTCCAGTAATTATACATTGCCCAAGGAATGAATTTCTTTGCTAACTACAAATCCATGGGTGCTTCGGTCCCAGGGCACTCTGTATAAGGGCTTTTCTGTGTTTCCCTGTCTTTAATTTCTCCTGTGACTTGTGACATGACCCTGCCCTAACTGGGGAGATTTAGAGTTTTTTTCAGAGATCATTTACTCCTAGATAAAGATTGATTTTTGTTTTAATTTTTAACTTGAATCTCTTAGGAGAAAATGTGTTTGTGGGCCATTTAAGATGCTGTTACCTTTACGCAGCTTTGCCTCTTTCACGGGTTGCTTCACCCTGCAGGTAATGAGTAATGAGTAACCTTTCCTGCCCTGGGCAGGCTGAGGGCAGAGGGCTGGATGTGCACGGAGAGGCAGGCTGATTGCTCCCTTGCTCCCTTCTCTTTGGGAATCAGAAAGATTTGACATATTCGGTGTCAGAGTGACATCTCTCTGCCTCTTGCTTTTGATATGAGGTGATGCTGTTCCTACACCGTGTCCCTCTTACCTCCTTTCTGCAGGGAGCCTAAAAGACCTCCCAGAAATGACTCTGGCGAAAGGGTAGGAGCTGAGGCAGCCCTAGGGGAGCAGGGCTCCTGGCACAAGGGCTGCATTCATAGCCCAGCCCTGACATGTACTCTGGGGCCATCCCGGGGCACAGCCCTGCGCTGCACTCCTCAAAGCCACATAGACAAGTCATTGTCCAAGCAAGGACACGAGCGAACATATCCAGACTCCCAGTCTCCTGCTTTTACCACAGATGCTGTTCTCTGTAACACGAGTGGATTTGGGATGGATGGATGGACAGTTCCTGGGTGGTGTGCGGTTTGAGAGAGGACTGAGTATGGGCTGAGGTCACGTCCCCTCCAGTCCGTCTGTGGTCTGAGATGGATGGGGGAGTCCAAGTCTTCATGTGAAAGCGTGAACCTTGCTGCACCTTGGAATCGATTCCAAAGCATCCTCAAGGCTGATACCATCTCATATCACAGCATGGAGCTGTACAAAATCCTTGTGATCTATAAGGACTAAAAAAAAAAGATGTCAAATACTCTTTTCCTATTTGTAGGATCACTGCAAGTGATGTGTGTTTGCACTAATCCCTTTGACAGGTCTCACTCTGTTAGATGCTGCCAGAAATCAGCGGGTCTTTCACAAATAATCCAGTTCTCCAAGATATGATTTTTATATCGCTTCGGTTGTGTATAGAGTGAAAGTGGTACCAGTTAACACTGTACAGGGAGTAGGAAGAAGTGTCCCTCACCAAAAGATCCACTCATGAAAGAGGGAGAAATGAGATTGCATTATGACTTTGGAGTCCCAGTCTTTCCCTTCACTGGAAGAAAACGCTTCACTGCAGGGACACAAGAAGGTGAAAGAAGCAGCTGTCCACCAGCTGTGGAAATCTAAAGAAAAATTTTGTGATCAATGGCTAATAAAAAAAAGCAGTTATGGAACTCCCAGGCAGTGGGAAACTATTGCAGGCAGAAGCACCTGAGCGAGGCTTTGGAAATGCCCTCTGCACTTGGCATGGAGCTTTGCAAGCCTGCACCAAGATGTGCTTGGACTTTGCCGTTTGCAGACATTAATTCCAGCTTTTGTGGAGAACTGGGGGTGGAAAGGAAGATTGTTCAAAGTGCAGTAAAAACTCTGACATCATTTACTCTGAATAAATATAAAGCAATGATATGAGCATTCTAAAAAAGATATCTCAGTGGATTTCCAGAAGGGCAAAATATGGCTGGCTTCACACCTCTCTTCATCTATGGGGTGTGTGCGTTGCTTTTATCAGCTGCACTCTATGTTTTAAAAGTTTTTAAGCAATCAGCTTTAAATTTGCCTCCCGGTCCTTTTCCTCTTCCGATTATTGGCAACCTGCATTTGCTGGACTTCAGAAGACAAGACAAGTCACTAATGAAGGTAAGAGTAAGTGTTATTTGTTTCTAAAGGCTGTGGATGTATCTTTCTGGACTTCAGTAAAGCCTTTGACACAGTTTCTCCCAACATTCTGCTTCGGAAACTGTCACCTCTGGCCTGGACAGGCGCACACTCTCCTGGCTGGAAAACTGGTTGGCTGGCCGGGCCCAGAGAGTGGTGGGAAATGGAGTTAAATCCAGCTGGAGGCCAGTGACAAGTGGGGTTCCCCAGGGCTCAGTGCTGGGTCCAGCCCTGTTCAATGTCTTTATCAATGACCTGGATGAAGGCATCGAGTGCTCCCTTAGCAAGTTTGCAGATGACACCAAGCTGGGTGGAAATGTGGATCTGCTGGAGGGTCGGGAGGCTCCAAAGGGATCTGAACAGGCTGGAGCGCTGGGCTGAGACCAACGGCAGGAGGTTTAACACAGCCAAATGCCGGGTCCTGCACTTGGGGCACAACAACCCTAAGCAGCTACAGACTAGGAGAAGCCTGGCTGGAAAGCTGCCTGGAGGAGAAGGACCTGGGGGTGTTGGTTGACAGCGACTGAACATGAGCCAGCAGTGGCCCAGGTGGCCAAGAAGGCCAATGGCATCTTGGCTTGGATCAGAAACAGCATGACCAGCAGGTCCAGGGAGGTTATTCTCCCTCTGGACTCAGCACTGGTGAGACCGCTCCTCGAATCCTGTGTTCAGTTCTGGGCCCCTCACCACAAGAAGGATGTTGAGGCTCTGGAGCGAGTCCAGAGAAGAGCGACGGAGCTGGTGAAGAGGCTGGAGAACAGGCCTTATGAGGAGCGGCTGAGAGAGCTGGGGGTGTTTAGCCTGGAGAAGAGGAGGCTGAGGGGAGATCTCATTGCTCTCTACAACTACCTGAAAGGAGGTTGTGGAGAGGAGGGAGCTGGGCTCTTCTCCCAAGTGACAGGGGACAGGACAAGAGGGAATGGCCTTAAGCTCCACCAGGGGAGGTTTAGGCTGGACATCAGGAAAAATTTTTTCACAGAAAGGGTCATTGGGCACTGGCAGAGGCTGCCCAGGGAGGGGGTTGATTCACCTTCCCTGGAGGGGTTTAAGGGATGGGTGGACGAGGTGTTAAGGGGCATGGTTTAGTGTTTGATAGGAATGGTTGGACTCAATGATCCGGTGAGTCTCTTCCAGCCTGGTTATTCTATGATTCTATGAATGTCGGCATGTAACTATCCAAAATTCTCCTCTGGTGACAGTTCTGAGATCATTTTCAATGCCAAATGTTTTTTTTAAAAACTGTGATGTTTTAAAGGGTTCAGGATGGCCAAGGATTTTGTTAAATCCCAACTCCACAGAGGGTAATGTTAAATATGAGCAGTGCTTATATGGGAACTACTCACACTTTGAAAAATATGAGTATCCGCATCAGATCAGACTGGTGGCCCTAAATTTTGGCATCTTCCTTGTGTTGTGAAATTTTAAAGAAAATATTTGAATGTCTGCGTACTCACACTGAAACTTACTTGTGGTTGCCAGGATAGCCTGAATTTCTTATTTGGGTTGCCATATTTTCATGAGAATGGGAATTAATGTAAAATAGACTGAAGAAGAGATTCGGGAGAAATCATCTGAAACACTGAATTACTTTTACTTACACAAGACAAAACTCTTTGTAGGAGTCACAGTTGCCTTGCATCTCTCTTCTAGGAAAAAAAAAAGAGAGAAATGTCAACATATTTAGTCTCTCAGGGCCAAAATGAGGCTCAGCAGGTATTCCTCATGTCAGGACATGGGGTGTGAACGTTACACAAAGCATTTCAAGATTAGGTTGCCAGCAGCTTTCTGACCAACTTAGCATTATGTAGGGAAGAGGAGCTGGCTTTCCCTGTCTTGTTCCTGTCACTGTGCCGTGCGAGAGGCCTCCAAGATGCCTGTGGAGTGTTTCATCCTCCTGCACCAGGCAGCTCATAGTGAGCTCAACGCCCTGAGCTTGGGAGGTGGGAAACTATTTGGATTGTCAGTCCTGCTTCTGGCAAGACCAAGCATCTCAGGGCTTTCTCTCTGACATATCTCCACCCCTCTGGAGGAGGAAAGGAGGAAGAAAGACATCTCTTGAGCCATCCCAGCAGGACAGACTGCTTCCACTGATGACCTCAATGCTCTGATTTCTCTCTCTTCCTAGATTTCAGAGAAATACGGCCCCCTGTTCACCATCCATTTGGGTTTTCAGAGGGCAGTGGTGCTGACTGGCTACGAGGCAGTAAAGGATGCCCTTCTGAACTCAGATGTGTTTTCAGACAGACCAGCTATACCCATATTCTACCACATCCAACACGGAAACGGTACTAACAGGTTGAAAAGATAAGGATGTGCTTGTTACGCCATTTCTCAAATGTGCTGTTTCGATTGCAATGGTATTTAAGAGTCTTGAGCTGCATCCTTATTGCTTAGGGCTACATTTTGTGGGGCTTAGGGACATTTGTTTGTTTTCTTAAGAAAAATACTTCCAGGGATGATCTTATTTGCCTTATCAGATTTTTTTTTGCATCTAGTGGCACTAGTCACATTTCAAGGGCGTTTTTTTGCAGCGCAGAGGGAAGGAAATTATTTTTCACAACATGAAGGCTGAGGTCCTTACGCAAGCTCTTTTCTGCAGTTACTGGGAGTTCAGACAAAGCATGGATCACGCATGACTCATGACAAAAACTGCAAGAATTGGCAAGAGTGCAATAGCACAGGCTGTTTGTACCTCAAACCATTATTTCTGTAAACAGATTTTTGGCATGTTTCTGAATCGCACGTTAAAAAGTAATATACCGCCCGAGTCTCAACATTGAAAAACAATGAAGAGACTAATCCAGGGCTAAAAGGAAAAGATCTGATGACCTAATGTGTGTATATAATGCATATGGAGTGTGTATGTGGGGAGTTAATCTTGTTTTTAAGAATGAGGCCCAGTGTGAGGAAGGGTACACTACGCTACTTTTTTTTCATACTACTGTATGAAGATGTAGACCTTGTTCAGCCCTATAAGTGTTCCTGGGAAAGGAGGACCTCTGAAGTACCCAAGTGCCTCTGTGCCTTCTTGGCTGAGCACTCGTTTTGGCCGAAGGGTTATCCAGCTGCGAGGTGTTCCCCGGCCGTAAGCAAAAGTGCCTCCAGCCACCACTCCTTGTTCCCCTGCACAGGATACAGTTCATCCTCTAAAATCATTTGTCCTGTTCATGACAGGGATGGAGCAGCATTATCTGCTCCAAGCTTTGCTCGCTAAAACAGCTGGGTAATTTTTCTAAGGAGAAACAAGTCAACTTGAGACAAATACCATGCGTGGAGCTTTTTACTGAGTTATGGCCACAAAGAGACAATGCTATAAACAAGCCAAACCCAGAGCTTTGGTGTGAATAGCACCACACTGTTTAAAATACTGCCTTCTGCCTTTCTTAACCTACCTGGAGTAGTGCTTTCCCAAGTCATAGCTCCTCAGCCCTCTCACGTGCAAAGTACCTGCACTTGCCTGGTTGTGCTTTTGGTGTTTCTTAGAAATTCCCATATTGCCTCAGCAAACGGAGCATACAATCCCTCCGTAGGTGTGTTCTTCTCTTCTCAAGAGCTCTGGAAGAGGACACGGCAGTTCACCCTAGCCACCATGCGGGATCTCGGCATGGGGAAGCATCTTGGAGAAGAAAGGATGCTTGAGGAGCTTCACTTTCTCATTGATTTGATCAAATCTTTCAAAGGTGAGCTGAAGACAGCATTGGGTGGTTCATGCTACTTTATAAAGCCACTGTGAAGGCCTCTGGGTTGATCCAGAAATGACCAATACAGTTCTTATTTTGTTCATTTCTAGGTGGACCTTTCCAATTACGATTTTTGAATATGGCTCCCACCAACATCACCTTCGCTATTCTCTTTGGGAACAGGTTTGATTATGAAGACCCAACGTTTCTCACTCTGTTAAGACTCATAGATGAAGTTATGCATCTTCTTGGCTCTCCGTTCTTGCATGTAAGTTCCTCTCTGTGCTGATGTTCTCTTATATCTCATCAGAGTGTGTCGGTCAATCCTATTTACTATTGCTGGATGGTTTTGGAAAATTGGTTACTAAAACATAATATTAAAGACCATTAAAGATCAGATAATCCAACCCCCCTGCCACAAGCATAGGCAAGGTTTTTTATTCAGGTTTTTCCTCCTTCATGAAATTCTCCTGTGAGGGAGTCCAACATCACCTGGTGGCACTGGGCTGAGATGCTGATGTGACTGTGCAGGCAGAAGGGATTTGTTTGATTCTTCTGCAGCCAGAAAAGTGCAATAACTGAGGCTTCCAGCAGTGTGGGACTTGGGATGGGCAGTATCCAGGAACATCAGCGGAAATCCACAGAAGTGTTACAGATGCTGACATTTATGTTGTAATTTTTAGTCACTTTGTTTAGCAAACTGTACATTTTATGGCAAGTTGTGGTGTCTCATGAGGGAACAGACCCTAGTGTAGAACTGGGATCTGGGCAACCTTCTGTCTTGAGTGTTTCACAGTAACTGCGGGAAGATATTCTTGGAGTGTGTCTCAATTGTAGATGTATTTGGGGGTTATGAGGTTTGGATCTCTTGCTACAGATGAAGAAACTAGTGAAGTTACAGGGTAGTAATACAAAGTACAGAGCTGCAGACTTTATATATGGACCTCTCATACCTCCTGTCATGGCATTAAACCAATACCTGCTCTTCCAAACTGCATAAAAAGAGGTTTCCAACTAAGGGTCTCTCATCTGAGCCAAGAGCTTTTTGGAAACTTAATCCTCCATCACAAGGAACAGAGTATTAGTTAGTTAAGGTAATATGGAAGCAGACAACCAAAACCTGTTTAAAAAAAAAAAAAAAAAAGAAAAAAGACGCTGACAATTTAAAATGGTACAACATCACTTTTCTTTTAATCTCTACAGCAGGTTTAGTTTTTGAAGAAAACAGCAAAAGTGAAAACCACGTAGCAAGAGCAAGATTCGTGAATCTTATTCTGCAGGCAGTTTATTTATAACATTGAGAAATGGTACAAGTAATCCCCTGCACGTAAAATACAATGCTGAGAACTGAGTGTAATTGATTTATAATCATGTGAAAGTTACAAATTATGATCTAACAACTTAAAAAAATAAGTGTTTTGACTTGCTGAACATTTGGAGTTTTGTATGTGTAATGCGTAATGCTTTATATTTTTGCTTTATTACCTCTTTACAAATGTAATTTAATTGTTTCATGAGTTTACTATCACATTCCCTTAATTGTATTTTTTTAATTCATGTTTATAGGCTCTGTCTAGACAAGTCTGATAGGCTCCATTCATTTCTGTAGAGAATTTTTAATAAGAAGAAGCATTTTTATACACTAAATTTTTGTAGTTAGCAAAAAAGAGAAGCTTCAGTCATGTTTTATTTGGTTCCTTGTTGAAATGATTTCTCCATTATGATGCTGAAGTTTTACTTGGTAATGGGTGAGTTTATTTTTTTTCTATCTATTTTTTCCTTTTTTTTTGTTTATAGTTATTTAATTTCTACCCATTCCTTGGATTTCTCCTCAAACCTCACAAGATGATACTGAAAAAAGTAGAAGAGGTGTGTGTCATCTTAAAGAAGTGCATCAAGGAAAGCAAAGAATGTATTAAGGAAAACAACCTGAAGAGCTACATTGATGCATTGGTATTCAAACAAGAGGTATTTTTAAAAAATTACAATTCCTAGTGCGATATCTTTTATATCCTCCATGTTGCTTGTCTAAGGAACATGCTCTCTTATGGCATATATGAAAATATCTGAATTTTGCATAAACAGCCTCCTATTTTAATATGTTAAATACTGCATACAGAAGGAAAAGAAAGAACTAATTAACTAGAAGGTATCCCATGTATGTCTAAAACTTGTCCTCAGGTGTCAGCTGCAGTCCCTTCCTCGCTGGAGAGAGAGAGGTAGAGAGAAAGTCATTTTTCTAACACGCAAATCCCAGGTTAAGAAGCTTGAGAAGGCGTGGTCCTGCACCTCTCATCAATTTTCCAGCTCCTTAAGATCCACAGTTAGGGAATGGAAGTCCAGATAATGACTATCTAAGGCAGATAAAAGTCATGTGATGTAAAACCAATGAATGTGTCCAATTAGTTCATTTGGGGGGAATCTCAAGTGTAAAAATATTTTTACTGAAAACTGAAGCATTTCTATACTAAAATGTCAACGCAATGCACCTCTGCACTTGTAATTCACACTGGAATGTCTCTGAAGACTATGTTAGCTGTCCTAGTTCTGTCTTTCCATGCTGACAGCAGTGATTTCTTCCTTTTTACTTCCCTGAAGGCGCAAAATAAAGGCAATACACTTTTTAACGATGCAAATGTATTGGCCTCTGCGCTTGACCTGCTCATGGCTGGCACTGAGACAACGTCTACAACGCTGCAGTGGGCCATCCTTCTGCTGATGAAGTACCCTGACGTTCAAAGTAAGATGCCTTTACAGTTTTGCTTCTCTTACGTAGGGTACTCCAGGACTCTGCAGTGACTTCATAAGTGCTGCTCATCTGTAAAAGCTTCGTTGTAGCCTCATATGCATCCAAAATCTGAGCACCTGGAGCGTATCTACCTCCATCCAAGCGTTATACGTTGCTATTTAGGACAAAAGCATCTGAAAGGTGTTCTCTATCTGCTCCCAGGGGCTGTGAACCTCTTGCTCTGGGGTAGTCCAACCAACTGCCGTTACAAGCTGGGATTTGGAGGTGCTTTGCCATTAACGGAAACTCATTTCATGCCTTTCCTTTGCTCTGCAGCAAAGGTACATGCAGAGATTGAGCAAGTTCTTGGCCCTGGGTGCTTGCCCACATTCGAGGACCAGAAAAAAATGCCGTTTACCAATGCAGTGATCCATGAGGTGCAGAGATTTGTCACCCTCCTGCCACATGTTCCCCGGTGCACCTCTGCTAATACCCACTTCAAAGGCTACTTCATCCCCAAGGTATGTGCTGCTCTCCAGAGGAAGAGGGGGGTGCCGTTCGCCAGCGACCCACAAGGCACAATGACACCAGGAGTGAAGGAGCTTAAATCACGGGGCTTTTGGTAGGGAAGGGCCAGTTCCCAAATCCCCCATCTCCTCAGAGTCCAGACCGATGTCAGTGTGACTTCAGGGTTATGCGCTCAACCTCCCATTTCCCATAATTCAGTCTTGGTGATTCAGTTCCTTGCCATCCATGCCCTGTAGAGCAGCTCCAGCTCTGGAGTAGCACGACATCGTCTCATTGTCTGCTTGAGGCAAGCAGAGAGCAGCTGGGCAGGAAGGTTGCCCGGCCCGTGTCTTTCTTCTGCTTCATAACTAGGGAACAGCCAACAACCATTGTTGTTTAATCACATATTAGTCATAATTCCAGTGAACTGGGTACCCACACTAAGGGTCACGTGGTCATGAACAAGCCCAGAAATTAGTTCTTCAGAGGTAGAACTTTGCTTCCAGAACAGCCCAGAGGGAGAAGCAGCTACATGGCTGAATGGGCAAAGGCAGAAACTTGCTACATCCACACACTAAAGGAAAGCACGTTTGTGCTGCAGGGAACAACAGTGATTCCTCTGCTCTCCTCCGTGCTGCTGGATAAAACACAGTGGGAAACACCAGATGAGTTCAACCCCAACCATTTCCTTGATGCAGATGGGAACTTTGTGAAGAAGAAAGCGTTCCTGCCTTTCTCCACAGGTAATGAAAGCACTTGATCCTACACAGGGCACTGAGCTTCTCAGAAGATACTAGCCAAGTAGTAGCCTCTGCCATGAACAGCACAGGTATCAGTGGCGGGGATAGTTTAGAAATACCCACCCTGAGCTTTGATGACTTGCAAACAGCTCCTCAGACAACAGTGGGAGGCACACCGGGCCCTGTCTTTTAAAAACACCACCAGGATCTACAAAATACTTAATACCTTCAAGCAACAGTTTAACCTTCCCTCTGCCTCGAGAAGGATGGTTTATAGCGTGTCCCAGACCCATTCTTTGCAGGCTTGGGGTGAAACAGTTCCATTCAAATGCCTGTAGAAAACCAACAGCGATGGGTGCTGAATACCACTCCACGCTGTTCTGCATTTCTGGGGCCTGTAGCTATTGCTACGACGTAGAAAGGAGGAGGAGTTGGATTGAGTTGCCACTTACCCAATCACTCCACCACTAGCCACGCTGTCGGTATTGCAGGGCGAAGAAACTGCATCGGAGAAAGTCTTGCCACGATGGAGCTCTTCATCTTCTTCACAGGCTTGATCCAGAAATTTACTTTTAAGCCTCCACCGGGGGTCAAAGAATCTGAGCTGGACATAACTGCAGAGGTTGGATTCACCATGAGACCCCATCCACAATGCGCCTGTGCTGTGTTACGCCAATAAGCCCAAGGCTCTGAACTGAGAAAAATGCACAAAAATGTTTTGTGCAGAGACTAGCAGACACATGAAGGAGAAAACAGAACTCTGTGCAGCAGATTAAAGTAGTCTTCTTACTCAAAGCCTTGCAAGTACTGGCTACATGATAAAAATAACTGTTGAACAAATATTTTTCTAATAAACAAAGGAGGGCTGGTGGGTAAGTTTACCTGGAATATTCCAGCCAGATGCATGGCTGAAAATGACAGGGCAGACACTACTTTGCACATCAGATATACAACGTAAGAAAGTTATTCTAGTTCTGAGCTTCTGGGAGAGGAATGCTTCTCAAGAAGCAATATTGGAGAGCAAAATTAAATACAAATGTTGATCGTTGCCTAATCCCTGCTCTTTTCTCATTCCCTGCTGCATATGGGATAAATTATTCCCAGATACCTGTTTTTTCTGTGTCTGATGGATGCTCTTCTGAAACTATTGAGACTTCTGGTTTTGAATCCCAGAAGACAAACCTTGGATTTATTAGTTCCTCCTTGCTCTGAGGAACCTTAGCACAGATCCTTGGGAGTCTTTGGCCCTTTCTGGGTACAGGCTCTCCCCAGACAAGCGAATACACTCCCCGCTCCCAGAGCAGCCTGTTCCAGTGCCCCATGACCCTTTCTGTGAAAAATTTTTTCCTAATGTCCAGCCTAAACCTCCCCTGGTGGAGCTCGAGGCCATTCCCTCTCGTCCTGTCCCCTGTCACTTGGGAGAAGAGCCCAGCTCCCTCCTCTCCACAACCTCCCCTCAGGTAGTTACAGAGAGCAATGAGGTCTCCCCTCAGCCTTCTCTCCTCCAGGCTAAGCACCCCCAGCTCTCTCAGCCGCTCCTCATCAGGCCTGTTCTCCAGCCCCTTCACCAGCTTCGTTGCTCTTCTCTGGACTTTCTGTGAGATTTGTCAGGATTGTCCATTTTCTTCACATTTCCATCTCTTCTCCTCTTCCTCTGAAATGACTAGAGATGGAGACCCATCTGAGGGGTCATCAGAGAAGGTAGCAGGACTCTCTTACAGCAGCTGGTTTCTTCCTTCGTCTGAAACTCTGAGTGGAGGACCTGTAAGGACTGAAATGGGAGGTGGGTTAAGCCATCATCCTACAATATGTTTGAGCCCATTTACTCCTTGTCTGCTGTAGGATGGGGAGGAGAGGACTTCTCCTGTGCCTTGCATACTTGGTTCTTCCAGGTTAATGGTAAAGAGCGCGTATGACTTTGCTGCTAGCCTTGCTTGCAGGTGAATGCAGTTGGAAAGGGTGCAGAAAGCTCCAAGGCTTATTAGCAGGGTCCTGCTCACACAGCCCTGAGCTGTAAGGACCCAGTAAGGACTGCAGGGCTGGGCTGTCTGTGACTCGGAGGGGTCGTGGTGCCATCTCGTGGCAAAAAGAAAATAGAAATTAAAATTCTGCGCAACGCTTCTTGCTCTGCCCAGTGCGCAGCGAGACCGCTGAGACAAGGCTGGTCTCGTTTTGCAAAACTTTGCAATCCTTGAACCTCATCATTGCCCTCTGAACTCAGAATCCTCTGGTCCCAGCATCATCCAGTGCCAGGGGTGGCAGCCTGGGCTACGGGACATACTGCCCTGCCCGACTGCACGTGGCACGAGCCACGCACCCGAGTGTGAGTTGGATTTGTTCAGATCTTAACTCCAAAAACAAGCCACTTCTCCTGCCCTAAGATCATAGAATCACAGAATAACCAGGTTGGAAGAGACCCACCAGATCGTCGAGTCCAACCATTCCCACCAATCTCTAACCCCTGCCCCTAGCACCTCATCCACTCTCACCTTAAACACCCCCAGGGAAAGCGAATCAACCACCTCCCTGGGCAGCCTGTTCCAAAATGATGTTTGCTTTCAATTCAGGTCAGTGTGTTGCAAGGTACAAACATGTTTTGCAGCTAGAGAGGAGACCCTCAGGGCCACGGAGGAATGTGCAAATGGCATTTCCACTCCTGAGAGCCAATGTTTTCTGCTAGATAAATATGTAGCTGAGCCGTAATCAATGTTCTGCCGTTGTCTGGCTGAGCAAATATATGGGAGGCAGGCAGTTTCTTTTGTGACAAACTATTCAGCTGTCTAATTTAATGCACTTCCATCCATCTGCTAACACAGGCACAAGTAGAATGCACTTCTCAAAGGAATCAAAGAAACCTGTTTCCCGTGGATGTTCACACCTGGTAGCTCGTGGCTCTTGTTGAGCCGCAGGTATTGCACGGTCTGCTGGATTTCTGCGCTCTGCTGCCAGCTCTGCTGTGCCTGCTGGGCTGTGCCGGTGCAGAGGATGATGTCCAAATAGAGCAGGTTCTGAAGGCTGCTACACAGTGTAGAAAGGGATCCACCTCTCTCCCTCAAAGTCAAGACCCTGAGAGTCCATGGCAAGAGGTCAGGGCTGGGGTTCCATCAGTGAATTCATGCAGAATTCAGCCCTGGAACATGAGGTTGTTGCCCTATCTGTCTTTTTAGTTCATGTTACTTTTAGAGGAAACTAAAGCAGGAACAGCCCTGTCCTCTCTAAATCCAAAGGCAAGAGGAGTTTTTTTTTATTTCAGCAAGGCCAAGACTTCCTTCATTGAGTTGATATGTGGCTTCTTTGTTGCTTTACCTATCTTTCCCCACTTTCCCTGAAGAAGACCCCATCCTGCTGCCACCTCTCCTCAAGAGTGACGTTGCCAGCACGTGATGCTTTGGAAGGGCAAGAGGTGAGAGGCTCGGGGCCACAGGTGCTGAACAGAAGGGCAGCACCAGCATCAGTGAAGCTGTGGTGGCAACCTTTCATTCAGCCTTTCTGCAACCGAGCGTTGAAGACATGAAAGTGAAAAAACAAGGCTGTCCTCAGGACTGACTGGTAGCCCATAGCTGAGCACAAAGAGAAAGCTCTTTGCCCTGGAGAAACCACTCTGCAGATATGGAGGGCCTCCTGTTGAGCTGTTTTTTAGGAGGATAAAGTTATGCAGAACCAGTCACCCCTGAGACATAAGTAAAGCTTAAAATATTCATTATTGCTCTGAGCTCAGGATCAAGCTTTCATGGCATTTGCATTGTTGCGTAATGCAAAGTTGGGTGGCAGGCATATAAAATATAACGAAGACATGGGATTAAAACTTTATTGGGTTCCCATGAAAGGGGAAACAATTTGATAAAGCACATGATAACAAAATGCATATGGAAAAGCGACAATTCACAGGCAGATAAGTAAATGAAAAATTGTCAGCCCATCAACTGGAATAAGATTGCGGAATATGATGGCAGATAAGAGTGCTACAGACAGGGAAACCAGCCAGATAAAGCTACAAAAGAAAGGAAAACAACCAAACCCAGGTCTCGTCTAATCCTAGATCCCAATTCTCTTTGAATGTGTGCATGTAATACAAGCACTGTGAAATAAGACACCATCTGCAAGGAAATTGCATGGCTGGTTCCAATGGCCAGACTCTCCCAAATCCTAGATTGACTGCTGATGTTGGCTCTTAACGTTACCCAGGAGGTCTGAAGAGAGGAACAGTGTTTGTTCCTAGTTAACAAGGTCAGCAAAGAGAGCGATGCATGAAACTAGAAATGAGCCTGGTTTATTTTTCTGTATCGTTAAGTCTTTCATGATCAGTTACCGGTACAACTCTCATATGGTTTTATGATTCAGACTGCAAACTTTGAAATGTAGATCTTGTTTCATTCAGGCTGTGAAGAAGTGTTGAACTTGGTGGTAACAGCACTTGCTTATCTAAACAGGTTTGCAGACTCTGGGGCCTTTTTTAGAACACTGTTCCAAGGCAGAAGTAACTTCATCCTCCAATGACATTGATTGATCTAGTTTTTCACTCTGTGTTTGATTTGGCTGCCTAGCCTGGTAGGATTTTACTAGATGTTATGGATAATGAGGGAGCCTGGAAAAGTTTGGAAGGCACTTACAGATGGTTCTTATGTATGACCCACAGTGCAATTCTGGGGTGACAGAGCGTGGTGTGGCAGGATGGGAGGTGGCAAGTCCTAGTATAGTTCAGTTGGATCCAAGCAGCTTCCCCAGTTGCTGGGTCGCTCTTCAGCAGGACTGTTTTTATTCACGCAGGATAGCACAGGTCGCTTGAGGCTGAGGCCTTAGCGTGAAAGTTGTTTGGGGGACGGTAAGGTCCAAGTCAGCCTCCGAAACTCCTGGCTGGGGTTGAAAAGTGAATGTCTGCAGCAACCCTACGAAGAAGACAAACAGCTCCATCTTGGCGAGGCTTTCTCCAATGCAGTTCCTTCGCCCTGCAGATGAAAACATTGTGTTTACTTGATGGAAAGATCAATCTAGAATATTTGCCATGGGACACACTGGCATCTGAGGTGTTGCAATGGAAACAGTAGTGAAACCTTGAAATGCACCGGAGCATTTTGGAGCAGAGAAGGCCATGTTGCTAAAGGTAACTGCCCCATTCACACCGGCACGGTGGTGTCTGCCTGGTCTCTTGTCACACAGCTACCTGCAGTCGTAACTCATAGCCATGTTTCAGGGTTATTGTGCATCTATGATGCACCCTCCCATCTCCTCAGCATTTCCCGGGATGGTACACTCACTTCTAGGAGAGCTCACAAAGCCCCGTGCTTAGCTATGCTGGTAGCCCCACCACTCCTGTCCGATTATCCATCTACTCCTGACAGCTTTGAGGCATTTTTCCACCTTCTTTTGAATGCAATATATCTTTTTGTCTTCTCTCTTGTTGAATATTTGGGAACCAGCCCAGAAGATGGGAGAGGGGTGCTCAGAGAGCAGCCTTTTGCCTGGATGTGGCATAATTGACTCCATTCGGTTACCTGGTTGCTTATTGACTGAGTTCAAGGCAGTACTTAATCACAAAGACCCAATTAGTGTATATTGCAATAAAATGGTCCTGCTGTAGACTCAGCTCTGTGCAGACTAGCCCTTTAGTTACCTGTGGAGAAGGGTAGGAAAGCATCTCTCTTTACAAAATTCCCTTCAGCATCAAGGAAGTGGTTGGGGTTAAACTGATGTGGTGTTTCCCACTGTGTCTTGTCCAGCAGCACTGAGGTGAGTGACGGGATTACAATTATACCCTGGAAGAAAAGCATAGGAAGGCACAAAAGATCACAAAAGTGCTCTGGTTTGGTTCTTTTTTTGGAATATACTTTAGTGTCCCAGGAGATTTGCTCCATCTGGGGTTGGTGGAGACCCTGAGGGTTTTATCCCATCAACCAGTAGAGAGAGAAGCCAGTGAGGTTTTCCCAGCAGTGCCAAGGACTGAAGCCAATCCCCACATGGTGCTGTGAAAACCTCAAGCAGAGGGCCAGATCCTGTAAATTCCCTGGCAGATGCTACATGATGCAGATGGCATAAAGGAGGTAAACCAGGGTCACTTGTGCAGTGAGGAAGTCCTGAGCATGAGAGGTACTGGATTGGGTCCTACAGAACCAGTCTCTGTGGATTTGACAGTCACTGGAGAGGAAGAAACTCTTTGGGGGTGATTTTCAACGCTTTACTTTGGGCTTCAGACCTGTAATTCCCTCTAAAGAAACCAGTCTTTTATGGCACTGGCAAAAATGAGATAGTGTGCTCCTGGGCTGGAGCAGTTACCTACCTTGGGAAGGAAGTAGCCCCTGAAGTGGGTATCAACAGCCGTGCAGCGGGGAACGTGGGGCAGGAGGGTGATAAACCTCTGCACTTCATGTAGCACTGCGTTTGTAAATGGCATGTTCTTCCGATCCTCGTATGTGGCCCAGCTTCCAGCTTTGACAGTTCTCCCAATCTCCTCCTGCACCTTTTCTGGAAGGGACAAACACAGTTGGATTCCAGCAAGGAAGCCTGTTCCTTCCTCAGATTGGTTTTGGGAAAAGTACATTTTCCCGGGGTCTGAGGGAAGAGGATTCTTAAAACACCAACCCGTGTTTTCCTGCTCTATTTCTAGTTCGGGCACGCAGATAGGTTGTTCCCCAGCATCATACTTTGATCTCCATTCATCCTCTCTCCCAGTAAGGCACAGGGACTATTTATTGTGACTTTCATCAGCATCTAATTATATCAGGAGTTCATAACAATAAACAGATGGGATTCAGCTCTTAAGGCAAAAGAGTTTCTGTGGATCTGAGGCCAGGACTCTCCCCTCCTCATATCAACTTTGCCAAAGAGGAAGCTTAGATGAAAGGAGCTTACTTTGAATCTCCGGGTATTTCATCATCAACAGGATGGCCCATTGGAGTGTTGTGGCTAAGGTTTCTGTTCCTGCCATGACCAGGTCGAGTATGGATGCTATTAAGTTATCATCATGGAAGAGGCTGTCTTTCTTGTTCTTCTCCTTGAAAAATACAAGTGGGAAGAAAGGTCTTGAAGCTGTCCATATTCAGCAAGCTTGGGAAATCCTGCATAACACATGACACTGTTGACTATGATCTTGTGTTTGTGAACTGCTTGATATCATAGACCTGATCTTGAATGCACAGCATTCACCAAACATGGGAGGTTTGGAGTGGTGCTTTGGCTCAGCACCAATCTCTGCCTAGAAGCAGATGAAACTCAGAGGCAAATGTTCATGGACTCAGACTCATAGATTTGGAAAAAGCCTGGTCTCTTCCCTGTGCAGAAGGAGATTCAGCTAATCCTGGCTCTGAGGGACTCCTCCTTGCCCAAGGGCAGGATTGGATCCTAAACGATGCTCAAAAGGACCTTTCAGACCGTTTCTGCTGGGCTTTGGGACTGTACTGACCTTTCCTTCACATAGCTGGGTAGAATACTTAGTGCCTAAGGTTGGCGCAGATCCAGTTGGAAAGAAAAAGTACTCAGAGTCCAAATATTTTATGTTGAATGAAATCAACTGATGTGTGAAACTGCAGAGTCTCTACTAAAGTAAGATGCAGGCAGGGCTTGGACTTGTACAGGTGATTTATCATTCAAGTACATTAAGTGTATCATTCATCTTGGAGCAACAGTATCAATGATTAATTGATTTGTTGTTGTAAAAAGAAAGGCAGAGTCAGCTTTCATGTGAATTCATGCATTTTCTACTAGGAATGTGCAGCTGATCTCATATTATTAGTGCTGCTATTTCAGGATCGGACTGAGGTGGTGGCTTTCGTATTTTAAATTTGATAGAATTTTGCTGTAAATTACACCAACTGTAGGAGACTGGACTCTGATTTTCATACCACTAGAATAGCAGCATTCATTTCAACAGGTTTACATTACATGACTGAAATCAAGACTCAGCAACGGTTTCAGCTAAAAAATTCAGAGGAGACACTACAAACAGACAGCAGAACTAAGCAGTCGAATACCTCCTGTTGCTTGAATATCAGTGCATCAATGTAGCTCCTCACACTGTTCTCGTTGATATCCTCTCTGCTTGCCTTCATGTACTGCCTTAAAATGGCACGCACATCATCTATTTTCCCAAGCATAATCTTGTGGGTTTTGAAAAGAAATCCAAGGAATGGGTAAAAATTGAAATACTAGTGAGGAATTAAAAAAAAAAAAAACAAACAGAGAACCATTAAGTCTGCAGAAATATCAACATGCTGAATAGTTTCTTCTGAATGCATGACATATCAGGTGAGTTCTTTATGGTAACATTAATACCTTAGCATCCCAGGGACTTCCTGGGCAGATTTAATGAGGGAAGGTTTTGCAACCTTTGAGCGTTTACTTAGCACTACCTAATTTTAAGCACTTACACTGTTCTGTGGAAACAAATCCTCTACCAGTAACAGCCTGGTCAGCCTCTCAACAGAGCATAAGCAGTTTTCCTTGGACTCTCTGAGGAAGCAGCTTAAGCAGTCTGTGAAATCTCACTCATTTTAGCTGCACGCAGATGTGCGCGATCGTTCAAAAGGGAAATAGCAAAAGGGAATCTGGCTGCACATTTGTGGTGACCAAGGCAGTACATGGAAAACTGAACATTTGAACACTGCTGAACTAAACCCCACAGTTTGTGCTGCTCACAAATGTAACGTGCCAGTGGGGGGGGGGGGGGGGGAAAAAAAAGTTAATCTGTGGGACAGGTTACTTACGTTCAAATATGGAGATCCCAGAAGAATCATGACTTCATCTATGAGTCTTAAGAGAGTGAGAAATGTTGGGTCTTTATAGTCAAACCTGTCCCCGAACAGCATGATGAAGGTGATGTTGATTGGAGCGCAGTTGAAGGATGTCAGTTTAAAAGGTTCCCCTACCATGGGAGGAGGATGGAAACGTTAATTGGATGTTGCAGCAGCAGTGATGCGTATGAGGCTGTACAGCATCGTGATGGTCTCCAGCTCACCTTTGAAGGATTTGATCATCTCAATAAGGAAGTGAAGCTCCTCGAAAATTCTCCCTTCTATCATTTTTTTCCCCATGCCGAGGTTGCGCATGCTGGATACAGTGAATCTCCGAGTTGTTCTCCACAGCTCCCCAATAGAGAAGAACAAACCTGGGGAGGCCGTGAGAAATCGCCGCTGGGCTCATGCACAGAGCAGCGCCATCACATGAAATAAAATAGGGGGCTGAAAGAGGAGGGATCTCCACAAGTGTTTCTGCTGCCCCGTTTCCCATGGGTTTGGGGATAAGGGTTTCCCATTGCTGTGTGCCCCATCTCTGTATCCTCTCAGATGCATTTTCCCAGTCTCACTGAGCCTGTAGTTTGGGACAAACAAGCTCCCACCCATCGCAGTTTGCCCCAGCCCTCTCCCAAGTACAAGATAAACGTGTATGGCTTTCAGATCAGTTTTGGTTGACTGCAGAGCTGGGTCTAAGTCAATCATGCAATCTTTCTGACCCAGTCTGGTTGCAAGTCTAAAGCCTCAAGCAAAAACCTTGTACCTCTGAAGCTTCTGCCTTTGTCCTATTCCAGTCATAAGGATATTTTACCTATGTGGAATGGGATAATTCAGTCTCCATAACCCTGGTGAGTATCAAACTGTTTGTTTTATTGAGATACTGTGATTTTGTGGAGGTTACTGAGCTCATGCCTTGATGATCACTAACACCACCAAGCAGAGATGGGTATTTTATCCCATCAGAGTGTGTCAATAATCCAAACACTATCTCAGGTTGTCAATTGAAGAGCTGGATTCCAGCACTTTCCATGTTCAACTTGGCTGCAAGGTTTTTAAATGTATTTGCTTTTTCTAAAGTAAACACTGCTTTAAAGCAGTGTAGTTTTAATTTGGAAAGCAAAACTTCTTGCTTTAAAAGTGTCAAAGCAAATTTCTAAAGTACATTTTTAATTGTTCTTTAATTCATGCAGTTTCAGCTGGATAATTTGGGGGTTTTTTTTGCAAACAGCTTTGGAGTCAACAGATTGGTGTTTTCTGAAGAAAAAAACATTTCCTGGGAAAATTTGTGACCACTGTTACTTAACAGATCCTGTGAAATTACAGCTTTGGGTCACCTCTAAGTGGCTCAGACTTGGGATGAGAAGGTAAGTGTGAAAGGACTTACAGTATAATACTGACAGTCTCCTGCATGGGTATTTTACATGTAAATTAGCTCAGAAAAATGCTTTTCTCATCATTGTTCCTTTTCCTTATGTAGCGATAAATAAATCTATTGATATTATGGTTGGGTAATTTAATATCTAATTGTAATCACAACTTCAGCCTGTGACCAGCATGTAAAGCTGCCCTTTTGGATGCTCAAAGCTAAAGCCTCAGCTGAAGCAGAGGATGGAAAAATGAGGCAAAAAGTCTTCTGAAATACTATGGGATGGAGATTTGCCTTGGAAAAACTATGCAGTTGTTTGTGGGGATGAATTTCCAACTTAAGCTTATGCTTCTGCCTGAACCCAAGAGCCTCTTGAGGGGGAAAGGTGCTGGGACTGGTGATGTCCAGAATTGTAGCACCTGGCAGTGGGAGAAAGAGAAAAACTCTACAGCTCCAAATAGCCAAAACTGTTAGTCCAAAGTCGCTTGAAACTGTGGGGAAGGTTTGTAAAGTTGTTGGTGTTGGCCAGCCATTCTCATTGGCATCTTACAGAAATTAACCCCAGAAATTACCATGGTGCCTTTAAAAATCCCACTCCTCACCCTCAAACATTTAGGATATGGATCGGCTGCAAGTACATTAGCAAAAATGATGAAAAGCCAGGAGGCATTGCATGCAAGTGAGGAAAACCAAATATTTTCTATCAGCTTGGCTTCAGCAGGGTCCAAGGGGGATGTTTAAAAGCTGGGCTCCGGGGATGCGCAGTGAGGCTGGCACCAAGCGACGGCGCCGTCCCTCCCGCCCGCCCCCGCTCATTGCTCTAGTACCGTTTCCATTCTGAATTTGGTCAAATATTGGGATGGATGGTCTGTCTACAAACTCCTCTGTGTAGTTCACAAGCGCGTCCCGCACAACTTCGTACCCGGTCAGGACCACAACTTTCTGGAACCCAAAGTGGAGGGTGAAGATGGGGCCGTATTTTTCCGCAAGCTGAAAGAGAGATGAGCTGTGATGGTCAGAAAGGGAGGAAAGTGCCCGTTGCTTTCTGAAAGGAAACATTACATGCTGCTGCCCTGTTAGGATTGGCTACAGAGCCACTACCTGTAGAATGGTGCCTGTGAGCTGGAGCTCATCACATTGAAGCACAAGGCATTTTGTATGGATGCCTGGCTGGCATCATATGGATTTTAGGCTTCTTGACGTGAAAAAGCCACCAGCTAATCCGGTTTTGCTGTTAAAGGGAAAATAAATGAAGAAAAAACAAACCACCTACAGTTAAAGACTGGATCTCAAATGGCAACATAAGTTGGCACACCAGAGAAAGACAAAAACAGAGAGAACACTTCAGTGCAAATAATGGTGCTATCACAGAGGAAAGCTTTGGTATGGTGCTATCACAGAGGAAAGCTTTGGTATGGTGCTATCACAGAGGAAAGCTTTGGTATGGTGCTATCACAGAGGAAAGCTTTGGTATGGTGCTATCACAGAGGAAAGCTTTGGTATGATGCTCCTCTCATACCAAGAACTACTCCATCCCTGCTACTAGACCAGAGGAGCTGTTTGCCCCGTGTCAGGCATTTAGTTTGCCCTCGTAGACCACAAGTTGTAAATCCATGCCCTGCTTCTCAGACCTGGCTTGGGTACCTATAGCTCATCTGGGCACATCAGGAAAACCTACAGCACAAGTAGGAGGCTGCCCAAACCCCTAGCTGTCCCCACACTCGCATACAAAGTGATGGTCACTTTGCTCTGAGGCTCTGGATGTGTCTTTGCCAGGATGCAGAGAGGCTCTTTCACTGCCACACACCCCAGGACAAATTCACCAAGTTCTCTGCCATTCCCTGCCAAAGCTGTACCTTGCTGGGCTGTTTCCAAAGACAATGAAGTTCCCCAGGGGTCTGAAAAATCCCTTCAGGAGCATGCAGCCCTGCTGGCACGTCCTGCGTGAGCCCCCAGAGCTGCTGTGCTGTGCACAGGTCCCTGCTCCTCTTTGCTGATGGGGGAATTCATGCTCGATTAGTGCTGTTGTGTGCGCCTGCTGCTACGTGCCTGCATTTTACCAGGGTGAGACGGTCATGCCCCCCAACCCCTGCCTCTGTGTCTCCACTGGGGACCGTGGGAAGCTGACTGCTCTTGCCTACCTCAACCCCACTGCTGTGGCTGCATCTTGCTCCACGGCAGCTTGAAAAAAGCGCTTCAGGACAGCCATGAAGCATTTGTGCTAGGCTGGAGCTGGACGGGGAGCCACAGTCCAGATCTTCTGCCCAAGCAAACTCATGGTGTATGCGTGCAGCCTCTGCCCGTGCCAGGTCCGCTGGCGGCTTTCAAAGAAGAGAGGGGGGATCCCCCCACACCCTGAATACCCCCCCATGTGGGTGTCCAGCCAACAGGCAGCGGTGCCTGCGGCTCAATGCAATCACCGTTTTTCGCTCTCTATGGGGTGAGATGGAGGGATAACCTCTCTGGAGTAATCCCGAAGTAAAAGAAAACAAAGGTAATACCAAATATAGCCTCGCAGGTGATGAAAGCATGCGGAGAGAATTCCAACCTGAATAAACTGACCCCAGTCCTGCTATTGCTCATAACAACCCCAGGTGCTGGGAGCCTCACCCCATGGCAGCACTAAAGCCACCGCTTGGCTGCTCCCAGCGACGCGCCAGTGTTTGCTGAGCACCAGTGTTACAGGAGCTGCGTCGACTCCTGGTCATGAGCTGCCACTGTCTCTTTGCTCACTCTCTCCCTGACCCTGGCGCAGGTTGATCCCCAAGGGTGCTGTCTGCTGAGGCGAGGAGGGAGCACTCAGCAGCCTGACCCAAACGCCCTGGGCTGCGCCAGCCTCGTCTTGCACTGAAGAACAATTTACCACCATAAGCAGGGTAAGTTGTCTTAATTACAGGTTAATAGAAGAGCTTTCAGGCCATTCATTCTGGTTCCTTAGTGCAACTTTTCCATCCCTCTCTTGTACTGCTGTCTAGAATTTAACACGTATCAAATTTGTCAAAAGGGAAGTGAATTTTTTGCAATGGAGCATCTGGATTTGGCCCTCTCTGAGGCAGTTTTTAGGTCACTGGGTTGCTGAATTCCCCTTACCAGCTCTCCATAGTGGAAAGGATGGAAGCATTTTCATTCATTCATGTTAGTTATGTCCTAACTGTTCTAAAAGATTTCTAGGTGTCCGAGCTGTCAAATCAATATTTTAAATCCCACAAGCATTATATACTTCATGTACATCATCACAACTACATGAAGAAATCCCATATCACCCAGATGTCTTTTTATAATAGTTGATCGCTCATAAATGACACTACATCAACACAGATATTGGCTAGAAGAAGCCTAGAGAAAATGTTATAAAGCAATTTGCACGCCTTTACAATTTAGTTTGAATTAAAATAGACAAAAAAGTTCTCACTGATACATCCCAGGCAGCTTTAAAATGCACGAGGGTCTGGGTTTGGGGGTTTTTGTCCTACCTTCATTATTGTTTTATCTTGCCTTCTAAGATCCACCAAGTGCAGGTTACCAATGATCGGAAGAGGAGTTGGACCAGGAGGAAATTTAAAAGCTGATTTTTTATAGCCAGTTGAAAAATAGAGCACAGCTAGTAACACTGCTGCACAGAGCAGACAAATTAATGCAGGATCAGAGATAAATGAAATTAAAAAAGACATTTTTTAGTAATAATCTGGTTTTTTGGGAGTTAGGAGCAATAAAAATGCAGTGGCACTATTCAGTTTCTGCCAGCTGGCTTTCTGTTTGCTCTCTGCGATTGCTACAAGCACTCGATTCTTATTAAGGTTTGTAGAGTACCTAAATAAATACTGCATACTCCACCCTCTTTAAACACCTCAGAGAATGTGGTCTAAGCAGTTTGCAAAGCCTGTCCAGAAGTAAAGAGAGTTTCAAATTACAAACTCATGCATGTGTGTGCAAGAACATATACATGGGAAAAGGTGCTTGGCATTCCTCTATAACCTCCGCCTCCCCCTGCGACCGCAAGGTCCTTTCTTAGTAGTACTATGACCCTCCAAACACTCTGCTGACATGGGGAAATAAAGAGGTTTCTTTGAATCTTATTAGAAACCTTCATATTCAGATTTGGGTAGGGTTTGAGTTCTCCATGTTACTAGAGAGAAGAACACTATTGTTATGGGAGATTTTAGCTTTCTTGATGTCAAGTGGAGATCAAAGGTTGTTAATAATGCTAAAGCCCGTGTATCCCTGGGGGTTGCAGCCCATAAACCTCTTCATAAAGTCGGCTCTGAACTGCCCAGAAGGGATGTGATTTCAGACTTCGTGTCTGAAGTAGAGGACATGTAATAGCTAGCCACGGAAAATTAGCCTGGATCAAGTGATCATGACTGGATTCATGAGTGGAATGGAAAGACAAAATTAGATTTGAAACTTCTGGGACAATTCTTCATTTTGCAAGAGCAGCTTCTAAGAGACAGAGGGAAGAAGTTAATGAAGTTAATGAAGCCAGCTGACGTGGCAGGCTGGGAAAGGAGAGAGGAGAACAGAATTATTTTAAGTCAAAGATATGAAACACCTGGAGCTTGCATCTCTCATAAAAGTTTAAATTCTGTACAAAAGGAATTGAGATCTACCTGGTTGAGTAGTGGCTCTCAGGAGGATATTGGGAATAAACAAACAATGGAATACGATTGTTCAGGCAAGAAAGATCTGTCTACATGATCAGGAAACACAAGGGTGAAGGTACATTTATCCAAAGGTTAGATCATATAAAGGCTATTACTCAGCAAATATGGGTCTTCAGCCTTGCAAATGCAGAGGAGGTGGGGAAGGAACTGGACCTCATGTGGAGAAGGGCATAGCTGTGGTTCCACAGTCCCAAAGGAAACGGCTGCTTGGTTGCGCGCTGGAGCTGCCTGCGTGGTGTGGAGATGTTACGGCACGGCAGCCAACCAGAAGCAGAAGAAGTAAGTGTGTTGCAACGTTTTGGGGATTATTTTTTTTATTAGTTTCCAAGAAATGGGCTGGAGGCAACGGTTTCCCCCAGAGCATGCCTAGGATGACTCAACCCTGCCTGCCCAAGTGAGCGAAGAGGCAGAGGTTGTAAAGACAGGCAAGAAGGAGGAGGGCTGGCACAAGGTGCAGAACGTGGGCATGGCGATGAGAACTTGCAATGGCACATGCTCTGCACCCCATGCAAAATGTTTGTTCCTGCAGGGTTTTGTTTGACCAGCAGCACCCTGTAGTGCAAAAGTTACGTGTTGCTGCAGCTCTCCTGGTATTTCATCCTTGCCCCGGGAGCTGCTGATATCATAAAAAGGCCTTTCAGAAAGAGACAAATTATTTCTGAAAAGCCAGGGCTGGGATGGGGGTCGGAGGGAGTGTATTGGGTGTTTTTAAACTGGGTTCTGAGTGCAATGCATTAAAATGACAAAGGTAAGTCAAGCTCTTGCGATGACAAGAAATTCCTGTCTCAATAATGTGTCTGGTACGTGTTTTGCTGTGGAGGCTGCACTGCTACGTGCTGCCCTGCCTGAGCACACAGAGCCGAGCACAGAACACCTGCCAGGCGCTGAGACCGCTCCGGGTGCATTCCTGGGGCAGCCGAGCCCCTGAGGGTGCTCGCAGCCAGGTTGTCCTCGGCCCCTCCTGCCCACATGGCACTCCACTGTGTGCAAACCTGCTGGTGCTGGTGAGGACTCAGCGGATGGGCATCATCCACCGAGCCCTAAGCACAGCTGCTGCGCTGCCCATCAGACAGCCTGGGGAGAAGCAGCCAGTAAAGCAAGACTCCTGCTTCCTCTAAATTAGCTTAAATCCCTCCAAATCTCTGTGCCTTCCCTGCCAGCCCCATATTCAACCAACAGTGCATCTAGACCTGCAGCCTCAGACAATTCCTGCTGGCTTTTACTGTGATTAGTTCCTTTTAAGCGAGGACAAGAGCTATAGGAATTGCTGTAAGAGGCCACATCAGAGAGTTGTCTAGAGCCATGTCCCAGATAGCAGCCAGATCCAGGCACAACAGGAACTCCAAGGGCACTGTAAGTTAATGTATTACCCATCCAAGAAAATATTTTTTCCTGATCTTGTCTAGAGTCTAGTTTTTATGTTGAAGTACCTGGAATTGCATCCTCTCTCCAGTGTTAAAAGGCTGTAGCACGCATAAAAGTCTGTTTCCTTTTATTAGCTTAAATTTACTGCCATTTACTTTAATTTTCCATTATGCCTCTGTGATTAGAAAAGATTGATGGAAGTAGATGACTTGTCTTCTCTGGACATTGCATGGCCTTACTCTTCCTACATCTCTTCTCCATCTCCCCTTCACAGCAAACAAATACAATCAGGATGCAAGTGAAGTGTTTTTCCTTCTCCATCCTCATTTTAATTCCCTCATGTCCCAACTTCCCCTGAAGTCAGTATATCCTTTTGGGAGTGTGGTATCCAGAGCATAATAGCATCTCAACTGCTTGTCTGTTTCCCTGGGACCAATGCAAGAGAAAGCCTTGCATGATGCACTTCAGGAATCTGTGAGGACTCCTTAATTCATCAAATAATGAGTTCTGAAATTGTTCCTGTAAGTCAGCAAGGATACAATTCCATGTGGAGAGTTGCTAACAAAGCTCCAAGGTCCCAGGTTTTGTATATAAACTGCATCAACACATGAACTGTGCATATGATTTTGATAGGAGATCCCTTTGAAGGGGACAATTGCTTAAGTGTTAAAAAGACCTTTTCAGTCGTGACTTTGTGGAGTTACAAATTCAATCATTTTCTTTAAGCTGTTTGTGTCTATGAGTATTGCTCACTCTTTTTATTGTTAAACATGTTCTGGCTGCACATTGCCGAGGGATCCCTGAGCTCACCTCTCTAGTGTGGGTGTGTTAAAGGCGGCACAGTCCGACTTTATCAGTTTGACTCCAAATCAACTTCACCCTGCAGCACCAGATAGATCAACAGCAACAGAGCAAAATATTTATTTATTAGGTTTCTAGTAATTAGACTGCGAGTACAGCAACAGCAAAACCGATGTAAGAAAATGTAGCAGCAAAAGCTTTCTTGTTATATAGCTTGTCAAGCAAGCTCCTTGAGATGCACCCAGAAGCTGGAGCTGGCCCTGTGGTACAATGCATGTGCAGGCAGAAGGTGCAGTACAGCTATTAGCATGCTGCCTTTAGTTGCACGAAGTAAAGCCAGTGTAAAGAGTCAGTGTCCTGACCAAACTGCCCTACTAGTCTTGACTGCCCAGCCTTGTCACCCCTTCATGTTCTCTTCTTCCTTTCTTTCCTTCCATTTGTAGCACAGATCAGCTTTAGAAGACAGCGACTGTAGTTTTATGTTATAGATTTACCATAACTGCCCCCTCTGTCTCTGTAACTTTCTGTTTCTCCCTTTTCTTTTTTCATCCTGCCTTCAAACCAAGACAAAAACATCTTCAGTGACTCACTGCTCCCTAACCTGTATCTTGTTTTGTACCTGTTTCACTTCACATGAAGAAACCTCTTCTCTTGTTTCTCTGCTACCATTCAGATTTCACACACGTACACGCTTCTCTCCATGGGTGTAGCCTTGCAGGTACAGCTCGTTGTTCCTACTCCTAATGGCTGCCACATGAAATAAGTCATTAATTGTAGTAATCAAAGAGCTGCTTTAGCCACAGTCTCTGGGGTGTCACCAGCTTTCTACAAAGTTGAAAGTTGTTATGACAAGTTATGGGTACTAGTGAGTGACTTGGTTTTGAGTTCTAACTTGCTTCTCCTTCCAGACTCTATTACCAGTTTTGCATCTATTTTCACAGTGACTATGTTCAAAATCCAATTAGACTTGATAGTGATGCAGGATCTCTTCTGGCAGAATATGAGCATTATCACCTCTGAATTTGTAACTTCAGTTCCTACCTAAGAGGCCAAAGCATGTCTGCAAGCACCAACATTTTGCTTGCAGTTCTCATTGCAATGGTCCTGCTCCTGCTATATACTGAGCACATACAACTTCTGTGAGAGCCTGTGGCAGTGATATTTGCTCAGCAGTGCAGGCTGATGTGCTACTCTGCCTGGAGACCTTGCTGCCTATCCCTGACCTAAGGAATGTCTGGAGAGGAAGACAACTTGAAATGCCAGGGGCTGTGTATCTGGTGTAAAGCTGAAGATTGCAACCTTGTCTAAAGAGTTTAAACCCCATTTTCAGTCAAATGGAAAATATTGTCCGTATTCATCCCAACACACCTGATACACAAGACTGAAGTTTGAATTAGGAGCCTGAGGGTGATGATTCACCCTGCAGTCAATGCAGAGAGGGAGCAATTCAAACCTTATGGCAGTTGAACCATCCAAGGAGCCTGTCTCTCTCTGTGGATGGTAGAGAAGATCTAGAGAGCAACTATGGCTTCTAAGGTGCAAGTGGAGAAGAGGACTGAGCCTCTCTCGGCTCTCTGATGGGAGCACAGCAGTCCTGCTGCCTGGCCCCAGGCTGCATCACCCTTACACGGCCCCGGGCTTATGTCTAGTTTTAGCCGTGATGATGAAACTATTCACTTTCAGGTCTGTGTTTGGTCATTTTCTGCCAGTTTAGGGATCTAAGCTGGCCCAGTAAGGATCAGAGTGCCAAAGCCAGCACAAAACCAGAAAAGGTGAGGGAATGGTAGAAACGTGTTTCTTAGCAGAAGCGGAAAGGTGCTAGATAAATAGGCTCCTCAGCATAAAGTGCCTAGTGGGAGTTGGAATGAACCTACTTCCCAAACCACTCAGATTGTTTTCTGATAACTGTCCCCTGCCTGGCACTTGGCATCAGCCCATGTTACACCCTCATGTCTGGGACTCTGTAATAAAGATAAGGCAGATTGTATCACACAATGGAAGCTCAGTCTGAGGCTCAGCTGAACAACCGTCTTGGGGAGATTTCTAGATCCATTAAGTGTCTGTTGTCTCCATCTGGGCCATTGCTAATCAGCTCTGCTATAGAGCTTGGACTTCAGGCTGAGAAATTCCCCATGGAGGCTCTCAGGGAAGAGCCTCTGATGGGTTACATCTTTAGAGAAGCCTTGAAGACATTTCATTCTTTCAAACAGCACTAAAAACCGCATCTCTGATGTGCTGTGCCAGGAATGAATCACACTGTTTCTGAGCACAGTACTCAGGGGTGACTGAAGGGTTTGTATGATACAGACAATGCAAGAACTGTTCTAGAGAATGGCATGGATGAGGGAAAAAGAGCAGTGCCCAGTGTATTCCTTCCCCTAAAGCTTAGGTGCAGACAGCTTTTTAGCCAACACTAGACTTGTTTTCAAGCTTGAAGAGTTTACTACACTAACTCTATTTTGTTTGATCATTTATAGGGTGCAGCACAAACCAGGTGAGGCATGGGGCTCAAGGTAAAGCCAACATCAGCAGTGAGATCTAGGTCTGACTTATCCACTCCTGGAGGAGGGTGGAAAACAAATTTGCGGAGCAAGCCTGCAAAGAAAAGGAAGAGCTCCATTTTGGCCAGTCCTTCTCCAATGCATGCCCTTCGTCCTGAAAACAAGCAGAACAGAAGTAAATGATGAGCACCATAACTGTTGGTGTTGTCCAAGACCTTCTAAGCTGGATGTACAGTCTGTAAGAGCAAGCTGCTAAGGTAGGAAATTTTTCCTTCCCTCCTTTTCTTTGTAGATTAAAGGTGCTACTGATTTGGGCTTAAACAACAGAAAGCCTGTAGGTGTGCAAGACCATTCGGTGACTATGGGTAAACCAGTGTCTCTCAGATCTTCAAAGGAAGAGGTGGTTACCTACAGCAGTGGTAGACAGGACAATGACCAGAAATCCCTTATCCTATATTCTGTGTCCATGACTTTCATGCTTTCCTCAATTAGTGGCAACTGTGTCTTTAGCCTAGCCCCAGATGGTACACGCATTACCCCCTCACCTATGGAGAATGGAATAAATGCCTCTCTCCTAATGAAGTTCCCATCGGCATCCAGGAAGTGAGAAGGGTTGAACTGGTCTGGGGTTTTCCAGTGCAACTTGTCATTCAGAGCAGAGGTCAGCAGCGGAATTATCTCTGTACCCTGTAATGAACCAAAGAAACTCATGGTAGATGTTTGGAGCAGATCACTTTCCTAGTTGAGCCAGGTTGCTCTCGTTTTTCTAATGTGAAGAGGCAAAAAAGACTAAGCCATGACAAACAGAACTGGGGGAAGCTTCCCCGTCCCTCTGTGGCTCTGCCTGTCATCAGTAGCTGCTGCTTTCTTTTGGGGCCACAAAATATTCCCTTCTTTCAGATCTTCAAAGATAGATGCTGAAGTAGCGGCTCTATATTTGGCATAATAGATTCAAATGAGTGTGATTTAATTAAACTCTCTAGTTGTTCTGCATTCAAACAGCTGTAACAGACTACAGCCCAGTGAATGTTTATAACAGCTGTCCTGGTTCCAAGACAAAGAATCACGTGATAGATTAAACTATTTAGATTTTTATACTTTTTTCTTATCTGCTTTCAACAAAAGTAAAACGAATCTCTGCAGTGTAAGCTGCTAGCCTCAAAACTCACCTTAGGAATCACATAGCCTCGGAAATTTACATCAGTAGGAGTGGATCGTGATACACCCATTGGGACAATATTGGCAAACCTTTGTATTTCATGTATCACTGCATCTGTATAAGGCATTTTTTTCCGGTCCTCCAACTTAGGCAGCTCTCCTGGTTCAATGACGTGGTTCATTTCTTCCTGAATCTTTCCTTGGAGAGAGGAAAGGATAAAGAAGCTCTTATCTTGTAGCTAAAATGGCCTCCAGTCTGGCCAAGAGAAAGAAAAGAGAAAACTTTGAGGGGTATTTGGGAAGTGAAGAAGTGGGCAAGTCAGTGCGTGGTTCTTTGAGGTTTGTTGTTGAGTCAAGGAAGCTTGAATGGAGTCACTACAGTACACCCCATGCCTGATTCTGATCACACACCTTTATTACCCCATAGTCTTCAACAGAAACCAGATCAGAATCAGCTCCTGAGCAGACCCTTTAGTGATATAAGCCCACAGCCTGCAGGAGAACAAAAATCCAATCTAACTGTAGACTGGCCCTTAGCCTCTCCCACTTGGCTGGGCTGGTTTATTGCAACCAAGTTGAATAAAATCCCATTGTAAAGTCAACGGTTGTTATCTCTCTCAGAGTACTCAGAATAATTAGACAACACTTAATGAGTTCTACTCCTTTCCACAACCAAAGCCTTAAGCATGCAACAGTATATTGTACAAGAGGACTTCTCAGCCTTACTCTGAATTTCTGGGTATTTCATCATCAAAAGAAGACCCCAGCGCACAGTTGTAGAAGTAGTCTCAGCTCCAGCAGAAAAGAGGTCCAGGGTTGAAAACAACAGGTTTCCATTATCAAACATAGTGTGGGGTTTCTTGGACTCCTTCAAAACATACAGGTAATGGCCATAAGTTTTATAGCAAGTGATACCGAGGTGTGACTCTGTTGCAACGTTTTTATTTGCATTTTAGCTTTTTTTGTGACTACATGCTCTGGGAAACTAAACGTTGTTTTTTTTAGCATTAGGGCCTACGCTGTGTGGAATTTGTCTGGTCTCGAGCATATACGCAGTCCCCAGGTCCAGATGTTAGGTTAGCTGGAATTTAGTTACTGCAATGAAGTTTATTACTGTGCGTTTCTTACAGGAAGGTTTGGGATGATCTCCTCCTTGCATATGCTGTGTGGTAACTTATTTCACCCACATGGGACATCTTGACAACTACATCCCTTTAACTAGCAGTTTCAGTGGAGCTATGGACTGAGTACAGCACAGTTCACTGTGAGTACGATCTTTGATATATTCCACTCACTGAAATTGTTTCACTCACTCACTGAAATGTGTTTCCACTCACTCCCAGTCCCTGACAAATGGTCAGTCCCAATAGTAAGTCAGAACTAAGAGAATAGGAAGATTCTGAGACTTAGATTTAAAGTACCTGTTGTTGCTTCATCAGATAGGCATCAACAAAGCCTGTTAAGTTATTTTCATTAAACTCTTCTTTGTGTTCCTGGAAGAGCTTCTGGAGAAAAGCATTCAGTTCACTGACGTTTTGTAGCACAGTCTTGGAAGCTCCGGAGAGAAATCCAAGGGACGGGTAGAAATTATATAACTGTGGAGCAAGAGAAGTCTCACTGTTAATTGGCATTTGGAACACATACTGGTATCTCAATTCACGCTGCTGGTCCCTTATCCCATGCCCTGACATTTCAGGCTGTAATTCCCCCACATTTTCTTGTACAGTCCACTCAGCCATGAATTGCTGCCGAAATAGAGTGTACTCTCTGTTACATCTCTGCATGAGTCCTTGCCATGATTTTTGAGAGACTCATCAGCCTAATCTTCTTTCAGGGCTTCCAGTTGTGTAAGTGGTGGGACAGAGGGTCTCAGATATAAAAAGCAGGAATGTGAGCATTGTACTTATTCCAGGGAAAATCCTCAGGGGTGTCACATCCTATGGCAGCAGGAGGGACTTGAACTGGCCACCTCCACAGACAGGCAACATTGCTGTGTCAACATGGTACTTTCCAAGCCAATTAGCTAACCCAACTATACTGCTCCTAGGAGCCGGACTGACATATGACATATGGACATACAAGCTCTCAGGAGGAAGGAGGTTTCTCACCCCCATCATCCCATGAGAGCTGTGCACATCTTCAAGGACACCCCTTGAATTGTCTGCCCTGCCAGACAATTAAATAAACACCTGTCTCGTCCTAAGAGAATGCCTGGTACACAGTGTGTAACTCTGACCTGTGCTTGGGTGGTGCTTTTTGGGGCTTAGTTAGTCTGGAGTTACACCTCAGAAAGATTACTCCACTGGCATTCAAAGCAGCAGCTTTATGTCAGGAAGGAATGGGCTTATGTCAGCTGTTAGTTTGCTAAGATTGAGTTTCAGTGGCCAAAATAAAAGAAAAAGAAGTTTGTCAAATACCGTTCGAGGAGAGGCAGAACTAAGAGTTACTGAAGGTGTAATACAAGAAGGAAGACTCATGATGGCATTTCAGGGCTGATCTCTGATGTGAGAGACATATTGTGCTTCTGCTGTTCAAATCGGGTAAAATGGTTCCTTTTGTAAAGACTTTGAGGTGACTAACAAAGTCACTAAGCCCAGGGGCCTGGGAATCTGTGCATTGAGGATACAGAACCGCAGATGTGTTTAGTACAGGCTGGCTGATAATGTTCTTGTTCACGCCTCGAGAAGCAAGATGTAGGAGGCCAGGAAGACAAACAAGGGCAACAGGATATCCCCTAAAAAACCAGCAGCTAGAACATAAAATAAAGCTCTTACCAGCACCATAGGGGAGCCCAACAGCTTTACATTTTCATTTAACAGCTTCAGCAAATTTAGAAATACAGGATCATCATATTCAAACCTCTCTCCAAACAATATAGAGCAGATGACATTGGATACAGCATTGTTGAGTATCATCTTCGTATTAAATGGCTTCCCTGTATTTCAAGCAATGAAAACACATGACAATGTGATTATGCCCGTTTCAGCCTGGTTTCCAATGGAAATTTAGTCCTGAGCTCCCACAGTCAAAAACTCATTCACCACCCAGAACACAGAGCAGGGAACTGGGTGTCAATGTTCTAAGGTCTCAGTTCAATAACCTACTTCAGCACATGCTGAACTTTAACCGTGAGATATAATTTTGTGTTAAACTTTCATTAATCTTTATTGTTCTGCTAGACACGTTTTCTGTCTCTGGATGAAATTCTTGACACTCACCATGATGGGATTCAAAGTATTTAATGAGGGAATTCACTTCCTCCAGGATTTGGAACTCAATGGTTCTCTTCCCCATTCCAAAATCTCGCAGTGTAGACAAGGTGAATCTTCTCATAGTTTTCCATAGCTCTCCATGGCTGAATGCTATGCCTAAAATAAAGGTATAACATCCTTAAGTTACCCATGGTTAGACATTTGTAAGACCTTCTTAAACACTGATATGCAATCTGCTCAGTGCAGTGTCATACAGAAAAACAGCAATCTGTAAGAGGATGACACTCTGCTGTGGGAATATAACAGACAAAGTTCAAAAATTAACCAGCCAAAAGTCCACTTACCATTTCCTTGTGTCATTTTCCTAAAAATGGGTATTTCTGCTCTCTCGCCAAATTCTTCAGCATGATTTAAAAGGGCGTCCTTGATGGTCTCGTATCCAGACAGTACCACAGCTTTCTTGGGTCCAAAATGCACAGTGAAGACATTGCCATATATCTTGGAGAGCTATCAAGGTGAATAAATACATTCATTCAAAACCAGACCTGGACCTAGACGCTAGAAGTAGCCATCCTAGGTGGTTTCTAGTCCAAAAGGACCCTCCAGGCCCTGCCTGAAATCTCCAGGTGCTGCTGTAATGTAACTAATGAGCAAGAGCTATCAATCGCCAGCATCTCTGCTTGCACCCTGTTTGCACAACAAGGTGTCTGCTATCACCACTCCTATCAGAGGAGAAGTCAATAAAATGCCTTTGCATTCCTGTGGTGTTCTGCAGTAACAGGCCAGCGTAGCAATACCATTTGGAGGCTGGCTAGAAAATGTGGTAGCAGGCAGGCCTGTTTATTTTAATGCCGTTGACCTGAGGCAAGTGGGGGTGCACACATCTTTGAGGCTAAAGCCACAAACACTACCAAAACAAAGCTAAACAATAACTCTTTCGTTCAGGACAGCACTTGTCTCTAATTATGGCAAGGTGGGTAGTGTTGCAGTCATCACAAAATTATTTCTGGCCACCAGAAACTTGAATCCCACTAAGAAGCATATTCTTGTAGATAGTGTCACAGGAGCTCTAGGCTTTTCCAGCAAATTAAATGTGAATCATCTGTTACACAGAAGGGTGGCTTTGACAATCCAATAATTCACTCGGTATTTTAGACTTTGTTTAATCATACTGCAAGCCATCCGCTCCAAATGTCTTCTTGTTTCCGATGTGTCGGGGTTGCCATTTGCTATGCATTAGATGCATACCGAAAATTCAATTTCAGATCAGAAGCAGCTCCTGTTTTACAGCAGACAAATTGAATTTGTTTTCATCAAACGCTGGTCTTACGCCTTGGGAGATAACATTAACACTGGTTCTTTCCTCCAGCCCAGGGCAGGGCATCACAGCTGCCTCCTACCCTTCCTTTGGTCATTTCTTTGCATTAGTACTTCTTGGCATCAAACATACTTTTTCTCAGCAACACACGTATTGGATATGGCAAGCCTGAAAGCTTAAAACAAGCTGCTTGGCAGATTATAGGAAATTAGTCTGGTGCCTTCATGTCACATTTGTATCATAAAACCACCCAGTACTGCGAAAAACAGTTGCTCTTCCAGGCTGGCACCCTCAAGCATACCAGTAATCATTTCTGCCCTCTACACAATGCAAATACAATCACATCCCCATTTCCCTAGTTGCATTTCTCACTTCGGGAACTGTACGTTTTCCTTCTGCCTGCTTGCTCAGACCCTACCTCTGTTAGCGACTGGAAGGGCTTTTTCAGGTCCACCACATTCAAGTTTCCGATCACAGGAAGAGGTCGTGGCCCAGGAGGCAAATTGCAAACAGACTTCTTCAAGCTGGTGCAAAAGCAAAGGAGTGTGACGAGCCCTGCTGCCAAATAAAGCAGTGAGCTAAAGCCCACATACTGCAGCAAACTCTGTATGGCCATGTCCACATCGAAGTGTGGTATAAGCATCTTGGCATCCCTTTTATAGCCATTCTGTTATTGCTTAAACACACCTTCTGGCTTTACATAGAGAAAAAGATTCTAAGGTCTTGTTTGCTTCCATTTAGATCAGATTTTCCTGCTATATAAAGCACCCTATTTTATTCTGGAACCTGGATTAGGTTAAGCTAGAGCTCCTATTTCATCTACAACACTGGAGCAAGGTGTTTGTTTTCCAATGAAAATCTATGTAATGGACGGTCTATGTGATTTCAGGGACAGAATTAAGGGACAAGACCAGGTCATTGGCCTCAGCTGGACCACTAGTGATGCAATGGAGGAAGCAGGACAAAGGAGGGAAAGCCCACAACAGCACGTGGCCTAAGGTGCACCTGGTGAGAAAGTCCTCAGGGAAGACAAGGCTGACCAAGGAGGAGCTGGAATGGTGGTGGCATGAAGATGTGCTAATTCAGGACTGCAGACAGGAGTAGGTCCACTTGTAGGTGACAGCTCTGATTCTCTTTGCTTTCCTGCTACCCCTTTAAATCCACCTCCTTAAGCAACACAGTGTTTTCATTGCTGATACTGTTATTGATTTTTGTCCCAAAAATCCTCTACCAGCAATCCCAAAATGCTTCTGAAACCACTTGACTCACTATTTTGCAGTTCACTGTCCAGAGGATTGTGTGCCTGGATGTTCACCTCTGTTTCTAAGTTTGATGATGACTCCTTCCCATCTGTCCTGCCTGTTTATGAGCAGACACATGCAATTCACTGGGAGAAACCATTGCCTCTAGCAACGCTTCTGCCTAGATTGGGAAAGAGATCCTGTATTTCTGTAACCTGGGAGGAGCCAGGGCCAGGCTCTGTAGCTGGACAGGCAGAAGACAGAGGATGGATGCTGCCTGGGCAGCTATTGCAGAGCGGGTACCTGCCAGGAGGAGCACAGAGCAGCAGCTTCGGCACTCCAGGTGCAGTGAGTCATGGGCCATGCCAGGGCAGGGTCCTGCAAGAGCCCGCGTGCCTGGGTAACAGCTCCCCAAGAGCCACCTGCACCCTTTGCATCCTTAGGGGATGAGAACAAAGCAGAAGTGATCATGAACAAGGGGCCACAGTATTAAATGGTGGCTCTGGGGGAAGGAGCCAATTTGATGCCCTGTCACATATTCTCAGGCTGGATGTTTTGCTTCTCAGCTGCAGATTCTGTCACTTTTCTGAGCTGTGCTGCTGTTCAACCCTTTAGAAACCTTTAGTTTTAATAATATTTTTGCTAGAATCCTCCAAGGCTCCCGGGTGTAGGCTCCACTGATGGAAAAATGATGATTATTTATTAATAACAATAAAAGTACATTAGCTAAAGACCAGGGGAATCAATGAACTCTAACTAGACTGACATGAAAAAGGTGTCTGGACATCTGCCTGTGCTCCAAGGTTTGTCCTCAGTAGTGGAGTTTTTCACAGGGCTGGGAGAATTACACTGTGCAGAAGAGGCAAAAAAAAGGAGGGCAATGGATGATCATGTCCACCTCAAGATTTGATGCACAACTATGAAGGTCCTGGTCTGCAGCCTCTTAGACATTTCCAAGAATATCTTGCTCTTCCACATTCTTCTCTGAGCAGTGTTGTGACCATTGTGTCTCTTGAGACTTTATAGGATACAGTAAGAGTGAGGAAAAATTCCTACATGGGTGCACTTGGGTACCAGTGGAGGGAATTTTCCTGTTTCTGTTCACAGGATGAGGGAGAAAACGTTGCTCCTACTCATGTGTCTTTGTTTTTCTACTAGCCTTCTTTAGGTAAGCAGATTTTGTGGGCATAGCTCAGGGAAATAATCGGTTCCTCCTAGAAAATGAGCTTGTACATTAAACGGCTACAGAGTCATCTAACTCCTGTGTGCTCATCTGGAGAAGGACACATAATCTGCTAATGGGACATAGGTTAATAACGCCACAGTAACAGTAGGATAATGCAGAGAAAGAGCTGTTATAAGGCCATAATTCAGTCAATGAGTTCTGATCACATAATAAACCATGAGAGTGAACACTAAGAGCTTGTGTGCCTTGCAAGGCTCTGCAACTGATTTACAACCTCAAGAGATGCCTATCAGCCCGTTCATTGTTATCAGGGATATATAAAGCATGAGCACACCCTATTAAACATTAACATTTTTAAAGACTCAGATGTGTTAAAACTCAGGCTGCTCCTTGCTAATGGATTTTGCTCACCTTGACAAATGCCAATGCAAAAAGAAATCTAAAGCCTTCCGACTTTAATCTCTTTCCATTTTTCATAATTGCTATATTGTTTTATTGGATTACACCTGCTTCTTCCCATCCTGCAAATTGTTGTTTCTATAGGATCACTACAGGGTAGTGAACAATATCTCGAGTGTTCACTGTGCTCATTCTGATACAAATAACTTGTACTCAATTTCTTTCATTTATCTTTCAAACCAGTGTGTATTGCCCATCTACTCTGGGGGAAAAAAAAGTCCTGAAACTTTTAAAAAGCATTATTTTATTGTGTATTTTTAACTAAAGATTCTTGGGTTTTTTTCCCATACTCTGAGCTGAAGGATTGTATACAATGGGGCTGGTCTCTGGAAGAAGAAAATAAAAAAAATCTGTGCATGGGATTAGTGCATTGTCACTGTGCAGAGCCTAAGCGGACATTATTTCCCACTCATGTTAAGCATTTATCCCTTTCAGCAAGGAACCATTCTCAGGAAATTTGTTGCTCTTAAAAGCCTTGTTCTTAGGCTGAATAGACATCATTCCTTCATGAGTCCCACTCAGTGACAAAATACATGGTAGATTCTAGGATTTGGTGCTCATAATATACTTCATAATATGTATCTCTATAAAAATATTAGCAGAAAATCCATCGTGACTGTAGCCAGAAGCATGATCTTCTGGGCACTGCACTTAACATCCACAAGCCAAGGCAGCCTGACCTGTGAAGTTGATATTGGGAAGGTCAAGTTATGAAGAATTTATTTTCAAAATACAATCGAATAGATCAAATGCTACAACATAGCTCCACAAACCTTTTGTTTCTGGGTCTGTATCTTGTCTATCTCAAGCAAAAATTATATTAATCCAAGGGTAATTTGAGGCATATGACAAAGGATGATTAGTTGGTAGATATCTACAGAACCAGTGTTCCAACATCTTACTTTTGGGCCCCCCATCTCGATGCACAGAGATGTGGATTTAGATATAGCAGAATTGCAACTAGCAGCATAAGAAAAAGTTTTGCTTTCAGTGCAGTATTGCTATGTCTACAACATTCCCCTCTAACTTGATGAGGATTTGGCTCAGTCAAGACAGAAAATGAGCTATCATTCTGTACATCTCTGTAAAGCACATAACATATTAAGGCCCTGACCTTACTGTCATGAAACTATGATTTCCCTGTAAGTGCAAAAAAATAATATTTCATTAATCATCCACAACAGAAATCCCCGTTCTCCAGACTATTCTGGCAATATTCTGCATTTTTGCTTGTCTAGGAACCTGAATTAAAAGGTAGAAAAATGGTTTACAACAGCCCGTGGCAGTGATGTAGCAAGACACCTTATGTAAGAGCTGGCGGTGAGCTTGGTGTGTGAGGGTGAGGCGTAGGAATGAGTGATCCTGGAAGGATGTTTCTCTGAGGTGTGTTCTGTGCCTGGGCTGGGAACAGCAGTCTCAAGGGCACAAATTCCAGCATGTGAATGTGCTTGGTCTTGTTCAACTGATTAATTTCTTGCAGTTATCTCAACTCAAGCTACAAAATCCCCTCATATTTTACTCAAAGCCTTTCATAGCTTGTCAATAAATTATTTCCAAATTAACTACCTGATAGTTTAGATCACTAGGCTCCTAAAAGATCCAGCATGGTGAAAGAGAGAAAATGATGAAAGTCCCAAACTTTACCCTTCCCATAAAAAGGAATAAAGGTTCTGCTCTGGTGTATTATTCATTTTAGTGCTTCCAAAAATAATTCTTAGTGTGGAAAACCTCCTTCTGAAGCTACATTTGTATAACTGACGGATAAGCACAAATAGTGGAATAAGTTTTCGGTGTGAACTGACGACACTGTAAACGAGTATTTTTAAATGTTGTGTTACTCCGTAATTAATGACTAACAGCTCTTAATCAAGCAAAGGTGGGGTTTTGTAATTTATCAAGCTGCGTAACTTGAAAGGGGAAGATCCAAGATTTTCCTTCATTTGAGGAGCCTTCTAATTTCAGCCTAATTTTTGGAAAGGATTCCAGACTAGAGATTCTGTAAAACACCGAATGCTTTACCAATTATCTGATTTCTGTTGTACAGCGGGCACCTTTTTACTGAAACAGCTGTTTCAGATTTCCCTGGTGCCATGAGAGTCTCTCACTTCTTTGAAAGATAATATATGTAAAACATTCAATTCTCTGTCCGTGGCACTGTTCTTTGTGGCACTGTTTTTATTGAATTCTTTTGGAACCGATTGGCTTAATCTGCAAATGAGATTTTTTTTCTTCATGCTGATTATCTAATGGGGGTTTCATTTGATCTCCTTGGGAAAAACACATATTAAACTGCTAAAGCACATGTATTAGAGCCTAAGACAAACTATCCCTCTAAAGGGAACTCTAGAAGATACAATTGATATTTGCAATAAAAACATTAAGTAAGCATAGCCAAAAACTTGCTACTATACTTGACCTGAATTTGGGCAACTACAAAATTTAAGACTGCAAAGAAAGACACTAAGTTAATTAATTAATAGATAATCAGAACATGTAGATGTAGTACGATAGAGCAAGTTGATATAGCCTTTGTATAGGATTGTTGCTGCCTGGGAATAATTCCACTGTGAGATCCCTGTATACCTTTTTCCTTTGATTTCTTCCTTCATCGCATGGGGAATCAGCAAGACAATCACTGTGCCAGAAACTAAGGAACATAATTTGGGCCACTTGCTAAAATCAAGTGCCTTGATGCTTCAGTTAAACTTGTCCAGATAAACTAAAGCTTCTTCTCTGCTGGTCAGTCCTCTGAGATCTGGGAGCCAGTTTCCTGCATGTATTTATGAAAGAGGAGTATCTCCCTTTTACTATTAGGTGTTATAAGGAAGTCAAGTGGAAAAGTGCTATTTAATGTATAATAAAAAAACCTCTATTGTTCATAGCCCTGAAAACATAATAATAAATAAAACCTTGTATTTCAGGCTGTGTAAACCAGTTGCTTATGTAATAGAACATGGTGTAATTTTCCATTTACAATTTCAAACTCTAATAAGAACGCAATCAAAGCATAAACAAAATGCACTTTAAATGGGGCTGCAGGTAATATTTCCATAATGGCTGTCCTTAAAAATTGCAGCTGTTTCTTTTTTTTTTCCCAGCCTCAAATTATTTTTACTTATCTCAGTCATTTAATTAAAAGAAAAACAACATTAAGCAGATGAAAGACCATCTTAAACCAATTGCAGCTACAGGCAGAGAATCAAAAAAGCTCCAACAGCATAGCCTACAGTTAATGCTTGGGTGCGTTAGATTAACACCATTTCTTATCCCCCTTTCAGGATGGGATCAGAGCCTTTGCAGAGAGTATGCGGTAAATCTGCGGGCAAAAGGGGTGTTTGCCTTGGTTATCTGTCGTGAGGATCCTTAAGTTCACCATTTCCCAAGCATCTGCCAACTACCGCTTGGCTTCACTGGCCTCACTGGCATAGTGGGAAGCCATCTGCTCATCCACTGCTTGTAGGAGGCATAAAATAACTCGGTGCTGCCCATCAAGTTTGTGCACAGCGTTAAACCCAAATCATTCTGTGATTCTGGCACAGGTTGCCCAGGGAAGTCGTGGATGCCTCATCCTTGAAGGTGTTCATGGCCAGGTTGGGTGAGGCTTTGAGCAGCCTGGTCTGGTGGGAGGTGTCCCTGCCCGTGGCACGGGTGTGGAACTGGATGGGCTTTGATGTCCCTTCCAACTGATGCCGTGAAAAGCCAAACTCAATAATCAATGCCAATTTCATTATTAAGCAGGTATTCCTTTAATAAACGGCACTGGGGTACACATGGGATATCCCACCTAATATGTCCAACTGCTGAGACTGATTACATGACTTTTATACTGGATCCACATGGATTCTGGTAAGTACCGGTTAAACCTACATATCCATATAGATTCCTGGAAATATATTACACGACCATTGTTTTTCCAGGAACTTATTATCCTAGTTTTTCACCCACTCATGTATGCACATCACAGTTTCTTTGTGTCTTCAGAAGCCTTAGATGGTCTTTATGTTATCTCCTCCCTCACTGTGTCCTCCTGGTGAGCTCAGGTCTGTCTTTTGTCCTTTCAACAGAATCATAGAATAGTTTGGATTGGAAGGGACCTTAAAGACCATCCAGTTCCAACCCCCCTACAATGGGCGAGGACTTTTAATTGATTTGTTCCTTGTTTCAACTAGTAAACAATCTAAACTTCTTTTATAGTCATATTCTTTCTAACTGCAAGCTGGCCAAGATTTCATTCTTATTACTCTTATTATTCTTACTATTGCTTATGCGAATTCATCGCTTCCTTCCAACCCAAACCGTTCAGTGATTCTATGATTTGGTGAATTAGGAAAACAACGAGGCTTTTAGAAGCAGAAAACGGTTTATTCCACAAGCTACGGTTAGACCCAGGAACCTGGAGAACCACCTCCCCAATCCTCCCTCAGCGAGGGGCAGCCCCCTCCGCCCCGGGCCAAGATGGCGGGCGGCGCCAGCGTCTCCATGGCGACGCGTGCCGGAGGCCGGGCCCTGCGGCAGTGGCGTCGCCCTGTGACGTCATCATGGTACCGCCCCCTGCGCCGGCGGTCACGTGCAGCGCTCGATTCGCTCGGCGCTCGCTGTGGGATCGCCGCTCGGCGTTCTCCGCGGCGGCCGGTGCGGAGCGGGACCCATCCGGGCCTATCCCGGTTTATCCCGGCCCCGCCATGTCCACCGCCATGAACTTCGGCAGCAAGAGCTTCAAGCCGCGGCCGCCGGACAAGGGCGCCTTCCCGCTGGATCACTTCGGTGCGGTCCCGCAGGCCGCCCCGCCTGCCTTTCTCGGGCCCGGCGCCGCCGCCCGAGCCCGGCGGTAGCGCGGCCCCGCTCTCTCTTGCAGGGGAGTGCAGCGCCTTCAAGGAGCGGTTCATGGAGTGCCTCCGCCACAGCGGTTACGAGAGCGGAGCCTGCCGGCCGAGCGCCATGGCCTACCTGGAGTGCCGCATGGAGAGGCGAGTGAGGCGGGGAGGGACGGGACCCGCGGGGAGCAGGTCATAGAATCGCTAGGTTGGGAAGGACCTCGTGGATCATCCACTCCAACCATTCCTATCTGCCACTAAACCGCATCCCTGAGCATCTCGTCTACCTGTCTTATAAACATCTCCGGGGATGGGGACTCAACCCCCTCCCTGCGCAGCCTCTGCCAATGCCCGATGACCCTTTCTATGAAAAATTTCTCTCTAATATCCAGTCTGAAACTCCCCTGGGGCAGCTTGAGGCCATTCCCCCTTGTCCCATCACGTGACACCTGGGAGAAGAGGCCAGCACCATCCTCTCCGCAGCTACTCTCAGGCAGTTGTAAAGAGCAATGAGGTCATCCCTCAGCCTCCTCTTCTCCAGGCTAAACAACCCCAGCTCTCTCAGCCATTCCTCATAATACTTGTTCTCCAGCCCCTTCGCCAGCTTCAGGTGTCCTCTGCAGCTTCTGATATGGAAAATGCCAGCAAAAGAAAACTCTTTTAAGACTCATTTTGGAGTTCTAGAAAGCAAGCATCCTTTATCAGGCCTGGATGACAGGAGGGAGTAATCTCCATCGGTCATGTGCAAGATATATGACAAGATAGTTAAACATACAAACCAGCTGCAGCAAAACTTAGACTGGCCACCAACTGGATTGAACTCCATTCACTGCAACTCTCTGGGCCTGTCTATCCAGCCAGTTTTAAACAATTCTATGATCCCGTCAAGTACAAGGGCGAGATGAGACTTGGCCAGCTTCCACTGTGCAGAACCATCTTTCTCAATGTGAAGCTTTACTTTTTTTTTCCACCTGTGATCGTGGGTTAAAAGTTTAACTTGTTCTTCGATTCAAGTGAAAAAAGTGTTGGTGGTTGATCTTCTAGGGTTGTTTCCATTCATGCATTGCTTTGCAATGCTTTTTGTTCAGTGGTGAGTCAGGGAGCTCATTGGGAAATGCACAGAAAGTGTTAAGTGCACCTAAATACAAGGATGCTTGCATACAATGCATGGGCTGGTGGTGAGAAGGCTGCAAATCAAAAACAGTTTGAACATCACTCCAGCAAAGTATAGTGACAGCACGAGTGATGCTCTAAACCACATTTACTTAAAAATCTGGTAAATGACTCAGAATTTTAGGCAGCTCTTAGGCTGTCTGTTAACAAAAGATAACTGCGAATCCAGGTCAGTTTCTGAGGAAATGCTTATTTGATATTTAATATCAGACAAAAACATATTTAATTGGAAAATGTCTGTTAAACCTAGATGTTGCTTTCACCAAACTAGAATTTCTGAGGCTTTGTCAAGTGGCAGTCACTCTGAATGCATGTCTTGGATTTCTTTAAAGTAAATAATACTAAATGAAATAGAAAATGTTGTTGTTCTCTTGGTTATAGACTGTATTTCACATAATGTTTTTTTTTGTTGTCTTTAACTTAGGCAACTTATGGCTAACGAACCACTGGAAAAGTTGGGATTTAAAGATCTGATAGATGAGAAATCAGAAGCAAAGCCTGAAAAGTTGTAATGAAGACAGACAACTTCATTCCTCATGCATGGAAAGACTAACTGATGTAGTACATATTGTACGTTCTGTTCGCATTGCAATGGCAAGTGTTTCCTGAAGGAACCTTTTTCCAAAGTTTAATTTTCCTAAAATAAGATTTATTTTTTTCAAATGAACAAAAATACTGTCTTTTCCTGCTTTTCTCAAGTATTTGTTAACTTTTTGCTTTTAATTTCTCTAGCCTGCTCTTGAAGATCCATAAGAACATATTTTGTCCCAGGGAAAAATATTGCTTGAAGTGTTCTCCGTGCCTCTGGAAGAGCAGTGAAGTAGATCTTGGTCTATAGACTCATCTTCTGCAGTCATTACTACTCTGCTTAAGGCAATGGCCTATCAGGTGGAAATAAAGCTGCTGTGGTACTTGCAGGTCACTTTCTATTAAATGCTGGTATTAATCCCCATCTTTTGGGATGTCCTCTCACCCTGCTATAGGAAACACTTGGGTACTGAGGTGGGATTTTCTTTCAGTCTTTAAACTTCCAGCATTGTTTGGAGAGTGTTTCTAGTTCCAAACACCAGTCAGGTAGTGATTCTGTTTTTTACCATGCCAACAGTGTTCACCGAACTTTATTTTGTCATTTAAGGGCATCTTTCATTATGAATATATTCATTTCTCCAAGCAGAGCTGCCATATGAGTTCTTTTAAATCTTAATGGTGAAATCAGTGTGGATCCAGGAATGGTAATTATTTGTGTTGTAATTAACTGTGAAATGTACATATAAATGTGCTTGGACAATTTTCTTCCGATTTGATTAATTTGAGAGGATGATAAGGCTGTTAAAAGTCCTTAATAGCCACATAACTGAAGCACCTGAATTGTGTTGTAGATCTGTAAACACCTGATCCCCCAGAGATTCTTTTAAAAACAAATGTGTTTTGTTGAAAAACAAGGTAGAGCAAGATTGAGCTATCTAAGAAATAACAGTATTTTATTCCAAAACACGCAGCTGCAAACTGTGCACTGAGAAGGTGGTGCAGCTGGCCGTATGGCAGATGTGCAGTAAGGTCTGAGTGTGTCTTTTAAGACCTCTGACTGGTGTTTGTAGAACTTATCATGAATTATCAGAGCTAGTGGTATTTCTCACGTATACTAACACACAGGAGTCTTTCTGAATTAATATTGAGTTTGAGCCAAAATAACCTGGCCTATTAACCCCTTAGATATTTCTTTTAAGCAGACAATAAGTTTGTAGCTCTTCTGGGTGTATTTTTCTATTTTCCAGTTCCTGCCCCGTCCCCCTTGCTGCTGCTTTTTTTTTCTTTCTGTTTTAAACCCAGGGAATCATTTGTCTGTGTTTGTGGCTCTCAGACTGCAAGCTTTAGGGTCAGGGCTTACACAGAGTGATACACACAGTTTGCCAAGGCTGTTCTACACATTCTCATTTATTTTGTGTTTTGATACGTCTCGCCTTACCTGCCGTCTGCTGTTATTCCTTCGGCTTCTGCTTCTCTCTGCTGCACATCTGTTCACAGGGAGATCCAGGAAAGGTTAAAAGAACATTTTCTGCTCTTCATATTTATTGTTGGAGCTGGATTTAAATTGTTGCTTGTCTCTAATCTGATTGAACAGACTGCAGATAGTTCAGAGCAAGTCCCTGTTTGAAAAGTGTGTTTGCTTGCTGCTGCATATTTTTATTCTTCCTCATTCTACTGTTTAAATTATATCCTTTGGTGAGATTAGTATATTTATAGAAGAGAAAGCAGAGATTTTATTGCTGAAACAGATATTAAAAGGCTTTATGTTAAACCATTGAACAAGAACTTTCTTTGAGTGATACTGAGTAAGAATTATTAAAATAATCTCCAACATCTTCAGAAGAAAGAAATCAAATTTCGTGCTTCTGTGCTCCTCGAATGTTGTGAGGTGACGTGAATCCCTGGTAGGCATGAAAGAACCCACAAGTGGTGGTAGAGTGATCCAGGCTGTTTTCAGTGGTAGTTCCATCTTTGGGATGTTACTCTGCCCAGTCACTGGCCAAACAATTACTTCATGAATTGAGTGCATGTTTCTTCATGAGCCAGTTGGCACCAATTCTGTCCTCCAGGTTACCGAGTAACAGACATTATGTTTTTGAGGTCTAGAGGGGTTGAATTTTGACTGCTTAGCTGGAGAGATAGTTGCTGTTTAAATTAACTGTCTGTAATTATACAGTGAGGGAGAGGCCAATGTGGACTCTGATTTTGTTTAGAGTGACTGAGGCCCCAAGTTTGGACTTGCTGCAGGAGGGGTAGTGGGAGAAAAAGCAGTTTCAAAAGAATTCACGGCATTCTGAAGCAAATGAACAGCGCTTTGTGCTGTATGTAGGCCTGTGGTGTCAGAGCCACATAGCCAGCAGGACCCTGTGCTGCACAGACTGTCTGCGCTGCTGTGCCACCAAAACGGGCAGAGCATTCTTCACCCTTCACAAAATCACTGCAGAAGTAATAATTGCCATCCTAACAGGATTCTCAGTAGGGGAAGTGGCAGAGGCACATATTTCCTGGCTGCAAGGCGGTAGCCAGAGAGGAGAGTACGTTCAGTGGAGCTGTAAGGAGCTGGAGAGGGCCATCAGTTGGTCTTGATTGAGGTCTTCTAATACAAATGCAAACAATCCATTAATCAATGCCAAGCCTGGGATCGAACGATTCCCCAACTTGCTCTCTGGGACAAGTCCCTGCAACACGAGAGTCATCTGGGATAAGTCCCAGAATGCTCTTGATTTATTCCCGCCAACATAAAGTTCATTAATTAAAGCCTCTCCGTATAAGCCTTTTTATATTAACCTTGCCTGTGGGATCCTGGTTAATGCTTCTTTAAAATGGTAGCAGTGTATAAGCCAAAGGAAAGCTGCAAGTTTTAGTTATCTTTCCTGTTTCCATACCAAGAGGGAGCCTTTCCATAAGCCTGAAAAGTTGGGAAAAGCTGTATTCTGGAAAAGCTGCACTGAAGCACGTGTGCTATGGGGAGGGTGGTTAGTCAAAGGCACCAATTCCTTTATGGAGCTGTTGGGAGTTGATGGGCGTCTCTTCCGCCCGTGGCACCAGGAGCAAGGTAAGTCCTGCGCAAGTGAATTATTTTTTGTGTGAGTGGCCTACCTGTACTAGCGCTGCCATGAAGCACCACCTGCTGACAGACCCTGGGAGCTGAAGTGCAAACAGGTGTGGAACTGTTTGCCTGGGGTTGGTGTACAAACTGCCTGCCTGGCTGTAATTGTACAGGTGTGGAAGGGGTAGCCCGAAGCAGGAGGAAGCATTGACTGTGTTGGAATGAAGGGGGTTGTTCCTGGGGCTTTTCTTCATACCATAGTGCTAGGCTCCCTGCTGCTTGGGATCCTGTCCCAGGGAGTCCCTGGAGGTTCCAGGTCGGCAAAGCTTTGCGTGTTGGCACTTAGGAGAGCCTTGCCCACGCATTCCACCTTTCTTTGTTCAGATTAGAATCCATTCAACCACGAAGAGTTTAACCTTGATCACTGCGGTTATTTACAGAGAGAATATTGCTGCAAGCCAACTGGTGTTATGTCTTCGTGGGAGACCTTGAGCTCTAGGTGTATCTCTCTAAACAACCGCAATGACCTGCAGAACAAGGAAGAAAGGGTTTAATAAACATTTCCAAAGCTCTGGGCATTCTTTCATAGAAAATACAAAGACAGCCTCCTGTGCTTGTGCTGGAAGTGGGTCAGGGTACAAAGTACTTCGTAGGAGCACAATGAGCCCGTAACTCTATGCTAAGGAAAGCTTGTCACCTGAAAGCAGGATACTTGGTGTAGCAGAAGGGTCACATCTGTCAGCGTTTGGATGTTTGGGGTTGTGCACAGTTACAGGCAGGCAGGCAATGTGCGTTTCAAGCTTGGTCCTCTTCCAAAGCATTCTCCCCAATTTGTCCTGCCTGCTTCAAGGCCACAGAATTCCTTGCAGCTGGATTGGTGAGTAGTCACCAACTTGGTTTCCTTCGGACACCACAGAATTGCTGGCCTTTGCTGGTGATTGATTGCTCTTTGTGGCAGCAATCAAAATAACTTTCTCCTACTGCCACTTTTGCAGGTTCAGCTTAACCAGCACTAATGGTGAGAGGGAGCTAGATCAGTCACAGCACCTTGATTTTCATCCCATTGTTATCTCAGTCCAAGCAGGCCTGGAGAGCGCTGGGAGGCAATGCTATTTCCACTAAGCTGTTGGAACTAAACCCAGGGTATGAGAGAAGGCGCATCCTGCTCCCTCTACAAAAAGCATCTATAGCATTGCTTGTTGCTGCAGGCTCTGAAAAGTGCCTTGGGTGTTCTGGTTCCACTGGAGAGCAGTATGTTTCTACATTTCTCATCTCTGTTTCCTGGAAAGGGAATGATGCATGTGCTAGTATGCAAGAGTGTGGTCATTTCTGGTAGCATATCCAGTGACCCCAGGAGGACTTCAGTTTTCTGCCTGGAGGAGGTCCTTTCTGGAAGAGACCCTTGTGCTAAATTGGGAATGTTGCGTCTTGTATCAGGTTTCCCACAAAAATCAAAGCTCTAACTTATGTTAATTATGAAAAGACTATTTTGAAAGGCACATGCAGGGGTCCATTTCCCCTTCCAGAGTATTTAAGTGGAAATTGGATTTCTGATTAATCATATCCTGGTTCTTTTATTTTCCTTGATTCCGCTTCTGTGAATAGTTAGCAGTGCTGCAGTTCCGTCAGGACGCAGCAGATTTTCTAGCTTACAGATTTCAAGACAAAATGCCTTCCTTCTGGAATTAAGGTGCCATATGGCTTGAAATGCATAATTGATCGCCGCTCAAAATAGGAGCTTCGTAGAAAGTCACCTAGAAGGCCATGTCTGTGTGCAGAGGACTTGAGAGACCTTGATGCATTTTGTGTTTCCTGGGATTGATGACGATGCAGGGACAGGTTTTTATGGCTCTTCCTAGAGGTTCTGGTCATTGTGCTCGCTGTCTAGCCCTGCACAGACTGTTTCCCCATAGGATTGTTTATTCCCATTATTCCAGGAGATCTTGGGACTTCCATTAGCAGGTGCATCAATCTTACGCTTGCTGATTCCTGCTGGGCTTGGCTGGATGAAAAACACACCAGACAAGCCTGGTATTTAACATATAGCCCAACAAAGGACCTGATTATCTCTGAAGGTGTAAAACAGCTCAGGTGCATCAAACCGAGTGGGCTGAATCCAGCCCTTACTGTCCCACGCTTTCCCCCCTCCCGTGGGCTGCGTAGCTGTCTGCACCAGCAGTCTTTTTCCAGCTCCCATGCAGACTGAGGTAGCTTCCCACTGCGAGGGGAAGGGTTGTTGTGGTCCATCTGTCAGTGTGTCTCCCTGTGTGTCCTGGCAATGAGTAATACCTTAAACCACCTAGATCTGTGGTTGCTGTTCTGTTCAGGTCCTTACAGAAAATCAAGGAGACTACTCGGAATGACACGGGCTTTTTACTTCATCTTAATGGTTTTAAAAAGCAGTCAGTGGGGACTGCTTCTGCAGCTCCTTTGGGCAACTGAGTCCCTTAACTATTTTAGTAACCTTCTAGGAGCAAACTGACAGCTCCTGGAGCTGGAGGATTTCAGGTTTCCTCGCTGCTGGCAAGCTCTGCTCAGCAAGAACTTGCTCACACACCTGCTTGTGATCATGCTTGTGAAGATGCTAATCATGGATTGCATGTGGGAAGGCAGTCACATGGGAGGAGGTGCACTGCAAGGGACTCGGTTCCTATTTTGTTTGCTTAATTTACATTTTTCTGTTCTCAAACCATGTTCTGGGTTTCAGCAGGGTTTGGAGGCACCTTGGTGGATAAGGCAGGAGAACGGTAGCACTACAGAATCTGGGACATCAGGATTGTCCTGAGGATTTGATGTGATGCTGTGTGCTGCAGACTGCTTGGAGGAGCCATCTGCTGCTTTTCTCTCTGGGTTGCTCTGACAGCCCCATGGCTTGCTGGATGGTCAAAAGGATTCCACCACACTGAGAGCCAGTTTTTAGGCAGGCAGATCCAAATAGGAAAATATATCCCACTGCCACTCAGGAATTGCACAGAACCTGTGGATCAAATCAGTTCTGAGAAAATTGCTGGTACATCAGGATGCCTAACCAAGCAGGAGAATCCTCCCAATGATAAATTAGCTTCCATGTCTAACCAAATATCAATAAATACGTAACAAAGGGAAATCCCAGGGGAGTAATGAGGCTGATTGCTTTCATCACAGGACTTGCCTCCCTTAGCGTTTGCTTTTTAGTTGAGTCGCACTGTGCTGACTTCAACTCATGGATTTAGCAGCCTGTCTTTAACCCCCTCATCTTCATCACCCATTGCTGTGACCCAGCCCGTACAGAACACGCACTCCAGGGTGTGCCTGTTGTTTGGACATCTCCGGCGTGTGTGTGCATGCTCAGAGCAGTTGCTAAGGCAGCATAAATCTGTGCCCCTCTCTATGCATTCAAATTTCTGTCTGTTCTAGAGGTATACGTGTACTGGGTCCATGCAGCCCCCTGCCAGGCTGGTGTCTGTATGGGAGAGCACAGGTGCCACTCACCAGATGTTAACTGTGTGCACAGACACCAGTTAAATGGGACAGACCAGAACCAAGTCACTACAGGGATAATAGGAGATGTATGAGTTCAGGTCAAAGGAACAGAAATGCTGAGTATACTGGCTGCTGAAAAAGAACCAGGTGGGTGAAAAAGGAGTGTGGATGTAACGTGTACCTCCATCCTTTCAGCGTGAGCAGCAGGATGCTTGCAGGTGTGGTGGTGCCACCTGGAAAGAGCAGAGAGATATCTGGATTGATGGCCTTATTTCAGCTTACTTTAGCAAGTAATGGGCAGGAGGAGGTGATGTTTATCACTGAAACCCGAGCTGGCTAGTGCTTTACATCGCAGCTCTAATCAGTTGGACTGACTTAGACAGTAAATCACTTTAGCAGCCCTAATAACACAGAGTGACAGCTATAGTAAACCCTCTATTGCAGCAATAACCTGTTCCTGCGGGTTCTTTGACTCAGGTTGGTGCTCCTGCACTGGTTTGTTTATTAAAGCTCCTTCACAAAAGGCACCTGGGTGGCTGCTTCAACTCAGCCACTGAAATGGCTGTTCCCGTGCCATTCCCCAACCTGGCTTGGGCTCTTTTTATAGCCTGCTATAAAATTGTTTATTTTTGCACCTGTTTATAAAGGCTTTTAGGCCACAGGGGTCTCGTGATGTTGTTGTCATGGCTTTTGGAGCACGGCTACTCTGTTGCTGCTAGAAATAATTGCTGTTAATTAATTCTTTGCTGATTTTTCTTTGGCAAAGCATATTGAAATAAACAAATCAGTGAGCAGCATGCTCTGTATCTTGACATTGTGGGAGCTTTTAGGAGGCATGCAGTGACATCCGAACAATCCCATCAGCAGCCAGAGGAAGGGTAGGACATGGTCCTCAACTTTCTGTGGACAAAGTTAATTGGGAGAGGCTCAATTACCATCCCCAGCTGCTCAGTATCTTCCTTCAGGCCATCCTTTCTAATCTGTTTCTAGAGAAAACCCACAGCTTTGTTGCTATCTAATGCTTTATTCAAATCACAGCTGAGCAATGTTACTGAAAGTGATGTGGTCTCAGATGTCTGAATCAGACCAGCAGCTGAGGGCAGCAGTCCATGATATGAAACCAACTGCTGGGACCTATAACAGCACCTTTTTTTCTCTTCTTCTCTGTGCCCTTTTAAAATCATTTGTCTTCCTTCTGAGGGATGTGGGCTTTGCTGCAGAGACTTCTACACCAGAAGAGATGTGTTAGGCTTTATCCTCTTGCTGTCTGTCGTATACTCATGCCTGTAGCGTCTCTGTGATCTTGTTTGTACTGGTGGCTTCTCCCTGACTGGAGAAGCCACCAGTTCCTAGGACCCTTAGAGCAGGCAGCAGTTGGCTGGGCTGCTTTCATCTCCACCCTGCAATGAGACATCATGCAGTCCGATCTCCCACTCGAATGTCTTCAAGCTGTTCCTGGAAGGATGACTATTTGAGCCAAGATGAGATTAAATTATTGGAATTGAGCAAAAGCAATTTCCATGATAAGTGCTCGCCCTGCGGTTTGCACATCGAACCTGTCCTGTTGCTGTCTCTGACTCAGGCTGAATTGATGATGGCCTGCTCTGAATAATCTCTTTGACTTTTCTTGGAGAAGCTGGTACCCTGACGCATGAATGTCTTCACATAGACGTGGCTTTCTCCATACAGATCATCCCCAGGCCCAGGTCTTTAAATTAGTATCAATCAGAAATAATGCTAAAAGCAGTGATCTAACACTAGTGTAGGTGAATTATTGACTTCAGTAGTCTAATATCACCTTCTCTAAGAGCAGAAAAGAGTGTATCGTTAGGCTGTAAAGAATCAGCATAGCTGCTATCAGGCGCCTGATAGCTGCCATGGAGCCAATTGTCTCAGCTCTCCCCTCCATGTCATATTTTACATCACATGAAATGTGTTTGGTACAGCAGCGATGGGACTGCTGCAGCATGGTTTTTCTTGCATTGAGATTTCCCCGTGTACCACAGGGCAGACATACAAATATCCACTATTTTCAAGCTATCAATTACTCCCTCACTCACTGGGATGTCTCTTGGCTCCCAACCCCCTGTCAGAGTGACTAAGCAGCCTGTGTGACCATATATCGATTCCCACACCAGATGCACTGAGCCTGGCCAGAGCGCAGAAAGGATGTCCTGAGCACGTGGTGGGCAGGCTCAGAAAAGTGGTTTGAGCTACTTTCCTTTTTGTGGCAGTGTGGCTGTGAGAGAGCAGTTTTCAGCTCCAGAGTGTTGCAGAAGCCTGGAAAAATTTGTGTTTAAGTCAATCGGCAGAGAGATTTTGCTCTGCACCACCTCTTTGTCCTCATTTGCCCCGTTTCCCCTCTCTTGCAGAGGACCTCTTGCATAATGTTACCTGCACAGCTGTTAAATCATGGGAGTAAAGGAATCCCCTTTTTTCAGACTGGTAACACTGGGCTTTGCAACAGAGTGAACCACTGTGCAAACGTAATGAAACTCTGATTTGCAAATTACTCCACAGTGAGGCACTTTTAGAGCTGCACGAAACCTTTTCTTCTTTGAGGGTCAGCACAGGTGCAGAGCAGCTTTGCAGGCATAGGACTTCAGTCTCTTACATGTGTACCCTTGCATAATTTTCTCTTGCATCATCCTTTTCAACTTGATAAACACATCCTAACCATGCAGATGCAGTGAGTGTGCCTTTTCCTGTTCTACAGGAGAAAAATCCCATAGGGTCCATAAAGCAAATTGCGAAAGTTGGCATTGGCATTGGGTTTTCAATTCAAGAGTTTTTAATTGCCCCGGTCTGAGCTCTCTGCTCTGTGGCATTCCTCCCTCCCTGCTGTAGCTACTCTTGATTTAACTGAATAAGCCAGAAAATAAGATATAATTTCTTAAAGAAAAACCTCTAGGATTTCAGTTATTTTTTTCTTCTTCTTTTTTTTTTCTTTTGAACAGGAAACCATAGTGCAGTGGAAACCAGATGCTTTAGCATGGGTGTGAGTGGCCAGTGGTATGGCTTGTTCACACAAACCTCCAGCAGCAAAAGCTGCCTTCTCTATAGTGCTGAGAAAGCCTAAGGATCCAGCCTGGCATGGCTACTGCTCCAGAGAGTTTTGCTTGAATGCAGTTGCAGTGGCATGAATTATTGATATTTCAGTTAGGGTTTGCTGTTCATGCAGAAATCTGTAACGTTTCTCCATGTTGCACCATCAATGTTCTCTCGGTTCACACAAAGGGTCGCATTTAACACCCTTTCATTTGATGATTGTGACACTGATTTGGCCATTTCAGGGCTGAGGCTGCTAAATTAACTAAAAAACAGTGTAAACAGCTTTTCATAACAGAACAAGGCAGTCCAGGTGAAAGGAGCTAATATAGAGGGGCAAGGAGAAGGCATAGTGATGTGTGTGCATTTTCAATGCGTCACCACAAAGATGATTAAAAGGTTTCCAGGAATTTCTGAGCATCTTTTGCCCTGACCTCAGCGTCTGGCATTTCCAGAGGCTGCCCTTGCTGCCCCTGTGCTTTGCACCTCAGGAGATCACATTAATTATGTCCGTTTCTAAGGCAACAACCTTGCGATGTAGAAAAAACTAAGTTAAAAGTGTGCGTGTTTACAAACACACACAGATTTACGCATAAATATGTAAGTATTTATATACGTATGTTTATAAATTTATACCAGACTTAACAAGTCACTTAGCAGAGAAGAGACAGAAAGAATCTGGATGAGGGTGGTGTATTGACAGTGACAATCGGTCTCCATAGAGTTTGGCCAGAGACTTTGTGACAAGTAGGAGCAAATTCATTAAGTGTTCCCTGGCAGGTCATACCCACAGCCAACATGTGGAGAAAATCTCAGATGAGGTGTCAGCTCCTATGGGCACAGGGAACAGTCTAACCTGGCCAAGCCTGAGTAGCAACGCCTGCCAGCCACCTGGGAGCCTCTGTCAGCCCTGCTGGGGCAACCTTCACCCTTTATCCTACGTAGGACGCTAAACTCTGAACCTGTCCCAGCTCCACACCAGGAGTCACAATTCTCAGGAGGCAAGGTCCACCAGGAGATTTTTGCTGCCTGTCCTGGATCAACTGTGCTGACTGACACTGGAGCAATGTCCCACCTGTTAAACTCGAATAAATCAGGAGTAGATCTATGGAGATAGGATCATAGAGTCACCAGGTTGTACAAGACCCATTGGATCATCGAGTCCAACCATCCCTTAAACACCTCCAGGGAAGGTGACTCAACCCCCTCTCCGGGCAGCCTGTTCCAGTGCCCAGTGACCCTTTCCTTGAAAAATTATTTCCAAATTTTCAGCCTAAGTCTCCCCTGGCAGAGCTTGAGGCTTGAGGTATACATACATACATACATACATACATACATACATAGCCTAGTATACATGAGATTGAATCAAGCCTTCAATTTTTCACTGAACACAAGTTTATCTTCAATTCTGGCTGATTTAGTTCCAACTTCTCTTCCTCTCACTCCATGTCCCCTCTACCCGCGTGGGCTGTTTCTTTCCCGATGCGAAGTCTGGAGTAGAAATTCTAATGGAATTTAAACGCTGAGGATCGCTGTTGATCAGCCCTTTCTGGCCCTGTTCTCCTGCTCTGTCTGTCCTTTATGAAACATTCCCTTCTCATCATTGACAACAGGCTTTGTTATATTTGATTTTATTACAAGATATAAATTTCTGTCTGCAGCTCTGGCTTCCAGCACGCAGGAGAGAGAGAGACGGATTGCCTAGCAACCAGGAGAACAGAAAATTAAGAAAATCAGTAAGACTTAATGGAAAGCTAAACAGAGACTTTAAAACCAGTCCCCCTTCCTCCTCCCAGCCCCTACCCTGGTAAGTTCATGAAGTCGTGCAGCATCCTGGCTATTGCATGAAGAATTCAGTAAGTGCTTTGGCTAGAAAAGCCAGAGGACTGGGGCTGTGTTGTGATTGAAGTGCAAATGAAAACCTAACCTAACTTGAGCTTAGGTAAAGCTCTGACCCTGTAAGCGTTGACGCTGATAAGCTTGAATATAGCTTGTATTTGGAGGATTAGGACTAAGATGCCATGCTAGAGCTGGTTTTACTCAGTGGATGTTATTACAGAAGTCAGTGCTCTGCTCCAGGTTAGCAGTAGTGACGTGTAGGTTGAAGAAGGTGAGAGTCTGGATGCAGCAGCTCAGAAGGGCCATGTGTGGGATCACCCCTTTGCTTAGTGTGGGAACAAATTTCCAGACATCACCAGCTCACAGCAGCGAGGCCAGTCCCAGGCACCCCAAATTAAACCTGTGAAGGGACACTTAGGGGTGAGGGCACCTGGAGGTGGGGACACCTGGTGGATTGAGACATCTGGTGGATGGGAACATCTGGGAGATGCGGACACCTGGGGATGGGGACAAGCTAGGGATGAGGACAACTGGGGTTGGGGACACTTGGGAATGGGGACAAGCCAGGGACACGTGGGGGTTGGGGATACCGTGGGGATGGGGACATGCTAGGGACAAGGACGCCCTGGGGATGGGGACATGCTAAGGATGAGGACACTTGGGAATGGGAACACCTGGAGATGAGGACACCCTGGGGCTGTGGGGACACCCTGGAGATGGGGACATGTTGGGGTTGGGGACAGCTGGAGACAGAGACACCCTGGGGATGGGGACGTGTGGGACTGGGGCCACCTGGAGATGGGGACACCCTGGGGGTGTGGGGACATCTGGAGATGGGGACACCCTGGAGATGGGGACACGTGGAGGGTGACGGCACCTGGGGATGGGGACATGTTGGGGTTGGGGCCACCTGGTGATACGGACACCCTGGGGATGGAGACGTGTGGAACTGGGGCCACCTGGGGATAGGGGCACCCTGAGGGTGTGGGGACGCCTGGAGATGGGGACACCCTGGGAGTGTGGGGACATCTGGAGATGGGGACACCCAGGAAATGGGGACACGTGGAGGGTGATGACACCTGGGGATGGGGACATGGTGGGGTTAGGGACAGCTGGAGATAGGGGCATCCTGGGGATGGGGACCTGTGGGACTGGGGCCACCTGGAGATGGGGACACCCTGGGGGTGTGGGGACACCTGGAGATGGGGACACGTGGAGGGTGGTGACACCTGGCGATGGGGACATGTGGGTGTCGGCAACAACTGGAGATACGGACACCCTGGGGGTGGGGCCACCTGGGGACCGGGGACACCTGGAGTTGGGGACACCCTGGGGGTGCGGGGACACCCGGTGACGGGTCGCCCCGGCTGCCGCTGGAGGTCGCGGGCGAGCGGCGCCGGGAGCCGCCAGCTCCCCCCCCTCCCCACGGGGCCCGGCAGAAGGCGGAACCGGCTCGGTGCCCGGAGCAGCGAGGGGGCGTCCCCTCCCGGCGGCGGCGCGGGGCGAAGCGGGGCCGCATGGAGCCGCCCGGGCGCGCCGCCCGCCTCGCCAGCGCCCCCCGCCCCGCGCCATGAGCCGCCGGTAGCCGCGGCCGAGCCCAGCCCAGCCCAGCCCAGCCCAGCCCCGCCGGCCCCATGGCCAAGGAGAGGAGCAGGAAGGCGCTGCTGGAGCTGCTCCAGCGCCCGGGCAACGCGGCGTGTGCCGACTGCGCCGCCCCGGGTAAGGGCAGCGCCGGGAGGGCGGCGGCCGCACCTGCCCCGCGGGGGCTGCGGGGATGGGGATGCCGAGGGATGGGGCAGGGCGAGGAATGGGGGTGCTGAGGGGTGGGGGTGCTGCGGGGCAGGGCGAGGGATGGGGCAGGGTGAGGAATCGGGGTGCTGAGGGGCAGGGCGAGGAACGGGGCAGGGCGAGGGATGGGGATGCTGAGAGGCAGGGTGAAGAATAGGGCAGGGCGAGGGATGGGGGTGCTGAGGGATGGGACAGGGCGAGGGATAGGGATGCTGAAATTTGGGGATGCTGCGAGGCAGGGCGAGGGATGTGGGTGCTGAGGGATGGGGATACTGCGGGGCAGGGCGAGGGTTGGGGATGCTGAGGGATGGGGCTGCTGAGGGGCAGGGTGAGGGATGGGGATGCTGAAGGATGGGGGTGTTGAGGGATGGGGATGCTGAGGGGCAGGGTGAGGGATGGGGATGCTGAGGGATGGGGATGCTGAGGGGCAGGGTGAGGGATGGGGATGCTGAGGGATGGGGATGCTGCAGGGCAGGGCGAGGGACATGGGTGCTGAGAGACAGGGTGTGGGATGGGGATGCTGAGGGATGGGGATGCTGCGGGGCAGGGCGAGGGATGTGGGTGCTGAGGGATGGGGATGCTGAAGGATGGGGATGCTGCGGGGCAGGGCGAGGAATAGGGCAGGGTGAGGGATGGGGCAGGGCGAAGGATGGGGATGCTGAGGCATGGGGAAGCTGAGGGGCAGGGTGAGGGCTGGGGGTGCGCTGTCGCCGTTCCCGGTGCCCCCTCCCAGCGCTGATGTCATCCCGGCGGGTCCCCGCAGTGCAGCCCGGGTGCCGCCGGCCCGGGGATTCTCTGCGCTGTGGAGGCGGCTCGTCCTCCCTGTCCCCTCGCCCACGGGCTTTTGTCGCTGCTTCTGCCCTGTCGCTGAGATGCGGGGAAGCTTTGCCGTGGGCATCCTGCCCACCGACCTTTGAGCATCGATGGGTACCAGCCTTGCGCGCTCTTAGCGCTGGGCAGAGGACGGGGCTGAAGTGTCTGTAGTCCTCTTCGTGTGCAGAAGGGTGGAAATCTGTGCTAGGGGCATCTTCCTTGCCCTTTGGATGGTAAATTGTTGGGATGCAAGCGTCCTCAGCCTTTACTCTTGTGGAGCGGGGTCTGTATGGTGTGGTGGGACCTGCCTTTGAGAAGGATCACAGAAAATTGCATAGTAACTTTTCTTTTTTTTATTAAAAAAATCACCATATAGAAACACCAAAATTTATATTAGCTTGGGCAGGGTGGCTCTGAAAAGCTGTAGAGAAAGGATGTCCTTTTCAGCCTCTCATTCTATAGGTTAACGAGAATCCAGCACCTCACCGGAACCTTATTTCCCTGGCTATTGGTTTATTCTGGATTGCAAGATTTATTGGATCTCACCATCCAGCTCGTACCATTAGCAATGACCTTATGCCCCTAATGTACACCTCATGACACTGCAGGTCGCTTTCAGGTGCGTTCTGTCCTCCAGTACCTGGCTGGAAAGGACAAAGAACTTTCTGCAGAGTGTGAACTGCTTTGCAGCGCTGTGCTGCTCTGCCTGCTGCCTCCCACCCACCCATCTGCTGGCTGTCGTTGCCGTGTAACTGTACCAACCCACCTTTTAGGTATCTTGCTGAGCACAGCTTGGGCTCACCAAATTATTCCTTTCCAGAGAAGACTTTACAAGCCTGGCCCACTTAGATCAGTGTGTTAGTTCTCCCTTGCCCTATCTGTAATATAAATCCCCTCTGCAAAAAGGGAAGTTTCTCAGCATCAGCAGTATGGTGATGAAGCTGTAGGTCAGTAAAATATCAGGGGAAAAGGGTTGTTGTTAAGGCTCTAAATGGGCTTGTACAACAGCAAACCCATATTTTGCTTCTGGTGACATTTACACGTAGAGATGTCTTGGTGAATCTGAAACTCGGAGAGGAGAATTTGGGCCAGAGTCTTTTGTGATAGAAGATGTGCTGTATTAATACCATTCAGCCTCTTTTCTGAACTGTCACGGCATTACTTCCCTGGGACTGGTTCATCAACCCAATTTCTTTAGTGATGACCTTGCCTCATTTTCTTTCACAAAACAGAGCTACTGATGGTGCTGTAATGTGCTCATCTGCCTGGGAGTGACAATAAACTTGAGATGCTCTGGGCTACTTAACGTAAGATGTATAACTTGTGTTTGTAGATATACAAAATAGGCTAAATTCTGTTATTCATCCTGGGCAGGTGTGGCAGGTAAGTCTTTCTAGTTAAGGCATAATATGGGTTAGGTGTCCAGGATGCTTCCAGACCGGGGTGCAAGTATGTTTTTTGCTGAGAAGGGAGATGCATAGAAAGATAAAGGTGGTAGCTGGAACTTGGGGGACAGCTAGACACAGGAAACGTACCAAAGCAAGGACAATAAAGTGCAAATGAAAGAAAAGGGGGGGAATGAACAGAAGAGGAGGAAAGCAGGACGTACTTGTGCTTTCCCATCATGTAGCTGATCAGGTACGGCTGGGAGTAAGTAAAAGGTCAAGACCTCTGATTTATTATTACTGCTTTTCAGGTGGGTGTGTTCCCCTCCTATTTAATTCAGGATCTACAATTAGAGGTAGCCAATTAGCTCAGGGATACTGATAACAAAGAATAGTATGGGGGAAAATTCTCTGTTGGTCACTTTAATTTGTGTATTTGGAAGCCAGATGGGTTTTCTTTTGCTCTTGGAAATATTTGTTCGAGAAATCAGCTGTAAGTTTGGGGTTTTTTTTACTTCCCTGCTGTCAATAAAGGTTGTTTTCTTTTGTTACTGTTCTGGCAGTTGGGTGAGGCTCAGTAGTCATAGCCCTAGTGTTTGAGTCCCAGGCATTATTTGCTCATGGAACAGCCTAGGTTCCTGACGCAAAAGAGCTCACAGCTTGGCATCATCGCGGCTAAGCTATGACCATGCAAAAACAAATCAAATCCCAGGCTGGATAGGGAATATCAGGGAGGCAGTGTTTTTCCTTCTAGGCTGTGTAACTTCATCCTCTGCAGGGTCATCGCATCTCCTGCTGATGGCCTGGGTCTTGGCCGGAACTTGCCACTTAATCATGACTGAGGATTATTTAAGTGGCCAAGTCCTACATTCAAGGCTGCTGTATTCAAGATGTGTGTTGTGGTTTGTGCGCTTGCACCTGGGTGGAACTTGGCATTGAATGTGATGCTTAGAAAGGCCAGATCTGTGTTTTCCCAGGACCTGCGTGTATGTCTGGCAGAAAGTCTCTTGTGCAAAAGCAGAGCTCCCACAAAATCCTTCCAGATTTTGCGGACATGCCTCAGGTAGGGAGAAGAGGCTGATGGTGGCCCTGGCCATGGCAGCTGGGAATGCAGAAAGGATGCTGAAGTAGAGTGGAAAAAAAAGCTGCAAAGTTACATTTTTCACTTGTAGGTATTGTGGGTTTGTTTGAAGCTTCTAGTTGGATTTTTATTAATTGCGTCTTTACAAAACCTTAATCTCAATGCATGGTTGTTTTGAATTTAAAAATGTTTCAATTGCGAAACTGTCATCTGTCTGTAATGAATAATGAGACTGCATTTGCTACATCTTTGAGACTGTTTGTGGGGTAGGAGCCACCTCAATAAAATCATTATCTGGGGCATCAGGTCCCCTGTCATTACACACTTGGAGTCAGGATCCTAGACTCTGGTTTGCAGTGTGTTTGTTTTGAGTTTAAAGATGTGTTTTCACAGCCAAGACAGCATGGTAAATGCAGTTTTAAGTGCAAACTGAGTGATTTCACTGAATCGCTGGTGTGTAATGGCTCTCAATGCATTAGAATAATCTTTTTTTCTTCAAGACTAATGTGGCAGTTCAGCTTTTTTTTTTTCCTCTCCTAAATGATTCTTTGTCTCAGGCAATCTTTCCTCACATCATGAGACGGATGGTTATCTCAGGGCATAACAAGACCTTGAGTATTTCTCTCTTTAGTCCATTTTTCTATGACTTAGCCTTGTGTTTCCACAGAGCGAGAATAATTTTACATTGTAGGAGGACAGTCAGCCTCTGAAGATAGAAATGGAAATCCCATCAAAGTCATCCTGCAGTTTGAACCCTCTGGCAGTAGTTTAGGTGGCTTGTTTTTATCAATTTTCTCTTTTTCGGGTTGGATTATTGGGACACGCACCCTGGGTAACATCAGCCTCTGTGCCCAAGACTCAGAGGGGGTGTGGGATAGAGGAAGAGCAGAAGGTGCGTGATGGAGGGGAATCTGGTATCAGAGCTTTGTGCTGCAAAGCTGAATACATTTGGTGTTTTGGTGTAACAGTAGGTATAAAAGCCTGAGGGTGTGTGGCTGAGGTGGCTGTAAACATCTTTCCTGCAGGCCTAGCATCTTCTTATTTCTAAAGCAAGTGAAGCTTTTCCATTCCCTTGATTTCATGAAGCAAGGGTGGTGATTAGAAAGAAACACATGAGTGCTGGGGATTGCTTGGTTTGTTCAGGATTAAGGAGGGCACTGGAAGGATTTGATCTCAACTCTCTCTTTCCTTTATCCAACTGCTGCTTCTGAAAACACAGATTGGCAAGACAGACTGAGTCATCAAGTCTTCCCTCGTGCTGTCATCCACAGTGCCATCTCCCCATTCCCTCTGTGGAGCCGTGGGGCTGTGTTCTCTCTCTTGCCCCCACTACCTCCTACTGGAAAGCTGTTCCAGAGCTTCGCTGCTCTAATGGCGTGAAACGGGCTTTTCATTTTCATGCTAAAAGTGGAAACTTGTTCCCGTGCCTCCATTGTCCTCTCACTTAAATATTGTTGGTTTCTTTTTTTCCCTCCCCTAGAAATTTGCCAATCCTTCTCTCTGGGCATAATCAGGATGGAGGGGTAAGAAGTGAAGAAATAATCCCATAGCAGTTGTGTTTAGCTCGATGATGATGCTTTCTGCAGGGAAAGGGATTTTTTGAAACAAAGAGTGTTTCATGTGACTGTGTTTTCTGTCCAGTCCTGGTGCTTGGTTGCAGTGTAGCCGTGGGCTGCAGGCAGGAGGTAGAGGGGCTGCTGAAACCTGCCAGCTGAATAACAAGACCTTGGCAAGTTTAGTGCCTTCACTGAAAAATTTTCCTACTCAGAGAAGAGTGTTGGTGGGAGGCTGTTTGGCTTCAGTTTTAACATCTTTTATTGTTATTTTTAAATACGCATGACCAGGGTCTGTTTAATAATCTCTGAATCTTTCCCCAGAGTAAACAGCATCAGAAATTAGTGCTGCACATGAGGTTCTCCTGGCTGGGGCATTTAGGAAATCAGCAGCAGCTGAGCGGCAAACAGAAAAGGCTTTCTGCTTGTGTTGATTGTGCTGAAATCCCTGTGATTATATGCTGTATCCTTGGACGTAAGTTACCTTTCTAGTGCAGGGTAAAAAAAGGTTTTGCCTACCTCAAGAGGTCCTCCTCTCCTTTCTAATTATTCTTTATCACCTCCAAAGGGGGAGAGATCAGAAAAATCTGTTGAATCTCCATCCCTACAAAACACTGGCTCCCACCCAGCTGATTTAGCTTGGATGCAGCCAGGCAGCTAATTAAGGGTCAGGCCATCACTTGTGTGCTGAAGAATGTGTTAATGGGTGCATTGGCCACATTCTTGCAGATATTTGTCTTGGTCAGCTCTAGACTGTGGTAATTGTGGTAGATCTGACTAAGTTTTGGGACACTGAGTTCTTGCTTTTGCCTCGTTGCTACTTTGAGCCTGGTATTGATTTACTTCATATGATTTTACTTGGGTAGATGGCGTTTAGAGCTTTTCAGACTAGAATCCTGTGTTTATATTCTGGATATGAGAGATATTGATTATTTATTTAAAAAAATTCCACCTCCAATCTTCTCTCCTCTCTTTTTTTTTCCCTATGAATTGTCCTATGTCTTCTGTTCATCTTTCTTCTTTATTATTTTTCTGGGTCCAGCCTTTGTTTTTCCATCTGCAGGCTGGGTTCAAACTGCAGAGTTGATTGTTCTCTGTGCTGGGTTTTCCTGGGGCTTGTGGTGGCACAAGGGGCTAGAGGGGAAGCTAATTTCTGAATTTAGTTGTGCTGCCCAAGTGTTTTAGGTTTACTTTGGATTCTTCTCTAATTTCTGGCTGTGCCTTCCCTCTCAGATTAATGAGATGGGAAAATACTACCCCACTGTCCTTCTGAGTTTAGTTTAGCTTTGTTTGCGTATTTATATTTTTTAAATTAAGTTGTATCAGGTTTTTATTTTGGAATTGATTATTACTTCTTTATAAGTGACCAGAAATCTCTACCACATTGGGCAGTGAAAGCCTGGTAGGGCTGGCATGGATTGTTCTGGAGCAATGGTGCTGCAGGGTAAGAGACTTTCTGCACTTACAACAGTGTATTTGATTTAATATTCCCCTTGTTCCTTGTTAGTCTTTATTTCTTTTGGCTTGACATAATGGAATAAAGTAATTTGTGTGGAACTTAAGCATACTGGAGAGTTTTCATTAGGCTTCACTGCTTTTTGCTTGCAACTCTAGAACCTTAAAAAAAAATAATTTTGGGGGGGGGCGGTGCCCAAAAAAAGATCCAGTTTATGATGTGTTGTCATTTTGGTGTACTTCTTTGGGCTCCACTCAGATAAAATGGCTTAAATAAAATTATTGAATGGCCAAATCATGTCCAGCATGGAGACAGTGTTCCAGCAGTGTGGATTCAGCTGGCTGTGGAGACCTCAGCTCAGTGTGGAGTGCCCTTTGTGGCTCTCTAGACTAATGGTCTTGCCCCACTACTCATTGGTTTCCTATGAAAATGCTTATGTGAATTTATTCGCGTGCTTGATGAGATGTCCTAACTTGAGGCCTATGTTGATGCAGTCATTTGAAGGGCTGGACTGTGTGGTTATGCCAAGGCTGGAAATCGCTGGCATTATCTACCATGTTCCTGAGCTGAGAATTTTCCGCAATATTTGTGCTGGAGAGCAGAAACAGAGAGAGAGACTGTGATGTGCTCGGGGAGATGCCATAGCCAGCGACAGCCTGAGCCTTACAAAGGGCTGTGGAAAAGAGATGGAATTAGAGAATTCTCCACCCTTCTCCAGAGGAAGAGTGGTGGCATGGGAAGGGTCGCAGGGAGGCATCAACCCAACGGCTTGTTCAGACAATGCTTAGAAATTGGTTTTGGCTTTCAACTAGAGTCCAGGAAGGGCCTGTGCTAGCTTAGTTTCTCAGTCAGGTATCTTCAATCAGGAGAGCAAGGGCCACGAAAAATCTCTAATAAATTATTGTAATGTTGACATTTCAGAGGTAGTTCCCCTGGTAGATGAGTTTTTTTCTGGAGGATTTTGCTACTTAGCAATGCTTTGGATGGGACTAACTCAGTTAGGTCCCAGCCCTGTGCTAAGGGAGCTGCAGCTGATGAGACTTGTAACAACTTGAATTTCTCCCCTTTCCTGGGTGGGTACCTGCGTCTAATGAGGCTGCTTGTTTTGCTTAGGAGATTACATCTGAAAGCAACCCAATTCATCTTCTCTAAGGTGTGCTGGGAGAGCTTGGTGACCGTCCCCATGGGCAGGGCCTGGTAGCAGGCCTCGTGGCCCTGTGCAGAGAAGCCGCATCGCCCCACACCATCCTGCTCCTGCTGTACTGACATAGCCAGACCATTAAATATTTACAAGGAGGAGAAAGCACGTTCCCTTGCTTTTTATCAATTATTGCTGTGCTGTGAGGAGTGAGCATTTAGTGTAATTACTAGGGGGGAATAAACAAATTAGGATGACTTGTGAGAAGGGAAAAGACCTGCCCTTAATCTCTCAATAGTCCGATGCGATGGGGTGACCAGAGGCTCCCGCCCGTGTGGGTTTGGGGAAGGATGGGGTGAGGGGACCTTTGTTGGGAGAAGGTGGAGGATTTAGTTGCTGACTCAGTGACTTGCAAGGAAACTTTTCGTGCTGGGGCAAAGCTGGAAGAGCAGGCGCTGACATTTGCTAGTCAGAGTTCAAACAAAGATCCCTGTATTGGCTTTATTAGCAAGGCAGTGCCAGGGACACTGGTGGATGTGTCCTGCCTCCGCTCCCTGCCCTCCTCCGGTTCCTTTCCCTTTCTCCACACTTCAGGCAATGCTCCTCTCAAGGAGGAGTTTGGAGGCAAAGGACTTGTTTTAAGTGCTTTGTGTGAGACATCAGCCCTGGGCTGTAAACAGCGTGTGGTTTTCCTCAGAGAAAGTACAGAGCTGCCACTGGCAGCATTTTTCCATTAAGGCAAAGGCTGGAAACCTCCTGGCGCAGAGGATTGCACTGCTGGGCAGCAAGAATTGTGGGAGGAAAGTCTCTCTGGGAGCACTCCCACTGTGGTGGGGGCAAAAAGAAAAAGGCAAGGGAGCAGCATGTTTGTTTTAATTATGCAATTTCTGTTCTACCTAGTGCTTGGGTAGGATTTGCTGATGAAAGCTGGGTATTCATCTCTTCTCTTTGTGTGAGCACAGAGGGAGCTTTGGAGGTCTTGGGCATATGCAACTGTTTGTATATTGGGGTTTTGTGAATAGCTGCTGCACTTGAGATTACCAATTACACTAAGAGATTTGCATAACTATCAATATAAATGAACACACGTCAGTACTTTGCTTGTGTATTTGTTTGATGCCTTTCAAATCGGGGAACTCGGACATGGTGACTCCTGGATTCCGCTGCAATGCTCCATCCTACCCCATCTCTCCTTCCTGCCACACTGAGTCTGACAGACCAGTCAAGTGCAATTCACATTCTTGCTTGTTTTCAGATCCGGACTGGGCATCCCACAGCCTGGGGATCTTCATCTGCTTGAATTGTTCAGGAATCCATCGCAATATTCCCCAGGTCAGCAAAGTGAAGTCAGTCCGTCTGGATGACTGGGATGATGCTCAAGTGGAGGTACGTGCATCTGAGACTTGAGGTGCCAGTGAGCTCAGGTCACTGCATTTTACGAGCAAAGCTAAATGCAAGCCTACCCAGGAAACCCATCTGTTTTTAGTCTTGGTGTCTGTAAAGGCATGAAGAATGCCACCAGTCATTGATCTTTATCTTATATGTTGTAAATTTGAGGTTTTTCTGAAAGCCGCAGCTCAGGGAGTCATGTGTTTTATGAGGAAAATAAGCCTTTGTGTTGTGTGGGCTTTCCCTTCCCTATTGTTTTTTTTGAGGGTAGATTGAATATGTAAACTCAAGAAGCTCAAACTCTTTGGGGGAGTAGGGGTGGGAAGAAAAAGCTGAGCTGCTTGTTATGCTTGTTGTCTTGGCATTTGATACAAGACAAAATATATTTTAGCATGGCTGGCTGGAAAAGGATGGGTTTTTACACTTATAAAGTGATTTTCATTAAATAGAATTTATAAATAGGGAAATATGTGGCTTTGTTTGCAGTGTTCTCAACTAACCAGTCTCATAAAAGTTCAGAAGGAAAGGAGTCTGTCAGGACAGATAGAATTTATTTGTTTATTCATTTATGCAAGTTCCTTTCTGAGGTTGCTGCCATGGCTTTGCGAAAACAAAGTTATCCTTTTGGAACAAATTATGTGATGCAAAACAAAGGGCAGATTGTTGGAGACTGTTACCTTGCTGGAGCTGTAAGTTAGTGTTGGGTTTAGCCCTATTGCCAAATTTCTGTGCTGGATTCTCTGGGAGCCATCTCGTTCCCATTCCTTTGACCGGGAAATGCCACCGTGTGCTGCCTTCTGCTCCCATGGGGACCAGTAGGGATTGTGCATGTGTGACTAGGACACAGACCTGTCCCCAGCATCGTGTTAAGCAGGGGAAGCTCTGGCAATAATAATCAATACTAATTTCTGAGCCCTGGTTTGCAGGCACAGCCTTTACAGCATCCCTTCTGGGCACAATGCTGGGGGACCCTTAGTAAGGAAACGGAGGCCTCATCCCAGTGATGTTATTACTCTCCAGGAACAAAAAAGGACAAGGGAAAATACTGCTAACATTTTAAAATTCTTTATTTTTTTCTCTTCTTTTCACAGTTTATGGCCGCAAATGGAAACAATGTAGCAAAAGCAAAATATGAATCTAAAATGCCACCGTTTTATTACAAGCCAACATTTCTTGACTGTCAGTAAGTAAACACCTTTGCTGGTAAACAGCATTTATTTGTTTGTGCAGCTGCAGCCTCTGTAATATCTTAGATTCAGTGTGATACATGTATTATTTTTTTAGCCACAAAGGAGGTTTCATTTATAAAAGGCTCTGAAAATCCTTGTTCTTCTGCATGCATGTGGTAGAGTTTATACTACATGTGGGATCTTATTTAATAAGTACAGTTGAGATGATTCAGGGAAGTCAATAGTTTGTCTGTTCCCCTGACTCTTCCAAGTTTCTCAAGCTACAAAATGCCAATTTCTATCCATTGATTTCCTCTACCTTTTCAGGTAGTCCTCCTACATCAGAACAGAACTTGCTTATCTGCTATATGAGATGCTAGGTTACTTGTAATACAAAAATATTGGGTTTTAGTGCCAGAGTGGTGGATTTATCTTTTCTCCCTCAGTGACAAATAATATCCTCTGTGAAGATGAATGAAAAGGTAACATCTCCCATACAGCACAGAGTGAGCCCTTCTAGTAAGCTGGGGTACAGTACGTAGAGTAAGAGGGCTGAGCAGCCAGAACATGCTGTGCCATCCAGGGAGCAAGAAGATGAAATAAAAATGTTTTTTTTTTATCTAGTCCTGCAGAGTACCCAGGGTGTGTTGTATCTTTGTAGAGCTGGTCTTCATAGAGGGTCTTTCTCAGAGTGTACGACTTCCAGAGTCAGTTAGTACTAGCGGACTGGTGAGTATGGGTCACTGAGATCCTTCCCAATACTGCAGTTCTACTTGGATGTCACTAGTTGAAGAGGGAAGTGTGGTTCTCCAGCGTGGCAGTGCTGTGACAACAGGATGCGAAGCTCTGAGTAGGCAGATGATGTATTCGAGCGTCGTAAGAGGTGCCCAAAACAGAAGTCCTGGAAAGGTTTGTAGGGCTGTCTGCGTGAGACACTAGCCTTTGAGTAGGAAGGCTCTGCTGTGTTCCCCAAATCTGAAATAATACTAAAGGGGGGCCAAATGGTTCATGATTACCTATGCTCATACTTGAGGTGACTGTATGTTTATATTTAATCTTATTGTAATAGCTGTTAGGAATAGTAATTGTCTTCCTATATCATGCAAAAGCCTTTTATAGAAAAGGCTGAAGATCTGTGGGGTGTCTTGGTGTTACCTCCCTTACCCACTATTTGATTGTGCTCAAATGCTAAATCTGGGAAGGCCTGGATTTGAGCAGCGCTGCTTGACAATAAAACCCCCATCCATTTATGCAGTGTTCCCAGATCTTGGTTTTGATCTCAAATGGTGTCTGGCAACAACTTCCACTGTTCCTACAAGAGCAGAAATGATTTGAGGACTGGCAAAGCCACCACGTACTGTGGAGGGACAGGCCAAGTGCATTGTGATTATCTTGCTAGGATTATTTTTCTGAAGGAAGAAAAGCCCCAGACTCTTAACTTCCTCACTGCTGGAACGCCTTTGCCTTTGTAGGAGGGAGCCCATGGAGAAGCTGCCGGGAAGGTGCTCCCAGCCAGAGCGATCTTGCAAGTTGAGGAGAGGACAAGGTCCTGAGATCTGTGTGCAAATCGTGTCCAGCTCTCCTTGCATGGGTCAGCCTGGGAGACAGCCAAAACTTGCCCTGTGGCTCAGGCAGCTTAAAGACCACAAGCATTTTCACACCTCCTGCTGTCATACTGGCAGAAATGTCTGTGGCTTTTTCTGAGCTTGCTTGGTTTGGCTTCCTTTGATAATGCAGCTCAGTCATTGCCACTACAGTGTTTTTCTTCCTGCATCCTGTGGTGCAGTTGCACTCCAGGGAGCGATGCTGAGTGGTGGCTGAGCTCCAACCACGGCCCTGTCAAAGCTGCCTGTGAGCACAGAGGGACCGTGCTGGTGCTTGGCTGGCAGCAGTGGAGCAGCAGCTCTAGCCACAGCTCAATGGGGAGGCACGTGGCTGGGCTTTATAACCTATGATAAAGAAAACTGGGAGGGTTAAGAGTATTTTTGTTGTTTCTTTTTAGTTACTTATCAGTCGATCAATCAATTGGGAGGATGAGGCAAGGCTATTCTTCCTACAGGTAGCTGGAAGACTAAGTTCTGGCCCTTTTGTGCTGCTATTTAACTTGTGCCTGTTTTTCTCTGGCACAATTTCTAGCCTGGATGCCCTGGTTTCTGAACTGAGCCTGGAGCTCTGCTCGTCTAAGTGTTCTCTGGGCCAGTGCTGCTGGGACTCTGCTGTGGCAGCAGGGTGCAGTGTTATAGATGCAACCTCTTGCAGTAACAGATCTCCTGACGCTCCTGCAGTATAAACAGCTGTGGGTACATCGTGTGTTGGGAACGTCTCAAGGATGATATGCCAGGCTGCATTTTTCTTTCTCTAGTTAGAGGCTCTCTGTGCCTTTTGACAGATGTATGCTAAACAAGAGCAGGGCAGTGCTGCTTTTTGAGGGGGTACGTATTTAGCTTTCTCCCTGCCTCGCTGCAGTCCAGTCACTGCAGCAGCATGTTCTCAGCTCACAGTTCTGGCTGGTATCGGCACAGACAGCATCTCCATCCAGTGCTGGCACCGTGCTGTTGTGTGCCGTCCCACGTTCTGCAGCATCAAGAGGTTTTTATGCTTCTGTTTACGACAACCCATGTTGGGCAGCTGCAGCAGCTGGGCAGGCTTTGTGGGAGCTGCCCGCAGACTCGGTGTGGCAGGATGCTAATGTACGAACTCTAATAAAAACAGGCTGTTTGTTCTTTTGAAGCTTCTTATTTTTTTAATACTACTTCTGGAATTCCTCTGCAAGGTTCAGAGCAGAAGGGAAGAAGCACTCCAGCGCCAGCTTGTCCTTTTTTCTTTTTACCCCCTATGTTGTGTTTGCCTCCTTTGGAAATACGTGGTGTTTGCCTGGTGCATCTGGCTTCTACATCCTCCAGAAGCCCCATCAGGACTTCCTACCTCTGTCAGAGACTTGGCAAAAGTTAGAGAAGTTGGAGGGGTTCTCTGGAATTGCCCGGGGAAAATTTAGCAGCTGTGCATGGGAGAAAAAAACCCCACCAAACAACAAAAAAAATCCCCTTCTATCTTCTCCCCTCATCTTATGTCTGCCAGCAGCTTGGCCCATGCATCAGGAACAGTGAGCAGAGCAGCCAACTTCTGTACCACTGGGGAGTCGCGGAGGCTGAAATGAATCCCGGGCTCTGGGATGTTCCTACTCCACCGCACCATTGGCACAAAGAACTGTGGGTGAGGAACTGAAACCACAAAACCCATTTCTTGATGGTCACAAGAGGTCACAGCCCAGCTTTGTACACCACGACAGCAGACTGAGAGCTGGAAAACGACCTTTTCCAGGGCATATACACTGTAAGCACAGGGATGAGTTTAGCAACAGGGGTAGCATCACTTCTGAGTAAAAGCAAAGGAAAAAGGCCTTGTCCAGCCATATGCTGGGCTGAAAACTGATAGAAGATGGAGACAAGCTGTTAGTGACGTTTGCAGTACTGGAAGTACATGCACGTCCCTGCCCAGTACTTGATGGTGGCTTCTGCTGCCTTTTTGCTTGACTTGGGAACACACAGCACTGTTCTGCAGAACTGTGTGAGCTGCAGTGCATCGCTCCACTCCTTTCTCCGTGCTTTGATAAGTGGGAGCTGCATCTGCTCCTTATGCAGAACACTTAAATATACTGCCTGCCAGTACATTTGAGTACCTTTCTAGGAAAAATGGGGCAGAATAAAATGGCATGAGTTGTACTGATTGGTTGTCTTATCTGGAACAATATAAGACATCATTCAGAGCGAGTGTGTATCCCAGCGAGGCTCGCACCTTGAGGATTCATCTATATGGTTATCTGAAGAACAACAGTTATTAGCAGAAGTGGCTCATTGTATTATGGTATGATTAAAGTGTGCAGAGAGAAAATTGCCTAGTAAATCCCTGAAATTTTTTTTTCCTTAATTTATCGTATAAAGATTGGTTCAACTGGTAAAGAAGCTACCAAGCCTACCACCTCAGTCTGGTGTCTGGAGGTCAGTCTGGCCCCACCGTGGGGACTAATGATAGTCAAAGATGCAACTCATCACCTGGTCTTCTCCTCTTGCTGATGCCTTATATGTAAATTTCTTGAATGCTTAATGCCCAGATGGGTAAAGTTGTGTATTTCGCTCACTTATTAATTAAGGGTCTTCAGATTTTACATCCATGGCTTTTTAAAGTGCCAGATTTCGTGGGTGTAAAGTTGCTTGTGCTGCAGCGTGGCCTCTCTGAGCAGCCATGGGGTCTTCTCCACTTGTCATTAGGTTTCTCTTTGTTGTTAGCTCATAAGCCCCTTAATTCATATTGATTCCTTTAATTTCCAAAAGCAATTGCTGCAAGATTAAGATAGTATCAACACAGGCTGTTTCCTACATGCGTCTAATCTGTGTTTAAGCATTCTGAAAAATAGCATTTGTGGTATGGTATACCGGACTGTGCATGTAAAACCACCAAGTAAAAAAGGAACTGGTTAGTGTTTTAGTCGAATGTGTTATGATTTTGCATACTCAGATTCAGCTTTAACTTCTTCAAATTAATAATGCCATTTTTTATGCCTTGATAGTCAAACCCTCTGTCTTTTTGCTCTCCTTCAGAAACTTGCTGTTGACCACTGGTCTTGAGGGTATGGATGGTGCATTGCTTCCAGGGCTCTGCAAGCTGAGGTGATGCACAGAGCGCCTGGAAGAAGCTCCTTAGCTGTCTTGTGCCTCTAGAAAGCCATTAAAAGCAAGTTCTCACAACTAGGATCAATCAGAAAGGAAAAGATGAGGAGGCAGGGTGTGAAACTAGATGGGCTTTTTGTCTGCGCTGCAGTGGCTCTCCTTGCAGTCTGAGCAAAATTTGGACTCGGACTTAAAATTTCATTAAAATAGTTCTTTGACAGAAACTTGGCGTAGCTGTGTCCACAGAGCTGCCTGTGGAAAGCAGATTGTTTTTTGCTGGAAAAGCCTCTGACAAATTCCAGGCCAGTAGCTGCAAATTTGGGTTTTGGAAATAGTGTTCCTGGATGACATTCATTTCTTTCGGCTTTGTGGGACTTGGTGATGGCTCACAAGGATGCAGTCAGGGGGTCGTAGCAGTTGGTGTTTGATATCTTTTAGGCCACTTTCACGTCTGGCTGGAGCTTCTTGACTGTAGTATGTCTACAAAAAAACATAGCAGCCATGCAGTAGCAGTGGTGTGTGCACTGTAGTGTGTCCTAGGAAAGCTACCCCAGCTAGGGGTCTTGGGTTGGAGACTGTAAATTTGGCTGGCCAGCACTCTTCTGTAGAGCACAAAGGAGCCACACCGCCACAGTTTGATATTAAACTGCTGGAACGGCTTTTCCTGTGGTGTTTATTGCTGTGAGCAAAAGGCTTTGAGTATGTGGGACCAAGATAAAGCTGCTCCACTGGCTTCTTCTGAAACCTTTCTTGCTGGCCCCTTGACAGAGAGCACTCGTTTTCACATGGGTGGCCAGGCAAGGAAGCAGGTACCTAAAATGAGATTTGGAGCTTTTAGTGTTGGCGGCGCTTTGTCAGCCTCTGGACCTGCCGCCTCTTCAGTGCAGCTCTGCCCTATTCCATTTAGGGAATGAATATCCCTTTCTTCTGTTGGAAATGTGTTTTTTCTTGAGGTTGGTTTTTTTTTTTTTTCTTTGCTCCCAGGTTTTTGTCTTGATAATTACAAAGACCCTTCTGTTCTAATTGCCAAAAAAAATGACACATTCCCTGTAACCAGCAGGCTGCCAGACTTTAGGTGGGCTGCTAAAGCCTTTGGAGTTGATCCCGAAAGTTGCGCATCTCCACAGTTTAGGAATGATGCAGTTGCACTGTTCGTGTTTGTTAGAAAGATATATTTGCTGCATTTACCTGTCACCAGAAATGCAATAAAATACCGTTACTCTGTTGCCGCGGTCCTTTCACAGAAGTCCTGTTGAGATCAAACGGGGAGTTGGATATATTCGGCATGGGATGTCCCCCCTGGCTCATTTACATACATATTCACTTCAGGAAAAATACCCTTCAAATAAAACACAGCAACAGATGTTTAAAAGGCCCATGAAGGTGTACTTAAAATTAAATGGAGATCAGGCCTGAAGTCTACTGGAAATGGTAGAGAGACCTCTGGATGGGCACTGCCCTCCAATGACTCTGAGATCCCAGAGATACAAGGACAAATTCCTGCTCAAGTTTAAATTCATACAAGCTGTGCTGGTGAAACTAGGGTTTAATGCCAGACTCAAAAGTAGCTTCTAATGGCAGAGTTGCTTCCACTCTGTGATAATGAGCATGGTCAAGTCCCTGCTCAACTTCTGCTGCGCTGAAGGGAGAGGCTGGACTCCTCACCATCCTTGGGGTTTTGTTTCTGTTGCTGGAGTTGTTCTGCATTCTATGGATAACCACTATATCAGAAGCTGTAGTTCCGACCTTGCACTGGATAGTCCTAAGCGTGGGCTGCTCTTGGAGTATCTTATTTTTTTGAGAAATTATTACTGAAAGAACCTGGGTTTATAATGATGAGGAGGGGGCAAGAATGCGTGAGCTGTTGGAAATTACTTGCTGTGAGCAGGGAAAGCCATGCAGCTGGAGTTCTGTCTGCTTCAGGAGTTGCTGTTGGAGGCGTAAACTCTGGGGGAGGTTACAAAGAACATTTTGCAGCTTCTCAGTATATCCCTTTGGGCGAGGTGCCTTCCAGCCTCCCAATTTGCACTCTCTTGCACAAAAGCTGTGAAGATACTGAACCACTTCTATTGACAGCATCATGGGAACTAAGTCACTGCTGCGCAATGTTCCCTAAGGCGTGAGACCAGCCGAGTGTGTCTGTTGTAGTATTTGCATTATACAGCAAGAATGTTTTCCCATTGCTGCACATGAACCTTAATTTATACTGTATTTAAACATTCATACTGGAAGGCTGACTTTCAGAGCATCAGAACAGCTGCAGCTCCTGCTGAATCTACTGAAGTCAGCTGGAGTGGAGGGTGGTGTGAATTTGCTTCCTTCCAGTTAAATCCCTGATCATCTTGTTGAAAAAGTCCAAGTTTGGCTACAGTGATAACAAGCTCTCTGCAGCAGCCAGACTGGAAAAAATTGCAGGAAGTATAATAAATTTTAAGTGTTTGTGTTGGTTTTATGATTAAATTTTTGTAGCTTTGAGTGGTAGAAGTAAAGGAACAGGCAGTTGAGGGCTACCTTTTGGGTCATCAGTTTTCGGTGGTTGCAGGCTAGTGTGTTATGGATCTCAGATCCAGAAAGAGCATCCTGCTTAATCCTTGCAGACTTCTACAAAATGCATCTGAACCTCCTGAGAAGAACTGAAGATGGGTTGTACCCAAACTAGAGCACAGTGCAGGGTGACAGCAGAAGGGAGATGGATGTTCATCTTCAGAGTTCACAGTCAAACTTGCAGATGTGTTTGTAACAACTAAAGATCAGTCATGAAAACAGGAACAGAACGGGGAAAGGCAGAGTTGGTGCATTATTTCTGTTAGAGCAGAAGCTCACAGTTGAGTTTTGGGTGCAGGGAAGCTATGGTGCTCACCAAGCCTTGTGGGACAAGGCTGGTGCCCAAACAAAGGAGATGAAACAATGAGCGGGACAAAATATGTGTAATTATCTTCTCCTTTACTGCTACAAAACTGATTACAGCTATAGTTCTGGTTGGTAAGTTTCTTGCAGATTTGACAAGTGTGTTTGCTGTACCTGCAGATGAATTTTCATAAGCCAAATTAGTACGCCTGTCTTCTTCGAAGATTTCTGGAATGTATCTGCTGAGTAGATAGAGTTAAATTTGCATAGTCAGCAAAAAAAGGGTATTTAAACATATCAATGGTTTTCATTGGTGGAGAAGTTGATAGGTTGAAGTCTGGTGGGTTTTACAGAGCATGCCCAATACTGGGGGATATTTTACTGTCATCAGCGTAAGCCACTTCTAAATCTCTGCTCTGAAGTTGCAGTGATACTTACCTTTATTTCTGTGATTTCTGCCTGCTAAGGCTATTTAAGGTTCTAGGGCAATTAAGAACTAAGTGCAGTTAAAAATGGTTTGAAGCAATTCCTACCATATTCTAAATCTAAACTACTTAATTAGTTCCAGTTCTCATGCTATAATAAAACATGGGTGTTTTTTCCTTTTTGGAGGTTAAGATCTTGGTGTATGGTATATAAATCATTGATATTATTTTCAACGTGAAAAGTAAAGGAGTTCATAATAGGAATGTTCCCTGCCATGCGCTGTGTCTGTCTTTCTTAAACTTACAAGTACAGGCAATGAGTGTGGAAGAGCTCTGCCAGGTGAGTTCCCACTACCCACTGCTGTTTGGGTCCTGGTTCCACAAGGCTTTAGCCCTTGCATCCAATTTTAACCTGGTATATCACAATTTGTTTTGAACAGCTGTCGTGCATGGCAAGGAGACAATATCTCTGCAGCTTTGGCTGCCAGAATGCCATCACATACGTGTGTCGCACAAGGCATTCCCAATTTCTGCTTTCATGTTGATAACTTCAGGGCAAGATTTTTCCTTTATGTCCAGTTTGTTGGTTTTTTTCATTTAGTGATCATGTTTACTGGAGAATGTAGTCTGAGGACATTAGGTTTAAAATCATTCATATACTGAGGGAACATTGTACAGAGTCTGGGTGGGCGCTGTTCTGCTCAATCTGTAAATTTTATTTTATTATTTTAATTTCATTTAATAAGTTTCCAATAAAATTGGATGTGCAAGGAAATGATTTATTGTTGTACAACAGTAAACAGAAGAAACCCTTAACTCCAGACTGTAGCATGCAATTTTTTGAAGACTTTTAAATCACACTAGTATTTTAATTGAGGAACTGATGATTCTGAGTTCTTCCTTAGCATGTCTTGGACCATGTCTTCTTTTCTGTGTATTTTTTTTTTCCAGACTGCTGCGGGAACAGTGGATCAGAGCCAAATACGAACGAAAAGAGTTCATTCACAGTGAGAAGCAGGAGCCTTATTCTGCAGGTAGCAAAAGACTCTTTTGGCAGATAAGTTTTTTGATGTCTAGCACCTTCCATTTTTTTGGTCTCTGTTTGTATTCTATACATTGGTTATTGCTCATACATCACTAAGTAGGAAGAGAAAATATGGTCTTTGGGAAAGATCCATCTTGACATTACCTTTATTTGATTGAGAATATTGGGAATTTTAATATCTGATGGAAATATATCAGTTATCAAGAGTCTTTCTGTTGATTTCTATGGGATGTTCACCAACAGCAAGATAAAGCACCAGTGAGTTAATTTTTGTAGCATGAGGCATGAAGCTGGATTGAAATGGAGACAAGGTTGTTTGTCTCATCGAGATGACTTTTCCTTTGAAAAGTTAGAGTAGGATTATTGGCATGGTTTGGTTAATGGGATAAGTGTGCCAGGTACCCCACTCTTCCCAAATCTCTCTTGCTGTCTTTCCGCAGTACATCAAGTGTAGTAAGCGGGACCTGGTCTCCTTGTAGTAGAATAAATGCACAGTGTTTTGCAATTGCAAAGCCTCAGCAGAGTGATGGTGGCCTTGCAAAAGGTTTAGTGGAGCATTGGTTCAGATAATTTTCTTGCAAAAAGGCTGGATTTGACGAGAAGATGCAGGACTCAACCATGCTTGTTGTGTGGCTGCGCCAGCATAAGGACTGGCACGAAAGTGTGTGAAATTAGGTGGGAATTCCTTTGCTATAGGTAACTGGCATTTAATTTATTCTGCATAATAAGTTGTTGACACCAGCTATGTGCTTGGATGACTCTGGGATAATTTTATTACCGAAGGCCATGTTACAGATGGAAGGTTGAAGTATTATTTTCATGCTGTTTTTCAAGACTAATAATAAGCAGGTAGCTCCAGCAGTTTGCTGTTATTAAAACCACAATTAAAATCTCATCTCATATATTCTCAGTTTATGTTCAGAGCATTTCTGCTCTGCTGTTTTGTATACGTGAGGCAGGCACAGTGTGCCAGGGTATCCATATTCATATGTAGTACATTGTGCACATTTTTATTTTAGATTTTCAAAGTGCCTTCTGGTGTTGGACATGTTCTATTAACCATAAATAGTTTGATTTCTTAGATAACATTGGTATATATCTGCCAATTTGTGTATAATGTTCACCCAAGAATAATGTTTCCAATTTATACCGTACAACTTCTAAATACAAAAGACTGCATTCAGCTAGGTACTTCAGGCAAATGCATAATTTTAAGCACATGTTAAGTCCTTTTGACTCCAAGAAGAGCATGTACCTGGTTACAGTGAAGTACGTGCTTCAGTGTTGTGTGGGAGGAAGGGCAGCACGTTCTGAGCTCTCTGAAAAATATTATAGGAAGAGTTCAAATAGGAATTTATGTTAGCAGTGTATTTTGTATTGAACTGCATGGTGAAGCAACAGGGTTTTCTCCCTTCTTTGAAGTTCAAAAGCCATTAAATGCAGAATAGAAGAGAACAGAGTAAGCCATTTTAATGAACAGTGCTCTTGGAAGGAGTAGGAGGGGAAGGGAAGGCAGGCTGGTGGGCATCTTGTAGATTGCTCATGAATGCTTGTAGGTTGTGCAAGTGCTTTCAGGTCATGTATTGCTTATTGTACCATCATTAAAATCCAGCTCAGGCGCCGTGCAAATGACCTGTGCAACTGGGATGTCATTCCTTGATTCTTCTAGTCAGTAAATTCAAAGGGGAGCTTTGGCCAGGTGGTTCCTCCTTAGGGTGACGAGGTTGTTACAACAATACAAAGCTGGGGACACACACCGACCTTCTAGTGCCAACTTCTCCCTTTTGCTGAACCATAACAGTCCCCAGGTGTGGTTGTACTTCATGCTGGGACAAGTGGAGCTGCTTCTTCTGGACTGCATGATGTAATTTGGTTGATGACGCTGTTTTCAGCTCTTGGGATGTTATGCTGCGAGTTTGTTATTTCCCAGACTTGAGAAGGGAACCCAGGGAAACCGCTGTGTCTTGTAGGAAAGCAGCACGCTGGAGACCATAGAATTACAGAGTTATTTAGGTTGGAAAGGACCCTTAGGATCATTGGGTCCAACCATTAAACTAACATTACAAGTCCACATCTAAACCATGTCCCTAACAGATGTACCCCTGTGCATTGAGACTGTCACAAGGATGTCCTCCTGACCACCCCAAATCCAGTTTGTGTCTCACTTGAATGTATGGGTACGTTTAGTCTTTTTTTTTTTTTTTTCCTTTCTGATGCTTAGACCAGTTTTTCTCACCATTCTGAATTCCCTGGAGGGCCGTTAGATTACCCGTTTCTACGCATGAAACATTTTGTTGCTAATAGAGACATCGGTATCCATTTTCTTGTGTTTGTTTGAAAATCTAATTCCATGTTTCAATCCCAGAGGCAATGTTGCATTCTGTTATTTGTTCAATAATTGCATAAAAAATAAGAAAATGCTATCTTCGAATAGTTTTGACCAACATCCTTTTCAGGCAGCCTGGTGAAACCCTGGTCAGAAATTCAATATCTTTCACAAAATCCTTTGGGGAGAGGCTGTCTGGAGCCTGTAGATGCCATGCAGAAGCTATCACAGCTGAACTGACAGACTCAGGAGAAACGAGTCTTGGGACAGGAATGTCAGATGTGCAGGTCAGAGCTGAAATAGTCATCCAGGGAAGCCTGGCAGGAGGATGCAGCAAACTCTTTAGCTGCTGGTAAAGCATATAAAGTGGGATGCAAAGGCAATTGCTGCCCCGAAAGATCTTGCGTAGCCCTTGAACTGATTGGAAAAGCCTGCCTCACGAGATACAGAGCGATGTGAAGTAGCAGAACCAGAACTGGGAAGCAAAGACACTTTGCATGTGCAGAAATCCCCAGTGTAGGCAGCGCTGAAGCCAGATTTTGAGCCTCACCCCAGAGAGGAATCGCGGCTGTCAATCCATAGGTCTTGGTTCAGTCCCTGTATCAGTGGTCTCCTCTCACAGATGCGCTGTTATACTTGTAGTCACAGATGCTTACCCTTGGTAGAAGATTGCCGTGGAAATTCCTGTAAGGGAATTTTAGAGTTTCTTGCTCCCCTAGGAAGCTTTGGAGCATAAGCCTCTGTGCTATTCACAGCTTTCAGCTTGTCTGCCCGCAGTTAGTGTTTCAAACACTTGATGGTTTCACTCCTCCGAAAGAGCCGTCATTAATGAGTATATTAGGGCCATTGATTTTAGTGTGAGGAATCAGTTTGAGTTCAGATAGTGTGGGGAGATTAGTAAAACAGTGATTAAATGCTTCGGTGATCCATTATTGATTCTTAGATACACCCTTTTATACATTTGAGCTCTTAATTCAGCTATAGTGTGAGAGCTAAATAATTTGTTTGCCCTAGCTAGACTTTATGAAGCAAACATTATTTACACCCCAGCAATCCCGATTAGCACTGTGGTCCACATCCCTTCTGCTAGCTATGTTTGTTGCAAAGCAGCACAGAATAATACCAGTTTTAAGACCCTCGCAGTAACATGTTTCATGTTGGCTTTATCCATTCTGATAAATGAACTGGTTAAATTACTGACAGTCTCCAGCTAATTATCCCTTCAACAGAGTTTAATGGGGCATGGGTGCTGAATTCTCATGGAAAAGGAGGACAGTGGTAATTGTCATCAAAGTCTGGATCTGGATTTCCAGGCAACTGAAAGGTTCAATAATTTGTGAAAATATTTTAATCTATTTTAAAAAGCGTGGATGTTTTCCCCTGCTGTTGATAGGCAGCAGTAACTGCAATGCTTCCCAAAAATCCTGCTGAAAATTAATTCACTTGGGTGCTTTTTATTCCTCTTAATCAAGTAGTTTTATTTTAACCAAAGGAGACGTAGAGGAAGTGAAATGGAACAGTGTTCACAGGACTGGGACACTTTAGTTTTATAAACTGGTCAAGGTGCAGCTGCTCTAATGCGTCTCAGGCCACAGAGAAGAGAATGGGGTGTGCACGTGGCCACAAAAGAGCAAAAGGGAGTCGTTTGCTCCTGTGAACTTGGCTTTGGTTCCTGCTGGACCCATCTCTTTACCACAGGGATGTAAGGAGGAACCGGTGTCCTGGGATGAGCTGAAGCCAACCTAGGAGGAGTTGTGGGCAGGGATAACACATCTTCACGTCTTTGCTTTAACATCAGCAAACAAAGTGAGAGAGCTTTTAACGCCAGGTATTTAATCTCTTAATACTTGTCAGGAAAAATGGCTTAACTTCGCTGTTAGGACTGTGAAAGCGCTTGTCCACAGGATGCGCATGGCTGGTGGAGTTGGGGGTGGCTGATGCTCCAGACGGAGATGCTGGGCTTTACAAAATCAGTTGCCACCCTTTCCTTGAAAGCATTGCCTGAGATAGTTCAGCAATGATTTATAGGCTCTTAGACCAGGGTGTTGCTGCTTTCCAGTGCTGTGTGCTTTCCAGCTAGGCACGAGGTAAATTGGGCACAAACAACAGCATCATCAAATGCAGCTTTCTGCAGCTTTGCTGCAAATGCTGCCTTCTTGTGTTTCCTATAAATAGGCCAGTAAATCCTATTGGTTTTGATTCATCAGATTGTGGAAGAGCAGTCAGGAACACTGCAGGGTACAGTTGATAAAAGGTGCTGCTGCCAGCTCTACATGCCAGCACAATTCCCTTGCAGTAGGACTGGGGAGTAGTGGTTTTCCTTTGTTCATGGCAGATGTTGTCGCGTATCTTTCATGTTGAGGCATTTGGTTCCCAAAAGCATTCAGGATGGGAATGCATCGTTTGCAAGGGTGAAGAGTAATAAATGCCAGCAGGCATCACTATTTTCATTCTTTAGTCATGGGGGGCTGGAGCTCCATAGCTAGAGTAAATCGTCATAGGGCCCAGAAAAAAAGGTAGAGGAATTCAGATTTACACCAGCTGAAGATTTAAAACCTGTCCTTCAGGGTGGAAGTTGAAGGAGTCTTTGATTATTTGATTGATAGTTACATAGCTGGGTGGGATGGCCTGTTGGATTGCAGCGTAAGATAATGTGGTGTTTCTGCAACCTTGGATGGCCTGAAAGCTTCCATTGGAGCAACTGAGAAAGCTAGAAGATCTAGGTAATACTGTAGGTGTATTAGCAAATTGAAAGATAATTAGGGCTTTAGCCTCTGTTGGTTTGTATTCCTGAATTTGTACCACTAGGGACTAGATCTTGTTGTCAGTATTCAAGTGAGCTCTAGGCTTACCCAGGCAGTTACAAAGGGGAGCGTTTGACTGAAGATGCCTATTTGCTTGTACTGGCTTCTGTCATCACCCTAGAGATTACTTGGCTTCTATGTTGTTTTGAATTTATCTGCAAATATGATGGCAAAATAAATGGAGACATGAAAAAATGCCCTAAAATAGTAAAATCTGTTAATACGCACTTTCCATTCCATGTGGCTCTTGCATAATTTGGGCAGCAGTCTGAATTAATTTTTCCTTGCGCTTGCACTGCTGGAAGGAGCTCTGACTGCAAAGCACGAGAGAAAATGCACAGGACAAATGCATTCTTTCTTAGTGTGAGAAAGATACCCTTATTAGTTCAGTCTGACCTGCAGTGATGTAATGCAGTTTATTTTGGGCCTGATCAGACAAAGCAGTGTGCAGCATTGCAGTTAAAACCCAATTATTTTAACTGACAGACCTCTGTTGTCTCTTACCCCATTTCAGCAAACTAGCAGGGAGCTGTAAATGTCAGAGCAGCTCTGGCTCCACTCTGTGGGGTTTTTTTTGGTTTGTTTTTTTTTTTTTAACACAACCTGAGAAGCAAAGCTCCTCTCCTGCTGTGCACGGCGCTGAATTACAGGGCTGAGCAGCACCCAGGGAACAAACCAGTGCTAACGGCAGCCTGAAAGGGCACAGGTTTTATTGCATGCCAGACAACCCATAGCATTGCTCCATCAACACTTGTGTTGGTTTATGCTGCGTGAAACCCTGGTCGTGGGAGACGGCTCCCTCCCCTGGGACCTGCCCTGTGGTCAGAGCATCACACCGTGGGTAGTGTTGGGCATCCAAGCCATGGCAGCATCTGATTAAATGGTACTGTGGGAACAACTCAATCCTGAGGACACAAAGCTGTTGTGTGAACCTTGCAAGAGCGGAGAAGTGCCATTGGTGCATCCTGTAGCATCCTTTAACTGCTGATGAGACAAGCATGTTAAGAAAAGTGGTTAAATTGAGGCTCTACTCTTGCAAAAGGCATTATCAGCTAAATCAAGAGCTGCTTTTAGCACTGGGGGTGATTTGAGCCAGTTAGGTGCGTGGTCAGGAGTGGCAGCCAAATGCCATCTCAGCTTCTCTTATGCAGACCAGCATGAAGATTCTTTCATCGTTGTTGGCTGATATTCCTGTTTATTTCCAGCAACTCCAGGGAAGATCTCCTGGCTTTTCCCAGATAAAGATCTGCGGGTGGTCAAGGTGATGCTGTGCGAAGCACTGTACAAATGCAGAGCAGATTGGCAGTACAGTTGAGCGTTAAGGTTAGAGCAGACAGATGCCAGCCCCTTGGAAGAGTCAGCACCCTGCTACAGGAGTGTTTCTGCAGAAAGCAGGGATAAGGCTGACTTTCAAGCATCTAAATTATCCCGTTGCTTTATAGGCAAGAGTGTGGAGCATTAAGCTACATCTGGCTGAAATCGTGCAAGATGCTGAAAAGTCAGAGCGGGAGATGGACAGACAAAGCTCACGTAAGCTTTGGTTCCATATGAAACGGAGCTTACGAGCAATAAGAGAAACTGCATGATAAAAGCAACCGTTTCTGGGCTTATCAGCAATAATTCACAGGCACTGGTGTACGCTGAAGGAGAGTGTGGTGGTGCCTTACTGTTGGCAGCAGTGCCTTGCGAGGCACAGGGCATGCAGGAGCATCCTGCTGCCTTTTGGGCGGGGGTCTGGCTGGGTTGGGTGTGCTGGGTGTCTGAACTAATTACCTTCATTAAGATGCTGTGCCTGAACACTGGTGTGACTGACAGAGCAAGGGCAGGTGTGCCTGGCCATGGTGTGGGGCAATGCACCGCCTCTCTCTTATATGACCTGACAAGGTGTATAAATACTTGAACATTTATTTTTTCTCCTCTTTCACCTTCTCTCCCTTCCCGCAGTCTTCTAGGCTTACAACATCTCCTCATGATAAAAATAGCCTTTGCTGTCAACACAAGGCTGAGTGGAACCGCCGCCGCTCTCCCTGCCTTTTGTTTGAGGGGCTGTGGCACAAAACCAGGGGAAGATTCCACAGATGTTCAGTCCCAGAACAGATTGGCTGATTAACACGACTGGTTTTGCAGTAGCAGCTCGGAGGAGTTTGTAATTGGGCCATAAACACTTCTATAAGAAATATCAATTTATCATCTCCACTACCTGTTTGATCTTTTGAGCAATGGAGTAATCTTTGCTCTGGTTTGTATCAGTGTACCTGAGGTCTTCCCCAAATCCTGGTGATGGCCATGGAGAGGCGTTTCTGGGGACAGCAGTGAGGTATGAACTGTCACTCTACAAACTTCGTTACATTAGACTTTGAATACCAGAGTAAAATTTTAAAGCCACATAATGCTGTAGAATTATAAGATGCCTTTAGAGCCCAGCCTGCATTATGTGCCTGTGAATAGTACCATACAAATACAGAGTTTATTTTGCCTTTCCTATTTTTTTCTTGCTGGCAAAATTCCTATAATGCCAATAACTTGCCCCTTGAGTTACACCATATATCAAAATTTAGAAAGAGCATAATTATAATTGGCTTTTCTGACATTTATTTGAATTGAACTTTTGAAAACACTTGCTGCATCTGTAATCGCGATTCGAAGATCTGAGTTTTTGAGGAGTTTCTGAGAATGTAAATCTCTGTTTAACCTCAATGCACATGTGGCTGATGGGCAAACAGAGCTGTCAAAAGCTTTAGCAGGCCTTGATCTTAGTCCTTAGAGAGGAATTTTCAATATTAAGAAATCAGTTAATTTATTTCTACTTACTAGTCTCAAAGAGGAGTGGCTGCTTTGCTCTGACTGCGTTTTAATGTCACTGTTATCTGATGCTAGTTGTAAAATGGATTAAATCCTCTTCTGATGCTTGAAAGGCTCAAGTATTAGAGTTCAGCTTCGAGAAAATCTCTAGCATTTGCTGCTGCTGTCCCTTTTTGTTGGGAAGTGCTCATTTTTGTGATGCAGGGCTGTAGCATGTGTAGGGGTGATGCAGCTGTGAGCATCCTTCACTGTGAGGTGCTTTTTGGTACCACTGTTTTAGCCTCTCTCTCCCATTTCTGTGTGCAGATCCCTCATAGACCTAGCGATGGAAATAAAAAAATTATAGTGGTGCAGCCAAACAGGATAAAATCAGGGTAGCCCAATACTTTGTAAATTCATGTAGACTTTTGCAAAACAGAGATTTGGACATGAATGAGGAGGTGTTTTGTGGTAGGAAGTCATGACACCAGTTCCCTCCAGTGTGTGGTGGTGCTTGGTGTGCATGCTAGGATTGCATCACTGGTGCCTTCTGCTAAATAAGAATTTCCAGTAAATTCCCAGCAGCCGGTTCCTGTATTTGGCTGAACCAAAGCATCAGGCTTTACTCTTACTAGATTTCAGCAAGAATTGTATCACAAATCTCTGCACTCAATCCTGCCCTTGTCTGTTAAATCTTGACTGCTCAATCCCAAAGTCCAGCTGAATTTTGGACTCGATGATCTGGTGGGTCTCTACCAACCTGGTTATTCTATGATTCTGTGATTTTCATTCTGCCCAGCTGAAACTGCAAGCAATTCCTCTGCTTGGCACTAATACTACCTTGTAGTTTGTTCTTGTACCCTTGAAGGAACTGGAGATATGAAGATGAGGTGACCTCAGAAGGTGCCTGGATTTGTGTCTGAATGAGGAGCCTGAGGTGCAGGGGTGCTGCACCTCTTTGGCATGAACCTCTGCTCTGCCTCACTACCCCAGAGTATAAAATGATTTGGCACCACAGCCTGTGACACACGAGGACTGTACCAGAAAATGTGGCTTTCTGACTGAGTTTCCGCCTGCTGCAAGCTTGGTGCTGCACAGCTCTGCCAATGCATCTCTTGTGGTCATTGGAGCAGTGGGGAGCGTGGTGGGGGGAGGATGCAGAGGGCAGGTTCAATGGCAGCTAAGTGGCAGCAGGGTTCTAGCCCTCTCCACAAAGGATGAAAACCTCATCACTATTTGCATGTTAAGGGAGCTTTCCATGTTAAAGGATTTCAAGGGTGCTTAAGAGCTACGCACAGATTCCATCCAACGTTCTGGACTCTGGATGCTGTACAGAGGCACCAAGAAAAAGCAGCCCTGGTTTGGAGAGGTTATAATCAAGGAAAGCTTAGCAGAGAGGTGGTTGTGTGAGTGCCTGGATGGAAACTGCAAACCCTGTGGTTCTCCCAGCCCAGTGTCAAGGGTACTGGAGGTGTTTAAGGTTAGGGTGGATGAGGTACTTAGGAGCATGATTTAGGGATTGGTGGGAATGGTTGGACTCGACGATCCAGTGGGTCTCTTCCAACCTGATTATTCTGTGTGATTCTGTGTGATTCTGGAGGCTGATGTGCTTTTGTCAGGAGAGGGTTAAAGCACAAGCACGAGCAACCTTGCCTGGCACAGAAACCTCCTTCTCATGGTCCTGGAGCCACAGAGAGGGTTTCTGTTCTCTGCTCACTGACATCAGCTGCTGGGACATGAGTCACACTGGGAACCAGGCTCAGCGGGCGCTGGTCCCTGGGAGCTGCCTCCCCACATCCCTGAGCAAGCTGTCCTGTGGCTGAAGGAGCTGCTAGACATCTCACCACGGCGATGGTGCCTTTTTGGAGCACATATGCTCCTGGGTTAAATGCTGCTTGGGTTTGAGCCCCCACAGCTCGGTCCTCGCCAGCACAACCCATTGGCGTGCCTGGGTGCAGCGTTTGCAGCCCTGGGAGAGCAGGGGCTGATGCCCCAGTGGGTGGGTGTGAGCTCTGACATCTGCACCTCTGTGCCTGCACTTCTGCTGTGTATTTGGGTACAGAAAAGGAGGGCTAATGGCTGGGATTCTTTTCCCCCCTCCCAACATTTTTGTCAAATAGGGAGGAATAATTTAAGCTCGAAGTCTCTGGAAAAAAATTTGAAATGGAGGGAAGAAACTATGGAAAAGTATGTTCAGCTGAAGCAGACAGGACACCATTTGCTGATGCTCAGCTTCCGTTTTGTGTCTTTCCAATATAATTCTGAATTTAACATTACACAACTCCCTGTCAGGACTTGCTCCAAGAAACCTTTCCCCATCTCCTTGGAGGTTTGAGGGAAATGTAGTCATTGCTTTAAAACAAATGACTACTTCTTCCTCTGTGTGCCCTGACACTGCTCCCATGGGAAGTGTGCCGGAGAGGGGTGATGCTATGCAGGTCATCTCTCATGCTCTCTACAACCTCCAGAGCGGAGTAAAAACTCATGCAACAGGCTGAATAAATATTAAGCCAAGTTGCCTTGGAAGGAAAGGGATCCATTTTAAAAAAATCAACTAAAGAAACCAACACCAAATATAATCCCCAGCTGGACTAGCAGCATCCCCTGCAGCATCAGCAGTGAGTCCAGGCAAGGCAGTGGAGAAAATGGGTCCTCCTGAGGATCTGCCTGTCATAGGTCCTGCTCAGCTCTCACTCAGTGCATCAGCTTTGCAATACAAATTATTTAAACGTCAAACACAGCGTTTACTGCAGTAAAGACAAGGCACATCAAAGAGCTGTTTAGCGAACTAAACCAGGGAGAAGGATGCAATAGGAGATCACAATGTTTGTCTTATTTTTCCTGCTGCGAGAGAAGCAGGCCTGTGACAGGAACCTGCACGTGGCATTGTTCTGTGCCAGGATGCTCTAACGTTTCAGCAAGCCAGGCATCATATGACCAGGACCTGGAGCAGACTTTCAGTGCCTTCTGATATCAGTTTGGAAGTGCTGATTCAGACTTAGTGCAGCCCCTCTAAGAGTAACAGTGCCTCATGAGGATCAGTTAAAATTGAAGGAAGATGCTGTGCTGTTTCACAACCTTGCTAAGGAGACGCCACACAAAGCCACTACCAGAAGACAAAGGAAAAGGCTCCACATGCAAAAGCTTTTCTTTTAGAGATAACTTTGGTGAATTTTTTTTTTTGCCTGTTTGGGTCGTGGTGAGAGGCCAGCAACTGCTGTTATGCTCTCCAGGAAATTCATGAACGTTGCAGTGATGGGGTGGAGAGAAATCAATAGGAGGAGGAGGACCAGTTGGCCAAGACATTGACAGCCATCTCTAGGGAGGGGGTAGCACCACTGCGAGCTGAAACTGGATGTTCACAGCTAGTTTGAGATCCAGCTGTTGTTTTAACAGCTGGCTTTGTCAAGGTGCTTGAGGCATAGCTCTGATCCAGGCTTCTATAATTAGCCAAAGAGCTGCAGCTCTCTTGTAAAAATTAAAGCAGTAGCAATGCTTGCAGGGGAAGCGGAGTGGTGTGGGAGTGAGCCTTACCGAAAGAGGAAAGGGCTGGCCCATGAAATTTTATATAGATGGGGTCTGGTCTTTTTTATCTCCATCCAAGCACTTTGTGCAAAATGCTTGGTTAGGTTTTTTCCCCCTCAAAAAAGCACACTAAAGAAATGTTGTTTCTTTTTGCATCATCCCTAGCAGATACATTTACATTTTTCAACTCAAATAAAAAAAAAACCAAACCGTTTCATTTGCGGTAAGTTTGAGGTCAGTTGTATTTGCAGAACTCGTGCAGTTTCTCATGGGTGAAATGGTCTGAGACTCTCTTGTTCCTGGATTCCCTTGGTGGCTGAATGCACTGCCTATGTTCTGGGATGCGCTCTGGATGCTCCCTGGAAATGCCCTGAGCTGTCAGCACCCCTGGGAGAGTCTGTCTAGATGGTGAGTATAAGCTATAGGATCAATAAGTGTATGAAACCAACCCATCTCCATCTGCATTTTCCCCCCTATAGTGAGCTCACCTGAGTTTTCACCTTGAAATCTCCAATGCAGCAGAGAAGTCTGCAGCAGTGGAGTTGTCTGCACCTTGCCTCTTGGATGCTTACAGTAAAATCAGACTTGGAGGTGCCTCCCCCACCGGCTAAATAGGACTGGCTTTAAAAATATTGCTGGGGTCGAGGTGCACACACAGCAGCTACCATGATGAACCAGGTTTGTTTTCATAACCAGGGTAGCTCTTGAGGGAAGTGATGATGTGGCACATCAGTAACAGGCAGTATATCCCCAAATACCGAAAAGATAGGGAAGCTGCCCAACAGACTCTTTTCACACCTTGCGGCGTCTGGAAGGACAAATTTTAGCATAGCAAAGTCAGTAGGAGTTTTGGTCAATGATTTATTCAGGACAGAATTTGGCCTTGTTTTATATAATCACAAAAGTTTGTTAAGTGGGATTGTGCTGCTCCAGAGGACGAGGGATGATAGTTTTAATAAAAACAAAGTATGCAGACGTCCTATGCAACCTGGAGGTTGTGACTGTGCTGCAGAATGCCCCTCCCTTGGTACCACAGCTGCTAGAGCATCCTGTACAAGCTGATTTCTGGAACAGCTGTAAAACAAGCAGCCAGGAGAAGAATGAGTACTAAATTAAAAAAAATTCTTATTTCCCTGCATGAAGCAATAGCTTTGACTGTAAGTGTGTCCAACACTCAATAACAGACAATCAGGATCTGTTAGTACCGCAGCAGGTGTACTTAAAGCCATTTAGATTTCTCTACAAAGGAAACAAAGAGGAATGTTATGTGTGTGTGCAAGGACAGGCTTCTGTGATTTATGCTTGTATGACAAGCCTACGTGGAGGGAATACTTTATTCCAGGATACCCTGGATAGAGGGTCCTAAGTGCTTCTGAAGTCAGTGGTCAACTTCTCTGCTGACTTCTGTCAAGCTCTGTTGGAGGATTAAGTTCACCTCATCCTTGCTTGGATTGAGCTATGTGAGTAGCTGCCCAGACTCAGTTTTATTTAGTGGTATAGATGAGAAACCCATTTAAAACTATTCAAGGCTTGGAGGATATTTTAGCCTGATTCCATAGCTGTGGTCTGAGGTTCTGCAAGGTGTCTGTATGAAATCCAGACCTTCAGGTGGTTCCTGGCACTTTGCAGTTTTTTTGAGCTGCAACCTCAGCAGCCTGTAGGTTAGCCTAGCATGTCTGCAGTGTGTGCTGAGGGTGAAAAGCTCCTCACCCCCAAGTCTTTTGGGGTCTCATGTCTTTGCTTTCTGTGTAGAAGTCGCTGTGGTCGTATGTCAGGCTTCAGGTGGGCAGTGTTGGGCAGGGGCTGGTGGGTGTGGGATGGTTGCAGCAGATCCCTCCAGGTGTAGAGCAAGAAAGCTGCAGTGCATCTTCTCATGCAGCTTTTGTGCAAATAGCTCACGACAGCTGCGGTGAGGATTTTTTGAGTGTTTGTGTCTTGCCTGAGGAGGATCCTGGTCTCTGGTCTGGGAGTGGTTTGGATCTCAAAATTCAGTTTCCGAAGTGTACTGCAATATGGATGTTATTATGACTTAGTACTGCATGCCTGTCCTTAAATGTTTTCTCGACCAGCTTTCCAACTAGATCAGGCTTTGACTGCGTTCAGTGCTGGTAAATTGGATAAGCATTGCACTGGGAGCCTCTCAGCTTTCATCTGCCTTTTTATAATAAGAGGATGTCTTCAAAAGATCAAAACCTGAAGGTTATTTACCTGTAACTGGATTTTTTGCTCTGAGCAGCCAGCAGCTCCCAGGTGGATGTGTAGGGATGCTACTCGAAGAGGAAGCATTTGATTTCCACGTAAAATCAGATTCCACATTCAATTCTCAGTAACGCAAGTACAAGACTTCCAGTAAAGGTATTTCCTGTAGCAAGGGGTTTGAACATCTCCTGGCAGATAAAATCAAATTGCATCACAGCAGCTAACCATTGTCTTATCTTTAATATGTAAACACTTGCTGAATAATTGAGTTACCATGGAAGTTGTACTGTATCGATGGTCAATTATAAGATAAACTGATAGAAGGGAGGATGTGGCAGTGTCTGCTGCAGTGCACTCCAAACCAGGTGAAGGCTTGGGAACTGTGTATTTTGGTATTTTCTCCTGATATTTGTTCACACGCAACATTTTTAGGGGAGGTGAGTGCTCAGTTGGGAGATCAAAAATTGCTCTGCTAAAAGGAATTCTTCTTCTAGCCAGTGTTCTTTGTACCACCTTACCTTGCACTGGCTTGCCCAGAGGTTTTCACCTCCTATTGCCTCCATTTCCCAGTTTTCACCCCCCTGACAGCTTCCCTGCTCTCCACGGAGGCTCCTTGTGTGTCTCGTTTCTGCTGCACTCAGGCGGCGCAGGGGGCAACATGATCCCATCCAAGATGCCTTCTGAGAGTATGAATGACTGTATTAATGTCTTTGTCACCTGAGAGCTACTCTGTAGGGAATCGTAACATGTGATTAAAGAAACCAGTTAAAAAGAGCTTAGGAAGCTGGATTAGGTACATGATCTCTTATTATGGTTCCTTTTAGCTGACAACCCGGTGAAAGAAGGGGGGGTCTGGATTACATGGGGAAACATCAGACCTGACGGGAGTGTTTTCTGACTGTTAGGCTTAGTGGTGTCATGTACGATTTTAATCAGATTTAAATAGTGGCAGACATCACAGGCTTAATGGATTTCAGCTTTATTATTGGGGCTTTGCTCAGAAGCAATTTGGATTTTCAGCTGTGAGCCAGCAATGCAAGTGTATTCACAATGACATTAAAAGGGACTGGAAAACCAGGGACCAACCATGCGTTTAAATAGCACATGCCTATGTATGGGGACAGACATCGTCTTCTTTCCATCAACCTCAGGATCAAAATGTGTAGTTAAGCACAGCCCCATGCTTTTTTCCGTGGAGACAATGTATTTGGCTCCATTTCATGCATTGATCCCAGCAGCTGGATAGCTGAAAAAACAACTTTTTCTATTTCAAAGGCTTTGTTGCTCAAGGTGAAGCAAGATGACAATGGATTTTTGCGGTGATCTTAAGAGTTAGTTTTCCGTGCTTGTCTTCAACTTTGAAGTTGTGCAACACATGATCTAAGATAATCTAAAGGGGGCATGGGTTTCTCTCCTTGAACTTCCCAGGGAGAGGCTTTGTCTTTACTGTGCCAGTTTGGGGTGATTTCTTTGGAGGAGAAATAGTCACTGAGGACACTGACACCCATATTTCTGCAGAACCATGGTACTGCTTCCAAATCTGGTCTTTTGGGCCAGCTATTTTACACTGTGGGAGAAGATGCCTTGCAAGACATCAGTATCGAACGTGGTTTTATATAACATGTTTGACTTTGCTCAGAGGACTGGTAATGGGAGACAACCTTGTATATCCAGCAGTCCAGGATTGACTGTCCTGAGCTCTCAGGAGCAAAAGTTACCATTTCATGACAGTTGGTCATTGAGGTCTGTTCTGCTGGTTGGTTCTCCTAGTCCTGCATTTGCAGGAAGAGGGAGAAAAGGGGAACATCGATGCTTTTCAAGTTCCCCTTAAGAGTGGCATATGCCCTTGTTTCCTTTATCAGTAAAGGGAAATGTATGTGTTCCTGCTCCGTTGTGTTCTCTATGCCATCTAAAACCACAAATCTAAGGTTTTCAGCTACTTCCAGCTCTGAGCTGAGCAGTAATGATGATGTTTTCCCTTAGAAGGCCAAGGAGATGTTTGGAAGGTGCTATCTCAATCATCTATTAAATCCTGGCTTTCTGTCTGATGTAGCCATTCAAGCACTAATTGCCTTTGATTAAATCAATCATTTGCAGAGTGAGTGGGTTAATTGGGTATTGTGGAAGCAATCAATCTAATCAGCTGCTTGCAGCCATAGCTAAGGCGCTACAATGCAGCAGGGCAATAATTGTTTTATGAGCTCCTGGAAGGCAGCAGAGGCAAACTGAATGGCAACAGGAAAGCCTTCTCTGCAAGACAGCCTTTAGGAAGGGTAATTTGCATGCTAAGTGTTCATTAAGAGAGGACTGATTGATTAAGAGCTGGGAAACTCTCACTGTAAAAGGTGTGTGCAGGAGAAAATGGTTGATGTGGCTGTTGGTGTCAGGGTACAGGCACATGGGAGGTCTTGGGCTCCTTTGCCTGACTGGGTGGAGTATGATGAGGATGTGTTATCTTGGAGGGGGACGGAGAGTTTTCTTAAGGGGAATGAGGGGAGATCACTCACTCCCATCTCATGCCTGCAAGAAAGTGGCACATGAGACATGCCAGGTACCCATAATTACATAAGATGCACCAAGAGGTAACCTCCTGGTTGTCCTTCTATAGGTAACAAGACTGTTTTACAGGATCACTAAATGCATTCTCATTCACTTACTTAGAGCAATCAAACCAAACAATTTACACTGACACAGCCAAATGAGTGGTGTATAATTCTTTTTTGCAAAATTATTCAAAATCTGGTCCATAGGGAAACCTTAGAATATGCCATCTTCTCCATCCAGCCCTCTGGCTATGGGCAGTGTGGCTTATTTCAGAAGAAATATCCTTTAGACCCTTTGTTGTAAAGGTAGTGACATTGGTGTCAGTGGTGATGCAGGATATTGGGAATTCACCACTCAACTACTCCAAATAATTCTGCAGTTCCTTAACCTTGCAGAAGAAGGGGGCACATCATCTCCAGTAAGTACCCATCTACCATTCTAGTTTAATTAGCATCTTAAAATGTTCATATAGCAGACTACTCAGCTTCTGACGTATGGAGAAGTGGCAAGATATACCCTGCAATTTTAGCAGCAAAGTGATGTAGTTGTATTTAAACCTTCTCCAAAGCCCTGAATTGGGGTCAAAGAACTTTAACTTCTTAGAGGAAAGAAAATCTACTTCTGTAGGTGGAGGTGCCCTACTCGAAATCTAGGAAAATGTGATTGTTCTTGGGCTACATACACAAGTAAATTTTTTCTCCTATTTCAGCCTCCCATGCTTTGTCTTGCAGGGAGACAAGATGACAAGAAAAAACACAATGATGCATTTGGGCTCTGATATGGTGTTGGCTCTTTTGTTATGCTCTTATTTTGGATATACTAACATGTTTCGTCTAAAAGCCTTGGGCCAGACCTGGTTTTACCCCAGCCCTAGAAACATCATGGAAACGAGCAATTCTGATGCCTCTGTTTCCAGGTGAAATTGCAAAATAAAGCACCAAAGAAACTGAACAGACGATATTGTTTAATTCCAAGTCTGTAGTGCCTTACTTAGGATGAGGGAAGGCAAAGTTACAGAATCGTTTGGGTTGGAGAAGACCTTTATGATCGTCAAGTCCAACTATAAACTTAGCACTGCCAAGTTCATCTGTAAACCATGTCCCTGAGCAGCACATCTACACATCTTTTAAAGACCTCCAGGGATGATTGACTCTACCACTTCCCTGGGTGGCCTGTTCCAGTGCCTGACAACCCAGCCTACTGCAGAGTCTTTGTTGTGGCAAGTTTTTTTTTCAGGCCAGTGGATCTGTCCTCCTTGCAGGAGAGTTTTCTTTCTTCTCTGAGAAAAAAAGGCTTAAACTGAAAGAGTAATTTTTGGTACTTCCTATAATCCACCTTCTCAGAGAATAAAAATCCCATCATTAACTAAGCACCGTATAACGGCTTTCTGAGGTGGGGAAGTAGCAATATCCTTGTCTTCAAAAATGGGGAACTTGAACAGATTGCTGGTGGAAGTTGGACATTGTGGCTGTGCGATTTCAGGTTAAATTACGTGCCATTTGTTAGCTTTGTCATGAATGCTTGGTGCTTTTTTTTGCAAGTGTCCCAGGTTTGTGCTGGAACTGCCTACAAAAGCAAGTGATTGGTTTTCAATCTTGGCAGGCAGGTGAAATGATCTAGAAAACTTGATGCCCAAGCAGCAGTAGAATTAGCAATGTGAGACTGATGTTTCTAAAGGGTTCCTGTAGGTGCTCTGCAGCAGGTCTTCACCTTTTTTGCAGTAACAGGTGCTGGTGACTATGTGGCTTGATAACAGGCATCCCTTGTTCTGCGCCTTGGGAAGAGAAGCAGACGTGTGACAGGTTGCTGTGTGGTCTGAGGTCCAACATCAGCAGTCACCAAGTGTTATAGGTCTGGCAGTTGTTTTGGTTTAATTTAAGCAGAACAGCCCTCATGAAGATCTGAATTGGGCCTGATGCATCTTAACACGAAGCTGCTGCTAGTGTAGTTCAGCCTGCAGAGATGGAGAAGGAATGGTTTAGTTCTCTGACTCTGATGCCCTCCAGTGTGAGATCTGTTTCCCTCTCCAGCCTCCTTCAGTTTTGTTTCCCAACACCTTCTCTAGCTGTTTTCACAATCCTTTAGATCAGGACATTGAGGACACATCCTGCTTACATACTGTTTGCCTGGGGAACCTAGACAAATTCATGTTTGGTTCAAGTCCAGTTCATGGTGTTTTGCACTGATCAGTGTTGACAGGGGTGCAAGCAGCAGATTTGGGCAGAGCAGAGGAACAGTTTCAGAGGACACGGCCCTGGAGGAATGAAGGAAGAAAAAAGAAATGAAGCAAGTAAAGGATTTATGAAAAAATCTGTACTAAAGTACAGCAAGATTAGCAGCTGGCTTTGTCAGAGCAACCAGGAGCTCGTTTGCAGAGGCGATGGCTCTGGGAAGAGCCAGCATGTGAACTGCAGAAAGGGATAGCACTTAGTGCTGATCTGGGGGCTTTTTATTCTTCTTTGGAGTGGAGTTTGGATACTTTGTTTTGCCACAAAAGGTTGGACAGAGAAGATCAAAGTGATGAAATACTACTGTGTAAGAGGGCAGGGAAAGCTGGATTTCCAGTCTGACTTTGACTGTGGCTTACAGTCTCCAGCAGCTCACCAAACCTCTTTGGGCTTCCCTCTCTTCAAATGTAACTGTTACAGTGCCTATCTACCAGTGATGGACTTTAAAATTAATTTGCAATTATTTGAGATCCTCTCTGGGGAAAATGCAGAGTAATTTTATTCTTTACCCCTTAAGAGGAATCACAAAAAATGTGTTATGGAGGGGAACAACTTTAATAAGAAATGCCTGCCTACTCTGTCAATCCCGCTATGAGATGTTAGTGTTCCCCAAATGTCAGACACAAGGAGGCAGTGGAGAGGCTCTGAAGGCATCTCTGCCATTAGTGGAGTGAATTGAAATGGCTTTTGAAGTACACTCCTGTTGCTTCAACTGACTTGGCTTAAAAATCAGCACCCTTTGGGAAACAGAGACTGCCTATCCTTGGCTTGTCAACTGCACGCTTTGAGAGCAGGCTGCTTACAGCTTTGCCATTCCAGAGAGCAGTCGGCAAAAGCCAGCAGTCAGAGCCCCAGCAGCATCTCTGCCTTGCATTAAGCACATCTTGCATTTTATAAATGTATCAGCTGAATATCACCTACTGCCTGTCTGTCTCCTGTCAGAGAGATATTATTCCTATTCAGCTCTGTCATGTTCAGCCACCTATAGGTTATGTAGCATTTCTGCTGATATGAGCCTGGCATGTGGCAGCACCTGACTCTGAATCAGGCAGAGCTTCGATTCCCCAGCAATTAATTCCTACCATGGCTGCAGTATGAGTGCATCAGCCTGAGCCTTTCTCTCACTGTTGTTGAATGTGGCTGCCCTTTGCTGGGTTTTGGTGGCTTTCTTGGCTGCTTCCCCTTGCTCAGACTTCTGATAATCCTGTTCCCTGTGGATTCTTCTCTTTCTGACACTGCAAGTGCTCTCCAATGGGTTAACTATGCCTTTTTGCTCAAAAAAAGTCCATAGCCAGCCCACCATTGGGATAGGATTGAATTGATGGACTGAAATAGCTAGTTCTGCTCATGGCTTTTTGGAACTCTCTTCCAAGCTGGAAGGGTGGACCAGAGAAAGAGCTTGAGACCTGTAATTCCCTTGGTACGTCTGGTATTGGTTGTCTGGGTTACAGGGCTGGTGTAAATCAGTAATGATGCTTTGCACGAGGCAGAGCGCTTGTCCTGCACTGGAGGGATGAGGAGAGCTCAGAGGTGGATAGCGGTATGGTATCACCATCTGGCCGTGGCTGTGGGATAACTGAGGGTTTGGGCTGCTGTGTCTGCGTCGCTGGGTGGTGACATAGACCAGGTTGCTGCTGGGTGTGAGGAAGGGTAGGTTTGTAGGAGAGCAGGCAGCAGGGATGTCTGGATCTCACAGTGGGTAAGAGGTGCATGCTCTGCTTACGCTGACTCTCTTGTGCAAGTGAGCTGTAAATAATGCATGAAGGGGGATCCCTGCAGGCTCTGGAACGAAAACACTTGTACTGGTTCAGGGGAAGGCCCTGCATTTTTAAATACAGCCCTGCTGCAGCAAGTGCCACACATAAGAAAAAGAAACAAAGGAAAGCCTGCTGACAGCTTTAAATATTTCCACCACTTCCATCTGCATCAAGTTATCAGCCCATTTGCAGTCCTGCATGCCAGGCATCAGATGCGCCGGCTGGATTTGTGATGCTCTCTGCAGTTAGCACTCAGCACTAGCAACAGCCCAGGCTTGGCTATTGCAATATTTTATGGCAGATGTCAATAGCTTCGTCTAGCATTCAGTAAAGTCCTCTTTGGAGATCTGAGGAAAGTATTTAACTTAGAGTTTTGTAAGTCAGGAATAAAGAAACTGTCAACAAAGGCATATTTGACTGGATGGGCACTTTCCCTTGGTTAGCATCCTTAGCCATTGACGATATCACTCTTCTCTTCTTGCCTTTTCTCATCGTTAGATGTGTGTCCGTGTGTATTTTTTTTCTTGCTTTAGGTTTTTATATCATGGAAACATTTTATATCGCTTGCATCTATTGTCAGCGTGAAGGAGCTGGTTGAGGGATTTCTTTTTTTTAAGAAAAGCAGGTTGAACGAGGAATTTCTGCGCACTGCTGGTTTGTGGCAGGTGGGCAAAGGAGAGGCTGCTTGCTGATTCCAGAACCATTTCACAGATTAAAAAAGTTTAGTCACTTAGCTGAAAGTTGTTATAAAATGTATAATTTTTAACTTTAAAATCCTAGCTCCTCGGAGCCGATGACAAAAATCTGACAAGTGTGAAACTATAAGAGAAAGGGAACACTTTTCTATAATTATATCTTGAATAAGTGGAAGGTGACCGTCAGACTGCTCTGTTAATATTCACAAAACTTATGTTGGACAGTTCTTGGGGTTTCTTTTGCACAGTGGAAATGCCCCTTTGCCTGCCACATTGCGGTGTCAGAGTGGAGACATCTGTGAAGCTCGAGCTGTTGGAAAAGAGCAGGAGTGGAGTGAGAAAGGCAAATCTGAAGGAGAAGGCCTGTTTTGTTTGTGTCTTGAACAATCCAGCCACATGTTTCTTCTATTTGGTTTTGAAGTTAGAGCTCTCCTCCTTTTCTTAAATACAGCATTTTATCCCTGATTCTCAGCAATTGCTTTCTGCCACAGGGTACCGAGAAGGATTCCTGTGGAAGAGAGGACGTGACAATGGACAATTCTTAAGCCGAAAATTTGTGCTGTCGGAGAGGGAAGGTGCATTGAAATACTTCAACAAAAATGATGTGAGTACCTGGGATGGTTATATGGGGGCAGGGCATCGCAATGTAAGAGCATCTTCAGACAAGTAATTCTTAGGCCTCCATTTAATTTATAGTTTTACAGTTCTCAGTAGCGTTGAAGCCTTGATTGCTCCAGCACAAGCATCCCAACTATAGCTGACCAGTATTTTTAGCAGAGTTTGCTCTTGGTCCACTGCCACTGTCATAGTGAGATTCTTTAACTGGTCTCAAACTGCCAATGAAGGAGTTTTTCTCTGCCTCATCCAGCTGACATGGGTTGTGTATTTGTGGCTTGCTTGTGATGAAGGTATCACTACCTCACAATGGTCACGGGCGTGTGGAACCTGTTTGCGTGGCATAGCAAGCAATCCAGAGGAAAAGCCCCCTGGTTTTCTCTTCTAGCGTCAAGCAGTAGAAGCATTTGTCTTTTTCCCCAGAGCACATTTTATTTATTTTAAGTATGAAACAGAGCTGTTGCCATGAGAATGGTATTTATGACGAATAGATACACACTCTACTATTCTGCACCATTTAATAGAGGAAGCCAGCGTGTTTTCTCTGACCTTTAAGTTTCCCCATGATGTTGCATCTGAGCAGCCCAAGCCAAGCCACCAGCCTATTTGCTCAAGTAGCTGATGCAGTCGTGGTGTCATGATGAGCCACACTGTGCAGAGGAGGGGGACGTCCAGCCACACTTCTCCACTCCTGGCAGCCAGCTGTGATAGTGCTGTCTTCTCCTCCAGCTCGGTGTGATGCAATTGCATTTTGTGGGCAGTGGAGAGCCAATAATTACCAAGGGAGAAGTGAAAGTCTCCCGCATGCAGTTGCTATTGACTGCTCTGATAGTTTAAAGCTGCTTTGCGTCGTTATTGACCATGGCCACGGTGGGAACGGTGCTGTCTTCATGCATCCTCTTTGCTGGGATTTCCCCACTGTGGTCACTGACAGCAGCTGTGTGTCCACATCCCCAGGTTCCCAAAGCAGCACTTGCATCTCCACCAGCTCAGGGACTTCCATGTGGTGCTGGGGACCGTGGCATCACTGCATGACCTTCTGCTGGCCCCTGACTGTGCCCTAATGTGCTATAGAAGCATAATCTTTATTTTTGGGGATGTTTTATTCATACTTTTTACTCACTTCTCAGTGCAGTCCTGAAAGGCTGGTAGAGTTCTGGATATGTTTTGCAGGAAGATAAACCGTACTACAAAATTCAAATGGCCTATTAGAGAGGGTGCAGGTGGGACTGGTGCGTGGGAGGGCTTGATCCAGACTCACTGTTGGCCTAACCCACTCAAGAGGTGGAGCTGTAAGGTATATATTTGCTTCTCTGGAAAGAAAGTTCCAAGCTGAGAGGGCAAATGGAGGAGCAGAGTTGGAGGCCAGTGGTTAATGTGAGACAGTGGGACTGGTGGGGATGTGGGCATGGTGCTCCATGCTTAGCACCCAGATCTTGAGATGCCTAAAATATACTGGTCTCTTAGTTAGCAGTCTGGGTTTGTTTGGTTTTTTTGTCTGACCTAACGGTTTGCTGCATTCTTTGGTATTAAATGCCTGGTCACTTATCATTAGGTGAAGAGGCTAATCTAGGAGTCATGAGACAATTGAACAGAGGCTGGGGCAGGAGGCATGGTGAAGATGCTTGTCTCCATAGCACAACATCCTACCCTGACACCTGGCCTGCCTGCCTTGCTTCTGGGCTGAAACCTTTCACCCCCTGAACTCAGCTGAATGCTGCAGAAGAGCAGAGCTTTTTCCCTGGCTAGCAGAAAGCACTAATTGCCACCCGAGCAAAGTCTGTCATATCTCATCACCAGGCAGTTTTGTGGGCTGGGAGTTGTTTGTTTTTGGTTTTGTTTGGTTTTTTTAAGTTAATGGCCTCAATCAGGAGTTTTTTCTGACCAAGCAAGCTGCTTTCTGGTTTAAAAGCCAGTTCTCAGGTGTGTGCTCACTCAGCTGTGTTTTCCAGGCAAAAGAGCCCAAAGCAATTATGAAGATTGAACATCTAAATGCAACTTTTCAGCCTGCAAAAATCGGGAACCCACACGGACTACAGATCACTTACTTGAAGGACAATAGCACACGGAACATCTTTGTATATCACGAAGATGGCAAGGTAAGAGCACAGAGGTAAAAAGACAATTTGTGTTGTGGTCCTAGGGAGCTGATGCTGTTAAGAGCCGGCTGGTTGCACACCAGGTTCTACCCGAGTTGGGAGTTGCTGGGAGAACGTTAGAGGGATGAGGATATGGGATGCATGGCCAGCTTTGAGTGTGTTTGTCATGTCCTTACAAGCAGGAAGGTTGCAAAACGTGTCTTCTAATTAACAAGTTGCAGATAGAAGGAATTGCTACTCCTTTGCTTCCAGCTAGATGTAGAGGCAGGATCCTTAGTGCCCAGAGCAGGAGACAGGGTGAACAGAGCAATGCAAGGTGAGGGGACTTGATTTAAGGACTTGCAAAAGGGGGGTGAATTGGATTGTGGAACTGAGTAACTAGTGGTTTCTCTGCCTGTCTTGTACTTTAAATATGCAAATCTGCATGTCTGTATTGAAATAAATCCCCTTGTTTTGATGCCCTCATGCCTCTGAAAGGAGATGTGAAGAGGAGTGTTCATGGGTCTGGGGCAGTCGTTTGCACAAGGACAGCAGGATGCACAGAGTCCAGGGCAAGTGAGAGGAATCCGAGCCCTCCTGTAGGCTGTCAGAGGGATCCCAGCCTGGAGGGCCACTGTGAACAGCAACAGTCACCACACTGCCCTGGAGGTCTTGTCTTTGTGGACTATTGTCCATACACAGGATGATCAGGGCCAGTTTGCAGTGGATGCCATCTCACAGCCCTATTTTGATCTCTTTCCTCCTGTCCTGTCTCCCACAAATATTTCATAGAATCATAGAATAACCAGGTTGGAAGAGACCCACTGGATCATCATGTCCAACCATTCCTATCAAACACTAACCCATGTCCCTTAACACCTCCTCCACTGTGCCTTAAACCCCTCCAGGGAAGGTGAATCAACCACCTCCCTGGGCAGCCTGTTCCAGTGCCCAATGACTCTTTCTGTGAAAAAATTTTTCCTCATGTACAGCCTAAATCTCCCCTGGCAGAGCTTGTGGGCATTCCCTCTCGTCTTGTCCCCTGTCACTTGGGAGAAGAGGCCATTACCCTCCTCTCTACAACCTCCTTTCAGGTAGTTATAGAGAGCAATGAGGTCTCCCCTCAGCCTCCTCTTCTCCAGGCTAAACACCCCCAGCTCTCTCAGTCGCTCCCCATAAGGCCTGTTCTCCAGCCCCTTCACCAGCTTCGTCGCTCTTCTATTTGCGCCTCCCCGTAAAATATCCACAAAATCAGGATCTAAAGCTGTCAAGTTCACTTTGCATGTATTTTCCTCTGGCTCTTACAAGTGTCTTCAGCCTTTGATGTTCCATCCTGTTCAGTCCCCTGTCTGTCCAAGAGGCTTTCTGGGGGCAATCCCTCATGCACAAACCCAGTAGGGATTTGCAGGGTTATCTCGGTACACAGCCTGTTTCCAGCTGTTCGCTCGGGCACAGTGAGCCAGGCGGCCCTGCCAGGGATAAGCAGTCTGTGCTCATAGCAGAGTTGCTTCACTTCAGAATGTGAATGGCCAATAAAGCCACCAGAACCCAAGATACTCTTCATTTCCAGGGGAGCAAAGCTGATCTCGCCGCTGCTGCCAATCCGGCTCCAGGTGCAGTGGAGCTGGGCGATGCCTGCTGTGCTCTCAGGGCTGTGCTGCAGAGGCTGGATGCTATTCCTGTGTAGTGCAGGCACTCCTGGCAAGTTGAAAACAGTGGGTTGAGTTGGGTTAATTAGTGGCATTGCCTGGTTTTGTACATGCACAGAAAACTGCATGTAGTATTAATACACACACATGCATGTTTGTGTAGAACAGACATATGTGTAAGAGGCAAACATACACCTGTGCTGCTGGATACAGCTGTATCAAGGAGGTCTCTCTCTGTTTCTCTCCTTTCCCCTCTGTACGTATTTATCTATAAAAACAAAGCAATGATGACCATTTAAAACCAGGCAGGTCTTGCCGCTTGGTAGGAAATGGCACAATGTGTTCATGTCTGTGTCCCTTCTGCTTGTTACAGACACAGTAATTTATTAGCTGGGCTACATCTCTCCAGCCCCATGCCCTCATTCAGCCTCCCCAGCCTTTCACACCCTGCAGTGCTGTGGAAGTCTTGCTCCGTGTGTTTGAGGGTCCAAGGGAGCTGCTCCAGCAGAGCTGCTTCTGGAATTACCTTTTCTTCCACCTGCTCTGCCTAATAGGATGTGCAAGTCCCGCGGCACAGATTAGGCACCACTTGTCACCAGGTGCTGTTTTAGCACAGCAAAGAGTCACTAAGTCGCTCTCAAGTACCTCCCTAATGACAATTTAAAGCGAAATAAGAGGAAGAAGTGCTTTCCTGTGAAAGCTGCATCCTACTGTTGTGCCTGTGTCTGTGGTTTGCTGGGCTTTATTGGTCTGCCCAGCCCAGCTGAGAGGAACGGAGTCGGGGGTTTGCTGATATTTGGTTTTGGGGCTTAAAATTCTGACCTTTCTGCTGGGGGCTCGTGGAAGGAGCTGTCCCTCAGGTCTCATGTGGTTGCTTCTCCCTTCATGTCAGTGGCTTGGCAGGCCCTGCTCTGATGACTCGCAGATTGAATTTCTTTCGACTTCCCTGAAATTTGTCTGCCCCTTCAGCTGAGTGAGGGCTGCAAGAAGATCACACACTTTGGAGTAACCTACCACCCTTTGGGACTGGAGGCAACCCTAGGACTCACCTGCAGTCCTTTGCTGCCCTTTGCTCCTTCCCATACTCCCCCAGCAGCTCCAGGATGTCCCCTTGTACCTCAGAGGTGCTGCTTTTCCCCTGTCTGAAGTATTTGAGCCGGGCTTAAGTTCTTGTCTTATATCTCTGAGGTTTGATCCTCTCGCTGATCTGGCTGGCCTCCAACCAGGGCAGGACTCAGGGTTCTTTATTTTTCCCTTGAGGAGCTCAGCAGTAACCCAGAGCATCACATCATGCTCTCCACTTGGCTCTTCTGCTACAATACCCCAGAAGAAAGTGGGCTTATCTCTCATATGGGATAATCCCACGTGTGCTTATTCAACTCCTAAAACAGTTGAGAGAATCCTGGTGTCTTTTGCTGGAGTAAAGCATCCAAAGGGATAAAAGACAGATAGACTAAAAGGGTCACTGTGCTGCTGCTGCAGAAATTCATGGGACCAGACAGCATCATGCGACGTGGGTGGAGATGTGGTTCCATCACAACCTCACTCTGTTGTGTCCTCAGCGTATCCTGATGGCAAACAAGAGCCTGAAACCAGCCCCAGTGCCCTGCTCAAAATGTGCATAGCTGGGTGCTTCTGTGATGTGGGTGTCTAATACCATTTTAAAGGGATTTCTTCTGGTTCCTAGTTATCACTTATCCCCAGCCAGCTGGGGTGAAGCTGAAGCATCCCTTGGAGCCCGAGACTGATCCTCGGGATGGGATGACTCCCCAGTGCAGACTCCCTGGTGTCCTGGAGGCACCTAAACTGGTGCCTCTTGCCGAGGCAGCCTTGACCCGCTCCCGAATCTCCATCTGGGCGTGGGAGGTCGGGAAGCTGCAGAAGTGAATTTCTCACCTCTTTGAGCTCCTCTCCGCGGCTGAAGCTCCCTCTGCAGGACTTCTGGAAGCCACAGCAGGAGCAGCTCAGGTAGCTACGGTGTTCTGCTGCCATCCTTGGCGTTACCATCACCCTTAGGATGCTCAGAGGTGGGCTGATTCTCCAGGAAAGGCCACTCTTTAGGGTACAAACCAAGGCCTTTGGATCTTCTCTGGATGAGCTGGCAAAACTCTCTTTCCCAGTGCTCCTTCTTTCCTGGGCCACAGCAGGGGCTTTCAGGATGGGAATCAGTCAGCAGGAGGAGGATTTGTAGCAGAGAGGCTCATTGCTTGAGTCCCAGAGGCTCATAAGCAGGAGGTACGGAGAGGAGAAGTTGCATTTTTATCTAGGTTTGTCAGTCTGAGACTGCCATGGCACTGTGGGTGGCTCTGGTGCAGGACAGAGACTGGAGAAATGCCAAGGTGGCTTGTGGAGGGGGAGTCTGCGGTGGCACTGTGAGCAAACCAGGAGGAAGTTGAGAGCCGGGAAGAGCAATTTGCAAAAGGTGCAGGCATTAGTTCATTTTCTGTGCTTGCTCTCAGCAAAAAGAATCCTGCTAACAAGCTAGTGAGACTACGCCTTCCCACCTGGAAACACTGAGCTGTTTCGCGTTGTTTTAATACATCAGATATGATCTCACTCTATCTGTGGTGGTGTTTGTAATTATACCCGTAAAAAATACTTTTTAGCAACTGAGCCTTCTGACTTTGCGTGTGCAGGTGCAGGTTTGCAGATGGAAAGGTATTGGTGCCCTTTCCTCCAGCAATGGATGATCAATACTTTGAGAAGCAATCAGCTGTTGGGCATCAGCGAGGGTCTGAGCCTCTGTCTTTCTGCAGGGTAAAACCCTTATCTCACATCACAGATGAGGAGGAGACAAACAGATATAATATAGCCATCCAGTTGACGGTATAAAAGATCAACATTTTAACATTACAGCTTATTTTTCCTTACCTGGTTTGGTCATCATTAACTTCAGGAGCCAATTTGTCTTCCTGATCCTCTTTGTGCTGCTGTCTGGGGTCTGAAAAGGTAGGAAAGCAAGTGGTAGGTAAGTAGAACCTCAGACAAGTCAGTGTTTTCCAAGACATTGTTTTTTGATGTCCTGTTATGTTTTGGGGTTTTTTTCCCCCTTCAACTTGAAGTAAATTAACAAGTCAAAGCAAAACATTTGAACTTTTAGAGGGTAGATGTCTGCTGCATTTAGAGCATGGCTCAGATACCTCAAATTCGACTCCTTAAAACTGAGATCTTCAAAATTATATGTAAGAACTTTCCCTCCCAACCCCCGATCATTTTTAAAGCATGAAAAACTCTAAATCTTTCTGAAGGCTAACTTCTTCTTTGATATGGTCTTTCCTACGCTACAACAACCTCACCTGAAAGCTCGACAGTGCTTATTTTAGGATCAAGTCTGGCTCACTGAACCTGTCCCTGATGTGTTTGTCATCCATATCCTCGCACCTCAGCATCCCTTCCGAAGTGCTTTCCTTTCCTTTGCCTCTAGACTGCAAGGCAGTGTTTGAGAGCTCCTTGTGCAGATCGCTTAAAATTAATGTAGCATTTCTTGGCGAAACCTTCAAAAAGATATCCAGTGCTGTACAAATTCTGTGGGTCTCACTAGAGACAAATGAATAGGAGAGTTTAAAACCAAAGAAGTTATAAACCAACTATTTCAGAAAAGAAAGAAACAAACAAAAATAAACACCAAAAGGCAGAGAGAGTTTTCTGCCAAGGAAAAGAAAGTTCCAGAGCATCTGAGAATTGAGCTGGGACTTCAGTATCACTGTGCTTGTCCCTAGAGGACTTGCGACTGTGACAGGTAGGCTGGAGGACAAATATAGAGAGGTGTTTATCTACTGTTTTAGCAAAACCCTGAAATGTGTTGATAAGGCCTCAAAATTTGTGTGGGATCCAAGTGTTCCTGGCGTGTCCTGCCCACAGTCAGTTTGGGGGCTGCCGGAGGGAACAGGCAGGCACAGGGTGGTGGTTGTTGGTGGCCTTTTCACAAGCCGAGCAGTGTTTGTAGGGTCAAGCTCAGCACTGATACCACCAAGGCTGATTTGATGCAGGTTTTGCCATTAAGAGACATGCTTATATCCTTTTCTCTGCAGAAATCCCTTGGTGCCCCCTGGGGGGACTGCAGAGCTCTGTGCGTGTCTTGAAGCCTGGGACAGCGGCTGGGTGGTTCCCCATCCTTCACCCATCTGCTGCTCTCTTTTATGTCTTTATTTTATGGTTTTTTTAGGATTGCTGGTAAGCTGCACTCTGACACTTGGCACAAAGTGTTGGGAGAGATGGAACAGACGTTATTTTAGGTGCAGGCTGCGTTACTCACTATGCTTTTCTTTCTTGTTATTAGGAAATAGTGGATTGGTTCAACGCCATCCGGGCAGCACGTTTTCATTACTTACAAGTGGCATTCCCTGGAGCCAGCGATGCTGATGTGAGTTTTCCTGCAGGTTTTGGGTTTTTTAATATATTGCTCATTTTTAGTATCTTGTTAACAAGCTGGAAGGCTTGGAGAGTGCTCCATCCTTCAGAGCATTTCATGATTACTGGGCTGAAATTATTGTGGTGGGCTGTAGGGCCCACGTGCAGCACCTGTTACCAACATCCAGCTTTGGAAACCATGTGCGTGCACACACGTTCACACTCAAAATGAGTCGTGGGTATGAATAACTCCAGTGCTGTCAAGCTGTATGCTTGAAGCTGTAAATGTCTTTCTCGAAGATTGTTTCTATAATATTAAAAGCTGAAACAAAGGCTGGAAGGTAGAAAAGATGAAGACAAAAGAGTGTCAGTGCTGTATCCAAGCCGCTGGGATGAGTTCTGGTGTGCAGGTCAATGCAGACTGTCTTATGAATATCTGTCTTGTATTTTCTGGGAGCTAGGGCTGCTAATTGCATTATCTTTTTGCTAATATAATATGAGAAGCTGTATTAGTGGAAGCTGACTTTAAGTACTTTATATTGCAGTTGCTGTGTAATGTCACTGGCTCTGGACTTTTTGTTGTTGTTGTTTACTGTGTTAATTCCTTAACTGCTTAGATTTCGGAATCTAGTTGTATTACCTGCCTTCTGGGAGGGGTCCAGTGCTGGGCTGGGGCTGGGCTGCAGGGTGGCTCTGTCCCATAGCTGCCTGTGCACCCCAAGGACCCACTGAAGCCAAAGCCTTCATGTTGGACCTATATACCAACATCAACTGCCCCAGCTCATCCTAATCCCTGGGGAAAATGAGAGGAGGAGAAAAAAGAACACTCCCATGGCTGGTGATCCCTGGCATGTTGGACTTCAGACCATGTTCGGATAAGAAGTTAAGCTGGGCAAATACAGAAAAACAGAATATAAGAAGAGCATCGTTAGCTGGCTGTCCTACAGTCACTGTGTAGCCTGTATTTTCCTTAGTCATTTCTCTTCCTCTCCACATCCTCTACCTCTCTTGAAGTTGGTTGGCACATCTAAATCGTATTGCCCCAAAGAACCTCACGGACCTTAATAGAGTTGCTGTTAATTCAGCAGCTGGTGAGGTTTATATGTTTATCCCATCCAGTTTCAGTGGGAGATAACTATATTATTGCTTATCATCCTCTTCTCATCAATTATTCTTTGTGTGAAACAGAGGAGCACTGTGTTAAATGAAGCTGAATTTACAACCTTGAAATACTGAACAACTCCTGATAGTGTTGAGCTTGGGGAGACCTTTGTGGAGACTAAGTTGTGGACGTGAGGTAGCTCCATCCTGGGTGTTGCCATCATTTCCATCTAATTTACATTTCCTTTATCCTGTCAGAGAGATGAAAAGGCATTAAATTCAAACAGGAGCCAGGTTAAATGCAGTAGAGAGGTGTAAATTGCTTACACCTCCCTAAAGATGCCTGGGCTGTCTCTGCAGGTCCTGAGGAGCGAGGGTCTCTGAGGGATGCTTTGGGGACCCAGCTCCAGCCTCCTTTGTGGTGGAACCTCTCTGAGCCAAGGGCGGTGAGCTCCTTGCTTTGCAAAGTGTCCTCAGCCCTGTCCCAGGAGTCGAACCCTAGGGCTGTGAATGCTGCAGAGTCCTGGGTTTTGTGATGCTCATCATCTTGCAAGAGTATTTCAGAGGCATCTGCAAAGATCTCACAGCTACTGCCTTGTCTTCGCTAAGGAGCATTAAAAATATCCCTGGGTCTGGTAGCTGCTGTCAGCAGTATCTGAGAGAAGGGGGAGTACACAGGCAGCCTGTGTTAATGGGGCTTTACAGACAAGTTTAACGCTTGCATGAGGAGCTCCCACTGTGTCTGGTGGAGGAGATTCATTGCCACAGCTGACCGATAAAGCAGGAGTTGGCCTAGGAGCTTCTGGAAGCTGTTGGCTTTGCTGGTGAAGAGTTCAAAGATGTTTTGCGTTTCTGGCCTCTTCTAAGTGCTTTGGAGAAGTGGGACCAAAGTGTTTGGCCAGAGAGATCAGGTGGGCTCGGGGCCAGGGCAGGCTTGGTGTGGCTTTTCTTTCCAGTGGACCCCCCCAGTGCTGCCCTGGTGATGCCACAGCGCTCCCCATCTGACATTGTTCTCTCTTCTCTCTCCTTCGGCTGTTCCAGCTGGTGCCAAAGCTTTCTAGAAACTACCTGAAGGAAGGGTACATGGAGAAAACTGGGCCAAAGGTAGGATATAAAAGATTTCTGTTATCTCTGTGAACATGAGTCTCGCTCTGTATGGGGCTGAGAAGGTCTGCTGGTGGCACAAACTCACCCTTGCTGGAGAATCAAAGCCTTGAAGCTATGAATTTGCAAATGGTAAAGAAGCAAATGTTAAAAAATCCAGAACCATTTCACACCAAGCACTCCCTCTCCTCTCTCACTGTGAGCCTGCCCAGTGCAGCTTGCCTGGACCATGCTGTGCTGGCTTGTGGTGGCCCAGAAGCTGCTTGTCCCCAGCTCCCCCAGCCCCACTGGGCTCCTCCGAGTGCCTTGATATCCCTGGGAAGCAAGGAGCTGTGCTGTTTTGGTGTGTAATCTGGCAGTTTTTGTCTCCTCAGCAAACAGAGGGATTCAAGAAGCGATGGTTCACCATGGATGACAGACGGCTCATGTATTTCAAAGATCCCTTGGTAAGATGAAGGTGCCTGGGCTGTGGGTTGGGAATTATCTACAATATTAGTCGTAATAGTAGTAATCAGCAGGGAAGCTCAGGGTGTTGGGAGAACAAAGAGGGCACTGAGCCATCACTGCTGGGTGGATCTGCCTGGTGTCCAATATGCAGTAGCCCCATGCATAGATACACATCAGAAATGCTCTGGAAACCCTCTGCACCAGCTGCAGATTTTTTTTGCATCTGGATTTTGGCTACCCAGTTTAAAGCTGGGCTGGCTGGTGCTGAGCAAGGCCTGGGATGCAAAGCTGCCGTTTGCAATCCTGTCTGACTGCTCTGCTGTCTCCTAGGACGCCTTTGCTAGAGGGGAAGTTTTTATTGGGAGCAAGGAAAACAGCTACAAGGTCCTGGAAGGGCTCCCACCATCCACGCAGGGAAACCACTGGCAGCATGGAATAACCATCGTCACCCCTGATCGGAAATTCATCTTCGCCTGCGAGACGGAGGACGACCAGCTGGAGTGGATTACGACTTTTCAGAAAGTTATAAGCCGGCCGATGCTGCCTCAGGAATACGCAGGTGTGTTTGCTGGGGTGGGCTGGAGGTCAGCCTCAGCCTCAGCCTCGTTCTTTCCTGTGTTAAAAGGCAGAATGGATGGGAGAAAGATCAGGGATGCAGCAGCATCGCTCCCTCCTATGGGGTGTGAGCCAGGTGGCCATTCCCCTCCTGGGGGAGGATGCAAAGTCCATACAAGCAGAGGGACTCACGTTGGGAGGAGGAAGGTGGTGTCCTTCCCTCTTCATCACCTCTAGTGTGATGTCCATGCTGCTAGGTGGATTGGTGACCCTGTTCTAAGGGTAGCTGAACCCAAGGAGCATCTCCAAGACAAGGAGTCCGTTTGCAGAGCGGGCTTGTGCGAGGCTGTCACCGCCTGCCAGTGCTCGTCCTGTTTTTAACTTTATTTTCTTTGGTTTTTTTCTTTCAGTGGAAGCCCATTTCAAACATAAACCTTAGCTGGGACTGGCTGGGCAAACCTGAGGAGTGAGCTTCTGTTTACAACACAACGTGATTTTATTTGAGATGTTAAAAATAATGAATAATAGTAACAACAGTAATAATAATAATACTACTTCCCTTTCCCCCTCATCATTCACTTGATCATGTTGGAAACCAAGAAGGGCGGCAGTGAAATGTTGGAGAAAATGCCGATCCAAGCTGAAATCGGGCTCTGTGGCCACTCCAGGGGATGTGATGCTGGGACAGGTGGTGCCCACGATCCCCTCACCCCTCCACCCACCGAAAGGGCTTGTCCCAGCTGGTTTTGGGGGGACGGCAGAGACTGTTGGGATGTCTCTGGGGGACTTTTCCCCACAAGCTGGTCTCTGCAAGCTGGGGCTGTGCTGCCCCAGGGCACTGGCTCTCTGTGAGTGCTTCTCCCTGAGCAGAAATGTCTTCGCAGGATGTGACGCTAACCTGGAACCACCTGAAGTGGCGACATACGGACTGGCTGAGCTTCCCAAAGGTGTCAGGATAAATGAGGGGTAAATCACCTCACCCAGGGCACAGGGGAGATGCTGAACGCAGGGTAGGGTCAACAGAAATCAGTGTTGTCCGCCTCGTTATCTGCTTAACGAAGGGCAGGGAGGAGGGATGCCAGTGTGGGCAGGAGGGGAAGGAGTCACTGAGCCACAAGGCGATGCTGGGGGAGCAAAGCTCCTGGGGTCAGGGCCCTGTTGCCGCCCCACCCCGCTGCACGCCTGCTCCCCGGGTCCCTTTTTTGTGGTTTGGAAGGGTTCACCCCGTTTCGGGTGCCCAGGGTGGGATGGGGGGTTTGGCTTTAGGTGCAGTTTTGCTCACAGGCACCATGAAGCCCATCTCAGCCCTGGCAGGCGCGTCCCTCCAGCCCGTGGCACCGTGCTGCTCCACACTGGGGGTTGCACTTTTTTTTCCCCCCAATAATTCTCTTGAAAATTTCTCTTATTTTGATTTTTTTCTTTTTTCCTGCCGAAAGAAAAAAAAAAAAAAGCTGCTTGAAGTGACGTTTCAGCGCTGTGTTGAGCACTGTAATTCCTGCAGTTGGGGCAGGTGGGCTGGGGATCTGCTGGATTTTTACCCCAAAATGAAATTCCCAGCCTCTGCTCAAGTGCCAGCCCCAGCCACTGACCTGTCCGACACGTTCCTTCCGTTGGTGTGTGTAACTGAGAGCATCTCATGGGCCGTACGCATTCGTTCTGTCACTGGTAAGACAACTGTGGTACTAAATGTCATTCAAACCAATAAATTATTATGCCAGAGAGGTGGCTGTGTCGTGCTGGTAAAAACAACATCGGAAACCAAGGAAGGGATGGTGGTGGCGGAGCCTGGGGGTGTGGGACAAGCACAAAACCATCTGCCCCCCCCCCTGGGCTGATCTGTGCAGGGTGTGGGTGTAGAGGCTAAACACGATTCACGTACACCACACCCACGTTTATGTATAGAACACACTGCACATTATACCTCTGTGTATGTGTGCATTGTATGTGTTTAATATTGTATCTGTTTTATATACAATACTTCTATTTACATATGCACAGACACACAGAGAAGATAAATATTTCTTAGGAATATGGAAATAAATTCTATGAAAGCTGTTAAATATTCAGACACAAATATAAGCTGCGTAGTAGATGTAGCGTAGTATATACACTTGCGCATGTATTAGCTGAATATTCATATGAACACATAGAATCATAGAATAATCAGGTTGGAAGAGACCCACTGGATCATTGAGTCCAACCATTCCTATCAAACACTAAACCATGTCCCTTAGCTCCTCGTCCACCCGTCCCTTAAACCCCTCCAGGGAAGGTGAATCAACCCCCTCCCTGGGCAGCCTCTGCCAGAGCCCAATGACCCTTTCTGGGAAAAATGTTTTCCTCATGTGCAGCCTAAACCTCCCCTGGTGGAGCTTGAGGCCATTCCCTCTCGTCCTGTCCCCTGTCACTTGGGAGAAGAGCCCAGCTCCCTCCTCTCCACAACCTCCTCTCAGGTAGTTGTAGAGAGCAATGAGGTCTCCCCTCAGCCTCCTCTTCTCCAGGCTAAACACCCCCAGCTCTCTCAGTTGCTCCTCATCAGGCCTGTTCTCCAGCCTCTTCACCAGCTTCGTTGCTCTTCTCTGGACTCGCTCCAGAGCCTCAACATCCTTCTTGTGGATGCGTGTATTTGTAGCCATCATTAGAAATACGTGAGCTAAAATGTGTTTCATACAGACACATGTGCATATATAGGGGCTTTTTTTATAACTGCAAATTTGTAAAATATTTAATTATATCTTATAGACACGTGCATGCTTTTTATATAGGTATGAAGAATATAATTTATAAATATATTACAAATTTAAGAGAAATATGTTGCATATGAACGTCTATCCACATGCATAAGTATGTGCATAACTGTAGTTATAATTGAAATTATTTATAAATATACAACTGTCACTTACGCAGACTTAAAAGGCCAGGTGCGTCACAAGCAGAGGGGGGACAGGCTGCGTTAGTTGTGTTTATAGCTAGCTATAAGGATTGTTTGTGTGTACAATTAACAATAATATAATTACTATTATAGATTATAAGCCATACAATTAATTTAAACATTATTACGTACACAGAAGGCTCTTGCCGTGTGTGCAGATACTCACGCTCCCCCTGTCTATACTGCTGTGATGATTTTGTGCCTGGGCTCACAGACGTGCCAGACGCACGAGGGGCCGTTGCTGCTGGACACTTGTGACACCTGCAGCCGCCCCACCACAGGTACATTTGCTGGCAGCCACGGGCAAGGAAGGGAGGTGGCTCTTAACCTGCCGTCAGCATCCCAGATGAATTATTAAATGTCTACAGAATCATCCCAGGTAGGAGTTTCTCCCCTGAACTTGCAGCAAGTCAAAGCTGTCCCCCCTGCCCCAGACGTTACCATGCCTGACTACAACCCTGCCTTTAATCCAGAGAGCACTGCAGCACCGAGGTCTGGGGGACCCATGGAAATGCAAAAGCGGGGAAAAAAGAGCAAGGCAAGTAAGCACTCTGGTCACAAAACTCTTAGAAAGCAGCAGCATTGCACATCCTGGTATAAAGTGTTTATTTGAGACTTCACAATTAACACAAAGTCTTCCTTTCGTTGCCTTTTCTTTTTCATACAGTCAATAAATTTGTATTAATCCCTCCCTCCCCATGCACGATTGCTGTTTATTAATCTAAGCCTTTTTATTTTCATCGTGAAAAAATAAAGCGTTTCCCCACCATTTCATCTGTTACCACTGGCAGCCGCTGTGCTGTATTAAAGAGGAGGAGATGTAGAATGGCTATGCCTACCACGGGGGTTGAAGTTACTCCGTTATTTATTGATTTATTCTTTTTTACAGAAAGTGTTAAATGAATCAATCACCCAAGAAAAATAAATATATCATAAAAGAATCAAAAGTTCTGCAGTATCCCTTTTCTTTACATACAGCTGCAGTTCAAACACATACTTGGCTCACGGCAAATCATTTCATTTATAACGCCGTCACCTTTCTGTATGGTTGTGAATTTACACTGAAAAAGAATCTCTTCCAAAGGAGTAGAGCCACAAGCCAAATTTTTATACCTAGGCAAGAGAGATCCACGTGGAAGCCAATCGCCTGTTTTCCAAGAGCAATTCAATCTTGTGCTTTTCAGGAAGTATTGGCTGAACACACGCATGGGCTCAGCCCAAGCCAGACCTAAAGTGGCGTGAAAGGCAGCATGGATAGCGTGCATTTTACTCACGGCAGTGGAATCGAGTTCTTGGTATCAATGTCTCCTGGATGTGCATCTTAAATTATGCTGCTTGGCCCGTCTCGCAGTACTTTTGGCACCACAAATAAATTATTCAATTGATCACGCTGCCTTTCGAGATCTTCCTTGGAGGTGGCAGAGGTCAAGGAGGCTTTTGCGTAACAAAGATGATATTGGGTAGACCGTGAAGCACAAGATCCATATTATTTACGCTTTATTGAATTACTGTGCAAAAGGGAATACTGCATCAGAAACGCAGAAGACTATTTTAATCAAAGTCACCAGCCACTGCATCGGAAACCTGCTAACAACTGTTCTGATTGGTTCATTTGGCTACTTTTTGTTGGTTTCTTTCTTTTTTTACATAAATAATATAGACCAAACATTATAAACATTTCAGCAACCATTTCTAAAAGACCAGAGGAGCCCTGTTAGGCACCAAGAAACAACTGCAGGATTCAAATTCCAGAACTGTCTTTGGAGTCGTCAAATTATCAAGTTTACACGGCACCCAACGACAACAACATTCAGTCGAGCTCGATAGGACTGCTATCTTCCTGACCATCTTCTGTGTCATCATCTTCTCCCGTTCCCATCAGACTGTTCAAAAGATTTCCTAGAATAAAATGCAGGACAGTCAAAACACTGTTAGTTTTACATTCTCATGTCAAAAACTTCAGCTATTCTCCTACCAACCTGCTAGGGTGCAGATATCAACAATGAAAAAAACTTTGGGTTTTTTTGAAGTAAAAGAGTCTCAGCAGGACATTAGTATTCCCATGCCGGTTTCCATTAAGAATATATTGATTTGGAAAGCTGTATTTCGATGCAGCTGTTTCTTCTCTAAGATTACACTGGGAAAAACCCGCTAAACTCATGTACTAATGTACTACAGTTGCAGCATGACAGGGAAGGAAAGACCCAACCCATGAGGAAAAGCACGTCCCAGCCACGAAACTGTCAAAACCCAGCAATGGCCTGCATCACGCTATAAAGACCTTCTTCAAGGCTTTTCTGCATTCTCCCTGCTTTATTCGATTTAAAGATGTTTCAATTGCTGAAACCCTGTTTCATATGGGATCTCTGATGCTCATCTTCTTCATCAAATTAGTGAACCGATACCTACAGGTTAAGCTTTAGTTCATTTTACAAGCAGAGTAGCTTAGTTCTCAAGGAAAACATCTAATTTACAAAAAACATTAATTTTTACACAATTTTACAAATACTTGGATTTCAACAAATTGAACCCCAGTTCAATTTGCTCACATTTTATTCAAAAGCCAGCAAATGAGGGCTGAATTTCTCCACTCCCTTTAATTTCTTGTAGAAAGATAGTAATAATTTCAGAACTTCCACTTTGGGAATATTCATTTTATATCAGGACTGGTTAGGTCTCTACCAAAGTCCAGACATGAATTAAAATAAATCAGCACTTAAGTCTGAAGAAATTAGGCTTTAACGCAAACAAGATTTTTCTTTATATTTGGAAGTTAAAGCATAACGACAAAAAATAACTCTTAGTGTCATTTACATGCTTCTCAAAGATGAAAACTCTACTAGCTTCACCAAATTAATTTCACATTCAACCAATTCATCTTGTATTCTAGCGCAGTGACTTCCTACAGGCTATGAAAAAACTAGTATATTCGTTAAAACAAATCCTCTGTCCCCAGCAGAGCCTTTTTATACAACCCAGTGCTCTGAAAAGAGTGGTGTGTCTATAACCAATCATTGGTATAAGTCTTACCTAGCAATCCTCCGTAGGACGATGTCTGCTTGGGCGGAACACCAAAGAAAAGCTGTCCTATTCTATCTAGGTACTGAAAAGGTACAAGATGAAGAACGTCAGCTACTCTGTTTACAGGCAGAAATATTACGGGCAGCAGTCACACCACACAAGCTGTATCACTATCTTCAAGTCACAGAAGAGGAGACAATCAGCTATTATTTAACTAATTTTGTAGGTTAAATGATGATTATGAGTAACTCACCTCATTATACATGGGATCTCTTTTCAGTGAAGGTTGATACTGTTCACACAATACTGTAAATACTGTTAGTTTTCCTCTGGAAAGGAAGAAAACCAAAAATGAAATCTCAGTAACAACTGAAAAAGAAACCAAGAGCAACATGAGAAAAATCAGACATACCCATCAACTGCCAATAACAGAAACCAGATGAAGTTTAGCAGTGGTTGAACAAAGGGTGGACCCTTTTCTATAGAAGGATGTTTCTGTGTGTATGTAGTAAAAACAACTGATGCGCTGGTCTTATTTTTTAAGCAGAGAAATCTGCAAAAGGAAACAGAATAGCGGCAGGTTAAACAAAAAAGGCAGAGTAGTTTTACATGCAGAAAGAAAAGAGAAGCCAAAACCTCGTGTATAGAAGTCATCTCAGGCTTAAACTGATGGCAAAGGTAGAGATGTAACACCTTTGGCAATGGTTTGGCTATCAACCAAGGAAGGAGACAATCACTACTAGAATACAACGTGGAATAAGCAGCTTGGGAGGGAGAATTGACATTAAATATTAATAGAATGAGTTTAACCATGATCTAAGCAGACTGTATACAGGACAATTACTAAAAAAGAGCATCAATTAAACCAAACTGTGGAAAGACAGGCCACTACATAATTCGAGTTAAACATGATATTGCATTTACTGGCCCAGAGTTTACTATGCTGAGGTAAAAACTGAATTAAAGACCTCTCTCCTGGCCCTATCGACTCCTAAACACATCTCCTTTCACTATGTATCTGTCAGCGTCCAGAGACTCTGTCATTCGATTAGCACTACCTCAAAATAACACAGCATCAGGACCACTAATAAGTCTGACACATGTCTAAGTGTCTCATAATAAAGCTACACTCTGAGCTCCCAAGCCATTTATCACCAGTTAACAGATCCATTTTCCAAACTGATCAAAACTTTGTTCAGGTCTAGTTAATTTAACTGACAATCTCTGCAAGTCCCACAGAGACTTTATCTGGGACAAATGCTGTCAGCAAGCACTGGGAAGGTTGCCACGAGCAGTTTCATTTTCAGTTGCAGGCTGCCCTCCAATCCTCTCTCCTAAGATGCGCAAGGGCATTGGGCTCTTTTGCCTTACTGCTGAGCAAGGAGCTGCAATTATTTTCATTAGAATATAAACTGCTATGTAAGAGGATTTAGTACAGTACTTGAGCTAAAGGACAGTAAAGGATGTAGCAGCAGTGCTGTATAAATGCTGAAAAAAATTAATCTCTTAACTTCTCCCCAGAATTTCCAATGCTCCAGAATAAAATCCCATAAAATCATTTAAGGGTCCTGCATATACTGAATTTCCATAAAGGATTTTCAAAATCACTGCAATTTATATCAACCCACTATGGAAAGCAGGACAAATCTGACATGACAGCTCACTGCTGCCAAAAGACAGACAGACTTGCTCTCACCTCCTCCCCCTCTCCCAACGCCTACTCCCTCCCGATTCCCTGCTGCACAGTCCTGTCTCCACCTCCTCCTCAGACTCCTCCATGAGCTGCTTTCCTTGACTGAAGAAAGCCATCAGCTGATTAAACACGGTAAAATTGGCTTTGTCAACCTTAATCGTACATGAGCTCTGCAAAGTCACATAATAGCTTGCATTCCCACCTCCTCCAAAAAATAACTGCCTGAACTAAATGAAAGCCACCAGCAACTCTGTCTAATCAAGAACTATCGCACTGCTGCTCACAGACTAGGGTGACCCAAGACAAACTGTCTCTTAGGACAACAAGAATGAGAGGAAGTTAACACACTAAATGTAAATATAGAGCCTGCTTAGGCCCAGTCTTGGTAAGAATATCAAGGTAAGCCCTAACTAGACATAAAGTAGTGTTAACAAAGCTAAGAATTGTGCTTTCAGGGTCAAAGAGATGACAATAATTCTTTGGGCAATTAACGTGAATTAAGGTTTCAACTTTAATATGTTATTTTTCTTTTCTCTTCCCAATCTGACCAATTCAACACACAATTTTGAGATGGTTTTCTTCTGTTTTTACCACACAAAGTGAGTTTTAGAAGCTCTGGCCACTTTCACACTTTCTTTTGAAAAAGATGCATGGTTAACCTACAGCTATCATGATTAAATCAGATCGGCCTCAAACACAGTGTCACCTCAGCAAAACAGTAAAAAGAAAAAATAAATTAACACCTACTGTAGTACTGCCTGTGCTACAAACATGTCCACCTCACTGCGGTATCCCCTGGACGAGGAGTATTCTACTAGCATATTTGCACATCCTTCACCATCTGTGGAGTGCAAGAAGTGATACCGAGATTCACTATAGTTTTGCTCTATAAAAGGAAAAAAAGAAAATGGCTTTTAAGAAATCAGTTCATAAAATCTGAACATAAAAACCAAATTTGTTAGGCTTGTACACTACAGCTGGTGGAACAAAAGCTACACCCAAGGTAAATAATTAGCAAAAAGAGAGTGGGCTTTTTTCTTTATAAGTTACAGACAATTTATTATGGAAGATAATACTTTTTACTCACTGCCACCACAAAATCTGGCTACTATGGGGACAAAGAGCTTGAGCCATGGTCATAACATTTCGTCCAACAGGATGCTGACGCTTGATGTGCTGCCGTCAGCACTTAGGAGAGGAACAGAGTTCTGTATTAGAGCACGCATCCCAAGAAGCCAAACAGCACCTTCAGCATCCTTCTTTCTAACTGCACAGAAAGAAGGCATTTCCTATTTTTAGCTCAGCCCACTCTCGCTATCAAAATTACATGTGCTCCCATATGCTGAGGAGAACAGCGATTACACAGAAAAAAGGTGTAAGAAATGAGAATGATTTGTTAGAACTTAACTCCAAGCAAACCATCATGCAAAATGACTGCAATGACAAATCAAAACTGGAAAGCTGCTCTTTATTGGAATTTAAGGGTTTTGTTTTAAAAACCTGAGCCTTTTCTAATGAAACTCTCATAAAACTGCAGCCTAAGAAAATATATGCATTTTGCTCTTCACAACAATGGTGAGCAGACAGCTACAAAATGGGGATTTTTACTTTCAGAATGCAACCGTTTCTTATCCTAATTGTATCTCAGCTTCTAACTTAAATATGCTGAGGAACAACCTCCCTTTCTGGCTGGCAGCAACCGTTGAACTAACTCAAGTCCCATGAGAACAGCTATGGAATTGCACGTGGCAATGAGCTGGAATGTTGACCACTGGGTCAAGACTGTTATATGAAACCACTATCATCACTTTGCAGCTACTGAAAAATTTAAAACAAACAAGCAATCATCTTGCACAGTTATTAATTCATGAGAAACCACAGAAAAGATGGCATTTATTGAACTGTTCTCAATTGCCTTTGTATGTTTTGAACATATGGCTTTATAGACTATCACTCACAATTAAAGTAATTATTTAGTGCAATTTTGATTTATCTCACATCCCATTACAAGTGATAAAATCCCAAATAAAACAAAGGCAACAGCATTCATTCTGGAATAAGCCTGTTGGTCAACATCTCAAAAAGCACCTAATTACAGATCCAAAGACTGTTTTGGATGTTAGGTGATACTTCTCAATCTTTCTCATGTTTACCATGGATTTTAAAACAAAACAATAGAACAGCTTTGCTCCCTCCAAATTTTCCTTCTAATGACTCATGAAACTACTTCCATGTCTAAAGGGTCAACCTTCTGTTTCTAGAGAGCTTCAGAGCAGCTGTGTTTTGGGTCTTGCACTAACATAGAGTTATAGCCCTCAGTGGGTTTCTTTTGTTAGTAACATTGAGCTGATGTTATTGCAAAAATCGGGTAATAGCAGAGATCAATTATTTCCATCTCAGCTTCTTTAGATTATTTCCAGAGTAGATTCCTTATAATATCATACTTCCTACATTTTGAAAACAAACTACAGAAAAGTAAGTTGTTTTTCCTTACCTTTCCACAGGGTAATTGCTAGTAACTGGTGTAGTTTCGGATGTCCAAGCTTTCCTGATCCCCCGCTAGACCATTTTAGTGCTCTGGATACAAAAGCCACTCTTTCAGGAGAATTTGGATCCATTAGACTAAACAATTTAGCCAAGTTTTCTAGAAGCAACAAGATTCACATATATTTAGTGTTAATAGAAACAGGATGACCTGTAGATTCCAGTGCATCTTTAAGACACAGCACCTAAGCTACACCGCCACTGTGTTTTTAAGTTCCCTTAACGGGCTTCAAAAGATGCCTTACAAAACAGTGACTTTGAACTTGAGCCACTTCTCATACATCAAATCAATCTCTGCATCTATCAGACAGCAACATTCATATGATCCCTCCCAGCCAAACGCTGCACCTTACAGCCAGCTGATAACAGCTTCCCTGCCTCAGGGTTTGGGGCAGTTTATCCCAGAGGACCACGCAGTTCCAAGGAGGAAGAAAGACTAGAGGTTGTGGGACTGCTTGCCATTCACAGGGAAGCTGTGTGAGACAGAGGGCTGTAGATCAGAAAAGCACCACCAGAAGTCACAGACGGGATGCAAGATGTCAGAGCTGATCTAAGCAAACACAGAACAGACTCTGTCTGACTGTCTCGATGTGGGGAGGCATACAAAAAGGATTTCAGGTTTCAAGACTGTTAACAAGTGTCACTGTGAAGTGAAAGCACGTCTAACAGCACCAAATCAAGCGTCATGGTCACCTCACCTAAAAGGTCTTCTGCTACTTTTGCATCCGATTTCTCCAACGACTCCAAAACCAGCATGGACAGATCTGCGGCACTGTTTTGCTACAAAACAGATACATACTAGTAGTGATGAACAGATCAGTACATAAAAGAACGAAGCAACCAGAACTTTGTCAGAGGCAGTTTTAATACTTAAGCAAAACAAATGCGATTACAATTGTTTGTTGGCTCACAAACAGTTCTGCTTTATGTTCCAGTCTGGCACAATCCTTTGTGGAGAAAGGCTCAACAAAGAGACGAAACAAAAGAACAAAGGAACTACCCCAAACACTTACCATCAAGAATTCACCCTTTGCCCTTCAAAATCTTGGAATAACAACCACCTTGCAAACCACACACACAAACCCAGCAACTTACCTGATTATGACTGAAGAACAGCAAAGCCCCTGAATACATGAGTTCTCGTGCTTCTGCATGTTTTCCTTGTGACATATACCTGAAAACAATACCAAAGCCTTGGTAAAAATTACCACTAAGTAAGCTGTGTATGCTTAAAGTTACTTCCATTTGAAGGATTAAAGAGCACTAAAATTAAGGCAATAAGGGATTTATTTTTAAATCGGGTTAGTTTCATTAATGACGTAACTTTAGCTGCAAGCTACAATCTGTTTCTGCTCCAGAGTTGATGGAATACAAGCAAAGAGTATAAGAATGAAAACAGAAAGCTTCAAACCTGATATGGGCTGAAAGAAAGAAAAGAATCCCAGGAGTCCACCTGAATAAAAGATGTCAATGCACTGAACTACACCACTCAGACCATCACATCTGATTTTCCCAAACCCAAAGCCAGCACAATGAGACAGTTTTTTGGAATACACCCTGGATAGCTTGCCCACCCAGCACCACCCAAGCAACACCAGCTCCCTCCTCATCGATGTCTCCTTTCCCGGTTTAAGTCTCTCTGATCACTACCGCGTTCTGTCAGGGGACATCCAATGCAGCTTGTCTCTGGTGGGCTCTCATAAGACAACAGCAGCCAGCAAGATCTACTATGCTGCACTATACAAAGTCACCAATTCATAAAAGAAACAAGTCTGGTCTCTCAAATATAATGCTTAAAAAAAACACCTGCTGCAGCTTGCACCTTCCTCCCTTAAGAATTAACCATGAAACAAAGAATAAAAGAATTTGTTCCCACTGGTTAGGTCAAGAGCAGGAGCCTCTTACCACAGTGCTGCGACTGCAGCTTCTCGCACATCACCACTATCGGTAACTAAAGGTCTCAGATAGTCACAAACACTGCATTTCCACGTAAGGTGTGGCACTAGGTACGGTTCCCAATTTCCATTTCTCAAAAAGTCTGTGTTCTGAGTAGTTAATAACAGCAGCCAATTTACTCATACCAAAGAGATAAGCTGCTTTAGTGTCTGCAACATTCATTTTGTCCTCTACAACTCCCAGACGTGCTGTGCCCCCATTTCACCCCTCTCTGTTCTCAGCAGTCAGGGCAGACTCCCTGCTCCTGCAGCTACACGGACACTCGATGCACAAGGATCCCCGCGTGCTAACAGAGACGGGTCAGTGGCTCTGGAAGTGAGGCAGTCAGAGGAACGGTGGGACAGTGGGGGCAGGGGACGGGGTCACAATAACCACAGGGAAAATGAGCGACAGTGGATCCCAAAAGCCCTTGGGCTCCAGGTGAGATTCCCATCACACGTGGCAGTCCCAGGGACAGGTCCTACTGGTAGAGTCAGATCAGACAAGCATGGGAGGAGACACAGTCTTCCCATACTGCTTCCAGTCTTCCTAAAGTCCCAAGGTCTTTTATCCAAAACAGTGAGCAGAACTGTACTAATGGATGGTACATCAGCTTTTTGAATAAGTATCCTCAACAATTCAGACTAGCAATCACCGTAGCAAATATGCTGCATACCAGTCATATGGGGCAGCAGCCCCAACATTTTTATACTTGGCTTTGTATCTAGGTTTCTTTCTAGGCATTCAACTGCAAATCTCAGAGCGGATCCACTTCTACAAATCTGGCTTCCAGTAGATTTCTAATTCCTAATTTAGGAGCTTCTAATCTGGAATTATTACAGCAGATACTAAAAGATGCTGAAAGACCTTTACAATATAAAACACTTTTAAAAGAGTTGGGTGTTTTTTTAAAGCACGTTTATTAAAACTGGGTTATTTAAATAAAAATAAATATTCATTACATTGATCTAAGAGGCATTTAAAATGAGAGAAATTCTGGAACACATCATTAATACCAGAAAAAGTATCTCCAAGCATGAGGAAAACTGAAACAATGTAAAAGGGATGTTAAACTTGGAAGTTTGACTCAATGATCAATTATAAACAGAGAACTCAACCCAGCCAGCCTGTATCGTAACAACACTGGCACAAGTACCCCTGTTCGCAGGAGCACCAGACTCACTGCTCTAGGTCAGGGAGGAACAGCAGTTTCCCATCTGCTCTCTAGATCACAGAGAGGGATAAGAAGTCTGCAGGAGACAGGCTTATGGTAATCTTTCCTCCTCCACTTCTTCCCCTCCTCCACCCTCAAGCACAGCTCAGTTGATGACTTCTGAAACCCTGAGTCAGGATTTGAAGTTTAACATGCACCTCATGACAGAGCAAATTCATGTTTAACAGGACGGTGGCGTTTATAACGAGTAAGCACTGGCTCTCCCAATTACAATTCTACAGCTGAGATCATCTCAATCCACCTGAATGTGCCTCTGGGAAACTGTTGACATTTAACATACCAAGGACATACAAGATTATCCAGGACTCCTTTTGGCCTCAGTGACTTTCACATGTTTCACAGTTACCTTACCTATTTTTGTCTTGAAGAAAACTCTCATCCTTGCTAAGCAAATGTTACTTTCTCATTAATTGATCACCTCCTTTCACTTGCACTTAAAAAGGAAAACACAGGATCTTTGATTCCAAATTAATTCGGGGAGGCTTAAGCAAAGCATGTGACTTAATACACTGAGAAGACTGGATGAGAAGTGACCTGCTGAGCCAAGTCATCTTTCACCACTGCAGCCATCACATCACGCAATCCTCACTATAAAATAGGCTACGCTTTGTCTTAAATTTAGATTTATGCTCAAATACAATTTAAGACTTAGGGCCTAGATGGTGCCCTCACTGATCTCGTCAGAAAGCTACAGTACAACACAACCACTTTAGTTTAATAGTGCTTGGAACACAGTGTAGGGCTGTTTAATGTGCACTGACAGCAGCAGCAGGATGATGCACCAGGGACTCTCTTCCCCACATACTCAGCTGCTAGTTTTCCGTGGATACCCACAGGCCTGTTCCCATTGTAACTCAAAGGAGGCCTGAGGAGAGGTGACACATGAGGGAGCTTCCAAGACCTGGAGGCAGTTTTCCCACTTATCCTCCCCAGCAGAACCACAAATAAACAAAGCTGGGACCAGCTAAGGAAGCCCCTAGCCAAATACTTGCTTCTGTGCCCCTGAAAGCAAGGGTTACATTTTAAGTTTTGGTGAGAAAGATGTTCACCGCAAGTTATAGTGTAACAAAAATAAAACAAACTAAAAAGGTTTGCAATAAAACTAAGTTCCTTGTTACACAGCAGGTTGTAGTGATATTTCTTTTATTTCCTAGGGGGTTTGGAGCCGGGGTGGGGGGATCCTCGGGTGTTTGGAGGCCAGTTTGGGGGATCTTTTGAGGGTTTGGAGCCCGGTGGGGATCCCTTGGGGGTTTGGAGACCAGGGAGGGGATCCCTCAGGGGTTTGGAGACCAGGGAGGGGATCCCCGGGGGGTCTGGAGACCAGGGAGGGGATCCCTCGGGGGTCTGGAGACCAGGGAGGGGATCCCTCGGGGGGTCTGGAGACCAGGGAGGGGATCCCTCGGAGGGTCTGGAGACCAGGGAGGGGATCCCCGGGGGGTCTGGAGACCAGGGAGGGGATCCCCGGGGGGTCTGGAGACCAGGGAGGGGATCCCTCGGGGGGTCTGGAGACCAGGGAGGGGATCCCTCAGGGGTCTGGAGACCAGGGAGGGGATCCCTCGGAGGGTCTGGAGACCAGGGAGGGGATCCCCGGGGGGTCTGGAGACCAGGGAGGGGATCCCTCGGGGGGTCTGGAGACCAGGGAGGGGATCCCTCAGGGGTCTGGAGACCAGGGAGGGGATCCCCCGGGAGGTCTGGAGACCAGGGAGGGGATCCATCGGCGGTCTGGTGCTCGGGGGGAACCGAGCCCGAGGGGAGCGAGCCCAGGGACGCCCTAAGGGCCCCGCCCCGCCTCCGCGGGTCGTAGGACACGAAGTTCAAGGCAGCGCTGGCCGTGACCGCGCCCGGGGGGGGCAGCCCCGCCGCGGGGTTCAGCGGCCTCCCCACCCCCCGGGTCGCGTCGCCTCGCGATCCGCCCCCGCCGGGGCCCAACGAGGGAAGGGGCGGCGGGGCCAGGCCGGAGCGGCGGCCAAACGCGGGGCGGGCGCGGGGCGGGGCGCGGGGAAGGCTCTGGAAGGCCTGGCGGGGGAGGGGCAGGGCGGCGGGCCGGGCCCTTACCTGAAGAAAAGCGTCCGGTACATCTGGTGCGCCTCGTAGTAATCGCCCTTCTCGACGCTGGCGCGCAGCTTGCCCTCCACGCGCTGCACGCCGCCGCGGTTCCTGCCGCCGCCCTTCGCGGCCTCCTGCTCCGCCGCCGCCATAATCGCGGCCGCCATCGACGCGGAGGGGGGGGGGGGGGGCGGGAGGGAGGGGGGCGGAGCGCGCGCAGCCGCCGAGCGCGCCGAACCTCGCTGCCCGGCTTCCGCCCGCCCCTACGGTGGCCGCCGAGGATCAAGGGACGCGGCTGCGCGGTGGCGGCCGCGCGGTGACGTCACAGGGCGGCGCCGCCAGCCTCTCCCTGCGCGGGGCGGAAAGCGGAGCTGAAACCGGGACCCCCCCGGCAGCTCTCGGCCGTGGCCGAGCTGGGTGCCTGCGGCCCGCAGCCGGCCTGGCAGCCCGGGCACCGGCAGAACCGAGCGGGGCCGCGGAGAAAACGGGGCTCGAAGAATAAACCCGCCCCCCCAGCAGCCAGCCTGCGCGAGGCCTTTTAACAGCTGAAAACCATCTGCCAACGCGAGCTTGTGGGGCTTGTGCCTTCCCAGCTGCAAGAATTCAGGAAAACCTCTCCTGCCTGCACCGCTAAGGGAAGGCGGAGTGAGGGGGGGTTCACGTGGCAGGCTCTGATAGCCTCAGTTATCAAGCCGGTGACCAAAAATCATAGAATCATAGAATAACCAGGTTGGAAGAGACCCATGGGATCATGGAGTCCAACCATTCCTATCAAACACTAACCCATGCCCCTCAGCACCTCACCCACCCGTGCCTTAAACCCCTCCAGGGAAGGTGACTCAAATAGAGAAAAGAAGCTTTATTTCTCATTTCAAATAGTACATGCACTTTCAAAAAAAATTAAAACTCTTTATTTAAACATTTCAATAGCATCTCATCGGTTTGGAGGCAGCAAAGAACAGACATCTTGAAAAGCATTTACAAAAATACATTGCACAAAGTCCTATCTTGCTTTTTTTTAAAAAATAAATTAGTGTTATTCAAAATATTCCCACCCAGCTACCTAATTTCAATTTATACAGGATAATTCTAACTTTAAATATTTAACCTATAGTATGAAAACATCTGTACATGTGTGATCCAGCTCCGTCTGCTGTGGAGGCTGTAGATTCCATCCCTGGAAGTGTAAAGGAGCTCTTCACATGGAGACGTTTTTTAAAACATTCAAGGACTGTTGTGCAACATATATAGCTCTGCTCCGAACATCAGTCGGCAGTCCCGGGTGTAGCTATAAAATGCATTACAACAGCAAGATAAAAATTGTGCAGACATTTCAGGAATCTTTTCTGAAAGGGCTGTTCAAAGCAGCAGCCCCTAAAGGGGCACCGAGTAGTTTTACCTCATTCTAAGTGGAAATGTTGTTTCTGAGAGCACATCACTCATCTTCTTACACCTGACTAAAAGTTTCTGGGGATGATCTAAAGATTGCCTGTATATTTCAACACGGCAGGACTGAGCAGAAGTCCTCTGGTAAATGCATTCTCACCATACAACATTTACTGAGGGTAATGATGAACCAGCCTAAGGAATTAATGTCCCAAGAGATCGCTTTTGACAAAAAATACAGCAATTAAACAATCTTAATGTTTACTAAGCAATTTAGCAGGCTTATCAGCTCTGATCCATTTGGTCAGTACCTCAAGGTCAACCTGGAATTAACACTAAAGAACAACAAACTGGCCAAGATGCTAACGTAAAAACCCTTAAAATAACTTCAATTACTGAAAGTTATCCCTGACTTTTAAAGCAATTCATGGCCATAAATTACAGTAAAGCTGGTGTTTAAACTAGTTTTGGTTATGTTAACTTTCCCTGACAGTAATATTAATTTATTAATTAAATTCAACATGTATCAAAGAAGCCCTTGTGGATCCACCAAAAAGGTCAAAACCAAGGGTCAGCTGAAGGACGCCTCCAGCCAGGGTCAGTGTCCAAGATGTACCATGGTTTTGGCTCATGGTGCCAAGCTAACAGAAGTATGCGGTTCAGTCCTGGATTAAAAAAAACCCAGATTCCTAGTTGCAGAAAGTGTGGTTTATTCTTGTTAAAAAAACCTATACATTCATTTGTAATAAAATAGGAGTCACTTGTTTGCCAGCTGGGCTTTATGAACCAGAGCAGTTTGCATGCATTATTTCTCTCAGCATGGACACAAAAATATAAAGCTAACTGGCAATTACAAGCTGAGCATTAGAGCAAATAAAAATTGGTTTTATACAGTTCTGTTGACAGTCTTCTGCCTTTATCAGAGGATCGATAGTTCTGCAGTATATACCCTGCATCCTCATCCTTTAAAGATTCCAGTGTTCTAGGCTTTCCGGTATATACAAATTGAGAACAAAATGTACAACAGATAACCCAAGCTGTAGTGTAGTTTATTTGGCAGGTTTCCCATGCACTCTGAACCGATAAAGGCATGTATATTCTGCATGTCCCCAGTTGGAAAGAATTCTCAGCTCCACTATTTGGAATGCATTTTCATCTTTCTCCTGGAAAAGGAAAAAACAAACACAAACCAGAGTTAGATTTCTAAAATAAACCGGTGCAGGTGAAGTTGCTCTCTTAGATTCCTGCAACTACCAACTTTTATTAGATACTAAGTCACACCTCGGGAACTTTCTGCCACCTTGAACAGGACCTTCCTTTGCATTACAGCTACTTATTTATGAAAGGAGGCAGAAGCAGCATGAAGCAGGACTCTTCAAAGTTAGCATCTTCATAGTATTTGTGTCCAGACAGCACAAACCTTTCCTCCCCTCTAATCTATTTGGGCCATAGGTTTGGAGGCAGACATGCAAATATTTTCTGCCTCAGCTTCTACAGCACCCAACAGAGAATGAAGCCTTTGTCTTTCACTGCTCATAGAAAATACAAGTATTTTTCTTCTAACATCCTGAATTTTATCATCCAGACTTACCAGCACTGGAAACATCTGCAGTGATTCTCCCTCTTGATCATAGACATACTGTCCTAGAAGCTTGCCATCTTTTTGATATTCGTCATCTAGACCCTGTAACAACAGGATAAAATTTCTCATTCCATCAAATTTGAAAGCAAACTAAAACCAGAAGCATGTCTACATAAAACTAGGTATCAACAGACAGCATTCAGAAGGCTATCAAACCAGGATCAGAATGTTTCTCATGTAACTTAACGTTTGTTCAGGCACAGCTCTGGATTTGAGTTTCCTGCACTGCAAACAGTTGTGCTGTGCTTTTATGTTTCCTGAATTTCCACGGCAAAGCCACCATCACACTGTACAATATAAACTGCTCAGGACAAACAACGGGAAAACGTCAAGGTTATAAACAAGACTGAAGTCAAGAATTCAGATGCTTGCAGATGACTGCTGAAGGCTTTAAAAGAGCTAGATGGAACCAAACAGTTTTCAGATAGATACCACAACTATGCTGGTTCTGCCATCATGCCTACGCAACTGCGGTGCATGTTAAAAATCAATTTAAAAAAAGATTTAAGGCATATCTAAATAAGAGGAAGAGCCAAAATTCTGGGAGGAGGGAGTGGAGGAAGGATGGAACAACTAAAGTGTATTAAAGAACTACACCAAATTAAACACTATTGTTCTCTCCAAAAAATGCTTACTACTAGATAAAGTAAAAGAAATCAAACAGCTCTGTTGAAATTAGTTGTACCACTTCTTATTCCTCATCTCAAAGCTCATTAAAAAATATAAGCAATTTTAAGAGCATTGATTGCAACAGTTTATCTTCCTAGCTGTCCTCCCTCAGGTCACTGTTTTCCAAGACAGGTAACAAATATTCTTTTTTGCATACAAATATCAGCTTAAGTTCAGAGACAGACTTACATATACTGAAAAATTCTTAGGGGCACTGGTGATGTTTCCTGTCGGTGAAAGAGTTCTTGCTATGTGTTCCATTGTAAAGGCAGTTGGATAGATCTTCATTGAAAGTCTAACTACAAGATACCCCTGTGATCCTTTGAAAGCCCAGCAGTTTCCTGGATACATGTCCGGCTAGACAGGAAAAAGGAGAGAGAATAGAATGGGACACAACAAGAAAATGACTCCCAGAAGTATTTTGTAATGATTTTTTTTTTTTTTAATAATGAATTATAATAAATTCTGAATTATTAGGGGCAGTCTTAAGCAGTAAGTGGCAGCAGAATACACTCTACTTGGTAGAACTCTTCAGGAAGACAGCATAGTCGCCTCAACCACCAGCAGTGTTTTGAAGACCCACTTTGAGATTACTTCTCAACAGGAACCCTCCCAGTGCTCACACTTTACAGAAATCCAATGCACCACCCCAACCTCCTATAAGGGTCTTGGTTTTGCCAGAGTAAGACTTAAGAAGAATCTCACTCTGGGGAATACAGTTTAAAGTATTCATGTCTCCCCAGTATATTATTGGCAGAAACAGCCATCATCCAAAATATAATCCAAACCACCCAACACAGAATAACTTTGCTGAATTTGTTTACTTGGGCTTTAATTACCTGAATCACCACTCTTGGAGACTGAGAGAAGTACCACAGAGGAATTCCAAAGAGGCTAATTAAAGCTGTTTTGATCTCATAGGTTTCAGAACAGCGAGTACTTAGAATGCTGCCACCTCAAAAAAGATAAAACAGAGATTTGTACAAAGCTTAAAGTATATAACTGGTATTTTCCTGAGAAAACACTATTAATGATACTGTTGAAGTCTAATAATTGTCTGGGTATACAATGCCTCTAGCAAATACAATGTTATTTTAAGACCACATTAAAGTTTTCTCATTTAAGAGGACTGAAAAATACCCATTTATTCCCTAGCAAGTTCAGTGGTACGTACACCCCACCCCAAAAGAACTGTGTTCTCTATTATCCAGTTGTACACATGCTCAGAACTATTCTATCACCGTCCATGCATAACTAGGCTGATATATAACCCTATAAACAACATGCACAGATTGAGATGATCAGGCAACAGACAGGGATGCAGTTTCCATTTTGAGGTTTTTGGCAAATATTATAAATAACGTAAAGCAGTGTTTCCTCTACTACTTACCTGCAGATTCCAAGGCAAAATCCACCATACCAATCTTGTCTTGAGAGTATAGTTTCAGTGCGTTGTTTACAATAATTTGTACTTGCTACAGAGTTACACATCAAGGAGGAAAATAGAAAGAACAAGATTTTAACCGTATCAAGTAATAAAATAATTGATATATACACATCTGTGTGGCTGCAAGCATCTTCAAGAGGCTGCACTGCATCACAAGTATTTGAAAGTCTCTGCTCAAGACAGAGGCTACTTTTAATGTGTGGTTGTCTTAAAATAAAATTCATCTCAACTGGTGTTTTCTTCAAAAGGTACATTCTTTCTCCTGCCTTCCTAAGACCCTGAGCTGCATCTCTTCAGTATACTTTTTTCTTGGGTATTCTTTGTTTTTCAAGATAGCATGTTTTGAAAAAAACAAACATTCACAACAGGTAACCAACAATGTAAGAAGACACTTCAAAAAGTATTTTCTGTAGTTCTCCCCATTTCAATTAATGTTCCTATAATCTCTTAAAATTACTAAATTTATATTTACAGTCATGCTTCAAAAGTGCCTATAAAAAGGACTCTTTACAGTTTTAGTTGAACTTTCAAGAACTTCAACACACTCACCGCTTCTGTGATGCCAGAAATCCCTGCATTAGCCACAGCATTTGTTACTACTTCAGATGTTAGCTTTTCTTTTGAAAGAGACATATGGAGAGTAATATTCTTGAGGATCTGTTTCTCTAGATCCTGCAATACAGCCTGCAGATCATGTTTGCTCACAAAATTGGATGTAACCCATTGAAGAAGCGATTGGGGAAAGTCTTCTTGTTGATCACCAAAAAGCATTAGCTTGACAGATTCCTTGACCTGGGCATCTACCTAGAAGCCGTTAACAGATCATAATAAAAATTAGTAGTTATTATAAACCATTAATTAATACTATATACAAACAGGCACATGCAAAATTTACCATATACAGAACTGCTATTGCATCATAACCTAAACTCAAAAAAACCCTGCCGATGTAGAAAACATGCCACTGTCTAGTGAAATGTTACAAATTCTAGAGACTAAGTGAAAAAATTTACAGTACCACTACATAAAACACTACCACTCTTTAAGATAAGACTCCCACATCCCTTACTGCAGTGCATTTCAAGAAAACAAACAAGATCAAGTAGTACCAAGTTTTACTGGGACAGTTACAGAAATTACAGAACATACTTTTTCATGAATAGCATCTATTTTCTCGCAGCTCATCTTCGTATTTTCCCCAGTTAACAGCTCCGATTTCATCCGAGACAACTCTAGTTCTAGCTTTTTAACTTTGGACAGAAGTTGATTGTGTTCATCATCATCTCTGACAAAAACAAGGAGTCAATAATTAGGAAAGAGTTGTTTGAATCATTGCATCAAATTCCAGAGGCGTAAGAACATACCTGCCTATTACAAAATGCCTTCTTAGTTCAATTACTCACCATGACAGATATTGTAACATCTTCAAGAAACGGCAAGCTTATTTAAGGTTACTCTGGTTTAAGTAAGGTAACCTTAAACTCGCTCTTACCAGTGGCAAATATGCAAATAAAAGTCTGACTGGTTTGCCAGAAACCTTAAATTCCCCCCAAGTCTATATATGTTTGAGCTTAGAACTCCACTAGGCTGACAAATCAATAAGTCATCACTGCTGGACTTGTTCACAACTTCAAAATACCTTGCTTTGAATAAATTAATCCTAAGTATGCTTTAGAGGCAGGTTTCGAGTTTAAGTAGCAGGGTACATATGACCAGGATAGATTAGTGCGCATGGAAAGAAGCATCAGCCATCATTCTAACACTATTTTACATTTAGATCTGATTTACATGGCAACTCCGTGGTTAATTTTTCTCTTCCCAATGGGGAAAACTACTTAATGAAGTGCTGCTGGTTTTATCCCAATATTACACAGTACCTGAGAGGAAATTAGAACAGCTGACAGACTAAAAACAGAGCTCAAAGTCAGAACTGATACAATGAAAGAATTTAAATATAAAGCCTATCAAAAGCAGTTACTGTGTACCTCACTATGCAATTTGAGGGAAAATTCTAATGTATTTACGAGAAGTCACTCATTCTCCTCCACTATATAAACATCTTTCTCCAGTAAAAAAAATGTTGTAGATTTGGTCACACACTGGAAGTGGCCAGTAAGCTGATGTTCAGCACCATGGTTAAAGTGCTTTTACTGACAATACAAACTCTTGAAGTCACATAGCTGACAAAGATTAAGTATTGTATTTCAAAGACATGCATGTCACCATCACTCAGCATCAGGATTGAAAAAAGAAAATATATTTGAAAAGTGCTGATACCTCACTGTTTTCGCTCTGGCTATGTCAAGCTCCTTCTGGATGTCCTAAAAATACAAAGTTAGATTTAACATATACAAAGAAAAACAAGTAACATTCTTTACCCTCTTTCTGTCAAGTGAGTATCACGGATTTAGCATCACAGTACAGGACTGTGTCCCCATAATTACATCGAGTCTTTGTACAATATGGAATTATTTCAAGTAAAACCTGGTCAAGCGAATAGTTTTTAATCTTTGGACTGACATCCCCACCAAGAAGGGTAAGAAGAACACAAACAAGTTTCGCGACTTAAAGAATTGTGCTTAGAGTAAAGTAAACTGGGGTTTTGGATAGCCAACAAAAAACTTAACCTATGGTATCAACAGATTACAATAGTAGCAAGTTAGCAAAATTTATTTTCAATACCTTAGATTCAGCAGAGAGTTTTCCAAGAAGTCCTTCCAGTGTTAGAATGCGTAACTCATGTTCTTGATGTAAAGCCAGGAAGTTAGTCTTAAAAAAAAAAAAAAGGAAGAAAATGGTGGTGTATTTTCTTTTGGACAACAATTAGCACAACTGATACTTTCTACAAAGCACAATTTTTCTTTTATTCTGTAAGTGATTAATCCTGCAGGTAGTGTGAGAAATTATGGAATCTGTCATAAATATAAAGGCTCGATTCAGCAGCAGTTGTGGTTACACGCAAAGAAGTTTACCACAAAACCCTTTCTTTGTCATTAGTCCTTATTACAGTCTTTCTCTGTATGAAAACAGGATAAAATTCAGCTGCTTTCCAGCAATGTCCTATTATACTTCAGATCACTTCTCTGGAATGAATTCTTTGTCAGCAATAATAAAGGAGGAACAAATGTCAACTACTACCTATCAGTTATTCCCTAACAGAAAAAGAATCCTGGAGTCAAATGGCTAATAACCTGCATTATTAAAATAGAATACTCTGATCAGTATCAGAAAACATCAATAACAGACTATCTTACCAGTTTCATATCTTTGAGATGCTCATCAATCACATTTTTTATTAGCTTCAATGTTTCACTTTTGTCGCTCATCTGGACAACATGATCCTGAAGATTATGGACTAGAAGCATCAGTTTGTTATATTCTCCATCATGGTGATGGCATCTGTCAGACACGAAGGCCATTTGCTTTTCCAGCTCACTTAGACGACCAGAATCAAAGATATTTATGGTATCCTAAGGTATAAAGATTTTTTTTAAATATATAAAAAAATCAAGAGATTTATTGACATTACCCTTGTGTATCAAGTAGGTATTGCAAAATACTGAAGACATGGCAGATAAGAAGTATTAAATGCTAAAGTTCTTCCCCAGACTGTTCTCCCTTACCTTTGGAGGTTGCAGAGAGTGAAAAGAATCAGCATGTGGTTCAGGAATACGAACAGAATCATCTATTCTCTGTATTCTATCAACTCTTGTCCAGTTCAATGAAGGTAATAATGAAATGAAGGTGTCAAACCCCCAGAACCACAAACCTAGATCAGAAGCAGAAAGCAAAAAGGGCATTCTACAGAGTTCTCCCTTAAGAGTGCTTATCTATGAATAGTCTTCTTAATTAAGGACACAAGCTACCTTAAGTTTGCAAAGTGGACATCACACACTGCACACTAGTCTAAAAAATCAGCATGAGCCATCTTTCAAAACGTTCAGTCGAGCACTCATGAATATTTACCACTTACACAGCTACAAGGCATGCAACTTGCACTTATATATCATGATATATCCTTAATCTTAGTCACTGAAGGCAGATGCAAATACTGCTTTATGTCTCAATGGAAAATATCTTGCCTTATACCCCATTTGCAACATATCAGATTGCATAATATCTAATAAAAGTTGGAGGAAAGTTAGGCTTCCACAGAAACAATCTAGCATTTCACAAAGATTACACTTATTTTTGCAATATCTTAGTAAGAAGTAATGGCCTTATCTACACAAAATAACTTGTTCCTTTCTTATTCTCCCCAATACAAAGGATTTTGAATCCTCATTAAGTTTCTCAGAAGCTTCATCTTCCCCCCAGAGTAGTTACAAGTTTTTTAGGACACAAAGACAAAAAACAGCTTTTCAGAAACAGCTTAGCACTTTCAGCAAGTATTTTAAACGTATTTCATTTATTTCAAATTAGACAGTTGGCCTGGAATACTATCAACTAACCAGTCTAAATAGCAGTATTTTAAGTAACTAAAGCATGAACAAGAGCCAAGGAAAGATTTAAGAACATCACCACACTTCTACAGAAATCAACAATAATCAAAGCAATTAGTATGCAACCTACTCTTTATGACCTCACTGCTATTCCTATGAAAGGCTGTAAAGAAAAATAATGACTTCAATACATTTGCTTATACATTCTCTCTGTCTAAGGAGCTCCATGAAATTAAATCAGTGTTATTCCTTGGCAATGCTAAAGGGAAAGCTAACTTACTTGTTATTACTTTGAAAGCTTGAATTACTGCCCTGTTCACAAATAGATTTGCTCTTTTTTGCTTCTGCATCTTCTTCATAAAACAAAAGTTCAACTAAAAATGTTATTTTGGAACAGCAGTAGTAAGCATACACTGATTTGTATTATAACCAAATGACTCACATACCTAGTAGAAACAGGAGTGGGATAAGAAACAGTAACAGCTTGAAGATCTTTGGAAGGCATCTATGGAAAGAGAGAGGAAGTTTAGAAGAAGCAATACATTTATCATATTTTATTGTTTTATATTATAACTGGGTAAACCATTTGCTCAAAAGCCATGTTTTGGTCTGGGTTGTTTGTTTTTGTGTTTTTGTTTTTTAAGAGATACAAACCTTCTAAGAAGAAACACCTTGAGCAAAGACATCACAGTAACAAGTTGATACCACCCAGTTCTAAGCAACCTGAACATGCCAGAAGCTGCCCTCCCTAGAAGACAAAAAGTGGTAGTGTGAAATGTAATTACTGCAGCGCAAGTTCAAAGAAACCAAGCACAGAGGCATGCAACTGCAGCCAAGAATACTTTGTGCAGCAGAAAAATGCATGAGTACACGCAATGCATGGAACTTATTAACATCTAGAGATCACAATTGTGACAGCATAATAACATCAACTACTCACAAAACGAATAAACATGCAAAAAGATTAAATGCTCATTTGTTATAATAATGCCATCTTGCTGGAAATGCAGTACTAATGCTTGAATCCAAGTTACCATCCACCAAAGACCTGAGTATGTTTCAAGAAATGCACAGCTTACTAGCATCAGAATTTGCTAAGAGGACTACCATAATATGAAACGACTACCAAACCAAACACACCCCATTATCCTTGACACCCCGTAATCTGTGCTAGTCACATACTCAGTCCTTCCTGAAACAGACTGGTTAGTCTCCCATTATGCCTGTGGACAGAAATATACCCTCTCGTTAAGCATATTTAGGTCAATAAAGAAAGTAAAGTAGCACATGCATTTCAAGATACAAAAGCTACAGCATAAGCATATTTGAGTTAGTGTAAGCCACATACTGCAGATTCCTCATTTGTCAAAAGGAACGGGCAATGCACATACACAAATTAAGATAGTAACCTGGAGAAAGAATGGCCAGCCAAAGGAGAGACAACACCTTCTGAGACACAAGCCATCCTGCTGCTCCCACTGTTCGAAACATGTGAAGCATATAGTAACCTAGATATTAACAAATTAACTCTATATGGTAACATACATAAAAGACCTTAAGGTTCTTTTGCAGTACATACAGTAAAAGACACTCAATCCCCCAGCTATTACATTTTCTGCATAGTTTTAAAACATACCTTTCAGTAATCCACAAACTTAATTCTTCCCTATTTAAAAGCAAAGCAAGCTACTAATAACTATAAACCCAAGACTATTTAGAAACAGTTCTCACATAAACAGAATGAACAACAGCATCTGTAGAGATAGACTATCACTTTTCCTAAATCAACAACATTTACATTTTGTGGTATGCTCATCTGACAATGCTATGCTAAGTATAACAGAGTAGTAAAATCATACTACCATAAAAACAGGTTTTACACATCTCATTATTTTAAAAGCGTCTTATTCATTCCAAATTATATATCAAATCAATTATCTAGGTTCATGCGTAGAACAGAGAATAATTAAAATTTTTAAATTCTAGTGAAAGAATTAAGCACTGATGTCTGAGAAATAGTGATAAATAAGAGCAAATAATTCCCTACTAAAAGTTACAAGCAGTAAATTTTCATTAAATTGGATGTTCCCAAGGGTCTTCAGCACATCAGTTTTGAGTCTTTTAAAAGCAAAACCACCACCATCACCAAAAATATCCAACAATATACTATAACAAAATGCTATAGCTTAAAGCCTACTGAAGCTAACAATTACTACATCCAAGATTAGGACTGTTCATTCTACAGGACAAAATACATAGTGTACATTTAGAAAGTTATCCTATATTTGTAGATTAGCAAGTATGTCTGCTTTAATCTGAGGGATTATAGATTTACCAACCCAATATTTTGTAAAGCATTTAGGTGACTGAAGTGTCTCAAATAATTTTCCTTTGCTGAATAAAGAGCGTTTAGATTCTTGATGCCTGTCATTCAAGCTACAGAGCACTCATCTCACAGGGAATAGTCTATCCCTGTATAAGACTCCTATAAAAACTGACTATCACTAAAACAAAATGTTAAGAATCCTTTATTCAAATATCTGCATGCCAGTACCTCATACCTTGCTTTCATTTAAAGGCAGCTTTTCAACATACAGAGTTCCCCAGAGAGGAATAAATGAATGATCTAACTTGTTCTAACATAGAAGGCATGTGCTGTCCCTTGTTTTTACCCATAGATAAGCTGTATGCCAAGTATCAGAACAAGAAGTCAAGCAGGAAAGGTGTTAATTTTCTAGACACTTTACACTTTTAATCTACTTTGATAGATGAAAGTAAAGAAAAACAAACACAAAACAATATGTATGATTAACACTGTGAGATTGAGATGCAAAATAAAATCAAAAAGAAAAAAGGTCCAAGTCAACCTGCATAAGAAAAGGTGTGCCAAATGGTCCTTGCTACCCTTTTAGCCCATGAGGATTGCCTGTGGTCTGTGGTGTATATTGCAAGATGTTTCTTCCCCTTACAGTCATCACCTGTTGGTTGTGGTAACATTTGATTAATGGTACAAAGCCAGGATCAAATCAAGATATGTTCAAATTGTAACAAATATCAGTTATCAAACCAAAAACCACTAAGCAAACTTCAGTGGAATTAAACTTGCTTGGGGAAATAAGCAGTACACCAGGCAATCACAGTTTTCCCCTCTACATTTAAGTTGGAAAAAAAAAAAAAGCATTTACTCGGTAGGTTGCATGGCCTCCTGAGGCATCTGATATTACTTTGTAGCAAGAACCTGGTGTACAGCCCAAGGCTAAAAGACAACAGCAATCATTATACTTACATATTGATTCCTCATTTACAGCCAGACGGCCACCTTCTCTGTAAAACTCCTTTACATTCATGCTTCCACAGTAGTCTGAGTGAGCTGTAACATATTCAAAAAGCATATATGGCTAAGTTCAAAGCCTTTGGTATATGGACATTTTAGCTATCATATACACAGATTTTAGCTAAATTGGCTTGGATCACTATTAAGCCAGGTTACCCAGAGGAAACATGAAAAATTATCAAGGAAGAAGCCTACCCTATGCAATCTTATCTTTTCTTCTTTTAATTAAGAGAGGGCTTTTTAGTTCATGAATCTTTCTGCTTCTTTTCAGATAGTGAAGTTAGTAAAGGACTCCTAAGTAACAACTCAAACCTTGGGTTCTTATTCCCATCACTATGTCAAATGGGCCAAACATTACTTCTTGTGTTGATTTTTATTAGAGATTTTAGAAGACTGAGAAGAGAACATGAACAAGTTAAGGCACCGAGGTACACAGAACAGGAGAGAACAAAGTTTTATTCACACACAGAAATCAGTTACCTTCTGCTTATGACAATTTAACTTCACTTGTAGATGTTACAGTGGAACATTGTGTTATAGAAGAGAAAGCACCAAAGAAGAATCAAACATTTTCAAGGAAAGCAAGATGTGCTTTAGACCCGTGCAGAGTGATGAGGGCAGCTTTAGTTTAAGACAGATCTAATTATGCTTTAAGTACACAGTAGGCTTAAGGGTAACAAGGCAGTCTAAATCTAAAGACAACGAAGAGTTAGGATTTGACACTATCACACCTAACAGTTTTCTAAAGATCAATTTTGAGTTCTTCAAACTTTGTTCGTAAATATTACCTTCTACCAATTCAGTTAAAATCAACCCACGAATTTAACTGCCACACAGAGCTCACATGTGAATCCTGATGCTTCTTCCAAAACAGAGGGAAAGTATGAAAAAGGTAGCACAACTGAGATGATTAAAGAGTGAGAAAGACAGGAGCCATTCAAAAGACTATAGGAAAAAAACACCGCAGTGCCTAAGATGAAACCCATAAGAAAAGAACACCCACCCAACACACATATGGGCTTTGTGTGGAGCCCAAGGAAGACAACTGAAAAGGTACCTTTAAACTCATAACCCAGCTTCAGCAAAACCATTTGAAAAAGTTGCACTAATAGTGATGCAAAAGATGCTGCAGCATGTTTGACCAATCGCAGAATCTTACTCATGTAGAAATAGGTTCCTCCTATTGAAAAAACCGTGAATACAAATTATTCACATACATGAAAATGTACTTATACTCTCTGGTGACCATTAGCTTGTGGAAGAACAAGGAAGAAGCATGGAAAGCCTTTCTTCAGCCAAGAGTATGAAATTAAGCAAGCATGGTTTGAAAAGTCTGGAGGATTACATATTACAGGTAAGGTAGGAAAAATGCCTTCAAGACAGAATGCACAGCTTCAGCAAGAATACTTTTTCTTAGTGAGAATTAAGAACTCTAAGTAATTAATTCCTTGCTTACAGAACTCCAGATTTCTCAGTGATATAAGCTGCTGATAAGTGATTTTGTGGGTCACAGCACCAAAGAGAAACTACATTCTTATTCTGGATTTGCAAGGGTGAGGACTTCAACCTTCTTCTGGAGGAAGTTAGTACAGTGGTCTGCCTCATGTGCTAGAGACACATACTTCTTCAGAGTCACAGGAACAAAGCTGCAGCCCGCCATACTACTGCTGCTTCCCTAGAATCTGACACATTTCAACAGCCTGCCCTCACTGCGTGCCCCTCCCTCTCCAAGTTTAACCCAAACTACTGGATTGAAGTTCAAAGGAATGTACAAAGATGAGGTCCTTATAAAATTCTCCTGTGTGAATATGAAATCAGAAGTACAGACACCGGTTTTTATACAGTGTCACTTTTAGTTCATTATGCTAAGGCAAGAGAATTTCCACCTGTGCTACACATTTACCAGAAAGAAATACTCGCCTCAAAACATTTAAAGTCACGTATTAATAGTCCAAACAAACTGATTTCTTGCTACTGAAAACATACTTCATGCAATAACAACACCTACAGAATCCCAAAATTGGTTGTTTTCTAATTCACAGACACTCCAGAAACTTCTTTGTGGTAACTGAAGACTACCAACAACCAAAAAATTCAAGATGCTATACAAGAGGCAGGCATACCCAGTCAAGACACTGAGGACAACCCTGAGAATGGAGATTGCCTTGGAAAGGCAGAACCTTATTTGCAGCACATTAATTTGTTTTAGAGCTTTAGGAGTGTAATGAAGTCTACTGGGAATTAATTTTTCCCTTTTGAGTTCAATTTTTCAAGTAGTTGAGGTTTAGCTTCTAAAAACACTCAAGTAAGCTGCAAAGTTAAGTGAGAAAGAAAAAAAAACCCCACAAAGCAGGAAGTAGGAAAGTATCTCTCAGATTTCTTGGATAACAGAAGTACTGCAAAGTAACAATTCTGCTCCTTCTTGAAAGTTCAAGTCATCAAAGAAGAAAATAACGGACCGCGTGGAAAATTTTTTTTATCTGAAAACTCTAACCAAAAACCTCCTAGGCAGAAGCAGACAGACTCAATACCAGATAAGGAGACTGGCTGGAACAGCCTATTGTGTTCCAAATCAGTTTGAACCTCTATTTTAAGATATCATTTTCTTTTTGAAATGGTTTCATTTCCTAAAGCAGCATTGAAAAAATAAATTAAAAAAAAGTTGATTGTTATTTATCAGAAGCTGACAAGTACACAAAGTTTCAACTGATACAGAAAAAGGCATTTCATTTAAGTTGATCTCTAGAACTAGTTATTGCTAAATTTAGCAGGTTGGCAAAGCACTTAAACAACAGTACACAGAGAATGCAACAACTAAAATGTCTACCATGCTGCTATCCAGACATGACACAAGAGAAAGCAACTTACTAGAACCATGTTTCTGGCTCCTATCCCTGGAGTAAATTCTGGAAGATGGCAAATGAGAAGTTGAGTATGCTGTAAGAACCTCCTTCCGTTCAGAAAGCATGCTGCAGTCACTGCAAGTGTAGCCGTTGATCACTGTGGTCTGTGTTTCTGTTGCTGTTATATCACCATTTCCCTGCATCAGTGTGGGATCACTACCTACAAAATCAAGAGTAAAACGTTCAGCGCACCAACATCAGTATTGCCATTACTAGTTACCATTAAATTGAACACATGTGGAAGGAAAAAGAGAACTGTAGTTACCTTTAGGGTCACCTTCATCATCAAGACCTTCAAAAGAAAAGAAAAAGAATTGGTCCAAATACAAAGAAGTCTCATCATTAACTATAATATCTGACATGAACTCCCACTAATTTTAAGACTTCAAAGAAAAGCCACTTTATCATTAAACGTCTTCTGCAATCCATCACATGAACAGATCCATATATTCAGACGTCAATGTAGTAGGTAACAGTGACAAGTATTCTACCACAGAAGCAGATGAAGTAATATGAATGACAACTACACCTTTCCTTAGTTCCTATGCGACTTTAAAGCAGCTAATCACAAGCTTATACTGTTTCTGTTGCTTGGTAATTACTGTGGTATACTGTATTTTACTGTCCTATTTTAAGAGCCAGGTAATCTGAAGTTTAGAATGTGTTCTACTAAGACTGGAACATTTCTTTGCATTAAGACTCCAGAAGTTCACAAGTATAACAACTAGAAACAAGTAGTCTGAATACAACAAGTTGTTACATATTCTGCCCTGACACTGCATTTTACATAGACAACTCCCATAATTTTCTCTACAATAAAGAAAGTAGGTTCCAGTAAACTACATTTGTATGTACTTGGAAAAGCAAACCAGCCAGCCACACACTTTGAAGACCTTTTCAGGAAATCCTGAAGTAATTTGAAACTTTCAGATTAAGGTACATTAAGTTGAAACACACTTCTGCCTGTAAACAAACAAGAAAATGCTTTTCCTTTGGCTTTTCAAAGACAAGCTAGATGTTCACTATTCTTTAAATACAGCACTCTATGCACATTTTTAAGAAAGTGATAATAAGATATAATTACAAACATACCATTAATGGTATCATATCACAAAATTGTATATGCTTGCCTGACATACTAAATTGATTGTGCAACACATCTTGATGTTGACTATGCCAGTAATTCAAGTTTACCCAGAGGACTGAATTCCTAGTAGGCATTTTAGCAAGCAGACATCTACAGAAGTCTAAGTACATGCAAACATTTTGGGGCAGGACAGAAAAATGGGTGCGGAAAAAGAGAGAAGATGTAAGCATGTCTATACACACCAAACCATAAGCACTTTTCATAGTTTGATACAGGCAACAGCAATCATTGCCTACCCCAGAAGTGGTCAACTTCAGTCTGCTCGCGAATCAAAGATTCATCCAAGATAGTGGATACCATTGATGCATCACTGGCACGGCTATTGAAACTGCTCTGGCTAAAAATGGAAGAGCTAGGTAGATTTCTCCTTGGCGTGTGTCTTACACCGCTAGATTGTTTGCTCATACTTTTGCGCTGCTTCACCATCCTAGGAAACAAAGCAATGACAAATAAGTCACAGCACTAAAGACAAATTCTATTAGGTTCTCATTTTATTAAATGGTGAAACAGTCACAGTGTTTCAACACTGGTGTGACTTGACAAATCGAACCTCAACTTCAAGCAGCTATACTTTTTCAAAGACTTCATTGCAGATCACATACTGGACATAATTTTTAAACAATGGCAGTAGGCACTGAGAACATAGAAGAAAATAGTAGGCAACCTTAGTTTGTACTGTTTTGTTCAAAGAGGAAATCTGCAACCAATAAATCAACTTGTTATGATAAAACATGCTTACTTAGAAGACTGTTCTCTGAAGGACATGTTTCCAGCAGAAGAGCTGTCATGAAGGGTATCATCTCGTACATCATCTGCTTTGTTAAATCCCGCAGCAGCTAACCGTAAACTACGCCGTGACATTCTTGGTGAATCAAATACTGGATCTATTTTGTTTTCAGTCTCAAAATCCAAAGCATCTGAAGAATAACTTGAACTGCAGCAAAATAAGAAAATCAAAGTTACCAAGTGTAGGAGAAAACTCCCCTAGTAACAAACATGCATTTTCAAGCTAGTCTAAGTTTCCATTAAAAGCAGGGCTATGGAGCAATTTCCAAAAGATACAAATAATTTAGAAGTAAGTAGATATTCAAGGGTCTCTTAAGCAATACATTATTACAAGTATAACAACTGAAAGCAAATCATAGTTAGAAAAAAACCAACCACCATGGAAATCACATTTGAAATTTAGCCAGAGCAAGCATTTGTTACACAGCCTCATTCTTTTGGGACCAATTTGAGGGAGGAAGCCATTCATGACACAGTTTCTCCACCACACCTAGCAGCAAATTTAAAAGAATTATGCACATCATGTTGCAAGTTAGGAGTTATTTTTAGTTAAAGCTTTTTTCATTGTTATTTTTTTGTTTTCCAATTCCTTGTTTAGAGAACCAAAGATCCATATACCACAGTACTCTCTATTTCCATCTCCCAACAAGCAGGAGCTTCCCCTCCTTAAAACATTTAAAGATTTCTATCAGCTACATTAGTTTAATTACCATTACCTTTAAAAAGTGGTTTTAAAAGATTTCTTTATTTAATGCAGTTCATGAGAAATATTTGATCCTGAGCAAATAAAGAAAGTTTAGAGCCTTTCATCTATTTTTCTGTTTTATCCTACAGAGGTAAGTTTACACATAGACAAGCTTTGGATCATTACCCCAGGAACTCTACTCCACACTTTCATACTTGATTCTCACAAAATCCACACAAGCATTTACAATGAAGAACAAGCATCAACACAAGGCAAACACAAACATATTCAACAGAGAAGTCAGTAAGGAATATGTTTACTAAAACAGAAGTTTGGCCTAAAGCATAATACTCATACTTACAAACAAAAGAAACATTCAGTTATGTAACTGAGCAGAGCTTGCTCCTACAGGGCATTGTGCAGCAGAAGGACAGGTCCTAGAACCACTCAGCTCTGAGACATAAGGTATCTAAGCACTGATAGGACTTTAAGGAGTCTGCTTTTGGGACACAGTGATATAGAACTGTAACAGCAGTTACTTCAATATTCCTAGGTTTTTCATTTGTTTTTTAAAATAAGAGCTGAGCAAGGTATTGGTAACAAAAGCAGCTCTTTTTTTCCCCCCTCAAGAATCCCAAACAAAACATGCAAGCAAATTAGATCTGAATTAATAGATATTACTGTACTTGAAATTGAAGCTTTCCCTTTAAAAAATACACATAAACAGCTACTATAAAATATATTTATGCAAAAACAATTACAGACCCCAGAACATTACAATGTAATAATACATATATGGCATTACTTTGACATACAAGTTATCAGAAGGCCTAGGAGCTACAATTACAGTAGTGATTTAGTTCTGACAAGATGGGTCCTTTAGACACAAATTTCTTGATTGCTCCACAATCCAAAGTGGAGCACATAAGACAGTACTGTGTCAGAGCATATGAACTGCATGTCTTTTGGCTTAAAAAAACCTACTCACCCAGGCAACGCACTGTGGGAAAACATGGTATTTGCTCCAGCAGAAACAGGTATTCACCCCACAGGAACAGACTTTATCTTACTGGTCTGCCCTGCTAATGCTGCCACGTGCAGCGCAATTCTGTGCGAAGCAAAAGCCTAAGCACAGCACAGGACAAACTCAGCATATATTACTATACACATTATGCTTATCAATCCTTGCTTACATTTAAGTGGAAGGGAGAAAGGAAGCAAGACAGGAATCTCTCTTATGCGCAAATGGATTTGCTCTACATATGGTTAGTACAAAAGGATGCAATTTTTACAGTTTTCAAAAAAACCAAATTTTAGATAGCTTGCATTCTGAGAGATCTGAAGTAAGAATACGGGTTAAATATGGATTCTCCTGTTTGTCCTGAAAGGGTCAGAGCCACAATACTAATGTCCCTCCCTAAACAGTTGTTTCAGAACTCAGTTCTGCTATTTACACTTGCTAGTAAGCATATGCATTTCCTCATTGTCACCCAATGTTTTTTACAGATACTCAATTCACAAGAGCACAAAGTACACAGGACAAGTTGACAGCTGTAACTAGCCTCAATTTGTTTCTGCTTATGAACACTTGCTGTTTTGAGGTATCTCAATAAGCATTCATGTCCATTTGAGTTGAATACATAGTAGGAGATGGACTCTACTATCTTAGAAAAACCAAAATCATGGGACCTTTTTGCCTTTAAACAAAGGAAAGCTTCTCTCTTGCTTATGCAGGATAATAATTCTCTTCACACTGAAAGTGAATTATCTGTCCTCTGTTGGCAGGACAGTATCTAGAAGTCTCCTAACTTGCCACCTCACCTTCCACACTTCAGAAAGCTGCCTTTTCTTTTCTACAGAACAGGCTGCAGGAAACAAGAAAACCTGCCTTACCTTTTGCAGGACAGAAATGAACCTGCACATTGATGTTACTGCTTTTCAATGTCTAGCTAGTCTAAAAGCATCTTAATGGTGGGATGCGATTAGCCTACATTCCTAGACAACCCATAGAAGTGGTGTAGACTCTGGTTCCTGCCCCCATCAAAGAACTCCTATGGCTGCTGGCAGATCTGCTGACTGGATCTAATCCTGCATTTCCAGCTTCTTAGCTATTGCCTTGATACCTCCTTCAACATGAGCTTCCACAGAACAAGACTGTCCTAGATACACTGGTTTAATTTTTGACTTGCACAGGTGGAATGAGAATGTGGTCTGCCAATTTTAGCACACCTGTAGCTTCATCTGGAGGACCTTAAGTGCCATTTATTTTGTAAGTGTTCCTTCAAATGGGCAGTAATATACTTAATTATTTAAGTTAATAATTGATAAATGTAATACACCTAAAGAACATAGCTAAGCAGATTTAACATGGATGCAGGCATACACCAGTATATGAATGTTCATATGCTTTCTGACCAGGTCACTACCTACATTAACTGATCAAGTATGCTACTTTGAATTGTTTAGCTATGGTTTTGATCAGCCTTATAACACAGGTAAAAAGACCCCAAAGGACTTTCTTCTTTTTGAGGGAAGTTACATCCTGATTTAATGCTCTGACACAGGAAAAGAAAACAACAAAAAGAACTCAAACACCACCACCTCTAAATTCTTTACAATTTAATCCACATTTGTGAAGAAAAAGTGTTAAAGGCACCCAAACTGACAAAACCAATACAACTCAAAAGATCATGGTGACTAAAAGGAAAGATCAGCCTGAAGAAAGAACACAAATCATATGTTGACAAGAGTGTGCGATTCACAAGTTTTACGTGTATTCTGAGGAAGACAAAGGTTATTTAGCTATATCAGATTAATGTTTTTCTGATTTGGGCTGAACGAGTAAAAGTACAAAGTAGAAGCACACTAGAAACAGTTATGAACACACGGTAATCCCAGTGAGTATTGATATAAATTCTATTAATAGGTCATCACCAACACTATTAATAGCTTTGTGGTATCTGACTTCACTGTACTATTTTGGCTCATGCGTGGAGCACTGCAGAGAAACTCACAGACCGATTTTGTGAAGATTAAATTGTCAAAGGCAGAACAAGCCAAATCAGAATATAAGCAAAAGAAAGCCAGGTTAGTGGGAGGGGAAGAAGAAAGGAACTTCATCATGAAAGTATTTTTGACTTGCAACTCTAACTCGCTCTTTCCTCAGATTCTTCAAATATTGCTTGACCCAAGGCAGGAAGAGACACATCAATGACACATGGCATTCTGCAGAGATTCAGCAAGCAGACACACAGCAAGAGTCCGCTCTTAAGACTGTAACTTACTCTTTTGACATCCTGAAAATAGTGTATCAAGTAGATTCCCCCCATTATTTCAGTATTTGGGGCTTCACAGAACTTTTTCAAGAGGACATTTTAAACAACATGCCTGCTAATCCCTCCCTTCTACACATGGAATACAATGAATTAATTTCAATCTAATTTAACTTCACTTATTGTCTTTAAGTCAGTTATTTAAACTTCAGCTTATCCAGCTCTACTCAGTTCTCAATAATTATACCTACTACAGTTTAACATGGCAAAACGGGGGGGGTCAAAAAGTTTCAAGACATGCAATCCTCCCCCTCTACAAAGGCCTCTTTGCAAGCTCAGTTTTGTGAAACAACCACTTCGTTTATGTATGATGTCAAACACTCAAATTGCCCTCTACACAAAACCTGAAGTTATAATGAAATATCCTCCAGACTTCAAATAGGATTTAGTGTTCTGCATCTTCCTGTCCAGGCAGGTTAATCTCTGCTCCTGTGGTATTCTTGTTTGCTTCAGTGAGAAACAAAACTCCTAGCTGACAAAACAGTGGGAAAGAAGCAAAAACCCACTCAGAAGGATTTTAACCCCAGATTAGTTTAAGGTAGTCACTGAACTTCACTTTGTTAATACTCTTGAAAATACACACAATAAGAAAAAAGAAAATTAAATCTTAATTTCTTAAGTTAATACTAAGACCTACTTATTCCCTCGTCTGTGAGAAAGATTAGTTGCTGTGGAGAAGATTGTACAGTAGAACATACCAGTATCATTTCAGACAAATACAACAACAAAGGAAAAGAAATCAAATTAAATGACAATTTCACAACTTGTTTTAAGAAAGATATGCTCATAGAGACAAAAAAATCAGTTTAAACAACCTGAACAATCAAAGACTACTTTAATCACTCACAAGAGGCAAAGTTATCCACTGCAGAAGAATTACAATATTTCAGCCAGTCTCTAAGGTACGTTTGTAACACAGGGCTACCTAAAACCACCTAGTAATATAATAGGAAATCTGCTGGCTGATATAAGGCACATAAACCACCTTTCATTGTCCAGCATGCCTCTTCGTGAAATTAGTAAACCCACTCATATTTAACCAACATTTTACTGATACTTTTCTGAAAATTGAGGAAAGGCTGCAATTTAATTAATGTAACACATCCCATTTTGTAATGCTGCTAACAGTCTATAGCTAAAAAAACCCTATGAATCCCCAAAACGGACAACTCTACAGTTTCAGAGTACACAAACCCAAGAATATTAAGTTAGTATTCTCTTAATTCTACAGTTTTACCAAGTTCTGCTTTAATGACTAGTAGCCAAATATTCTTCAATCTAAAGACTATATTTTAATAAACGGAAAATAGATAATAGTGATTTACAGGCACAGAACAGAATGTCCCAACAAAGAATTTTTTTTAACTTAAAATCAGCTAAACCAATAGCTCAGCCTCACTGATGTATACCCGCTTTAAAATACATCTAATAACTCAACAACAGGAAAAGCTAGATAGGTTAAATTAGCAGCCTAAATCTGCTCTATCAATATTAAATAAACTCGAAAGGGTATCACAACATTTGCTTTGAATACATAATACAAAAACTGGCAAACATACTATAGAGTTATTGTTTTTAGAAAGTTGAAGTGATGTGAGAAACAGTGTTTAATAAAAAGACACAAGAAAACCCAAGTTCATAAGAATATAGATTTTACATTCACACAAAAAGCAGTTCTGCAAAGAAAAGTAACACGTGACTTCCAGCCAAGTTCCACACCAGCAGCAATGAGTGCTCATCCATCAGTGTTTGAAAGTGAAAACGGCACCAAGTCACAAAAGAAAGCACATACAGAAGTCACAAAACATACGAGAAAGCATATCTAAGAATTTTGATGACATATTTACAGAAATAAAACGGCAACTGTAACTAGGTGGAGACTAGTTATTCACAGCAACAAATAAACACTGAGTCATTATCTTAGTGGTTGTCCTGCCAGTTCAACACGTATTCTGCCCTCCATTTAGGATGCAGCAGTTATTTTCAAAACAGAGTAGACAAAGCATGCTCTTTCAAAGAAGTCAGACACTTACCACGAAAGCTAAACTGTCCAGAATCAACAACATTCAGAGAGCACAGTTTCTCTACAAGAAGAAAAGAGTTCTCACCTGAGTGCATATGTATAGCCAGTGTTCTCTGGCAGACACTGGGGAGGAGTGTACGTGTGTAGACGTGAAAAGTCCATGTTGACTGTTTCAAATCATACTGTAAAAGGTGAAAATAAAGTAATGCAATGACTTGAAATTACGCAAAGTCAACGTAAGAGCCCTTGCACTGTTCAGCCTGTGTTATGAAGTACTGAAATAAAAAAAGCTACTGCTACCAGAAATATGAAGCTCTCAGTATTTCAGCAGTATTGCTGCTAGTGTTAGATATCCCCTATCATTACTGCATGAAGCTCAGTGTATTTCTGACCACAACTTTATGCTATTCTATTTTCAGCAACTTCCGAGTTGTCTGGAACACTACTTTGATAAGAGGTTGGCTCATATCACAACTCCATTACAACACTTCCAAAGGAACTAAGTTCTGCTATCATCCCCAAAAACTAAGCATAAAGACTTATAAAAAACTATGTAGCCACACTTTAAGAGATCTCTTTGCAATAAGTTTTGCTTTGAGAGCAAGGCATAAGCTTTTCTGTGCACCAACAAGGCGTAACAGATCAAACCTGAGAAGTTTTTACCCACATCTTGTTACCCTAAAACCTTTGAACACCATCCACTAAGCAGCAAGCAAGCTTCCTTCACTTCACAGAAAACTGTAATATTTGGTACTGGTTAATTTATTCTTGTCATAAAAACAGTGAATGCACACCCTAGCAGAAAAGCCAACTGCAAAATGACTCATATGGCTAGAATTAGGTACATTTTCCAGAGTGCCATCCACATCCAAAACCCAACCCACATTTGTAAAACTTTCCATGGAGTCTTTGGAAGATATTATAACTTCAGGAAGAAAACAAAAATTGATGTTGTCATATTAAGAAACTTGCAGAGCTGCACAGGAGACTGCTTGTGGTATTGTGTATGATTTGATCTTTAAGTTAAAAAAATTGCAGAAAACCTTGACCAGATTTATCAGCCATAAGAAAGGTTTTGCTTTTCTAGAAAAGGATTCTTTGATAGTAGGTTATATGTGATTAACAAACAGGGATTTGGCTATCTTGGATTTGCATGGTTAACAAAGCAAAAGCCTGCCTATTTTCAGATTATCTGCAGCTCCCATTTCAGCAGCAGGAGATACTCCACGCAACTGTGTTGCCATGCCTAAACTAAAGTAAAAATACCCCTAGCTACACTTTATTTTTTATAATCAAACCATCAGCAGCTACCTAATTTTGGAGATGCGCTCTGCTACCTTGTAATAAGAGTTTTCATTTATACTGCTTCATATTAAATAGGCAAAAAGCCTTGAGTCACAAGTACAGGTGATAGCAGTTCAAAGAGAAATCTCTGCACACAAAGCTAAAATGCTTAGTCTGTACACCTGTCACCCCCAAATCCCAATGTCAATAAGGTAGGAGGACATTTCCATTACTACTGAAGACAGCGTTTCCTTCTTGTTTTTAAAACTAAAAACTTAGAAGCCTAAACATTATGGCTATCTGAAAGCAAGCGCCTCACATGGATTTATGGGGTTGATGAAAAATAAGGGCTCTTGCTCCTGCCATTTATAATATTAAAAATCTGATGTGTAAAGAAGGCATTCTCATAAGTTAACTTTTTCTAAACTTCCTTCACTTGTCCCGGAACCATAATGCTTTCACTGGCTTGTATATAACAAGCCAGTGAAAGCATTATGTTGTTTGTTTATTGGAAGCTTAAATCAGCAGTGCGGAAGGTATTAGCAAAGCAGTTTAATTCTCTGCTAGAATAAGCAGCAAATACTGCCAGAATATGGAACAACTGCTGCCATACTTTAAAAACAAATAACGGCTCACTTTAGAGCACAGCAAATGGGGAGCAGAAAGTAATGATTCCCCAGTAACAGAAGTGGAAACACAGTGAATTTCAAGATGATGGATGTTGATAATATCAGACAGTACTTGTTCTAAACAATAGCAAAACAGATTTCTCAGACATATGGCCACCTAAATTCAAAACTATGATTAAGGTTGATCTGCACAAACTGGTCCATCCCAACAGAAATATTTTGAAACCAAAAGCTAGGGAATCCTATGTTTAGTTTCCACTGGAGCTGATCTTGACTGCTTAGCACATATCGCTTTATTAAAAGCTAGGTTTAGTGATGTGCAATTCATGCTTTTGACACACTGCAATATTTTCCCACGTAGAAAGCTCGGCTATGCAAGTGAGCTTTCCGTAGCTCCCTAACTCCTCCCTTTGTCTTTGCTACCCATATGGGCAGGGCAAAGGCCGACTTTGAAAAATAACATATTGGCTCTGTTTCTTCCCTGCTCTCTTCCCCTTCCAAGCAGTTCTCTCTTAACACAATTTCTGAAGAAATCAAATGCTAACATTTACATGGTATTCCTTATTTTCTAAGGTTTGAAATATATAATTAAGTTAGTATTAAATAAAACATGTACCTGGCAATGGCGCTGCTAACTGAAAAGCTTCAGAGGCATCTATGCACAGGTCTATTAATAGCTTTTGGAAATCTAAACCCACAAAACCTGGCAGAGAACCAGAGAGGTTGACACAGTGTTCAGTTCCAGTTTAAACACTTCTGATTGCCCAGTAGATTTCTGATTTAGGTACTGTAGAGCTTGCTGTATTCAGATTCAGGTAGGCCTTTAGAATCAGCTTTGCTGTAGGCATTACTGGGCCTAAACATCAAGAAGCCTTTTTATCTTCTTCAGAAGCTCATGAACATCAGTTTCTAAGTACTAAGGGATGCATAGAGAAAGGACTACGTGTGTAGTTACATAAAAAGCCCCATGTAATAAGAATACATTTCTATGACAACCTAAAAGCAATTAAAGAGAAGCACATTTTTGAGCTAGAACACAGGCAGACACTGGATTCACCCCAAATCAGAAGCTAGCTTTGGGCAGAGGAGACAGTTGGATTATTTGCATTTTTGAGGGAAGCAGACAACAATCACCTCGAGTGTCATCTTTCCCTTGCAATTCAACCGAATCAGCAGAGTGGAAGGGCAGGAGAAGTCACCGATTCTGACTTGGCCAGAGCTCAAGGATGCACACGGACTCCTATAATCAGTGCAGCAGAATTTACCTTTGCACAAAACCCCTTGACTATCTCCAAAGGATGTGGGCTAGGAAGCATTTGAGTGGCATGAGACAGCACCAGTACCTCATAAGGCTGTTTATCTGAAAATCACTTTCAGGATCAGCCAGCTTCAACTAAACCCTAGTACCGCTGCATCAAACTTCCTGGGTTTCATGGAAGGTGATGAGATGCTTCAATAGCAGCCTCTAAGCACAGAAACATCACAAGGGGGGGAGGCAGCACCAAATACAGAGTGTATGTACACTATGAGCACATGGCAAGGACAAGGATGAACCCCCACTTATGTCTTTTTGGGTGCATTAATAGACTTTGTCCAACATACTACCTAGGCACTTCCCTTCGCGACAAAGGAAGGGGTAAACTGCCATTTCACAAAGCCCTGGAAGAGGAGAAATATTCACCAGGAAGCCTGTTACAGAATTATAACATTGGCAAGAAAGTATGCCTTACTACATTACAAGGGGTAAAAACATTGTACTTTTAAAGTCTTAGATGTTGGTAGTACTATTTCAAGTAAAGTCTATACCATCCTTACCTCTTAATGAAAATAAACTAAGTGTAAGTCATTACAATTTTACATACTAACGCCACAAAAGCTAAAGAGCCTTTTGGGCAGATTATTAGTAACAGTGAAACTGGAGCAGCTCCTAGGCGCACGCTATTTTTACCTGTAATTTCAAATTTCATTTTACACTATTATTCAGAATAGCCCATAAATTGTTCTTTTTTTTGGTAAAAGAAGGCAAATTCCTAGGTAAACACTCTCCAGAAAGAATGTTTCCACATACCCAGTTAACGTCTAGTTCAAACAGGCTGAAGAGCAAAGAGCTCCACGCTAAATCAATATTTATTAAAAGGCACATTCCTAAAACAATAGTATTCGTTTAAAACAGTAGTATTCCTTTAAAGCAAAGGCATAAAAACAAGCAAACAAAAGAATACCAAGTAATAAAATCCACATTTTAAAGGGGGTGTTACCAGTGAGCGTTACAGCAAAGGTCTCCGAACGCAGGGATGAAGCTCTAACGCTTTAACAATAAGAAACCCAAAGAGGTTCTTCACAGAGCAGTAACATTCACGTTCACAGTAAGCAGAGAAGCTGTTGAGGCTGAAAAAGAGCCGTGTTTTTTTCAAAGGGCTGAGGGGAGGCGGCGGTACCTCCCGCTCCGGTTCGCCCCGAGCCAGTTTAGGGGCGAGGAGGCCCCGGGGGAGCCGGACGCGAGGCCCAAACAAAGCGCGGGGCGCCCCCGGCGGGCGGCGCGGGGCGGGCTCCCAACATGGCTCCCCGCGCAGCCTCGTCGCGCCGAGGCTCCGCTCCAGCTCCCGGAGAGCCTTTAACCCCTCGCCTCCCGCCGCTGGCCAGCCCCGCGAGCGGGCAACCACAGCTGCGCTCTCAAAGCCCAACGAAACAGCCGAAGTTGGCTGCCTAGCTAAATAAAACCCAACCCAACGCCTTACTCCTTATAACCGACGCCCACACGTCCACAACGCTTGCAGCCACCGAGCCACTAGTCAGTCAGGTGGCGCAGATTTAAGGACAGGTAGACGCCTCGCTCCCTAATGTCAGCGCTTTTGCATCGAATCATAGAACAACCAGGTTGGAAGAGACCCACCGGATCATCAAGTCCAACCGTTCCCACCAAACACTAAACCATGTCTCTCAGCACCTCGTCCACCCGTGCCTTAAACCCCTCCAGGGAAGGTGACTCAACCCCCTCCCTGGGCAGCCTCTGCCAGTGTTCAATGACCCTTTCTGTGAAAAATCTTTTCCTAATGTCCAGCCTAAACCTCCCCTGGTGGAGCTTGAGGCCATTCCCGCTTGTCCTGTCCCCTGTCACTTGGGAGAAGAGGCCAGCACCCTCCTCTCTACAACCTCCTTTCAGGTAGTTGTAGGGAGCAAGCCTGTCGATGAAGCCTCCACGCAGACCCCTGACAATGAGGGCCTGCAGCTCAGCCCCGAGATAATAGTACGAAAATCAGCAAATCCAAAGCAAGAAGGGAAGCTGGATGTTAACTTGGAGCATCGGCTTGTAATAGTCTGTTGCAAAGCATTAAGATAGAAAATTTTTGAAGAATGAGCAAAAATATCACTTCTTTTTTGTGAAACATTAAGCTGAAAACCAGGCAGAGAGATGGGGGACAAGTACTGCAGAACCACAGAGACTGGAATTTACCAACTAAGATCTTTCTTTCCTACAGTATATTATAAACAACACCTTTTTCAATAAACAAACACAAAATAAGGCAAACCAAATAATTTTTCTTTCCAGCAGACAAGGTCTTGAGACTGTCAGAAAACAGGCACTGCATCTGAACAGTTTTGTGTTTCAGACACTTCTACCCTTGTGGTTACCAAAGAGCACGAACGCGATCACCGCACCAGGACACAGCTCCAGCGTGTCAAAACGAGCACAAGACTGAACCATGTTTTGCAGTTAAACTGAGCCATCACTCACTCAGTGAGCGATGTTTAACTCTTTTAAACAGTAAGCCCCTGTTTTAACAGTGCTTTCCCCACAGAAGCAGCACACCGGCACCAACTGCCCTGGGGTGAGAACAAGGCGGTCAGTGAAGTCAGCGATGGCACCACCAGAGACCACAAAAATGATTCCATTATGCTACCTTTGCACCAGAGCTCAGCAACTGTAGCAAACACAGGCACTACAGCACACTTACCGCTTCTTTCCAAATCACAGAATCATGGAATGGTTTGGGCTGGAAGGGACCCAAAATATCATCCAATTCCAAACTTCCTGCGATGGGCAGGGACTCCCACTGGATCAGGCTGCTTGAGGCCCCATCCAACATGGTCTTGAACACCCTTAGGGACGGGGAAGCCACAGCTTCTCTGGGCAACCTGGGACAGGGCCTCACCATTCTCATGGTGAAAAAATTCCTCCTCCTTCCTTCCTCTAACTCTGCCCCTCCAGCTTACACTCATTCCCCCTCGTTCTATCACTTTGAACAGCCCCTCCCCAGCTTTCTTGTAGCCTCTTCAGGTACTGGAAGGTCGCTATAAGGTCTCCTCAGAGCCTTCTCTTCTCCAGGCTGAACACCCCAACTCTCAGCCTGTCCTCTATGGGAGGTGTTCCCCCTTGTAGCCTCCTCTGGATCCGCTCCAACAGCTCCATATCCTTCTTATTCCAGAACCAGACACAACACTCCAGCTGAGGTCTCACAAGAGAGGAGTAGAGGGGCAGAATCCCCTCCCTCTCCCTGCTGGCCGCGCTCCCTCTGGCTCAGCCCAGGCCACGGGCTCCCACTGCCGGCTCACGTCCAGCCTCTCATCCCCCCGCACCCCAAACCCTCGGCAGGGCCGCTCCCCACCGCACCATCAGCGAGCAGAGCCGCGGGTTACAGCGCCTTCTGGCAAGCAAACGGTCGCAGCGTGAGGCCCAGAGGCGCCGGGGCTGCCTCCCTCCACCCCGCCGGCCTCCGCGCTGCCTCCCGAGCCCGCGGCGCGGTTACCTGCTGCCCGGGAAGCGGGGAAGAACGGGGAAGAACGGCGGAGACCGCGGCGACGGCGGCTGCGAGCAGCGGGATCGGCCTCGCCCCGCCCGCTTTACCGAGGCCGCCGGGAGCCCCCGACGCTCCGCCCCGCCTCGCTCCTCCCCGCGCCCGAAGCGGCGCACAGACCCCCCCACCCCGGTACAGCGCCATGTGCCCCCACGTGACACCTCCCCTCACCCAGACCCGCACCCAGACCCCCGTCTCACACCTCCCCTCGCCCAGACCCGCACCCAGATCCCCATCTCACACCTCCCCTCGCCCAGACCCGCACCCAGACCCCCATCTCGCACCTCCCCTCGCCTAGACCCGCACCCAGACCCCCATCTAACACCTCCCCTCGCCCAGACCCGCACCCAGACCCCCATCTAACACCTCCCCTCGCCCAGACCCGCACCCAGACCCCCATCTAACACCTCCCCTCGCCCAGACCCGCACCCAGACCCCCATCTCACACCTCCCCTCGCCCAGACCCGCACCCAGATCCCCATCTCACACCTCCCCTCGCCCAGACCCGCACCCAGACCCCCATCTCGCACCTCCCCTCGCCCAGACCCGCACCCAGACCCCCATCTCACACCTCCCCTCGCCCAGACCCGCACCCAGACCCCCATCTAACACCTCCCCTCGCCCAGACCCGCACCCAGACCCCCCATCTCGCACCTCCCCTCGCCCAGAACCGCACCCAGACCCCCCATCTCACACCTCCCCTCGCCCAGACCCGCACCCAGACCCCCATCTCACACCTCCCCTCGCCCAGACCCGCACCCAGACCCCCATCTCACACCTCCCCTCGCCCAGACCCGCACCCAGATCCCCATCTCACACCTCCCCTCGCCCAGAACCGCACCCAGACCCCCCATCTCACACCTCCCCTCGCCCAGACCCGCACCCAGACCCCCATCTCACACCTCCCCTCGCCCAGACCCGCACCCAGACCCCCATCTCACACCTCCCCTCGCCCAGACCCGCACCCAGATCCCCATCTCACACCTCCCCTCGCCCAGACCCGCACCCAGATCCCCATCTCTCACCTCCCCTCGCCCAGACCCGCACCCAGACCCCCATCTAACACCTCCCCTCGCCCAGACCCGCACCCAGACCCCCCATCTCACACCTCCCCTCGCCCAGAACCGCACCCAGACCCCCCATCTCACACCTCCCCTCACCCAGACCCCCCATCTCACACCTCCCCTCGCCCAGACCCGCACCCAGACCCCCCATCTAACACCTCCCCTCGCCCAGACCCGCACCCAGACCCCCATCTCACACCTCCCCTCGCCCAGACCCGCACCCACACCCACACCCTCGCCCCCTCACTTCATACTTGCCCTCACCCAAACCTGCACCCAGGCCGCCATCCCTGCCTCACACCTCCCCTCATGAAACCCCACACCTGAACCCAGACCTGAACCAACCCCCCCTCACTCCACCCCACCATGTGCCCAGATCTGAACCCAAACCCTCGCCCCCCCCATTTCATACCTCCTTCGCACCCCCCTCACCCCCACACTTCACACCTGCCCTCCTCTAAACCCGCACCCAAGCTTTCACCCCCCTTTCATCCCTCCCTTCTCGCCGCCCCTCGCACCCCCAGCAGGGCTCTCTGGCTCCTCAGTGGGCACCCACGCCCCCACGGCTCCCCTGCCTCGGGCTCCCCGCCAGGCCTCACAGCCAAGCTGCCTCCTGCCTCAGTTTCCTTCTCTGCAAAATGGAGCCGTGGGTGTCCTTGGAGTGAGAAATGCTGAAGAGATGAGGGGAATTACCTCTGGTTTTCATTTGGGTCTCTGCTGCTGGATTCTCACTTTCTTTCCTAGTATTTCTGCGTCTCTTCTGTTTCCTTCCCGCTCAGTCCTTTTTTGGTTTCCTTTCCCTTTCACTTGCTGCGGTTCAAGGCTCCTGGCGCTTGCACAGTGGGAGTGAAGACTTTTGTATCTCACGTATTGCTTAAGCCAGCTTCGCCACAGTGACTGCTGGACAACCAGGCAAAAAAGAACTGTCACCAGCCTGCCTTCAGCAAAAAAAAAATGGGGTGAAGCAAGCCCTGTTGTTCAAATACTCGGGGAACACACGCGAATATGTTCAGTTTGAAATCGCTGTCTGAGCCACGTTTGGTTAAAGCTTTAGTCTGCAGGCAAGGCCAGTTCAAATGGCAGTAAACAAAAGAACAGGGAATGTGTCACTGGAGAAAGGGTGGGCAGGCCAAAAACTGTTATTTACTTGTGTGTGCGGAAGAAATGACTCAGCCTGCTCAGTCTTAACTGGGTAATAAATATGCATCAAATAAGTAAACAGACTATGTGTACTTGTTTGGGAGCCAAGCGGGTAAAAGCAGATAATCCTTCAACAGAAAAGGATGGAAAATAAAGACATCCACGTAGGACACTAGCTGGTGTCGATGTAGCACTGATTTTGTGTAACTACTGTTTAGAAATCTTTGCTCTAGCGACGTGCAAGTTTTAAGATCCTGCAGCTGGTACCACCATAACCCTGATCCCAGTTGCGCTGGAAACCAGCCCATCCTTTGGTGAGACCTGCAGCCCTCGCCAGCCGCCTCTTCCTGGCCAGCGGCCGAACACCGTGCAGAGGGGTAAATCACTTCTCTGATCACCCCTTCTCTTCCTGTACTTATTTCACACCTGCTTTTCTTCTCTGTAGAGTAGATAACATGTCCAGGCTTAAGATAATCAGAACAAAATCACTTCCTAATTTAAATCTCCCTGCAATTTCTTGGTACTGTAAGGCCAAGCTGTCTCAGGATGTTTCTCCCCTTGGTACTGTAAGGCCAAGCTGTCTCAGGATGTTTCTCCCCCCACCACGCTCCCCAGCAGAGGCTTCACTCTGCTCTGGCAGGATCAGGCATGTTGCGCTCCCCGGGCATTGCTCCAGCTTCCTGCGCTGCTCTGACTTGTCCAGAGCAGTTGTTTTTCCATCAAGACCAGGCCAAGAGGCTGGAGGAGGATGGCTTAGGCTCAGCTTTCCTTCTGTTCCTCAGCTATGAGGAACAATAGAGCATTTGGCTTCTAGGATTTAAGGGGAACCTGGTCAGATGTTCCAGTTTTGTTAAAAGAAGCTGGTACAGACAGGAGTTAATTTTTCCACATTCTGGAAGAAATGTCTCTGAGGAAAACAAATTCAAAGTTTTTCAGCGTCTAACAGTGAGCTCTGAACATCAAGTGGGCTTACATGATTTTATTGGCTAAGCTGAAGTCTGTAGAAAAATGCTCAATAAGCATAAAAATAGATAATTTCTAAAAACACTTAGGTTTTAATGCTCTAGAGGCCAGGTATAAATTTCAGAGGAAAGAAGCTTTCTTAACTAACACCAAGTACAGGGAAACTGTAATACAAGGCCAAACCGATCCAAGGTCCACGTGTCTTTAGTATTACCCCTTCTTTCCATTCCTTCCCACTGTGATTCCCACATTTTTCTTCTTTCCTTTCCCATCACGATTCCCGTTCCCAGGGCGCTCCTGCACTCACACCTAGCAAACCTGCTCTGCTCTGTGTTCTTATCCTTGCTGTGAAGGGTACGGATGCCCACAGTGATAGAAGGTACGGACTGAATGTGACAGAAACCAGTGTGGCGAGGTGTTTCTGACTGGTAACACTGTGGGCACCACGTGCTGCTGTGCTGGTTTGAAAGGGTGAAACACTTACCAGGATTATATAGGGCCTGCACACCCTGGGTATGAGCATCTGCATTGCACTTTATGGCTAAACTCATGAGGGCACTTTCTCTACACCATCCTTACTGTCAGCCAAAGGCAATTACAGAGCAATTATGTGATCATTTGGAAGGGGGCTGCAAAGAACTTCAATACCACTTTGCCACTAGATCCAGCCGTTGTCCTGACTTACACGGGATTTCAGACATTAGCAAGAAAAGCCGATTATATTCAAGGCAGGCTGACAGAGCAGCCGTTCTCCTCACAGCTCTCATTTGCTGCTTCATCTCAGTTGATGCTGTTGGTGAGCTTCCCTGGGGGATTCATCTCAGTAAATGGACAGAAGCCTGTTAACCCTAATTTTTGCTGACCCATCAGCTACCTAATAATGCAGATTTTTTTTTTTTGCTTTACTTTTTGTTCTCTCTTTTTAAAACACGGTTAGAGCTTCACTTGAAGAACCAAACCACAGAGCAGCCCATTGTGTATCCACCAAGAGCAGCTCTTATCCAGTCTGCTAGCCAACAGTTGTTCCCCTTCCCATGCAGTTATGCTGACACAGATTCTGCAAATGAAACAAAAACTCGGCTCCTCTCAAATCAGCATTTGACTTCCATGAGCCAAGATACTACTTTATTTCTGGGGCAATACTCTAGTATGTTTGTGTTGTACAGACAAGGGTTGTACAGACATTGGAACTGGAATCTAACCTACACATTGAGAACTATGGCTATGATAGTATAAGAACTAATAGTAAAGAAAATGGTAAATAAAATAACTTAGAGTGTAATAAGATAAATAACTTTTATGGTTATAACAGGGTATATAGTACAGTAAAACTATAATATTTTTTTCTGTTTATTTCCAGTTATAACCGGAAAGTTATACTATAATATAATAGCTAAAGATCTATATGTAGAGATTAGATTAGAGTTCTGACAGGTTATTATACCTTATAATAACTTTCCGGTTATAACTGGAGTTTAGTCTTCAGGCACCACACTGTGTACACGCAAGCAGACAAGGTGCATTAATGCACCTTTGTGGTGTGCACCGTGCACTGCCGAACACCTGCAGACACACTGTCTGCAAACTGCTTGATGCATTCCTGAGGAAACCTGTAGATTGCAGGTAAAGATCTGCGTGGATGAGAAGTAGATGGATCTGGAAACATACCTAACCTCCAGACTCTCCTAAAAATGCCCTCCGACATAGACTTTCTCTCAAAGTGCCTCATTTGACAGTGCCCTTTCAATGTCTGATTAGTTGACTCTATTTAAGGTAGCCAACAAATACTTAGAAGATTCAATATTCAGTTGAAATCAATATTCAGATGAAAGCATGCACTTACCGAAAAAAAAAAGTGTTTTGCTGAGAATCCAAGTGCCAGGATCCTCCACAACAGGTCTTCCAGCTCACAGGGACAAAGACAGAAGCACATCTGTTCGTCACAGGAAGGGCAGGGCTAAAGCCTGCTTATCTAAAGAGTCTGAAAGTTCGAGATAACTGTTTTGCCAAAAAAATTGTCCTTGCTTCAAAGTTACATAAAAATATGATCCTAATAAAATTACAGTGAACACAAATAAGAATCGTAGAATAACATATTAGTATGTAATAAATACAATCTAGTACATATAATAATTTATCTAGCAAAACTGAAAAAAGAAGTAATAATTTTAAATTGCGTCATACTGATGCAGTAAAAGGCTGAAGCTGAGAAAGCTGAGTCTCACAGAAAATAACTTTAAAACTCAAGTTCACATACCATCCACCGCAGATTTGATAATAGAGAGATTTGAGATATTTGGGTTATATATGCTGAATTATGACACATTAGAAGCAGTGTCAGCACATTGTTCCAGAGCTACGCCTGGAACACTTTCTAAGAAAAGAACATAGAGGAGAATATCCAGTTTGTCACACACACATAAACTAGGATCAGGTTGCTGTTTAACGTGTCTCTGGAGGGACGATTAGTTTATTCAATTCACAAAGCTCTCGTGGCTCTGAAGAAAAAAGCTGGCTTGTTGGACGATGCGGAGATTTTTCTTTGGGAGGCAACCCACGATGGCTTGTTCTGAAAGATAACAAAATGCTCGCTATATGCAGAAAAAAAAATTGCCCAGCCTGCTGAAGGTATCAAGCCTGACGAATACTTCAGCTCTTAGTGTTTGTGTACCAGCTTTAGAACATCTTGAAAATCTTTCATGAGATTTCACCTCAGCTAAGAAGGTGCTCTTCTTTAATCCCATGTTTGAAGATGGGTTTTCAAAGATCTTTTCTTTAGGTCGTCACAAGAGTAATTAAGAGCACCTGCATAACATTTGTACTGCAGCTAGTGTGGGGCTGCAGCCAGTGGTAAAGTAAAAGTATCTAAGTTTTGCCACCAGAGGAAGCTGAAAATATTTTGCCTGCAGTACTGTTGGTAAGTAGGGTTTGGTGGAATTTCAAGGGAACTTTGCAATAAGAACCGAGTTCTTGTTGCAGCTTTGGGTTGCATTAGAAGAACCTGCTGCTTTGTAGCGCTTTGAAACACTATTCTTTTGATAAAAGCTATGAATGAAAAATTAGGGCTCTGCTAGGATAGTTATGTGGTCTATTTTCAATAGAATTAAATTGGTTTTTAATCATTGATTAGACTAAGAAAAAAATGTCACAGAATGATAGAATAGTTGAGGCTAGAAAAGGCCTCTGGAGATGATGTAGTCCAAATCACTGCCCAAGCAGAGTCAGGTAGAACAGGTTTCCCAGGACTGTGTTAAGCCAGCTTTTTAATATCTCCCAGAGCAGAGACTCCGCAACCTCTTCACTCCATTTAATGTGTTCTAGGGATCTTTATTTCATTCATATTTCTCCTTCTAGGAATTTCAGCTGACCCTCCAGATACAGTGAGTCAAACAATTACTAGTTTTTAGTCAATTAAAATGCTGCTCAATACAGGAATGGTTGTATTTTGGCATTTCATGAAAAGTCAACTTCAGAGACGGTACCTGTGATCCAAAAGAAGTATCCTGTTCTACAGAAACGTAGAATAGCTTTTGGATCCACAAGAAACTACTCAATTATTCTGTATCACTAGTAGTATTGTCCCTTTTTGGCAGAATTTTCAAAGCATCCCAGTATTTTGCAGGGAAGTGGCCATCAGTTTGCACGACTTTGCTTTTAAGCTAGGAATGAGACTGGTCTTGTGTAGCCAACACAATATCTTTCAACTATTTCTTTGAGAACACAAGTAGATATTGCTGTAAACAGGTCATGCTTTGGTTAACGATTATGTCACAGTTCTGAAAAGGTAAAGTTAGCTCAGAAGGATAAACATCCAGACTTCCTACAGCATAAAGAGTATTATCAAACCCCAGGGAGCCTGTTTTCAGACTTGGCACAAAGCCAAAGCACTCAGGAGTCAGAAGCCACAGCACACTTCTTGTGTGTAACGCAGAAAATCAAAAAAAAAAAAGAATCAAGATCCTGATTTTCCATGATTTCTGTGTGCAATAAATTGCACACTACCGCAGAACAACTTAGACAAGAACCCTGGAGCTCACTAGCTTTATTACACAGCTGAGAATATGAGACGATTCTAAAACTTACACACTACAAAGGTCTTTTAAAAAAATAAATCAAGCTTCAACCTAATACAGGAGAATTTCATTTCAAAGTAATACAAAAGCAAATATTGCTTGCTTTCCAAGGCACAGGCATATAAACAAAACCTGCAGATGTGATATATTTAACACAAAAATAAATACTGTTAATCTAAGTGACAAAACAGCATATTTCTTCCCATGTGTAAATCTTAATTTAAAAAAGCTTAGCTTTATTCACAGTCATGAGATGTAATGCAAGGACAATAAAAACTATTCTTTTAGTGACACCTACTCAGAACACGTCCCTATTATATCAGTACAGTAAACATCAGTACCTAAAACATAAACAATTTGCTGCATTATGCAAAAGCAGTTTTGTAGCTTTTTTTCTGACAATACTGATCCTCACAGACCTGACTCTGCAAAGTCTCAGTGTTATCCAGCGTCTGAAATGCTCCTTGAAAGATTGAGTCTTCGCTGAATTGCATTAATAACTTTGAGCTTAGGCTGTTACATTGTTAAATAAATTATGTTTCGTATTTATAAACAGTGTCAAATACCTGAAAAATGTTCTTCTCCTTTAAAGCTAGAATCTGAAAAAGTTCCAGTGCAAAGTGAATTAAAACATTGTTTTATTGCTAGCAAATACGAAGAACTGTTGAAACAGCAGAGAACATAAAATGTGCCAATTTGACTGTTAAATGAACTTACAAAGAAAAAAAATATATTTATTGTTCAGCCTTTCCTAAGCAAATGAAAATGCAAAAGTAATCCAGATCATACAGATTTCACGTACGGTTTGCTAAGAAGAACATCAGCATTGATTCATAAAGCTGATTCTCTGGCTGACCGAATGTGATGTAGTAGTTGATTACAATAGGCTGGTGTTCGATGTTTATGTACAACCCCTTCAATTTCTTTCACAAGCAGTTCTGGGTATAAAACACTTCCTTCTTTTAAAACTTCTGTAAAACAAACGTATGTTTTATAAATTGTTAGCCACTCTGGGTTTCTCTACCCGAGTTCCCTCAAAGCACCTGAAGCCTAACCTGGAAGCTGTTTTTCTACAAGTTATGCAGTCACGGCAACCCGATTCCTCCCTCACTTGCCAAGGTCTATATGTTGATGTTCGCATACTTGAACACAGATACACTAATGAATTCCAAAGAAGCCATCAGGCAAGCTAGGATATGGCCACATCCTGCTGTCGTTAAGTGTTTGTGCTTCATATCCTGTTTAACATCTATGAAGTTTTCTGATATAAGCAGATATGCTGATGTTCCACTCAGGTGAGTGCTAGATAAAACATTACAGTCTGCAGAGAGGTAAAAGGGCTGAGCTCACACTCACTGAAACCCAAAGGAAAGCTTCCAGCCTGTTAGGAGTAGCCTTTAGTTGTATGCCCTACTTTCATATAACACTTGAAAACATGGTTTTAAAAGCATTGTTGAAAATACACATGACTAAAAGTCTTACCTAGGAGTGCATTTTGAGTGTTTTGATCTGGGTCATCGAGATGTATCAGCAGTTCTTGATACAGAAACTCAATATGATTTTCCATTGCAGATTTCACATCACTGTCCTTGAAGCATTTAAACCAATTAGTTAAGGTGTGAGCAGCTGCCAGTCGTACATCAGATGAAGCATCATCCAGACGTTTTAAAACTTCTGAAAAGGAACGTAAACATAAACAAACAGCATTGGGAGCAGCAAAGTGATATTTTGCATTATGTAAGAAAACATATCAGTCTTTAAGATGCTGAGTTTGGGAAAAGACCAATTTATTTGTTTATACCTCTGAGAACATAAACCCTGTTACACAGCATAGATTGTACTTCTGATTCGTTGTTTAGCATTTAAACATCATCCTAAGAAGCATAACAGATAATCACTGACATTACAGCACTCTAGCTTAGGGTTTTCTTCTTCCAATCCAATACCTACTCAGGTCTGTTTATGGTACAATGAAATGGTTTGCTCTTGGCACTCAAACACACCAAAGAGAACAATGTGACTACCATTTATATAATGTATTACTGTTCTACTTTTACTACAGTTAGAGCATTATATAGTCTAAACCAGGAAGCGATGAAGATGAAATACTAGCAAGCATAGTGAAGACCGTAACATTGAGTGAAGTTCCATCTAGTGGTCTAATGCATAAAAACGTTGAGAGTACTGCTCAGCTCTCAGCTGGGAGTGAGGGCATTTCGAGAGGACATTAACAATGTTATACAATACACCAAATGTATAAACTGATACACCACCTCAGTGAAATCAAATACTGCAGTTAGAAAGCAGAAAGGCCTTGCAGGAAGCAAGTCACACCCAACACCACCTACTCAAGCACTTAACACCTTGATTTTCTAAAATGTGTGTACTTTACACACTTAAAGCATTCTCATGTATCAATTTAAGACTGTATCTAAGTCTCTGCAGGATTAAGACATTAAATTGCCTCTCATATACAAAAATACTGCTAATGGTATGATTTTGTGCAGCAATTTACTTTTTCAATTTATTTAGTACCTGTAAAATTACTGTGGGAGAACTACCCAAATAGTTAAAATACCAGATAAGAGAACACAGAAATAGCATTAGAGTTTATGTATGGGAGTGAAGTAAGAATGGCTGAGAAACTGAGCCTACATAAAGTCTGCCGATATTTGCACCTCAAACTGCTTAAAGCCTTTTTGCTTGCTCTTTAGGTGGGATTAAAGGCCAGATGCCATAGTGACATACAGCAGTTTTTGTCATTCCCCAGCCTGCATTAGCACTTTCACTGTTACCAGCTGCAGTGAATCTGCAGGTGAGGTAGACAACCCGCACAGTGAGTCTTAAAACTGTACAGTGAATTTGCCCGCTGCTCCCACACAGTGATTTTCATCCTTAAAAGCTAAGCTAACTACAATACTTAAGGTAAAAAAGGAACTGTGATGAGGTACTTAGGGGCATGATTTAGGGATTGGTGGGAATGGTTGGACTCGACGATCCAGTGGGTCTCTTCCAACCTTGTTATTCTGTGATTCTATGATTCGGTGATTCTTCAACACAGAGAACTTGATTTAAACAAACAAGCCAAACTTTTACACTTGCCTGTGTAAGTGTTGGTAAATTTATCTTCATCAAACTGCCTCCCGCAGACTTTTAAAAAAACACCAACAATACGACAAGCCATCAGTCGAGCAATTTTAGAGTCTTCATCCATGGCAGCAATAATTTGGGGCATTAGCCCATCTTTGACTTTTGCGATCTACAATTAACAGGAAAAGCTTAGAAGAAAGATTTTCAGTTTCTCTAAAACAATATGCTTACTGGTTACATCAGCTACTGTTAGGTCTCACCAATACTGACTTGCTTAATTTAAGAAATTAACTATAAAAGTTAACCCAAAAATCTTGGAACTTACATGGCTCTATTTTTGCCTCTAAGCAAGCTTGGGAAATGAAAATCCACCAGTCACTCATCCTCTTCATGAATGCTCAGTACACATGCAGATGACTTTTATATAACTTCTAAAAGCTTTAAACTTGCTTGCCTCTTTATTTAAATAAAATTTGTGGGCAAAAATGTAAATAATTTGGAGATGAGGATTATGCGTATTTACCAGTAGATGGTGCTCTTATTCTAAAAGGAAGCTTTTAATTAAAGACAGTTGTAATGCTACGTTTTAGTAGGTTTCACTTTAATATGTGCCTTTTGTATATGTTAATGTAAAAAAGGCATTAAGGCACTGATTCAGAAAAAATGCTTAACTAGAACAGTAGTCTCTGATATGTTTTTGTATAGGTGAACATGTTACATGTTTTAAGTTCAATTAAGGTCTGTTATAAAGACAATAAAGACTAGGAACATTTTATAATATATAATTCTATTTATTTTTCAAAAATGCCCTTGTATGTAACAGACTTGCAGTGCATCATTTCCGCATGCTTTCTGTTAGCAAAAAAACTTCAAATCCTTAATCACTACAGTGGGTAACATTTCTTTCAGTGTATTCCTAGTTAGCTCTCCATTTCATTTTCTACAGATATCCTTCAAGTTCCGCCTGATATCCTCCTGCCCCTTCCAGGATTCTTTTAGATTTTATTTTCCTGAGTGGACCTGCGGGCTTCAAGGCAACCAGACAACTTGTCTTTGACACATTACGCAAAGGCATGTCCTGGCTAGCTCCAGCGCTGCTGCACAGGCGCTAGCAAGGCATCCAATAATGCCAAGCACCCCAGTTGTGCTAAGAGCAGTTAGTGTTTTGGGTTACAAAACTGATGTTCTGCTAGAACAAAGATCTACAAAATCTGACGATGGTCAGTTCTACAGCTCACCACAAAGTTGGCCTCCGGTCTCTTACCAGGGTGTTATCATCCCTCCACTACTAACGATTTAAATCATTGACACTTACGAAATCTAAAAATATTACTTACAATAATTATTTAGTCTCCCTCCCTCTTCCTCCTCTGCATTTAATTTGCCTTCCTGCCTAAGATATTAAAGAGAGAATTTACCTCTTCTGGTGAAAGCATTTCACTGTGAACAAGAGCCCAAAGGCATGATACAGCTGTGGTGCGGATGGCAGCTGCTGTTCTCCCAGCATGCCACTGCAGATTAGGAGCTAGGATGTCTTTTATCAAAGTCTCAAGGTAGCTAGGGAACAGCCTGAAGCCAAAAATAAGAAAGCAAAAAAGCAAAATAAATTAATGAGAAAGTGCTAAAGAGACTGACAGGATCTAAAAGAGAATTTTCTGTCATGGAAACATAGGTAGAAAAGAAAAAAAAAAAGGAATCTGAAAAGAAATAAAGAAAAAAATCTTATAAGCCAAAGTGATTATAATGCATGTGATAAGATTTTCATAACTTATTTTTTCTAGATAATATTTAAACAAATACCTAACATGCATGGAAAGGGGAGGCCAGGCTTTCTTCCACTTCAGACGATGCTCATGACTCACTGTGTTATCTTGGTAAATTACTTACCTTCTGTGTGTCTCATTTTGTCCATCTGTGAAGTGGAGATAACACCTCATATGAATGCTGTGAGGATTCACTAATATTTGTAAAGCCCTTTGAGACTGTCCAGTGAAAATTATTTATCATGTGAAAAGTATGAATGCTATTGATGAGACCTGAATACTGATACTGCAGGGAGTCTGTACAGAGCACTTCAGCCTTCCTTTGGCTCAGAAACTAGTCTCCCTCAAGGATGAGAGGTCTGTAAGACTTTCTGATAGTGCCAGTCCCAATACTAGGTTTTTTTCACTACAAACACACAAACACATGATGTTTTTGCTAATGTTTCTTCCCCGTCCAGTACTGAATGGCTTGTTATAATACTAAAAGTTGTTGCAAGAGTCAGCAATCCCCCACATCCATTTTATTCCAGCTCAAACAATTTTAAAATAGAAGATATAGATCTTACAAGTTAGAAAAGACTTTTCTGCATTTAAAAGACATGTGTGCCTGGCCTGTGACTACATAACTAAAACTCTAGTTATTCACCGTGTTTTAGAAAAGCAGCTGGCAGTGTGCAACACAGGCTGACAAATAACAGGCTAAATCTATCTTGACTTGTGTCCTACTCTGTTCAAACTCCCCGCAGACCTGGACTGCAGCCACCTGAGTGCAAACAGCACATCCCTGGTGCTTGTCAGAAAGGGAAGAAACTGTTGCTGACTTTAAAGAAAAAAATCTCTTGCATTTCCAGGATGACTAAGTGGCTTGTGCAGAGTTGTGCCAAGCCCCAGGAGGAACATATAATGGGTAGATGTTAACAACAAACAATTATCACCGAGTACTTATCAATGACAAACCAAAATAATCCAGCAATGATACTCTAGCATTAAAAACTGCCATAATACAATATTTTTTTTCCATTTAATACAAAACACAATTGTATCTACTTCTTCCCTGTAGCTACCCTTTACCCACTGCAGTTAGACCTTGTCATCCAGGTGTAATCCGACTATTGTACGACCAGCTAGCCTGCCAAATCTTAATCATCTGTTGCACATACACAAACATGAAAATTTTTATTTTCAACCAGATACCCCTGGCTGCAGCTTAGCCCCTTGGCCAAGGGAGCATTCAATGTCTGAAAGTCAGAGATCCACTCTTGCTTCCCATCCAGCAGATGGCACTTAAGATTCAGTAATAACAAGAAATCTGATGTCCCACTATACATGTCCAGATTTGTCAAAAATCTTTAATTTATTATTTTAAACATTCTTGAATATTAATAATTTTCTATTAAAAAAATTGCCAGAAAAAATTACAACTAATGATCACTATCATTCCAAATTTCCTTTTAGCTCCTAAGCTAAACCCGCCCCAAACTATCTGTGCTACCGTGCTATCTGACCAGAAGCTGCTTCTGTTTTCAATAAAGCTTTTTGTTAAACTGCAGAGAAACATCAATCCATCAAAACATAAATTCCATCACCATTATGTTAACTATAATGCTATGCTATCTGTGAGAATATTTGTTCTAATGCCTTGAAATGGAATCAGTAAAGCAATATCTGGCGATTATCTGACTCAGTTATTTCAGATGCAAGCAAAATTAGATGACCATACAACTGTGTTTAGTTTGGTAAGTGAAAGCCTTCCTATCTAAACTGTTAGAATGCTTATAAGGAGCTAAACCAATTACTGTCAGCAGTGAATGTGATTGTGTAACCAGAACTCATTACTACTTCACTACACTATCTCTCACTACCATGAAATTGTATTTTTTGCTGTTGCTGATGCAATTAAGTTCTCCCTCTTTCCATTTTCAAATCTTACTGCTGTAAATCTGTGTAACTTAATTCTAAAAGCAAATAATTTCCATGCAAGAATATACCCTGCACTATTTGTATTTACAGAATTGACACTTTATTCCTAACTGGATATGTAATAACTCAAACGTGACCTGTGCTTACAATAATACCTAGCTGTTCGGCGGCTATAAAAATCAGACCTTGGGCTTGCATTAAAATTGCTACTCCCCTTTTATGAACTTACATACTTAAAATTTCATTCTACATTAATTTTTTTAAATAGGTTTTTCCCTGGATTGGCTTCTTTCTGCTTTTATGGCACTGCTGCACTTGGCTTTATATGCTTGTGGATTGTTGCATTTTGGTTATTTTTCTGTGTGTTTTTCTTTTTTTTCCAAACTTAAGAGCCCAAAGCCAGGTAATTCTAAACAAAACTGGATTTGCTTTTACAAATCAAAACCTCCAAAAATGTTTTGGAAACAACTCTTCAAACACAGAAACTCTATATGTTCTTTCCTGCATTAAAGCATTTGCTTTGACAATGGTAAGTAGGATCAAGACTTCAAAGAGTCATTTAGCTCCATCTCCTGCTTTTTAGCTTCTGAAGATAAACCTACTGGTAAAATTCATTGCATTGCTCTTGTTCCCAGAGGACAGAGAGCCTCACTATGAACTAGACCAAACCATCCTTAGCCAGGAGTCCTTCTTCACAAAAACAGGTCGATTAGCCTCACTGGATGTATCTAATCTTGACAAAAGGTCATTCACTCTCACCACCCTGAGCTAAACAGATTCCACTACTGCTGTCTGTGAAGGGCTGGTGTGATGTATGGCTATATTCTCCAAGAGCATTACTTCGAAGCATATTCTTCTATTTTTTCCACACTGGTAATTTCCTTTTCCTGGGAATCCTACTGAAGCTGACACATCATTGGGTTGGTTTTCTTTCTCCCCTTTTTGGTTCCTTTATTTAGACAAATGACTGGGTTGCAGATATAAAAATAATTAATCATTCATCCTATTTACTTGAACTACTGCCAAAACAAAAATTTACTCTCTGATGATATTCTCCGTAGGGCCTAGATTGTCTCTTCCTACCAGTGGTACGTATGTGACCTATCTTAATACACTTACCTGAGTATTTCAGATACAGTTCTGCTGTACACGTGAGAAATAAAGAAGGGCTATGGCTACGTGTTAATGGAGTGGCCCTTCCTACCTCCTTGAGAGCCTAGTCAGGAATGCTGCATGTCAGGACTCCGTAGCATCCCACATTATGTACCCGCCCTACTGCTTAGATGTAGCCTCAATTATTTTTTGTAGATCACAATGAGAGGCAGGACAGAGAACTTAACTCAGTTTTTTAGGCTGCTGGTCTGTTATAATCTGTAATGTGATTTCTGAGGAGGAAGAGCAGGAGACCACACAACTGAAAATGTATAGAGAAGAACTGCCAATGAGACTAACTTGTTGACCAGGTCTGAATGTGATTAAATACTTGGAAAGAATGAACATGTTAATGTTCTAGAAACAAATCTAAAAATAATAAATGTCATTTTATGGGAGATGAACAGGACCTAATAATGTGTTCCACAGTAAGTAAAGGACAGTAAAATTAGGCCACAAAAGAAAATAAACAGAAACACTGGAAAAAGCACAGCAGACATTTTATGCATTGAGGACAACCTTGCAGAAGTGTTTGCACAACAAGTTGGCCTAAATTAATGATGACAAAAGACCCAGTGTTGGCATTATTATAAATGGAGGGGTTTTATAAGCACCATAAATTATAGTTAGATTGCACTTGCAATGCATATATAGTGGAAACAACAGGAGATTTCCATCATCAGTCAGTGAGATTAATAACAGTTCCTTATCAAACATTTTAAATGCTTTGCTATATCATGGGCATTTTTACATGCTCATTTTGGGGTGTTTTATTTTTTCCTTACAATGACTACAGGCAAAGTTTAAGGATTTAGGGACTGGCTGGGAGGAAAAGACCACCTCTTCCCCCCTTTCTTTCTTAAGAATCTCCATTTCAGATTTAAAATATACATTATTTTCAACAACAGCTCTTTATTTTCTGAAAACTATCCAGATCTGTATGACTGCCATTTTAATTCTCCACAGTGGCAGAGGTAGGAAGACTGCAGTGGAGGAAGTCCAGATTTCAATACTTTTACTGCCTCAGGCCTTCTAAGCATTGTTAAAAAATACTGCAAGAAAAATAAGCTGTGGAAGGTGGTGGGAAAGTCTTTCTTATCCCAGATATGCTATCATAGACACAATTATAGGGGCTAAATGCCATTACATTAAATATCATTACTTCTGAATGCCACTGTAGTGTTCAAGTAGCTATGTGAAATTAGAACATTGCTTACCCCTGAGAGTTGACCGTTTCACTCGCTTGCTGGAGTAACTGTGATAAAACAGTGAAAAGTTTTAAACGCATCTGGGGATCTTTATTTGGCTGAAGGCACGTCTTCAGAATGAGAATAAAGTTATCTAGAGCTTCACCTATGACAGGACCTAGAAAATAAACACATAAAACTTATTGCAGGGTACTAATAAGTTCTATTTAGATGTTCAATATATGAGTGCATTAAAATCTGTAATATGCCTGGTATTAAAACAGTACTTAACTTTCCAGTCCTGCACAGCAGCTGTTCATGTATCCCTGTTACATCATATTAGGCAGTGTACAATCACCCAAGCTAACTCTCCATGGGCGCAGGTGCCTGCAGTCTTAGCCCCGGCAGCACAGTGCTCCCTGAAGATCGGTTTCCCCCACATCTCACTTCATAGAATCATAGACTGGTTTGTGTTCAAAGGGACCTTAAAGCCCATCCAGTTCCAACTGCCCTGCCATGGGCAGAGACACCTTCCACTGGATCAGGTTGCTCAAAGCCCGGCCTTGAACACCTGCATCCACAACTTCTCGGGGCAGCCTGTATCAGTGCCTCACCACCCTGACATTAAAGAATTTCTTCCCAATATCTAACCTAAACCTCCCCTCTTACAGCTAAAAAATGTTACTCCTCATTGTGTTATGTAGCATGGACATATACAGGCCATACATATGCTTTACGCTAAAGCTTCTTGCTGTAGAATGCTCCTTCTGCTCTAGGTCTGCAATAAACTATTTTCCTCTGGGCACCTCTTCAGCTTTGCTTCCTGGTGTTGCACATTCCATTCAATCCCAGTCACTCCGAAAAATCTCCCAGAAGGAGATATGCTTTGGCATGCCCGATGACAAGAACATTCCTCACACACAGAATGGACAGACTGAGTCCATAACAAGCTCACTAGCTTTTAAAATAGCTGGAAATTTAATGTTCACGACAATAACACCCCAACACGCCCCAAACGTTCCCTGTCTAGACTGAAATAATACAGGGTGTTGAACTGCAGTTTGCTAATTTTCTGTGCCAGCAAACAGGTCTTTATTTTCACAGCATTTATTCAAAATACATTCATATGAGTTCCGAGACATTTAAAAGATAATGCTATTATATCCAACTGATAACAGCAAATACAACAGATGGAAAATAAACAAACTACATTGTTAATTTCAGCTTAACCATACATTCCTAAAAAACAGTAAAACCAGAGAAAATTGTAATGAGTAAATCCAATTACATTGATTAAAAATAACATTATATGTGGGAATGAAAAGAAAGAAAAAAATTAGCTCTAGGAGCTGCTGTGTCAGACAGAAAACACAGACAATAGCATATTACCAATACTGGATGCAAGCCAAAACGTTTGCCCAGACATTTGATGATTTATTTAGCATTAAGGAAAACAGAGACAACTGTCTAGAAGTCCCTCAGTCATGAAAATGGAAATGCAAATATACAGAAAAGTTGGCCCCTCAGAGCCTGCACCGAAAAAACTTTTGTTCTTTCCACAGATTCAAAATGAGAAGTATTTATGCTGCTGGCTGCACAAACCAGCAAGTGTGTGCTTTACATAGGTTTGTCGAGGATTATTAGAGGTTCAAGGATTAAATGCAGATGATACAGTCCCTTAAGAGATGTCTGTCCACATTTAATTATCTCCAGAGGTAATAATAATAATAATAATAATAAATAATAATAAGTCATCACCAGTAACTGAAGTAGCCGTCTACATCCCCCTTTTAACTAACAGAAAGGAAAAAACAAACAGAACTTTCCATTTTAATCATCTTAAAATGGGTGTCTAGGTGAAAAGAACTGCCTATCACTGCATCCCTTGCCTGCAGATGCAATCCGGAGAGCTCCATCAGAGGAACGTTCACTGTGCAGATCTGAAGTTAGATGAAACGTATGCCAAAGTTGCACTAACTTATATAATGTAATGTGTTCAAGAACATAAGTGAGGAAATGTTCATACATAGATGGTATCTTTTATAAAACTAGTAAATAGACTGAATAATAGACAAATTTATGGACACAGAAGCTACTTCAGTTTGTCTTCCCATAATCTTTAGCCGTTTCATTTACCTGTAAGCGCACTGTGCCTTGCAGCCAGGAAGTCCTTCAGAATGTGAGCTGCTTCAACATTTTTGGTTTTGCTTACCATCGCATTTTTGTGAATTTTCTAAATATTATTATTATTGTCTACAGGCTATGGTGATTATTACCTTATTTTTTTAGAACTAATAAATAAATTTTACCTGAATGAGTTGTGATGACCTCTAACTGTAATATTTCTGGAGAATAGCAGGTCCAGCAATCATATGATACTGAAACCCATTCCATAAGCTGAATTATATGCTGTTTGTAGAGATAAAGAAAACCATCCAATTCCTGCACTTCTGCTAATGAAGACATTGTTTCCTCTACCTGTTAACAAAGAGACAGAATACTTTAACTGAAACAATATTAAAAAAAAAATAAACTAAAAACCATCACAATTACACTACAAGAAGTGAAGGGACACAAGATTTCTATAGTTTCTACCTGGATGATCAAGACTGAATATTTAATATCTGCCTATACGACATCCACAAACTTTGATTAAAAGTGAAACAATTGCCCTGATTTAAAAATGAAATCCTAAGGAACACAGCAACATAACAACAAATCCATATGAAAACCTATCAAAAAACTAACCACAGTTCTTTCTAGGAGAGAAAAAAAAATAAATCAAGATTTGCTAAGGACAAAGGTTACTTTTAAGCAGGTTTGCCTGCCTCCCCAGCACAATAGATTTCTCCTTTCTGGAAGCATTCTGCCAGCCAGCCAAAACCAATTCAGAATAACTTATAGGTAAAATATTCATTTATCTGTAAATTAATTGGAACATTTTACAGGACAGAACATGTCAAGACAGGAACTGCTCTCCATTATTAATCCAAACAGAATCTGCAAGATGTTTTAAAATAAACTCTTCAAGTAGCTACAAGAGTGCAATTACAAAAAAGAGAGTAAATTCAATATGCCAATAGACTGATGCATATCTTCTCATAAAGAAGGGTCTCACAGTTAAAATAAAAACTCAACCAAAACCCCCCCAAAATAGCAAGGGTGGTTTTCTTTCCTATATTTGAAAGCTAACTAGTTTAATGACACATTATGTACATGCTAATAATCAACCTGTGCTGAAAGAAGAACCAAGATAGCACAAGCTACTGATAACGAAACAAAATCTTATCTTTGAGTCCCAGCTAAACCACTGACAAGCCCGACACAGGCTTAACAAGCTCTAACAACTGATGTGGCTGCAGCCTACTTGGGGCTGTAAACCATGCTTCTCATCGTGATACTGAAGTGCTCTGTTGGTGGTCTTGGTCTTTCTCCTTTGCCCCTGGGAAGGAGCCACACGGATTAACACAAAGCAAAGGGGCCAAAAATCAAGCAAATAGGAAGAGTAGCAACACTCGCAATCAGGTCACGTCACTTGTGCTTTCCAATACCTTTGTGATCTTCTTTCTGTCCCCTTATAGTAAATCCTGAATTGAAGTTCTATAATGCAGAGTCTTGAATAACTCATATCAATACTCAAAATCTTTTGATTCTGAACACAAACTATCCTGAACAACAAATTTATACCTGTGACGCTAAATGCAACATGTTTGTTTTTTATGGTCTTAAGCTATTTAACAGGGATGAGCTGCTTTCTGCAAGTTGTACATCTTACTTTGAGGTTTTAGAATACTCAGTAACTGGTGCATTATGTTTTTAAATCAAGTCATATTTGTCTTAGAAAATCTGGCAACAAGATTACATAATTGACAAATTCGAAATATTGCAATCTCCTAGCTAAAAGAACAGCTAATGAGAAAAAGAATTCTGTTCCAAAGTACTGTCAACTTTAAAAATCATCTGTAATTGCAGGAACATCTTGAACCTTAAGAAATCTTGGGAGATTAACTTGTCTGTATATGAAAATCAGGATTTATCTTTATGAAACTGTTTTCTTTGTAGGAGTATAAATTTGTAAGGTTTTAAATAGATATTACTGACTTCATACACTACCATAGGACTAAACGGATAAGATACTGCAAAATATACCAGACCATCTGCACAAGGCTTACTTGGACAGTTTGTTAAAAAAAACAAACAACAAACCAAAACTCCAAAAATCCCACTCTTGTACTGTCTTTCCATGAGACAGATCTTCATGCCATACCTCTTTGGCTTGCAAAGTCTTTTCAATACGTGTTTCAAGCTTTGTTCTATTTTACTTCCTTTAGAATAGGCTTTTATGTGCATGCCTCCTTAGAGGCTGCCTGACAGCTATGGGGCCATAAATACTGATGCTATGCAGGCTTTTGGAATACCATTGCCTGGGAGCAAAAGAAAAGGAAGCAGAATAGCCATCGCTATTTCAGGCACACGTTTGATAGAAAACAACCTGGATAGGTCACAATTGTACTACATAAGGATGCCTTGATGATTTATTTGATATTTAGCTTGGGGAAGAAAGAGGAAGAGAAAAATAAGGGGGGTGAGATAATGATTAGCCAAAGAAGCTCATCTGTTATCAGGGTATCTACAGATGTCCTCGATTTTAAAGCATTCCTGCAACTTCTAAGCTTTTGGTTCTCATAGGGAGGTAAAAAGGTCAGCTACTGTAAAGTCAGTCTGATCTTTGCCTAAAGATAAAAAAAGTGATTATGAAACTGTTAGTAGTGCTCTTGATGTAACGGTGAACTGTTCTTTAACAGTCAGAAAATAAATCTGAACTTTTCCCTGGCCACTTGTTGATGTCAGTATATATGCAGGAGCACACAACAATCCAGTGACTTATATCCACCTAAAAAGTACACATCAACTGTCCAACCCAGAGAAAGTGTCTCATCAATAGTAAAAATCAGAAACACAAGGAAACGTTAAACCAGCTCACAGTTTACCTTTTCTTTAAGGTGTTGAGAACTTGGTACTGCCTTTATTGTCACCAAAACCTTCATTAGCTGCAAGCTAATGTCTTTGCAGTCTTCCTGGCATACTTCAATCAATGCTTGTATACAACAAAGCAACTGCTCCATATAGAAGACCTATTTTGTAATGAAAGCATATGTTTATTATGTTTTTGTTAGAAAACACAATATTCTTTTAAGAGACAGATATGGGAAAACATAGTAATAAAATCTGAGCACTGCATAATCTCCTAAGTGGGTGACATTAAGAAAAACAAAACCTAACATGAAATTATCAATGACTTACATTCTACTTTCTATACAATACAATGTAATCTTCCTCCCACACCACTTGTTTGTAATTACCTTGTCCCGTTAACAAAATAAATGACCCTGCTTTTAATCACACAATGGCCTCAATGTGAACAAAATCATCAGCATTTTGGAAGGCTTACTGATACCGCTTTCTCTTTCTGAAGTGCAATTTGTCAATTAATAACATATTTTTACAACTCTTTCAGATTTTATTCCATTTGACTACTTTGAATAGAAAAATAGTTATTAAATATATAAACCAAGTACACCTGTGCATCTCCTTTTCTTTCAACTAATTAATCCCATTTGAGGCAATATAATGCACGTTATCTTGATCCAGCTGATACCAGCTGAAGTCAATATTGTTGTCAATTAGTTTGCAATAACTTCTATGACAAAGTGCATCAGATATTCCATGTAGCTGTCAGATTACATTCAATGAGCAGAAGAGGCCATTGTTACAAATTAACTTCCAAAAAGTAAATCTCTAAGTGTTATTAATCTCATGGACATGGTCAGCCCTTAGCTAACCAGTGACTATGCAGTATTTGCCATCTAAAATATAGAACAGATTGTTTTCCAAGTCCAAAGGCTAGAAAAATGCTACCAAATGCTTCGGCTGCAAATGAATGTGTCTACTGTATCTAATGCCAAATGGAAGTGGTAAGCTTAAGACCTCATAGCAATTTTGCAGATACACTTCAGGGAATTATTATTTGAACTATCAGGTTATAGTGCTTCCAGCTATATGAGTTCTTAATCAGCACAGGCCTCATGGAGATTAAGGTTAATTCCCGCATCACTGGTAAATATTCCATTAGGGGGGAAAAACTAATGAGGGAAGAACTTCAAACGTATATCTGACATTGGCGCAAAAAGACAATTACACTAGGTTCAGTCTACACGCATGAGTAACTGTTCTAAAGGGAAGCCTGCATCTGACATGAAGTCAGTTTTCTGAAGGCACAGCACTGGCCCTTTTTTGGTCATCTTAAAAGCAGAGGCCTAACAGGCTTTTGGTGGCCAATACAAAATAAAAATAAGAGTGCATTTAGAGGGAAACTTTCTTGGGAAACCTGACATGCCTTTTCACTTCCCTCCCACTATCTGACACCTTTTACAGCAGTTCTCAAACTGGAACCAACATCTGCAGAGAGGACGGAGGGCTAAGAAGGTTTTGGGAACAGCAGATCTGACCAGGAAGCCACAACACAGATGAGGGAGGACAGGGAAGCTCCTGTTTAGTCTCAAGAGACATATCCACAACTATATCCTGAGACAGGGCAAGGTAGGTGTACAAGGGAGGGATAGGAATGAGAGCACTGGGGAGAACACAAGGAAAAAATAAGTTGGAGAACCACCAGTCTAAAATTTTGTTTCATTGTGTGTTGTCCGGTTATCCTTACCTCTTCAGATTGTTGACAAACTCCACCTTGTGACAGCGTGTTGCCAAGATCGGTCAAATGAGGCTGTAAGATTTCTTTTGGGCTACCTCGAATCACTGCAGTTAGAACCATGATACAAGATGGTTTAGCTGCCTTCCCGAAGGATGACGTGATTAATCTCAATGACACCTTAGGGCTGACAAATGTTCCAATCAATTCTGCTGCTGTCACGCACTGAAAAAAGAACAGGAAAACTTGAGGTTTCCTGAAAACACAAAGACCATTCAACATATCATGGACTTTTTCTTTTTATGATTCCAGCTGTTATTTTAAATGCTTCAGCAGTTGCCTTTTAGGCCTTTTCCACTCGCTAAGTAATGATTATATGCGTGAATAAATTTTCTTGACATGTGTTCAGTAAGCACATAATAAGGCATGCAAGCAGTCTTCTTAGCATCTGACAAACTTCCATGAGAAAGTAATGTACAGAAATGAAGTGTATAACTTCCAGTGTAAAAAAGTCTCTAGTTTAGAATAACCAGATGTTGCAGATTTAGTGGTTTAGCATTTTGTCCTCCAAATGCTGTTGTGAGGAATGCTCTCAATGCATCCACCACTCATCTATTAAAAGTAACAACAATAAAACCTTGGAAGAGGAATTGTTTTGTTATTGTACTATATTGACGCTGACAATACAGATCTGGTTTAGGGCAGAAGCACTACCATGAGTGAACTGCTCACTGCTTTCAAACTCTAACTTCTAAGTTTAAATTATTGTGTATTCCCTGTGACCTTCACATTAACTTGAAATTAACTTGAAAGGGTGTGACCTGCACATTTTTTAAAATGGAATTTTTTGCCCCGAGGCTTTTATGCTTTAATCCACTGCCTATGGTTTTTACGGAGATTATTATCAATGCTTCATGAGGTTGGCATATAAACTAAACAGTATTGAATTAACCTTACTATTGGTATTCATACCAATAATACCATAATACATTTATTTTAACATAGTAAGTAAGCATAACATTCACATGTTTTTAACATCCGTAAAAACTTGAGCCTGATCTTTCAGTCATGGGCAATTTCCAGTGACCTGAGGTTAGGTCAAGCTTCAGGAGTAGGTTAGTTTAGGTTAGGTCCTAGACTGAGGAATATAAAGGATAGGGTCTTAATTCCATGTACAATAGATACTTTAACAGATTAAACTTACATTTTTAACCACATTACTTTCTTCATCCAAGCATGCTTGGTACAAAGTCCTAAGCAGCAGTTCCATGTGCTGCGTTATGTGATCCTCTGCATGTAGCAATAATGTATACAAAAGCTGAGATGCTTTTATTCTTGTGCTTTCAACCCAGTCTGTTATATCATGACAGAGGCCTGGAAGAATTTTGGAGAGGTTTCTGGACACAAGTTCCCGACAACCTAGTCCTGGTCGAGCCACTAAAAGACAAAACAAAACAAAACAAAGAAAAATCTAAGGAAAAGCCGTAGAAAATCCTTAGAAAAAGTTTAAAGATTGCAAGAGAAGAGCCTTATCTGCTTCAGCATGGAACAAAGTATTCCAAATACTGCTGAGGTGTTTACCTGTGCAAGCTGTATTTCTTTAATATAGAGTGCAGAATTTAAGCTCCACACAGCTCTCTGAAAATTTATAAATTTATTACTGGATGGTGATTTACATCATCTGTTTTGAAATGTTTAAAGAAAGGGAAGAGAAAGAGAACTTAAAAGAATATGGCACACTACCCACTTTGGAAAACACAGTTTAATAATTTCCTTTTAATTTTTATAGCAACACAAATCCCACTAAAAAAATTAAATTGAAACATACAAAAGCAAGACTTTTGCATACAAACATCACAGTAACACCAAGTTAAATGTAATTTGGAGGGAGAAAGAAAGGCAGAAGTTGCAAATAGTGTAGGAGACATGAACTGCAGTAAATCAGGCATGTTAATTGTGCCTTCTATAGGAAAAGGTTAAAAGCGTACCTAGCAAATTAAAAGCAGAAAGGGTACCGTGACTCATACAGTTGCTGTGTAATAGGTGAAGCCAACAAAACTGGTATTCTAAAATTCACAGCTATTTTACAACCATCAGGACACAAACTGCGGCTTCTTTTGTCAATAGATGATAATAGTTTGGATTATGAAAACTGACAATGAATAGAACAAGGTCAAATAAAGAAATCGACTTGAGACAGCAAATACAGCCTGGCATTCTATTTGGCCTGAGGCACAATTCTGTTTAAAGAATTTGGACCATCTTTATCAGCAGGTCCTTCATTTCAAATGTTCAAATGCAGGCATTTATCCCTGTGGCTACTCCTGTCAAAGACTTTCCTGTTATAAACTCTCTGCAGCTTTATCCTAAGGCAACGACTGCTGTTGCTCAATGGAAAGCTGTTCAGTTGGTTGGGTGACAGCAGGTATGAGGTCTAACTCCACTCTTCCCCTGACCTGCAAGATCTGTCATCCCGAGATCAAAGCATGAGGGGCTCATATGTCAGCTTCATTAGGCTGACAGATAGGCAGATAGTTAAGTAAAATGTACTATAAACTCACAGTCACAAAAAGATAATCTAGGACGTTAAGTCAGAAGAACTGGCAATAAAGTGTTAAAATACATCATTATCATATTATAGAATAATACAAATGCATGTGGAGGGGAAACATGGAAGGATTTACATCATAACTTATTCATATACAGACTATTACGTGAGACTAAGATACACTAATGCCTTTGATAAAGTTTCGTATCTGTAAGACTTAAGTAGCCAATTGCTTTTTCTTCTAATTTTTCTTCTCTTTTGATGCATAAAGCCTGACTATTAATAAAACATACAATCTAGAAGTAAAGATAAGCAGGAGGAAATTATATCTTAGAATCATCAATCACTTTGGACCCAAATGAAAAATTATCAGGTCATTCCTTTAAAATGTATGTAAACACACACACACACACATATGTTAAGGCCTGAATGTGACGTATGTGTGTGTGTACCTACGTCACATTCAGGCCTTAACTGCATCATTCTACCGAGCAAGATACATGCAAAGTCAATTAAATGCTGGGCTGGAATGTTGCCCAAATTTGTGAAGCATATTTATTGTGCCAAGAAGATTACTTCAGAAAGTACATGTCATTTAATTATGAAGTACTTGATAGATGTCCCTTTCAAAAAATCCCAAAAACAACAATAAAAAAAAACCACAGAAAACCCCCAGTATACACATACAAAACCCAACACAGACTGATAGAAAACAGAACAAGTTAATAGTATTAGCAACAGAAATGCAAACAACTGTTTCAAAGACCAGCATAAGAAGATTTTTATGAACTTCGTTATATCATGGTCATTACAAAATAAATGACTGGATTTCATCAGTTTATATATGTTAAAAATTCTCTGTCTACCAAAAAAAGAAGTAAGTTTCTGCCATCACTAGTGGAAGCAAAAGCATTCTTAACCATTTACAAATCCCTGAGATAGTATTATACATAAGGAAGAAAGGAAAAAAAATGGATAACAGATCAACTTGACTGTCTTCAAAGCTAAATATCTCTGTCAAACCAGTCACCATCATGAAGCGCTTCCCCTTTCATTCAAGCATTACTGAGTAAAATAACTTTTAGGGGGGGGAAAGTGCAATTTCAAAGAAGAAAGGACTCCGGAACCCACTGTCATGGAAAGGATTTTGCTGCTAGGTACTCTGTGATGTGATTGTCAGGTAGGCACAAGTCAAGCATGAACCTGTTCTTTCACACCAACAGAGTTTTTGTTCTGTTAAACATGAATGTAGAAATCAATAAACGACCCATTTAAATCCTCTCTCTTGCCAACGCCCATGTGCATATTTTTAAACATTAACTTTATGAACCTGAGACAAGAAAAAAGCTTCAAGCTACTGCAAACACAGTTTTAAAGCTACCTATAAATCACATGCTACTATAATGAAATCTCTCCAGCATATCTTGGTATTTTTGCGTATAATAAAGGAAATTGTTTCTGTTCTCATGTGTTCATGTACGCTGGCAGATTTTAGTTAGTATACTGGTGTCTTAGAGAGAAGTTTGAAATCATTCTACTGTAAATTTTCCTTCCACGCCAGTTCTGTGAATCATTAATGCCGTGTCTGGTTCTCATTATTCAAAGACTCAGCTCATAAGTTCTTCCATCCTGCCTTCCTTTCTGGTCACCTCTATGCCTTCTCCACCTGGCTGCTGACTAATGCAGAACTTGCTGCTCCTCTGCATCACTGCTTTACCTCTTTTTTCAGCACAGGTGTTTTCATTTACTCTCTCCAAAACGCATTTTGGGATTAATGGAAAAAATGAATGTAGCTACTGAACAAACACCTTTTAAAATTAACATAAGTAATTTAATGTACGTATATACTATATATTTGTATATACTATATATTTGTATATACATGCTACCCCTATACATTAAATAATATATTGTGTAATGAATATTACACGTCTTGCCCTGCTGTCATTACTGCACTGCAGCTCTCAGACTATTCAGGAAGTAAAAACCACTTTCAGTGCAACACTTACCTCCTTTGGGATAATGAGATGGTGAAACACTAAAATCCATCTTATCTTTCAGATCTTCTTCATTCTCCTTCTCCCACTGCAAGCCTATCTTTTCCCAGTAAGTCCAGGCCAATTTCCTAGACGTAAAATAAAAGTCTTATACCATTATGACTCCAAAGTAAAAACATTCTAAATGAGACTTCCAGAAACTCTGACTTCTTAAATTCAAATGGGGTGATGGGAAACATTCCTGCCAGTTAATCTAGATGCATCAAGTTGAGAGATTATGTTTCTTCTGCACTCAGTGGACAGAGATCATCTCTTCCAAGGGACAATTCTGTCTCTGTCTCCCTCTCTGTCTTCATCTCTCTTGTACTAACTCGAACGTAGCATAAAAGGACAGTATAACAAAGTTACTTAAGATAATACTACAATTTTGGATTTAAGAAAAAAAAAAAGAAAAAAGTGAGGTTTTTTTCCTCCAAGCAATAATACATCTGAGAACACAGAAACATTTCCATTTGTGACAGAAAAAAAAAAAAAGTTCTGCTTACATATTTTCAGGAATTTCATCAGTAAAGCTGCCAAGTAACAAAGGGATCAACTTGTGAAAATAGGAATATCTGTCTCGTAGGTGCAACAACCATTCTCCAATGACAGTTGTCACAGCGTGCCGAACCTACATGGATACACAAAGATGATATCAAATATGTCAGAAAAATAAGAGAAAAAGTAGTATTTGCTTTTAGTATAGAAGACTTGGTAAAGTACATCAATAGTCAGAAGAAATGACAAGAACCCAGAATTTCCTCACTTGCAGCAGTTTCCTAAGCAACACACAAGGTATCATGCTCCCTCTTGTGTTCTCACTCTGGCTTAGTCTTAGACTATGTGCTGCACAGAAGCACTTCTTCGAGAGGAAGACAACATATTGGCCTAACTCAAAAAACTCTAAATTCCTATGGCAAATATCTCTCTGGGAATGTACAAAATGTACATTTCTCTGGAATTTAATGCTATCCTACCACATCTCCAGAAGACAATTTTCTCTTTTCATTATAAAGGAAGCCTAAGAAGTTAAATAATGTGAATATGTCCACTCAAAAATTAAAATTTTTTAGTTATGATCAAGTCGCATGTTCTAATATTAGTTCTTCAACCGCATCTAAGGGATCAACACCATAAGTGTTTGCTAAGCATCTTAAAAGGACATAGTGACAGAGAAATTTGACAGAATTAAAGACATAATTGAAGGCACCTATTAAAATAAAAAGGTGCCTACAAGCTTCAACAGCCTGCAGAATAAGACAGCAGCTGAATTGATCATACTCCTTGATTTTGGATAGCTTACAACTGACAAAGCTTGTATACAATACATTTAAATATTTTGACTGAATGGATGAAAGTTAAAAATTGGGGGAGAGGAGAAGAGGAAAACACACACGCACACACAAAACCCCAAATGGATTTAAAATAAATCCAGGAGAAAAAAAAAGAAAAACACACCTTGGGAATCTCATCAAATAACCTCTGGGCCAGATGAGACAGAACATCATCCACAGACTTCCCATTTCCAAACTGTATCACTGTTCCAGTAGCCTGAATTACATCAACACGAACTCTGTAGTGCTGGTGTGAAATCGTTTGCATTAAGGGTTTTATCAGAGATTCTGATTGCATATGGAAGTGCTCTGTTAGGGCAGAGAGACAGAAACTTCTAACATGCCTTTCTCTATGTGGGTGACAGATCCTGTGCAACACGATTTCTGTAACACTATGAAGAGCAGCCCAATGAACAGCAGCCTGATTAGCACTGCTGCATTTACACAGCGCACAGATTTAACTTCATACTGTGTTAGAGGTGAACATCGGCCAGCTTGCACTCCCCTAACCCTCTCCTATTATTACCCACAGGCTGTAATTGCTCAGCATCCATCCCTGGAAGGGTTCTTCTCCAACAGATCCTCCACGGCCCGCAGAGCACACCTGCGTGTGCCACTTCTCAGCTCCCTTCCTCTCTCCTGGCTGCATCCCTGCACCCTCCCACCGGTCCCTACCCGTCTCCCATCCCCTCGGGAGGCCACGGGCTCCCCCCGCTCCCATCCCCAGGCCCCACCTGGCACGGCCTGGGCGCAGGCCACGGCGCACCTGCAGCTCTCTCGCCTGACCTCGGGGTAGGGGTCGAGGAGGGCGGCCTGGAGGACGCCGATCACGTCGCTGAGGAAGGGCCCCACGGAGGCCCCGCAGCGCCGCAGCAGCAGCCCCAGCAGCCCCACGAGGCCGAGGCGCAGCTCCTCGCTGGGCTCGAAGCCCTGCGGCGGGCACAGGCGCTGCGCCAGCACCGGCAGGAGGACGGGCAGCGCCTCGCCGGGCCGGTCGCTGTGGCTGAGCCCGTGGCAGAGGAGCTGGAGGGCGAGCTCGCGGCACCGCTCCGCCGCGTCCCCCGCCACGCACCGCGCCAGGGGCCGCACCAACTGAGCCACGAAGACCTCCCGCACGGCGGCGGGCTCCTGCACCTCGGCCCGGATCGCCTCCAGCGCCCGCACCCGCGCCGCTCGCCCGCTCTCGGGCTCCTGTAGGCAACTCAGCGCCCGGGCCAGCGCCGGGGCCGCCTCGGCCGCCGCCATGCCGCCTCGTCGCTACGGAAGTGCGGCGCCGTTGCTAAGGACGCGCGAAGCTTTTACGACGGCGGCGAGCGCTTTACGGCCAGGCAGAACTGGACGGCAGAGAACGGCAGCGCAGGATGGGGCAGCCCCGGCTCCGCCGCCTCCCCCGGGCTTGGCCCCGCCGAGTCCCCCGGGCTCCGAGAGCCGGCCCCGGCCCTGGCCCTGGCTCCAGACCCACCGCCTCTCCTGGGTTCCGAGAGCCGGCCCGGCCCCGCCGGAGAGCGCCGAGAAAGCGGTTGAGGTTTCCATAGGCACCAGATGGAGAAGGACCCGTTACCCAGCGGGCAAAAGGAGGCGCAAAGCCGAGAGAAACCCCCGCGGGGACGGGGAGGCTCAGCGCAGCGCTGGGAGGGAGGGGGTCACCGGGGAAGCCTGCGCATCTGGCAGGCTGTTTGCATCACTTTTCCTTTCTGGTTTTCTCTGGAGGGGTCAGTCCCGCCGTGGCAGTAAGTCACCGGCTTCTGGAACAGAGTTTCAGTGTATTGATGTGTGTCTGTGTTGCGTTGGTGTTGTAATTGCCTGCCCTGCACACAGCATCATGTTTCATTACGGTGCTTTCGTGACCCTGCAGTCAGCAGATACAAACCTGAAAGGGTCATCAAGGTCTTTTTCTTGACTAATCGTACTTTCAAATGCAATAAACTACAGAACTAGTTTAAATTACCCTTTTAAAATAGCATTGTATTTACTTCATTGTCTTGTTTTGCTGCTTCTAGCCTGGCTGCGAACCTTTGGATTTACAGAATCACAGAATCATTTAGATTGGAAAAGGCCTTTAAGATCATTGAGTCTGACTGTAAACCAAACACTGCGAAGTCCACCACTCAACCACGTCCCTAAGCACCACATCTACAAGTCTTTTAAAAACCTCTAGAGACACTGACTCAGCCACTTGCCTGGGCAGCCTGTTGCAATGCTTGATGAAGTAATATTTTCTAATATCCAGGCTAAACCCTCTCTGGCACAACTTGAGGCCACTTCCTGCCATCCTATCATTTGAGAGAACACCTGCCTCACTACAACTTCCTTTCAGGTAGTTGTAAAGAGTGACATGGTCTCTCAGTCTCCTTTTTCACCTTTATTCTGTGGGAAATACAAGTGTAAAATCCCTGGGAACAGAGTAGTATGTGTTGGAGTACTCCTGACAGCATGCACTGGTCCCTAGCCCAGCAAAAGAACTGGGCTGTGGCTGACTCAACCCCCTCCCTAGGCAGCCTGTTCCAGTGCCCAATGACACTTTCTGTGAAAATTTTTTTCCTAATGTCCAGCTTGAACCTCCCCTGGTGGAGCTTGAGGCCATTTCCTCTTGTCCTGTCCCCTGTCACTTGGGAGAAGAGGCCGTTATCCTCCTCTCTACAACCTCCTTTCAGGTAGTTATAGAGAGCAATGAGGTCTCCTCTCAGCCTCCTCCAGGATAAACACTCCCAGCTCTCTCAGCCGCTCCTCACAAGGCCTGTTCTCCAGCCCCTTCCCCAGCTTCGTTGCTCTTCTCTGGACTCGCTCCAGAGCCTCAACATCCTTCTTGTGGTGAGGGGCCCAGAACTGAACACAGGATTCGAGGCGCGGTCTCACCGGTGCCGAGTACAGAGGGAGAAGAACCTCCCTGGACCTGCTGGTCACGCTGTTTCTGATCCAAGCCAAGATGCCATTGGCCTTCTTGGCCACCTGGGCCACTGCGGGATCACGTTCAGTCGCAGTCAACCAACTGTGTGAGCCCGGTGCGGGCCTGCGCGGGGCGGGGCCGGGGCGGGAGCTGGGGGCCGGGCGGAGGGCTGGGGGCCGGGAGCCGGGGGCCGGGCCGGGAGCTGGGGGCCGGGCCGGGAGCCGGGGGCCGGGCCGGGAGCCGGGCCGGGAGCCGGGGGCCGGGCCGGGAGCTGGGGGCCGGGAGCCGGGGGCCGGGCCGGGAGCCGGGCCGGGAGCTGGGGGCCGGGCCGGGAGCTGGGGGCCGGGAGCCGGGGGCCGGGCCGGGAGCCGGGGGCCGGGCCGGGAGCCGGGGGCCGGGCCGGGAGCCGGGGGCCGGGCCGCTCCCGCCGGTGAGTGACGGGGGCGGCGGGACTTCCTGCGGGCGAGCGGCGGCGGCGCCGGAGTCTCGCTGAGGGAGGGGGGGGAGACAGGGTCCCCGCGGCCCCGGGACTCGCAGGCCGGCCGGGCAGCGTCCTCGCTCCGCCGGGGAGGGACAGAGGAGCCGCCCCCTCCGCCCAGGTATTTCCCGACCGGGGCCGGGGCCGGGGCCGCTCCCTCGGGCGCCCCCGGGGCCGCGTTGTCATGGAGCGGCCAGATGCTCCCTGAGGGAAACGGAGAGAGGGGCTCGGGGTCGTTCCCCCCTCCAATTACCCAACTTTGCTCGGGCGGCTCTGCCCCGTCTGCCCGGGGAGGACGTTAAATCTCCAAAAATCCTCTAGTGCCCCAGACTGGGTTTGTGGGGATGGGGAGGGTGCCCCCCGGGGAGTCGAAGAGCGAGGTTTGACACCGTCGTTTAGCAGCTTGGCTTCGGAACTCGTGGCCTTGTGTGATTAATCACACCGTTAGTTCCAGAGGCTGCTCTCTTGGAGTTAAAATGCTCTTTTTTTGTGTGTGTCCATTGTACAAAGATGACACAGTTCGGCATCTCCACGCACGATCCCTGAATGTCACGATGCTCGGAATCGATACCTCTTGAATAGGCAATATTAAAATGTCTCTGCTCTTTCAGATCTCGCTGGCAAAGGATTTGGGAACTGTCTCATCTCTTTTTATTTTTTTTATTTTGCTCCATTTTCTTACCTACGTCTGTTTTCTATTTACAAGCCTGAAGATGGCTGCTGCTTCTTCCTGCAGTGTGGAAGAAGACGAGAGCCTGAAGGGATGTGAACTCTACGTTCAGAAGCACAACATCCAACAGATTTTAAAAGAGTGCATTGTAAACCTTTGCATAGCAAAGCCAGACCGACCCATGAAGTTCCTCAGAGAACACTTTGAAAAATTAGAAAAGGTCAGTGATATTCAGGTGATCTATAATTTTTTTTTTTTTTTTCAACTGAAAAAGATTGTTTAAAAAGTTTCCGGTATCTTGCTACATTTTTTTCTTTTAATTTCTCATGCTACTGTTAAAGACAGTTAAAAGAAAAAACCCCAACCCTTCATTTGCTAACGTGTACTATAATATTGGCTATTATATATAAATTTTTGTGCATAACATCAAGGCTATATCCTCATCAAACTCAGCTTGTGAACACGATCTGCAAGATTATGAGCATACTTTGTGTTATAATACATGGTGTCCTGAACTTCCAGCTATGGGAAGAACCTGCCTGTGGGAGCAAAAGTTGCTGCTCTCTATTTATTCCAGTGTCAGGTGATTTTCCCTTAATGCTGAACAACATCAGGGAAACAGCAAGTATGGAAAACTATGGCACGGCTTGCTGTTTAATTTTACTGCTCTTGCCTGTCTTTATGGTTTATCGCAGGGGTCTCCAACACGAAATGCGTTCAGAGAGACTTCGTATACTATGGCTGCCTCCAAAAGCAGTGTAGTGGGGAAAATGTTTTAAAGCATTCTCAGACAAATTCTTACTAAAGCTTATGGGTGGGTTTTGCAGGAAAAGCATGTTGTGTGAGCGCAGCTTTTCTCTCAGGATGAGATATCCCTCCAGAAATAAAGAGGAGCACAGGGCTGCAAGTTGTTGATTGTATGAGTCCTCAGTCTGCCAGAAACTTTATTCATATACTTAGTTTAAAAAGAGGTTTATTAGCTTTTTTTTGAAGAAACATCCAAAGTGTATAGGCTTAAGATATGAGTTTTATGTAGTTTTTTCCTTCTAGAGACAGGATTTTGTAAGGATAGACCAAGAACAATAACTAGTGAATAATACAAGCAGGTAATATATTGCAGGTGATATAAGCATTTTATTCATCTCTCTGTCGGCTCTTCAGATAAATTTTTATATAGGTGAGTACATGCCAAATTTGTGTAGCTTTAAAAAAAAAATGCAATCATTGAATTTTGGCGGAAGCCTGGTAAGAATACCTGGAAGATCAGGGAGGGGCAGGAAGTACAAGATGTCTTTTAACTGTAATGCTTATTATTAGGAAAACCCCAAACCCTCTTAGTTCTATATATTCTAAACTTCTGAGGGCCAAGATCCGTTTTGAGGGAGTGAAATATGTTGAATTCCCTCTATCACGTTATTAGTTGTTATCCTTCTTAATATGTGCAATTCTGGACTTCCTGGCAAGGATAAACACAATTTTTGCAAAAATTGTTGAAATATTCTGTAGTTTTTTAGAATATTCTCCTTATCTAGTGGGGTTACTCCAGTTGTACTGAGAGAGTTTGTATTTATTGATCTAAACACAGCACATGGAATTGAGACAGGAAGGCAGTTTCTGCCCTTGAGAAATTATATATTCTTTCATGTAATTTCCTATTATTTCCCAAAGAACAGCAGATACCAGAATTCAGTAGCCAGACGTTGATCAGGATGCAGTCACAAAAGCTGATGGACGTTATTTGTCACAAACCAAAAGGAGTTGATTTAGAAACGACCAGTCTCAAGGTATCAAATTCAGCAAATATCATGCTTAGTGTGGAAGGAAGCAGTCTTGCTGCTGACTCCTGTAGAGGAACCTGAGATCTAACCCTGCTGAGTCTCAAGGCCTTGGGGATGCTTCTGGAGATTTCCAGCATTCAAATTCTTCTTCCTACAACAGCTTGACCTCCTTGCCCAACCACCTCTGAGGACTGTCTTGAAGTGACTTGCACCGTGGAGGATTTTCTGCTGCAGGATAATATTTTGACTTGATTGGTTGAGTAATAACAGTTGAAGGGAGGCTTGTAAAGACAGAGTAATAATTTCAGTAGGTTTCAGTCTGTTTTTGGAAGACATTTGTCATGTGTAGGTACTCTGAAGAATCTTAATTGAATTGTGAATTTAGCAATTGACTGTTACAATTTTTTTTATATGTGAATGAGCAATACACTGATGTGGCACGTTTGCTATAAGCTACTTCAATTTTGGTTCTGTGTAGGGAGAGGAGTGAAAGTCTTTGGGTTTAAGCATGATTTTCTCAACAGTCATACATACTCCCTCTTTAGAGTGGTATTTTGGGGATTATTTTCCAAACTCATTAAAATAGACAACGTGTTCCGCTGAAGAGAGCAGTAGAATAACAGTGTATCTGTCAAAACATCATGTGGGCAGTTCAGAGGTGGAGTGTGGGATATTTTCAAGTGATTAGAAAAGGAGCTTATGGAAAACATGTAGAGCTTTATCCTTATCAGTGTACTGGAGCTACCGAGGAGGTGAATACAAAAGTTTATTTCATTTTGCTAATTCTTAACTACATCTCATAAAATCAACTCGGAAAAGCAACAGTTATTGTCATATGCAAGATCAGACCAGATCACACATGCTTTTCAGCTTACTTTTGATGACATCAGAGTTAGGTCCATTGCCTTCAGTCTTCATGTTGCTGCTAAATGAAGAAGGGCCAAAGACTCACCCCTGACCTCACAGCATTGACTGGCCCCAGATATGATTCTTTGGCCCAGCGCGTCTAGGAGCAGGTTTGTTTTGGCAGGAGTTGGTATGAGCAGCCCAGAACAGAGCCAGAGAATGAGCTAATATGTCTTGGGCTAGTGCACAGGTCCATAGCTGGGCCATTTTTTTTTATTTTTCACAGTGTAGACATGGCCTGAGAGGGCTGTAAAGTGAGAACATGAATAAATACTTAAGAATAAAGTACTACGGATTGAGGTTTGATGTTTGAGTCTGCAGCCGTTGTTTTCAGCTGGAGAAATGCCAAGGTTAGGAAGAAATGCCTGATGCCTTTTTAAGTTTGCAGCTTATTTGAATCGAGTACTAATACTAAAAAACATAACTGTGAGAATAATTGTAGGAGAGCTTTAGTTGATATTTTTCTGTTCACTTGATACTGGCAAGACCTGCTTGTCTTAAGATGCCAGTAATTGCTGGGAATCAGGCAAGTTTATTCTGAAGTTGGCAAGTCATTTTTCATATGCAGTGACCTACAAACTTCAAGATGACATCTACTCTGATCACATTAACAGTTATTTTGTAAATATCTCCAGTGTTCCCTTGCACACAGAGAAGAGCTGAAAACAGTTTAGATACGTGAGATTTTAAAGATTAGGTAATGTTTGCTTTTTAATAATTTGCCTGTGAATGTGTAGAACTTCTTGTTGTTGTTTGGGGCAAGGAAAACCTGTCCCTTAGGGGTGTTAATTGGCTTTTTTTTGAGTGGAAAAATAATTGTTAGCTAAGAAACTATGGCATTATTTTAACATCTGTAATTAGGTCCTTCTTACTTGAGGACTAAAGAAGCATTGATGAAAAAACAGGGAACCCATCTTTTATCTCCAGTTCTTACGTTATATGAAAAAGTTAATTACTAAGAAGTTGCAGGCAAAGCCTTGTATTTCAGCTATACCAAGACTGCAAAAATTTCATTAGTGTCAGGCTGTTTGGTGCTGCAATTATATGATCAAAGGTGGAGTTGTCGTGCCAGGCTAAGCCAGACTGTTTTTCAGCAGAAAAAGAATTATAATAAGGACCAGAACTAATGAATAAAATGGCACAAAAGAAGGGGAAGCGGCAGGGATCTGCAGGATATGTTTTGGCATTACCAAGCACTTTGAAGAAGTGCAGTGTATTTCAGAGCAGTGGCTTTGTTGGCTGAGCCAGGTGGTCTTCACTGTTACCTCCTGGACATTAGCTCTCTCCTGGTCCCTTCTGTTGCTCTGTGCACGTACGGGAAATACTTGCAAACATTGAACTTACTGTCTTGGATTGCTTTGGGTTGGCAGTGGTGTTTTGGACCCAGACTGATGCTGCGTGTCTTAAGGTACCATTCAAAAAGAGAGTGTTAGAAAAACCTGGGCTCAACTATCTGTAATTAAACAAAGCAAAATGAGATTATCTGCATAGCTCCACCTGGTGATGTTAGACAGCATCGCACATAGATCTGGTCAGAAAAATAAAGGCATCTGTGTGACAGGTTACAGTAAATAAACACTGAAAAGAAAATGTGTTGTAAACTACGAATTCATTCACTGTTGGTAAAACACAGTTTGTTTATTTATCATAAAAAGTTCCAGGAACAAAGGTATAGAAGCATCAATTTGAGCATTGGGCTTTTCTTCTGCAAGGGTCATCTCTCTGTGTTTACATTTTGTCACAACAAGAAAATTTTCAATCAGTAATTTATTGGCCAAAACAATGAGATTAATTTTTATAAGTACAGGTGATCTAACTCATTCCTTTCAGATACGCTGGAGAGAGATTATGGTTTGGAAGGAAAATCCTACTGAGGAAAAGCTATTGAAAAAATGCATTAGCTAAGCGGTTTGGTGAAGGCTAATAAGACAGATACTTCTGTGTCTTTCAAAGCTGGTGGAACAGTGGGGTGGTATCTGCTCAGAGGTCAGAAATGTTGTTAAAGCCTGTGGGAACATACCAGAGCTACGCGAGACGCTGATGGCAACACAACTGTGGGAGCACCGGGCACCCTTGCTGTGTGCCTCTGGTTCTGAGTAGACTTGGGCAGCCTCAGCTCCTGATGTCGCTACTGGACTGAGCTGGAGACACATCAGCTCAGGTTGGACCTCTCTGATTGCTGTAGCCAGCCCCAGGCAGGGTCACGGGAGGTGATGGTTTTCTTGGAACAGGTAAAGGAAAAACTAGGTGAATTTTTAAGACTCCTCAGTCAAGCTTTCCTACATGCTGGAGGTTTAGGGAATGGTCAAGGACAAAGGGGATGAGAGTGGAAAGAGAAAGAAGTTTTATCCTAAGAAAATAAAGTTGGCCATAAGTGAAGCTGTGCTCTTACAGGCTTATGCAGTACATGTTGGAGCGTTGCTGAGCTCCCTCTTACTTTGTGTGTCTACAAGCCTGACAGATTTCCTGGTCTCAAACTTAAAAACTAAGAAAAATGGAGCACATTGATGGAAGGAGCAAGGAAGTCTGTGTGGATGTCATCTTTGTTTCACATCTCAAGCTATCATGTTTTACATTCGTAAGGATACTTAATCCATGTTAATCTTTAAGCATCTAAGTGGCTTTAAAGGAACAGGTTCATACTTAGCTTTAAGCACATGAATGAAGTACCTTGCCAAGTTTGTGGTAACAGTGATGCTGGATTGGGTGCTGTCTGATGGCAGATTTGCCTGGATCACAACAGACTTTGGGAAAGCTCTTGATGCTAATGGACCTTTACAGCTAGAAATGGGGGCATACACATATTTGCCCCAAGCTGACTGCAGCCTTTTATAGGTTCCCAAATAGACGTAGGGGCCCTTAAGCCTTACGTTACCAATTGATTTTTGAAAAAGAGTTTGCCTAGGCTTAAATCCTGTCTGTGTTGGAGACTGTGGCTGCAGAACTGGCTGGGTACCTATCCCCCCACTTGTCTGCAGCTCAGCAAATCCCTCACTAATCTCTTGAGACGCCTGTCGGACTGCATAGCAGCTTGTCTCGGAAGGGGCAGAACTCCGGATTCAGGGATGGGAGGGTTTTGAGCTGTGCTCTTGTGATTCCTCCTCATTCTCTGTGTTTTACAGTCATCAGAGCATCGGGCAAAGCTCTCTGACAGCTACTGACCCTTTCCATTAGCACTGATACCTTAGCCAAGGTGAGGCAGTAGCTCTTCTTGAAAATTGTTTCCGCAATAATTTCTTCAAAATCTTGTCTGTCTTCCCACTGTAATTATTCTAAACTGAGGGGCACACTGAGTACGAAGGATAACAAGGAGAAGGACTAAGTAAAAAAATGGTACAAATTAAACCACATTTCCTGTATGAATTTTGATTTTGCTCTGTTTTTTAAGTTTTCCAGTATTTCCTTGTTAATATTCTAAATGCAGAAAAGGATGACTCCTTGTTTTTTAATACCTTTTTAATTCTGCATGAATTCATTTTAATTAGGCGAGTAGGATGGGGGATGAGACTGTCCAACTGGATACCAGTAAGACTGGGTAGAAACTGCGGTTTTCAGAGCAGCTTTAAGAGTATTTGAGATTTGACCTTATTTCAATTAAGAAAAGGACCTTACATTTTGAAATGCTGGAGGCAGGGAAATTAATTGCTTTCCAGTGTGCTCTGCTGAGGTCTGTGCCTCTGTGGTTGCCTGTTTGGCAGCCTGTGTTGGAGCTGTACCCTGACAGCTTTGTAAGCTCAAGCTGTTGAGGTTCTGCAACTCCCAGCAGCTCAGCCTGCCAGCTTCATCACCCCTGGGCAAGATGTTAGGGAGCTGAGAAAGTGAGCTGTGGGAAACTCAAAATAAAAACACATCCATTATTATTTTTGCTTGGATTTATTGCCAGATTGTGAAGAAAAGAATACTTAATGAGTTGTGAGCGTTCCACTGGAGGGTTAAGGGAAGCACATGATTCTTGCCTGAGCAAGCAGTTCAAGTTGCTACCTAGCATTAATACTCCTGTACCACTGAAGGCACTCGGTGAAGTTGTTTTGGGTTTCAAAAATGAAATGCATGTGGAAGGGAGGAGGTTAAAAGAGCTCTCCTACAGGAAAGCTGGGAGGGGCCCTTTGTCGGGGTATAGTGATACAAGGAGTAGCAGTTTTAAGCTGAAAGAGAGGAGAATTAGACTAGATTTTAGGAAGGAATTTTTTCATGTGAGGGTGGTGAGACGCTGTCACAGGTTGCCCAGAGAAGCTGTAGGTACTTCATCCCTGGAGATGTTTAAGACCAGGTTGTATACGGGCTTTGAGCAGCCTGATCAAGTGGAACGTGTCCCTGTCCATGGAGGGAGGGTTGGAACTGAGTGACCTGTAAGGTCCAACTCAAACTGTTCTATGATGCTATGATAATTTCTTAGAAGAGAGAATAGGTTGAGTAAAATTTTATTGTAGAGTGGAAAATGTAGAAGTGTTTTAGAGACAATTTCCACTCTGAAATGACTGAGGGAACACAAGGTTTTGAATAACCGTCCTTGCTGCCAGTGGCACATTTGATCTAAGGGAATCTGTACGCTCCTAGATGTTAAGGAGCCTACACAAGAGAAGTATTTTAAGGAGCAAAAGGGCAGATAGCATTTGTGATTCCCTCTTTGTTGATAACCTCAAAAAGCAACTCTCTCTTCTTATGCTTTGAGCGTCCATTTCTGACTCTTACATGTAAGACTCACTGAAGACTGGTGGTGTTTCTCTTCTGCTCTGTTAGAAGGCTGGAATAAAAAATAAATTAGCAGCTTTGGCACTACATATCCAATGATTAAAAACTTCAGAGTGACTTAGGTGTTCTGTTTGTTGCGGAATAATATGACATAATATTTAGTATTTTAGTTTAACTTATGTTCGTTTAGTAGAGAGAGAGCTTTTCTGTGGGCACGTTTTTTCTTATATAAGGTATATGTGCATACATTGTTATTTTGCTGGATTTAAAAAAAACGGAAGGGTTGGCTATATTTGATTTTATAAGCTTTTAAGCATCCAAATTATGTAATGTAACCTCTTGTACTTTACTGCGAGGATATGTAAGAAAGTAGGAAAGAGGTGATGATGGACTGAGATACTGCCAGACACTGGGGGAGAAGGCAAGAAGTGTTAACATGTTGCAGGAGGTAAAAGGACATCAGTAAAGGGACACAAGAAGGCAAGTGACGCTGTCAGAGCGGCAGAAGGGTGGGTGGATTTTTGACAGGAGGATTTTGCCTAGATTGGAAATTGGTAATGAACTGAGATGCAGAGAGGCCACCGAGGAAGCAGTCGTAGTGGTGGATAACTAAGGCGTGGGTAAATATGTTAGTAGGAGGAATGGATGTTAAAGGTATTTCTTAGTGATGCTGTAGGGAATAAAGTGGCATTTCACATCGGGAAGACCGTGGAACAATAACTGAGTTTGTGTGAAAGTCTCCGATTACAAGGCTGAATGGTCGTAAAGATAGTACTGTTGTCCAGCGCAACAAAGACAAGACTGGAAAAAACATTAAGACCTCCCATATTTCAGCTTTCAGTGATGGGATCAGTAAGTCCTGTGCTTCCAACAAAGCGTAGAACTTTGCCTTTGGCCTTTATTAGTTGCTGTAAATCATTGTGTCAGCCTCCAGAAGTGATGGGGCGTTGTTAGAAACCTTCCTGTATTGAGAGCATCTCCCTTGGGTAAATTCCAATGCAAAGAGAGATTAGCTATGTGTGCATGAAGTATCCTGCCTATTTTCTGTGCACAAATAGAAAGCGAATTCCAGATCTGTCAGTCAGAAAACTTTACAAATGCACTTGTGGGGAGAAAAAAAGAAACAATCTTTCATTTGGAGCGTACCTTGTGTTGTTGCTTTTGAATGCAATGAATAAATTGTTGGAGGCAGAGCAGAGATAGTGAGCAGTGATACCGACGTCTGGCTTGCTTTTAAAAGTCTCTTTGGGACAGTGTTGTAAAGCTGCACTGTGATTTGGAGCCTTCTTAGGTACTGTCCTTTCTTCAGTTGAAACATCTGAGTTATCAGGCAGTGACAGAGCCTGAAAGGAGAGACCAGGAGAGGAACAACTGGAAGTGAACTTCTGTTTGGAAATGCTCGGGCTGATAGAGAAGAAAGCTTCTGGGTCAGGGAGCGTGTGTGTTCTTCAGCAGTGGTCTGAAAGGAAGGGTGAATGTAAAACCTGTCTTGGCATTGTGGCTACTTTGCAGTTTAAACTCGCTGAAAACTTGTAGAAACATTAATCGGGAAAGGCGATGACCCCTGACGCTGAGGACAGCATGTTTAATTCCTGTTCTGTACCTTGGTCCCTTGTAGCACAAATATCTTAGCTGAAGGGAGACATTCAAGTGATAAATGGGATGCTGCAGTTGTATTATTGGCTCTTCTTTCTTTTAATTTGGGGCAATGATCATGTATTGCTTTTCCTTTCCAGCTCATTATCAGTGAAGTCATGATGGTATTTCAGTTTCACCATCTATCTCCCCAAGAAATCCCAGGAAAGGCATTTGTTCACAACTTTATATAGGTTTTTGGTCACTTGCAAAATGGTTTGAATAGAAGTAGGATTAGATTACGTATATGTGAAATAGGGTTTTACTGTCACAGCAATGCTGGCTAGTAGATTTGGGGTGTGCTAATAAATCATCACACTGGGCTGTGGCAGTGATGCTGGAGGCTTCAGTCAGTGACTCGCATGTGGTGCCCTCCTGCCACTTAAGACTCTCTAAATTATGTGTGTTGTCCACTGAGGCTGGTAGACGTGACACGGGACAGCTTGTCCTCCTCAGCTGGCAGATGAAACATGAGCAAGGTCACTCAAAATGACACTGGACTACAGATAACTGGATCAGACCCTACGTGTTCTACAAGTCCGGAGTGTCTCCACTGAAGCCAGTGCAGTTACTGCTGCGAAGGGAAGAACGAGATTCTCACTGGGGCTTGCTCAAAGGCAAATTACACTGTTTTGCAGTTATGTCTTCCATGTGTTTTCTCATTTTAAGATGGACATAATTGGGCAATATGATTGTGAATTATCTGTGCCATCCGAATAGAGAGTGAGATTGCTTGTTGTCATGACAACAAAAGATGGTGAGGTGTTTACTTGAAAGTGAGTTCTGCACAAGCCTTCACATCAAGCTGTGTCTGAAGATCGGTGTTTGAAGAACTATCCTTCAAGGAGAGTCCATTCCTCCTTTAAAATATTTGCTGTATTTGTGCAGTATTACACCAGGATATATGGAAGATGACTTTTTGAAAGCTTAACCCAGGACAGAGCATATGCTTTTATTTTCAAAAGGCACTTTTTAGTTCGGTAATGGAAATCCTACCTAGACTACAAATAGCAGCATATGGAGAAGCCAGCCAGTCCACTATCTGCTGTTTATATAAAAGGAGTTTGTAGCGAAGAGACTTCCTTTTAAAATGAATCATATGGTAACTCACTTTTATAATCCTTTAATATCTTTTTGGCTTTAAAAGGTATTTGGGTTTAAGAGCATGCTTTGTGATATTAGTTTTATCTCACTGAGCTTTCTTTCATGTATAAATCTGTGCTGAGGCAGAGGAGATATTATTTATTAATTCCTTGGAAGTGCCTTTTATAGAATGTGTACTGAAAAAGAAGTGTGTATTTGATATTCAAATGGGGCAAACTGCTCCTCTTCTCTATGAGTATATACGCGATGTATAAAACAAATTGTAAGTGCTGCATATCATTAGTTACCTGATTGCCTTCTTGTTTTAGTTATCTTTTAGTATACTTTCAGCTGCTTACTGTCCAGAGAGGTCTTCATTGCATTTCAGTTAAGTTTATGAAGAAGATACATTTGGTTTTGTTCTTTTAATTTAAACAGAAAACATTAAGACTATCAAAGAGATACGTAAGCTGCAATAGCCAGTAATATTATTTGGAATTCTTCATTCATAGGTTTGGTTTCGATAAATAGATATTAAAGATAGTAGTTTATGTAGCACACATTTGTATTTTAAGTAGTTGTGTTTCTACAAGTATATAATTGTACTTAAGGAAGCTAGAGAGAGAGAGGAGTAGGGAAAAAGTTGATGAGAATGTTTAAATAGGACTTGCAGTTCTTGCATTATAAGAAAATCTAGATGAGTCATTTTTTACATATCTAATTCTTCTATCTAAAATTAGAATTGGAAATGAAAAAGTTTTATTAAAGCTTTAATACATCTGAAATCAGGGTTTTTGTTGTTGTTGTTTACAGCATCTGACTCGACCGTGTTATGGCCGAGGAGTTGTGGTGTTGCAATCCCAGTTTAAAAAAAATACCTATGTCAGAAACAAATTGGGACTTTCTGAGCCAGGTCAAGACCTTGAAAAGTCAGATCTTTAGTCAGCCCTCTACATCTGTGCTTGTCTCTTACATATTTCAAGTAGTCAAAATAAGACAACTTGCTGCTTTGAGTTGTGCAGCATGGGAAATACTATTTAGTTACATATTTCAAGGAGCAATAATAGATCAAAGATTGGTGTCGAAGGCTCCTGAGGCTAATGAGAGGGGCAGTATCACTGATAGTGAGGAAAGGAACTGGAATAAGGCCAGAAAAGACAAGTGGCATAACTGGATTTGTCAGACATTTGTAAACACCAATGGCAAAACATATATTAATCATCTGTTTTTCTTGCAAGCTTAAAAATTGTGAACTTGTGCCAGTTTTCTGTACCACTCTTTTCTGGTGTCATACCTGATGAGTTAACTATAACTCATTTCCTCTGTCAGTGAGACCAACTGGCTATGTTGATAATCTGCCGCATGTCTAGCACTGGTGCTCCCAGATCCTGCCTCCTCCACTGACTCCACATGTTGGTTCTGATTGGAAAGTCTCCTTGGGAATTAACCGTGTAAACCAGAGACCAGGTTCTGGCATCTCTGTCAAAGGAACGTTGGTTTTATGGGGTGCACAGGGACCTCAGTGTTACTGCGTTTTCTTTTGGGTACCGTGCAATGCTGCTGATCTGGATTGTCTCAAAAATACTGGAGTTGTTCAGGGAGTTGTTGGACGTGTGCATTGATAAACGTATCCCTCAGACTATCAGGATGTGGGTTATGCCTAAGGCAGTATATTATGTGACAGAAAATAAAATTCTGGGACTGTTGCTACACAAGACAGCTTGCCTCCTTACAGTACTCATGTCTCTCTTGCATGTGCCCTTCAGTTCCTCGAAGAAGCTGAGGAAAGGACACGTGGTCCATCCCATCTACCGTCTCTTCCCCTTCATATTTTATTCTCTGTTCCATGAGCGTGAAATTTGGAGAATAAGCTCTCTGTTGGCCAGCTGATGCTCGACCAGACATAATTTTTCATAGTCCTCTGGAGCCCACCTTGGATCTCATTTGCTTGGAAGTGGTGCCATTGATTTTAAGTCTGTTATATGGTAAAATTGTGGAGTAGGGAGCAGCTTTGTTCTTCCTGTTGATAGTAAGCCTGCGAAGCAAAGCAAGATGGAGAAATCTAATATAGTCTTTTCTGAATTCTAATATGTCCTCTGTACAATGGACAAAGATCTGTACAAGCTGTACATCACAGCTGTGACGTTGGGCAGTAAGCAGAAGAGGATTATCTCTTACTTTCTCAGCCGGGAGTAGCAGCAAAGATGTGTCTGAACTTTGTAATACATTGGTTTCCAAGAGAAAGTTGAACAAGTCAAGTGTTGGAGTGATGGTACCTGTACACACATTGCAGTGAGTGTCAGCCCTTCATGCTGCTCACGTTAAATTTTCAATTTTTTTTCAGCAGTACCTGTGTAGATTGACAGTCATCCAAATGTGGAAAGGAAGGGGTTGGCAAGAGTTGTAAAAGAAGAGTGAATCCAGTGTAGCCAGCAAGTTAACTCCATGGATAAGAGATGTTTCATTGTCTCTTTTTGCCTTGCAGGAAGAATGCAAACAAATACTGGCTCGACAGAAATCCAGTTCACAGTCTGATTCCCATGATGATGAGATTTCTCCTCCTCCTCCCAACCCAGTGGTAAAAGCCCGACGCAGGAGAGGGGGAGTCAGTGCAGAAGTGTACACGGAGGAAGATGCTGTTTCTTACGTCAGAAAGGTAATGCTTTGCCATCTATCTAGTCCTGAGATGTACAGGACAACTAAGTGACTCATATTTTACTCACAACTTGAAATCATGGGTCATCCTGTAGGACAGTGTTCTTATGCTGGCACAGGCATACTTGACCGTCTTCTACACACTCAAATCCTTTTGCTATCTCCTTGATGAAGTATTTTCCCCATCAAGGATGCTTCAGCATTCTCTGTTCTTCTTGAGATGTGCTGCTTAAAGTGTTTTCCACTTTAAGAGAGTGGGTAATTCTCAGCCATTTTCTTGATATTTGGACTTCAGCATCTTCTGAGTCTTGTCAGAACCTCATGGTTTTGGAAAACAAGCCTTTTCTATTGCTGCATTTCCTGCTTTTTTTTCCCCAAAAGTCACTTTTAGCTTAAGTTTTTTTTTTAACTGAGGTCATTTAGGTTCCCTAGACTTTCAGGCACATGGTGCCCATGTTGATTGTGTCCCACTGAACCTACATTTCTGTGATTTTATGGGACCATTGTCTTTGAAGAAATGTCAATCCCAAATTAGGTAATTTCAGTAGGAACGCTAATTTGGGCTTCTATTTTTTTTTAGCTGCCTTTTTCACAAAACTACCTAACTATATTGTATCATTTAAATCTTAATAACCCTGTATATTTTTTTAACTGGCCAAAGCTTTCAAAGGTTATTAAAAGACAGGCATTATAGTAGTGTATGTCATATTTGTTTAGGGAGTGAGGCTAAAAATGTATTTCATAAGGTTGACAGATGCTACTAATGTGCTTTTGTGCATGCCTGGAGTAGCTTTAACCCAAAGAGCTTTTTTTTTTATGGGAATACGTTTTGTCAGTCACTGTTTTTTGGCAGAATACTTTAGCCGTTGCAGTCAGATGTGCTTTTGTCATGCATTTATGATCCACTGACTGCTCTGGGGATTTCTGTCCCGAGGAACAAAGAATTAAGAGAGCCTTTCATCTGAAAACCAAGGATGGAAGAGTATTCTGGTGGCAGTTAATTCTTGCAAGTATACAGTAAATTTTAGCAATAGTGTAGTCAAGCTATTGATGCACTACACTTAAAAAAAACTTGCATGATAACTTAAAAGCCACTTTCAAACACTTTTCTTTCTGTGCAGTTTGCTATAGCCCCTTTAAAAACTTCATGAAGAGATCACATTTGTTGTTGCTTAATATGGACTGCATCTGACTCTTCTGACAATCAAAGAGAATATTCCTTCCCACACCCCTGAGTAATACTTCTGGAACCTGAAGTTAAATTTTTCTTCCTTTTTCAACAGTGATGCCAATAAGCCCTAACAGTAGAATGGGTTGGCAAGAGCCAAAAGCAATATGGATCATATTCTGTGTGTTTTGTGATCAGGGTTGTTACGATTTTAATTTCCTAGGAAATGACTGAGCTTAAATAATAATAATTTAGGGGATGGTTTCTTGTCAGGCTACAGATACTGCAAGGAATATAGAGCTCGCACTGGGGAGGGTTTGTTTCAGTGCTTTGTCTTCAGCCATCAGCAAATGAATCCCATAGTGAATCCCATGGACGTGTGTTTGTGACAGAGATTTCTAGAATATAGTAATAAAGGGAGACACTGAAAGGACAGATTATGAAACTAATTTAAAAGTGTAAAAAGCAAGACAAGGGTTGTGTTAGGCTATTGCAAACAGATGGATTTTCAGATAGTAGCCAGGAAGAGCCATTGGCTTGAATTCAGGAGTTGGATAGAAACACATCTGAGTCATAAGCCAATTTAAAGGATCCCTTGAAGGGGTGAGCTATAGGTTGGGTAGTGCTAAAGGCAGCACACTGAGTTACGTCACTGGAGAGAAAATCAAAAGAAGTTTAGCTTTGTGATTTGAGCAAGCACCTGGCATGTCTCCATTCTAAGAGGTGCAAAAGATCTCTGTGGAGAGTTATTTCATTGCTTCATTCCTGACACTAGAGAAAGCAATATTTGTCAACACATCTGACATAATGTGTATTTATCAACTAACTAAGAATCTTGCTGTAAAGAGGGTTATTGGCTTGAACAGAACATTCAATGATTACTTGGAAGTGTGATACAGGAAATGGTCAAGAGTTTCTCCCTGACATTTGATTTCAGTCCGATGCCCAGTTACTATGACACCCAAAGAATCTTTCTTTTGATTTCTGTGTCCCTGCCCCAACACACCCATTGTGGTCTCTGCCTTGTGACTTTCATAGCTTTTCAAGGCTAGTCTATGCTATCCGTAATCAGCCAGAGAGGTTGGAGTTGAATGTTTTTGTGATTTCATTATCTGCTCTCTTGGCTCATCAGCAGTGAGCTTAACAGCGAGGGTGTTCTTAATAGAGCAAAGGTTCAGGACTGCAATTCGGTCCAGGCTTTATGTGTAGGATAAAGACCAGGAATAAAGGGGCCAAATGCTCATTTTATTTAACACCAAGGGATCTAAACTTATGGTTAAATTAGATTATATTTCTCTCCGATACATATATGCTAGACATAATTTAAGTAGCCTAATGACTACAGCAGTCAGTATAAGTTATATTTGAAGCCAGAGTTTAACTTTAGATCTTCACAGGTCAGTATTTTCCCTTAAAATAAATCTAAATAAATTCTCTGTGAGAAATAGTTCTACATCAGTTTTCCCATTCGAGATATCCTTCTCCGCTTGGATCGGTATCTTGCCGTGCCAGAATGAGGAAAAGACACTACCTACACATCAGCATACGTAGTAACTCAAATAAGACAGGTATGTTATTTCTAACGTAAGAAAATGTGAGGGGTAAATGCCCATTATCAGACCTTTTTTGTGTAGTAATTAAAACAAGCAAATGGGTGTTGATTTTTCAGGTTGGAGTAAGGTTTAATAAACACTTAAAAATTTGCTGGGCTTAATTCTGTCCCATTATAGTGGAACTATTAAGGAAAATCACAGTACTAAAGTCAAAAAACATCTTTTATGAATCATAGTCTTGTTACGGATGTCTGGTGTCTCCCTGATCACAGTGTCTCTGACTGACAGAATAAGATGCTTGGCAAATACGGAGATACAGTGTGTTTACTAGTATCTTACTGAAATGCTTATCAAAATGGAAAGCCTAACTTGCAAAAGTCTTAAAAAAGAACTTCACTTAATATGAAAACATCTGCTGAGTTTCAGCATGTAGAGTAAATCATCTGCAACAGGACTTTTGCCTTCTCTCCAGTTAACAAATAAAGATGCCTCGTCATTCTCAAATGCAAGTCCTTGCTTACCGTGAAGCAAAGGCACAGGATTTTGACCCAGGTAGCACCATTCCTTGTACTACAACCAGTACAGAAAAATATGGTGTGACCAACACATTTTCACATTTTACCTAAAGAAATGTTGCTCGTTCTGTAGTTTTAAAAATAGATTGCTTCTGATATTGTTTGTGGAGGAGGAAGAATATGAAGTATGTTTTCCTCAGTCCAAGAGATCTGAAAGAAGACTACATAGCTGCCAGTGCCTGCTAATTATAAAATTTTATGGATGTCCTTCTCCTCACTCATCCTGGATCTTATGTTTCTTTCCTGGTTGTCATACTGAGAACATAATTTCTTATCCTTACACTATCAAAACTGTAATTTATTACTTTCTTAGTGGCTTTATATTACAGTCTAAACCTGTCTCATTATTTGAAATCAAATTGTATCCTTTATCTTGAGCAGTGGAATTTTCTACAGATTTCAAGATCTATGAAGAAATACAACCAGGATGTTATTACCCTTCATTCTTTTCTCTACAGGTTATTCCAAAGGACTATAAAACTATGACTGCTCTAGCAAAGGCCATCTCCAAGAATGTGCTCTTTGCTCATCTTGATGACAATGAACGAAGGTATGAGGTACTTTATGATTTAAAGGAATTTATAGCTTGACGTAGGGCAAGAAATTAGATTAAATTTTAACTGAAGGATCAGAAATACTCTCACTAATGTATTTGAGTCATAGTAGATGCACACATGCGCGCACACACTTATGGTATTATGACAGAGGGTAGAATCACAAGCTAAAAAAGGCCAGTGACAAGTTAGAATGTATTCATACATGTTCAGTATCTTCAAATCAGTTGTGCCTGGTGATCTTTATTCTAAGTTACTTAAGGAATTGGTTAAAGCAATCTCAGAAGTATTCGTAGGTACTTCTGAGAATTCAGGGAACACAGGTCAAGTGCTGGAAGAATGGAAAGAAGCAGCATAATATCTATAAAGAGATAAGAGAATGGCAGGTAAATTATTTTGTTCTTTGAAAAACTAGAACAAACAAATTAAGTGTAAGCACCTGAAGGAGACCAAGTAGTTCAGTAACAGCCAGTGTGACTTTTAAGTCTTGAAAATGTCTTTACAACTGAGTAGCAGGTCTTGTAACTAGGGAAGGCACAACCGAAAGAGCAAACAGCTTGACTACTGATAATCTTTTCGATATTAATGCATATGACAATTTCAGAGAAGTATACATAGTCAGGAAGGACACCTTTATAACGGTAAGACCATTTTCTAGTTTTGGTAGTTCCCTGAAAAACTATGTGAACTGTGGTCTGAACATTAGTCGCTAACGTTAAGCTGTTTTGAAAATTCTAATGCTTTACTGGGATATCTAAACAGTTGGATATGCAAGACATGGTGTTGGAAAGAATTCAACTGGAACACAGTGTCCAGTTTTGGGCACTGCTCTTCAAGAATAAACAGTTGGATGAAGATCAGGGAAGAGCAGTGGGAATGATCACAGATCTAGATAACATCACTTCAGAAGAAAGAATGGGATTGGTTGGCCTACAGAGGAAAAGTCAGGGGCAGAAGGACACGATAATAGCTTGTAATTGTGTATGAATAATGGTATATGAGGAATAAACTGCCTTGTGTGCCAAAGGGTAAAGAATAACAGATTTGAAATGAATCAGAAAGGAGTCAAGGCACTAAGAAGAGGTCTCTGACTGCTTGGGTAGGTTGTGGAGTTTCCACCACTTCAGGTCTTTAAGAAGAGGTTAGACTACGGTCTGCCAGGAATGACATAAGTAGGGTCAGTCCTGCCTTGCAGCAGATAGCCTAAGTAATGTCATGAGGCTCTTGCCAACCCTGCTTTTCTATGATTCTTTGGTTACAAAGGACAAAGACTTTGTCTACTCTGACGTTTTTAGTACTGGCAGAGCCTCAGCACTACAGTTCTTTGGTGGGGCTGCTCACATGCTTTCAGTCAAAGCATGTTCCAAGTGAGCAGATTTCACTCCCCTTTGCATGCATTTACACTGTTTAATTGCTTTGCAATCCCAATTATTGTAATATCACATTAGCATGCAGATTTCTGGAGTAATTAGAAGAGGATGAACTTTGCAAATTACTTCTAACTTTTTCACCCACAGCAGAGGATTCTTGTACAGAGTTGATGCAACAAGCACTGGAAGGGTAGGTTTTAGGGCTGGCAAAAAGAGATTTTGGTAATATGTTATCAAAGTAGGATGAGAAAGAAAAACTGAAGAAGTGCTTTTTGCACAGTACTGGTTGTACATCATGGTCATGGTCTTTCTTATGTTCCTCGTGTCCCATTTTCCTCTGTTGGCCAGACTGTCCTATTATGAATATGTGTTAGGAGCAAAGAGATATGCACAGATTCCCCTGTGTGCTCTGCAGATGGGTTGTAGACAATCTACTTTTGCAGTCCTCAAACTGTGGCTTGATGAGGTGTATGCTGCCTTTGCTGTCAAAAGATTTAGAAGCTTCTTGGTGTCTGGGTTGTGCATTGAACCATATTCAGCTATATGCCATCTTCCTTGCTCATTCAGGCCTCATGATGAGTGCAGCAAGCTATTCCTGACATTAAGAAAAATGGAACTCACAGAAGGACACATGCATTCTGCTTTTGCGGACAGGATTGTGATGAATGAATACGTTTTTCTGTCTTTGCATTTTACTGAGCTCACTCTTGACGTTGCTCTATTGCCCTTGTCTGATTTTGTTTATCAAATACGGAGAAGCCTGCAAATTGGAGCACACCATTGCCGTCATTTTGAGTTTGCATCTCGTTGATGTAGTTCAGTAAAGCATGTGGAGTTCTGTCCTCTTGCAGTAATGGAAGGGTAGGTGAGGAGCTTTTGTTTTCTGTGCTGCAGTGGTGGTGCTTATTTTCCTCAGCACTCTCTACCCTGAAGACGATATCAATGTTTCAGTTATTTTTTGTGGTGGATCATTTGCCAAGATATAGGAGGTGTTCAGGTGGGGAAAGGGTGGACTAGCAGGGCTTAGTTCCTCATTTACAATGGATTATTTACATTTTTCCTTCTCCTCTGAAAAGATACTTATGGTCATCTGCTCTGTGGCTGTGCGGGCCATGTGACCTGTGTTGCTCTTGCTGCTTGGCAGCTGTGAAAGTCCGTACATTTGACCCCTACTTACAAAGGCAGTGTGTATTATGTCTGTGTCAAATATTCCATGTGAATGATTAATTGCATAAGAAGTCATGCTGAATTTAAGTATCTTTTTGCACTGCTGTCTGAGATAGTTTTGTTCAAGTCTTATTTTAGATAGCATCTTTTCATGTGCTAGTCCTAAAAAAGATTTGCCATCTATCTCATGCACACACACATGCAGAGTCTCTGATGTAAAATGTCACTGAAAAGTGCAATAAAAGGAAAACTATAACTGCATCGGTACTAAAAGCAGTAGAGCTCGTTGTCAGCAACTTCTGCGAAAATTTTCATTTCAGGAGTTGTTAATTTTCTAAAGAACACTGCTGCTGTGCAAAGTGATGTGGCAGCACACTGTTTTCTTGTGAGACTCTTCCACTAACTTCAATAAGAGCCTGATTAAACTCTGGAGTAGGCTCGTGGTTCTCACAAAGCCGATGGCAAAATGCCCGTTATCTGAAGTGGAGATGTGCTCTTAACTGTAAGGGAGCTGCTGTTCTCATTTACGAAACGAGGAATGCATGGCTCTTTAATTGTTTTTGACATTGTGTACCTATTGTATATTTTATGTGCGTCCTCCCTTGCCTAGCACCACTCTGTTACATGCTCATTGACAACAAAACCTCTGATTTACATGCATTTATCACATGCTCGTTATCCAAAATTTTTTGAATTGATGAGAAACTGCTTTAAAAAGTTAAAGCAAAATCAAAGCTTCACAAAATTTATATCTATTTGGTTTAATAACTATAGTTTGATTTTGATCGTTTATTAAAGTATCACATATCTAACAGAAGTCACAGGCAGGGTAGATACTTATGAGCTTTGGGGAGCAGAGGGATGTTAAGGGGTTAATGAGCCTAATTATGATCTTGGTGGCTTAGTGAGTTGCAGAGAGGACATGGATATCTGTCAGTGTGCCAACCTTTGGGCTTATCCTTGTTTCTTGTCTTGTTATTAGCCCAAACTCAGCTACAGTCTTCTCAGAGTAGCCTCATGTCATATGTGCTCTCATGGGATTTGCTTCTGTGGTTGGGACGTGTGGCAAAGCCCTTTTACTTTGTTCAGGCTTGATGTATGTACTTTGCAGCTAGGATCTATTTAATGTCTGTGAAGTCAAGCTTGGATTTTAATAGTGCTGTCATCCTGCAGGTCCTTAGGCACATGTGCTCTAACTTCTCTCTCCTCCTTTCCCCACTCCCTGTGATGACTTACTGGATGGCTTTTGTCCACATGAGGTTTTTCCCCTTCATTCTGTATTTCTTCTGTACTCCAGTTCCTTCGTGACTCCATTCAAAAATGCTTGGAAGTCTGCTCAAAGGGTTTTATGAGGTGGGCAAGGGAGCTTGTCAGTCAAGCTCAGATATGAGGGCGGCAAGATGTTTTGGAAAAGCTTAGGTCATGCTGATGTGCAAACATGCAGAATCTGTGAAGATAGTCACCAAGAGAACGGTTTTCCCAGGTGGAGAGCTCTCTGAAGACCTGCTAGTTATCATTGTTGCAAGATCAGCAGCTTTATTCCTCTCTGGTCTTGACTTGGTGCTTATGGAAGCCTCACATACACATGCACAGTTCTTCAGACCAGCTGGTAGTGTGACAGTTTTGAAAGAGCTCCTTGCAGCACAGGACAACTTCTGATACAGATGGTGGCACTGTGCAGGCTAGGGACCCAGAAGAACTAGGAATTGCTCTGCAGTATGTTCTGCGATGAACAGCCTTGAGAGAAAACATCAGTGGAGCTGGACCTACGGCCAGGTAAGAGGTGTTCATCCTCTCTTCCATTACACTGGGGAGAAGTGAAATGGCAATATTAACTGTGAGGGATTTTTGCATTATAAGCTTATTTTTAAATATTTTTTTTGTAGATTATGCTCTTTGCAACAGTTTGTTGTTAGTGTTGCTAAATCGTTGTCTTAGGTGGCCGGTGCTGTAGATTCTAATAGCTGAATAAAGGCAAGAAGTTCCTTGCAGATCTTATTGTGATCTTGTGACTCAGGTTCATTCTGAAGATCATGAAGAGTCTGCATAAACTTCCCCCTTTCTTTTGTTCTGTGATGCTTGGAGTTTTGCATATGGGAGAAATCAGCAAGGCAGGGTGCGTTGCACTGATGCCCTCTCTGCTGTTTTGATTTTGTTCAGTCAGCAAGCAGTAAATGTTTTCTATCTGCACAAAGATAGAATTACAACCATAACTTGGCAGCATTTTATTTCCTTTCCCACTCTTGGATTTCCAGCAGATTAACATCCTGTAAGGCTTCCTGGTTGTGAAATGGTGTATAAAGTCAAAACTGGTGACAAGGGACTAGTCTCATTGTCCTAAAATCTTCTAACCTGGTAGTGCAGCTAGCAAGAGTTTTTCTGGGTCAGCATGAAATGCTGGAAAGCAGTACACCCATTTGGCTTTGGCATGATAGTAAAGAGGAGGGAAATAGAAGAGATTTTTAATTTTTCTTCTGTGCATAAAAAGAAAGGATACTTTTTTCATCATTTAATTGAGAGGATGTTCTGTCACTGAGAGGGGAGCAATGAGAAGATTCACAGGTGACATGCAGTTGGACCTAAAGCTTACGATTGTCAAGGAGGAGAAGGAAATAGAGCTGAAGCATAACTAGTGGGTGAGAAAGCAGGACTGAGAGCAGCAGGGGTGTCAGTCTTGGTGCCAGTGCTTGCCTGCTTTGCCTCCTTTACACCTAAGTATTGTCTTCAAATTCAGAAAACACATTCTTTATCCAGGTCAATAATGACCTGGGTACATTTTTTCAGTACAGGCATAATCTAGCATGAGAAAAGTGGCTATCCATGGCCAACAGATGCATTGTAGTTGTTTTCCTGTTGATCTTAAAATATTCTGGAAACTTCTGGTGATCAGTGAATTTCAAGGATTATTATTGCAGTTATTATTGCTATGAGCTTTATTCACTTCTGCATAATACCATGTTTTATTAAAGCACTGGCTCCAGGCCAGCTGGAAAGGCTCATACATGTGGAAGAAACCTAAGACGGCACCATTCAGGAGCAAGATATTTTAGAAACAGGATGCCACAGTGATGACATATTCATTACACATCCTGTATTTTCCTTGCATTTGTAACTTAACTCTGTTGTTAAAAAACAAACATAGACCTAGCTTCTGCCTGTGCTTTGTATATGCAGAACACTGCAAGAATAATTCCCTTTTCATGATACTCCAATAGTATTTCTGTATCTTCAGGAGTCTACGTTGTGCTAATACCATGTGGATGTTAAGGGGGGATGTGTGGTCTGCTTGCTGTAGGTGCTCAAAACACCTCAGTTAGGAGCCTCAGTACGGTTTCACCGTGGATTTAAGCCAAATTCTGAGCTGGTTCCAAAGGAGGAAATTAACACAGTGAGTGGCAGACCTTGGCTGCGTGTTCCTATTGCTCTCATGGCTGGGTTTAGCCAGATCAGCTCTCTGAAAAGTGGTCCTCCCCTGGAGGGTTAGTTTCCAGTCAGATTGGGTCATTCTTTGCACTCTCTACCTGGCTGCAGAAAATACTTTGGCTGGCTAAAGGGTGGTGGAGGAAACACGCAGCTGGGAGAAGAGAGCAGGGCAGGACCTTCCCTTTTTGCAGTAGCAGGGGCTGAAATAATAGTCAATGATAGTAAACCTGTGCCTTAATTTTCCTTACTAGTCATTGGACAAAGTCAGAAGATGGAAATAGGTGGTGTGAATACCTCTACAATGAGCTATTGCTCCTTGCCAAGGCGGCTAAAAATTTAAAGCTAAGCCGCTCAGAAGATGAGAGGTGAAAAAGAGATAAGACATGAGAGAGAAATTGCACATCAAGGCATAGCAGAGTTGGGGCAGAGGGCTTTGTTGAGTCAATAACATGGCTTCCTTGGGTTATATTGGGATGTTCTGTGACCAGAGAGTTTAATGTGTTTCTTTCCCCTCCTTCTTGGGAAAGAGAAGGATGATAGCATCGTTCCAATCCAGTTTGTGCAGGGTGCACGGCAGGGTGGGCTGCTTTGTAGAGGTGTGAATGTCCCACCTGTAGTGGAACTCCAGGAGGGGGTCAGCAGACTGAGGTAACCTGGGGAGATGTGTATATACAAGTTATAGGTACATGGAATAGATTGGGTACTGAAGTGACTGGTGCAAAGTGTCTCTGTGTGAAAAAGCTTTTTACTGATCAGCATATTAGATGATTAGCCTGTTCTTCGAATTCTGCTTGCAAGCAACCATTCACCTCTCAAATCAATCAAGGCACGGTATACAAAGCTCTCCCTCTTTGGATAACACCAGGATGTTTTCCAGGTAAACTGCTCATCAGTTCAGCGTTTCTTTGTGCCTTTTATGCCTTGTTTATGGCCTTGATTCAGTGTGATTATTTAAAAGAGCGTGTTTAACTGTGAATTGTTCCATTGGCTTATTATGAATGTCAAAGGAACTCTTCATGTGTTTAAATGGAAGCACATCCAGTCCAGCTGAATCAGAGCTTGCCAATGAGGAATACTACTTAAACTTGCAACAGTTACGGATTTTTGAGACAACTGTCATCTGGCAGCAGAGATGGAAATGAAACCAGGTAGAATTGCGCAGCCGTTTGGCAAAGAAACGATCCAATTCTCCATTCAAGGATTAGCCATGAATTTAACACTGACTTTGTTTTCCAGTTTTCCATCACATTTACCCAAGAATTATTGCCTTTAATTACCATTGTGGTGCCTGCAGGCAGCAGTCTTTAAATTAGTTATGCAAAAATTCTGCTCCCAGCAGTTGTCAGGAGAGATTGTATCTGCTTTAGTATCAAGCCCTTACAGCAGCCTGACCGCGTACAGACTTGGTACTAGGGATGTACTTTTTGTGATGTCAGTTTTTGGCCTGGTACATAGTTTATTCTCTTAAACTAAAAGCACACACATTTGGTATTTATGGGTATTTTTATCTTGAGAAACAAATACTGTCAGTTTGTAGCATTTTAGAGGTTGTGATTCAACCTCAGTGTTTTGTTAGACAATTTATATTCTTCATCGCAGATACTAGCGGCGCCATTCCTAATGGTAGTTATTTTTAATTCTGCACAAAGTAGTGGTTTCGTATGGACAGTATGTCACCCATTCTGAAAAACAGAGTTAAAGCAGAGAAGGAATTTACATAAATCCTTTTTAGAAAAAAAAAAAAGCCTGAGACAAATAGTATTGATGCATGCTCATGAAAAAAAATCTTGATTCTAAACTTATCTCTCTCTATATATAAAATGGAAAAATTAAGACTACTGCAGAATTTAATAGGCCTTGCAAAATCTTTCTGCCACTGCAGTATATATGATGTCTTTTTGTGCTTCTTTACACAACAATTAGCTGGCAATCATTCTGAAAATGCGTTACTCAATGCTAAATCTTTCCAGAATTAAACGTAAAGGTTGAATAAAAGAACATCCACTCTTCTCAGCAAATCTTTGTCTTCTGTGCCAGAGCAGCTGGAAGCTTGTTGGGAGCAGTAATTTGTCTTTGTGCATGGACGAACAAGGGTTTATTTCATTTAAAGCTCTATAAAACGATGCTTCCTTCCTCCCTGCCTCCCCACCCACTCCCAGCCCTGCAGGATTGTAGGTAGCCTGTCAACAGTTACTCCTACTCTAAGAAGTCTTCATTGGGTGACTGAGTCTGCAACCTTGCTTGGCTTAGAGAGCCTGCAAGTCTTCAAGTGGGTGTATTAGTGGTATCGGTACTGGAGGGTCAACTGTATGATTAAGTTGCTTAGTTATGCATTTAGAAGAGGATGTTCAACAACCTTAAGGGAACTAGATATTCATGTTGATTGATATATAGTGGGAAGTGAACATTTAGCTCCTATCAGGTTCTCTTGAAAATCCCTGTCTTCTGTTGTGAATGGATGGACCTCTGCATTTCCATTACGAGGTGACATCTGCTTAGTAACACTGTGTTTGCGAAGACAGAAAGAAAACGACCTTCAAACAAAATATAATATATAGTACTGTGAGGTTTAGTGGTCAGTTTTTTTCTTTACAGGAATAGAAGATCCAGCTCACCAAGCAGCTGAAATTTCTCTGTCGTTCCTGTGCACTTAATAGAAATACCGAGTATAAATTATTTGACTATTAGGCTGCTAGGTCTGTTTTCATCAAAAAAAGAAAAATCTGAAACCAAACAATGATTTAGTTCTTGTTTTACAAGTTCCTTACTAAAGACTTTGACCTGAAGTATATTGCATCTTGTGAGGTAACAGCTGGTCTATCATTGTCTTTGGGAAAAAGTAACAGTTGCTAAGATTTCAAGAAACAAAGATGGTCTTTGAATCAACTGGAACAGCTGTAAGGGACTGACACACCATGCACTGTCAGCTGCTAAATTCAGATGTTCAGACTGCCTGAAATGGGATACTTTAACCCTTTGGCACCATCAGATTCCTTTTCTGTCTGTTTTTCCTTTTTAAAAAAGCCAGAAAAATTAATTCGGATTTCAGTTTGCCTTCTGATTTCAGAAATAAAAGACAAACCCACAATACTTGCTTTTTTTGTAAGGATTTTATTTTTTATATTTATTTAACTTCTGACTTATAACCAATATGAAGACATGTTTTTTTGACAGATGAAAAAGTATAACGCGTGCCTCTGTGTGGTGTGTTAAGTGGAAAATATAATAGTATGTATCCAGAAAACAGTGTCAGATGCTATTATAAAGTATTCAGCATCTTCCCAGTTTTGCATGTGGGGAGTATTTAGTTTAATGAAGCAGAAGGAAGATGAATTGATCATATCTAGTAAGGAAAGATGGAAGATAGCAATGGTCTCTTTAACAGACAGAGGCACATGAGATCTAAAAGCTGGTGGCTGAAGTTGGGCGCATTCGACTGGAAAAGTTTAGTTTTTAATTTTAGAGTAATGGGGGAACCGATCCATAATTTGAATTAGCTCGGTATGTGGCAGATTTTCCACTGCATGAAGTCTTCAGATCAAGCTTGGCTCTCCGCTCTTGCTGGTTCTTGCAGCACTTTCTGAAGTGCTCCAGAATATCGTGGGTTGGGGTTTTTTTGTTTTTTTTTTTTTTGTTTGTTTCAAAGATGGCAAAATGTGATGACATGAAAATTTATTTGACTAAATGTAGAGTCAGCAACCATCTCTTGTGAACAAAAGGCTTGTATGACTTTGTTATGCCTGAAAGCCAAGCTGTTACAACTTGGAGCCTGACTGAGTTTTGGACCCCTGAAATAGGCACATATTGTGTCTTGCTGAATTATTATTTTAGTCCAATTACAAAGGATGGAATAGTATTCAAGAGCCCATGAGATTTTGTAGTCTGTTAGATAGCATCAGGAAAGCTGTGGTTGCCTTAGCATCTACTCATCTGTTAACTCTCAGTGCTGCACTGCACTTTATTTAAAAGACTCATAAGAAGACTTTGCTGCTATCTTTGAAATGTTTCTTCTCTTCCCTAACACAGTCACACCACGATCATAGGAGGTCAATGGGAATTACTTCTTAATATCAGAAACAGGGCTTGGCCTTTTGACATCCTAATAATTCCCAGAACAGCCAACTGAACCTTCACCTTGACAGACTGAATTTGCTATTAAAATATTGTAGTGGTGCCCTGATTCCAAGTCCTGGCAGTTTCATCACCATGCTTGACCTGTGTTCCTTGTACAGCTCCTTTCAGCAATGTGGTTACAACATCAGTGTGGATTTATCTTTGCTTTTAGAAATTTGGTTTAAAATAGTGATTTGACATAAGTTGTGTTTTGTCCAAGTTGACTTGCTGTTCCGTAATGGTGTGTTGCGTGGTATGTTTTCTCTCTTATTAAATCCTGTGCTTTTACTAGAACTTATTCCCTGGAATATGAAATTATTGCTCTGTTATTAGAACATAGGGTTTGATTCCTTGACAGGCTGACGAGCGCTTTGCAGCACGTTGCAGGAACAGCCCTTCCTAATCAAAATTGTCCTCAGCCACGTCAGTCGCTTTACCCTGGTACTGAAATAAAGCTGCTTAATTCCTTGGGCAATGTGTTATGGCATTTGGGATTTAGTGCTCTCTTTTTCACATGCACCCCACCCTCTAATACTGACACATGGCTTTTTAATGACTGATCCCTTACATACACGTCCTAATTGAGTTCTTCATAGATTCCAACATCTATCAAGTTTTCTTGGCCACATTAATATAGGATCATGGTCATCTGACTCCTGGCATTGTTTGGGAACTAGTAAATTACATTTAGACTAGAAAGACAATAAACCTACTAATCTGTCACATGTTGGAATCTTTCTTATCTAGCTCTTAGGTGTTGAGATTTTCTCCTTCTTCTGGTTTAGGATTTTAGCCAAATTCAGCACTTGAAAATTGATCTTCACTTTAAGGTGCTCACTGTAGGCTCTTTTTAATTGCCTGAGCTTATGTCATTATATCAGAAAACCTAAGATTTCTTTTGCAGCAACTTCCTATTAAAACAGCTGCCTGATGAATATGTTTATTGTGAATGGGAATCATGTGCTTTTAGAATAGTTTTCAAAGGATGCTTTCATGGAAAACAAGGTTAAATTATGTGGGAACAATGGAGATTCTGCAAACAGCGATGGTAGGTAGTTCCTTTCTTCCTCCCAATATTTAGTGTTAGAAATCAGATTAGAGCACGAGAGGTACAGGGAAGAAAAGAAAACACAGAGTTATATTGTTCTTAGGCTCCGGAACATGTTCTTAAAGACCATGGGTGAAATGACGAACGATTCTTGCAAGGTTACATGGAGCTTAACTTCTCCACATTCCCCATTGCCTGGTTTATGCATTTTGTTTGTTTTGTTGCTTTGTTCTAGTGCCGTAGTGACACCCTCTGGCACTGACAGGCTGGTTCCATTGCCATTAGGGAACTCTTAAGCAGTTGGTGAGCAATCTCACTGCAGAGGCAGTGGCATGTCCTGTGCTTCCTTCCCTCTCAGAACTAAAAATCACCCATGTGAAGTTAATTAATGTTTTACATGAACATGATGGCTAATTGATACAAATTAAAGTTCAGTGTAATAAATAGTGTTCGGCAGCTTGAAAAGTCTCCCTTTGTACTTAAATTAATTTGTTTACATCAACTCTAAAGCACGCTTTTCTCTGCTGCAGTGCAGCCACTGAGCAAAGCCTTATAGATGCTCTGGCTATTGCATGGCTCAGACCAGAACAGAGGTGACTCATTGATCCATTCTACCTGTGAAATAAAACAGATTTTTCAAGACTGAAAAGCTTATGTGAGTTGGTTGCATACTGTTAATTTTGTATCTTGCATTCGTGATGCCTTTTTTTGTGCTGTTGTACATTGTGGGTCACAAAATGCAAACTTCTTGCAGCTGAATTTTTTTCCAGGTGATATAATGAGAAAAACTAGTAAGCTTTTGAGGCTGCTGGAACAGTGAATTGGGGTGACCAAAGCTTGGAGAAAGGTGGTAATATAAGTCTTATTAAAATCAAGGTATTGGAGAACACTTGAAGTTTTTTGTTTGCTCTGGGTCTATGTCTCGTTTTGGTAAGCAACTTCATGCACGTCCATAGAGCAAGGTGCTAATGCAGATCTACCTAAATGATCAAGTTGGGGTAAAACAGCTACCTGGCTGAGGCAGCGTGAGAACCTATGCTGGGTGCCTAACCTGGCTTCTCAGCAGCTTGACTTAACACAGACACAAAGGTTTTGCTGCTGGACTCCTTCTAGGGCTCAAACAAAGTTGAAAGATGTGTTGTTAGATAAACTTCCATGCATGAATGGGGAATGGTGGTTCTAAGCTAAAAACGTTAACAGTACCTATTGCTGTGACCCATAAGGACCTTGGAACAAAACCTCCCCAGTCCCATGGCAGGGGCCGAGCTGTCTGGGATGGGCACTGGGGACTCTGAGTTAGGACACAGACTTCTCATCCTCCTGAGGAAATATGAAGGTCTGGCTGAGCTTCAGAAAGCAGCCAGCGTTGTATCTGCCACCTGGGGTCACTGTGTTCAAGGTTATTAAAAAGGAGAAGTATAAAGTAACAAAGAAAATATAAGCAGCAAAAACATATTTCCAAACCCTAACCACCAGAGGCTAAAATTGAGATTGCCGTAAGTATACAAATTACTTGAAATTTTTATTGCCTGTGAAAAAATGAAGCCCTCTGTTTCAGTGTGTAAACAGAAGTCTGCTTAGAGGGATCAGAGATTTGTATAATGCAAGAGATGAACTAACACAAGAAAAGCATTCTCTCTTGTAGATGTTTTCTTACTGCATTTTATCTTAGCACTTCTACCTGTTGGTTCATACAGTGTATTACAACTGATTTTAAAGATCTTTGTGGCACTGTAATTTTGTGGTTGAGAAATTCTTCAGTGGTCTTGATGCTGATCTTGTTTTACACTGGAATTAGTGCACATGCCTCAGTGGCTTTTCATATTATTTACACACATGAGGTTATAGGTGAGTCTAGTGTATATTTTTAATCTGCACCTATCCTACAGAATTTCTTAAGTGTGCTAATATTTAAACCTTTGTCTCAGCTAACCCCACATGATATATTATGTACCTGCAGTACTTCTTAAAAGCACTTTAGCTGAATTTTCAAGCTGGCTAGGCTTAAAGTTGTCAAAATAGGTATTTATGTTAAAAATCTTCAGAATCTTGCTGTGGAGGTGCTGCATGGTGAATGAGAAAAGACTGATTTTGCACAGGGAAAAGAGCAGCTCCAGATGATGCAAATGCCACTTCAAACCCCATTTATTGTCCTAGTGGCATCAGCAGTGAGTATGCTGCTCTGAAGCTGGATGTCCCCAGTGCTCTTTGAGAGTTGTCCCCATCAGCAGCTGCAAAATTGCTGCCTAATGGTCTGCAAAAGAAAGTCAAAGCTAAAGCAGTAAGGGGCAGAAACTCTTTTCCCACTCTCACCAGTTCACAAGTTCTTTTATAAAGACCTATAGGTATCCAGAGAATGTATTTCTGCTTCAGTACCTGGCTACTCAGTGGCCTCCATTAGAGATGAAGAAGATAATTTACTTCTATGGAGTGCATCCTTTTTCGCCCTCAGCTAAATATTGCTGAAACTTCTAGATAATGAGGCTATAAAAGACATTCAGGCTGTCCTTTTAGTATGAAAAATTGGTAAATCAATATTTTGCCCCTTGTTTGTCGTTGCTATTTAGAAATAACGTTCATAAATTGCTTACTGCTTTTGTTGACATATCTGTGCATTTGATTAGAAAAGTATTTTAGGTATAGGAGAAGGACAATGGTGAAAACTTTATTGCATATAGTAGTGTTTCTTCTATAGCTGTTGCGAACAGAAATGATCTGTTCTTTGCAATACTGAAAGTTTGTTAGAATTGCCTTACTCTGCCTTTTCAAATGAACTTTGCATCACTGTCACTATCTCTAAAGTTACTTAGCGTCTTTTATAATTACATTGTCTTTAAAGCATCTCTAAGGACCATAGTTTAGTCCTATTATAATCAGTATTCTTTAGAGTAATTACTTATATTATCATGAGGTCAGAATCAGAACATTATGTTTTCATCTCTTATAGTGAGAAAGCTCCTTATAAAGGGAGCTACGTTGCTGTACATATAATTAGTACTATATGAAGAATATAAATTAACATGTTAGTTTTGATGGGAATGTTGATGAGGTTGGAAAGGCATCATTAATATGCTCAATAGCGCAAAATAATACTTCTGATTTTAGCTTCCTTTGCTTTTCCTTTCAGCTAGTTGAGCTAAAAATATGGCACAGCTGCTTTCCCTTTACACATGTGAAAATGCGCGCAATGTGAAGAGAGAGAATTTCAGCCCTTTGAGTGAGAAAACCCAGCGTTCAGTGCTGAGACACCAGGCTTATCGGCTGATCATGAGAGCAAACCAGGGGGGTCAGTGGTACCACTTGTCACTGCAGGGACTGGAGGGTTTGCTCCTCCTGGTGTAGCAAAGCAGCACGACTGCAGTGGGATGCAATGGGATGGGTTTTGTTACTAGTTGATTACGTTCAGGATAAATTACTAACTCTACTTGGAGTTGCTAACTGCACTTTTTCCTTCTCTGTGGCCCAAATTTTAAGCACTTGAATCTGAGCAGTCCCTCAAAAGCAGATTGTCTAGTCTGCGGTTAATTGCTGCTAATGGATCAGATGTAAGATGAAGGCAGAAGTAGGATGTCCTTATGGATGTAAATCAATACTTATTAATGATATCTAACCGTGTTAGGTCTCAGGAGAAAGGAGAATCCAGCTATAGGATCTGATCTGTAGCGTGATAGAAAGTCTGTGCAAGAGCCCAGTAGAAAGGATGAATGGCAGTGAAAAGCATGTGATGGAAAGCTTTGTGAAGTGTTTTTATATTAATAATAGTTGGCTTTTAAAAGGTGCTTTTTGCCTTTTGTGCTTTGGGGTTTTTATTAAGAAGGGTGAATAACCATTATCTGTGTTGAACAATTTTGCATATCCTTTGCTATTCCGATTGATGAATGAATTTATGAAATGAGTATGTGATCTTGAAGGTGGATCTGTGCAGACAAGCCCTTATAATCTAGAGGAGCTTGGTAGACGTCAGTGGGAGCAGGAGGATTGATCGATGTTAAACTGTGGGCAAAGTAAAGGACCTATGGACTAGGAGCAAAGCAACAGAAAATATTGGTTAGGAGTTAATTAAATTGTGCTCTTATATAGCTCTTGTGTAAAACTAAATATGAAAGTCACTAATTAGTTTTAACAAATTCTGGGAGTGATCTGAACTTGGCTGCTTTTCATTGTTACTGGAAGTCTTGTATGAGTGCATTTCTAATGTGATTGAATTAATGTTTTCTTGTTACTGGAGTCTGCTTTTTCCTTATTTTTGTTGATTTAATATGCAGAATTATAATATTGCATTAGCACAACATTGCATAAACTGCAAGTATGTGACTTTAAAACCAGTATATTTCTGAAAATTTCTGAGGTTTCTTTTAGTTTTCTTAGTGTTTTTTAGTTCTTTGCTCTCTTCAGACCCTTGATAGTAGGATGACCCAGCTTTCCAGTCATAAAGGCATGAAAAATCAGCATGGTTAAAAGCTGTATATTAAAGCAACTTTTAAACAATTTGCTTTTCTAAATGACTATGAGAGACTCACTGTGTTTGCTCTCTCCATTGCTTGGCAAAATCCTTCTGTTGCACTTGGACATTTGGTGATTGGTAGGATATTGCAGTTACTTTTATTGAAAATTCAGAGTTTAACTCACAGGACATTTTTGGTTCCTGACTTACATGATTAATCATGATTTCTGGTCACCTTGGAATCTCTTCCTACCTCTATTCCCCTCATATTCACGGTGGTGCCACACTACCTTTCTCTCTTAAATCCCTCCGTTGTACATTCTGGGAACTTTCTTTTTTCCTTCTTTTCCCGGCTCTCTGTGCTGCCTTACGTCTCTCTTCCACGTTGCAGTTTCTGATTTATTTCTGACATCTGTTCAATTTCAGAAAAAAAAAAAAAGTCCATGAAGGCAATATGAAGTCCATTTTCATCCACATTCATCAATTAAAATCTGATATCACCAAGCCTTTTTATAAGTAACTTGACTTTTCAAAATGTATGTTGATAATACTTTATACCATTCGTTCCATATATATCACACTTCCATGTGGCAGATGAGGAGAGATGTTTCCGTGAGACTATATAAGTACAGAAATAAAATCCATTGACTGCACCCCAGTGCCACACTCCCTGTGTGTACGCTCACACTTACACACACATGTACATCAGTTGTTTCAAAAGATGAACCTGTGTATGAATATTTGATAAGATATAAACCTGAAGCCTGAAATCTGGGCTGATCTCTTGAGTTTTGGTTCAAGGCCAGATTCTGGAAAATTATTTGAGTTCTGATTCAGGCAAAATCCATTGAATATGTTTTTCTGGCCATATTTTTGAGAACAGCTGATCTCTTCACATTTTTTTTCCATTTGGGTTAGAAATCTCGAGAGAGTAACCAAGATGCCACTGACGAGAAGTTGCAACCCATCTACATGGTGCCATAAATTTTGGCATTTTCCTCTGGTGTGCCTCCAAGCTCTGGATGATAGATAGTGACATTAAGGATGGTAAGTTGAAGTTGCAAGGTGTTGCTTATTAGGTTTGAAAGAGATATAATCACAGGGCATTCTAATTTCTTAAGACACTGATTAATATAACAGCTACGGAGAAAAAACTGGCAGTGATTATGCTTCTAGGGAGTTTGCAGGATGGCTGGTTTATGCATTTTCTTTTACAGCCTACGCAGTTGGAGATAATTCAGAATCTTACTGTTTAAGAGTAAGCCAAGTATCTAAAATCTTGTGACCATATTTAGGGATGGTTGAAATGTTTTGGTTAAAATAGCTCACACTCCCCTACACATGCCCATACTTCTGTCCGGACTTCAGACCAGTGAAAGGAAGAAACAAGGAGACCTCAGAGATTTACTTTGCCTTTCTTTTAATCCATCAGCTAAGTGTTAGTGATCTCACACTGCTTATTCCAGTACCCAAACTCCTGCTTTCCCTCCTAACCTAGTGGAATCACCCAGTGCCCTTACCACTTTGTGTATTCATCCACAACTATTTTGATTTAAACATTAGTTGAAGCTGGAGAAAGATCTCGTGGCACATGGCACTGGTGTCTTCTGCATCTCAACCAACATGATCCTTGGCTATGCCAAGTAGGGTTGTCTCCTGGCAAGGATGGAGGAAAAGGGGGAAAATAGAGAAGATACGGAAATGATAACATTATTTGGGCCTTAAACCTTTTTTCTTGCTGTTCCACTTTCCCAGTTAAGTGTCATTCCCTGTCCATCTGGCATGTTTGTCTGGATAAAGGCTGTCTGCATCTCTGGTAGGAATGTGCAAAATGTGGAGAGGGTTAGTGCAGTTTAAAAATAACATTTATTAGCAGATAGATTAAAGGCTGGAGAAGGATATTTGATGGAACGGCGAGAAAGGCAGTCCCAAGCTACATCTGTAATAAAGAAGTTCTTACAGTAGTCTTCAGACAATCTGCTCCCAGTATGTACCAGGGCATACAGCATCACCCATGGCTGTGCCAAGAGTCTGAGCTCCACACTTCTCCTGATACTCCATAATTCCCGTAATTCAGCAAAACACATGCAGTTATATAGATTCTTTGTCTCTAATTGAAATCTAGAGGATGCTCAAAAAACTCCTAAAGCAAGCAAAGTTAAACAGGCTGCAGCTATACAAGAGGTGCGTTCTGAAACTGCCAGTGGCAAAATGGAAGTTTGTTTTTTGGAGAAGATGTATCGTTCCTGACCTCATCACCTTCCGTATGAGCCCAGGGGAGAGCACTGATGCCAATCCAATAGGCATGCTCAGCAGATGTCCAAGTCTCTGGTTTATATCCAGTGATACTAAAGGTTGTTTATAAAGGCAAGACGTTATTGTTTTGAGTGTTTGGCACTGCCTCTCATCTCTTAAAAAGTTGGGAGGAACAAATCTGATGAAGTTTCCAAGCTATTTCATCTCTATTACAAGAGTGTGTCATCTCTGACAGAGATCTTGCGCTTGTTTTGCTCTTTGTTGCCCTGCTAGGAAACATATTTTTGCTTGTTCTTGGGAATACAATCTGAAAGGGTTCACTTGAATTGAGTTCAGCCATCTGATACTATAGAAAACCAAGTTGTAAGATCCCTCAGATAAGCTAAACGAAGAAATTTTTGTTTTCTCCAGTTTATTGGGCTGCAGTTGTTGGAAAGCTGCTCCATACTGCTGCTGTTCCCATGGCAAGAGAGCATCTCGTTTACAGACTAAATGTTTATATGTGTTAATTTTCCACGCCCTCATTGTTCATTAGTTAAAATAGCTTTTTTTCAGCTCTGATGTTCACCCTTATGATTGCCTCTTGTCTCTGTGTAAGAGAGGCATCTCATCTCTATCTCATCTCTATCTCTATTTTAAAATTAAAACTGTATCTGTTCTTATTTCACTGCTGTAAACAATTCAAACTGTCTTCTTTTATAAAAGGTAGGTTCTCCTTTTCACTTACCAGCCTAGAATACATTTTTCTACATCTTTTTCAATCAAATGCATCTTGTTTCTTTGTTTCTTTTGCATGTAATTGATTACAATTGTGTACAATATTGAACTGAGATAATTTACAGAAGTGCTTTTTATAATGTCATTAGCACTTCCTTGCTCACTTGGAAGCCATGCAGTTTATGATGATATAGAGTCATTTTCCAGCCCAGGGTAAAAAGGGTAGCTTGCAGTTAATCGGTGAATTAATAAATTCAGATTAAAGTAGAAATTGCTGCTGTAACTTCAACTTGCATGGCCTTTCATGATAGATTACTGAATTTCATTCCCACTTTATTACTTTAATCATCAAACACACCCATTTTTTCCCTGTGATACCTCTGAACACAGCAGCTCCACTTCTTATGACTGAGCCTTGAAATATTCTTACTGAAATTACCTCTGGGCTTGTTCTTCCACTTCCAATATCAACTGTTGTTAATCTATCTTAAATTATTGCCTTATACACTTTATGGTTGTTTTCCTAATCAGCTTTCCCATTTTAACCAACAGTTTACCTCATAGCACTGAACATGCTTCCTTGAAAAACAAATTGATTTATTTTGTCTGGAATATCAGTTATCAAATAAATTTTCCAATTATCTCTCTTATTATTCTGGCCTTTAAAATTTGTTTTCAAGCGTTGCATTACTGAGGTTGGACTAAAAGTGAATCTATAGCTGCACAGGTTACCTTGGGATTACATCAGTCTCTAGCCGTCAAAGATGTTGAACAAAGGGCTTCTTCGTTCAGTCTTCTCTGAGATGTTTAATAAATGGTAAGACAATCACGCTGCAATCCCATCTTCACATCAGGAAAAATATACCTTCCTGAGCCTTTCGGAATAAGAATTTCAGACTAGGGCATGTCTAACAGATTTAGTTTTCAATGGCAAGAAAACTAGCTACTAGGCTCTCTCCCCCTCTAAATGTTGGTGAAGTAGACAATATTTTTAGTAATCTCTACTTCTAATAAAATAAAAACAACTAACAAACCAAATTGAAAGAGGTTTATGCTTCTCCATTTTTTCTCCCAGCAGGTCATTGAGCCAGTGCTTCTCTTAAAAAATCTCATCCAAAACTTTCCTCTTTGTTTCCCCATTATTTTGCATGCTGTGAAATAATTCCCATATAAAATGTTTCACCATATAAATGAGTTCAGCATAAAATGTATGTTGTATAGCATTTTAGCCTCGAGAAAGGAGGCTGAGGGGAGACCTTATCACTCTCTACAACTGTCTGAAAGGAGGTTGTGGAGAGGAGGGAGCTGGGCTCTTCTCCCAAGGGACAGGGGACAGGACAAGCGGGAATGGCCTCAAGCTCCACCAGGGGAGGTTCAGGCTGGACATTAGGAAAAAATTTTTTACAGAAAGGGTCATTGAACACTGGATCAGGCTGCCCAGGGAGGGAGTTGAGTCACCTTCCCTGAAGGTGTCTAAAAGATGGGTGGATGAGAAGCTCAGGGACATGGTTTAGTGATTGATAGGAATGGTTCAACTCGATGATCCAAGAGCTCTTTTCCAACCTGGTGATTCTATGATTCTAAGAATCCATAGAGCAGTCTTCGCAGTAGCCAAAAGAACTTCAGTTTTAAGGAAAAATTTTTGGCACTGTTTCAAAGGGAAAGGAACATTAAATGTAAATATTCTGAATATTATAATTATTATTGCTGTTTACTGATAGTCCCTTTTACATGCATCCTTACAGGGTTAAATAGTTTGCAAGAAACAGTATCTGCCTGTTCTGGACACAACTTCTACTGAAAGGACACAGCAGTCCTTTTGCTGAGCATTTCAAAGTTACGCTTATTCAAGTCTATTCTGGCATTATATCATCCTGCACAGGACTGTACTGAAATTACCAGTTCTTCTGAAAACCCATAAATGTGGATTTTTGGACTCTAATTTTGAAAATCTTGGCTGTAAGTTTTATATAGCTATTCTTTCTGTCGAGAGAACTTTCAGCCTGAGATCTCATCTGGATTTAGAAGACAGAGCACCAAGACATTTTGTCTTTTGCTTGTCAGTTTATTATCTTCCTTCCGTGTTCCAATTTTTGTATAGTTGAAAATCACTTTTCCTTTCTTTGCAAGCTAAGCGATGAATCCTGCTTAAGAGTGCAGCCATTCTGCCATTCCTTGAATTACAGAGAACGCTAATAAAATTTAATAAAATAAAAAGTGTTTCTATTAACGAGACTTCAGAGACCTCTAAAATATTTGGAGCAATAATGTTTCATGGATTGTTTTGGAGTAGTCGCTGTAGAGGTCAACTGTGATACCATCGCTGAAACCTGTGGCTGTACTGTAGCCTTAGGAAACCTACGTAAAAATAAACCACATCGCTTTGATAGACCAAAGCAGCCAGCAGGGAATAAAGGCAGAACTGTACAGCACCGCACACTGGTGACTTAAGAGAGGCCATTAAACCACGTAATATAAATGAGCCTGAGATAGCTACAAGACCTGCAAGGTGATTAATGCCTGTGGTGACAAGTTGGAGGCATAGGAGGAGATTAAAGATTAAGTTAAAGGTAACAGTGCTAACAGGCCTTTTCCTGCCCAGGGCTTCTAATTGCTCTTCCTTCCTGCAAATCCAGTGGACAGCACTGCCTGCACCGCAGCGCATTCTTCCCTCAGACTTGTCGGACTGGTAGATTAATGAAGATTTTTTTTTTTTTTGAGCACTTTGTTCTGCTTTTTTTTTCCTTTGCCCTTTTTTTTCTTCCTTTTTTTTTTTTTTTTTTTTTCTTTTTAATTCTTGCTGTTCTGTCATCCACTGGATGCATAGGAAATAAATCAAAGAAGTCATGTGGAAGCTGTCCTTTTGGCTTTAGGCAGAGTCGTGCACTGGGATGTAAGTTTGTGTTGGTCCAGACCAGCTCCCAGGCTGGTGCAGTTTGCGAAGGGGAGGCCACCAGGAGGCATAGGAAAGGACTGCAAATTCCTCTCACTTGGCTTTCCAAAACAATTGTTCAAAGAACAAGAAAAACCTAGAGCATCAAAAAAGCCCAGGCTCCTGAACCATTAATGCTTAGTTGCAGTGTATCTACTGTCTTATTTGCAGAAGGTTTTAACACTTGACCTGAAAAGTCAACAAAAGAATCACCATCTCCCATCTTAATAAATTAAGTTCTATCTTCTCTAATCACCTCCTTCAAACACACAAAGTCATCTGTTTCCTTTTGGCTTAGATCTTGTATACTGTTTGGAGGGAGAAGGTATACTTTTGTCAGCACTCCTGTTAAATTTATTTGCCTTTCTAGTTCAAGGAAAAAGCCTGTAACTCTGAAAGTCATCCAATGCTTTTATTTATTTATTTTGCTCAGTTTGATTGATACCTCTTTGTTCTGAGCCCATACAAAATTGACCACAACTACAGTAAAAGTGCCTCTCATTAAAACACTTTCAGAATATCCACGTTCCCCTCCTGCGCTTCCCTTGCGTGGGAGGAAACTTGACCTTAGATGAAGGTGCATTGAATTCAGAAGTGCTCCATCGGAAGTCTTTCTGGCTGATAAGTCCAGAGCTTGACAATTATTGAGACTGCTTTGCTGGATGTAACTGATTCTTAATTTACAAGTGTGGGTTCTCAAGCAAAGATGGAAATAGGACAGCCAATTTGCACTTGCGGTCCTGACTCCCCTTTGTGTACTAGAAACTTTTTACCTAGCTCAGTGGGCAAAGGGAGTCACTTGGAGAAGCAGAAATGTCACCATTAGATATCATCAGTGCTGACATATGCAAATAGATGTGTCTAACACTGGTTCATAATTGTTCATCGGTTCTTTCTAGCATAATTAAGGAAATATGCTGTAGAAAATGATGTTGATGATCATTCTTCAAAATAATTTGTGTAACATCTATAGCTATACTTTTGTCCATGAGTGCGTGTGTATATATATATGAATATATGTATTTCTTTTGTGTTTCCTAAGCCACCCAGATTTATTTTCCTTGGTAGTAAATATTGACCTCAGATTTATCTCAGTGAGTGTTTACCTCTTAGGCCAATAAATCTTGAGGTTCACCTTAACAGAAGTCAATATCTGCTTAGTGTTCTGCTCCATCATTAATATAAATATTTTAGTGACCTTTGCACATATTAGTCTATTTTTTAAAGTCAAGTCAACTTGATGTTCCAAATCCTATGGCACATTAGTAGTTTATTTTTCAGATCTGTTTATTAATTTAAGATCTTTTTTTAATAACCTCTGATATTACCATCGAGGTGTGGGAAGAAGTGTGTAATACGTATCTGAGGAGTATCTCAGGAACGTGAGTGCATGTTGCGATTTCAAATGGAGAGGGAGGTAATACCAGTGTATATTTGTGTGGTTCGTTCTGCTTTTACCTGCTACCAAGGTCTCAGCTTTGCTTTGATAGGTGCCTCTTTTCTCAAGAATTTCTTTGTACAAGGAAATCTTCCTAAGATCAAGTGTTTGCTTATCTGTATCTGTCACTGAGTTTGGGGCTAGCAGGGACCTTTAGACCACCTGGTCTGACCTTTTTATCTCCTGCCATCTTTACCTCCTCTATTTAAGAAATGGTTTTTGCTGCCTTCCTCTTCTCTTCTCTTTTGACTCTCGACAAGATGAAATTTCTCCACGGTGTTGTTTTTAAAGTTTTGTTTTTAACTTGCAATTAATTTGGTGTGATAACATCTCAGTCTGAACTCAAACTGAGGTGTCCCAAGGTCTGGAGAATTGCTTTGTGAGTCTTGCCTGTACCTCCCCAAACACACAAGACGTTGTCCGTTCCTGCCTCTGAGCTGGATGTGGTGGATACCTAGACATGAGTGTTGCGTTGAAATGTTATCACAAGCCTTTCAGTCGTGGCTGGGCTCCTTCCTGATATCCTTTCTCTAAGGTGTGAGATGCAAAGTGGGGTTTCAATGCCTATGACTTTTTCCACCTCTTCTGGCCACAGTAACGCGTAAAGAAAGCGCATGATGTGGGTCTGGAAGTCACAAAATCCTCTCTATAAAATAAAGCAGCTTGAAGGTAAGGTTTTTACAGGATCCAGGACAGTTATTTAATTCAGGCACTGAGCTCAACATTTTCCTTATTATTGTTATTATAAATGCATTGTAAAGCACATCTATAATACTTGTAATTACAGGCCACTTCACCAGCACAGCTGAGAGAGATGCCCTTTATCCCAGAACATTCTTACTTCAAATCCCTGATTCTGCCACCCCCTTTTCCTGAAATTACTCCTTTTATTTCAAGTGTAAGTGCTGACCACATGGATAAAACCTTTCAGGGTTAAACCATTTGTGAGCCTATAGAAAATGCACAGTGAACGTGGAGAGGCTTCTATTGTTTGTTAGAAAGGTACTATCAGGGTAAATGGTTTAAAAATGTTGTGCTCTGGAGAACTCTGATCCTTGTCACATGAAACAGCATAAATGTCAGACTGGGGATTTATATGAATATATAATGAAAATAAGTAAAGACACGGATTTAGTTGTTCTCTTGTCCTATTTATTCCCTTTAATTGGATTTATTTTAAGTGGGCTTTAGTATAGAAATTTCTGCTTCATTTCTTTATTGTATTTTGGAATTTCATATCAACACAGATAAAGCCTGTTTGCCCTACATTAAAAATATGTTTAAACCAGCAGAGATATGTTTCTTAAACAGCAAAATCTTCCTCCTTTTTGTACTGTTTTTCAAACCTAACCTAAATCAGTTCTCAGCTTACAGAGAGGGTGTTTTAAGGTGGCAGTGTTGGAACAGTTCACAGCAGCGTATCCAGCCAAGATTGAAGGCTCAGAGCCTGCAGATACATCGAGTCTTCCAGAGAAGGAACTGTGAAACTTGTTTTTTTGGGGAGGGATTTCTATGTTACAGGTCATATCGTAGCTGGTTTGTGCGCGAGACCTGATAGAGCAAGCACAGCACTTGGCTGTTTTTCACTACATGCCTGTAAGTCAGACTGAAGAGCAGCTTACTGTTGTCAACATTTGATTCATAGAGTTGTGTAAATGGGCAAAAAATTCCTTTCTGTCATGCCAGAGGCCAAATTAAACAGAAATCTGTGAACCAGAAGGGTTATTTAGTTGGGAGGAAGCAACATGAGTTGTGTGGTCATGTACTCCTGCAAGTTTTTTTGCAATTTGTTTCGGGGCTGAGTTTGCCCTGGTTTATTTAATGCCATAAAATACAGTTCTTCCTGCTGAGAAATTGCTTAAAAATCTTACCAGCGTGAAGACAAACACAGAGTTAGCAGAGACAAGCAAAAAAAGTATTTGAAGGCTTGAACCAAGAGCGACTGCAAATGTCTGCGTTCCTACTGATCCACCAGCCTGTCCAATGAGTTCTTCATGTTCCCTTTCAACCAGGTATTTAAAAAATGTACTGCAGATATGCAGGAAGGCATAAGCAACACTACCTTTTCCCCTCTCATGTCCTGGCAATGCTAATGAAAGCCCAGCATAGCTGAGATTTCCAGATTTGCTGTGACTGTGGCAAGATAAAAGGAGATGTTAGCACATTACAATTGCAGAATTCAACATTGGGCACTCTTGATTTTTTGAATGTTTGCAGCAGAATGCAGAAGGGAGAGAACAGTGTTATGTTTGCAGACAGGTTTTTAATACACAGCAAATTGCTGAGGAATCAGCGCTGCGATGTTCAAAGTAGCTGGTGTTGCTGCCAGTGGTGTTGCTGGGTGTCTTCAAGATGTCTTTAATGTCCACTTGGTTGTTTAGTGAGGACTCAGAAGAAAATTATTGACTAAGATGGAACAAAGTAATGTAACTGTGTCTGAATTCATTTACATAGGTATGAAGAAAATGCATCCTTAGGTCTGTGCTTGTGCAGCTATAGACTTAAACAGCTTTCTGTGCTTAAAAAGCTCCCTTTCTTTCAGACCTTTGCAAGTACGGATCACTTAAGATAAAAATGCGTGTAGCATCTCATCTAATGGATCTCTATTTTCTCCTTCTTTGAATTAGTGGAGATGTAAATAAAATGAAGCTACTCAATTGCGATAGATCACTAAAAAGCTCTTACAAAAGAAGTATTTATTGTCTAGGGAAATTTTATCTCTAGTTCGTTTTATTGTAAAAGATTCTATCTCAGAAATGCTGTGAATCAGAGATGAAGGGGAGTAATGATAAACTTAGGGAAAACATAAGGAAAACGTGTTGGTGTATGAGTTTGCACATATCTGTAAGCTATAATAGATGTGCAAATAGAAAAGCAAGTGCTTGTGAACATGTGGTTTTGTGTCGGCTATGAATTTTATTCATCAGCTCTTTAACACTGGATTTACACACTTTAAAAAAATTGTTCTGACTCATCCTAACGAGCCTTTATCAGCTGTTTTATAATGATTTCATTTACTGATCCAATTACAAACTAAATTGAATCCTACCCACTAACACAGGTTAAAATGTTTTTATTATATGCAGCTGCTTGGTATCTCCAGGTGTGGGAGCACACAAGAAGGATGGAAATTAATTAAGCAAGATGTGGGAGAGGCTTGCAGCTGTATGTTATGTGCTTGTCAGCCGGTGGAGATGCATGTCAAACACTGCTTGATTAGTTGCAGCATGCGTCCCTCTGACTCGCAGCAGACACGCTGCTGAGTGACTTGGGAACTAGAGCCTTGGCTTCAGTCTTGAAGCACTTCCAAGCTTTTCCAGTGGCACTGCGTATTGATACACGTATTACCAGAATTACCCTAGGAGTTTCCTGATGTACAAAACTAATTTTGCGTGAACATGATACACCCCGCATCTGCATTTATGTGGAGCATCCTGTCATTCTTTATCATCGTGTCATTCTTTAGCATCTTCAGTGTTTATCCAGTGTCCTGATTTTGATGTTAATGGCAAGGGCCATTAACAGAAGGAAAAAGACTTTAACCTAACACCTGATAATTCTTATCTATTTTTGTTCTGCTATAGTTGCCAGGCACAGGTGCTGTCTTGTGGTACTCAAGCTTTTCTTTTACGTACAGAAGCTGTAGTCTTAATAATAGTGTGTAGGAGCAGTAAGTATATGATTTGAACGAACAACCGTAATTATCAAATATATTTTAATTTTTCTATATTTATAGAAAACTGTTAGAAGTGACTTGCATAGAGCGCAGAAAAAAAGTTAAAATAAAAGAAAATAATGACAATAGATGTATATTGTGCTCATGTCCAATGTCCACAACCTCAACAGTTTGTAGACATACTCTGAATAGGAAAATTGAGTGAATTATTTAGATTAGATTATTTTTATTTAGCTTTTAGATTTCACAGAATGTCCTGATTTGGAAGAGACCCACAAGGATCATTGAGTCCAACTCCTGTCTCTACATAGGACAACCCCAGCATTCACACCATGTGTCTGAGTGCATTGTCCAGATGCTTCTTGGATATTGTCAGGCTTGGTGCTGTGACTGCTTTGCTGAGGAGCTATTCCAGTGCTCCACCACCCTCAGGGTGAAGAACCTTTTCCTCACGTCCAGCCTAAAACCTCTCCTGGTGCATCTTCCTGCCATTCCCTTGGCATTCCTTCGTTTTGCAGTGGGTAGAGAATCAGGCCTTCGCATTCCTTTGGCAACAATATTCACACCTCTTCTTTACATATAAATGCTCAAACATATCAATAGCACAAAGAGATTTTGGGAGAAGAACTGCCAGAAGCACTGTAAACTGATGAAACCTTGTACCTAACTGCAATGACTTGGTTCCCGGCAAGCGGATGAAGCCAACTCGATGGAAGGGAACACGGAGTGCGATGAGCATCAACTGTTGCCACATGCATGCCAACAGGCAGTGAAGTCTCAGAGCACTTTATTCTATCTTTCTCTGTCACCAGTTTGCTAGTCATAGGGGTGCAAGAAAAAGTAACTATATATAATTTCACTTTCATGAAAGAACGTCCTCAATCTGAAAGGCAAGACAGAAAATGCTATTACTGTTGCGGAGGAGGTATTTCTCTTCATCGCATAATGTAAACAGTAAGGTAATGTACATTGTATAGTTTTGTTTGTATTTACTTATGGTTTATCATAGTTCATTATTTAAAATTATGCCCTATATCCCTATGTAAGGATATCCCTTGGGATATAGGTCCTATGTTGAGGGACATCGCTCCCATCATCTGCTCCAAGAGATTGCATAGTAGTGTATTTATAACTGCAGGCCTCTGGGAGTTCTTTAAATCTCAGCATATACTATTATATTTTCAGAGAACTTCAGCTGTAGTAGCCATGAAACTGGGTCAGGGTGATGAGCGATCTGTATCAGTGCCATTTACCAAGAGCTTCTTCGGCTGTATTACCTGATTACTAAAGCAAAGATAAGGAGTAATGTGTAGTGAATCTCTGGCTTCATTGGGACAGTCCAGAAGAGGGAGCTTGACATTAAAGAGTGAAGAGGTTTAAAAGTACCAGAAATTACTCAAATATGAGAACTTTGTTATGGTCTCCCTTTATCAGTGGTGGAATTTGCTTCATATTAATAACAACAGAGATTTGTTTTGGGGATCATAATTATTCTTGTGGTGGTGTCTTTCTGTCCCACCAGAAGCAATTTTCTTTCAGCTATTAAGTTATTTATTTAATTAGCATGGTACCCACCATAGCTTTTCCAGAGTGTTTGAGAAAATGAGGAAGTAATTAATTGCATGGAAAATATAAAATCATATGTAGTGATCTATGACTTAGAGGGCTGTCCTTCTCTTTAGCCAGTTCAAGTACGCCAGCCTCAAGTTGGTGACACCAGGGATGGATTTGTCCCACTTTATCTGAATCACATGGTTCATCACTGGGCTAAGGGCTTCCCCAGGTCACTTCTGCAATGCCAATATATACAAATAATGCCTTCGACTTTGTTACAGCCTTTGACTTCTATGCCTCTAATTGTAATGTATTTGGAGCTTTTGCAAAGCAAAAGCTTCAGTAGCATATGCTTGCAGCAATGCTCTGTTCTCATAGTATACAACCTCTATAACGTCTCTGTCTTTACAATGGAGTCTGATAGCTGCTGGCTAGCAAAGATTCCTAATTGCTATATTGTACCTACTAAAACAGAAAGAACACTGTGCAGTCTGGTATGTGTGCTTCTCAATATGCCTACATATATACTTGTACATCGTAATCAATAGAAAGTATATTTGACTGACCCAAGTTTCTCTGGGTTTTCTATTTTGCTTGTATTTTCTTTTGGCATTTAAATGTTTTCTTCATCTTGAATCTTCCAAGATACAAATCTCTCAATCTCCGTTCACAAACAGAAAACAAGCAAACAAACATGATTAACTTTCATTATAATATTGAATGTCTTATTTTGATTTTAACCTTTTACTAAGAAATCTAATCCTGAAATAATTTCATAGTGGAAAGCAATCCTTTGAATATAGCGCAGTAGGACTTCCAGATGAGTTTTGAAAATTTAAAGATAATTTTAAGTGGGAAATGACATCAACCATTTTCCGCAGGAATATTCAGTTTATTAAACTATTTTTTTCTGAAAAAAACCCCAACATATTACCTAATTTCTAATCACGGCCTCCTGATAGGCACAGACTTTGTTGATGAGCAGTGATTATGAGTGATGTGAAATTGGGCTGCAGTTTTGTTGCAGTTACTCATGCAGAAGTGTACAGATATTCCTACATCCTACAGTCCTACACAGACAGTGTTTTTTCCATGCATGATGCATGGGATTTCCTCCAGCTGGCCTCTTGACTCATGCTCCCCTACCTCCCCGGTGTCTGAGGCTGAGCACAGGACCACCTCATCTCTCCCAGTGGGAGGAGCTCAGTGCCAAACCCTGTGCTTCTGGTGGGTGGAAGGGTCTTCCAGAGATACCTACTCCAACCTCGTGCTCAAAGCAGATCCGGTGAGAGTTGTCTAGTCTAACCAAGAGCCTTGCCCAGTTGAGTTTTGAAACAATGGCTCTTCCCTGGGGCCCTCTTCAGTGTTTGATTCATTGATCAATGAAATGATGCTTCTGAGGGGGTCATAGGAAGAAAAGAGAACAAGATGAAAGCATTGGGGGAGAGTGTGGGATTGGACCTTGTCACTCTTGAGCTGCAAGGCTTGGCCCGTTTTTACACAAGAATCAGCCTCTTGTTGCCGTTGGCCATGGCAGATGGTTTTCCAGATGAAGGTCTCCGCGTGCACACTCTCTCTTTGAAAGTTATTATTAGCATGTTGAAGTTGATGTGAGCCATTGACACGTAGATGTATAGGGTCTGTAAAATGAGTTGATGCTCTGCTCATAAAGTTTCATTCCGGTCATTCAGTGTAATAACCTATAAACGTATAAAAGGACTTCATAAGCCAGTAAAAATGGAAATACTTCACAGAAATATAAGATGACAATTTTTTATTTCTTTCTGGTTCACATGCCTGTTAGTTATGTGGGTTTGTGACTTAATAAATGTTATGGAATTAGACATGGACTTTAGTTTTAACCTGCCATTCAGAATGCCTTCTCGTGTTTGACTTCAAAGACTTACATGGTCATTACAGTAAAATTAATGTATGTCTTTAATTGTAATAATACCTAAACATTGGCCATTATCCTGAAGTAATTAAATATTCTCAATTGTTAATAGCTCTGTATGCTGCTGTAATTAATTTATTGCTGTCCTGAACAGGAAAAAAAAATAACAGAAGTAGATGGTTAATGTTTTCACTAAGGTTTCAGTGTTATGCTCCCTCTTGGGTACATGCCTGTGGCATCATGTATTTGATTGTAGCGATTGTAAGCTTTGGGCTGTTAGTTAAAATTCCTGAAAAGGAATTTTTAATTTTACCTTTGTGCATTCCTTTTATTCTCAATAGTCTGTGTGTAATAATAATTGTTTCTCAGGAGTTTCAGTGTTGTACATCCATAAGGACATGCCCAGTTCCTAGGAATGAGCAGTGTGAATTGAAGCCTTATACTTAGGCAGAGCATAGACCCTCACATTTTATTCAGCGGTGAAGTACTGCATTTATTCCTTCACTACATAGATGTTAATTAAAGCCAGTTGTTTGGTTTATATTCTGTGCCCTTCATCCGTACAGAGCAGAAGTGGCTGTTAGAACAATTGCTAGAAAGTTGTTATCTTTTCAGGAAATGAATCATAAGGAAATATTAGACATACATGGGGAGAAACCCTCCCTCCCTCCTGGCTTTAGAAATCTTAAAATAGTATCCAGATATAAGAGCTACGGCTAAAGAAAGACAGAGTTACTATCAACTATGTTTACTAAACTTCAAAGGTACATAAGTAGGAGAGGCTTAAAACACTGGAATCCTCCTGCTAGGGCAGCCTCACTCCATGAAAATGCTGGATGTCATTTGTTGAATTATGCCAGAGCAGCTACATTTCTTCTAAAGCTATCCTTCCCAGTACAGGGCTTGCTTTGTTTTGCTAGAGATAGCAAAAGAAGAACAAAACTCTGTATAGTGCACACATTGAAGGGGTTTTGAGCCTGCCCGCACAATAAATTGTTCTGATTGAACTCTGAGAAATTATCACCTGCAGGTATAATGAGGATTTTCCATTTTTGCCTAACACACATGGATTTTCTGTCTTCCATTTTTCCTTTCCGGCAATGCATTCAGCACAGCAAGGTCTGGAAAGAAATCTGATTGTGAAACTGATAAATTGTCTTACATAGTTTCCCTATTTTGGCCATTGCCATGGTCTGGTTCTGAAAGTGCTTGGAATCCTCCTTCTCTCATTTTGTTTTAACAAGCTTCTTCTTGGTCGCTTATTGCCAGTGCTGTTTTACCTACAGTGCACGTTATTTTTTTTGTCCATCTCATATTCTACGTTGACTCCAAGCAGCCACGGTGTAAAAGCAGATGAGATGGTTTATTTTTATCGCTCACTTTTTCTCGTGAGAAAAAGAACCCCTCGTCCCTCCCTTCTGTACTGGCTTCGTCTGAGTGCAGTCATTCACGTCTTGGCAAAGGGGATCTGTAAAATGCTACTGAATTAAGTCAGCAAAGTGTTTCATCATATTTATTTTGCAGTCATTGTGATAGACTCTTTGCTGGTCTAAATAGTTGCAGTCTCATTGATTCAAGTGGTGTTTCCCTTCTTTGCATGAAAAAGGAGTTGGCTCAGCCTGGCCAGGTGGCCAGAAGCCACTGCAGATGACGGAGAGCAAATCAGCCTCTGGGATTTCAGGTATTATCTCAGTTGTTTACAATTCTCCTGCACCCTCATAGGAGACACTATATGTGTTAAAACTTGCTGCAAGCCTTTGATATCTTTGACCTTTTTTAAAAGAAGTCTTTTAAATTTTGATATTCCCCAAGAAGACAGATGGTATTTTTTGATTGAACAGATAGAGATTTCATGTCTAGACGCGTATCTTGGTTTCACTTCGTTGGACTTGTTAACTTGTATGTTCTGTGGTGCTCACAATCTTTTCTTGTGATTTGTTTTTGAATGCTAATGTCAAAAATTAACAAATAAATGTTTAGAAATTCCCCTGGAAAACATTAGTAGTGTCTTGTTAGTGTCTCCCCTTGGATCCAAATGTGGATATTCAGGTACGTGCAGTTCCACCTGCAACAGCACTTCCAAGCCAAAAATTGCCCTTGATACCTTCTGAATTGGAACCAATGTTTGAGTCCAGGCTCCATGAGTAACCAGACACAGATCTTCTCTAGGTAGGGAAACTGTGAAAAAATGACAAAGCCTATCAGAAGCTTTGGCTCTGGAGAGGGTGAGAAAGAGCCCTCCATGTACTGGTGCTGAACTTGAGATGCGCTGAGTGCAGCGGTTGCGGCATCAACATCTCATGGTCGCAGTGTCGTGAAACAACAGCTGAAATACCAGAAACGGTGCCCTGTTTTCTTCTTCCATCACCTGTATAAGTCATCTGGAAGCAGGGCAAATGATACATTTTCAACAAAATACGGAAATCCCTCTGAGCAGTTCTCATTTACAGCTCAATCATAAAAATCTTGGCAAAAAATCAAACCTTTCCCTGTCAGTTCAGCACACAGCATTGCTAGCACAGTCGGTGTCAACAGTCAAATAGCTGATGCTGGGGCAGAAGACAGAGGCTGCTGTGTTCTTTCTCAGTGCTGCAGCGCAGACAGAAGATGAAATCATGGTAGTTCAGCATTGGGTGAAGACTTAACTACTGATTTTCTGGCGTTCTGTTTAACACTAGAAAAAATCCTGCTTGTGCTTGAAAAAAATGTAGTTGTTAGGAATCTGTATAGGTGTGTCTGGCCCTAATTATTTCACAAAACCTTCCTACGCAAGAAATACAACTACCTGTTTTTGAAAAGCTGTAGAAGAACGTGGCTACAGTCTTTGCTTGATAGTGAAATGGGTTGTAGCACTCGCACTTTATTTTAAGCAGTTTGTTTTACTGTAATGGTCAGAGTGATTTTGAATGACTTGGAAACAGGTGCCTGGTACAGGAAGAAAACAACCGGACATATTTTTGCACTTGCCATATTATTTATGCCTTTAGTGAGTGCCACTTCTTAACTCATTCAGTATTTAAAGATTTACTTGTTTTCTCTCTGTGGTAGTGATCCAGGGCACATGTCTTAAATGGCAAATGGAGCATAAGACCTTTATTGGGAAAGTGGAAAATACATCTGCTCGTTGTAGTTTCAGATTTTGGCTGAAGTTAGGTAGAAATTTTTCAAATTTTTGAAGTATTTTGACGTGTTGAATCTTGGGACATTTTTGTGTTTATTTCAGGCAGTGTGAATAAAGACAATATGGAAATTTTCCAAGCAAATTCTACTTTTAATCTGAGTCAAATCAGAAGCCAGCTTTCATACAGGGACCTTAAGCATCTGGTACTTTAGGAGATGGTAGTTTCCAGAGGGTGGTTTTCTTTGGTGGTATTCTACATGTCCCAGTTTTTGGCTGCTAGACTTGTAGGCTGAGAAACTTTGAGGTTGCCTGCTGATCCATGTAGTCTGAAATCCGAGTCTATTTAATGAACTTCATACTGAGCATCCAAAAGCTCCGATTCATTAATCACTGTGAGAGACCTTGGCCTAACCGTATCAATTAAGAACTATTGTTCCCTAGCAGAAAAGAAACATGATGACATGTTTCCAGTGACAGTCATGATATTATTGTTCTTTATCAAAGATATGCCCTTGTTTCACTTTGGAAGTGTAAATAAGCCTTGCTGTGACTTTGTATGTTTGTGTGTTGATATGTGGTTTAGGCTAATGTTTGATGACATGTCCTTCAAAGGTCTCCTTAAAAGTCCAAGTCTTGGTCTAATAAGATGGAGACTTCACTGAAACACGTCATAAATGTGGTTCTGGAATATTTACAGTAATAGTTTAGGCAGCAGCAGATTACTATAAAATCGCTGTTGCTGCTAATAGACTTTGCGTTCATTATACCATCAGCTGAAATTTTTAGTCTGTGAGTTTTAAAGAGTTCTTTTGTTAAAACTAAGAATTGTTGTAGAAATGAGAGGGGAAACATTTTTGGAGAAGGACACAGTGCTATACATAATTTATTTGGCACTGTTTGTACAGTCAATTGTTAAGTTATAAATAAAATACAGCCTTAAAACAAAGGCGAAAGACTGAAACTGTGGGTACTTATTTCCTCTGTATTTCTATTTTTAAAAAGTTTATGAGTTTGCTCAAACAGTCACATTTTGGTTTGGTTATCGATATTCAGTGTTGTGTCTTTTTTTGGGTATATTGTATTGGACATTTCCATCTTTGCTACGTGGAGTGCCTTTTCCTCCAGTAAATTTTCCATTGGCTGCAGGGTAATTTCTAAAGCTCGGTGAAGTGCCCAGTCACAGCCAAGGGGAAAGCAGCCACATGAAGGCAAAGGAGCCTCTGTCACACCTAATTTCCAAGTCCCAGAGGTGCTGAAGAACAGTTAGACTTGCCTTATTGACATAAGGTCCCTCGTTCACTTCTCATTTTGATTCATTCCAGTTTGGCACCTACTGTCAAGTCCTTTTCTCTACCCCGTCAGAACCTCAGCTCCCGTTTCCTTTAGGCTGAGGGCACCGAGGGTTGGCACAGACGCCAGTTCCACAGCCTGCATGAGATGGATGCTTGTTTTCTGCCGATAGACAAGTCCCTTGAACTGAAGAAATGCTGAACCCATTAAATGTGGATTAAAATCTACAGTCCATATACTTTTCATTGCACTGGTGCTCAGAATGATTGAGAAAGAGGTTTCTTCTTTGAGCTCTGTAGAGGCTTTTTCCCTGTGGTGGAGATATTTCCTGAACATGAGTAGGAAGAGCACAAGGTGGGCCTGATGTAACAACAGGGGTGAAATATATAGTTTTGTTATAGGTCACAGAGTAAACGTCGCTTGCAGGTACTGTGGAGCTGCAGGAGGTGCCTGGTTTGAGGTCTCCCCGTTCTCCCGTAAGTGGTGCTGACACAGAGCTGAGATAATGAGCACGAACGTTGTGGGTGCTGAAGAGGAAGGACATGAACAACTTGAAGTTCATAGTGAAACATTTCCTAGAACTGAGTGTGAACGAATTCTGGAACAGTTGAACAGGAAATAAGCTAATAATGGGATTTTACGATATGCATTTCCCATATAAGGCATTGAAATGTAACATGGATCGGTTTGCTGGTCTTCTGGCTATTTTGGTGAAACTGTTAGGTTTCTTCACTGTTTGTGCTCCATTACCTTTGTGGGGACTTTGCTTCATTCCAGGCTGAAACATTTCATCTTACTACTGTCATTGGTTGCCCCTGGATGGACCATTCCTAGACCAGACCAGGGAAGAGACTAGTTAACAATTCCTCCTTGCTTCATTATGTTTGTTTCAGGGAGCTGTTTCCTTTACTCCTTGAGTCTGATGCATAGGAAGGGGAAGAGAGACGGGGAGCACCCATCTTGGTGTGGTTCATGCTTCTGAAAGTAAGCTCCCCAAAATCTGATGTGGGGAAAGGAAGCCCTGGCTCCACGGAGCCTGCCGACTCCCTCAATAAACAAAGGACTGGGTTTGGGCAAGTTGCCCGAAGTGTTGGTGCGGGGTGCGTTCCCGTCCTTACTGCTCTGCCTGGCCTTTTAAGGATATGTGTCAGTATGTGGAGACCACAGTAAGGTGTGTAATTCCACAGTGATTAATGAACACAAGGCTCTTCTGCAGCTTTGGTCTTTATGTAGCATTGGTCAAATTCCCCTCTCGTGAACGGCTCACTAAGATTTTCAGTGTTTGGCCTCTTCTGCACCGTGAGTGCAAATCTCTTGCCAGGTCTTATGCTACATTAATTTAGAGCCATCTACCTTTCCGAACGGGCTTTGTATTGCGGAACAGGTTTGGCTTGTAAATGCAAGGCCAGATGTTCAGAAGAGAAGCTCCCATTTAGGCATCTAGCAATTACTGCTGTGACACGTACCGATCGCAGCTGAAAATCTGAAATCTGTCTGCTCAGACAATAAAATACTCAGGCTTACTGGTTTGTGCAGTGCTATAAGAAGTGGCCTATATGCATATAATTCAGGAGTTGTTTCAAAATAGCATGCACTGAATCACAGTCTCACTTAGTTTTAAACTACAGCTTATGCCAAACTAGTTATTTTGATTTCTTGCTAAGCAGGGGCTCACTTTCCAGTTACAACTAACATTTTCCTTTTCTTTTTCTGCAAAATCTGTTAATGAAGGGTGAACAAAACAATGATGGTAGGTCTCCTAGTTAGGTAAGAAATAGGTCTGATTCAATAATAAAGATTTCTTTTCTTTTCCAGTGACATATTTGATGCCATGTTCCCTGTCACACACATCGCAGGAGAAACAGTCATACAACAGGGTAATTAATCTAGTTTTTTCCCCTTGTGTTTGCTAAGATTTGTGCAATTCACATCTGTCTGTTTGAGATTGCACCTTTTTTGCTGAATGGGAAGAATAACCATATTCTAAAAGAGTCTCTGTGTGCAGTTATATCAAGAGATCATGGGTCATAGGAACATAGAATGATAGAATAACCAGGTTGGAAGAGACCCACTGGAGTCCAACCATTCCTATCAAACACTAAACCATGTCCCTTAGCACCTCGTCCACCCGTGCCTTAAACCCCTCCAGGGAAGGTGACTCAACCACCTCCCTGGGCAGCCTGTTCCAGTGCCCAATGACCCTTTCTGTGAAAATTTTTTTCCTAATGTCCAGCCTAAATCTCCCCTGACGGAGCTTGTGGCCATTCCCTCTCGTCCTGTCCCCTGTCACTTGGGAGAAGAGCCCAGCTCCCTCCTCTCTACAACCTCCTTTCAGGTAGTTATAGAGAGCAACGAGGTCTCCTCTCAGCCTCCTCTCAGCAGGTCTTCTGCTACATGAGCAGAGATCTCCTACAAAACTATGCTGGTATTTCTCCAGGTTTTCAAAGTGCTGCAGTTAAACACAGATAAATAGCACTTCAAATTAAAATGTTCATTTCTTAACTGAAGGTAGTCAGGAAGTAAAGCACAGCTCAGAATTCATAAGGATGGCACAGGCTGCCTGAGAGTAATTAGAGATGGAAAATATTTTTATGGTTGTTGGGAATATTCAACACCTCATTGTGCTGTATGGTAGTTATCACACTTGGCAACTTACCTGCATGCCTGCAGCGTGTTGTGAAGGACTTCGTTACCCTCAGGGTATGTTAAACCCTCTTGTGTTTTTACACTGAATGAAGTGTTGAATCAATCCAGCGAGATAAATTAATGCAATTGAAAGATATTAATAGGAAGAAATCATAGTGATATTTTGATTTATGAAAGCAAATAAGCAAAGACGTTTCAGTAAATTAATCTCTCTGTAAGTGATCTGATGTACCAGCCCGTGCAAGTATTACAGGATTAAAGCTGGATATAGGAAGTTAATGAATATTTTAGCAGACCTGCAGGAAACAATCACCTTTTGTATTTTGCTTCCAGGTGATGAAGGAGACAACTTCTATGTGATTGACCAAGGCGAGGTGGATGTAAGTACACTCTTATAGTATAATATTTATTTTGAAGCTACATAATAAAATCGTGCGCTCTGGCAAACAGCTTGATCCAGCCATGTGCTGTGGTTCTGTCTCCTCTCTTCCTGAAATAGATTTCACAGGGTTGGTCTCATTCCTTTGCTTTTGTGGTATTAAGTCATTTGTGTATCATTTTGTATTTGGCATGTTTTACAACCTAGCTTATTTGTCCATTCCAAGCAGGAAAATATGGTATCAAAACCAAGCAAATGACATTATCTTCAGAACCCTGACTGCACCTGGAGGTGTTCACTCTTTGGCAGAGCAGGACACTGTGCTGGAATGCACCCGAAGGTTCGGAACAACCATAAGAAAAATATTTTCTTTAATCAGTTAGCTTAGCTCATGTGTTGAGTTTTTTTCCTCAAATTGAGATATAGCCTGAGGCAGCGAGTTTCGCCTTAGAAACCTTAATTTTCTTTTAATATTAGGTCCAAATATATGAACAATGCAGTATATTAATAAAGCAAGGATTATTGTAAGTGTAAAATGATCTAGTAGACCATAAAATGTTTGCAGGAATATGCAGTGGTTTAATCAGCAAGGCTTCGAAAAGAAACATATTTCTGACCATGCCTTCCAAATTGTAATCTATTCATGTCTTATCATTATTATCCCATATGAAGCTCACACTTTTGCAGTTTTGCTACTACTGAATTTTCTACACATACCTTAAATAGCCACAGTGGTTGCTTAGTTCAGTCTTGCTTATTAGCAACGTTGCCCTTTGGATGCCCAGATGGGTTATGTTTGGCATATTTAAAGAAGAAAGTGATTTATTTTAAATCCGGACAGAAGGCATACAGTTATTTTAGTGAAAGTTATTTTTTTTAGCAGGCTGTTTGTGTCAGGAGACCATTTAATTGGTATTGTTGGGAATTGAGAAACCTCACATGCTGCCTCTGCCTCTGGAAGTTGCTCCTCAGGAAATCCGTCTGACTCGGTGTTCCTATCAGGCATACCTCTCAATAGCAAAGTTCGCCACATCCACAGGCCCAGAAAATGAAAGAGCAATATTTATAGAACAGTAGTAAAATTCAGTTTTAAAATAATTGTTTAGGACCCAGTACTGAGCTTAATGAATTTACTGGCTTTGAATCAGACCCACAAACATATGCATACGCACATACTGAAGTTACAGATTAATCCTCTTTAAAAATAATATGTCCTCACTCAAAACCTTTAGGAAAGTTTTCTTCAGCGTCTGCCTCAGGGATAATGGGGGACTGAATGGCATCAGAAAGCAGTCAGCAAAACCTTCACAATTAATTGCAAAAGAGACAATCTTCCATATCCACATATCACTTGTACCCCGCAGTGATAAAACGGGGAAATTAAATGTTCTGGGCAGTTAGTGCGGAATAACTTGCGCCTGTGTTAGGCAGCAGCTCCCAGACCCCATAGGCATGTACCATCACATCATATATAGTGCTCCAAGAAAAAGAGTTCTTCTACTTTCTGGACAACAGTGCTAGAATCCTTACTGTCTGAAGAAAACCCAGACTGCTAGTGAGTGAGCTGCAGTTCATTTAAGCTTTGCCAGATAGTTTTTTGGCATGCTTCCACCCTTCTCCAGGAAAAAAAGCGACTTGGAGAGTAGACAATTGACCCCGAGACTTTCATGCTTCAAGCCATTTTCTGCCTAGTTCAGCTGGTGTTGGCATATGCATGGAGGTTTTTAACCCCTGACCAGGCTGTCTGCCTTTGTAATTTTCCAGATCTGCATAGAAGTAGCAAGTATACCTGAACTATAGATTCTAGGAGCAATTTACTCTGAGAACATCGTGACTGATAAGCTCCCAGGTTTTTCATACACATATAAAGTCGTGTGTAAAGGAGGTTGCAATTGCCATCATAAAATTCCCATTCTCTGGAACGAAGTTATGGCAAACCAGAAAAAGAATCAATCAACAAAACAACCAAAACCAAACAGAAGCCAGCACCAAAGCCAAAATATCAAAATCATTGTGGGATGTTTTGAATTTCAAAACTTCAACGTTTAGAAGTAATTTACTGCGTGAGTTTCGGCATAGGCGCCCAAAGTGCAAGTACGAGCATTCTAATATTTTCTCTTTAAAAATAATCTGAGCCAAATTAGAAGTACAGTAAAAAATTTTTAAATATTATAACACTTTATCCTCAACTCTTCCACTTTCTTAGGCTATAAACAAGCCTTATTAGCATATCCATAGTATAAAGTGTCTGTGCATTCTCTTGTGGTGTTGCTGTGGACAGACAGAGAAGATGCAATACCCTTCCGTTGGCCACTGTACTCAACGTGGACTATGAGCCAAAGGAAAAGGGCACAGATTTTTGTGTGTAAAAGAAACGTTTTTAGAAATCAAGAAGAGGTTCAGAGCTGAGGAGAATTAACTCATGACCCAGCCCTGTGTGTGGATGTGTATATAGTTTACACTAGGTGGACCAGGGCATGAAGTCTAAAGTCTTAGAGGTCAATTATCTACTGGAAGCTTTTCTTTTCAGGCAGAAGTCAATGTATGCCAAAAAGCAGCTGGCAGAGTTTAAATTATAGTTCCCAGTAAAGATGTTGAAAGTACCTACTAAAGTATGTGTCTTGCAAAAATCTCTAATCCATATTTCTAAATATAAAAATGACTTCCTGTTTATTATTTTAATCTTATAACTTCACATTTTTACTTTAAAAAGCACTGTCAACTACTCTTTTAAAACGGATGTGGTTTTTTTAGACTCAACAACTTCCTATTCTATTTAATGTCTTAGCAAGTTTCTCTACAGACATTCTCAGGTTTTCTTCTTGTAAAACAACAGGCAGTCTCCAAGTTAATATATTCTATTTATTTATATTTAAGAAAAGCGCATTCATATGACAAATAGAGCAAGTTGTGTGGTTTTCAATCGCACAGCAATTGCAGTGCTCATACTACATAATGAAAAACAACAGAAATCTAAAGTGCTTTTTATCTATGGAAGGTAGGTGGTCCTAATGGCTTGGTCGTATTTGAGCAACTGCAGGTCTACATTCCTCCTCAGGTGCATGAAGAAATTTCCAGCTATTATGGAGCTGTGATTGGCAGGTCAAATAACAATTAGGAATAATTCAGTTATGGACTCGACACTTCTCACGAATTCACAAATGCCTAAAACTGCCTGAGCCAAAAGCTCAGCCCAGCATTTTTAGGATAAAGAAGGAGATCATCTGAGCTGCTGCCATATGACACTGACTTTCATAAGCTCTTCTGAGCCTAAAATAGCTTTACTTCCTGCACCTTACAAACAGAGCTACTTTCCTTTCTACTTTTTTTTTTTTTTTTTTTAAATCTATTTTAAAGGGTTTTATGGTGGAGCTGAACTCTGGTACAGGGCAGAACAGCTTTGTAATGCGCCATCAATGCACTTTAACTTCATAATGAAGACAAAAGTTGATTGTTGACTTAGGCTTTTGCAGATAATGAAGTGCAGTGGTTTTCCTCCTGTAAAACAGTAATTATTTTCAAGCTCTTTTCTCTTTTGGAGATTGATATTGGAAATGGCATTTTTATTGGGGGAGTGACTGCTCGCCTGAAACTGTCAGATCAGTGATTTGGTTTCACCTTCATGTACTTTAAACTTGACACCCTTAGACTTGTGGAATGGTTGTTTGCATAAACTGTTTACGGGCGAGATGTCAAACATGTTTTGGGGAGTCTTTTCAAGTAAGACAGCAAAGTTAAAGAAGTCTTAGAGCAGTGTCAGGCAGTAGCCTGTCTTTATATTGACCGTGCAGCAGTAAATACACATCCTTCACTTCCTCTGCCTTGAGTTTTACCACAGTAATTCCCCTCTCTGGGCTGTGTTTGTGTCATGCCTATTGCTCTAAGAAGAAGTGTCAACGTATTGCTTAAAAACACATATGAGGGAGTGGATTTATTTCCCACTTATAATTCATACCCTTCTGCAATAACAAAAGCTTATTATTACCGAAGTGTAACTTTGGTGTGCTGAAAAAGAGTTAAGGATGCAGCATCAGTTTACGTTCAGAATGTGGTCCAAAACTCACTGGAATTATTAGATTTCCCTGTTGTCCCTGAGAATTTTTATGGAGGACATGAATTTCTGTACTCTACCAAACCTGGGTCCATCCGGGGAAATCCTCACAAAAAGGGAATATCCCGACATTCAAATATGCATCTAGACAATTTTGCAATGCGGTAATTGAGTTTAAAATTTTTCAGACATTCACATTACAGTACAAGCCTTTCAGAATCCTGATTTTATTCATCCATTTCTTCTGCTTGTCTCACAAAACCAGATCCGGGAGCCACAGTATTACCTGCTTGTTTCACTGCAAAAGTGCTTGGGTTTGTCTAACTTCTTTGAAACTTCTTTTTTTTTTCTTTAATTTTTTTCATCATGAGGAGACTCAAAAGTAGATTCAATGTTCTGTGAGATTTTCTTTCTGCGCTGAGTGTCAAAGTTTGAAAGGAAATGCTGTTGTTCTCTTCTGTGATATTTCTCCTATGTGACATTCGTTCTGTCATGGTGAAGAAATGAATCTATAGCTTTTGTAGCTCGAGTTCTTTCTTGGCATTCTGCTACCACCTGCCTGTTTAGGATTATTTTTACCCTTTATTTCAGCCTCTCAATCCTCAAATGCTCCAGGAACACCAGGGGACACAACAATGCCTGGAGTTCAGCAGTGATACTATTACTGCTCCTTTTCAGCTGATACCCAAGAGGTATCTTGATTAGCTGAACCATTCCGTGGCCCCATCTATCTCCTACTGAACCAGCATTTCACTGACCTCAGTAGGAGCAGAATCAGATCTTAATTGAATATTGTGAAGAGAAATAGGGATTGATTCCAATGGTAGTTTGTAATACGCCTTTTCATCATAAAAAGAAGATAGAAGTAAAATTAATACTGACAGTTTGTTGAATTTTCACCCCAGCTCATTTATTTCGGTCTTCATCTTATGCTCAGCTTGAACACAACTCTATTTCTTATATTTTTTAAAGGCTGCTGGACTTTTATACAGTAGTAGGTTATGGTCTTTTTCTTTACTGTAGTTTTCTGCTTAAGATGAGAATAAGCTTCCAAACAAGCTTCTCTAAATGGTCTATGGGTCAAATACTGCTTTAGAAGTTTTGTAGAGCTGATGTCAAAGATGGAAGGTAATTCTGAATATAGCTTCTCAAGTCCAAAGCACTTAGTAGTCTTTACTAAGGCAGAAAGAGATCTCAATAATCATACTTGAGCACAAGGCTTAGGGAAGAAAAAAATGTTCCATTTCAAAAGATGTTTCTCTGTTTTGGCTGTTTTCATTTCATGGCCACGGTGCTTTTCAGCAAACCTCATTACACATATCAACAAATCTCCTTCCTTTCAAGTTTGACAGTGTTAATAAAAAGCCAAAGTTGTGACAGTTCTGCTTGTTGACTGTCTGAGCCTTGAACACAAGAGGGTAAACATGATGCCAGTTAACCATGGGAGCTGAAAACTTAGAGAGTAAATACAGTCATTGTACTGAAGCAAAACGACTTGAAATTCTGTCTACAAAGCAGGTTGTTGCCCTCTTTGGGAACCAACTGTGGAAACTGTTATGCACTTGTTTTCCATCAGAGTCCCCAGCACTGATGATTAGAAAAGAAATTGATAATAGTTTTTTGGGTAACTCTCAGTAGGAGGAAAACTGCAACGAAATCCTCAACGTGGTTTTTCTTCTCGTTTTGTCTTGTGCTGTGGTAGGTTTATGTCAACGGGGAGTGGGTCACCAGCATCGGAGAAGGGGGCAGCTTTGGGGAACTGGCATTAATCTATGGAACACCTCGGGCTGCCACTGTCAAGGCCAAGACAGATCTAAAGCTCTGGGGTATCGACAGAGACAGCTACAGACGCATTTTAATGGTAAGTTCATGGAGAAGGGCTTGTTCATGGAGCTGATATGTTTCACTTTCTTTTGTAGCGCTAGCACTTCTTTTCTGTGTTCAGAGTGCACTGATGATAGAAGGCTAAGTAGTCTGTGTTTCTACGTAAAAGAGAGACAACATGACAGTAACATTGAATAACTAAATTAAATGAGCTGAAGAAAAAGAGTACAAGATTCAGTAGAAAGATGCTGAATCAGAAGTGCAATTGAATAACATTATGTGTAACTATCATACATGAATGAAAACCTCAGGAGGCCTGCATTACCCACTAAAGCTATGCAAATCCCCTCCTTATCGTGAACCTCAAGATGTCTTTCATCACTACCCCTTGCCTGTGAAGTCTTTGTCTGGACTTGTATTATACTTATCAAGGCAGGCAATACAAAGTTAAATGCAGCTCCTCTTAAAAATAAAGGTCTTGGTTGGAGTGTGCCCTCCATCTTTGGTAGACAGCACCACACAGTCACACATATTGTGGGATGGTAGCTGCAGAGTCCCTGCTAATGATCCATTGTCCTGCACCTTTCAAAGTCCCTCATCACCGCAGCAAAGCTCAACAGACTTCCTGGGCTCTCGGTGTGCGTTCTAGATCGTGGATTTGCTGTTGGTTCTTGAGTGGTGCGTTTATAATGGAAACTTTGACAGGTAATTAACTTCAGCAATGCCATAACTTTTTTTTACGAGTTTATTTCCGATGTCCATCTGCATATATTCCTTCTCCATAAAATATTCCTTTCTTTTGGATAGTTAACAGACGTAACGCTCTGTAAAGCTTCTTTCCCAATAGGACTTGTCTCTAAAAGCTGCATCGTTTAATTCTGATCTGAAGGAAATTACACTCTGCTCTCAGAATAAAAAAGGAGTGTGCATTTTTAGATCATCTGTGTTTCCAGTGAATGTCATAGATAACAGAAAAATTAGCAAAAGAATTGAGTTGATTTTATGCTTAAATGATTAGTTCTTAAGTAACAGAGCGTAAGAGTGATCTTTATTTATACTGTGTGATGACTGTCGGATGTCTGTATGAAGCATTGCTGGTTTTCACACTGTATTTCATGGGCTCGGTTCTGTATCACGTAAATGAACATCACACTGACATCTAGGAGAGTGCATCTGATGTAGATTTACTCTATCTCAAAATATTCAGCCTGATTGCTGAGGAATAATGTTGTGAAGGGTACTGTCATCTCTCCTGTGGATAAGCAGGGTGGATAGATTTTTAATACTTCCCAATGCAGGGAAGCAGGCAGTAGTAATCGAGACCTTTCTGCAAGATATTTCTGAAACATAGAGCAGGAGAATTTCATAACAAATTTAAGAGGCACGCTCGACTTATTTGTCCCATGTCCTACTTGGATGCAGTGGAGGGGTGTGTGGGATAACTGGTGCAATGAACCTGTGCGCTGCGAGGAAGAATCCAAGGTATAAAAGAGAAGGAATGTAGGAGGGAAATGAATGTCAGGACAAGGCACATATTCCTTGGCTTTTTAAGCACAGCTTTATACAGCTGCCGGTAACATTGCCACTAAGAACTGAAGGGACAGATTCACAGGCCTTGTTGCCTTTAGGTAATTTCAGTTTTAGCAATGATGAAAATAGTGGTACCTACAACTGTCAAACCCTGTGAGATCTCAGGGTTGGTCAGGTGTCCATCTGATAGCAGCCTTCAGAAGATGAATATTTAATGCAGAGACAGGATTTTACTAAAAGGGTTTAAAGTCCAAAGTGGAAAAGACTGTGTTTTTCGTGCTAAGCTTCAGCCGTAGCCTGTCTGTTTCATTCTAGTGTAGGGCTAAGTGCTTTTGAAATTAATTTACATATTCATAGAATCATAGAATTTTACATATTCTCTGAGCCAATGGCCACAGTACCATACCTAGCAAGCTCAGTTTCTGCAGTTGGTGAGACCTTTACCTTAACGCAGGGGTGTTTTCTCCGCCTTCTTGTTCTTTTTTTACATCTGAGGCCATTAAAAATTGGTGGTCTGTAATACCCAGAAAGTGTAGTAATTGCATTCCCAATACTTAGATAGGAAATATTTCTGGTATCATGGTGAATTAAGTGCTGCAGGTATAGAAAATATTTGATTTGAAGTGCTGTCCTTACCCATCCAGACTACATGAAGTCTGTCGTCTTTTCATTTACTTATAAGTGCAGCGCGGATAATTTCTTTGCTGTAGGTGAAATAAGACACCTGTCTTTGTGCATTCATGTGAGGGCAGGTTATAGTGGCTCTCTGCACATTTCCTCGAGCCTAAGAATTAATTACATCATGTTTCAGTGGGTGCATTTCATACTTGAATCTAACTCCACTGTTATGTGTCTGGTTCAGCTGTACCTAGTTTCAAGATGTGGTAGGAACTGCCTTTCAAGTCTCAGAAACACAGTTTCCTGCTGTTTAGCCTCTAACCTTATATTTCTAGAAAGTTGCAGGATATTTTGGAAGTAGAAATGCCTCTGCCTTTAAATAAGATATAGTAATGGGTAGGATATATTTTGAACTATATAATTTAAGATGGTTTTAAAATTGGGAGCAAGCAGGTTTTTATTTTTATTTACTGTTTGCAAATACATTGGTCCAAGGGATCAATGACCATTTCCTGACAAAGCTGTGGGGTTTTTTTCTGTAGTAAGATAAAACCCTTCCATAACCCAAGATAGTTTTTTTTTTTTCTTTTGTCTGCATTCCTTCCTGGCCATGACTAGACCCATGTTTTCTCAGTCTGGTGTTGAAATTTTATTCAAGTTGTAAATATTTATTTGCATATCAGCCTTCAGATCCGCACTTGCCAAAAAGAAAAAAAAAAAAAGATTCTATCCTGTCATGAGATACTTGACTCTCTACCTTATTTCTCTTTGCAGGCTCTTTTGGTTCTCTGCTTCAGATTTAGTAACTTCTAGTTTTTGTTTCTGCTTAGTGCCATTTTCCCCACTTAGATGTCTCATTGATCCTAATTGGTTTATGATATAAATAAAATGCATCTCAGGAGGTTTGGGAATTTGGGTTTTCCTTTTTTCGGATGGACAAAGCCTGATGCAAGAAGTTCCTGCTGGCTTTTAGTTACAGTTGTCATCCATATATTATTTACCCTCTCCCAAAATAAGTTTGTTACAACAGATATATTTCTTTATATTTCGTTGTCTCAGCTAAGGTACCCTGGTGGCTTGAAGGTCACATTCAAGTTTGTTTTAGCAGCTGTGATGATTGTAAATGTTGGGATAGTTCTTTTTGTCAGGTTTTGCAGTGAAGTTCCTTGCCTTTCACTGCAGTCCTTGACAAAGTAGTATAGCATGAAATTCATTGTGCTAGATGGATTACAGAAAGCCACTTCAGTGCACTTTCCAGCTGTGTGTTCCATTTATTTCATAAAATTATCTGTGCTGAGTTGCATACTTTTTGCTCTGTGGCAAATGTTTTAATGTATATGCTCGCAGTGTGTGCACACCCAAGCACACACACATATTTATGTATATATTCTGTATTTATTTACTTACATTCCTCTGGGAGAGATGCAAAGGAATTTTTTGCCATAGGGTTCTCATGTAATTCAGTTGCTGAGATGTTGCAGCTCTCTTCTTTGCAGTTGGGATTCAAGAGCATCACGGAGTGGGGAACATCCCAGGGTAGTACAATATTTGTATTCTAAATATAGCAAATACCACAAATACCAGAGAGGCAAATGTCTGTATTCCAACATCAGATTGATCCCCCAGACAATTCAGTTCCCAGACTGAGGAAATTTGAAGTATTAATTTCTTGTAATTTCTTCTTTAAGACAGCTTGTTTTGGGTTTATTTAACTATCCTGGAGATCCCATGGTCCAAGATACCTGGCTCTGAGAGCAGAGTGGCATGGGATACAACCCTTTTTGCCTATTTGGCAAACTTTGCTTGCGGAAAGTGGATTGTAATATTGGGCTATAAGTCACAACAAATCAAGGTTAGTCAGTCCCTAATATTATGCCTCATTTTATTTATGCTCTTTTGGCTTTATTTTACTATCTTTTCACAACTTTGAATCTGAGAACAAGTTCTTTAACAAATGCCTTTTTACTGTCAGACAAAATAAGTCAGCAAGCCTTCGTGTTTCTGTAAAATGTAGGTTGCGTAGTGGCCAAAACATAAAGCAAATCCAAAGCCTGCAATCCATCCGACGTCTGTGCAGTGTCGCACTGGGACCTTGCGAGCTATTTTGTTTTCAAGGCCAGTACACAAGGTGACTCTTTCTTTCAAGTTCTTGTAAGAATGTACACCCAAAGCATCAGTCAATATCAGGCTTACGTAGGGTTTCAACGGGGCTGGAGCAGCCCAGAAGACCATTCTGGCACCTCCTGGCAGCATAGCTCTTTATTTGAAATGTGGGCCGTGCTTTGCCTTTTGGTAGCCATTTGTTTGGCTTCTTACTGAAGGGGTTTTTAGGAGACTGAAGGGATTTTTAGGGGACTGAAGGGATTTTTAGGGAGGACCCAGTCAGGTCCACCTGAAAAAATGAAGCAAGAAAGAGGACATGAAAAGCGTCGGGGGGACAAAGCACAGAGGTGAGCAGAGAGGAAGAAAGACAGAGACTGGACTGGAGGAGTGGAAAGGAAAAATGGAGAAAACAGAAAGTGAAGAAGGGGCAGTTGGAAAAGAGATGCAGTCATCCTATTCAACAAGGCTTGTTTTAATCTCTAGGGTGTTCATTTTTCCTAGCCTGTATATTGCTTAAGCTAAGCCTAGGGCTTGCTACATTTTTTGTGGTCTTAAAACTAGCTTTGAGCTCTTTTCTGGGTGGATTTGGCAAATGCAAGTGACCTTATTTCTCTTTGGGCCTATTTCAGGGAGGAGCACTGCAGCTTAGAATATTAACAAGTCTTTGTAGTTAGTGTGAACCACTGTCTTTACGATGAGCTTGTGCACGACAGCTCGGAGCCAGGGAGAAAGTGAACAAAGGAAAGGAGGAGAGGGAGAAGCAGCAACTATTGAAATAAGATATTAATAGATTAGAAAAAGAAGAATTAATAAAGACTTTTAAAACACGCCATCAAGAACCCTGCCAGTGCAGAATTATTCAGGTACATTTACTATTGTTTTTATCTGGCTTAAGCAGTAAGATTTCTCCTGCTTCCTTTGGGAAAATTCTCTGTAAGAGAATAATTCCTAAGTTGGGAAAACTTTTTTTCTATATTAATCTTAAATTAGATGTTCTTAATTTTCTCCTATTACTTTGAGGTATGTCAAGTTGTGCTGTACTAAATTGCCATCTCTTTCTGTCATGTATCTGTAGATTATTATCTACTTAAAACCCTTGCAACACTGCATGCTAGCTATGAGCATGACATGCGTGTGATCCAAGCATTCAGGCTGAATTCTTTTTGCTCCTTCCTTACCAGCTCTCCCCAAGTGTTTTAGCAGTTCTTCAGGCTCTGTTTGGTCTCCACTTTTCCGGAGAAGAGGTACCCTGGTAGAGTGTTACACGCCAGGCGCTGACACATCCGTGCCATGGAGACAGAGCCTCTAAACTTCATTCCTGGATGATGTCTCTGAGTATACAGACCAAAATAGCCTTGGCTGTATTCTTGTTGCAGTCTGATGTTGTAAACTGGGTCTCACCTACTGTCTGTAAATCTCTTCCAGCTTTTCAACTTGCCAGTCTTCTTCTGTTCATCAAACATCTGTGCTTTGGATTTTTTTTTTCTTTGCATTTCTTGGCTCTGTTTTCCAAACAGAAGCTCCTTCTATTATTTTGTACTTCAACTTCTAGTGTCTCTAGGTTCTTTCTTGTTATTTTCCTGTCTTGGCAAGCTTTCATAGTATTTCCTAGTCTGCAGATATCGTACAAAAAGGACATTAGAAGTCAGACATAACATTATGCTTATGGGAGGGGATGAGAGGGGAATATTAGGCTGATGAAGGAAAGTGGGAAGTAGGCTTGCTCTCTTTTTCTCTCATGTGGAGGAAAAGATGATTAATACCCATAGAAATAAGCACATGCTTTGTTTTTTTGTAAGATTTCTATGGCTGTATTGGTTTTTGCTAATATTAGTGTTTTCTCAAAATCTTTTCCCCGCACTGTGCTTATCACAGAATCATAGAATCACAGAATAACCAGGTTGGAAGAGACCCACTGGATCGTCGAGTCCAACCATTCCCACCAATCCCTAAATCATTCTCCTAAGTACCTCATGAAAGTTTGAGCAGGAAAGCACAAGTGAAAACAATATGCATGATGATGAGCCAGCCTTCTCCTTTCTGGAAAAGGAGCTGAGATCTCATTTTGTCAATTGGAGTCCAGCCTTGTGTGCTCTGAAAATGCAGAGGCAGCTTCTGTGTCTGCCTGGGCACCCTTAGGTGAAGCCCTGCTGTTGGTGGCTTGTGCTGCCCAGTAGGCAATTGTCTCCTCCAGGATGGACGGAGGGTTGGATGGAGCCATCCTGCAGGTTGAGTCATGAGCCATCAGTTGAGTCACCTTGGGTTTCAGTGTGTGTGTTGGGAAATAGGACTACTAAGTCTCAACCGTTAGTTCTTTCCTAGGCTCTTGTTCTCCCTTACCTTTGTCTGTGGTTTCATTCTGAGACATGGGATATTTACATTAAGTGGAGTCCCGCTGTAGTTCTAGACAGTGTCATAATACAAAAAATGATAATAGCACATTTAATTAATCCCTTCCACTTCAGTTTTGCCTTTGCACTTGTCTTCACAGTGAATTCCATATGACTGCCCTGGCTTGGTTTAGCCAAGAACCAACACACCCATCTTCCTGTAGTAAGTGATGGGCTCTTGCTCTCCCAGCTTGATGGGATGCCTGCAGTTCTTACCTTCCTGGGTCTGCATCTCTAAATACTCAAAGCTGTGGTCAGGCGTCACTTTTGACTGTTGATTACTGCTTCTTAAAATTCATCTGTGTCCACAAGTCGTTTAAAATGCATTTTCCACATCTGTCCGTGGGTGCCCCAGCCCATCAAACTAAACCACCAATCTGGTTTTCCACAGCTGTCAATTTTGCTGGTCTCGTTTCCACTTGATTGCAGGGAGGAAAGCAACAACTGCACAGTGTCGTTTTCCATTCTTTGTCTTGCAGCAAGCTGTCAGGATCTGGCACGGTTTGCAGAGCCTCCTCCGTTTGAAGTTCATTTTTTTTGTCTTTCTGGCACTTCAAATGTTCCTGAGGGCCCCCGAGGTTGAGAACCAGGTTTGTCAGTCAGAGAGGTCAGACAAGGGTTACCGATGCTATCGCCGAGAGGTGAACTGTCATCACCAGACTCAGAAATTATGAACGGAGTGTGGAGGGGGAGACCTTGGTAGCTGATTCTACTGCTGTTCCAGAGATAGCTGGGAAGAGCGGTAGCTCCTGAAGGTGCTGTGGCTCTTTTGTAGCAGGGGTGGCTCCAGGAGAGGGATGCAAGTGGGATCTGTCCCTACAGGAGAGCACCTGGCAGCTTCTGCTGATGCCAAACCCTGTCGATGTTGGTGGAGGGATTCCTGCTGTTTTGGTGATCGATGGATCAAGCTCCACCTGTACAGTGTGTGTAGGAAGAGGGACAATGTTTAGTTCTTAGTTATATCATTGCACTTGAGTACATCAGCCTTTCCCATTTTCATACTTTCGTATGTTCCTGAAATCTTTAACAGTGGAGGATAAAATGTTTCTTCTCCTTTTCCTTTGTCTATCACCATGTTCTGCCTTTGTTTCCAGTGCTTAGCAGTACTCACCCTGAGAAGGAGGAATAGAAAAGTGGCTTTTTCTATAGCAGTTACTGGCATTTGCATCTGTCTTTTCTGCCTAGCCTGTAAGAAAATGCCGTCTTTATTTCCCCTTTCTTCAGAAGACGAGTGCATCATCTTTACAGTGCACTCCTGCCTTGTAGATTTGACTAGCAGACAGCAGGCAGCCTTTAGCATCCTCAGGATCCTTCTACTTAGGCAGAAATAATGTGGGCTGTCACATAACAATGTGGAATAAACTGCACAGTCCCAGGGAAGACCCTGGAGTTCCCTTTTGGTTCCTAGGATGGTTTTCTTTTCAAGTCATTTGTTTCACTGCAGAAGGAGTTAAGGATTAATTAATTATTTTTTACATTGGTAATACTGCATCATATTTATCCATAACTCAGTCTCCTTCAAAAATGTGTCCTGGAATGGCTGCTTATGGTTTCTGTCTGTGGTGATCAAACACCGTGTAAGTAGAAGCTTTCTTAGTAATTTATCACACAGTGAAATCTTAGTAGAGTGAAAATTACTGTGCTGGTGGCTGCACATGCACTGATGGACTGTCTGCTCCAGAACATTTAAATCTTGTTAAAATAATATGAATAGGTTGCTCATCAGTTAAAATACATACAACACTGTACAGAATATAAACCAGGCTTACAGATAAATGCTTTTGGCGTTAAAGAGGTTTTAACCTAAAAGGATGGGACCCATGAGAGGGACATTTTAAGTTTTATCCTACTTTCTAATTCTAAATTACAAAGCTGGGCCTCATTGGTAACAAGATATATATTGAATTAGCTAAACAGTTAATTGATGAAACTCTGGCTTTAAAATGAGTGCCTGTAAACAATAGGTACAATTCATCCATGGTGTCCAGTAACACCAGTGAAGTCAGTGAAATTACACCAGGATTGAATTTGATTCCTTCTGTCTTTGCTTATCAGCAATATAACTTGCCCAGACATTTTATGGGGAAACATTTGCCTTAGGCTGTTTATACTGGCTATGCTTAAGATTTGGAAGGGGAGGGAAAAAAAAAGAGCAGCTGTAGGAAGAAATCACAGAAATACTTTGTGTAATGCTCTACCTCCTTTTTTTTTTTTTTTTTCCTCTCCTTTAATAACAGGGCAGCACGCTGAGAAAGCGGAAGATGTACGAAGAATTCCTGAGCAAGGTCTCCATTTTGGGTCAGTTGCCCTTTGGACTTGCCTTTTAGTTCCTCTGTTAGATGTGTTGGCAGAATGAGTGTTGGGCTTTGGTGGCACGATGAAAGCGATAGTGGTCAAACAGGAGGTCTCATGGTTGCATCATTTCCAAAGGAATGAAGGCATACAGAATCACCGAATCACCAGGTTGGAAGAGACCCACTGGATCGTCGAGTCCAACCATTCCCACCAATCCCTAAATCATGCTCCTAAGCACCTCATCCACTCTAACCTTAAACACCTCCAGGGACGGCGACTCAACCACCTCCCTTGGCAGACCGTTCCAATGCCGAAACACCCTCTCTGTGAAGAATATTTTCCTAATCTCAAGCCTAAATCTCCCCTGGCGGAGCTTGAGGCCATTCCCTCTCATCCTGTCCCCTGTCACTTGGGAGAAGAGGCCAGCACCCTCCTCTCCACAACCTCCCTTCAGGTAGTTGTAGAGAGTAATAAGGTCTCCCCTCAGCCTCCTCTTCTCCAGGCTAAGCACTTTTTAGGATTTTTTTCTCATTCTTTAATATATACTGAGCATGTGTTTGAAGAAGTCGTCTTTCCTTAAATATGGGAGCGGGCATGTGCTGGTAACTTTTTGGTAACTGCTGTTTCAGTAAAAATCATATGGATAGAAGAGAAAGCATTGCAGAAATATGAATTTATTATAAAGTCTAGTTACATCCTTCCAGGTGACAGGTGAGAAGCTTTGTCCTGCAAGAAGACTGTATTTATGTGCACTAAACAAACTAACCTTCCAAATCAAAATGGAGTGATTTTTTTTTTCTTCTGTGTATTTTACAGCCCCTGTCTCACATTCTTAAAACATCTGTTTAGTTTCTTGTCCTTGGATTTTGTTTCCCTTTGATTAATGTGATAGCCACGAAATTCAGACGTGTTCTAGACGGCCTTCAGTAGGAAAAACAACAAACCCATAATGCCTGACCAATCAATCACCATTAAGAGAACAAAAGCTTCTAAGAAAGAGGACAGTGCTAGACAGTACAATGAGATGTTGATGCTGTTAGAGAAACATCATGTTTCTTTCGGGGCTATTTTGGAAAAAAAAACCAAAAACAACAAAACCCAGTACAGGATTAATTTGCTCTGTAATTAAAATACTTTATTTTAAACAGTTTTATTTTCTTGTTTTTGGTATTCCTCTGCCATTTGAACTTATTTACTTGAAATATGAGAGTCTCAGTGAAAATATACTTGAACTTCTGAGAGGCGCTGTGCGTGAAATTTTCAATTACATCTGTGTGCTTAAAGTAAGGCCAAGTATGTTGTTCACTTATTAATCAGGTATTCATCATTTAAATGTCTTCTTTTATGCTTAATGTAAGTCTTCCTAAATTAAAAGCACAAATTATACCAAATTACAATGAGTGTTTAAAGAAAAAAGGATCTCTGCACCTGCACTAATGAGAAGCAATTACAACAATGAGACATCTCAAAACAATTTCAGAGTGGAAAGGTTATTCAAAGATGTGCTTCCTTAAACATGCGGTTTGCAATATAATTATATCCTAGTTTGTATTATGGCTTTTCAGTCTCAGTAAAAAATGAGGTAGGACTTCTGGATTTGAACTGTTTGAAGTACAAAAAAGCACCTGACAAAATAATGCATCATTTCTGGAGCACTGAGAATTTAGGTGAAATGTGTAAGGATCTATTTCATGTGTCTGAAAAGTAAATGACAGCTGGGAAACAAGAAAGGTATTTTAGAAATCTTAACATAGCACCAAGAATTCACCTTCACTTAATGTCTTGATGTGGTCAAAATCTGGTGATTTTGTGGTTGAAAAACCTGTATCTGCTTCTTATATATTTTTTTTTCAAGCCTTGCGCGGTGTCTGTAGCCAGAGAACTGTAAGAGCCCTTTTATTTTAAAAATCTAAGGCTTTTTTAGGTTATCAGTAGGGGCTTATACTGTATCGAACAAGATATGAGGAAACTAATTGTTTAAAATCTTTCTTCTGGAATTTAATTAGATGTAGAGCCATTAGTTGATAGGTACAAATTGGAAATTGCAAAAAAATGCGTATGTTCTACTTTATTTGATGCTTGACTTGTAACTCTGCAACTCAAATTTTAGGAGTTTTATCATGTGCAAACTAATATATAATGCTCTGTTTGCAAGAACCATTAACCAGTGTATTTGTAGAGGCACAATTCCCTTAGAGAAAAGAGAGATGCTTCATGATGTACGTGTGTCAGGCAACTCAGAACTTCCAGTGCATTGATCACTTCAATTTGGTTTTGGTACCAGACTAGGTGTGCACATCGCAGCTCAGTCACAAGGCTTTTTAACTTTTAAAGAACAACTCTTCCACGCTCACATAATACCCCTAAGCAATATTTTGAACAAAATGGGAGAACTAGAATCTGAAAGAACAGCCCAGATATAATCCTGGTGTCAGAAGCCGTGTCTTGATGTACAGTAATTTAATAATTAGTAATAAGTAAGAATCAGCAGAGCTCCACTACATGAATTGTAGCCCAGCCCAGCAGCTGAGGTTACATCATTGTATTATTTGCTTCTTTTAATAACTTTTTACACGTGCCACCTCTTTCAGTCTAATCTGGTAAAAGTACAGAAGTTCAAGTACAAATCACTGCGTGGAATTTGCTAGTGAATGGACGGAGAAGAGAGACACAGGTTGTCACCCCTTCTCTCCTAGAGGGTAGGACAGGTAAAATTCATTCCTTAGCAAATGGAGGAGGAGGAGGAAGGCAGCAGGACAGTGAGCAGCCCTGGATGAGCCACTGTACAGCTGTCTTTTGCTATGTAGGCATCACAGGGGATTTATTCCAGCTGCAGGTGTCTGATAAGGACATCAAGCCGCAGGAAGCAGTCCGTATTAGCTCTGTTACTCATAAAACACACCGATGTTTTTTTTCATTTTGAAGTTTGAAGTTTTTTAACTTTCCCACTAAGCAGAAGAATGAAAAGAAAAATATTTCGTAAGCCACCGTAGAGGCGAATGTAACAGAGATGCCACTTGAAACACCCGTACTGAGCTCTGGTCCTACTGCCATCCATACTATCAGGGACATGCCCTTGGCTTCAGGGAGGAGGAGGAGTCAGCTTGTGGATCGGTACTTTTGCATCACTTATCTAGCAGGCTGTTGGTAACCAGCTGAGAGAAACTCTTGACAAAAAGACAGTAGGACTTGTTCTGACATCTGGTGTGGGATGTGGTGAGAGGATCTCGGCGATCCCATATCACGGGTGTCTCCAAACAGCTCCTAAGCTGCTCCAGTCTGCTGCAGCATCAGGGCAGTGCAGATCAGATCGCAGGCGTGGGGAACCTCAGCCAACTTTTCCTGTCTAACTTTTTAAGATTATTATCTGGGTGATTACTAAAGTCTAAGACACATTGCATAAACATATTCGTATTTCCCAACTGGAGGTTTGTGCAAAGTGCCTGGATGAAAGAAATGTTTCTTTTAGAACAGAACCAGGCAGAGCAGAGCTGTCAGTTTAGATATGGATCTTAAGCCAAAGTCAGAGTATTTTTATAATAAAGCTTTATGATCTTCAATATTTTAGAGTCCCTGGACAAATGGGAGCGGCTGACAGTGGCTGATGCACTGGAACCTGTCCAGTTTGAAGACGGAGAAAAAATTGTTGTGCAGGGTGAGCCTGGTGATGACTTCTTCATTATTACAGAGGTAAGGTTGGCATTTTGATAAGCTCAGTCATTTCCTAGTAAAGATAAGACTTCATATTAAAGAAATATGGGTTCAGTTTAATTTCTTGCTTCTGCATAAATCTGAAACCACTGAAGCCAGGAGAGTTGCTCAAAATTGAAATGAATTCAAACACCAGTTCTACAGAAATGTCTCAAGAAAGGTGATGCCTAATTTCCAGTAAATTGAAGATGCAGAGGAATTTTATGTTTAGTGTCTTTTGAAGGTTTGTTTTCTACATGAGATTTTTCTTGTTTAAATTGCCTTTAACAAGGCTGGCCAGCCACACAGGGCGTTGATTATTGTTCCCAAAGGGACTTACAGGGGATATCACAAATGAACATCTGTAAACTGGAGCAGGAGACCTGCTCTGAAAATGGATAATTTGTTCTTTGTTTTGCCTTAAACTCAGTCCAAATGGCTGAGCCATTTTCTTGTTTACTCTCACACAGGCAGACAGATCTGTCAGGCAGATGAAAATGCTGACATCTTTTTGGAAGATTATCTGAAACTTCACTTCTACCATCACACTTCGGCAAACAAATGCTGATGGGGTTTTTCCTCATTCTCTGACATAAATATTTGGATCCTTGGTATCTCATACGAATACCTAAGTGCTGTGATACAAGTTATAAAAAGGTATTAGAAAGGCATATCTAAGAAAAACAAGATAGCATTAGGGTATCATTTTATGTGTATTGGAGCAGGAGCTTTTCAGTACCAGCTATGAGTGTTCATACACAAATATATAGACTGGGAATGCCCAGCATCTGACTGTGTGGTGACAGTTCAAGTGCAAATCCCAGGCCACATGGTGCATGACCGGCAACACGGCAGTGGTGGCACAGAAGCTGGGAGGTAATCTGAACCCCTCACTGTGGGAGAAGGAGGGTCAGATGGGGGTAAGGAAGCTGGTATTGTGTTGCCTTGGGATCCAGTTGTGTGTACACAGAATATATCTGTGGCTCCATCAGGCTGCTGTGTTGTGACGTGAGGGCTACAAAGATGATCCGAGGGCTGGAGCACCTCCCATAGAGGACAGGCTGAGAGAATTGGTGTTGTCCAGCCTGGAGAAGAGAAGACTCTGATGTGACCTTATAGAGACCTTCCAGTCTGTGAATGGCGCTACAAGAAAGCTGGGGAGGGGCTTTTTACAAAGGCTTGTAGTGATAGGACTAGGGGCAATGGCTGTAAATTGGAGGGGGGCAGATTGAGACTAAACATAAGGAGGAAATTCTTCACAATGAGGGTTGTGAGGCACTGGCACAGGTTGCCCAGGGAAGTTGCGGATGCCTCGTCCTTGGAGGTGTTCAAGGCCAGGTTGGATGAGTCTTGAGCAGCCTGGTCTAGTGGGACGTGTCCCTGCCCCTGGCAGGGGGGTTTGGAATTAGATGATCTTTAAGGTCCCTTCCAGCCCAAATCATACTATGAGTCTGTGATTTAGGAGGAAGGAGACCCTGCCCCGCTCAGGTGATTAAGGATTTATGCGGTGCCCATTCCAGATGCTTTAGAGGCCAACAGGTTTTTCTTTGCTTTCTCCTTATCTGTGAATTTTTGGACAGGTGCCTCTGTCCAAGGCAGCCAGAATACGTTTCATAATCAGTATCTGACACTTAAAATTCCATCCTTCTTTCCTCTTGAGTGTTGGAAATACGTGTTGGATTTATAAACGTAGTTTTTCTTCTGATGGTCACAAAATTGTCAGTGCAAATGACTGCACCTGTATATCACACAGTTAGACACTTGAAATATGATGAGTAGTGCCCCTTGAAAACAATAGTGTCAGAATAAAAGAGACTAGATATTAGATAGGGATTTTTTTCGTTAACAAGATAAGAAAAATTTAGGAAATACAACTTTTTTTCAGAGATATGGAATTCTTACTTGTACCAGTGTTACTAAGTATGTTATTACTCCTTGCAGCAGCGCAAGACTAGGAAAACCTGATTTTCTTAGCGATCAAATCCCATGTGGAAAATTGGCAGCTTGCTTAAGAATTACCAAAGGCCTTTATTTTTCCCCTCTTCATGGAACAGCTGTTAAGAGTTGAATAGGTAGAAAACCTATTAACACTGCATACTGCATAATCATAAAGTATCTTGCTCACCTTACCCTTCCACTATAAATCTAACATACTTTGGAAACTGCCTGTATTTTTCTGCATTGAACAGTCCAGTATCAACTATTTCTTGTGCTGCAGAGGTATGCGTGCCCGCTCACACGTAGTTTATATTTTGTATTTTAAACCTGATTTCACAGGAGTTCACTTCTTTGATGTTAAACTTTTCTGCAGGATGGCTGATGTGAGCTGCCAGGAACGCATTATTCTACAAACCAGCTGAAAATAGTTTTGGCAGGTTTGTTGTCACAATCTGTTGAAAACTCATTAGCTTCTTTTGTATGTTTTTTGATGTGTGTGGCCTTATAATCCTAAACACTCAAAATGCAGCCAATTTGTTTGGCTGCTATGTGTACAGAAAGCCTTTCATATATCACCAGAATGCAGCCTACTTCGGAGTACTCTGTCCAGTAGCACAAAACTAAGCTTTGCTATGCATTTTTGGGGTAAGGTACTAATTTATTACAAACCACAGTCATTCGTGGATTGCCTTAGTCAAATCAGTTATCAATTTTGAAAGCTTTGTTGCACCAGCGTCACAAATACTGGTTCCAAGTGGGATCTTGTGACTCCTATCATAAAAGCTTCTCTAAGACACCCAGGGCTCGCACGTGGATTTTAAATTGTTAGCACAGTTTTGTATGAGCTTTATAAGTCATTTATTAATTATTAGCCTGCAATACTGCCTTCCTCTGTGACATCCTTTGGGATACCATCTTTTAAGTATATTAGTTCTGCAGAAAGAACTAGCCGATAAGGTAATTGGCACCTTCAAGATCTGCAGGCTGAAGTGCAACCATGAAACCCTTTGAAACTGAGACTTCCAGCCTCATTGATGATCAGAACAGCAATTGCTGCTTTAAACTAGGAATATCGTCCTGGTTAGTATGGACAAGAATATTTAGTCTCCTCCTTCTGTTAGGTAAGCGCATTCAATGTTTCTCCTTTTTCCTTCATATAACCTTATTTTTGTGTGTGTGTGGATTTCTGTCCACCTTCTTATCTCCAACGTTACCCAGATTGTAGTAGGGTGCACGTTGCTTGCCGTGCAGGCTGTGTGCATGAAAATGCTGCAGTGCCCCATGGAGAGCAAGGCTGCAGCAGGAGCTCAGCCGAATTATTACAATAACAAAAAATGTGCACAGGGAAGCGTCAGAGGAAACCAGGGCTTTTCAAGTTCACTCTTCAGAAAGCTGTTTACGGTTCTTTTTTTTTGTTAAAAACTTTAATGAGAAAACTATTACCCTGAGATTCCAGGACAGCTACAGTTTTTCTGTCATCTTAAATCTTCACAGGCACCAGTAAGGTGTTTACTTGCACTTGTTTGGGTGCTATTCCATTTAGATCTCAAGCAGCCTTCAGCAAGATTTAGTTTTAATATTTAAAGGCTGTGGATTTTTCCAGAGATAGAATTATTTCCATGTTCACACCATATTCCTTAATTTGAAGATAGGATCAGAAGTGAATGTCTGCTTATAAAAGCAAAGTACCCGTTTCTGTGAGATTGATTTACTACACTTGAAACCAGTAATTAAAAAAAAGAAAAAAAGAAGCAGCTCTGCAGTTTCTGTGTTTTCACATATTTCCAGGTTTTATTTTCCCACTCCGGTTTTCACACAACAAACTCAGGCTTTCCCAGACCAGACAGATGTGGAATGTATCTGCTGGATTCCAAGGTCATGGAATTATCCCATATGAGATTCCTGGCACAGAGGTGAAAAACTTTAAGCACCATGAAACAATTGTTGCCACAAAGAATTATGTTTTGGCAAGCGTAAATCATAACAGATGTACAGTTTCTAACAAATAAATTTGCAGTTGTATTATACACTGCCACTCTGTGTACCCAGCAGTAGGGAGGATTTATTCATCTGACTTCAGATAACGCAAATATTTTTAGCTAGCATTTTAAAGTGGTAGCTTGCAAAGGCATGTGAGCTTTGCAGAGTTAAATATTCTAGCAAATGTTAAGTCTCTTTAAATGAAATGTCAGTTGAACGGGGGCTGATTTTATTCCCAGCTCGTGCTTTGCCACTGTTTTCAGCTCAAACAGTAGTTCAAACTGGTGTAGTAGTGCTCGGAAACTTGAAAAAAATGAGGTTTTTGCTGTTGTCTGTGTTACTGAGAAAGGTAGTGACAATAGTGTTGACAATAGGGGTTATAATCACGTACCGCTCCCTGAAGTTCAGCTTTGAGCTTGGCTGGATGGCCGAGCACCTCGACGTCCGTAACCTAGGTGCCAAAAATGTGCAGACCTGCAGCCATGAAGCGCCCTGCTGGGTTTCCCAGCTCCTACCCCTCCCATGTCAGATCATTTGGATCTACTTGCCATGACCAAGCGCTGCATACAGCACATGGATATTGTCACGGGATTCCACTGACTGGGCTCGGGGAGTCTTTTAATCTCAGCTGCATACTGAGAGCTTGCTGAACTGCTGCCATATGGCCCTAATACTCCATAAAGTTTGACATGGCTTAAGAAAAATGCATGCACAGACACAAACGTGTGCAGGTGTAGGAGGAGCGAACAGCAAGAGGTTTATAAGACTGCCACACTGTGCCCAAGGAGAACAGCTTGTAACTGTCCTTTAAATGTGCTCTCCGTACCCTGTCATCTCTCGGGAGGCCAGTTTGGTTTAAGTGGTGCAGAAAGCAAAGAAATAAAACAGCATGAGAAGCAAAACATTTCCAATTAATAGCTGGTCGAGTTGCCCAGCAATAGCATGCAGCAGCCTAAAAATAAAAGGCCTAAAAATAGAAGATAATTCACAGGAGAAAATTCAAGGAGAAACTGACCCATTATATCAAGTAGTTTCACATTAGATTTTTGGTTTTAACTTTAAAAACGAGTATATTTAATTTAGTGCTAAGCTACAGGGGGTAGTTGCACCCTTGTCTGCAACTCCTTTGTGAAAAGCACTTCAAAAAAGCTGGGCATTTGCTCTTCATTATTATCCTGCTGTGTAGGGAGTCAGGGTCCCTGATTTTCCATCTTACCTGTGTTAGTCCAGTCTGTGGGCAGAACGTTACCCTCCCTGCTTCCCTGTCAATGGGAATCATCCTAATGATGCTTCATGAAGCTGAGCAAAAGCTTCATGGGGAAACCCATAACATATCTGTTAGTACTGAAACCAGGCAGTGGGAATAGCAAAATTGGCAACTAAGAGGAAAAAACTCATCGATAGTGCAGAAAGCCTTCCAAGATTAATGCATACAGCTGTCTGATTGACAAAAACAAATCTAATTAATTGGTAATGATTATTTGTGCAGCACTATTCTTGACTGATTCCATTGAAAGCAGTCCTGTAATCCTCGGGGAGGCTGCTATCTTTCATGCTGCTGTTGACGTTTCAAGTCAGGGCCAGAAACTAGTTCCATTCTGGGCAGGATCCGTTGTGAGTTCTTGCTGAGAATGTACTTGAGATACTGAACCGTAGGTGAAATCAGTGTTTCCAGACTCCCTGACACTCTTGGCACGCTACGAAGTGTCTCTGCACAAATGCAGTTCAAAGCCTTGTTAGGTGGAATAGTGTTTGTAAACTCTTCTTGCCATGGCAACGTGCACCAGCAGAGGAAGGTCCTCAGTCCGACTCGGAAGGGCTCTTCGTTATTCACGGAATTGGGCCTTCTTATAGGAAAAGTCGACTTGACTTTTAAATTGCACAACAAGCATCTGAAGATTTATGGTTTAAAAGCTCCTTAAGAAGGAAAAGAAAAAAAGAAAAATAATAGCACAATTGTTTCCTGCTCTAAATTGTTGCTCTTTGACTTTCTAACCTAAGAGAGACCCCTTTGGCACCTACCCCTGCGACAGGCAGGAGAACTACAAAGTAAACTTTTTCCGTATGGTTAATGAAGTCACTGCCTTAGGCACACTCTGCTATCACACCTGATAATCTCTTTAAAAACACAGTGTGATTAATTATTAATTAGGAAGATGAATGTTGTCTAGAAAAGGAGTTTCAAAGGCTACAATCCGAACTTCTTAGTATTACCGGGATTTTGTTGATACTGAAAATGTTTGTCAAAGGCAGTCTACAGCAACTCCTGATATACCTAATAAACAAAATATACTGAATAAATAGAGCCAGCAGTCACTGAGGGCTCTGTACTTAGCTTATTTTTAACTGTAGAGACATTGTTTCCCATAGAGCTCGTACCGGAAAGGTAGATTCAGTTTTCTTAATATCACCTGGTTGTGCTGAAGCAGTTGCGTTTCCATTGGCCCCAGTTCAAAGTTCGTCAGTGTTCAGGATGTCCAGCTAACGTCAAAGACCGAAAGCTAGGTATGTGATTGGGTCCCATCCTGGCTAGGAACGGAGGTGACATATTTTGCTGAGTCAAAGGAACTAAAACATCAGTTTAGTCCAGCTCTTGTTAAACTGAGTTCAACTTCAACTTGAGCGAGCAGTGGATCAGGCTGCATATACATGCAATATCCATATTTATTGAGTGTATCCTGATCTGTCCTCTGCCAGAAAGGGACAGCATTTCATAGGAAGCAACAGGCAGTTCCCCTTCTTCCTCCCACCAGCCATGGAGGACCTGTCGGTGACTGCAGCTTTTGGCTCTTCCTTCCAACTCTTACTACTAACTACCCCACTAATAACCACCACAATGCAGTCACCTCTGGTAAACTGTGCAAGATCCAAAAGCTCAGAAGTGATGTACAGTGGAGCTTTTTCTTAACAATTTGGTGAAACTTCAGATTATCCAATATTTCTAGTCTATTTTAGAACTTCACAGATTTTGCTCCTCATTTGTGGCAGAAACCAGGACAACTGTATGTAAATTCTGTGAGTTGCTATGAACCCAGAGACTGGAGAATAATGTATAATAGTTTAAAAATGTACGGTTAAAAAAATACTGTCAAACCCAGTCATGACTCAATATTGAGTCCGCAATCAGAATTAAGTCCTGTTGCATCATCCTTCTCCAACACCATGAAGATCATCTAGCTTTTATATTATGAAAATGAACCTTTAATTTAAAAGACATCTGATGAGTAGGAAAACAGAGTAAAAGCAATGTATGCAGCCAATATTTTCTTATGGAAAAGAATTCTTGATTAGCATATCCATTGGTATTATTACCAAATAATTTTGAGAGTCTTAATAACTGTGGTGTATAGTACAGGTAACATTTTAACCAGCTTATTTTATCTTAACCGCTTATCTGTCTTACATGAACATCTTATAAACTTCATGAGGTTTATCCTCACTACACCTGTGTGATGAGGTGCGTGAAACAACCTCTGCATTACGTGTTGTGGTGTGAAGCACAGGCACAAAACTTAAGGTAGTTCTCCATTTCAGTTGAAGGCAATGAACAGGAATTCAGTACTTTGAAGTTCTGGATCTTCATCATTTCACACACAGAAGGTCTAAGGAAGAGAACCCTTAGTTAGTGTCAGAAGTGTTAGTGCTATGGACAGAATCCCAGGCTAATACACCAACTGGCCATCCTTTTGCCTTTATCTTAAATTTTACCACCCAAAAATTATGGTTGTTATTTTCTGATGGCAGGTTATGTGGAAGTCACTTGCTCTTCGTGTTGCTGACTGGAATTTGTTTATTTCTTCCCTTGTTTTCGTATAAAAGTCTTTTACAAATCAAAGGTTGGCAAATAAGAAACCCCCAAGATTACTCACTAACTAAAGGAGTATTTGCAGTGTCTTTGGCTACATAGTTCAAAGGATCTGTCTTCTCTTGGAAAGCAGCCCTAGAACTGCTGATTCTTAGATGTAATGTAAAAGCTGTCCCAGAAATGATGCTATTATTTACCAAAGGGTGAAACGGCAGCTGAGGACTGATATGCTAGTAGTCTTCAGGACATTGCAACTGAGAATATGAAGTCCTTGCAGGACTTGTTGTGTTACTCTGTGTCGCTGGGGTATTGGTAAGCTTAGGTCTTCAAGTAAAACCACTGGGAGGATGCAGTGTAGCCGTATTATTCTCAAAGGCTTAAAAGTAGTTTTCATAACCTCTCTTTTGCACATGTCATACCCAGTGCAAAAAATGTATATGAATGTTTCCTCAGTTCACTTCTGACATGACAACTTGCGTAGGAGTCTTCAGTCTCATTCAGCTGTAATTTAAAACATCTGATTTGTAAACCCATAAAATTGAAGTTTATGCTGGAAATACAGATACACCCTGGCCTCTTCCCACTACAGGATACATGCAAAACTGGGAGATCGTTTGGTGTGCAGAGAAGTAAAATCCAAAGTTGGTAATTGGCAGTTTCATTCTTAATATATGCACGCTCCATTTGAATCTGCTTAAAATTCAAAATTCTAGATTTTCTTTCTTCAAAACAGCCTCTGACTTTTTATTTAGCTAATGTGTACTTTAAGGTATGGCTGATGCTTTGGCTCTTCTCCGTTAGTCTTGTCCAGTAGTGTCCTCCTACCATGGAAATCAGCAAAATCAGCAGAGGTTCTCAGGTAATAAAATACTGTGTGAGTAAGGAGAGCAGCACAGTCTGTTTACCCCTCAAGGTTTTCAGGAGGTTCTCAGGATCCGTATAAGCTCTTTTGGCAATGAAGACTGAGCTCACAAGCCCTGATTCAAAGCACTTAGACAACGTGACCAAGAACTTTATAGCCTGAGGCACATTAAATCTTGACTGCAGTTGAAGGCATCTGCTGTCTCAGGAGCTAGGAGCTCTGTCCTGAGGAGTGCTTCTCTGTCTTTAAGCAAAAATACTGTAGTGTAAACAAGACCTCAAATATAGAGATATCCAACCTGATCGAAGAGGAATGGAGAATTTACTATTCCCTGCTGTATTTCATCCCTTTCTCTGGATCGTGTTAAAGCTGTCCCTTACTGGGATGGCTTTTTTCTTTCCTCTGCAGAGATACCATTGAGATGACTGCAGATTTGCTGAGGGAATATGGCCCTGAGGCTCATTCAGTAGCTGTATAGTGTGGATTTTGTGGAGCGTGCAAGGCTTTCTGCAGTTTGATTCAGGAAGAAGCAGCTTTGAGCACGAGATCTTTTCTCCTGAGTTTCACAATTTGTTCCTTTTTGAATATACAAGACTCACCAACTGCGAGAACTTAAAGAGAGCTTTCCATGGGGGATTTTCCTAATCTTCATGATAAACTCCCATTCTCCTTCCCTCAGTTTGCTCCGAGTTTTATTTCTTGCTCAGAAGCCGTTGCCCTAGCTGGCCACAGCTGCTTGCTCAGCCCTGGTCACTGCATTAGTTATGAGACTTCAGTGATGATGAGTGTCTCAGCCTTTTGCTTGGTCTGGTTACTTCAGCATCTACAGAATGTTTTCACAAAGAAGCAGATGGTGGTAGGAGTAATTGGGCCGTAAAACAACATTAACAGCTAAAAACGATTTTCACCAGAAAGGATTTTGCGGGCAGGGTGAGGGAGGTTCAGCAGTGTTTTCTTGTTTTCTCTCCCGTACATTCAACCCTGGCCCTGCTGTAGGTGGTAGCGCTCTGCACTGTCTGCTTCCAGGAGATGAGCCCTGACAGGTCAGTCACAAATATGAACAGTTGATGAATAACCCATTATAGAGTCACTTTTATGTTGACTCAGTGGATGTTTCCTGGCTTCAGAGAGAGTTGAGATAATGGCTAGCTTTGTAGAAAGAAAGAATCTCTAAAATGCAACATTTTTTTTCCTTTGTGACTTTTATTGCTTTGTACGCTGACATGTCTGAGGGAGGAAAACAGCGCCTTGTTGCCAATAATCCACATCGCTTGGCACAGGCAGTCTTTAAAATCTGGCACTGGGATGAATATTAATTCAGTTGTTTTCCCACAGAAGCTACTGATTAGTCAAGGCCAAGTATCACTGAGATGATTCATTAAAACCCAGCATCTGAGCCCACCTTTACTGAGCAAATCTGCTTTTCGTCACCTCTGTGACAGGTAGATTGAACACGTCATAAAAGGGGCAACTAAAATCCTAGAACAGAGTAAAGCTGGACATGCAGAGGGACCCCAAAGGCTGGGCTGTGGTGCAAGTGCCTCCCAGCTTTTGGGCATGGAGCCAGGACAGCTAGCCAAGGCCAGGGGCTCCTCCCGTGCCTCAGAGCTGGTATCCTAACCCCTATGCCACCATCCTTTCGCTCCCAACCTTCCTGGTCCCAGTTGGCAATAGGTGGTGTGGGCATGGGGCCACCGAGGCTGGGGAGCACCGGGGCCGCTGTGATGTCCCTCTGTCTGATGATGGAGATGAAGCAGAGTCCCCCAGAGCCTCTGTTGGACACCTGATGTTAGCTCTGCTGCTGTTACTCAAGGGCAATGTTTTGAAGTCAATAGACTATAAAACTTAATGTTTTGATTCTGGAAAGCCTTTCAATGGAAAAGGCTTAACAGAAGAAAAAAAATCTTATTTTCTTATTCTTTGTACAAAGCCTACTTTATTTTGCCTAATATTGGCTTTCCACTATGTCTGTTGGTCTCTCTCTGTCTGAATCTTGTCCTCTTTCATCTAAGAACAATATTTCTTTTTCTTTAAGGGGAATATATAGGTACAACACAGGTTTAATGCAGACCGTATCAAAGAAACATTGAAGGGGAAGATTGTCAGAGATACTGCAATAGGAGGATGAACAAAATGATTGAAAAGGTCTTCCCATGTCAAACATCTATGGTTTTAAATACTGAACGATCAAGGCAAAGGCGTTTCCTGGTGATTAATGATGAGCTGGGTGTAGTCATGTCTGGGCCTTAACCCTGGCCTCTCGTACATCCTTAGGAAATGCCCCGTGGCTCAGTTGTTTCTGCTGTTTTAAGCTACACTTGCTTTATGATTGATTGATTGTCGTTTTTAAAAGTACCTTTATGTTTGTGGCTATTTTGGTGCGTGCTCTAGACAGTTTTGTTCCTCTCTCTAGGGTCTGGATGTTATTCTTAAACTAATATAGATGTGCCTAAGTAGCAGAAGCGATAGAAGTTTAAACATATATATGGTAGTTTCATGCAGGTGTGATACAGCTGGTACACATGGTGAGCTGCAGGTTGATACCAAGCACGGCTAGAGCTAATGTATAGCTGGCAGGGTAGTGATGTTCGTTTTCCATCTTTGCTAGATTGCAGTGTGGATTACTGTCGTTGAGAATTACAGCCAAGAAGAATTACATATAACATACTGATAATCATAGATTGACGCTGCAGTTGTTGCAGTGTAAAGGCACCTTTTGCAGCACTGCTCTCTCTCTCAAAGAAGTTACATAGGTATCGTGGTGCACACATCCTTACTCAGATGTTTCCTTTTGAGCTCGTTTCACCTTGCATTATTAAGCCTAATGATACTCAGATTGTTGGCTTTCTGCAAAGCCACTGAAATCAGGACCAAATTTGAAAAGCTCAAGGTGTAAAATGTTGTATGCTTGTTTTCAAAAGCTCTCGGTAGCTCATTAGCTTGGGTGTTGTCTCACACTCAAATCTGTAGTGAACCCTAATGGTGCAGACAAGAACTCTTTTGCTAGAGATAAGCAAACCATCAAGCCCCAGCTTTCCAGTCGTGCAGAGCTGGGTTTGTCCTTGTAGCCTCTACTCGCTGTCGTTACAACAGGCACATCATAAATGAGAGTCATAAAAGTGAAGTTTGCCGAACTGGACCAACCTTGTTTGAGGTTTCACGTCAGACAACCAAACTGATTGAAATGGTCTTTTTTTAAAGTGGAAGGTGAAACATTAGCTGACGGATCTTAGCAGATTCACCAGACAATCACCATTTCCCAGAGTTTCATAGAATCTGGAGCTGTAGCTTTTGACTCTCCTTAATTTAAGGTAAGATGCTCTATGAATGATTTAATCAGGTGCATGAACAGGTAAGCAGGCAGATATGATTAAATGAGGTGCAACTTATATGGTTGTAGCTATTATAGTGTAAGAACATTGCCCAGAGAGTGTTTGTAGATAGGTAAGTTGTTACTTTATTAGATCTATCTGGAGAGACAGAGGACTTGAAGAAAGGCATGTGTGCTCAGAAGCTCTTTTCCTTTTTCTAGCTGTACTTGTTGTTCTAATAAAAGATATTACTTCCTCAAACCTCATCTTGCCTGCAATGAGATAAAATGCTCCCAGAATCATACTGTGTGAAAGCTCTTTTAATTCATTTCAGATCTGTTATAGCTTCCAATAAAACCAATAGGAGCCTTTGCATCCAGTCCCGTCTGCTTCACCATGTGAACAGGAACATTTTATAATGCTTCACAGCTTCTCCCTTCATCTTTTGTATTAACTTTGCAAAGATTTAATAGCGACATAGAACAACGGTTTGTGTGACTGTGGAGTGAGGAGAAACTTACCTTTTGAGTGTGTGAATTACAGAGTGTGCAGATTAACAAAGTGAGAAAGAGCAAAGGTATGTTCATAGTAGCAATTGAAAGGGTTCATAGGAGCAGCAGATGGATCAGCTTGACCTTTTCTGTATCTAATTCTATAGACTGCACTGCTTTTTTCTAGTGCATGAGGAAAACAAAATAGGCTAGAAAAACTTTCTAAGCTCAAAACTAGGATAAAAATATAACGTTTTGAGGGCACAGGGTAAAAAACTTCCATGCTTTTCTTTAAAAAGCAGTAAGCAAAAAAAGTATGAAATAAAAAGGGAGACAGAAATAGTAACTTCCTGATTATAAAAATTAAAATTCTTTGATTTAAAAAGTTGAAATTTATTCTTAGTGTATCAGAAGGATATAGATGCTGATGTTGCACACACTTGAGGTAGAATAAATATTCTTCAATTTCAATGCTGTTAAATATGTCCTTTGTTACAGATGGAGCCTCATGATACTTTTTACTGGTTGCTGTATCTTTAGAATAGGAGGTTAGACCAGCAAGTCCAAAACATCATCAAGACTGACTTTTAAACCAATGAGTTTTTAAAAAAGTGCTGAATTTCCCTTCTCACCCACTGCCCCTGGTGAGCTGGAATACAGGAAAAAAAACAGGATCTCAGTTTTTAGCATCATGAACACTTGTAGCCAGGCTGCTTAGGCCAACTGCTGGCTATAAGATTCATACTTAAATATAAAAATAGTGCTCCTGAGGCCATTAGTGTTTATAAGCACACGCAAGATAAGTCCTGGGAATTCAGTGTCGATCCAGATGGGTCACTGTCTTCACACTGTAGAATGTCTCACTCATCCCTGTGATCTGACAGAAACATCTATCAAAATCGCATTACATTGGAGAGGATGGGAGCTCTAGGGTTCTAAGCCTTAATTTACTTTTTATGTCTTAAATTATGGTGCTGTAGCTGAGCCATAAATTTTTACAAAACAAACTGCTGATGCATTTGAAAGAGTCGAATGAATACTCTCAGCCCTGCGACAGAAGAGGGAGTGAGGAGAGGTGCGTGGGGTGAGGATGGCAGGGAGGTGGTGATGGCACGTTGCGTTTGGAACTGCTACTCTTGTTGTTTTTGCAATGAGATGCCTCTATTTACTTGGAGGAAAGGAGAGGAGAGAAGGTTAATGATATCGGTTCCTGGGAATACAGGCACTCCCCAACGACAGAAAGAATATTCCTGGATCCACCAAAGATTATAATTTCACTCCCAAGTGTCTGCTAGCAGAAAGACAAGCCTGTCTGCCTTCAGTTGAATATTATCACAAAGTGCTCATTTATTAAATGCTGTCAAACTTCTTGCCTGTGCTCTGTAGCTTTTACTTGGTGGTGTAGGAGGCTGAAATGGCTATCAGTGTACAAGACAGCATTTTAAATTGAACAGCATTAAACAGCCTGATCCTGCAAATCTAAGATTTTGCAGTTTATTTCAGAGAGACTGGTCTTGCCAAGTTTTGTGTGCCATTTAAGAGGAAATCTTTCCCACCAAGACCAAATGCTTTTGGGAATAAGAGTGTTAAGCCCCTTGAATCCATGCTAGATAATGCCGGTACCTTCAGGGACAGGGCTCAGGAGATTTATTCAGTCGTATCATTTACAGGAGGTAGGGTTTGCTAAAGCACAAGAAGGATAGGAAACTCAAAAACTGCAGCAGAAAGATTTGACAAGTAAAGTAAAATGAAATACAGCCATAAAACCTGTGGTGGGAGCAAGGGTAGGGGTCAGCACCGAATTAATTTAGTATGACAAATTTGTTAAGTATGTGGACAATAAAATATTGTTTATGTAGTATTTTATTCTGTATTATTTTATTTCTGTATTATTCTTGCCATGGTTACACAGAGCACCTACAATTGGACTCTTCCTCTAATAAATACAGTCAGAATAGAATCGATTCCAGAGATAAGACATGCAAAGTGAAGGTGATACAGATAGATAATTATAAATACACCTTCTTTGTTTCGTGGTGTGGACAGTCTTCCCTTTAAGGTCACTCTGACAATGCTCCAGGATGCACTTGTGGAGCTGGTGACTGGTGCAACGAGAGGCCAAGCTGCGTAATCAGTTCTTACATCTGGGTGCTCGTTGTCAGGGTTTCAGGAAACTTCTTTTGCTCCATGGTAGACCTCTTCTCAACGGGAAAAGCCTATGTGGCTGTTAAAACAAGAGTGGAAAAATATGTATCTGGAATATGCATTGCTTTATCCTGCCAAGCCAAGTGTTTATTGTGGAGGCCAGACACATCTGTCCTCCTCCAACAGATATCATGGTGTTTCTTGGATTAAAAAAGGCCGACTGTAGTGGAACAGTGGAAGAAATTGCTTCAGAGGACTGACTTCTTTGAGTCCCATATCATAAGGACCCTGTCAAAAACTATTAGCCACAATAAAAGCTGATGCTGAAGGAGATGAAAGAATTGTTGCTTGATGTCACGATTACCTTTACAGCAACACGCCCCACGTGGGCAGCGGGGAACTGAGGCCTTTTTTTTGTTTGACCTGGGCAGTCAATACGATTACTTGGGCTTTTTTTGTTTTGTTTTGTTTTATGTAATAAAACATCTGTAATAAAAGGTTTTTTTAAAAAAAAATACTTTTGGGAAAGAGACTGGAGAGATGGATTGCAGACAACTATTTGGGTCAAGGGGTTAGGTATTTGCCAGGCTCCAGATGGGGACGGAGAGGAGGACAGGGGCTGAAAGTCATTCTGAAGCTGAATCCATCTATGCTGCACAGGCAATAAGAACAGCATCAATTTAGTGAGCTGCACCTGATGCCGAGTTTGGCAAGAGAGCAGTCGATATGCATATTATTCCCCGTATGCAGTATTTCCGAGAATGCTGCTTGTCAGTGTGTGTTTGTTCTGAAAACTTGCAGTAAGTGTGAATAGCAAAACTCGTTACACTGTCTTTGCATTCTCATGCCCTTGCAGATTTACTGGAAAATCTTGGAAAACGGCAGCTTTGGCAGAACAATTTAGTTATATCAAGGATTTTTGCTGGAAACTTGACAGGCACCAAATCACTTTCTTTCATCCAGTTCTTTCAGTTACGTCTGTGGGCAGCCTTACACTTGCTGTGGACAGATTTATATGCATGGCATGTGTTAATGGTAGATAAAAACCCAAGCAAACCCCACAAACAACCAAAATCCAAACTTCCCCAATATATTTAGCTTATTTTTGAACAACCTTGCCCAGTTCCCGTGCTCATGCAGACTGTGCCAAGCACATAGCTCTGTATCTTCTGCCGTCAGCTGCCTGGCATGCTAAGAGTGCAAGCACTGAAGCCGAGAAGAGTTTTGATTGTTTTCAAATGGTCTTGAATTTGGAGCCCCAGTGTTTCTTCAGTATTTTTGTAATAGTGGTGTGGCATGATAGGATGGAACAGTAAATCGTCGTGACCAATGTAACGTTGACAGTCTGATATTTAGGGATTTATACTAAGCATGGGTTACTGCTAATGGGCAAAATGAGAAATTACAACTTCTGACGTGTCAAATTAACATCCAAGTCGGTATAAAAAACATCACATGCTTTGCATGTACCAAACAACACTTGCATGTTATTCAATTTTGGTTTGGGTTCCTGGCATCAGCAGAAATAAGTTTTACATCTTTTTTTATAGAGCACATAAAGGCTACATTATAAGTTAACTGAGAGAGTGGCCCAGAGATTTGTAAAGTTATTAAAATAACCCTATTATGAAATAGGACATGATGCAATACAGTGTTATTACAGCAGCTTAGTAGGGTTTGTTCAGAAGAAAGCAAATTATGATCATTTGCTGTATAATAAAGAGTGTTCTACCACTCTTAGTTATTCCTGGGTTTCTAAGGTCCTAGAAAAATGAAAGGCAGACCTGAAGCAACCTTACATTGTTGTTCAGATTTGCGATTCAATGACAACGTTCGTGATACTATAATGTGTATTTAACCACAGTGCAAAGATGAAGGGCCAGTTCTGCAGGGTGCTGAGCGGCTCTAACTGGGTAGAAGCCAGTCTCAGGGCGCTCATTGTCTCCTCAAGCCCCACACTGTATCCTGAGGGACACAAGTTTCTTGTGTTCCAGGGTGTTTGCAGCCAGTGAACTTGCACGGAATGATCTGCACTGGAGAGAGGTTGATGCTCCAAGCCCGGGTGGTCATGCAGCCAGTTACAGGCAGTAACAACACCAGCGAGCAAAGCAGTGCAAGACTTGGGTGTTGAGCTGCAGTGTGAGGGCTGTGATATTTTCCAATAGCTGGCATCAATCTTCCGAGCACAGTCCATGTTACTGTGTCTCTTCCTCTTCCCTGTCCTGGTTGGGGCAGAATCAACCTGCATTACTTTCCAAGCTAAAAAACGTAAAAAAAAAAAAAATTGAAATGTTGATGCTCTCCAACTGCACTGTCAAAAAAATGGATCTCCAGTCTATTTAAAAATCTTGGCTTTAAAAAATATTTTTAATTTCAGTTAAAATAAAAATATGTTAACATTTTTCCTTTCCCTATGCTTTTCATTTGGATTCAGAAGATAATTTCATATGTTACTGTATTTTTAACCAGAAATGCAGCTACCTTCTGTATTCCTCTACAAAAGCTTTATGCCACGATAATTTAAGATTTCCTCCAGGTTAGAATATTTCTGCACGTAAAACTTCTTTGAAGGTTTAAATAGACTGTAACTGACTTTTGACATGTATTAGTACGTGTCAAGTACAGCAGTAATTAAAGATAGTGGAGACAAGACACATTCCATCTCTCCAGGGACTGACTCACAGGTGTCCAGATCACTACAGGCCACAAGCGGGCAAAGCCACTAAAAACAAAATCCCCCTTTGTTGCAACAAGTATTAAAACCTCCTTTTGCCAGCTATTTCAGCAGTAGATCCAGGGAATGATCAGGTGAGGAGTAAACTCTAGTTGATGTATTAGAAAATCATGTCCCAAGACTGTGACGTTTGCCTTTTTATTCATTATGATGTAAACCTTCTCTGCATCTCTTGCAAGGTTCTGCATCCCCCCCCCCGAACATATTTATGAATTATATCAAAGCATAGATTTGAACAGCATGATCTGCATTAGTTCAGTAGGATTTACTGGATTCTGTCCTGTTCCTCTTCTTTTCAGTGTGAGCTGAGTCTGTCTGCGTCCAAATAATTTGTAAGAGAGAAAATGTTAGCTGTACTGATGGAAATTGTAATTCCTTAATTCCTTTCATTCACTTACAATGTCATCTCCCCCCCCCCGAGCACAATGAAAGGAGTGTGACATGCAAAAGGAAATACTCGGGACTCGATACTTTTTTAAGCACAGCGGGTTTAAGCAAAGCTAACTGGCTTTCTCTGTTTCTCTTCCCAGGGCACAGCTTCTGTTCTGCAGCGCAGATCTGACAACGAGGAGTACGTTGAAGTTGGAAGACTTGGTCCATCGGATTATTTTGGTAAGAAAATTCAGCTGAAGTATGGTTTGGAAAGACAGGACATGGACTTGCATCAAATAGTTATTGTCTTAATTAGGGTTCTGCTCTCTTGCAAGTGAGGGGTTACGTGTAGGTCAGCTGCTGCTTTCAGTGACACAGAGATTTCAGTGGAGCTGAAACCATTCCTTGGTTTACACCAGTGTAGCTGACGAGAGACAGATCCAGAATCAGCAAAACAGTCTGAAAGCATTTGTTTTCAAAGGCATTTTACACGCATGCATTATGCATGTGTAATGCATTTGTACTGTCAACAGAATTATGTAAAGTGTCTATCAAGATATACATAAAGGGAGATGTTCTACAACCAGATCAGCTGGATGGTGGTTGGAATATGCACCCTCTGAAAAAGAGGTGCAGGGTGTGTGACGGTGTATTTATCCCTGTTTCCAGGTGAAATAGCGTTACTGCTCAATCGGCCCCGAGCTGCCACGGTGGTGGCACGTGGACCCTTGAAGTGCATAAAGCTGGATCGGCCCCGCTTCGAACGAGTGCTGGGTCCTTGTTCCGAAATCCTCAAGAGAAACATTCAGAGATACAACAGTTTCATTTCACTCACCGTCTAAATGATTCCTTCTGAAAAGCTGCCTTTGTGTGACCTTGTGCACTTAAATTTGCTCTGTGCAGCTCCCTAGCTTTATGAAGAAGAAAATGAAAGGTGTGCATTTTATGTGTATTTTTCCTGTTCGTGTCACATACTGGATGTCAGTTCAAATCTCATGTATCGTGTAAGTAGGAAGACAACAGTTTGAACAAGACTAGCTTGGGGGAGGATTAGGCTTTTGGCTTGCAGGCAATATTTTTACTTATCGTTGGATCACATGGCTTAAAACTGTGGTTTTAACTATTTAAATACATATGGATTTCTGTTTCCCTCATTATCTTTAAAGTTGGTCTTATTCACCTCTTGCCAGGCTACTTTGATCAAGTGTTGTCCCTCTGCCTGTCACTTTTAAAAGAGTTTTCACTGGTTGTAGACTGGAGGTTTCTGAAATCCCAGGGGGTAAGTGGCAGTCATGCAGTTGGAGGAAGGTTTTGATCATTCCAGCAAGCCAGGGAAAAGTAGAGCTTTTGAGTCATTTAGTTTGTGGCTTAGATATAGGGGCCATATTCCTCCGTGTCACAAGCCCTTTTGGGTCTGCTTTGTAGCCAGACAGCCTGTTCCAGTCTTCTGGGTGAAGAGGTCAAGGGATAGTGTTTTGTAAGATACACATAGAGCCTTTAGGACCTAAGTTATTTGTCCTCACCTTTCTTTAATTGCGGGTGGGTTAGATCCCTTAAAACTCCAATGTGAACTTCTCTGCTGCATTAAGCTTTGAAAGACTTTTGTCTGCAGCAGAGTGTTCTCAGCCACGTCTCTGAATATTGTATGAGATGCTGAAGAGATGGCGCTGGGTGTACATCAGTGGTAACAGAAGTAGTTTGTTTTTGAGAAGGTCCACTTAATTAAATTAAAACGCCTTTCTTTTAGTATATGACTTAACGTCAGGATTTTTTGGATTTTCTGAAAGCCAAATACATGCTGCAAAATGCTGCCTCTTCTCTGAAAGCTGTGTTGCTTAATAAAAAAGCAGCAGGATCTTGCAAGAAGCTCCCAGAGCCCAGGTCTCTTCGGGTGTGTGCGGAGTCGATGGCTGCTGTTGCTGCCCTGCCTAGACACGAGTCTCCTCTTGAGTGAAGCTTTTTGCAGACCCAGACCTTACTCTGCTGTGCAGCCCTCAAGGATGGGATCCTTTAGATTCTTCTTTGGGAAGCTTTTCCTTTGAAGGATCAGGAAGCACTGCCCACTTTTCAGTTGTGGAAAAACTCCATTTCTTCTTCATGATACCATTCTTCTGAGGAAAGAGGAACTTTATGTACCTTTTATATGCCAAAGGTTATGCAATGAAATAAGGCAGCAATCTCCCTTTTGAAACCAGAGGCGTTAGTGTAGAACATGGCCAAAATTACTCCTGCTGACATGCAACGTGCTTTCTTATTTGGAATTAGCAAAAAGTAATTTGGGACTTTCCTATCGACTCCCACCACGAGGGCCCAATATTCCAGTAGCTGCCCACACTAGTTTTTATAGAGCAGGCTGCTTCTGGACCTCAGACACCTCTCACCACTTCAAGGTGCTTAATTTATTTCAGCAGGTTTTCAGTGGTCCTGTCAGTGTGTATTTGTCGCTACTGTTTATTATGATTATATTGTGCTTCTTGCACGTGTTATTATGACCGTTCACATTTTTCAACCTTGCCATTTTTATCATGTACATTTCTATAGGCAGACCCCATTATAAATATAGATAAATGTATGCGCATTTGCAAAACTTTTGATTTGCTTCACTGTTTTTGTATTCTCTTGTGCGATTTTTAAAAGAAAACTTTTTAAAGGTTACCAGTCACTCGTGTGTTCTTTACCTATCGCATTTCTGTTGTATTGGTAACGAATTGTGAGTGTTTTGCCTAATATGCAAGACATTTCTCGTTAAACACCAAGTATTAGCCTCACTGTTTAGAACTTACTGAAGCGCACACACACACACAGATTCTTTACTTTAAACCTTTACAGCTCATGGAAAATGCATTTGAATTATGGTTCTGTTATAAGCAATCTCAAGAGAAGTGTAACCATTTAACACCAGGATTCCTATACTTTAAGTGGAACAAAATTATATTCTATGACATTTTAAAGAAAATTGTAATATTTGCGGTGGATGGTGGGACAGGATTAAGGTATGAATAAAATTCTTCTACATTATATGCAGCCATTGTGGGTTTATTAATAATGGAAGTCTGTATGAATAGAAGTCATGTTCTAGTCAAAATCTGCGTGTCATAATAAGCTTGAATGCTACTGAAAATAATCAGATGCAAAGGGATAAAAAATAGAGCAAGAGTCCCAGTGCTATATATAGTAATGGAAACCAAGCTTTCTGGAGGATTAGCATGAAGAAAAAAATATTCCACTTAAATGGAACCACATATGTCTTTATAAAGAAGTAGGGGCTTAAGGTGTCTCTCGGACCTTCATGTTGTTGTTTAGATGCCAGTTTAGTGAGGTGTTTAAGCACATCTGTATCATGAAGTATGCGAGCTGGTTGTAGGGACCCTGTGGAGAGCTTTGAAACCCACAGGCTGCAGATGAGTCTGCTGTGCAGCCAGCAGGAAGACTTGGGAAGAACAGGCTCGCTCTTTCTCAAATACTAATGTTGCTCCTTTTTCCCTCAGTATCATAGACAAAGCCCTAACCACACTGGGGATCTCTTCCAATCATTCCTCTCAACTCCTGGCCATGCATGGATTTGAGAAGTGCAGCTGCCCTGGGACTGAAGCACAAAGCCATTCCTGGCACTAGAGAAGCACTTGTGCTGCTGCCATGGCTTGTGTTCATCCAGTGGGCTGGCCAAGAACTACATTGAGGACAAACTTCTCAGAGAAGACAGAGCCTCTTAAGAAACTACCTGTAATCTGTGCATCAGGGTGAATGCATGGGTTGAAGGAGTGGCGAGCACGGCTTCTGGGTGAGGAAGAGGTGTCCAGCACGTTTCTAGTGCCGTGTTATCTACCGTACCCCCCAGAGCTCTGGCTGGCCACGTCGGCAGGTGTGTTGTGGTCCAAGCTTGGGTCTGGTGCCAGAGCTGTTGCTCCAGAGCAGGGTGCAGGGCAAGCAGACTCAGAGACCCATGGATCTCCTCTGTGGTGGCTCCCCACCCCAGGAATGCTGGGTGGCTCCCAGCATCCAAGGGCTGTGCAGCTTTCCACTTTTGGAGTGTGTTATTTTTCCCCCCTTTGCTATGATTCAGGCGGGAAGGACTTGCCTTTCCAGAGAATTACTCACATGATGTAGCAATCAAAAGTGACCACTCTCTCTGAGGTTCTTCCAGAAGGACATTACCACTCCTCATTGCCCTTCTTTTTCTGGTTGGTTTTAATTGTGTCACAGCCATTTCAGGACTCCCGAGACAAAAGAAAAAACTTCTTTTTTTTTAATAGAAACTAATTGTACCTCCAGATTTTTACGAGGCCCATGTGGCTGACCAGGCTCCAGTGTGTGTGTTATCAGATTACTGTAAACTCTCTGAAGCATTCCCACTGCTTTGTGGCAGTGGGAGCCTGAAGTTCTGGAGTTGTAGCAACCCCGTGAATCCTTGGTCACCAAGCAAGCACAATCTGCCATCGTGTTACCTGTTCTGGTGTTGGTGGAAAACAAGAGCTGTGGCAGAGAGCCAGGTAATCCCAGCGCGCACGGGGCTGCTTGTTGGCTGCTGGTTTGTTTTTCTTGCAGCGAGTGGTCTTCAGAAGTGGAGTCACCGCGCGAAGCGTGACATTCCCTCGGTTGTGAAGGTTGCATGAGGTGTGTGCATCGCATTCAGGTTTGAAGTTTTAAACTGTGCATGCAGCCTTTCACTGACCTATTTGTGGGCGAGATCACATTTGTTCTTTGCACACATTTCTGTGTAGCAGCAGAGAGAGAGAATATGGTCTTGTGCAGAGGCAAAGCATGATGATCTCCCTGAAGAGAGCCAGAGCTCTTACTGCCTGCTGTTTATTGCAGTGCCACGTGAATTCACACTCTCTGCGACTGCAGCGGCGTCTCCTCCCAGAGCAGGAAGACAATTTTTTGTTGCACTACTGATGCAATGAGCGCTGGCTTGTTTAAACTCTCACACTTGATATTTCAAAGACCAGCTTGCCACTTAGATTCTGAATTATCTATTCTTACATTCCCAGGCATGTTTTTTTAATTTGTTCCTAATGATTTGGCAACTCTGACTGGAGCTCATTTGCTCCTTCTTCAAATGCACATGACTGCTCAGAATCTCATTTCTACAGCCAGAGTCACTTTCGTAGGTCCCACTTCCCTCTGGAGAAGAACATATTTGGATATGAGCATTTGCGTAGCCTTGAAAATCTGATGTTACGGGAATGCACTGGCTTCGATGCTGCTCCTCCTCCAAGGCTTTATCCATGGCTCTTTTCTTCTCAGCAGAGTTTTATCTGGGATGCAGCACTCACACAACAAGCTGGCCTTTTCTCTGGAAAAGCTGCCTGGCCAAAGGAGCTGGCACCTGCAGCCATCTGGTATTTTTGCAAAGACTGAGGATGTTTTCTTGTGCTTCATCAGGCTCCAATATCAGAGTGATTCTTTTGATGTCTAAAAATCTGGATTCAGCTTTTAGAAAAGAGGCTGCACTTAGCCTGGGAAAGGAAAGCAAAGTATGAGCGTCTCCTTGGGCGTACTCTGACTTCTGTCTCAGAAGTGCATGGGTAACTTCTCACTTCTGAGCGCTCCAGCCCCTCCTCAGCTACGTTTCAATTCTTGTTTTCAAACTCTCAGCAAAAGTATCACAGAGTCTCCACTGCTCAGACAAGCTGCAACGCGTGTCCCATCCCCTTGTGCTCAGGCAATTTTAAGGATGCAGAGTTCTCTTTAAAAAGTCACAAGCTCTCATGGAGGAAAAAAATAATCATTTTACCAAGAAGACTGCTCCTATTCCAGTATAAACCGTCTCCAAACATGGAACAGCACCGTGCCATGTTGCTGCATGGGCCAGCAGTGCTGAATGAAGTTGCAGACGCTGCGCTGCTGCGTGATCCCTGGTAGCTGGGCTGTGAGAACGCTGCTCCTCCTTACAGCTTCGATTCAAAGCCGAAAGAATCATTGTCAAAAAAATACCCTTTGTCCAAGCCCTGGCTGGATAAATCGAATCTCAGGCTGCCAGGACTCACGGGGTGCATTCACCTCACGCTGGGTGGGTGCTAACAGCCTCTGGTCTTTGCAAGGACTGGCAGTTGGAGACTGGACGTATAGACTGATGATGAGGTAGGGATTTCTCACCACTGCCTGCTGTTCCTGGCGCTCTGGATGTTCGTGCTGTTGGCTCTAGGGAAATCAAGCCTTTCTGGGAAGTGGCTACTCCCTATCCTCTTTATACAGAAAATGTATTGTTATTATTTGAAAGAACTTTTGTATTGCCCTTAGACTACAAGCATGGCGATTGTTCCATTAGAAGACATCATGGTGCATAGCCGTGAAATACGACGTACAGTACCATGCAGTATGTATTTTCCAGATAAAGTGGGAAAATAGTGAAATGGATCTGCAAAGTGGGGGTACAATAGCTGCTTTGCATTCCTACACGTGTGGAATTTATATGCGCTACAGTGACTCTGTTTCATTACCATGCGTTTACGATGATCGGGTGATTAGTCGTATTTCTAACTGGTTTCATTTTCTCAGTTTTATTTGTGGGCCAAGCACAAAGTCGCAGAAACTTCAGATTGAACATGGCAATGAATTAGTGCTGGCTAAACCCTCCCACCATTTATTTCCAGCAGCAAGAAGGAACAGTCTTAAGCAGATGAAAAACGCAGGAGATTACTTCTCCTTCTCATCCAGGGGCAGCTCAAGCAATTTGCCAGGTAGTAGTTGGCTGCAGTTGCAGACTCTGCATTATTTGATTGAGACTTTCCAGCCCAGGGGTACATCTGCTCCATACTCCACCCTGCCTGGGGAGCTGAATGTATCGCACAAATGCCAAGCTGGGAGATGTGTTCACAGTTTAACTTGTGTAACAATGACTGCGGGAACCGCTGCTGGAGGAGGATCTGCATCTCTTAGCGCCAGCTCCTGCAGAGATGGAAAAGCCCTGGTCTTGGTCCTGCAGTTGGGAGGAAGGAGTCATGCCCCTGCGCACGGCTCTTACAGGGCTTGGCAAGGCCAAAGGTATCTGGGAAAGCAATAGAGCTGCTCCCAAACCTGGCAAGCCTGTAAGTCACTGCTAACAGCCACCGGCAGCTCTGTTCCCACTGACGTGGATTCTTAGCTGCATCCAGCACATGCTACCATGGGCCAAATTCCCATGAGACGGCAGGATGGTTCATATCCTTGACACACATCCAGTAAAGCATCACACCCTCTCCTATTGCCTTGCATTTCTGGCTCTTAGCCTGGGATTTAGCTTGTACAGAAATACTGGATTAGCCAAGGAGGGCTTTTTAAAACTTGGATTTGCAGGGGGCAAGAGAAGGTACCGAAATGGCCGGAGGTTCCCGAGGAACACGAGAACCAGCCCAACAAAGGCGCCCTTGTGCAAGCCGGGAGATGCAGCAGAACCTGTGTCCGGATGAAAGCTGCTCTATCAAAATAGCCATAAACAAACCCGCCTCCTCTGCTACAGAAAAGCTGTTGTGCCAGGAGCATATTAAATTGTATATGCTTTTTCTCAAGGCGAAAGAATTGCAGCAGTGACGGCAGCTGTGCGCGCTGGAGCTGAGCCACTGTATTCAACGAGCGAAGGCCTTGGTGAGGACGGCGTGGGGGAAGGACAGAGGATGAATGTATTATTCAGAGGGACCCACACTGAAACAATCTACCGGCACTGGGGTTATGTGATAGGGAAAAGAAAGGGATTGCCCCAGCACCACAAGCTGCCGCAGTTGCCAGAGGGCAGCAGAGGTGACGGGTTGGATCCCTTCAGAGGCTGGGATCTGCAGTCCTGCAGGTGTTTCTGTTTACAAGAAGAGGCAAGAAGTGTTTTTGCTTCCCCAGGTTCTCGGAGGAGGTTCTCGGTCTCAGCCCCCAGGAGCATAGCTGGGCCGCAGCTACCGCTCTGAAGTGAAGGCATCGAGTGGTCCCTTAGCAAGCTTGCAGATGACACCAAGCTGGGTGGAAGTGTCTGGAGGGTCGGGAGGCTCCAAAGGGACCTGAACAGGCTGGACCACTGGGCTGAGACCAACGGCAGGAGGTTTAACAAGGACAAATGCCGAGTCCTGCACTTGGGGCACAACAACCCTGAGCAGCTACAGACTAGGAGAAGCCTGGCTGGAAAGCTGCCAGGAGGAGAAGGACCTGGGGGTGCTGGTTGACAGTGACTGAACATGAGCCAGCAGTGGCCCAGGTGGCCAAGAAGGCCAATGGCATCTTGGCTTGGATCAGGAACGGCGTGACCAGCAGGTCCAAGGAGATTCTTCTCCCTCTGTACTTGGCACTGGTGAGACCGCACCTCGAATCCTGTGTTCAGTTCTGGGCCCCTCACCACAAGAAGGATGTTGAGGCTCTGGAGCGAGTCCAGAGAAGAGCAACGAAGCTGGTGAAGGGGCTGGAGAACAGGCCTGATGAGGAGCGGCTGAGAGAGCTGGGGGTGTGTAGCCTGGAGAAGAGGAGGCTGAGGGGAGACCTCATTGCTCTCTGTAACTACCTGAAGGGAGGTTGTGGAGAGGAGGGAGCTGGGCTCTTCTCCCAAGTGACAGGGGACAGGACAAGAGGGAATGGCCTCAAGCTCCGCCAGGGGAGGTTCAGACTTGAGATTAGGAAAAAATTCTTCACGGAAAGGGTTGTGAGGCATTGGAACAGTCTGCCAAGGGAGGTGGTTGACTCGCCTTCCCTGGAGGTGTTCAATGTGAGGGTGGATGAGGTGCTGAGGGGCAGGGGTTAGGGATTGGTGGGAATGGTTGGACTCGACGATCCAGTGGTCTCTTCCAACCTGGTTATTCTGTGATTCTGTGATTCTGTGAGGCAGACAGAGGAGCAGGTTACAGGCAGGGGGTGCGCAGCCTGCCTGGTGCAGGGTGTACAAAAATGGGGATCAGAAGCGGCGAGGAGCCAGGAGATGTGGGCAGCCCCATGGTCTGTGGCTGGGGGCTCTGCTAATGGCCACCTGGCTGATCACAGGTGTGGTGGGTGAGTGGGAAATAAGAGTGCCCTGATACACACAAGGAGGATAGTTCCAGCCTGTTTCTCCCCTTGTGGGGCTGCTCCCTGCCTGGCTCGTGCCTACAGCCTGAGCCTTGTAGCTCCTGCAAGAGGAGACACACAGGTCCCACGGGAGCCCAGATCAGCCAGAGATTTTCCATGGAGTAAGGTGAGTAGGTAAAATTTTTTTCCACCTTAAACTGCAATTTCCTTGTGAGCAAAGTTGAGTTGTGAGTAAACAATATGGGATAACGCCACATCCCCCCTAAAATTTAGAAGCGCAAAGAAAACTAGCAGAATGCTTTCCATTTTAACACTAGCGTAGAGGCATCTCATGTAGATCCTCCTTAGGAGGGAGTGAAATAAAATAGAATAAGTTCAGAAAGGCCAACTTCTGTGCAAACACCTTGCAGGTGCCTCATCAAAGATCAGTTTATCCCCAGGCAATGTAGTTCAAACACAGTAGTGAGGAAATGGGAAAGAAGAGCCTGACATCCATCTCATCTTAAATTCAGTCACTGCAGCTGTCCTGTTCTTTAAGGCAGAAGAGGAAAGTTATGGCTCTCCTGCAATGTGAGCGATGCTCTGAGCGCCCACAAGGTAAATGCTTTTGTGCTTGAATCCATTCTGAAGTCACTGCGCACGTAAGGCTAACGTGACTCAGTGAAAGAAAACCCATTTTGGTTGCTTTTTAAGCAGATTACAGCAGATTAGCTGACTAATCTATATGGAATCCTCTCTCCAACAATTTCCAGCTGTAAACAAATGCAGCCACTTCTGTATTGCATATGAATATTTACTGTGGATTATGTGAAGATAAACTTCAAATGATATTTGCAATAATGGCTTTATTTTGTGACTTGCTACCTTTAGTAATGTAAAACCCTTTGAAAGAAATATACCTTCAACACAGCGTGAATTTAAGGCCCATCAGCTGTACAATAACATGTAACAGAGCTTGTACACAAACAGAAACTGAATACGTTATTGCTGACAGATGAAGGAAACTAAGAATAAAACTGGTACAGAACAAAAATGCCTTGGATTATCATAGCATGGAAGTAAAACCATCCCTGTGAACTCTGACTTAGTAGCGGGCACTTCACTTTTTCTCACAGTTGGTTCTTTAGCTGGAGAAAAAAAAAATTGTGCACAGTTTGCAAGCAAAGGGTATTTGATGGAGGTTTTGTACCTCGAGTGGTCAGTGTGAGTAACCCTGGCACTACTCGCAGCTCAGGTGGCTGGTGAGAAATGAAGCAGCCTTCGCAATGAAGAAGTTCATCTTTCTGAAGATCGGGGGTGTTCATTGGATCTCCAGCCATACCGAGAAACACAAGAGCCATCAGATTAAAGCTTCAGAGGCTGCTGCTCATCCCTGCAAGCCCAGGGACTCACAGTGAGAAAGTTCCTGGGCTTGATTCCGAAATTTAAAACCTCACAGGGGAGATGAGGGGTGGGAATCACTGTTAACATCCCATAGCCCAGCAGAGGAGGGAAACAAAAGGTTGAGGACTAACATCTTTCTTTGCCACATTGCCTGGAGCTGAATCTCAGTGGGTACCCCACGCAAGGATGGTGTGGGAGGGCACCGGCAAGCGGAGAGAGAGAAGGGGGTGGATGCACAGTAGGGCACCCAGAGCAAAGTGCATCCTTCTGAAAAACAACAGGCCAGAGGAACCACACACAAAAGCCAACACAGGACCAGGAGGAGAAGGACCTGGGGGTGTTGGTTGACAGCCGACTGAACATGAGCCAGCAGTGGCCCAGGTGGCCAAGAGGTTCTTCTCCCTCTGCACTCAGCACTGGTGAGACCGCACCTCGAATCCTGTGTTCAGTTCTGGGCCCCTCACCACAAGAAGGATGTTGAGGCTCTGGAGCGAGTCCAGAGAAGAGCAACGAAGCTGGTGAAGGGGCTGGAGAACAGGCCTTATGAGGAGCGGCTGAGAGAGCTGGGGGTGTTTAACCTGGAGAAGAGGAGGCTGAGGGGAGACCTTATTGCTCTCTACAACTACCTGAGGGGAGGTTGTGGAGAGGAGGGAGCTGGGCTCTTCTGCCAAGTGACAGGGGACAGGACGAGAGGGAATGGCCTCGAGCTCCGCCAGGGGAGGTTCAGGCTTGAGATAAGGAAAAAATTCTTCACGGAAAGGGTCGTTAGGCATTGGTACAGTCTGCCCAGGGAGGTGGTTGACTCACCTTCCCTGGAGGTGTTTAAGGTGAGGGTGGATGAGGTGCTTAGGGGCAGGGGTTAGAGATTGGTGGGAATGGTTGGACTCGACGATCCGGTGGGTCTCTTCCAAACTGGTTATTCTATGATTCTATGTTTGGCAATATGTTGTACTCCCAATGGGGTGTTGCACCAGCCCACCTGCACCTCTGATCCCTGCAGAGCTGTGCCCGTGGCTCTCCTGGCTGCAGAGAGTAAATCCTTACGCAGCATTTGCTTGGGACATGGAGAATGTTGTGTCTACCAGGCTAGCAGAGGAATGCTCAGTTTACAAGACAATGGCTTTTTAGGAAGCCAGAAAAAAAGTTAAACAGCCTTCCCAGATGGAAGATTGTCCCTTTTCACCCTTTGTATAATTAGGGCAGCTTCATACTCCTATAATAAATGATCTGTTTAATGTAAGAGATTTCCAAAGTCTTAGCAAATGAGTATCTGAGAACTGGTTTCTGATGTGGTTTATGTTCTTTTTGATAGATTTAGGTTATGGGAATGTTGGTTACAGAGGCAGTGAATGATTCATGCTGAAACCATGCGGGTGCCATCTGATACATGCTGTCCACCCCAAGGTAGAGGGGCCTGCTGCCTGTGCTGTATTAGTGCCTGCAGTTTAAGCTGTTCAGTGGTAAGAGAACTGCAGAAAAAATACTACAGCAGAGAAAAAGAAGGCTGTGTTTTGCAGAAGAGAGAGAACCCTTACCAGATCAACATCTCCATAGCAAGCTGGCGTCTTGCAGCAACACCCTGAGACCACAAAGTGACGTGCTCTGCGTAAGGAGCACCCACGTAAGCACCTCAGAAAAATCAGGTCTCCCTGGAGAGCCTCTGGCCTCTGCTCGACCAGCACAAAGCAATGCAGACAGGAGCTTATTGCTCTGTGTTTACTGCGCACCTTGGAGCTGCCTTGGAAAACATCTTTCCCTCTATGACTGCAGTTTTGTCTTGGTAGTACTTGCAGGATCGAGCCCTTGAGCAGATGGGAGAAAGAAGTAGGGGGAGGACTAGCATTCTCCTCTACATTTTTTCCCCCTATAGTCAAGCCTTTTGAAATCCTGTCTCCATCTGAAGAACATAAAAGCAAGCAAAAGGGCAGAGGGTGGTCTCTGAAAAATCTCAAAGAGGAGCTGCTCTTCAGAGGAGGATTGCAGTCCTCCAGCTTTGATATGCTGCCTGGAGCCCACATCCCACCAGGTGACCGTTTCTGGCTGGCTGAGGCTGGGCCTCGGTGCTGTACAGACTGCTGGCTGAGAAATAACTCGGAGGTGAACCCTTGGAGATGAATTTTTAGCGCCGCAAGAGGAGAGCAGACACCGAGCATGGAAATTTGGGTGAACAAAGCTGTGTGGCACGATGTTGGGCAGTAATAAAGTGGTTGCTATCATCCAGCTGGCTTGCAGCACATTTCTGTGCTGATTCCAGTCATGAGGGCAGGAAAGGTAGGAAGCAGGGATATTCCACATCAAAATTTGTGGATTCCCATTGGACTTATGTACTTCTCCAGGACTTGTGTGAGAGCAGGACAAGGCCATGAGCCAAGAGCTTTGCAGCATCACATACCTTTGTTGCCATGTAATAAGCAGAAGACTCAAGGATGCTATTTCTGTTTGCAGTTTTTTCCCCCTCTACTGCTTGTGTTTCAACTATATATAAATCGGGAAAGAAAGTCTGTGTCTTCTTTTATATATGTAGCCACTTTTTGTGGGCTGGACAATGTTAAAATAACTTCAGAGTCATTAGTGAGCAATGACCTCTGCAGGTATCAAGAAAGCCCTCAAAATGATGTAGGTGGCTGCTAGTACCAGAGGGTGATGCTGGAGCACCAGGACCACAGGAATCACAGAATAACCAGGTTGGAAGAGACCCACCGGATCGTCGAGTCCAACCATTCCCACCAATCCCTAAACCATGCCCCTAAGTACCTCATCCACCCTCACCTTAAACCCCTCCAGGGAAGGGGACTCAACCACCTCCCTAGACAGCCTTGGAGCAGCTCCATCATGGCCCTGTGTCCTTCCCCAGTGAAGCCACCCCTCCCTACCTCCTGTTTTTCAGTGTTTTGCTGGCCGTGTGCCTGCGATGTTAGTTCGCAAATACCATTTCACCTGCAGCCTTGCTCCCACGCAGAGCATCTCTGATTAGGAGAGAAAACAGCTGTAGAAGGAGGTACACGTATCTTTTCCAGGTCGGCATCCCTTTTCCACCATGAGCTGGTGGCCTTGGCTGAAGGCCACCTCTCCAGATAACTAGACACCAAAGGAGCCTCCCTAGGCTGGCAAAGCACTGGCCAAAAAGTAGTGGCAGCAGCTCCTGCCTGAGATAACACAGTACATTTCAAGATTTATTGCCTTTATCCCCATTTGCTGCCAGCCTTAATGTTTCAATTATCTTTTTTTTTTTTTTTTTTTTTTTCTATTTTGGCATTTCCCTAACAAGCAGCGTTATTTTGTTGCTTTTGTTTCAGCGGGGACAGACAGGCTCTTGTTTTCCAAACATGACACACAGACATTGGAAAGCAAGTGGACAACTGGCAAAGCATATTTGCTCTGCCTTGGTGATATGAAAGGTTATTATCTGACCTCTCTCTCATCACCTTAGCCCCACACATCTGGCAGAGGGGCCATTCGTAGCCCTTTAGAAATGCACCCTGCTTGCTCTGCAACAGACTCGTGATTTCATTGCTGACTTTAGCAATTAATTCCCATAATTCGTTCACTCTGAGTTTTTTGGAGGTTGCTCTGCTTCCCAGCTTGATATTCGCAGCAAACAGCCTTAGGGCAACTTCACCCATAGCTAGGAGTAGCACCAGCACTAACTCTAGCCCGCAGCTCCTGCTTTTTGGTTCTAGGAGCATCTCAAATTGCTTAGTGGCATCAAATGGCTGTAAGATCTCACGTAGGTTCGAGTCTTCCTCTCCACTGCTACGTATGCTGATAATGAGCCATGTTAGCTAATCCCCCATCAGGACTCATAACGTCAGAAGAAAAACCTGGTAGAGAAAATGTTCATCACAGTTTGTTCTGCAGTACAAAAGGTCGTTCTGGCTGAATGGTTTGTCAGAAAATTTCCACTTGGTGTGATAGGTTTCAGGGGAAATTGTGAGGTTTCTCCTCTGCGACAATGAAAATATTCAATTTTCCGATAGGTACCAACTGCATCGAAGTACAAAGCGGGAGGCAAACAGGAAAGGTCACTCTGCTCAAAAGAGAGTCTCTAGACCAGCATAGCACCCATCCCTCTTCAGCTCCCAGGCAGCACACAGGGCACGTCCATGGCAGGGGAGGATTATCTGTGTCTGGATTCCACACAGCAACGTACAAAATTAGATTATTAAAGGGAAGAAAAGCAGAAATACAAACTGATAAGAACTCTCCTTATGTGGCTGCCAAATATGATCCTTTGGCATTAGCAGATTAACTTAAAAAAAATTCTGGCCTCTGGGTTTTATTCTGTTTCATGTCCCACCCATCATTACAAGGGAGGCTGCTGGCAGCCCTGGACGTGTATCTGAAGGATCGGTGCGTGTCTTTAGCGTCACAAGGGGACCTGAAAAAACACCATCACCTTTCCATGAGCAGGCGTGACGGAGACAGGGCGCTGGGATGGGAATAGATGGGCCAGAGCTCTGATTTCAGCCCAAGCAGCAGGTGAGGAAAGCGAAACAGTCTGCACGAGGCAGAAGGCAAGGGAGCGAGGGTTATTCCATGTGCTTCAGACCAAGCAAAGCCACACGCTGCTCATCAACCAATATGTGTGACAGCATCTCAGCAGAGCCCCAGGCAAGACCTGCCTGCCCACCATCCAGCAAACGCTCCTGAAAACAGCCTCGCAACAGCCTCCGGGAGCCAAAATGCTTCATTTTACCCAGAGAAAAACAATTACGCACCAAACCTCAGTTCCCAGCAGGGCATGATTAAAGGAATGTATTTTGGCTAATAGTGGGAATGGATCAAACCCACATATTTGCACCCAGCGGGATGGTCTGTTGGGTGCTGTGCAGGTAAGGGGAGGGCTGTCTGCGGTGCAGGGTTTGCCTGGAGCTGCTGCTAAACTCATCTTTAATGCAGCGTTTTCGATTATTTCCTATTCACTTGATACACCATCAAAATAGATCCAGTTCTCCCCTGTTTTAGCCTCTGCTAAAACCCTCAGACCACATCTTCTCCTATAACAAAAAGTATGTGGAATTGGCTAAAAAAGAAACATTCCTGTTCTCGCAACACTTAAAAAAAAATCTACTTCTTTTCTAAAGAAAAAATAGCACTTATAAAACTTTATAAAACTGCTTCTGTCCAGAAGGCTCCTGCGTCAGATCAGCTTTGTCCCTTTAACTATTGCTGTGCCAAGCCTCACTGTAAATTATTAATCATCCAAAAATAGCTGCTGAAAATAGAGGCAAAAGAGAAAGCTAAATAACAGCAATGCATACGACATAATTAATTTTGATCTTACTGAAAGTCTTTAAGAAAATCTTTAAGAGCTCAGGGCAGGACAAGGGAATGATGAAGTTGCAGGGAAGCAGAAACCCAAGCACGAGAGCTCATGGTCTGCTGGGCAGGATGAACGCGGGACTCTGCGTTAGACTCAATAAGTAACTGCGAAAGGGAGAACGAGAGAGGGAAATCAAGCAACAAGCTGAACTTGCAAATGTTTTTGGCATGAAATCATGAGGGCAAATGCAAAACTACCCGCCCACGAGCACACACGTGGAGCTGCCACTCTGTGGGGACAATCCTATATATATATATATATAAATACATGTATATAAAAGGGAGCAAATTAGATTTGCAAGGGGCTTTCACTGCAGAGGAGAAGACTTGCAGGTTGCACTGCTCTGCTTGTGGGCTCAGCCCAAGGCAGCAGCACTGCATGATGGCAGATGCTGAAAGGGTGATATGGGTCTTACGATGAAATCTGGATAAAAGCACATTTCCTTGGCAGCGTGATGACTCCGGGCAGGCACCCGGCTCTGCCGTGGGGACAGCAGTGGGGTGACCCTGTTGCCCGCAGTGCTGGAGAGAGCAGCGCCGAGCGCTCCGTGTCTCCGCTGCGGGGGAGTGTTGGGAAAACCGCACCCAAGCAGAGCAGCCGGGAGAGAGAAGGACACTTTGTTATGAAGGGTTTTTTCTTCTTCTTAGATATTTTTTTTTTTTCAAGCTGTATTTCTTTGAGAGGCTTTGTGGACAGTGTGGGCAGAGCCAAATGGAAGGAATTTAAAGGGAGAAGCCAGTTCAGGGTCATAGCCCGGTATGTGACTATAAACCAAACAATTACTGATAGAACGAAGCAGATCCCCAGAGCCACTGCAGGGGCACTGATGGGTGATGTGGGACTGGCGGGGGCATGTGGGAGCACTGGGCTGTCTGGATGTGCGCATTTAGCAGCCAGGAGCACCCAGGGGCACAGGGAGCAGCCAAAACAAGGATGAAGGCATGAGACAGACCTGCACGGGGAGGCAAAGCAGGGCAGATACCTACACAACAAGTCCGACTCGGCTGTTGTCTTCACATACAGTAAAAACTTTACCAATGAGGGGTCTGATACCCTCTCAGACTATTATGGCTTCAGCGAATGAAACCCAAAAGGCTGGATTGCTTTTCTCCTGCTTCATGTGTTAAGGACCTTAGTGCCATCTCATACTCACCTCTTCTCTGGCACCTCCTTCTTCCTAGTTCTAACAGCTAGGTTAGAAAATAACCATCATCATGAAGGTAGCCCGTGCTATAAGAAATTTTGGCATGGCTTTTGGCTCCCCTGTGCATGGCCAGGTTTTGTTCTCACAGTTTGTACTCCAGGGACACTCCAGACACAAACTTCATACCTGCTTCTTACTCTTTTTCCCAATACTTTGGCAAAGCGCTCCTCACCTCTGAGGAGTCTTTCATTAGGAATACATGGGATTGAAGTCAGATCACTAGAACTGCACAATTAAAGGCTTCAAAGTTAAAGGCTATTTTAAAAAATGACTTGAAAGGTAACTTGGGAGAGAAAGAAATGTTTTTTCCTGCAGAAGCCAGCCAGGTGGACAGTGCTGCAATTGGAATTTCCCTCAGCACAGACCACGCACAAGTACATTTCAATCTGATTTGAAGCAACCACCACACACACCTCTTCGGGCTTCCCGGCCAAAGCAGGTGGTGGAAGGTAGGGGAAGTTTTTCTGGCATGACCTTGCATACACTAGAAATTGGACTGACACCACAAAGTTCACTGTGGATCAGAGTTGCATTTTGAATCAGCGAGGTAGAAGTTAAAAGAGCCCATCACTGATTTCCAGTCTCTTGAGCCATCTGGCTCCCTATCACTATTTTATCTTTCTCAAGTGCTGCGAATGCTGAGGCCCTGTTCTGGTGTAATGGCGTTTCAAATTAAATCGACAGCCAATTTGGATTATGCAACCGTGAAGCAACGAAACACAAGACGGAATGCAGAAAGTCTCTCCCAGCAAAAGGTTTCTGATGACATTTATGGGAGTAGGTGGCTCAGGGGCTTCAGGGGAAATTCCAGATGGATGGGAAAGTAGCAGTGATACAGCAAACCTCTACAGAGGGTGAGACCAAGGGCACATGGTGAACCACCAGAGACAACGTGGTTATGAGATCAGATGGATGGTCTGGGGAAAGTCAGCGGAGACGTGTGGAAACCCAGTGGGCAGCTAGCAATGCGAGGCTGAGATGAGCATGAGACGGGAAGGGTGTGGCAAAGCAGCTCCAGAAGACTAAATGCCTACTTAACGCCAGGAAAAGAAGCAGGTCCATCCTAATGATGTCAAGAGAACGCTCCATGCTCTGGGTTAGTCATGCTATTAAGCGCTGGGGAGAATCTGGGCTGCTTGACCCTGCCTCTCCATCCCTCATAAAGCCAGGGTTGAGTAAGACCACACATCACACCATACACCTCCGGAGGGAAGTGATTAAGCCATGAATAAGAGATCCACCAGCTGTTTTGCTTTGTGTATGTGCATACACCATGGAAGTACTGCAAAAAACTCCTAAACTTTAGACTAAGAGAGCCTGGGACCAAAGGTAAGACCTCCATGAAGGACCATGACATCACCTACAGGACTAAAAGCATGAGCAGTGGAAACAGACACCATGCTAGCCTGGATGTTTGAATTCAGCATCTTAATTTTAAACAAAGGAGGACAGAGAAGAATTTTTCAAATCCTTCTCATTAAGTAATGCTGCCAACTCCCATTTCAGTGGGAGTTGAACACGCACATTTCTTTGATGCCCGAATTTCTACCTAATTTCAGTACCAGCCCTACAAAGAGAGGTGTGGGTTTTTTTTTTTTTTTGTAGAAGCCAAAAATAGCTGGCTTCAGATTTGACCCTTCCTTGTTTCTGAATGGCTTTTGTGTCTGGCCACAGAATATTAAATAAATAAAGTAATTGATAATTATAGCAGAGGACTAATCCCCAAAGGCTTCTACCACTGACTTCTGTAAAAGCAGGATTTTACACTGGGTGTTGCTAAGGGCAAGTATGTTCCCCAGAGACTTTGGACTTGGACACAGATGTTGTCTGCATTCAAAGTAGAAGTGGAGCAGGCACTCAAACACCATCAGTCCCTGATTCAGCCTTTTTCACTTCCATAGCAGCTGCTAAGAGCATCCAGAGTTGAAATGGTGGTACCCCCAGTAAGCAGCGCTCACAGCACTCCCAGACATGCACCGGCTGGAGGAGCATCCCTTTGCTCTGGGGCTGTATGGGCTGGCTGGCTGCAGCCTTCATCTCTGGCATCGACAGAAACTGAAATGAGACAGGAAAGCTATGGCAAAAGATGGAGAAAACAGTGAGATGGAGGTGATCTGGAAACCACAAACTATGGAAGGGATGGGCAGGAACAAGAAAAAAAAATGCAGCGAGAAGAGGAAAGCAAGAAAAAGTCATAGTGAAGGAACAGGAGTCATAAACCCTGTGATGCAAACAGAAGCAGTTTAACGTCTGTACACATTGTGGCTGGGCTGTCACCCATGGTATTTAACTTCACAAACTAACCCAGCCATTATGCACCGAACGATAGTTAATGCAACTGATACAGCCAGACGTATGTAAGAGTGAGTTAATATAAGGCCTGATGTAAAAAACACCTGCTAGTTTGGCAGGGTGTCTCAGGAAAGATACATGTGGCTCATGTGATTGTCCAGTATTTACCAAGGTTTCTGTTGCTTTCTCATCACACCATGTGTAACTCTTATTTGCCTTAGTGGGAGCTTCACACAACGATGTGTAACAGAGATGCTGGGCTGAAGTTAAATGGAGCTAGTCCCATTTACACTAGCAGAGAAGCTGACATCTTAAATGTTGTTCTTCTTTTTTGTTTCCATCTGAAATATCTAGGACATGGGGAGGAAATGTCCCTACAATACCTAGGCTCCGAGGCTGCCTTGTTTACAATGGCTTGAGCTTTTATAAGCCTGAAGGAATTGCACTGATGCCACAAAGTTACATGGGGAAAAGACACTTTTGGAAAATTATCACAACGTGGCCTGCCTTGTCCTAATCCCCAGTGCCACTCCACTGAAATGAGTGTCATCACTGAAGTCTCACAGGGGCTGACACACTCTCCTGGTCCAAGATGCTCTCACAAACCAAAGACTGGGTGGGTACCAGGCAACTCAGCTGCAATACAGGGCCAGGCTTTTTCCAGGAGCATCTCAGGGATGGAGGGCTCTGACTCACATGCAGAGAGCAAACAGCTGCAGCGGTTTAAGACGTTACCCCACAGCTGTCTGCCCGGGCTCTCTGTGGGAGGCTGCCCACAACCAGAGGACACTGAATGGGATGGATGTCTGGGGCTCAGCTGTCCCAGCTCAGGGCCCGGGGGGATGCAGTGCGGGCACTGATGCCGCTGCCGTGAACTGAGGAGGCACATCTGGCACAGGGGCAAAGTATGATGGAGGCAACACCAATGACTGTTCCAGCAAAACTAATTAGAACTCATTTGCTTAACTCTCAGCAAGTAGGTTTTTTCCCTGTTTCCCCACTGCTCCACGGGATTTCTTTCCCAGGGTGTGCCCACTTTTACCTCTCTCCTGGTCCAGTTTCTGTTACTGGAGCTCCAGCATCCCCTACTTCCCATCTCTCAGCAAGGTGCACACATGGGAGAAAGCCCCCAGCACAGGTAGCCACACCACAGGGGCCGTGGTGGGCAGCCAGAGCTACAGCCCTCATACTTAGCCGAGGCACAAAGCAAGGATGCAGAGAAAGCTGCTCTTTTATGCCCTGCCTCTTGATTTTCTTCTGAGCGTTTAAACCCTTCTCTACTCACCTTTCTCTTTTCAGATTTTCCTCTAGCCTAAAATAACTGCAGCAACACAACCCACTGCCTTGCCTTTCATTCTCAGTCTCACAGTCGCCACTTTATTTTGCCTTTTCCCAGTTTCATGAAAGAACGCAGTCGCATGAATAACAGGATTATTTATCATCTTCTCCCTCCCCTTCCAGGATGACTTGCTGTTTATGGAAAGCACTCGAGTGCAGGAGAGAGCGTGCTACAGTTAAACAGACAATGCTTAAAGGGGAATTGCCTGTGCTCTGGTTTAACATTTCTCACTGATTTCCAAGAAAGAAGGAGTTCTGTATCCAGATTGATGGGTAGAACATCACTGCTGAAAGGTAAACAAATGCTCCATTCAACAAGATGGAGAAAATGGCTCTGCACTTCACTTTTTGCAAGAACCAAGAAATTCACTTTTGATGTAAATGCAGGTACATGCCCCCTTTGTAGCCCAGCAGCATGTGAAGAACGTGCTCCTAGTGGACAAGCAATGGTGTCTAGCAGGTGACAGACTCCACTAAGATACCTGCGTATGACACAGCCAAATGGTGGGACTGCTGTGTGCTTCTAGGAGGACTGTTGGACCCGGAACGTAGCAGGACAATGCTAAAACTTGTCCTGGGGTGGGTAGCTGAGAAAAAAGAGCTATGGAAATGGTTGCTCCCAGCTTCTCATCTGCAGCTTGGCAACAGTCACATGGAAGGTTCACTATTTAACTTCACTATGTTCTCTTTGCAATTTGGGTTACTGATACGCCTTGTGGTTACAGAGGATCTTTATCAGCTTTTAGTAAGAAATTGCCCAAGTACGAAGTGTTGAGAATAAGCAGCTGGAAGGCATTGAATTCTCTAGGAATTTCTGCTGAGGAACAGAAGACACAAGGCTGGTTGACTGCTCTGGTCTGTCCATCGCCACTAGTGGGTCTGTGTGCCTCAAAAAGATGGAAGCGCTCTCAGAGGCTGAGGCTTGGGCGGCCATTGAAGTCCTCTGGAGTGTTTTTGCACTCCACTAGGGACTTCATGCATGGTCCTTTGAACTACTGTGCAACTGAGTCCATATGAGGACCAGGCTGCTGTATTCCTAGATGTAAGAAAAGGAAAAGAAAAATGTACAGAACTCTACACTGGACTTTCTGTTAAAAAAACCCAAAAACAAAGGGAAAAAAAAGTGGCAAATCAGTCCTTCTATTTGTTCTTCTCTTTCCCCTACATTAACCGGGTTTCTGTGATAAAAAGGGTCAGAAATTCAATTAGGAAACTTGACAGCCATTGCAAACATCTGCAGTTCAAAATAAATTAGCAATTCCACTAGAGCAGCTTTCCTGTCTCCTTTATCCTTTGGGTACTGCTGGATCCCACAGTCTCTGGTGTGTGCAGAGCTGAAAATGTGTGTATCATTCTCGTGAGTTTTTATTGTAAGGGAGGGAATCTCACAGGACAAATGTGTAATGTTGTAAGAGCAACAAGGTTGCATGGATACAAGAACACAAATGGGCGGCTTGCACTTTGAGAATACGAATTCTTCCAAAGAACAACCATCTCGCTGTGTTTGGATGGAGCTTAATAGAATGGATTGCTCCAAGCTAGGCCTCCTCAGGCTTCCAAGCTACAAACAATGAAGAATAATATCACAGTTTTATGGAACTTAACATGAGTTACATCCTGGATGGTCTCCACAGAATTGATCGGCTTTGGCTAAAGTTAGAGAAGAGCTTTACACCCCCATTGCTGAGGAGACACGAGCACAAGAGGCACGGAACCCAGGGAGCTGAGCCTTGAGCACATTGCTTTCATTTACAACCTGTATCCCTATAACTTGAGCTGGGCTGGTGCTTTTACACTTATTCAGCTGGATGAACTAAGTATTACTGACAAAACACAGCCCATTTTTAACAGCTTTAGCCACCAAGCAGAGGAGACTCTGTGCTCGCAGCAGCTCTGTCATCCCATAGGGGTAGCGAGCAGGGAGCAGCTTCATATACCCACTAAAATAGCGGCCTGTGCTGGTATGCAAGTGCCCTAGTTTAATGCCTAAACATGGTCCTTGCTACCCAGGCTGGCAGGGCTGCCAGTTCCTACTCCAGCCCTGAAGGTGAAGTGTGTGTCACTCAGCAGTGGCTCCTGCAGCAGGCAAGGTCAAACAGCCCCTCGCTTTCAGCTACACTGCTGAACTTTCTCGGTAAGAAGCAGCTGAGTAGTGGGGGAGAAAACAACCTGTTAACAAGAGAGCTGCTACCTCAGTCTCTTTGCCATTAACACCAACTATTTCTCCAGGGAGAGCTGGGTCCAGCCCCCAACTCAGGTCAGAAGGGCAGTTTTTGAGGGGGTGGATCAGCTCTAGTGGGACCCTGCGCCTTTCATAGGGGGAAAAAGCATCTCCAGAAATAGCGGGGCTTTAAGTGTCAACCTGCGTAGGTGGTGGAGACCGTGGCTACGTTGAGGGGCAGGGGACATCATAAAACTTTTCCGAGCCCCATCTGATCACTCCATTTAGCTAAAACCTTGTAGCAGATTTGCAACTTACAACTATTTAAGAAAATTATCAACTGTGAAAGCATTTGGAAAGCCGCACCAACAAAAAATTCAAAGAAAACAAAGCTCAGCCAGGAGGACGGTGCCAGTGCAAGGGTCCAAAAGGAAGAGCTGGAAAAGGAGGAAATAATGTTTGTAGGTGTACCAGCTGGAATAATAACTGTGTTGCTTGTTCTTGCAGCTTTCCTTGTTGCTCTTTATGGGCCAAGTTTCAGGAAAGGGAATGGTTTGCCTGCCATCAGCATTTTCTGCACTCGTAACCCACTGCCTCTACTTCACCTGCCTCTGTGACAGCTTTGTGCTTGCTTCTCTAGGCAGGCAGCAGTCGAGCAGAAGAGGGGGAAGATAACCTTCCTCCACCATGGGCACTTGCCCCTCTGAAACTACAGGCCAAGGAAATATTCAAGACCATAGAGGACCTCCCCTCCCGTACCCCCAAAATGGGTGAGCTTTCTGACGAGCTTTCTGGATTTTATGTTCTAACTCTCATCCTTTGTATTACACAGCGTGGCACTGACACTGAATGGTGCAGATCCAAATCACCGAGAGCTCCCTTTCCGGAGCCAGGACACTCCTGGCTTATGGCCCCTTTTCAGCTGCGGCAGCAGGATGTGTCCTGGTGAACATATCAAATCACTTTGACCAGCCCCAAACAACCACTACAATAAATGCATACCACCCCTCCTCCAAGAAAAAACAACAAAATAACCCCAAAACTCTAGCCCAAACCACACAAACCCTTACCCAAACTCATTCTGTTTTCTTAATTTTAATATGATTATCAGTGAGGCAAAATCCTCGCTAAATCAATTCTGACAAAGACTCAGATGGGTTTCCCAACGCTCCTGCATGTGATTGCAATGAAACAATTCCTCTTGCAACTTTAAGGCTTGTCGGGAGGGCCAAGCAAGCATCGACATTTCAACCTGGCCATGAAACAGTCGCTATGGCTTGCAGGTAGCTGTTAGAAGCCAGCTCAGTGCCCTCTGTGGCTTCAGCTCCTCCCAAGCCCCACAGCGCCTGCCCTGCTGCCCACCCAGACCACGTTTCCCTCAGCGACCCAGGCTGCTCTTGTGCATCGTGGCCCCGGCACGCTTCTCTGAAACATGAGTTGGTCCCGCTACATGGCTTGACCTGTGTTTACAACCGAGCCAGTGATTGAAATGAGCTTTGTAGCCAGTGCTGGTAGCCTGCTTTGGGGCACCCTGCGTCACCGCCTGCAGAAAGTGCAGGTGCCACTAAAGTAGCTTCATTCTGTGTCAAGGAGCTTCTGCATACCTCCCCCCACACCAAGTGCTGTGCAAACCCTGGAAATCCTCCCTCTCAACACTCTGTCACAGCATAATTCTATTACAATCCCTGACATTTGACATTTGCTTTAAATTAGACAAGCAATATCTTGCTTGCTGCTCTCAGATAAATAAAAAAAGTGCAAACCCCGATTTTGTTGGCGCTCTGTTCTTTGTACTGATTTTCTTTTAAACCTATAAATACCACCCTGTCGCTCCTTCCACATGTGTGGCTTGTAGGTATTACATAAAAGATGATATTTCACGTTTGGTGCACACATGTTTAATAGACTTGTAGACTGTAGGAGGGTGCCATGCTGAAGAAAAGACGCACTTGTGTGGTGCTTACAGACCTTTGCACGCTTGTAAGGACTTACACAGCACAACGCATTTTTAGATCAAACAATACAGAAGGAGAAAATGTGTTGTAAGCAGACAGACAGCCTGATTATAAAATTGTTTGCAGAATCTGTTTGAATTTTATTTATTCCCCGGTCTTTGGTCTCTTCTGGGATCTTGCATATTTCGCATTATTATCAAATATTTGCAATGATCCATATAAACAGTCTAATGTTAAAAGCTGCTCCAAGTGTAACTTGACCCAAAGGAAAAGATGCTTATCAGAGCTCCGCAATGACAGATATAAAAAAGATGCTGATGCAGTATGTTACTCACAAAATGAAGGAAATAATAGAAGAAAAATCAAAACTGCACAGATTTTTTTTTCTAACCAATAGATAACGCACGAGTTCTCTCTACGTTGGCTTTTGTAGTGGAATACCACTTGAAAGAGCTACAAATAGCCAGCGCTTCTGTTCCTAGACACATTGGCCATGGAGGTTGTAGAGTAAATGTTCAGCGAGCTGACACTGTCAGAATCTATTCCTCTGTTGGGTAATTATTATTTTTTTTTTATTACTATGACACCACAGACTGTAAGAATTGTTTCTTTAACCCTAGCAAGTAACACACGTAGGTTAGACTTTTTTTTTTAACTGAAGTGATTGCTTTTTATGTCTGTGATACTAACCCCTGTGTAAGAAAGTGATGGCAAGCAAAGCACCACCTGCCCTGCTCTGCCTCCCCCTCGTCTGTGTCCAGGGGTCTGCTGCACAGTGGCACTTGGATCATTTTTTTAATCTCAGGAGGCATCAGAGAAGGCTACACACTGGCTCAGCACTTTTTTTTAAAAAAAAAAAAAAAAAATTCCTCTTTTTAAAGTGCTTCCAAATCTTTTGCATCTCTTTTCCTTTTCTCTCTTTTCAACCCACCCCCTCCCCCGTGGTCCTGGAGACCACCCTGTAGGTCTACAAGACATCACGAGAGAGAATTAAACGTACTTGAAAGGCCACTTCTGCTCTGGTGGGAACTTCTATGCAATTGCAAAGTGCCCATTAAAGCACAGGTTGTTTCCTAGAAGCATGTCCAAGCCAGTAGCGTGCAAACCCCTCCAGGGCTTCTAGAAAGCATTCGCTTTTGAAATGCTGAAGGAAATTCAGAGATGAAAGGGTAAGTCTCCCTGGCTGTGCATTTACAGTCTATTGTCTTCCATGAGGGATAGTATCACTCCTCAGTTGTGTTATTGCAGTTAATCCACTTAAACGCTATTGGATTTTCAGATGAGCCGAATTCTTTGCATCTGCTATTAAGACGCTTTGTTTCGCTGAGAAAGGGCTGTTATTTAAATCACAATGAGTTCAGGGAGATGTCAGGGTGCAGCAGGCACCTTGTGCCAATCTGCGACTGGGAAAAAGAGGGATGGGGTGGGGTGGGGGGGTGTGATTCTCTCCGGGGAGGGGGGGGATGCGAAAGGAGAGGGGATGCGAGAGGAGGGAGGATGCGAAAGGAGGGAGAGGGGGTGCCCCAGGGCTTGGGGGGGGGGGGGGGGCTGCGGCGAACCCCGCTGCGGGGAGCCCCCCGCCTGCCGCAGCCGCTGCCGCAGGGCAACCGCTTCTCGCCGTTTTATTTTCGGGAGGTGCCCTTCTGTGTCTTAAAAGTGTGTGTATGTGTAAGGGGGGGAGCTCGTCTCCTTTGCCACCAAGGCTTCGCTGAACCACAGCCAAGCGGCTACGTTAAAAAAAAAAAAAATCAAAAAAAAAAAAAAATCCATTGCCACCCTAACCCCTCCCCTTCTGCAAAAGGCACCCCCCCCCCCCGCCAGATAAATAATAACAGCGATTAAAAAAACAAACAAGCCGCAAAGCATCCAGCCCCTCCGCGGTGATGGCGAGCTCCTGCACCTTATATAAAAGGCAGGGGCTCAAGGTGGATCCCGTGAGGTTCCGCGGCGGCTGTGGCGCAGCAGCAGCTCCCCCGCCCCAGTGCCGCAGAGAGCCCAGCCCGAACCCTCCGTGCTGGTTTTTTTTTTTTTTTTTCTCTCCCCCCCCCCCTCCCGTTTTTCCTCCCCCCTTTTTTTTCCTCCCTGTTTTTTTTTTCCTCTTTTTTTTTTCTCTTTTTTTTTTCCCTCTTTCTTATTTTCCTTTTTTTTTTTCCCCTCTTTTTTTTTTTTTCTTCCTCTTTTTCTCCGGAGCGGGCAGAGCCCCCCCCCCCCGTTGGCAGCCGGGCCCCCAGCAGCCTGCAGCCCCCAGGACTTGTTGTTTGCGGGTTTGGGAGTCGCGGGAGGAGGGCCGGGGGAGGCGCATGGCAGGGAGGGGAGCGCTATATGCCGCTCCTCGCCGGAGCCACGCTCCACACCGGCCACCGCTTCGGAGCCCGCCGGGGAATCCTCCCTCCGACAGGACTTGCAGTTCGTCTCCGATCCCCTTGGGATTTAAACCTTCTTGCATACGTATATATATATATTTTTTTTTTTCCCCCTCCTTCCTCTCTCTCTCTTTTTTTTTTTTTTTTTTTAAAATTTTTAATTTTTTTTTTCCTCCCCCGTGCAAAGTGGAGAAGGAGCAGCGATCTTGCAATATTTATCCCCGCTGTTATTCCTAATTAACCCTTATTTTTAACCTCACCGCAGCCGGGGGAAGGCAGCGGGGACCATTCCCAGCAAGCCAAACACTTCCATCCCTATCAATAAAGATTATTAATATTATTTTTTTTTTTAATTTTTTTTTTTTTTTTTTTTTTTTTTTTTGGTTTCCCGTGCCCCCTTCCCTTCCCGAGGAAGGGGCCGGGGGGGGCGCAGCGGACTCTACCGCGGATCCTCCGCGGATCCTCCGCCAGCGCCGGCGGGGGGAGGCGGGACCCAGCGCCGCCCGCGCCGGGGGGGGGGGGGGGGGGGGAGACGGGGGGGGGGGGCAGCGGCCCCAGACAGGTGATGGGCGTTTCGGCTGCGCTCCGGATCGACTCCTTGGGTTTCACTTCGGTCTGATCTAAGCAAATATGCAGAAGTACCGGCTGGTCTAGTCCCGGGAGCCAAAGAGGAGCGAGAGCACCGAAAGGGAAGGGGGGAAAAAGAAGAGCGGCCGCGCTCCCGCTCGGCGAAGGGGAAACGTACAAACAGCGGCAGCGCCGTCACCCAACCGACGCCGCCCCGAAGGCGGCCCCCGACCCACCCTGGATGCCGAGGACCCCCGAGCCGCCCCGCTGCCTCTCCCCCGAGGGATGGTTCTGAAGCTCTGCGCGGCGGGAGCCGGCCTGCAGCTCCTCTCCAGCAGCGTTGCCTTCCCCCCGGGTCTTAAGTGCACGAGACCGCGATGAGGACCTGGGCTTGCGTGTTGCTGATAGGTTTTGGCTACCTGTCCTTTACCTTCTCCGAGGTAGGTGGTGGTGGTGGTGGGGGGGGGTGTGCGCGGGGGAGGCGGTTACCGGCGTTCTGGGTCCGCGGGGACCGGCGGAGGGGACAGGCTGACCCCGCGGGCATCTCCGCGGCCGAGGCGCCGTCTCACGCCCTCACGGCGCGGACTGTTCCGCTCGGGGGCTGCCCTTTCACGGGTCCGTACCTATTCACGCCCCGCGCGCCCCCGGCCGCGGGCACCCTTAGTGCCTCGGGGCTGGACTTGGGGGTTTAAACCCTCCCGGAGCGCCCCTCAGGCGGGGTTCGGGGGCCGCCCCCCACCCCGCATCCCCCCAGGCTCGGAGCCGCTACAGGTGGCCCCGCTCGGGGCTCGGCGCCGCCGCCGCTCCTAACTTTTCCCAGGACCGGGGTGGGCGCGGAACCTTGGGACGCGGTCCCGCTCCTGCCCGGCCCGGCGGAGCCGCGCACCCCGCGCGCCCCTTGGGCGAAGTCGCCTGGCCCGGGTGGGTCTCCGGCCGTGGGGCGCAGGCGGAGCGGGGGGGCGCGTGGATTTCTTATTCTTCCTACCCACACCCCCCCCCCGGCCCCATCATGCGAAGACGCGTCCGGCAAGCTCCCCGTAACACCCCGCGGCGCCGCGCGGGCGTGGGAAGCGCGGGGCTGCGCGGTCACCCGCGGTGTGTGTGTGTGTGTCTTTGAAGGAGGCCGAGATCCCGCAGGAGCTGATCGAGCGGCTGGCGCACAGCGAGATCCACAGCATCCGCGACTTGCAGCGCCTCCTGGAGATTGACTCCGTAGGTAAATTAGTCCCGTCCTCCTTCCTTCCCCGGGGGGAGGCTCCGCGGGCGCCCCGCACGCCGCTCGGGGCCGAGACCCGCGCGGGGAGGCGCCCCCAGGCCCCCCTGGACAGGGGGAGCTTCGTTTCCAAGGGAGGCGGCGGCCAAGGGGCCGATGGGGAATTAAAACTTAGGGGGGTTCAGGGTGGAGAGGGACCTGGTGACCCCCCCAGACCTCTCTGTCTCTCAGTGGAGAAGAATTTCCGTAAGGTTTGTTGCTGGTCTCGCATCGCTCTGTTATCTTTAAACTACTGTCCTGGAGGTATTTAAAATATTTGAAACAATATTTATGAATGAAGTCATGTCTCTTCAAGCGCTGGGCTTTATTAAAAGGAAAATAAACCGTCCGCGCTGATTTTAAACAGGAACCTGCGCGTGAAGGTTGCCCTGAAAAAATACGCTTTTTTTTTTCCTCAGCGCAGGGCTATTTTCTGCATCATTAGGCATGCAAATGGGTGTAGTGAGAACGTGCAGTTCAAACAGATCGTTGCAGCAGTAAATCAGACCTAGAAGCGCTGTATTACTGTGTTTCTTATCATTTGGTTTCACTTGATGCACTTTGTTCCTGGTGGTTTCTCCCCTTAGTTGAAAGAGAATAAACCCGGCACCTTTGATGTGCCCAGGGGAAACTTGCATCTTTCTGAAAAGCAAACATGGAGAAAAATGAATGAGTTCTTGCTTGCGTTGGTACTGGGCCATCTCCTTTTAAACCATATGCTGTGTATTTTTGTAAAGTCTGTGCCAGGTTCAATCCCCTTCATTCAGTGTTGCAGGATCCTTCTAGAGTTTAACTCGCTGCTTTTTGTATAGTGCTGTATTAATGAGCAGCAATGCACTAGGAACATGTTTTACAGGCATAGCTTTCAATTTTCCTCGGAATAGGAAGCAAATGGTTTCCCATTACACTGAAAATGTGACTGTTTCTCTTTTGCACAATACCTCACCAGAGAGGTTAATTGCTAATAGCCAGATTTGTTGGCTTCAGTTTAATATTTTTGGAGAGCAGTGCTTCATCGTTATTGCTTATCACCGTGGTTAAAGAAGCTTTCGCAACAGAGACAGGGTATGCAATCCATATTTCCTCACTGAAGGCTGTTTTGGACCAGACAAGTGCACTACTCCTCAAATCCTTTTCCCAGTGAACTCTGTGGAAGGCTTGGCTGCCGTTGCAGTAGGGCTGGATCTGAACGCTAGCATTATAAAATACTGCGTGGTTTTTTTCTGTGTTTGAGTCAGTATTCTGTAGCTACCAGAATGCGTTATTTTTTTCAAATAGCCCAGCGTAACAAGCACTTGCTTCATTTTTAAATACCACTTACCAGGAGAGCAAAAGTTCACTCGGCTCCGTTGCAAGAGAATCAAGCAGACAAGTGGAGCAGCGGCGGGAGCTGAATAAATTAGTAGATGTAGCAGAGGAGACAAATTTATTTCAGAAAATAATTACTTAACTCATGGCAAATATTAACCAGAGCATGTGTGATCAGAAATTGAAGAGGTCAGTCACAGGTTTACCATTTCATTTTGTTGTTGTCATGCAATTTGTCAGTTTAGAAACCTTTGAGAAACAAGACACATACATCTTCTACTGTTTCAGCATGAAGCAGCGATGCCTTAAGACATGATTTCAGTATTAAAAATAAAACCAATATATTCGGCCTTTCACCCTGTTCTTGCTTGTGTGCTCATTTTCTGTGCTACACAGGCAGAATTGGAAATTCATAGAGAGTAACCAGTTTTTACTACCCACATTCATATTTTCTGGCACAGTCCTGCAGGTTGCAGTGTGATGACTAATGCTTTTTAAGGGTTTAGCAGAATGATTAATTGAACATTGAAATTTCTGTATTTTCTTCAGTAAACAGGATCGGGCCTGTTTACTATATTTGGTGTTAGCTTGGATTAGCGAATCAAATGTTTTCTAGTTGTCACTGGTAAGATGATATTTCAGAAATGTATTTCCTTAGGGCTGCAGTTGCATGTAGGGAAGGTCTAGTTCAGTGAGAGCTTGTACAGTAGATATGTTTTTCTTCTGTAGCGTGTAGTGATTTTAAACTGAGGATCAGAATAAAAACACTCCAGTGATTCTTTTCACCTTCATTTTAGTGCATGGTATTGCCAGTCCTTCTGCATCTGAGTAGCCCTGTTTAAACTCAGTGGGTGGACTTGAGAATTAAGAATGATCTCGTAGGGGAAGAGTTTGCAGGATCAGGCATGCTTGCAGAAAATATCTGATATTCCTGAGTAACAAGGCAGAATCTGTGGAAAACGAAGGAAGAACAGTCATTTTTCTTTCCTGCAATGCAAAGCGTACATTTTTTAATTGGAAAAGTAAGTTTGGCAAGTCAGAGTGGGCAGTTTTTTCTTCTATTCTGACAGATTTGGTCTCTATATTGTAGCGCAGAGATGACTGATAACCCCCTTCATAAAATTAGAAACCACACCCCCAGACCATCTGGCACATTACTTAAAGAAAAACACTACCCAACATGGAGCGTATCATTGTATTCAAAAAAGAAAATCCAGGCCAGTTTGTTAGCCCAGTGCTGCCTGTCCAGTTCAAAGAGAAATCCCTGTAAAGGCCATGTGAAAATCCTCAGTTAATGTCATAAAACGGGGGCTGATCTGTGGTGATTGGGATCCGTAGTCAGCTATGGAGCTCCACTGGCATGATGGAGAGCAGAGTCTGACCCTGTTTTAAACAGAAAGCGTGCACGATCCCAGGAAGTCGGCAGCTGTAGCGTGCAGAGTACAGTTTTACTACTAACAGACTAAATCACCGAAACGGGGGCATTTCCTATGTTCCGCCTGTGCAGTTCTCTTTGGCTTAGCAGTGTGGTTTTTCTCCTCGTGCTTCACCTCTTCCATCTGTCCTGTGGGAGGTAGAGTTCATTTCATCACCTATTATGTTTGCCTCCCGCTGGGAACAGATTTTTCCCCCAGCCATCTCCCTGCGTGGGGAAACGCAGGGCTGACTGTGCTTCTTTGCATGGTTTAAGGGCATCAACCACCGGGTCACCTTAGGCCATGTGAATTTAACAGCCTGTGATTAAGAACTAGCAGAGCAGCTTTTGTTAAGTGGAGAAATGTTCTAAATTAACAGTATGCTTTCATGGAAAAGTGTATTCAGATTGCTGCAGAGCTCAGTCTGTTGGAAAATCTTCTGTTGACTTTGTGGCTTTTGACGTGGTGCTCAAATTAAGGATGTTACAATGCAGCGTGTTAGCTTTCCTTGCACCTCTTCAACGTTAGGTGAGGCGGGTATTTGCCTTGTGTGTCCTGTTTTCCCTTAAGCAGACAGAGGGAATACTCCTCCTCCTTTGCAGTTGGTTGGTCGCATCGAGGTGAAGGGGAAAAAAAACAAAACAGGATCTTGCAGGCTGCTACTTATATTTCCTTTAACAGATCAAAGTTGAAAACTTAATGACATCTATCTGCATTTGGATGTCAGAAGGGCATATTCTGCGTCAGCCAGAAAGAAGATCAAACGAACAGATTGACATTGCCTTGGGCTTTCTGGCTCTAGGACCGATTCGTAAGACAGACCATTTCAGTTTATTGTACCTTGCACTGAATTCCTGAACAAAAAAGATAATGAGAATCTCCTAAGCTGGTGCTGGTGGTACTCGGAAGTCTTGGACCTGTGCTTTTGGGATGCACATCAAAGTGACATCTAGAAGGGTTTGTGTGAAGACTGCATATATGAGGGATTGTACCTCACATAAAATAGTTGGGGAAGGAAATGACAAAGCAGAAATATAAATTGATAAATAATCTTAGGATGCTTTCCACATGCTTATTTAGGGAGAAGTGTAATCATGTATTGGCAGAATGTCACAGGAACTCTGTGATTTATACTCCATGACCCAGTGGAAAAATGCCAATCTGACAAAAAGAACAATTTCAGCTGCACTAATGGATTGACCAAGGCTAATTGCAAGAAGTTTTCTACCCATCATTGATACGTTGTCAGTACAGAAAAGATTAGAGAGAAATTTTTTGATCAGCTGCCATGAAAACATTTTTTTATTATTAAAACGTTAAAAGAGAGCTGCATTCATCTGGCTTTCTGCAGCATCCTCCATCTTCCCTTGGTGACAGGCCATGTTCAATTTCTAAACTAAGAACCACTAGCTTCTAAGCTTTCTGCTGTAAGTCTTATTTTGTGAGGTGCTAAGCACCCATAAACTCCCATTTTTTTTGCTAAGACCTGAAACGCCTTATCCAGCTACTTCATGCTCCTAAGTCAGTACGTTTGGCGGAAAAAATGATGCAAATCGGGTATTGAACTTCTTTAAAGTCAGCTAGAGAGCGCTGTTTGTAGTTACTGTAGCATCATTGTTTTAATGAAGTAAAAGAAGGTCTTCTGGCCACACATCCAGAGTCAAATCTGGGTTTCTGATTTTTCAGTGCTGCTCAGGCAGGATTTCCATTGACTTAAACTGCCTGAAGTGCAGTGATTTTCCCATTGACTTCACTGGGAAATGGAATTCCTTCCAAATGCCTGTGGGGATCAGAGGGACAGCAGGTCCTTTTAGCATTATAGTGTCTTCTGTCATCAGCCATGTGCGTCATAATTCTGTTTATTAAAGAAATAAAGAAAGGTGCTGTGCTGATAGAAGTAATACAATTTGTGTTGCATAATGCATCAAGGTTTGACTAGAACTTGTTTTGCAGTCTGCTGTGCTAGCTGTGTAGATCTCTTTATTTTTTTTTTTTTTAAGCCCCACAATGAGACATGAATTTACGAAATGAGAATACATGCCTAAGATATGTAGCGAGACAGGGAGATACTGTATGAGCCAGAGGCCTTCTTCACCTTAGAAATCATCTTCAAAGCAACACATGCTCCTCGACATGTCGTTTTGCTTTATAAACATGATGATGGAATATGGCTAATTGCAGCTGAGTTGAGCAGTTATCTGTAAGCACATGGCTTGACATATTGGTTAGCTGATCATGCTATTCCTTTAGTCTTACCAATTTCTTTAGACAAGAGCAAGAAATCAGTCACGTTAAAAGGGAGCTGTGCCAGCGTGTTGAGTGTAGGATTAGGACCTGTGGCTCAGGCCTGTTGGCATTGTCAGTGGTTTCTCTTTACAGCAAGATGTCTGTGCCCACCAAGCAGTTTGGATTAGAGGCATTAGTTCTGTATTTAATCTTTTTTAAACACTGTTTGCATGAGGACAGAGATGCTTCTTGCTCTGAGCCTGGCTTGGACCTGACTCCGAGCAGAATTCATGCTGTTTCTTTTGAGTATCACTTCATTGCCTCAAATTGAGGGAAAGGTTGTGACAATTTACAGCTGCCAAAAAGGAGGTTGGATGGCTGAGCATTAGGAAGCGGAAAAGGGCTGGAGAAACATCAGAACGGATCCTCATTTTGCATCGCACCATTTGGGGTCAGGTGGATGGCCTGGTGCCATCGGGTTATGGGAGACCTGACTCTGCTCCCCAGTTTAGTCGCAAACTTCCTGTGGGGTCTCAGTCAGGCCATTTTATTTACTCCACTGATGAGTTTTCTGGAGTATGGAGTACAATAAAAGAAGAAATGAAATCTATTAGTCATTGTTGTGTGACATTGCAGGACTGGGACTGCAAATGAGGCCCACTGTTGGCTAATTAGTTATGCTGCAAAATTTCTTATGGAAATCAACAAGCACTCTATATAGGAAGAAGGCGCTAATTTATTTAGGTAAATTGAGAGCATGGATTGCACACTGACTTCCTTCAGATGACAATCTGCTCTGCTGTTGAAGAAAATGGGGCAGAACCAGTGGGTGATCCTGGCATTACACCTTGGACCTCCCATTTCACCTTCTCTTATCTACCAACGATAATGTTTTCCAAGGAGTGAAGATAAACTTTGAGGCACAGAGCTCTTTCTAAAGTGCTGAAGGTGCCAGTCTTAATGTCTTACCAGGCTCTGCAGGTGATTTCACCCAGCTGGATGGTCTTTAAGGCAGGATTTCTTGGAGACAGGAGAAAAGGAATTGGTTGGTTTGTAGAGCAGACCCTTCTGATATGTGTTACTAGTAAAGCTGAGAATAAAACAGGTTCCAGAGTCACAATGCGTACAAAACAAACTGGAAGCTGGGAGCGTGACAGTGCATACGACAGAGAAGTGTAGGATCTTGGTAGCACATGGAGAGGGTAATTGAATACTGTGTAATAACAATTTACATTTTTTTAGTGCACATCACTGTTTTCTTTGGAGCCAGCATTGAAACCTTGAAACTCTCCAGTGACGTTATGGAGGGCACTCCAAGCAGCGCAGAGCTAAACATCATAGTTTTGGTGTACTGGAATCTGTACGCAGTCCTCAGTTTGCTTACCTCTTCTTGATCTCCTATTTGCAGATTATGCTTGTTGTTTTCAGAACCCCACTGCATGGGACACGACCTGGACTGCTTCACTTAACAAAACCAAATAGTTGGAGCAGTTATTTTGTTGTTTTTTATGATAAATGAAATGCCAAGTTTTCCATCTTTGCTTTTTCTCATGGCCCTTTAACCCATGTGGTAGACTTATTTAGGGAACAAGACAAGCCTGGATGCCGTCCCAGAGTTTTCAGTAGCTTCAGATGCCCCTCCAAAAGTTAGTATACTTCACAGGGGATTTGTTCTGCAACAGAGAGGCTAAAAGGAAACCCATGCTAGTTACTTTTTGCTTTTGATTCTGTCCTAGCACTGCCCTGAAAACCAAGCAAGAAAAAAATTTACAGAGGCTGCATTGTTGCTGTTGGGTGTGTAACACCATATTTTCTACTGTAGCCTCGTGCCAGAACTTCAAAAAACCTTTTGTAAGAAACATGTCACATGAAGTATTATTGTCCTTATTTCTACACCTTTTCATTAAGAAAAGCTTCATTATACTTTTCACATAAAAATACAGCTGTTTAGATATCATTCTGTGTTACAGTGTGTGTACTGTTTCTGGGGACTTTGAGTAAAATAGGTGTTAGAATTACATTGTGCATGCTTATATATGATATTGAATGTCTTTGTCTTCCCTGCCTCATGTCCTTGCAATTATATTGACAGGAGTTACATTAGACTAATTGCAGCAAGATTTGGTCTTGTGCACACATGCAGCACAGATTTATATGTATGGAATAGCACTGCAGCAACATTGATGCGAGTAATGTAGCTGAGGTTTAATAGTTTATTTCCTCTTCTAGGTTATGATGATGTTTCAGAAGCAAACTTGAGATCTTATAGTGTTCATTCTGCCAAACATGCACAAGAGAATCGTCCTGTGCCCATTCGCAGAAAAAGAAGCATTGGTAAGAAACAAGCTATTTGTACTTTGTAAATAACAGAGGGGGTGCGTTTGGTCAGCCAAGCAGGACATTTCACTGGAAAAATGTGGCACAAAGGAAAAAGGCCATTTCTAGTTTCTGCCTTTCTTTTTTTGCACAAAACAAGCATTTGCCTGAGAAGCTGTCTTCTGGAGGATGTCCATAGGAGACAGACATGCACAAATTCTTTACATTCACTTTCTTGTTGCAGCACGTTAGAAAGCTAGACCTTGGTTAGAAAATGCTGTGATATTCAATGTATAATTCATAGTGTGGGGAACAACTACAGCAGTGTGCTTTAAAAAATATAAACAGTTGGTAGAATTTTCAGGACAGAAGCTCCACAAAAGGAAACAGCTTGACTCTTAATTTAAAGAAAAATGCAGTTTATAAAAAGAATTAAAAGCTGTTGATGGAAACGCTGGGACATTGATTTCTGTAATTGCGTAGGGCACCAATCATGTTTCCAGGGTATTTTTTTCTTATTAAACAGCAAAGATGGTGGTCCAACAAAGCTCATATATAGATTTAGAGAGATGTTAATGAGTTTAAGAGTAGGGTTTGTATGCATTGGGAATTAACGTGGTTAGATCTGAGTGTTTCACCATTCCATTTGACTCTGGAAAAGATCCATGATCTTATCTATTGTAGGTAATTCAGAGTCAATATATTTGTACTTTAAGCTGTGGTGGCACGCAGTAGATAGCACAGCATGCTGTCAGCATGGATTTGCAGTGAGAATTGGCAAGTGCACTCGTCACATTGAATGCCTCTAGAGAACAGCGGTTCTGCAACAGTCTGCTACACTTGGCACCGTACTCTGCAAGGTGTTGAATGCCTCCCCATAAAAGTCGGTGGGAATTGGATATGCTTAATAACTTCTAGGAGTTGCCAGCTGTCCTGAAGTATTGCATCCGTTGATTTTCATGAGTTCGTGGCATCGGGGATTGAGAAGAATTTTTACTCTGTTTACCCAACTGAAATGCATCTCTTTCAATAATAAGCTTAGATTTTCATGTAACAGGCCCAGGGCAGGCCTGAACTTCTTGTACTTTGGAAGTAACTGAAGAAGTACAGGCAGTATTCCAGTTCCCTGACACATCTATCCCAAAGCTATCACAGTTCCATTGTATGGCAAAAAAATACAAGCCGTCTTTGGAGAATTTACAATCAAACAAGTTGTCTCTGCAATTGATGTTGTTTTCTGGACTGTTTTTGAATTACCACCTTGAGTTCTTAGGCAGTCCCTGGGTTGAGGAGGATACATGTTTTGGATTTTTATGGCAGCATCATGCAGCAGTACAGAGCCACTCTTTATGATTCTCCTGTGGCTGAAACTGTTGCCTACAAGCTCGCCATACCCGAGCCCAGCAAGATATTGGCGTATTTGCAGTTTTTTTGGTCATGCTACTACTGTAGTTTTGCTTCATTCAAGAAATAACAAATTAAATAAAACCCACTGTGCACAAAGCTTTGATAACTTAATTCAGAAAAAATGGCAGTTGCCTTTTGGGATGGCAGATGGACCAAAATCCATGGTGTGGAGATGCTAAGGTTTTGGAAATGGAAACCCAAGACACAGAAGTTTCAAGCTGGCGCAGGTTGTTTCCCAGCTCAGCCAACTTGGGTGTGCTGTAAATATCTTCAATACAACTTCTTTGGTGATGTTTGCCGGATGTTGCATGTTTGTGTGATAACACGTGTCCAGTGATGACCCCAGTATTGTAAAATAATAGTTCCTGTTGCACAGTTGCTATGAGGCTGTGTTGTAGGATCATCTAATCTGGAGAAGCCCCTGGCTTGCTGTCACTTCTGAAGAGCTGGGATTGTCTTATATAATGGCATGTGCTCTGAGCTATGTTGGGAGCCAGGACATTATAAACTCTCATTTTAGGACCGGCCTTCTGGGAGAGAGTCAAGCTTCTTTCTAAGGTAGCAAACACAAGTGGTAGAGTATTCAGCATTGACTTGTCAGTGAGCAGTGGGAACTGAGAACGTCATCGCGTTCTGCCAGCTAAGGGTGCCACTCATAAATTGGTGGTGTAAGGTATCTGGGTGCTCTGAGGTAAGACCAGCTGCTCACCTAGAAGTGTGAATTTCTTGTGTTCGCAGAGGAAGCCATCCCTGCTGTTTGCAAAACACGGACGGTTATATACGAGATACCTCGGAGTCAGATAGATCCCACCTCTGCCAACTTCCTGATATGGCCACCCTGCGTGGAGGTGAAACGTTGCACTGGCTGCTGCAACACCAGCAGCGTGAAGTGCCAGCCATCGCGGATACATCACAGAAGTGTCAAGGTGAGCAGATGGTGGCTGCAGAATCCCAGGAGGGTACTCTTAGTTTTCAAAACTCCAGTTATTCTTCTGGCTGTCCTGTGCGACCTGCATCTTTCTTATCATCCTCATAGCTACATGACCAGATACAATGCTCCTCTACATTTTGAGTGAGCAGATGGCCTTTTCAAATTATATGATTACTGGGAAATCTTGGGTTTGGATTTGATTTTCACAGGATTCCCTTTAGGTTTTTCGTCTTTTGTAACCAAAATAAAGTCGATCGTGTCTTTCCCATGATCTCACGCAGTCCAAATATTAAAGTTAAGAAGATAAAATGACTCAAGGGGCATTGGACTTAAAAAAATAAATCACAGTATGGAATGCTGTTTTCTTAATTAAATATTATGCAGCTTAAGTGGAGCTTTTATATTTGACAAAATAACACTTTTGATCTGAAAAAATGTGTTTCAAATTATCTTACCCTAGGGATAGGAGACTGAACGGCTTCATGCTGTATTTACCCATTAGATGAAATCCCTGTTGCAGTTTTCCAGTAAATATTATGTGAAATATTTCTTATGTTCATTCAGCTTCACTATGTTCTAATTTTTATCAGTATTTAAACAAGTAATGTTGATTTACATCTGTGTGTAGGAGATTAGACTTACACTTAGCATTTATATTGTTAAGTCTCCGAGTTCTAGTTGCCTTGAGTATTTTAAGAGCAGAGTTTAGAAAAAAGTAACCACAGTCTTTAACGTTAAATTGCTCAGCACATCATACTGATCACTAACCTTGCAGTGGATTTCCTATTGAGAAAGGTGGTGTTAACCCCTGTAGCGCTGTACATTCTAAACACGAAATACGGCATCTAAGCCAGTTCATTGATTTTCATACACACAGGCACGGATCTGAGCAGGACTTCTTTTCTCTGTTTCTGAACATCTGAAAAATGTTTTCACATCCAAATAGGCTGGAGAAACATCTGAACAGATTTCCTCAGTCTTTAAAAAAAATAATTATTCCTTACAATTGCTTGCTGTCCTTCCTCTGGGGGATGTGCTTTGCAGAAACAATTAAAAATGCGGAAAAAAATGGGATCAGTAGTTGTTTGAGGGCTGAGAACAAACTGTAGAAGTTGAGGCACTACAGTTCTCAGCCATTCAAGGTAAGTGCTAAACAGAAAAGCACTTCAGGGTTATAGTACCTAGTGCTGTTCCCTTTGGGTTTTATACAGTTTCCAGTTCATTTTGTGTAGCAACAAATACATAACCTTGGAGATGCCCAAGGAAAGAGTTGAACCCTGTATTTTGAACTTGCTGTTGGTACTTGTGGCATTGCAGCCTGTGCTTGGTTTTGACCCTTGCAGTGATGGGTAAGGTTATAGACAAAGAGAGAGGTTTGGCTGTCAAAGTCCCCTGCTGCTGGGGACACTGTGGGTTCCCTAGGAGCTGCAAACTCCACAACTGGCAGCTGCTTTGCAGAGTGTCATTGCTGGGGCTGCTTCTCCAGTGAACCACCACAGTAAGAAACCTTAGTGTCTCATTCAGTCCGCTGATGTGGTTTTAGCGCCTTTAGATTTGCATTCATTTCAGGAGGGCACAGGCTAAAAGTAGGCTCAGCTGAGCAGCTGCTTTTTGTGGCTGTGTAAATATCTTGCCACCAGCAATATCAATATACGTCAGCCAGCTTTGGAGGACTTTTTTTTCTTTTTTTTTTTCCGAGCTCCAAGACTGCTCGAAACAGTCATTAAGTAGAAGGGGAATGAAAGGACAAGAGGTCAAGCAGGAACAGGATGTTCATTGTAAAGGTTGTAGGCTGACCCCACTGTCACACCAGAAACCTCTGAACAGAATCCATATTTATGCCCTCAAGAGTCAGATCCTCTTGTAGCTTTGATATAATTGATGGCTTTAAGAGCCTTTTGGCAGTCCTGTGTTCGGAGCTGAATGTCTGCTCATGCCATTAAATGGCTGGTCCAGAGTGAGGGTCGCTGGAAAGGTAGGGGCAGCAGTTTTGGAGAGCGTTCTCAGCTGTTGCTGCAGCGTGGTTGGAAAGCCGTTTTGTGTTTTCCCCTTATGTCAGACTGCATGAAAGCCCTCTTTTGATGAAACATTGAAAAGGCTTTCCCCACTTCCTCTTCATTGACAAGGTAGTGAGATCATAGCTGGCCCATTCACACTAGAAAAATGTTCACCCAGAAAGGTCAGCAAGTGGGTTTGCATCATCCAACAGGCGAAAGCAAAGGGTGTTTTCTTTGTCTTACTGAGGGCCACTGTAGTCAAGGTTAAGACACAGCTGTGGTGGAGTGGGAGGAGCAGCAGAGGTGCTTATATTGGAGCATTCCAGTCCTGGGACAATGATTCAAAGGCTGTAGGGTTCAGGAATGTCCTTACTTTGCCTTCACTGAGCCTTGGAAAATGAAGTATCCTCGATAGCCCTATGGAATCAGAGCTGTAAGGAGGCTCCAAGCTAGAGGTGTTGGTGGAACACCTTCCCTGAAAAGGGTCCTTCAAGGTTTCCCCTTTACGTGCTATATTAATAAAAGGTAGGTTTGCCTTACACTGGAACAGAGTAAGCCCATGAGAATACAGCCTCCTGGTCTTAAAGACATCTATTCAGCAAGCTGAATGTGTACAGCACTGCAAAAATCAGACTGAAATAGAGCAGCTGGCTGGTAGTTCTCTTTGATAAGAAGGAAAGAATTGCATTTCTTTTCTGATAGAGTAAAGCTGACAAGTACTGGTAGTTAGAGGTGTTAGTGTCTGTTACAGATATTTTTTCTCCCGTTTGCAAAAGCATTTCAGTAACATCTGCAGATTCTGTTGCTTCTGCACAGCGAGATCAAATATTTACCAAGTACCACACCGTAATTTATTTGGGAGATTTCTGAATGGAGTCTTCCCAAGAGGTTTCTCATAATGTTGGGTGTGATGTTCATGTATTTAGTCATGGCAGCAAAACCCAGTTGATATTACAGTGCTAATCCTGCATTATGCTGCTAATTTTACATAACTAAGCTGAGCATTATGGTTGTTTGCAGCAATACTCATTTCCAAACTAAGAAACAAAAAACCTGAATCAGTCCATCTATCTCAGCTTTGCCTTATGCTTGGCCTTGAGCCATAGCCATACCAGTTTTAGCCATTTCTGAATAGTCAACCTTGAGCTGATCTGGGGAAATTTTTATATCGTAAAATCTTACAGTAAATCAGTATGAGGGAAAGATGCAGACAAAAGGAGCTGGAAAGGAAGGAATGCAGGAGCAGTTAGTTCTTCAGCCGTCACCTGGGAGTTGTTCGGAGAGGTTTTGAAGAGAGAGGGGAAAAAAACACAGGAATTCAAATAAGCAGAGCTGCCCAGCCTCTGAAGAGGTTAAAATGCTTTGCAGAATGGATTTCGTGTGTGGTTAAAGTGGCTGTATGCAATGTTTGCGGGTTTAAGAACATTTTTCTTCGGTTACTGTTTCTATCATTAGGGTAAACAGCACTTTGATTTTAGCTATGGCTGAGCTGATTACTGCCAGCTCTTGGTGGGACCTGCAAGCAGGGCCAGCTGACAGGTATCAGAGGTCAATTTAAGAGTGGGAGAAATGAGGGAGACACGAATATAGGTGAAGGTAAGAAGGAAGACCAGAGGGACATGTGCCTTTGGAGTGCGAGAGGAACCCTGCCATTGCAAGCTGTCTGACAGAAGGCAAGGCTTGGCTGCTCCTGCTTGCAGGGAGAGGACACAGAGACCCCCCATAAGCCATCCTGTGCCCAGAGCTGTGACAGATCTCCTTTGGGCTGTTCTTTGTGCCCAGAGCAGAGACGGGGCCTCTCTGTACTGACAGAACAGTGCACCCTGAGCCTCCACCCTAAATAACTGCATGAGGCTTTTTTGGGGTAGGGGTTTTGCCAGAGGAGTGCCCTGTAAATGTCTTCAGTGGGTATTTTAGGATGGGTGGCTGCCACATTCTGAGCTGCCCACACCGGGGACGCCTGCACAGCTGCCCTGGTGTGCTCTGGAGGGCAGTGTGCCAGTCCTGCCCTCCTGGCCCTGGAGCTGCAGCTCCAGCCCTGCAGATCACTCGGCGACTTCCCAGGCCCCTACAGGGTCCCTGATCCCTCTTTAGCCTTTCTGGTGCCTTTCTACCCTGGTGATTTGTCTGCTTTGTGGACCTGAAAGATATGAAGATGATAGTTGCAAGGGGAAGGTAGGTTTTCCCGCCATTGTATCAGCACACGTTTATTTTAATACGGAAGAAATAGATGCGTGCAAAAAGCATCCTCATTCAGTCTTTTTTTCATTTATTTCCCATCCTGTATTTAACTATTAGCCACGTGAGTTTTCCTGTTCTGAGGATTTTTCTGTGCTGAGACTTACCTTGCCAGTTCCTGCCCTTGATAAATTTTGTCTTTGTGTTAGACGTTACTCCCTGATTTCATTTCTTCTGGAGAAGCTCTAGAAAAGGTTACTATGATCTAGAATGCAGGTTTTATTAGCCACCACACCATACTGCCAGATAGTAGCTGGAGTCTACAGTGATATGAGTATGGTGCCACCTATTACATGCTGTTTAACTAAGCTAGTCAGTTATTTCACTCCTTTCCTTGGAGAGTTCTTATATGGTGATATTTTGTGGGTTTGGAAGATTTGAGGTTGTCACGGTTTTCAGTTCTGTTGGATTAGAGACAAGTAAAAGAAGCGGATGTTGGTGTGTTGAGGGCTGACCATCTCAAAGCATTTGGCAATATGCTTGAGAGTAACTGCAAAATAAACACCTGGGAGAAAAATACAGAGAAGAAAAAGGATGCTAATACAAGGCCAAATCCATCCTGTTAGCGTAGCTATCCCTGTTTATATCCACTGAAAATCTGACCCGCAATCTTAATCATTTTAGATTGACATCCTGTGTAGCAGCAGGTGTTAACAGATGGCACAAGCACAGCAATTCACCTGGTTTGTGCTGCTTCAGTTTGAATATTTGCAGCCTCTTAGAAAGCAACATTCCTTTAGACTCATCTAGCGTGAAGTAGGGCAGTGGAACATGTGCTGGATTGTATTTTAACTGGAATACAGTAAAAACCAGCTTTAAATCGCTGCATAAACTCATTAGGACCCTATTCTTCTTAGTATTTTTTTTCCCTTTGCCGTTGTTTAATGCCAAATAGCCACAGGAATCGCATATCTTTTGGTTTGGAAAACCAAGCAAAATGGGCAGACTTTAAAAAAAGCTTGATTACAGTTTATTTTTGTTGCATGTAATTTTCAATAAGACTGCTTTATTCTAACAGCATGTAATAAGATGGGTAATATGATTGCTGGGTCTCTTTCTTTGATGATGGAGGTGTCTTAATTACTGTTTGTTTTTGTAAATTTTAAGTATTAGTCATCCTTTGATTCCAGATGATTCAGTTGTACCATGTATTTTCAAATCTTTCCATTAAAAGTCTTGATGGAGTTGGATTCTGATAGGAGATTTTGAAATATACTCTTTCAAGCCATTGTGAAATGGGCGAGTTGAATTTTAGTGAAAGCATTCTTGTATGTCATCTCTTTATATGAAGATCTCATTGGAAGGTAGTCTTCAATGTGGACGCTTTAGTTCTTGTATCTGACTCTCTGCAACTTTTGTTTGCTGAGTTAATGAAAATCATCTTCAGATCCTGTTGACACAAGAAGTGGTGACAGAAATATAGATTTGAACTCCTCTCTCCTTGAAAGCAATGCCAGATCTGCCATTGACTTAATATTAAGGCTGGAATTTTGCTCTGGCTTTGGTTATTCAGAGTTCCTTGGCAGTTTGTGACACACAGAGACAGAAGAATGTTTCTGGGATCTTGGAACGTGATTTTGTTTTCTAACCAGCACTCTTATTCTGTGACAGTGTTGTTCCAGTTTTGGGAGGGCTAGGCAATGATTTTTATAATATGAAGGTTGATTTAGAGCAGTAAATCGCCACGAAACACACAAGTAAACTATTACCAGGATAGCAGAGTGCAATTGTGGATGCTTTCTTTGGTAGTAACTGGAGCTTTTGGTTGAATCAGACTTTATGGCTTTGACCTGTAACATCTGTAGAGACAACCACCCTCTCTTGTCCTTCTGCTCTCTCATCTATCTAGTCTGTGTAGCCTTCTTGTTTGCTGGGGCAGTCACGCTGCAGCCCCTTTTGTCAAATGGTAGGTAAATCATTAGTAGGACCGAGAAGCTATGACTTCATTGCAGTGATTTCTGTTTCAAGCAAATGATTATCACCTAATCATGCAGAGTTTAACACAAACATTGGAAACTAAACATTGGACCCCTTGCACTCTCTAGCACTCCCTGTGAACACACCCTTGCATGGCCCTAACCATCAAGCCCGTTACTCTCTGCACAAGCTGGTGCCCAGCATCCACAACCCATTTCAGTGCTCCAGCACAGCAGTGTTCCTGCCTCCTGTGCCATTCCTCCTCTCCTGGCTGCTGTCACCAAGTTGGTCAGGAAGTCCTCATGCTCAGTATTCCCTCACCCCAACATCTTTCTCTTCTGCATTGATTTCCTTCAGCTGAGAGTCCCTCATGTAGCCAGAGCTTCTCCGGCATGCGTCTTCCTCCAACCTCACGTTGCCCTCCAGACTTTTTTTTAAACAGTTGGATGAACTGGAAAGAAATGGTGTAGCTACTAGCTATCCGCAATAAAGCCAAAGACTGGATCCAGTTTGTGACTGGTAGTTCCCTTGGACCTATAATAGAGCATGGGAACTTTAGTAAACGAGTCCCAGGTCATTGCAAGAAGTGATAAGGATTGAAGGTGCTGCTTTCTAAGCTGATACTCAGATCTTAGTTCTCTAGAGTTGATCACTTTATGTTTAGAGGGCTCTGGAGACATCAATTTGTGTATTATAAAACCTATTGCAAACCAACCTAATGCCCTTAATGTTTGCCTTCAGCTTAAGAACAGTGGTCAACATATTCAGAAGATGATCTAAAAGTAGCAAGAGCAATCACCGATTTGAATCTGTGTAGATGTAATTTATTGTAATGTGTGGGAAAACTTCAAACTGAAATGAATGGGAAATTGTTTTATCTCTTGGAGGAAAATTGTTTCAAACTGCTCAACTTGAATAAACAGTCTGTGCAATAAATAGTTACGTGATGCACAATTAAGATAAAAGATGATTAGTATGCTAACATTTTATATTGGTTTGGCTACATTAAAATAGAGGTATATAGTTACCTGTCTTCATTTCTGAACAATAAATATGTTAATGTGTCTCAGTACATACCTCGTCCTATTTTATAGGTGGCAAAAGTGGAATATGTTAGAAAAAAGCCAAAATTAAAAGAAGTTCTGGTGAGATTAGAAGAGCATATGGAATGCACCTGTACATCATCAAATACTAATTCAGATTATAGAGAAGAAGAAACTGGTATGTTTTCCTTTTATTTTTGCCTTAATGCTGTTTTCATATGGACCTTATCTTTATATTAGTAAAGAATGTAAAGCAAACCTTGCTTCTAGTGAACTCAATAGTGAAGCTTCCAGCTACTTCTCTGTGTGTTGAAGATGCAAAATTAGGGACAGTTTGTGCTGGATAAAGAGTTTGTATTTGAAGTTTGAAAGGTATCAGTTCTCATTAGATTAGCCTTTTAAATAAACATAAATGCCTGATAGTATTCAGGTCTTGCTTAACTAAGTTAAAGGTTGTTATGTTACAGCTTATTGGTGAACTCTGCTGCCTGATTTCTTTAGACTTTGTGGAGACAAGGCTAAGGCTGAGATTTACATGACCTTGGGAGATATAGTGATGAAATAAATGTAAAGCTCTTAGGAATAAACTCAGTATTCAGGAATAACGAGCTTTTAAGCAACATTGCCCATTCCTGTTGTTTTCTTATTTATATATACTCAAGAATTTATTTTCAATTGTCATATTAAACATAAGTTTGCCTTATCAAGACAACATTCAAGTTACCTTGGGGAAGGATTTATTGGGAAAAATATTTACTTCAAATCTAACTTCCATAAAAATACCTAAATTCGTTATCTCAGATCCTCTTACTAGGGTGCAGACAATGCAGACCTTGACATATATGCAGGGACACTCCTCTTTCTGCTGATTTTGGTTGAAGGCAGCCTCAGAAGTTTGCTTTCACCTCTGCCAGGAATTTAGGGGTGCAATAGATCCATCCCCAAAATTAGTGTCCGTGAAGAGCAATAAATATAGGAGGAATTTGTAGGTGGCTGGATCAGGATGATTTTTCTGTACTGTCTCCATACAGTGTAGAGACAAAAATCTGCTCTGAATGAATGTAAATTACAGTTCCTATATAGAGAGGGGAAGAACTAGAATTTGTTTAAAAGCAAAGTTAGGCCTCTGCTGTGATTTTATTTGACATCAATTTATAATGTGAGCTTAGTGTTTGAGATGGAACTAGGTTGAGTTATGGGTAGATAAAACCACATTTAAAATGGCTATTTTTTATGTCTGTATGGTTTCATTTTTCTTCCTGTGTTTTCTGTTTGGAAAAAAAGTTCCATCATATCAGTTTGTTTTCCAAAATGTCTTTAATCGAAAGACTAGCAGTTAAGATTTTAGAGATGAAAACTTTTCATTTTGGTGTGTCTGAAAAATGGGGTAGGACTGTCGTGGAAGAATATAAATTTCAGGGATTTAATTGCTGATAGGAACAAAACTTGCACAAGCAAGTAGATGGTGAGCTGAAAATAGCTTAACTACAGAGCTGAAAGCAAATGTTGAATACTGCATGGTAACAGTAATTATAGATGGATCTTGGAAGTGACGTATGCAATGCCAACTTTGTGTATTATTTCTTTACTTTTGTATAGTTACTTTATAAGCAGAATGTCAAATGAGACTTTATAAAGTCATTACTTCAATGCAAAGGATAATGAGGTTTCTTTGAAATGTAAACGATTTGAGTATTTATTACTTCAGTGTTCAACAAAATGTGTTACCTAAGGGCGTTTTACCAGCCCTGCCCTTATGTTAACAGGAAGGCCTAGGGAATCAGGTAAAAAACGGAAACGAAAAAAGTTAAAACCAACATAAAACCTACTGGAACTATTTGATATTCAGGTAGGACCAATATGCTGAACACCCTAATAGCACACGTACTGGAGAACTTAATCAAATATCATCACTTCAACTTAATCACTGTTCAGAATCTTGGCACTTGCTACCTCAAGGCTGCAAAGAGATTAGATTTGATTGGCTTTGATAATTCTACTTGCTGGTATTTTTCCTTTAAGCTCCACGTCACCATCGGCATCTTGCATTTCTAGCTACTTCCTTTCTTGCTGTTTTTTTTTTTTGTTTTTGAGGGTGCTAATACTTCAGCTTCTGAAATCTCAAATTCCATTCTCTCTGCTTTTGTTTCATTATTATTGGTTTCTGAGGTCAAAGCGTCACATAATAATGCATGAATGATTGCCAGGTTACAAATTCTTGTATTCCCAGTCGTTGTCTGTAAAACGTTGAGTGTACATACAGCAAATCCTATCGTATGCATGACCATCAAACCCGTGGTTTGGCATGAACTGGGATTGATTGTACATGCACCCGAGATGGTCTCGTGGTCTGCCTACCTGACAAGGAGGATGCTTAGAAAAGCCATATTTCTGTGGTTTAGAGTCCTGTTGTTACTTACACCAGAAAATTAAGATCTTTCATTCGGTCTGTTCGGTCTCAATAGGATGATGACAGTCATCAAAATTCTTGAGGTTTTCAGTGTAGTGAAAAACTAACACTCTCTAAGTGCAAAAATGAATAAAATGCTTCAACTAACGTATTAGTAATGCATCATGATGGTAATACACATTCCAAATTAAATATGGCATTTCCATTTCTTAATGACTTGAAATAGTGTAAACTGCAGCAATTGCAATTGGTTCTAGTATTTGGAGTGGGAATGATTTGGATTTTGCAGTGTATGTGCCTAACACCTGGATTAGGGTGAATTTAATTTCAAGCACCTATTTTTGCACATAAACTCCCAATGGCATTTTTCATTTATACTGGTGATTCGTTTGCAAAGAATTCTAAACTTGATATCCTGTTTCAGATTAACAGGTATTTATTGGGAGTAGTTTGATAGAAGCAAAGATTTTCTAAAATTCAACTTTAAAAGTGAGCATGTAAACTCAATCAAAGCAGCATTTAGAACTTCTTGTCCCAGGTTAGTGACTCTTCATGCAGAACAGTCTTTTTTTTTTTTTTTAAGTCATCTACTTAGCAGATAGGACCTTTGATTCTAATCATAGAGTTATTTTATCTTTTTTCTCTCCTGCAGATGTAAGGTGAAAATAAGCTAGAAAAAAAACTTCTCTCTGGGACATGGATGTACATGGTTTGTTACATTCCTGAACCTACTATGTATGGTGCTTATTGACTGTATACTTTATTTGTTCTCCTGTGTGAAAAAAACTGGCTCAAAAGAACACTTTAATGAGAACAAAGAGACAATGTACATTTGTTTAATGTGACATCAAAGCAAGTATTGTAGCACTCTGTGAAACAATAGGAAGCTTCCCTGTCCAAAAAAGAAAAAAACGAACGAAAGAAAAACAGAAAAGAAAAAAAAAGACAGTTGAATGAATGGAGGATACCAAAAGTACTCAAAAACATGACAAAAATCTAAGTGAATAGTGGATTTCTGTCAGAGCAGTCAACGGTGCTTTACGTCAAGAAATGTGCCTGCGTTCTTGATGAAGATGGATGGACACTGATGGACTTAAGGCACAAAAAAAGCAGGAATGTATGAAATGATCAAATGCCACGCAAACACTATAGAACAATACTTCCTTACTTGGTGGTGTTTTAAAAGTCTATACAAAAAAACCTACTGGGGAGCCTTAAGTGGATTTTTTTTTTTTTTTTTACACCATAAAGAAATTATTAAGTTTTCTTTTTACTCTTTGCCTAGCTTTTTATTATCTCTTGGACTACATTTGCCAATAACACATATAAAAGACTGGTGTAACAATAAGCAGAACACAAAATATTATGGTATTTCTCCTAGTGGGATGCAAACTAATGAGATGTATTAAAATAAAAATGGTATACCTATGCATAATTTTCTAGATATTTCTTGGTTTATGTTCCCCAACCTCCCCGTAATTTAAAACATTACATAAAAAGAAAAAAAGATGTGCGTAAACAAATCATAGGATATCCATGCAAAAATCCTTTTTTTTTTTTCTTCCTTTAAGATTTATGCCAGTTGCCTACTATTGATATTGTGTTAGCAGTTGTCATTCTTATCAGTATACAGATACTTCTATTTCACATGTTGGAGCTGTGTGAAATGTACAAATTCTTGTATCTGCATTGTACAATGTCATGGTGGCATGGGAACTACCTTGCTGCAAATATTTGAACAAAACCTAAAATTCTTTATTTTTGGTAAAATGTTATGCTTTATGTGTATTCAACAGAAATATGTGTTTTTGTAAAGGTGAAGTTTGTATTTTTATCTAAAAATTAACAGTTTTATATACCTGAGAAAGCCTGCTATGTTTTCTTGAACCAAAAAAAAAAAAAAATGAAAAAAGAAAAAAAGTGCATTTTGTGGTCATATTTTTGTAGTAGAATAGCCCAAATAACATCAAAATCTATTTTAACTATAGCAGGGCAGATAAAATACTCTGGCACCAGCTCCTGTGTTTTCCAAGTGCCAAAGGATTAAATGTTCAGTTCCCCACGGATCGCAGTGGGAGCCACATGGCTAAATCCTGCTTCGGAAATGTAGGGCTGTGCCAGATAAGACATGGCTACTCACTTGGCCCAAGTCACTGCCCCACCCCAGTAGTTTGAATTATGTACCCTTTGTTTGAGTTGGATTATCACATTGGGTATGTATAATGAACTACTGGATTCTTTCATTTGTGAAACATCTACAAAGAGATGAAAGTGTCCTCTTAGTTTGGAAAAACAGCAAAGTTTGTCTCGAAGACAGTGTTTCCACTCAAATAAAAACTATCTTCAAATGTGAATGAACTGCAGAATCTTAAGATATCGAGAGAGAGAGATATTTTTAACTTTTCCATTTCTTTAAATATAGTTCAAACATTCCCCTCCTGTTCCTGTAGCTACATCCAATGTCAACTGAACAAAGCAATGTTAGCTAACAGGCATTATTGGCTTCAGATGCTAATGCAGAGACAGAGTTAATCACCGTTCTATTTTGTGATCATTTTCCCAGTGTATTTGTTGAGCACCAAAACTGGAAATGCATTTAGCTAAGATTGTCTGTGCTTGTTTTCCACTAAGTGTACTGTTCACAATGTTATGCACATGAATGTATGTGTCTGCGTTTAAAAAAGTGTATAAAATGTAATTTATATATTTATGTTTCAGTGGGATGCCAATAATATTGCTCCGTTTCTTTTTTTGTCTAAAAGATATCTAATGAAAAAAAAAGACATATATCCATTAAAATCATGTAGATGAAAAGCATGATGTGACCCACTCAGACACTGTGTAGGTGTGAAAGGACATCAAAGTCACTTCAGTGGAATAATTTGCAGAACAACTTATTGAGAGTCCTGTGGTTGCACTGGCATAAGAAGGTTGTGTTGGGAGCTGGTGGCCAGCTTCCCTGGAGTTACTCCATTGAGTATAATGGAGCTCTGCTGATTTACATCATGAGTGAGCCTGGCCCTGTGTTGGTGTCTTGGAGAAAAAGTAAACCGAAAGGCATGCATTTTATCGGTGCCAGCAATTAAATGTGTTATGCCAAATTCAGAAAGCCAGGAGAGAATGAAGACTGAATGGAGTCTTTTCCAGTAGCTGTTTGTTTGAGACTTGTAGTCTCGAGTTAATTTTGTTACCAGAAATGAAACGCACATGAGTCTTTGTTCTCAAGCACAGTGTTTATACGGCATGCAGCAGAAAACGCAAAAATCTCAGGGCTATATTCTCAGCTAGTATAAATTGGCAAATGTTCTTGACTTCAGCTGCCCCTAAGCTAATTTACATCAGATGAGGATCCAGTCCATGGTTTTTAAAATGTGAGAGTGTCATGACATACGTGTTATTTACTGTAGTCCAGCTGAGATACTACCCAACAGCCTTGTGAACACTACTGGCTATAGTATTAGTCCTTCTTCAGGGTGGCAGATAAACCAGAAGGAATAGTGACATTAAAGGTTGTGACACAGGAGACATTAATTCAAAGTTAAGTTGGACATTTCAAGGGCCATATCCTCAGCTGGTGTAAATCACCATCACTCCGTTGCCTGCAATGGAGCTGTACCAGCTTACACCACTTGAGGGGCTGGTCCCTCATTCTTGCTCATCCCTTTCACTACTCGATCCTGCAGGGATCTCAGATTGTCGTGTACTGTTAATGTAATCCTGTGTTCTCTAATACTTAAGCACAATAAGTGAATATGAGAATGGGTGTCAGACTTAACTTTGAATGTCCAAGCTCTGAAATGGTTTGTTTCACCATTGTGGCTGTAAATTAAACAGTTCTCTGTGCATTTGTGAATGCCGTGTCCTATCTTCTTCTGCTGTCTACTGGAGGTGGACTCCATCTGGACTTTTAAAGCGCAACATTTGAGTGTTACAGGGAAGGGTGTGAGCAATTGGACCTGTAAGATATCTGACTGACATCTCTGTTATTGGTGGGGTGGGGGGCCAGTAGGGGACTAAATGACGGAGTTGAAGATGGTAGTTTTAAGTCACATTTCTATGCAATCCTTTAGCACCTTGTCGTTTCTGTCCTTGCACATGCTAGGTAGAAATTTCAGGGTAAAGCATTTTTCTGTTTTATGTTCTGCAATTGTTTCCTCTGTCCAGAGATTCAAAAGTTGTTGGTCTGTTTTCATCCTTTTTGAAGACTTTTCTGGTCAGAAAGTATGTGTGTAGTGGACTGCCCAAAAAGAATCTGAGTGTTACAATATGGTGCATGGTTGCTGATTCTCTAGTCAATTATGTACTTTTAATTCTGTCTTTCATCTTTTCAACCCTTCGGTTGCTTTTGTTGAGTGAAAACAAGGATTATGTGCCAGTTTGCTTTCCTTTTCTCCTGTCGTCCATCCTGCTTGACATCTGTTGTATTAGACGGTGCACATTGACTGCAGGCAAGTTGCTCCTCTCCTGGAGCAACTCCTGGAAGTTTCTAGGCAGTTCCAGCACTTTCGTGTCTTTGGGTTTAGGCTTTTTACTCTGTTTGGAACAGCATCTCATGGGTCTCCTTCCTCGATGGGCTTCAGCATTCCATCTATGAGGTTCTTTTGGCGGTCTACCTTGGGTCCATGTTGCCTTTCTGTAGTCTGTTTTCTAGCTATTCTCTGCCTGACTTTTCTGTCCCTCTGTTTCTGTCTCTCGAAAATGATTTCCCCTTAGGTTCTGGCTCATCATATATCTATCTTCTCTCCTCCTGCTTGCCAGAACAGCCTTTGATCTGTCCATCCCCGAATCAATTGTTTTATCCAGGCATGTGCCCCAAGATCTTGTCTCTGAGCCCCACAGGCCCATAACTGACCTGCACATGAAAGACAAATGCTGTTATAGAGACGTGTGTTTGTCAAGAGAAGAAGATTAATCTTCAGATTTGGAAAAATATTCATTACTGAATGCTCCCTGCTAAAGCTCTGTCTAATTCCAGCAGCAGTGTAACTGTGGAATGAAGTGGTGTTGAAGCTATTCCAGACATCTGACAGTTCAATTAAGATCAGTGACCCCGTGTATAATTTCATTTGAAAGTGTACCCAAAAGCAAAGATGAAGTTTCAAAGCTACCTCAGCTTTGCATGCTCATGTTTTACTGTAATTTGAAGGAAATCATGTTTGTAGGCTTCTTCCATAGCTTTAAAAATCTTATACCTGAATATTTATCTGACCTTCTCTTGGGCTGGAAATCACGGTTGCTTTAAAAAAGAAATGATGTGGAGCTCTTTAATGAAGTAATTTTCTTGGTGTTTCTAACACAGACTCTAGTACTGGCATATCTCAGAAACAGGTAAAAACTGTTTAAAGCCATAATAATCCCACTTAAGTTTGCTTTAACTTCAGGTAACAGAGAAAAGCTTATCAATGTTGCATTCCTCAAGAATCACCTTATGTTTTGTACTTATTATTTCATTTAATTATTGTGTGTTTTGCTACATTTTAAAAGGTATTATTCCATGTCTGAGATATTTTGTGCTGCTCTTTGCTGTAGCATCTCTGCAGCTCAGCCTTGAACTGCCTTGTACCTCCTCTGAAATAAAGAACTATTGTCATCCCATTTTAGGTGAGACCGAGGTATGGAGAAATGACTGTGCAAGGTCACACAGCCAGGTTATGACAGAACCAGGGATAGGACTCAGATCTGAGTGCTCATCCAGTGCCCTAAATCACACGACCATCTTTCCTTTCCAAGAGTGAATCCTTGCACCCTTAGAACTAAATACTGAAAAGATTGAGGGTAAGTAATTTTGCCTAATTACTGTGCATAGGATATATGATTAAAAACCTCTGCTGTTGTCAAGAGAATGTAAAGACTGATGAAAATCCAGCTTTCTGCCATGAAATTATGCAGCCTTTTATGCTATCATGAGCTAGTCATTTCCTGCATCTCTAAGGAGTCAACCTTTTGTGACTTACAGTGAAAATTATGCACATAGAACAGATCAAGACTCAGATTTTATGGGAATTTTCAGAAATTTAGTAGGCATTTTTCATTGTACTTCCCTTCAGTTCAGTGTCATTCATTCCTTTTATGGTGTGGGTAACATTTCCTAAGGGAACTGTTTTTATCATGGGCCCAATCCTGATTTTTTTTCCCAGGCCCTAATGTGGAAAAGCACTTTAAGAGGTGCCTGTGTTTGCCCTTCTTTAAGCTACTGCCTAAGCATGCTCGTAACTTTGGGCAAACATCCCGTTGACCTTCGGCAAATGGAGCAGAGTTGATGCTTTATTACCCTTTTTGAGTACCGTGTGCCTTCTTGACGTACAGTCCTAGTTGTGGGATGGGGTCCTTCGTACCCTTGAATTGTTCAAATATGTTATAAGCAACCCCCAAATGAAGTATGAAGAATAGAATCTGCAAGTAGAGAAACAGCTGGGAGAATTCCACTCTCCTTTGCTCCCATGGTGGTTGCCATTTCGAAATACATATTTGTTCTTTTAGGAAAAGTACTCTTCAGGACTGTAATTAGTAATATCAGTGAGCCCATTTAAGATTATCTATTTGGGTACTTCAGACAGCGTAATTTGAAAACACACAGTTGTACCCATAACAGTCATTCCCATAATAGACAAATTTGAGATGGGGAAAAAAATGATGAGAGCAGATTTAGTGTGAAATTTGGCAACTTCTGGTTTAGGAAAAATAAACGGGAATTAGAAACTAAAATTAGCACAATCAAAAACTTGATTATTCATTTCACAGTTGTGGAATGTTACCTGTCCTTTTAGTCATTCCAGTTATTTGCTGCATCAGGCTGAATTATGTGCTGAAGCAGCTCAGAATCACTGCGACATGTAAAAAGTTAACGGCTGATTCTCGCTGAACTGCTACCTATTATCATAGCATATGACTGCAAGGTGGGGCCTGCAATCATGGTTGTAAATCAAAGAACAAGTCATAGGTTAGGTACTGTTTTCCTTAGATACTGTCTCTAAGTTTGTTTTCTTTATGCTAGTGTCTTGAGTGACATTTGGTGAGCATTTCTATTAGGTGTAAAGTCAAGAATACATAGTTCCCAACACAAAACTAAGGAAGTGCTGACTCTCAGCCTTGTTCATAATCAATAGATAAAATTCTGGCAACATCCATGTGATAGAATTTCTGTCACTGAAGGTTTCAGTGTCACATTTTTCTAGTGTTACATCTTCCCTTAGAGAGGAATCAATCATTATTGTATTTGACTCATTAGCAAGGCATCAAATCTAACTTAGTTTGAGCTTTTAGTATCTAAAAATTTTCGTTGTGCGTGCTGGATGTCTTTTGGCACCTTAGATAAAAATACACAAAGAAAAGCTGACTTGTGTGCTTCAACAGAAAAGTAATCCACATATGATGACTGGAGGAGTCCTTCAAACTAGGAAATAAGGAACCAAGTGTGTAACAAGGGTTGCACGCTCATCTTCCGAAGATCAGACCTGGTGCTTTGGCCTCTATGTACTATCTTTGCCAGCAAATGGTTTTACTGTCCATCTTTGAAATTGAGAATAGCTGTTAAGATCAGGCATGCAAAACCAAGAAGCACCCAAACATGCAGTCCCCCCAGGGATTTTGAAAACATCTTGATTCTTGAAAGCAGTCACAGATTAGTAGAAGAAAAGCACTTCTAACACTTACGAAAATCCCACCCTGGTTTATTTGGCAGGTGAAAAAAGAATTCAGGAAATATAATGGTCATTCTGTGACAAAGTTGGTGTTCATAGAAAATGCTCATGCTTAAATCTTTCAGCAGTTAATAATCATCTTTACAGACCATAAAACCTGAATACTTCACTTATCAATCCATCAGGGCTTGGATGAACTTTGAGTCATATGAAAATGGGACACTCCTTAGGCCAGTGGCAGGTCTATCTTCTAGCAAGTGATCAATGAATTACATAACTGGCCAGATTATTCACTTGCATAAATAGGTACAACTCTGTTGACTTCACTGGAGATGACAGTTACCTGAGAACTGACCCGAAACTCTTGCCATGAAGTAGATAGTGATTTCATATTTTGCTGTTTACTGTTATAAAAATAGACTCATTTCCTGGAGCATTTAAAACAAGAAAAATCTGGAAAAGCAGTTTCCCACAGAGACTTACCCACACTGGAATTTGCCAAGGTCCCCGGATGTGGACATGTGCTCTTAGAAAACGTAAACGAGCAACTTTGTTTAGGGAAGCCTCTGACCTGTCAAAAATGCAAAGCATTTGTTACCAGACTTTTCCTTGACAATTAGCGGGTAGAATTGCTCATAGAAATTGTTTTGTTTGCTCACAAGGGGAGAAGCAAGACATAAATTCAAGATATGCCCTGTTGGGGACCACAAGAAAGAAGATTTTGTTCACAGAGAGGGCCTGTGGGTGAAGTGCCAAGTGGCCTTAGCTCTCTTTGGGGATGAACTCAAATTTGTAGACCTCAGTGAAGTATCAAGAGCCCTCCAGAACTGCTAGTCATCCCTGTCTGTGACTTTTTTCCTGTAGTCTAGGGGATTTTGGCATCCAATTGTAACTCATTTTTACAAGATAATAAACCTCAGTTGGCTTTAAAGCCCCTCTGCCTGTGTTCTGCAGAGAGGCTAATTTTGATGCAGGGATGTTGCCTTCCTTTCCTAGGTGGTGGCACTCGAGCCTGGGGGTAGCGTTCTGCTCTTTGGTGTAGGTAGTTCCCAGCAGTGACTTTTCAAGGGCCTGTTGCATGTCTCGTTCATTGCTCGGGCAGCCTGATGTTTCAGAGGGAAGCCCTTAACCCAGCCGTGTTTCGACTCTGTCTTAGAGCTTTGGGTTTACATGTCTTTTCTGTGTAAAGGTGGTGCTGGTTTAAGCTAGAGACCAGGGAAGTTTCAAGAGGCCAGATTTTCTGCTATGGGCCCTGTTCTGCTGGAGCTTGTTGCCCAGCTGTGCCTGCTGTGCCGGGCCAAACAAGGAGGGAGAGATGCTGCAGCACTTCAGGGAAGCCGAGATACGCCTCCTTGTGCTCAAGTGCTCCTGCCTGAAGATGCATCCTCCTTGGCTGCCACCAAGTTTTCCCTTTCCCTGTTTACCTTGAGGGCTGATGTTTCCTTGATGCCAACATGGCCCTCATGCAGGGGAAGGTCTCATGCTGCATTATCTCCACAAGCTCCACCAGGGGAGATTTAGGCTGGACATCAGGAAAAAATTTTTCACAGAAAGGGTCATTGGGCACTGGCAGAGGCTGCCCAGGGAGGTGGTTGATTCACCTTCCCTGGAGGGGTTTAAGGCACGAGTGGACGAGGTGCTAAGGGGCATGATTTAGTGTTTGATAGGAATGGTTGGACTTGATCTGGTGGGTCTCTTCCAACCTGATTATTCTATGATTCTATGATTCTATGTCGTTGAGGAGATGTGGTGTCCACCTGTGCAGACTGAGCGCTCTGTGCTCACGCACTTGGGAGTGAAGACATTTCTTGGTCCATTCTCTCTCACAGTAAAGTAAGCTGCTCAGAGGTCTCCTTGGAGCCAGGAAACTGCTGAAAAATGTGCTCAGGATCTGAATTCCCTTGACTGCAGTGGGTTTCCACAGCATGACAGATGAAATTTGTCACAGATAAAGTAGTTTCTTCAACAAGCTATGTGTGAATCCTGCAGGTTAATGCTCGGCTTGTGTATGTCACTGATTGCCATAAATGCTGCTTTTAAACAAGATAGGTGCTATTTATTCAGGGACATCTGTTTCTCTTACATGTGCTTCAGAAGAGCTTGCCTAACAGCTTGTATTCATTTGTTGTGAAGAACCCACTGGCCAATCCAGAATGGTTAGGCTATGGGGGTTTGGGGACCTTGCAGCTAGGGTTAGCAAGCGCGAATGTTTCCCATTAGCTCCCTGCGTTCCCCTAAGTTGTGATTCAGCAAGGGAGTCAGTGGAAAGCTGAACTTGAGGCACGCGAGGTGTTTCTTTGAAGTTACTCCTGCGTAAAGTTAGACATGATCTAAATTGGCTTGCCGAGCTGAGGCCTTGAAGAGGCTACTGCGCTAGTACCTGTAAACCTGAGGCTTTCCCTTTTATGCACTGGCTGGAGTGATGGTGGTTTCAGAAGTGTCTGCAGCCACAGCTGTTCAGTAAACTATTCCATAGTATTGAGGGAAAGCTTTAACTGTTCAGTAGTTTTCGATCAGTAAGCTCAGATCTGCTAGAAAGCCCATAGCAATGCCTGCCCTCTCTGGGCCTCTTAAGTCCCTTCCTTCCTTCCTTATTTTCTTCAGCATGTTTCTTTTCTAAGGCCAGTGAAAAAAAGTCTCAAAGTAGTACCTTAAAAGGTGGGAAATTAAGGAAATCATGTAATCTCGATTCCTTTATCTTGCTTAATTAAGGAGAAATTTGCCAATAGCGATCTGGTATTTCCTAAAACAAGCAGACATGAAGAACACTTTGAGCAACTTCAAAAGAGTTTTCAGGCTAGATCAGGAAAAGATAAAACCAGAAGTAGAAACTTCTAATGCACTTTATAGCTCATTACTTACAGGAAGTACATTGTTGCTTTGGATACTAATGAATTCTGCAGGATGGGATTTCCAAAGGAAAAAAATGTGGCACTTTCTCTGTCTTAGAGGAAAGGTCTTGGGTCTTTTACAGTTATGATAGTTACACAGTGGATGGGTATGATCATATCACCTGGAAAAATTCTACCTCTGAGAAAAGGCTTTTTTAATGTTTCAAGTGTGTACGCTTTGGAATTTCTATAGCAACTTACTTGTCTAGCTGTGAAAAGTAATAAAGGGAATGGTAAAAGTCTGTCTTGTTTTCAGTTGCCCTTTTCTGCACCCTAGAAGACAGAAATAGTGCATTGCGTATATCTAGATGCAGTGATGACAGGAGGAACACAGTTGTGTGACTTAGGATGAAAGGGATAACATTGGTGCTGATGTCCTCAGTCAGGTAGTGAGGCCAACAAAGTGAGAATAGCAAATACTCAGATTTACCAGTGACACTTGTCAGGAAAATTAGTATTTGGCAGACTCTTAATTAACTCAACTGAAGAAGTAATCCTGAAATCCTGGATTTGGACTGGGGCCTGAATCCCAAGGTAGTGGATTTAGTGTTAGTGAGTTGATGCTCTCAGAAGTCTTGTTAAACAGGAATATTTCGTATTTTACAGCACCCAGAGATCCTACATTTGACAACTGTTTTCTGCTATTTAAAGATTTCCCTGGTGTGAGCAGGTCCTTCGATGGTGACTAGAGAATTGAGGGGTTGTGCCCCAGAGGCAGCTCGTGGTTTCAGGTCTGGATGGGCTGTCCCCACGCTAGCAGCAGCTGGTGCAGGATGCTGTGCGTGTGCTGGTTACCTTGCTGTCCTCCACCACAGGGGATTCGTATGCCTCCCAGCTCTTGCAGTTCACTCAGATTGTAAGGACAGCTTTGTTCTATGTTTCAGTGTATTTTAGGCAGCAAGGCATTGGCATCAGGACTAAAGCACATGCGTAATGAAGCCTGAGCGTATTTTTTTCCTTCGATATTGGCCAGATATTTGAATATTAGATTAGTTGCTCTTTGTATTTTTAGGCACCCTGATACTTCTAAACTTGTGGTCATTGGAAGGCTGTCTTATTGAAAATCAAGAGATGAAAATTTCTATTCATGCTTGAAATTGGGATTTGGATTCCTAAGCCACAAAGATGCTTTTGCAAATGTTATATGTGTCTTTCTGCTTCTCTATAAAGCAACCTGCTTGGCCTAAACTGAATGTTTAAATAATAAACAGCTGAAGGACAGTCTGATTGTGTCTTTCAGAGTGTTTCCCTTAGGGAGTGCTTGAGGTCATGTGGCATCTGCTCTGACCTTAAGGACCTGCTTTCTGGATGTTTTTTTTTTTACAATGCTGACAAACCCCACATTTTAACTAACTGTTAAATAAGCCAGTCAGTGGTGACTGTCCAGGACAGGGATTAGAAGAGTATTCTTACTGGGATACAAGATAGCTCTGTCCATGTGCTGGCCAGGGATGAAGGGCTGGAAAACTGTGTGGTGGAAGAGACTACTAATGTGATTTTCCACAACTTTCTTTGCAGCTGCATTTTTGAGGAGGGAGAGAGAGATGGCTAGGCTTGCAGTAACATGTTGTGCCGTCATAAATGCTACAGCCACCATCTGTTTCCAGCCCACGACTTGAAAGAAAACTGAGCAGTAATATCTCATAATTCACATGAGCATTTTACACTTGTGAACCCTTCCGAACCTTTGTCTAATAATGAGGGGAGTGCATGGTGCTAAGGTTTGTATTTTTCCTGCACATATTAGTGTTTATTTGTATGTCTCTTTCTGTTTTGTTGATTTTTTTCATGAGCCCATGAAAAACATTCCTCTGGGAGGAAAATCAGACCAGTTATACAGTCAAAAGAAATATAATAAAGGCAAAATCACAGTTCCATTGACCTTGCTGGCAAAATTCTCCAGGAGGAGGTGCATTTAACATTCCTCACTGCGTCTGTCTTGATTACTTGACTGAAAGAAACAAAGACATTAGAAAGTGAAGAGGCAGGTTGCTGAACTGCCCTTTCCCTGCAGAAACAGAGCTGCTAGAATAGCTGGGACATGTGCATTTTAAACCCTCACAATCAGATAGGGTGGTAATGGTAGGTTGGATTTTAATGAAAACAAATTCTTCTGCTAATCTTGTCTTCGGGCTGGTCCTCCATGGGATTAAGCACCACCTGCTGTGCCAAAGACACGCTCAGGTTCGAGGCTGCTGGTGGGTGGGAAGAACACAAACATCTGAGAGTGACTCTGGTGAGCGATCTCAGTCTGTCCTGTTGCAGTGCCCTCAGGGAAACCAAAGAGTTGAGATCATTTAGTTGATGGAAATACTGCTCCCTTCCAGCCTGCAGAGCAAGGCTAACATCATTAAGGATTTCTGTTTGACTGTTCTGCAAAACCAAGGGCTGCTCTGCTGTTTCTCTAAGCCTCCTCTTGTCTTTGGACCCAATTTGCACACCTCCTCCTAGCTGAACTGGCTGAATGAACTGCTCCCCTCTGGCCTTAGAAACAATGACTTTCATCATCTCGACCACATCGCAGAGCAGTTTAAGGATGAAAGGGCTTCTCATTTTATATATCCCTCTGCTGCTAGAACTATAAATCCTTGATGGACTGAGTTTATAGCAAACTGCTACTGCAAGTAAGTGAAAATTATTTTGTTTTGTCATATGTATGCTCAAACTGTCCAACATGTTGCCAAAGAACTGAGCTGCTGATGGGCAACCAATTCAATCTTTTCTCATTTTATTTAAAAAATAATAAATAACTATCAATCAAAGAGGCTTATTCTGACGTGAGCTACCTGTTGGGTGATCCTCAATGTCTCCAAGATGCGTCTGTAAGTAGAAGAAAGCTGGCAGCTGCTGACAGGTCTAGTAGACACGACATGAAGTTCCACCAAGAAAAGGTTTGTGGGCTCACTAGGGTTGGGAACGGGTTAAGGGATGCTCCCTTTTCTAGCTCTGCTTGCTGTTCTGAGTGTGTTTGTTCAGGGAGCAAGGGTGCATAGAGGCCACATCCAGCCATTCTGACCTCTGCTCGAATCAGTGACAAAGCTTCATTGACCTGTATACGGCAGTGGCCCTTCTTCTGTCTAGCAGTTGCATCAAAGATGGATTGCTGGTGTGTCTCTGGGATCCAGAAAGTGAATCTGCGTCTATTTTGGTGCCTTGTGATGGTAGATGAGCTAAAAAGGAGATGGCAGAAACCCTTGAAGATTATGGGGTCTGAATCACATGTATTCCTGTATCATTTTCTTACACAGTGAACAAGCTTGGGAAGTTACCTTGTTTTTATTTTTTACCCTGGCTAATTAATCATAGCTGGTGGTGTTGTGAGCTGTCGTATTAAATGGCCTTTCTCTGCTAACTCCTGTTGCGCTGGATTCGATTCCTGCTGCCTCCACGCCCTTGCCTGTAGTTTGCAGCCACATCTGAAGTGTCTGCCCAGCACACGTGCTGGTAGGAGCCTTCTCCCAGTGCACACGTCGTGGCTTTGGTATCTGTGGAGTTATAAGCATCTTTTCTGATGGTCGTTTTTGCATGAGAGGGAAAGAGAGAGAAGGCACGGGACAGGGAACGGCAGGGAAGGCCTCTGAAATGAAATTCCCAGGAACAGGATTTGCACATTTTATGACCGTTCAGATGGAAATGCAACGAAGCTGAATTATTACTCCTTAATCCTGTTTTCTCACTTTACTCTCAGCAGCCTCCTCCCCTCCATCTTAGGTAATACAGAAGCTTATAAACAAATCCCACCACATGAAAAATAGCAAAAGGAGGGGAAAGGGGACCTGGGTTAGGGCTGTGATGGATAGACAGGTGGAAGGCAGGCACCAGAAGGGAGGATGAATGGTAAAAGCCTTTGATGGAAACACTAAAGGGCTATTGAAAATCTAAGGGCTGGGGGGAGGGAGGAGAAAGAATAGCAGGAGGAGGGAAAGCAAGGGAGCTGTGCCCCCCTTCCTCCCCCTCTTCCCCCTCCCGCCCTCTTTCTCAGGATGTTGGAAGTATTTGTCCTTCGTTACAAAATGATTGAACTGCCGCCAGGCCAGGCCACCCTTCCAGCCACTGCACTGGGAAACTGGCACTTCTGAAAGCCTTGTTGCCTCTGAAATTTTATAGCTTTCCCTTTTTGCAGGAGTTTTTGTGTTATGCTGTTTGCAGGATTGTTTCAGATTTGTTGCCTATCTAAGAACTATCTTTTGTTGCTCTGATAAACACAGAATCCAGGTAATGAAAGTAAGAATTAAAAAATAAAGGCCCGTTTTTATCAGAACACTCAGTTGTCTGCCTTTTATTGAGTAGGAATTTCATGCATTTGGCATTCACAGTCTTGTATTAATATTCCTTTGGTTTATCTCTAGCGCTTTTTGAAGGAGGAATTTCATCCTGCAAATCAGGCTTCTACTTTATTGATGTCTCTGTCTGCTAAAAAACAGTGCCTGTTTTTAATAGTCAGTGAAGATGATCCTGTTATATCATAATTGAAATGGTTTTTTTTGCATCAAACAAATGTGGACAGCAGTGGGAAAAGACAATCTTTCCCCTTTTTGGAATAGTCCCCGAAGTTCTGCGATGGCTTTGTCCTGCAAGATCCTCAGATGGAAGGAACTACTGAAGATGTGCAGGACGTTGTTATTGCTGCCAGAGGCTGTATTTATGCCATGTATTTATATGTGTATGTGTTTATATAAGCCTGATGTTTGGAAGGACCGAAGCCGTGTGTACGCTGAAGAATTTTTTCACAGAAAGGGTCATTGGGCACTGGCAGAGGCTGCCCAGGGAGGGGGTTGATTCACCTTCCCTGGAGGGGTTTAAGGGACGGGCGGACGAGGTGCTGAGTAACATGGTTGGACTTGATAATCTGGTGGATCTCTTCCAACCTGGTTATTCTATGATTCTATGAATTAGATCTGGGTGACTGTCGATACGTCCTCTACCCAGACCCTCGTTAATCAGGGGAGGACCTAGAGCCATGGTGTCTGCTCCATGCCACCTGTGTGCTATTCCTGGGCTGTTGGAGAAGTCAGTGAGCTTGAAGTGCCCTGGCCAGGTGGGGTAAGTGGGTTCCCTGCACGGGTACCTGCTTAGCTACCTCTGTGTGCTGGGTGGGTGCACGTCTCCATCGGCTGCGTGGCCCTCAGCACAGCCCCAAGGGCTCCGAGTAAACAGGGCAGTCAGCTGTCCCTTGCCTCCAAGATTAGATCCTGGGATTAGTCTTTGATGGGCTGGCTATGCTGTATAATTAAAATAGGTCTAGGGGAGCAGGGTGGCAAAATACAACACATATACAGCTGAATATCAGGGGTGATGTTTTCTCACAGACCCACAGCAGCTGATAATGTATCTCTCCACTAACATAACTTCGCAATAGCACTTTCTCTCTGAATGTCTCCAGTGCCTGGTTATGGTCATCAATGTTTGCAATGCCCCAAGAGAGGTAACACTGCCCTTATCCCCTTCTGAAAGGTGGAGAAAGGGTAAGGTCAAGGTTAGATGGGGAGTTGCTGGAGATGGAGCCGCAGTCACCTGCCTTCAAAGGAATTTGCTGCAGTGACCAAAGCAAACAGCCCCTGCTGTTACAAAGCTGCACTGTGGCGTGTCATTTGCACTTTGTATCTGAGATTCTGTGTCTGGGAAGGTATCACAGTTGTTGCAAACTAACGTTTCGATCTTGAGTGTGGGTGAACACTTGTCATCATGCCAGGATGACACAAAGTCTAGAAATTATGATGGCAATTCAGGTCATGGTATAACGGGGGGGAAAATGCTGCCTCAGGAGCGTCCTCGTGTCACTGCTGGTGACTTTTTAAGCTGCAGGACATGGATGTGGCAAACACCAAGCTGTAGCTGATATGAATCATGCCTTGAAAATAACACTTTCCTTCTTACATTGTGAAAATTGCAGAGGTATGGGAAGTGAGGGAAAATGGGATTTCCTTGGGGGGTAAAGATTTTCCTTTAATCAGCTTTCATAATGTTAATTAAATGTTTGGAACAATGGCTTGGTCCTGGGATCCGCCTGCTCTTTCATAACTATCTCACAATACCATTTTCACTTTCATGTTTATTTGCCAGCTTGATTCAAAGCCAGAGCTGAGCAAGACTCCTGCACCAAGGAGCTACTTCAGTTTTGGGAAAACTCAATTCCCTCTCTTACCTTTCCTAAAAAGAGAAGATCTAAACTCTCCCTTCCTGAGAAAGAGCAGCCTAGAGGGATGACAGCACTTTGTCTATCATCATTACCCCATCTGCAAATGGGGCTAATAAAAACTTGGTGCTATTTTGAGATTGGTACATACAAATATATACCCACCCATATGGAGAAATGGGTGTGTTTATAGAGATCAGTACATGGATAGTTATATTCTGGGTAGGTATGATATATTTCGGTGCCATTGTTCCCTGAATCTTTCAATCTTTTTGTAGTTTAGCTTCTATTTATCCATGGGAGTCATTGTCTGTGGGCCTTTGAGCAATGGACTTAATATAACTGAAGCTTGTGTCACACACACATGGAGCACTCAGAGCATGAGAAAATTTGAGGAATGATTCACAGGCAGGGGTTGACATTAGTTTCCCCAGGGACTGCGCCCCATGGGAGGGAGAACTGTGCTGGGCATATTTCCACGGCCCAGGAGGTCCTCTTGGTTGCAGACTGGGCTCTCTCTCCTGGTGGTCTAAGAGATGTCTGCATGTCCCAGAGCTGGCCAAGTGATGTGCTCAGGGCACCCACTAACCACATGAAGGCAGGGGGAGCACATGCACATCGACCCCCAGCCTGGCCACCTTTGTTCTTCAAGTTAGAAAAGACTCTTTTCAAAAATAAGGCTTTGAAACTTACAAATGTCAGACACTATCAGAAAAAAAAAAAAAATACCCACAACCTATTATATTTTAGGTCAAAGTGTTATCTAGCCCAAGATTTTTAAATATGCACAAAATGCAGTTTCTGCAGAGGGACCATTAATCAGCTGCTGAAGTAACTGCCTTTTTTAAGCTGCAAAGATGAAAACAAAAAGCTGTGAATGCAGGGGCAGCTCCATTTTCCCATTGTACGGATGGCAGGTCTTGGTGCAGGAGGGCACTTCTATCCACGCAGGCTCTTGCTTCCCTAGCAACATGTTAACATCTTTGCAAAAGCTGTTTAAACACACTGAGCTGCTTGCCACGCAAGCTCTACATGGCAGTTTCCCTGTTGACACATGCTTTTGTCTACTCTGTAAACACAAATGTGAGACGTTTTTTGTGTTACTTATTCCGGATTCATTGGTTCTAAATTAGTAGCTCACAGGCACGTACCTTTCGTACGGGCAGGGAAGGGATCGCCTCTCTCCTCCCCACCTTAGGAAACTTTGACCTGCTAAGATCACAAACTGTAGGAAATCTCTGAGGCGAAGTCCCAGCTACCGCCAGCAGTAAAAGCTTGGAGTAAACAGATTAGGTGTGTTTGAGAGACGTTTTCAGGGAGCTCAGACTATCTAGCTCAGTTTCCATGTACCACAGGCAAGATTGATTTCAAGATTGATTTTGATAGTGTGGAGGCTTCGTCCTTAACATAGGAATTGGCTGTGTAATTTATATATATGTGTGTGTATTTATATATATGTTTTTTCTATTCGGCAGTGGGGGACATGAGAGATCGAAACTTGCTCTCCACACCCCTTTGATTAGCGCAGGAGTGGCAGGAGGAATTTTTAGTCTCATGGTCATTCTGGGCAACCTTTGAGACCATTTTTTTCCACCCTGCTCTCATTAAAGAGCTGCAGAGGCCACGCGAGTGAGCCCCCAGCCAGCTGGGAGCCGTCAGCAGCCTTCAAAGCCTCAGCCAGCCCTTGTGTGATAAATCCATGGTGAGGTGTGTAATGTGCTTGGTATCAGCCCTGTATCCCACGCAGTTCCTGTCACACCAGGGATGGAGTTTTTTTTAAAACAATTGGAGTACAAAAGGGAAAACCCATTTCTTGGACTTCTAAGTCACTTCACGGAGCAGCCAAAGGTGCTGGAGTGTGGTCTAACACGTCTTTTATTGAAGGCTGTAGGTTTTACCACCATTTTGGATGAGTGGAGTACAAAGCCCTGGAAGCTGAGCTGCTCCCTCCTGGATCCTCCTATGCAGATGGCAAAGGACACTGTTAATTTAGACACGAAAGAAATGCAGAATCCTGTCTGCAAATTTTGGGCTGAGACAAATAAAAATTTTGTTGTCAGTCTGGCTTGGAATCACCTTTCCAACTCACTTTTGTTTTCTCTCCCTGTGATTCGTCTCTCCATTTCACTTCTTGTCTGTTTGTTCCATAATTTCTGGCTTAACCTGGAGGCACGAGGCTTCCTTGTGGAAACATCACCCTGCTGTCAGTCAGAGAAGGAGAGGTGGTGCAGCTGGTACAGTCCTTCCTCCCTCTCAGGAGTGAGTGACTCATCTCCTGAATATGCAATATCATCCAGGACAGGAGCCAGGATCCTCAACAGGCACACGAATTCCAGCATCTCTGGAAATATTATTTCCACATTTTGGGCAGACTAAGAGACAGTAAGTAAATAAGCAAGCTGTGGCACTTGCAATCTCCGTAGTTTTATTTAAAGTGACTGCGTGCGCTCTAAGCGCTTGGGTGGGTGTTTAAAATACAAAGAGAAAAGCATGTGTCCTTGATCTGATTCTGCCCAAGGCAGCTTCATGGTATAGTCCGTTTAATGCCATCGAGCAGTCCATTGAACAGCTGAGAACCCACCAGAAACAGTTAACTGTCTGCCCTCCTCCTGAAAATTCACATGAACCAGCACATCCCAAACCTTGTCTGGCACTGGCCTCTCTATTTCTCCTTTGAAATAGTGTCAGTGCTGTCTCTTGGTCCCCTTTGGCAACGTTTCATGTCACCCTTGCACAGGAGCAGCGAAGAGCACACAGGCTCCTTTTCTCAGCTTGGTTCTTTTGAAAAGGTGTTTCCCCTCCAAGGAAAAGGCCCATTTCTCATGGTTCCTCCTGAGCTGCTGGTGGGATGTAGCCAGGGAATCAGGGAAGATTCACTAGGCGGTCACGTAGTCCACAATACAGCATTTTAAAACACCCACTGGTTTTCCTAAGCTCTTGTGGGCTGTGCTCATGATTTGGAAAAAACTGCCCCTGAATGAATATACAATTGGATTTCACTGTTGGATGCATGAGAAATACAAAGGGAGAGGAACACTCTTCTGATCAGACAAAGAAGTACTGGTCGGGAGAGCTACAACATTGTTTTCTCTACTCTGTTATTAATACCAATAACTAAGAATTTTTCTGCTTTGTTTTTGTGCCAAGGTTATAGCTACATGTTAACCTTCATCAGTCCTTCTGATGATAGCAGTGAAAGTGAAATGCCATTAAAGCTATCTTCCTATATGTTTAAACCACTCTAGTACTTTTCCAGGCAGTATCTGTGCCCCTGTTTATACCAAAGACCCTGGTGACCCTCAAATACTTTTATTTACGACAGCATAAGCATAATTTCCATGGCAACATGCTTCTCAAGCTGCAGATTGAGGATTGCAATTTCCTAAGCAATAGAAAAAGCAGTGGTGGATTTCTTTTTCCTAATCAGCTAGTAGCAACTTTCATGTGCAAAATGATCAGCAATGACAAATCATTTAAAAGCTACATTATAATCAAGGTAATTTTAAAGCTCAGCATGGTTAGCCTGAAAATAAAAGAGAGTTAGACCCAGTTGTTTAGTAGAAATGAAGATTGTGCAATGATATCCTCATTGTACTCTATTAAATTGGCTTCAACTCACTCCGTGATGCGGCTGAATGAGGAGCAGAGCAGTTTACTTCACTAGAACAACGCATTATTTACAGGAAGACTACTACATAATTATAATCCTACATGCTTTTGGACAATGCTTTCCCATATTGGAGGAGATGACAAAGCCTTTTTGAAAACGGTCCAAGCTATCAACGAAGGAATGTTATTAACAGATATGTTGGTTGGCAGCTCATGTGAAATTGCGCTTAGTGCTTTCTGCCTTCAGAGAGCACCAGGGTGGAGCTGATCCCTGAGATGGAAAAGCCGCCTGTGCGCACAACGAATGCCAGCAGAGGCCTTCCCATTGTTGACGGCGTTCCAGACAGAAATACAGAACTAAGTCAATGGGGAAATGTTGCTCAGCAGTGTCACAGTTTTGCTTCCCTCCCCAAAATCAGTTTTCAGAAGTGGTAAGTGTTGTCGCTCAAATAGGGAAGCTGAGGTGCAGGAAGATGCGATGGCTGTTCAAGGTTTTTCATTAAAAATACTGCTTTAAGGAGTTCAGAAAAAGACGAGGATTTTATTTTCTGTTGGATTGTCCATGAGAGCAATGAAATCTTCCTTCATATCCAGGCAGGATTTGCTGCTCACCAGGAAACCACTTCTAAATGGTTTAGCAGAACTGATCCAAACCTCTCTATGTTATCAGCTGCTAGTGACTCTGCTGAGTTAGGCCTTGATGGTCAAAGTGTCACTATAGAGTTATCAAAGATAAATTATCTAAATCATTCTAGAAATTATTCCAGAGAAAATACGATTCGCTGTTGTTATTTCCCCCCAGAATTATTTGGGGTGACAGGTAAAGAAATATTGAGCTGCATTCTGTAATGGTAGAGATACATTCCTATTTAATAAAAAAACACATTCATATCAATTTGCTTTGGGCCTCTGGCACTTTTTTTTTTGGTGCAAAACTTCCACTGGTTTTGAAATCGTTAGGGCAGGACGAGGGGCCTCCAGGTTTAGGAGACTCATCTTCCAAGGTATGGTTGGTCATTAACTCTCCTGGGGGGAGCTGAGTAAACGTTGCTTTGAAACACCAGATTTTCCATACCAGAGACCAGTTAATTCAGCATTCTGGGGTGTTACATATTGGCCCAAGCACACCACAGAGCTCAATGTCAAAGCTGTCAGGACATCAAGAGCTGCAAGACACCTTTGACTAGAGCCACTGCATATTAATGTGAAGCACCCCAGCATCCTCCTCCCTTTCAAGTGAGGTGTCAGGCTTGATTTGGAGTTCAAGTACCTGGGTTAGGAAGTCATGGAGCCACTGAATGTGTTCTACCCTAGGGAAGGTGCTCACCCTCATGTTGGCTGGTGATGGAAGAGGAGGAAGGTTTTTCAGCCTGCTCTTACGGTTTCAGACCTGAACTTGGAACTGTTTGTTTTTGCTACGCCACCCCTTCCGCCCCGGTTAATAGTCAACTTTGAAACCTGCCTTTATGTCCCATGTGTTTGATTTACATTTCAAATGCAGGGCCAGCAGGGCAGGCTGTCTAAATCACTTGTCAGCACAAAGGGAAGGAGGTGGCACAGTGGGAGGAAAAACTGAGATGCGGCTACAGCCCAGTATAAACGCTCCGGCAGCTGGCGATGCTGTTACTGGGAGAGGCTCCAGCAAGCAACGACTGCTCACCTTGCTCAGAGGTTGAGGTCTAACCCAGGCAACACACAGGGACCAGCTTGTCTCCTTTGATTTACGCTCGATTCCTCCAACACTACAACCCTGCATCCTGTTTTCCTTATCCACTGCAGCTGTATGTGGTGGTGAGGGCTTGAAAAGAGGAGTTTCTTTTGAAACCAAGAATAGCCCATCGTGGATTTTTTTTTTTTTTATTCTGGTCAGCATGTTGCAATCATAAATATATCACCAATCTGTAGCTGAATTGACATACAGGAAACCTATCTAATCGCGAGTTGGAGGGCACAGGGGAGAGCGAGTTCACCAGCCACACTTGAAAACCATCTAGCTGGAAATATAATTTTCAGCTGCTCTTTGATGAGGTAACATCAAGGAGCAAAGTGACTGCACACAGGCCAACACCAAATGGTTTGCAGGGCCAGTCAATGCAGCATTGAAGGAAGGAGGAACATTTGCAAAATCAGTAAAAAATGAATTTAGAAGTGTTTTAAAGCAATTACTTTCCAGACTATTTATTCTGCATGACACAAATATGATTGACCCACCCTTAGAGACCTTCACAGGCTTGATCTGACGGATGTGATGATGCTGCTTGGAGTCATGCATGTTGTGTGTTTTGACAGCTCATGAGAGGAGTGCCCTGATGCACTTGTGCAACAGGATAACTTCATTCCTAAATTAAACACAGGATTCTTGGGTTGCAGAAGGGACAGCCCCTCATATAGATGGTAGGTGGTGGAGCCAACGTGGAGCCACAAGCCCAGCAGCGTCAGAGGCCACTGTACCTCTGCAGCACACCTGCCACAACTTCACAATGTCCTACTGGAAATAGATACGTCAACTTCTTGTGAGCATGTTAAAATCTACCTGCCAGGTTCAGCCAATGTAAATTCCCATAAATTCATTCACCAGCTTTATTCCTTTCTTCATAGCTGCAATTTCTCTCAGTTTATTTTAACAATGGTGCCTTGCTCTAGTTTCATGACACACGTCCTAGATATTGCTAAAAGGGCACTGATGAACATGAACTCTATTACCAGAAATCACACTCCTGTTCCTGTTTCTTGGCTTATTTCTCCTTCATTTCCCATTACCTTCCTGTTTTAAGACTGCCTGCCTGACATGCCCGTCAGCTAGATCCACTCAAATATTTATCCAGTAATTTAATCAGTGAATTTCATGAGAGGTTGGTAACTACATTGATGATTTTCTCCGCATAGCTTGGGTTGCAGTGCGTTAGGGAACTGGAAGGCTGCAGGTTCAAACTCAATAATAGGAAACTGTTCCCCGTAAAGCAAGCTCTTTCTCAAGCAAGTCCCATCTTCAGGGCTAGAACAACTTCTAGAAATACATTGGACCACTTGACTATGCTTTTGGACTCCACCATGGTCCCATACTGAAGCCCTCCCAGCCAGAACAAGCTCCCCAGAGGCAGGTGCCAAGGCTGAGCCCCCAAAGCATCCCCCTGTGTACCCCAGGGTTAATAAGCCCCGGAGCCTTGTGCTTTGTTCAGTCAGCCCTTTCCTCACCTCAAAATGGGGCCTCAAAGAAAGGGAGCAGTGAGAAGTGGTGCCGTTTTATAGTGTGAGTAACAGCCCAGCAATATGTTCCCCGGGGGTGAGATATGCTCCTCACTCAGTAGTTTCAAAAGAATTTTTTTTAAAAAAAAATGAGGAACTAAGAACTAACTCAATATGCCCTGTAGGTAGGTTCTGGCTTCCCCAGGAAGGTGATAGTGTAAACCTCCAAACAGTATCTGTTTTAATGTGTTATAAACAGCTTTCCCTTTTTCGTATTCCTCCTCCTCAAACCTGAAACCACTGCTTCTTTACCAGATAACGCTCTGCCTTGACAGGATGGGAGAGATGTATACGTATAGATACAGATACTCTATCACCTCTTTCCATTAATACATTTTAAGAATAGGGACAGAAATGATAATCTTAGTCTGTTCCATTCTGTGCTCAGTCTCCAAGAATCCTGTTACTCAATGTTTGAAACATCCTTTGGAGGTAAATGAATCCAATTGCCCCCCACTCGTTCCTGGTGCTGGAAGTGGCAGAGCACTTAGAGGCGATGCTCACTTGCAAGCTTGGGTTTTGGCTACAACAATTCTGCACTTAACGTGCGTGTCTTTAGGGGCTTTGCTGGATGGGTTGAGCTGGTGTCCTTGATATCTCGCAGGGCAGGGTAGGAAGGCACAGAGAGGTTAAGGATTTTTCATGTTCCCAGGCAAGTTCAGTGCAGAGTTTCATTGATTTCTGTGGAAGAGAAGCCATCCCTAAAGAGTTTGCCCGGCTGGGAAAGTAGCTCAGGAGATTCTGGTGTCCTGTCCTTCCCTCTAACCATCAGGCTACTCTTCTCAAAGACAAATGGGACATGGGGGAATTTATACAACTGTGCAGGCTGCTCCAAAAAGAAGCAATATTCTTCTATAATAATTAATGTAAAACTGTAAGAATTGCACAATAATATAACTAATTATTAGTAAACTCTGCAGAAAGACTGCATTAAATGTAAGTACAAGGCTGGAGACCGTGCCTTTCAGAATACCTTGGCAGTCTTACCAAAACAGCAGATAAGAGGAGATTGATACAACCTTGTCAGAAGTGTGGGTTTTTTTTTCTCTGTAGTACCCATACTTAGCTGAAATTCCAGAAGTGATTGCATTTTATTAGGGTATATCTCCTGCAGAAGTGGCACAAGATGTATTAGGAAATAACTTCAAACTTATTGAAATTCGAAGCATTTTTAGTGTACCAGTAACCTCAAACAGTTTGTGTTAATTGCTGAAGTAATAACTGCCTTCACTTCTCAAACAGCATTAGCTGATTTTAGCGAAGCTAGGAATAGGAAAATGTTCTAGTCTGGGACATCTACTCTTAAGACTTTTGTAGATGCAGACAGACTAGGTAGCTCAATGTGTCATGGTTTTCTCAAAGCTCTCTGAAAAAATTATAATAATAATTGCAGTATACTAGTTAGTCCTCAGGGATAGCTCCATTTTCCATGCATGTAACCTTTACTGCTTTGGGATGTAAGCTATTTGTTTTGGCATACTGAAACAGCCCATAACTTTACCATGATAACCATTTTTAGTTTAGGCTGTAGACTTTTCTTTCTTTTTCAGATCCATCTGTCCTGAGAAATCAAACTCCTGATTTTATCTTGCACCACCCACCCTCTTCACTTACAAAGGGGACGTCAGAACACTCCCTTATCCTCTTACCTTACTCTCTGGTTCTCTCTTCCCTCATTCTGAGAGAGATTCTTGTTTCTGTTTCACTCTGTCTGTGTTAAATACTTTCATCCCTGAAATTTCTGGATTCTGAGGTCCCATATTTACAATTTTAAGAACAAAAAAACCAACCGAGAAGCAGTTTTCCTGCCTGCCAGCTGTATTATACGTAAATTTGGGTTGTTAGTTATTGCATCAATTCTGGAAAGAGAGATTCTGTTCTTCAGACTTAACAAAGCTGTTGATGATGGGTGCGTGCATGAGAAAAGAAATCAGCTCTTTCCCCCACTATCTCCCATTGCTTTCAGAGGGAAAAAATAACAGAAACAGCTCATTAGGAAAAATCAATCTAGCTGGCAGTGGTTTGCCATGCAGCAGGTTCATTCAGGCTATTTTTGGAAGTGATTCTTTTTTTCAGATGTCCAGCATGCAAATATAGCATATGTAGGTCTTTTCTGTCTTTGAAAAGAGAAAAATCACCCTATTGACAAGGACGGTGGGACCAATGCAGAGCACATGCAAAGTGTAGAGAGACACTTGAGTACCTGGTGAGAGCCCTCAGCTGATTTTGATCATCATCCTGAGGGCAGCTGTAGGGAGGCTGTAATTAAATCCTAGCAGGACAAGAAGCTATTCCATGTTGTACCAGGACCAAGTGCAAGCCAGAATCTGCATAAGATAGAAGTTGTGTAAAACTTGTATCTGTTTTTGCCCTGTTACCTGTGAACTGCGTAGCTTTTCCACTGTGTGCTCTCAGCAACTCCCCAAGTGCAATTAGTGCTGAGCAAACCTAGTGACAGAGGGAAGAATTATGTTGAATAATTGTCTTAGGAGTGCAGGAAAAGCAGCAGGGATTTGAGAGACCCGGAAAAAAATGCCTCTGGTAAAATGTGTATTTCTTCACCAAGGTTTTAGGTGAAGGAACAGGCTGATGTTGATGATTTCTTGCTTCCCACTGCATAAAATACTGTTCCTTTACGTTCATCCCAAATCATCTCTGTGTCTAATTCCTTCTCGAAGCTAGCAGGGAAAGACATGTTGGCCTCTTATGGAGAGAGTTAGCAGGGATTATTTGGTTTATCACAGTCAGTTTTCCTACACTCCAGAGCCACCCTTACTCCCAGCCAGATGTTAAAAGGCAGGCTCAGCATCTGTGTGCTGCTGCACCAGACCCGCTGAGTCTTTGCTGACAAATACCTGCAAACCAAAGTTTTATCCACTTGGCTTGTCATGTGAACCATGCAATTCACAGGATGGATTCAGATAGTTGGATTCCCCTTTGGCCATCTGTGACGGGCAGTCAGTGACTTTTCTGGGTTTTGAATCCCTCCCTCCTTCAGGGACTCATGCACTTGCCTGTTTCAATGACAATCGAGGTTGCTCAACAAACTCTACTGCTTTTTGGGAGCTGATGTATGGATATACTCACTAGCATTAATGGTTTATTCCCATGATTAGGAAGAAAGGAACTTAAAAATAATTATTAATAATATATTATTAGTAGTCTATTTCATATTTTTATGCCCAAATACATCTATTAATGAGTTAATGTTGATTTCTAGCTAATCAGCATCAGGTTTCTTTTCTTATGGGCTTTGCTCAACTGAAAACACTACTGCTTCTGGGAGTATGTTTGAAATAGACTTGCAGGATCAAAGGCTTTTTTTTTTTTGTAATTACCATTGTTTCAGCATCCCAGTCTGAGGAAGTGTTGGACTGATCTCTCCTAACCATAGCTGGAAGGCATCCCGTGTCATTTGAAGGCAGATTACTGGGCGAGCACCACTGCCACATCCCAGGCTTCCGCGCGTGTCAAGGGAATGGTTTCCACCACACGCACGATGGCAGAGTGGCAATTAGCCTGAGGAGGGTGGGTGTAAATCCTCAGCCTGGCCACAGCAACACGCAGCAGCTGATTTCTGCACTACAGAGCAGCTGCTTTTGGTGCTGCCCCCTCCTTTTCCTCAGTTTCCTATGGCCTGCTTTAGTGCCTGCCCCTCTGCTCCTCTCCTGATTCTTCCTTTTCTCTTGGGGAAAAGTATACTTTGCCCCTAATATTTAGAAAGCACTCCAGTTTTACTTACATCTGTCATTTCCTATCCCCATGGTTACTCCTAATTCAATACTGTAAAGAATTTGCCTTCTTGATGATGTCTAGGCAAGCTTTTTGTTTAAACCTGCTCTGCCAACCCACTGACACAACCTCAGCTTTCAGATATCTGTTTCCTTGCACACAGGGGTCGTTCCTCTGGATCTTTACACTTCTACTACTAAACTGTGTTCCATTTATTCTGGTTATCTAGAAGTCCTCCCTATCCCTCCAGCCCAGTGCACCTTTCATCCATCTGGAAGACTGCTGCTAGGCAATGCTATCTTGTTCTAATTTGTAAGAAATAATTGATTTATTGCTGCTACATACCTTTCCCGATTTCTCTGGGCACGGCAGAAATAACAGGCTCTTCTAGTCTTAAAGAACTTAATGTAAATTGCATTCACATACAACATATCTCAGCGATAAGGGGACCTGAGCTCAAAGGAAGCTGCATCATATCTTAACTCTCTGGAGTTTTGAGGGGTTTATTTTAATAATATCCTGACTTTAACATATACAATCCATGGTATTTGCCAAGCTTAAAACAACAGCCACAGGAGGATCCTGTCGTACGTTTTGCAACCGGTTCTCACATCAACAGGGCACTGATCCTGCATGGAATTCATTCCACATTTTATTCATTATCTGAGTGAGTTATCAAGGCAGCTCTCTGCCTGGCTGGAGGTACCAACATAGTGCAGACAGATTTTTTTCCCACAGAACTCTCCAAAGTGATACTGTCAGCATAGCTATATTTAATGGACTCTACCCATGCAGTCAATCTCTCAGTGCAGAAGAAATAGTTTACAATCTCTGAAACCCTATACTCCTTTCTGCCACGGAGCAGGAAAAAGTAACATCTACCGTCATTCCTTTTGCTGGATCCACGGGGAAGGGAAAGCTAATAAGACAATGAGGACATTGAAAACAATATTCTAAGAAGTAGAGCAAGCAAAAAAAAAGAAAATAATAAATATAAGTAGTCAACATCTGCAAGCAATCTTTAACCACAGGTAAAGACTGCTTTTAAATTCACATATGTCATGCCCTACTTACCTTTGCTTTAGGCATAGTATTAGCTTAGAAATAATCTGTGATCTTTGTATATAATTTCTATTCCTGAATGAAGAGTAAGGACTAAGACTGTTGCATGCAAAGAGGTTAAGTTAAATGCTTTAAGGAAGAAATTAACTGACATTTTGTGAAGATAACGTAGGGCAGCTTTATATGCCCTCTGAGTTTTTCTGTGATGTCCCCCTGCAACATGCCTGAAAGAGCTTGGTGCCACATGCATTAAGGTAAAGGTCATCTGTCCAAAAGTGATTTCTATGAAATAGAATTGCCTGTTTCCCAATTTTGAAAAGGTCCAGTTCATGAATATGGCAGAGAAATGTCATTACACACTGATCAGGGGACTGAAGTAAGCAGCAGGGTAATGGTGTGACCTTCCCTTCACATCTGAAGTAAAAGGCTCTCGGGGTGTGGAAGAGGGGCTGGTGAGTGATGTCTGTGAAACCTGGGGCTGGGGTACGGGTCTGCTCAGCACCACACATGACAGAAGCACCGTGGCAGGGAAGCAGTCATTTTAGCAATCCTGTCTGGCAGGTTATAGCATTGGAAAAATGACACTGATGAAAAATAAATAGAACAGGGGACACAACCCAGCCTGGGCAGCAGGAACAAGAGGGACGGAGAGCACCTTTCCTGGGAATGAGCGGCAGCACAGATGTGATGGGCAGCTCATCACGATTTAAACTGCAATGTGGCCATGGCAGGAAGAAGGCTAGGAGGTTATACGGGACATCTTTCGTCTCTCTGAGTCCAAAAGCCTATTTCCAGTGCCTTGTTGTTAGAAGTGTCACTGAGCTGGGAAGTGTGGAGGTCTTGAAATTCAAAAACTACCTTATAGCTCAAAGCTTAAGGACCAATGTTCATTACCTCTTACCACGCTGTATTTGGTATGTGTGTAAGTCTCTTTTTTAAAGTCATAAACTACACCGATTTTAATTGCCCAGCTCATGATTTGACCTTCTTCAAGGCACAGGCATAAAGTTGACTGCGCTTGTGACACAGTTTGATTTTCAATACTTCAGCTAGACAGGAAAAAATCCAGAGTTTTCTTGCCCACTATGTCCTCCTCCTCCCCCTTTATAAAAAAATACCAAATGTGCATGTTATAAATAACGCAAGTTATCTAACATTTCACCATATGAGGAATGAGCAGAACTGGAAATGCTGATTTCTTTTTTGCCTTTGGCATTCAGATTAAATGGACAATTTAGCAAATCGAATATTACCTGCGAAGTTGGTTTATGTGTACTTCTGGTGTTCTTCTGGTCTTGCTCTGAGCTTTGCTGGCCCATTTGCTGATATTTCAACAGCCAAGAATCCTAAATTTGACATCGTTTTGCTTAGACAGTTTGCAAGCAAGAGAAACAGGGGTCTTCCACTCTTGTTTTACATCCCGTATAGGGGTATGGGACACGGAGAAAAGAACTGCTTGTTAAAGATTATGGGACATATATTTACTCACCAAAGACTATCATGAGTTCAGTAACATCTTCACTGCTGTCTTTAGCCAGAGAACAGGTATTTTGAGGGCAAGAACAGGCAATTAGATCTGTTGTCAAATAGATTAATCTTGGGGTGAGGACAGAAGCCAATCTAAGGCTAAAATTTGAGTCTGAACTAATTGTTTGGTTTTGCTGTTTTTTTCCACATTAAATAACATTATCCTTCCAGATCCCATTTCCCAATGAAGAGGAGCTGATTCAGTTCTGGTAAGCAATCCCCTTCCCTCTGTGCTTCTCTGAAGCCTGAACTAGCCTCCAGTTAATGCATATGGAATTAAAGAAGGGGATGAATATGTGAAGCTGTGCTGAGCTTCTCTCTCTCTTCCTCATACAGGGCAATATCAGCTACTGAAAAGCAGTTTTGTATCCCCTGGTAACACCAGGCTCAAGAAATATTTAACAAATGAAGAATCCAACTACGTGGTCATTAACAGCCCTGCACTCATTTTCACTTATCTCCTACCCTATCTGCCCACAGCCAGGCATGAAAACATTTCTGCATGTAACTGAAAATAATGGAAAAATTCACTGATTTTGGAAGCAAAGTAAGTTAAAGCATTGAACTGCAGTAGATGGTTTTTATATGTGTATAACAGCATAAGGAAACCGTAGGAAGCTAATATGCAAGCCTGTTTACTGAATACCTGGAACAACTCCCACTTCCCACTTAAATTATCTACAGGAAGCCAAGTGTCTAATTTTCTTCTCCAGTACCTGCTTGTTCCACTCATTTATGTTCTTACCCTCATGCATTTTTTTGTAGACCATCCCTCCAGGCATTTCAGATGTTTATTGCTGTGTCTACAGTCTGTAGTAGCCTCTCCAGGGGAGAATAAATGCCGACTGCTAGCACACCGGGCTGGCTTTGTAGCTGCTTTGCACATCATGGGCACGAGCAGCTATCTGGAGTTCAGGAGAACAGCAGGTCAGTTTTAGAACAGCCAACAAATCCCTGGGCTAAAACCACTATGCAGGGCTTGCAAAAGCAGAGACTTTAAGGAACAGTCTCCTTTTTGCAGTTGCAAATAAGCAGAAATGCCTGGATATCCAGAGTTAAAGCAAACAATACCTAAGTTATGTAATAATAGTATTTAATGTAATCCCTTCCACACATAGCAGCATCTCAAAGCTTCTTTCCAACCTCATCTATTCAGGGCTAACCCAAGCTGTGAAGAAAGCTTCCTGCGTCACCAATGTTTGCCCTCTCCTTGGAAAAAGAAGGGACACGGCTTTGGATATGAGAATTGCTCATGGAAAATGTTCTCATTTTAGTCCCTGTGCCCTGGTCTCATGAGCCTATGAGCCTGAGAGCTCAGCTATGCGTCTCTAACCAATTATAAGCTATGTTAACATTGCTGCTTGCATTTCCAGAGGTAAGTTTCTCAATGGAAAATTGTGACAAGTATCAATAAATGATGACAATTTCGAGAGCACTGGGCCAAGGTTTCTTCTTGCCCATGGATCTAATTACATAATGGTTCTTCATCATCTGTGGCCCTTCTAAAACAAAGTTAACTTGGAATATGCTTGTAATATGGGCAGTGGAAGGGAAATGTCTCTTATTTAGCAGCTGAAAACTCATTTACTTAGGAGTAAATGCAATGGCATAAAGCATGTCGAGCAGTATTTTAAACACATTCTCCAGCCGCTGCTGGTGAGATACTTTCAGCAGCCAGCCTGCCCCTCTGAAGAAAGGCTGGCTTTTCAATAGAACGATAAATGCTAGCTCACTCTCATATATTTTCCGTATTTGTTTGTTTGCTACAGACAAGAAAAGAAAATGGCTTTATTCTTTTCTCTCCTCTCCCTCCAGAGAGGTCAGGATTTATCCCTGAACGATTACATGATCTGTTTCATGCTAATTAAATAGAAAGTGAGTAAGAACTGTCGTTATGGAGTCTTAAGCCCAGAGGTCTTATTTTACATTTCGGCACAAGACTGAAGGAAATTGAAAACATTATTCCTTAGAGAACCGAGATATAAAAACACTGGGAAACACTAAAGTAAGCAGAGCACACAGAAATATCTTTCATTTGTGTTCCCATTTGTTAAAACAAAATGGTACTTTTTTTAAGCAAATGATGAAAATTGAATACTTTCCTCACAGTAGGAATATCACTGTTATCAGTCCTATAGTCCGAATGACCATATTCACATTGGCCCTGGAAAAGATCCTTTACAGTACAATGGAGTCAGGATTTGTCCCAGTAGGTGACCTGTCTCCTTAAAGCTGTTGCAATTTGCTCAATGTTCTTCTTTAAAATAATCATTTAAATTAGGGTTGGAAAAGAGAACTGTCATTCTTTGAGAATGAACGTTTGATCCACTGTTTTGACTCTTTTAAGCATATATCATTATGTCTTCCTCAAATCTCACACATAGTGAATGAAATGCCTAACCAGTAGTTAAGAACGACATATTTTTAAATCAATGCTGAACACTAAGTAGCTCAATGAAGTTCTGGTACTTCCCCCGTCCCCATCCCCCAACAGCCAGCAACCTGGAGCCTGCAGCTGCTTCTTTGCTTCCACAATGATTTAGGATTCATTTTCCAGGCTTTATTACATTACATGATCTCACCCTCTCCGTTCTCCAGGTGGATGAAAACATGTTAATTGAAACGATCTTCCCATGAAGCCGCAGAACTCAGTTTGGTGGAGGAAGAACAGGGCATAGGTGATAAATGTTTCTAGGACTAAATCATCTAGCTCTTGATACTACGACTAAATTAAATTACAATTCCTATAGAACCTGCCTGGAGAGAACAATTTTAAAGCGAGGCTCATAGTAAGACAGGTAATCAATTAAAGAAAACCTTGTGGTCAATCAAAGTACTGCTGGAGAAGATGAACTGTGGAGAGACTGTGTCTTTAATTGGCTTGGATACAGTTATAGGTGAAATCCTTGTCTTATCTAAGGTCTAAGTTGACATATATGAACAAGCGATTCAGTGGAACGTGTGGGAGGAAGGCAGCAACAACCCATGAACGCTACATGAAATAGCCAAAACCATTTCTCTTAGTGACAGTCATTAAATCAAGACTGGAAGGATTCTTTCTCCAGTGGATGGTCTCAGTAAGCTTTGGGATATCGGTGCAGTCACCCATATCATACCCGCAGAGCAAACTGAGGGCGTTTTCAACAATAACACGGAGTCAAATGAGGCCGTTACTGTAAAATTTCAGAGACTTTGGAAAACTAGACCACGTGAATGTCCTCCCTCCAAATGTGGGAAACACTAGCACAGCCATCCTATCCTCCACGACACCTTCTTGGAGGATTGTGAATGTACCTATCAAAATCCCTTCAATTTCATGGTTTTTCACTGGCTACTGATACCAATGAAGTGCTTCAGGAATCTTTCCATGCCCAAAGCAGCTGTTTTGCACCTGGTTTTATGGGAAACTGTGAAACGAGATTTTCTCAAGATTTTTGGGGGGTTGAGAGTGGGACAGGACCTGATGAATTTTAAACAATTATATGAAGCTTTATTACTCCAGAGGAATCATACATGCTGGAAGAATTCATTACCAGCAGTAAAAGGAACCTCACGTTTCATGTTTTGATCTTTCGCTGATTCCCAATAAATATTTTTAATCAGAAAGCCTGGCTACAGTGACTAATCTTGGAAAAATCTTTGATGCCAAGCTGAAGCCACAAAAGGTTTGCTTTTCTGTACATAAATAACACACAGAGAACAAACATAATACTATAACCTGATTTTCAGTTATACAACATACCGTGCTAAGGTTTCTGGAAATTTTCCCATCAAGATGGAAGCTGGATTGTTAGTTGAATGTTTTTATTAGTATCTGCTTCAGTTACATTTCCATTTTCTGTTAGAAAACTGATTTTTTTTTGGCTGAAAGTTCTTCCCTCCTCCAGTTCCCAGTGCAAAAATGTCCAGCCATTTTCTACTAAACAGGTTTTTGGCTTTCAGGTTTCCAGGAAACAAGGCAAATATATCCACTGCATCCCTTGTCAAAGCCGCTTGATTTTACTAGAGCACTGGGTAGATTCACAGCTCAGTAGAACAATAGCGTGCAGTGCATGCCAGCAGATATGCAGGAAAATCATGTCTCTGCTCCCACAGATTCCAGTGTGCAGAGAAGAAAAGGAGAGGAAAGAGAAAAAGTAAAGATGTGCTTCAGCAGACCCTTAGTTATATTTTATGAGCCCTGTCATTCTTCCCTGCATAAGAACTCCAGTGAAAATCTATGCTACGGAGTGAAATTCTGAAAAGAGTGATATGGCTGAGGTAGGAAGGAAGAATGGTGGAAAATAATAGTGGAAAAGAAAGAAGGAAATATGTGAAGGGGGAGAAAACTGATAGAGAGAGAAGGGAGCTCAGAAGAAGGCAAAAAAACCCTTAAAAGTGTGGAGGGTGATGGTAGGTGGTGGGAGACCTGAACAGATAAGAAGGAGCAGGATAGGGGGAACCCCACAGTCAGTGTCACTACAAGCAAGGAGAGCAAAGCCTGGGGTTTCAGAGCTGAGGAGGTGGCAGGGGACCAGGACTGTGCTTCTCCCCGTTGCTCCTGCTTTTCCACATGTGTAGTCACCCAGTCTTATGTTCCATCCATGTTTCTCTAGGAGGAGAAGGTAAGAACTAGAAGGCTGTGACTTTTCACTCTCCCCATCTGCTGCTGGGACAGCCGTGTTGATCCCAGGGCTTTTGACCCTGTGGCAGATCAGTGATGGGAAGGCTGGGAGTTCCCGATGGGTTCCCTGTGGGCAGCAGGGTGCACCGTATGGTGCAATTAAACTGGTAGCTGCAGATGAAGTATTTACTTCAGTGAGAAAAGATGTACAGATGCATTTCATTCTTCTACTATTAAATCGGTAACAGGCAGCGTGGCTGAGCGATCCAGGCGATCCTATTACATTTGAAAAGGTAGCTCTAAGGATCCATCTTCCCCACATTCCATGCTCCCATATGTTGTGTGAATGGGATAGCTTTACTGAGGCTACTATCTCCTATTGGCAAGATGGGTGTATTCCAGGAAAGCTATTAAGTAAAATGACTAAGTCTGATGCTGATGGTATTTTCCTCCTCACCCTTAAAAGCAAACTAACTTTCTTCCCTCTGTCTGTCTCGTGTATTAGCACACATAAAAATGTTACTGATATGAATTATATAAATCCACCAGAGAGGCTGTTCTGCAGTAGTGCAGGATAGGGAGGCTCTATTGTAACACAAAAGCACATCATGGACGGATGAATGAACAAAACAGAACAACAGAAAATCATTAACAGGCCAGATAAGTATGCTGACCATAATTTATTCATATTTGCTTAGGTTTCTCTTCTAATTCTGACTAGACATAAATTATAAAACCAGTTCAGCCATATCATGGATCCCAGGGAGAACTGCACCTTAAAAATTAATGACAGAAGTGCCTTCTCTTCAGCAATGCTGACTGGCTTCAGGAATAGTGACAGGCATCTTTTGGTGGATCGCATCCAAGCAGTGTAAGATGTCATCACCTCTCTGGTAGGAGAAGGCAGCACTGTTGCTCAAGTAGTCCCCAAACCTCCAGTGGCTTCCTTCATCGCCTTGTTCGTACTGATATGCCTCAGACATAACGAAGCAGTGAAGTGAGGAAGAAAAGAAGGTGAAGGGAAGACTCTCAGCTGGCTGGTCCTGGGATGCTTCAAGTGTAGAGGTCCCAGATCTCCAACACCCCCTTGGCAGAGCACAGGCAGCCTGAGAAGACTTTTACAAGCAATGGAGTGGAGAAAAGCCACATCCCAGAGGGGTGTCTGGGCAGGGTGCTCCTTGTATACCCAGCTTGCAGGAAGAAGGAGAAATGCCAAGGATGTTCCTAGGAGCAATAAGGAGCCAAGTAGCAGAAACATCTGGTTTAAAGCCATCTGCTTGAAGCAGGTTATGGGAAAAGGAGCAGCCCAGGCTCTTGCCAGTGTTCTCTGATAAGTCATTGAATATTTCCCCAGCTGTCCCCAAATCACATTCACTCAAACACCACTTAGACACACCATTAAGGTCAGTTCATCAATAAACATTTCCCTCCTCAGAAAGAGACAGAGCCCACCCAAGTCTGGCCAGACAGTGAAAATTTGCTCTGTGTTTGGCTGTCTGAGTCAGATACAAGAAAAAACACCATTGTATGTGAGAAAGTCCTTTTTGTCTTGCGTGTGGGGGTGGGGGGCCCTGCTGGCATTTCGATGAGCTTTTCTGTTTTGCTGCTGAAGCTCTCATTTATGTGCCATGCTCTATTGATAAGCCAGGGACACTTCTGAGAAGCCTCATATGGAGACAGTCCCATTTATTTCCTGCAGCATGGGCCGACTCAAGGAAAGGGCTGCACCGTTAGTCTTTGCAGAAGATCTCTTGCTTGCAAGTTATTTGGGATTTGGTTCTCAGTCTGGATAAAACAACCAAATCCTCCTTCCCTCAAAATGAGAGATCATCATAGATCACTAGGGAAAAGTGGCACTGGCTCACAGAGCTCCATAGGGGAAGGAGGTGTATTTAATTTTCCCCCGTATAGGAGAGCTGCAATATTTGAGTGATAAATCAAAATGCAAATCTACTTCTTCTGAATGTAGAGTGTCTTCCCAGGGGCTTTTTATGTTCACTGGACAATCGAGTTAGCAGGATAAAACTGCTGAGGAGAACGTGGCTTATAGTTTAGGTGAATACGTCACCACAAAATCCTTTAAAGTTAACCATCTATGGCATCTTCAGCTTTCTACCTGAAAACCTTCCATGTCTGCTGAAAGAAACAAGGGCAACATATGTGAGGGAAGAACTGACGTGAAATTTAGGCTAAGTTACTGACCGGTTTCATGGTCATCTTCCCCTCAACTGGTCAGAGAAGTATATTATTGTCAGTGACACTCTCCAGCTAAACTTCTGCTCCTTTCCCTGGACCAAAGCCAAAAATGGAAAACCAAGAAGCCATCGATGCTGCAGCCCTCCCGACAGATGTGTGTTTATGGACATGAGACCACGAGATGTGATGGACAAAGAAGAATACGTGTTGGTAATAAACACTCGATTCACGTTTTAAGCAAAACACAGCAGGCAAGTTTCCCAATGAGCTCAACATTCAGTTAGGGAATGAGAGTTCTTATAACCACATTGGTAGTTATTCTAGTGACTATGTCAACCTCCTCCTCTATTAGTCTAAGTACAGCAGAGGAACAGCCAGCCTGAGCTAATTTCAGAGCCACTTTCCCAAAGAGAAGGAGAGGGTCCCCTCGAGGGTGCAGGTCAACTGCCTCTGCCGTTGAGGGTGGGACGAGGCCAGGACAAGGAAATAAGAGATGCCACTAAGATAAAACTTGTATGACTGAGTTGCTTTGGTGATAATTGGCATGTAGGGTCCTAATTGCTTTAGGTGACTGATGATGTTATTTGGGGGGGGGGGGGGGGCACAGGTAGGGAGCAGCCCGGTTCTCATGGACTTTGAAATCTGAGCCAGGGCACAAAGAGTTGGGCTGTTTTCAGCTGCTGATCATCCTTTCAGCAAGGCAGTTCTGATTTCCAGACCTCTCTGGAAAATAGGTCTTGACATCTGAGATTAAGGTTTCCCAAGACACCTAAATAACTTAGGTGACTGTTTTCAAGTATTAACATTTTTCAGCAATAGTTGTAGCTTGGAGGATAGATTATTGCTTTTGATTAAGAAGTTACCTAGATAAGTCCTCCAAAAACTGGTGCAGCTATTGTTCCAAACTACTGCTGGATTTCCAAGGGGTTCTGCTGCAGTATCCTCTGCATGGGATCTGTGGTTCTTTGTTCCAAGGGAGCAAGTGACTACCCTTCTTTTCTTCATAGTAACATGGATAAAGCCCTGAATTTTTCTCTCCTGAAGTAAGGGATCATGGTGCTGGAGAGGCTGAGAATCACTCTATATTTATAATTCCCTATGTTGTGCTGGTCCTGTTATCATTCTCCTAATTTGCAGCACTTTTATCTTTCCAGGGCTCTACTTGCTTTGAAATCCTCTTTAGTTTTTCTTGGTCTTTTTCTGTTTCTTCAGACTCTTGTACTGACACAATCTGATATAAAATAAACCATTTTACTTTGTTTTGGATAAAACCTGACATTTTAAAAGCAATATATTGCTACATTTCCTAGGACTTAAATTGTATTTATATTTGATTGTTGTTTATTTAAAATCCATAACTAAATTCCTATCAAACCAGGCAAAATAAGAGAAATATCTAGAAAGAAAAAATATTTATGTGATTATAAAAAGACTCCTTATTACACAGGCTTTTTCAAAAATGGAAAGAGATAGTTAACCAATTGGACTGGGTTTGCATGGCCTATTTATCTAGTGAGTATTGTGAATGTTTCAGTATGTTTCTCTTATTTATTTCCAATACCTTGCTGAGCCAAAAATACTTAGGCAGAGGGTGAATTCACTGGCGTCCTACTAAGTGATAGGTTGCCTATATTTTTGTGATCCAGTCACAGTAGGAAAGTTAGCACTGTTGGAAAAAAAAAAAAAAAAAAGATGCTGAAATCTATGTAATTGTTCCCTTGCAATATCTAGGCCAGTGACTGCAAATCACACGATAGAGAAACCTCCTGGGAGAATCAGGTGGAGGAGCTGGAAACCAGAATGTTGATAATGACAATCCTGTGAAGACCTCTGACGTCACCAGTCACTCCCAAAAGTGCAGTTAATGAGTATCTATGATGAAATTGTTGCTGAGTCACTGTATAAATACAAATACATGCCTTTTGGCCTCACCAGGATGAATAGGATCCGATCTTTGCCGTGCAGATTTTAGTCTGAACCAGCGTGCCACGAAGCAGGTTGCTGTAAACGAATTAGCTATGAAAGGTTACTCGGAGACAAGTTTTGACTTCAGAGGCTGCATTAGACATTGACTGTGTGGCTGTAGGTGCAGTCAGCTAGCTTGCTACCTGACAGCCAGAGCAAGACTAGAAGTAATTTAAAAAAAATATGTTTGGAAGATGCCTAGATGGGGAATAAGTATCAATTTTCCATTAAAGAGGAATTAAACTCCCTCTCCTGCCCATTTTAGCTGTCATTCTGGAACTTGTTTAGTTGAAGAGCAGTCACTTCTAAGGCATTTCAATGGCACAGTGGGTTCCTGCCTTTGTGTCCGATAGCCGCGTGCTGCTCCGACACGAGTGGTTAGCAGTGACAGCAGCAAGCAGCCCCAAGTACATCCCTTGCATCAGAGACCCTGTGTTGCAAAGGGGATACCGCATTGCTCAGTGTCCTTAGTGGCTGTTGACTTTTAGAAAGTTGTAGCAATAATCAGTGTTTGGAGGCCTGGGCTAGCAGCTGGACGGAATGCCGATTTACCCTTCCCACGTGTAGGGATAGGTCTCCCTGTTTGTTTTGTTCTGAATTTCCGTTTTTCTCCAGTAGTGCCAGCTACATCTGGATTGCCAGGACACAATGTGAGAGTATAGCCCTAGGGACAGAGCTGCTTCTGTCCCAGAGCTGAGTATTTCTGCTTTTATTTTATTTTATACAGGTGTAAAGCTGTAGGAAGTTAGCATTAAAGTCTTGTCACTGGTTTCCTGAATTCCCGCAAAGTCCTTCAAGAAGGTTTCATTTTTAACTCATGAACCAACTAACAGGAACAAACCCATTAAATTTCAAGAAGCCAACACTGAAACCACCTTTCCAAAACATCTGTAGATAAATCAGCCTTTTGTTCTCCTCCCCCCTCCCACCCTTTGCCATCCCTTAAGCCTCTGGAGAAATGATTGTGGAAGACAAGCAAGAAGCTGTGGAGATTGCTTCCACCTGCTGTGAAGCACACAATAGCCAGAGGCTTTCTCGGTTCTTCTAGGAGGAAAGTCCTATCTGAACTCTCTAAATAGGACTTCAGCAAACTAGAACTGAATTTCATCCTAGTCCCACAGATGAGAAAACTCCCATCCCATAGATGAGAAAACTCTATATTATTAGCGTAAGAGGTTAGTTTACCTCAGGAAGCTGTGCCAGAAGGGGCTGAAATCCCTGCTGAAGGATGATAGATACAGGATGGGGTATGTACCCAATTCTGTTGAGTTTCAGCTGGAACCAAATGGCTGGTGTGGCCTTGAATATCCCAGCCTGCAATTCCTCCCTGCTGCAGTTACAACAGCACAAAGACAATGTGGTAATGTCTGCTGTGTTACAGAATCTCTTTATCTGGGGGTAAAAAAACGTCCTGTCAGACTAATCAGGGAATTAGCAGTATTACAAAAGTGCTCCTCACAAATGCTAAAAGGCAGACATGACTCAAATTAATTTTCAGATCAGAAAACTTATCTTTCTGGTGTGCAGCACTAGCCTGTAAAGAGAGGTTTCTGGCTTTAATACAGATTTGTTTGGTGGCACTTGGCAGAGAAACAGAGGGCTTTTTTAAAAAAAATTATTGTTATTTCAAAATCTACTAGAGAGGATTTAACAGCCTTTTGGAGACATTACATTTTCTCTATTTTGGGGAGCTTTTTGACCTTTCTTAAATACTTTAATTGTCCAAGATTGTCACATTACATTTCTTTAAATACCCATAAGAGGAAAAACTCAGAAAGCAAATGAAAGGTTAGTGAACTTTGCTTTATTTTACTCACAATGCGAACTTTCAGATGATTAGAAAATGATTTCCTTCTATTTTAAATGATAGAAGTTAAAGATAGGAATGACCTATTAGATCACTTTGAGCGTTTCCTTAACAATGTGGTTCTGTTTCACTAATCGGAAGAAAGGAACACAAATTCTGGAGGCTGACCAGTTCTGGGGGCCAGTAGTGGTGTATGGAGACCCTCATGGCAAGGAAGACCTGAGCCAGCCCAGCAGGGACCCGATGCCTTCAGCGCATGGCTTCTGTTTGGTGGCCTTATGAAATGAATGAGTTGCGTCTGTCCGGTGTAGAGTGACTGGGGATGAATAGGACAAAAAACCACAACTATGACTGCTCCGTTCATTGGACGTCTTGGCAGCGTGGCTGAATAGCAAATGGATGTGGAAACTGCTCAGAGACTCCAAACAGGGATCTAGCTATGTGGAGGAACCTGCACTTCCTTCACCCTTTGACATTTTATTATTAACGACTAAGTTTGAAATACATAGTACATTTGATGAGGACAAAGAGAGCTAGCTTAGCACAATAATCATCTTGTTGGTTAAAGACACTCATCTATGCTCCAGCCTTCACATCACAATGTTTGTTTTCAACAGTGTTTCCTGGGAATGGCTTAAATGAAGGATAACTTTTTCAGTAGATTTTATTCTTTCTTTTTTTTTTTTTTTCCCTAAACCAAAATTCTACTAGTAGAATGCATTTCAGATGGCAGGAAAAGACTTGTTCTTGTCCGGTTTGGAAGCAATCATGGAAAAGCCTGTTAGTATACGTCAAAATTGGAACAAATTTTCGGTCCGCAACGTGCAATTCTTGCCCACTGGCTCTTCAGTAGCTCCTTGGGACAATCCCATTATATTCAAGGATTTTCCACGGTCAATCTGCCCTGCAATTTAAAGGTCCTTAAACAGTATCAGAGGGGTTTGCTTTCTCTCCATCTCCAGATGGCGACAGACACAATTACTGCTGTTCTGGTTAAAATTTATCCTGAGTTTTCATGGCACTTTATCGACTTTGACTGAGGCCAGCTCAGTGCTACCGTGCAGCAGGGGTGATGTATAAGGCATATATTGCAGGCTGTCAGTCCAATGCACTCCAGAGGCTGTGACGGCACCTCCTCAGTGAGCTGACTGAGTGTTAGATATTCAAACACTATCAATGTTAATCTTCATAAAGCTGTGCTATATCCCACAAACACCAGCAGAGACTTATCTCTTTTTCTCTCAGATCCAGGATAAAATTCTCCTTCTTTTGGTAGATGGGAGTAGGAGTTGGATGCCATCCCAAGTGTGGCAAGTTACAGGTTACAGCCAAATGCAGAAGTTGCAGAAGCAGCTGTTTCCTTATCATAGACTTGAATGTGATATGCTGAATTTGGCTGTGTAATACAGCTGTAAGGGATCACATCTGAAATGCAATAAGATCTAAAGAGGCTGAGGTTGTTTGGACATCATGATGTCACCAGAAATGTCCTGTTGGGTTAAACCCAGATCTGTGGGCCACGCTGCATCTGCAGGCACCGAGAAGTGAGACGGAATGAAGTGGGGAGTCTGCTGAGGGGTGAGCAAAGAAGGGGGTTGTGTCCAGGGGCAGTAAGATGTCCTCGTTCAAGTAGCCTACTGGACAGAACTCAGGCATGCTGACTCCACACATCCCTCACATGGGCACAACGGTGAGGCTTTTTCTTTTTAAAAAACAGTCTTTTCTTGGAGGCTATCACTTTGGTATCACTACTTGCCCTAAGGGGGCAGTTTTCCATGTCCTAGAAGACACAACTGTTGTGGAGCTCCTCCCATCAGCCTGAAAAACAAGTTGATCTCAATGCTTGTCCTGTGTTTTTCTTCCCAGTTGCCAAATTCAGGTCACGGTTGCAAGAAGAAACAGATCCATATATGCTGAACACTGTGAGAAATACAAAGCTACAGGAACTGAGAAACATAGGGCTGGAAAGTCCATCCTCCTGTTCTCTCAGATCCCACACCCCACACCCTCATGATTTTAGAAATTAATTTCTCTATGTCCCCCCTCCCTCTGTCTCTCTTGAGTGTGGCACCAGGGAAATACATAAAGAGGCTGTTATAAGCCTGTTAGGTGAGCTCCTCTGAAACTGTACCTCTTGTGAGGTGTCAGTCCAGATTAGTTCTGAGGCTGGGATGACACCTCTACAAGTTATTTAGTGCATCTGACAGACTTTGGTGATAGTCCCCCATGTTGTGGAGTAAATGCCACACAGATGAAGATTTATTTCCATGTGTAGAAAGCTTCCTTAAAAGGCCTAGGTGGAAGAAAAAAACATAATAACAGAAAAAAAAATCTTATAGACTGTGCATGCCCATTTATACACCTGAATAGAAGTGCCCAGTGACTTTTGAGATGCTTTTGGAAACTGCGGGCAAGCTCTTTCTTAAAAGATCTTATAAAGAAGCAGGCTTGTCTTTGAGTTTCCCCAGCACGATCTTAGCTGCAGAGCATTTAATTCCCTTGAAACAGGTAGAGTTCATTTAGTTCTTCTGTATTTGTGGAATTTTGTGTGTTCTGGAGAAACTCTTCTGTTTCCTAGGTTTTGAGAGGGCTGTTGTCTACTAAATGTCCGCTACACCCATCTCATCATTTGCGTTTGCTCCTCATCGTTCTTTGCCCCAACACAAGTTGCTTTTGAGATCAGCCCTTTGAGCTTTCCTATTCCCCCTCTGTTTCCCTGTGTTCCCTTTGATATGACACACAAGAATACACAATTCACCTTGGCCCTTGGCAACCCTTTCCCCTCTTACCTTGTATTCATGCACTTTCAGAGAAGTCCTGCAGTAGCCTTGCCTGACTGCTGAGTGTCTGTGTCTTTTAATAGTTCTGCTAAGTTTAATTTTACTTCATTTCGCTGCTTTGTTTTTCTATGCATGCCAGACAGCTCATCCCCTTAAGAATGTCCTGAAGGCATCCTCAGCCATAATAAATAACAGAAGTGATAGTTAAAGTATACACATATAAATAACATTTCTCTAGTGTGTGAGTTTGCCTTGCAAATATGGACTGAAGGCTTGCATCTCTGCGTTCAAATCCTTGCTGTACAGTGAAATGAACTGGAACGTGCTACGATTTACTTTGATAATGTCTGGCTTCTAATTTACTTTTGGCTGAAGCAATCAGTGAGGGAAATCCATGTGAACAGCTTTGTAAGAACGCTTTATTTTTCTGATGCTGCAGGCTGCAAGTTTCACACTCTGAGACTAAACCCCTTTCGTATCGTCCAGGTCTTGGGGAGAGACATTTATTTAAAAGTAGGTGAAATGAAGCACAGAAACAAACTGTAAGTGAATTTTGGCATTAGAAATGCAGTGACGGTAAAGCAGTGGCTCAGCTCCATATTTTAATAGGCTTTAACATATCAATTATAGTGCTGAGTAGTAATTAGGGCTATACAGCAAAATGCAGAGTGACCTCTAAACCATTCTGAAGCTTTGGGAGCTGGTGGGAAGGGGGATTTGGGAGCAGACTGAATTCTGGTAATCATACCACAGAGCGTGAAGGAAAAAATGTGTCTATGAAAAGTTGAATTTTGTTTCAGCAATGCAGGCAAGCCTTGCCTACTCTCTGAAGGTGAATTCTCCATGCAACATGAAGCTGAGTAAATGGTCTGACCAACGGACAACTCTTCTAGGACCACAAGCAACAAGCATTCTTGTCCTACCAGCCTGCAGAGCCGGCTTGAAATGAATCTAAGAGCTCTGCAGCGCTCGACTATGCTCAGCTGCTTGAGACGTCTCTAGGGAGGGAGGGTGAAAGCTGAGAGCTGCTCCTCGTTTCAGTGTGGCCTAAAGATGCCCCTGAAATTCCATGGTAGAGAGGGATGCCCAGACTCCAGATATGCTCCTTCCACCCTGCACTCAGGTGGTGAAACTGCACTGGTTCTGGCTCAGAAAGGGCACTCAAAATTTTTGTAAGACAGAGACTTTGCATCCCCATAGTAGTAATTATGTTAGGAGCGATGCAAATCACAAAGTTACAAGTTTTCTTCCCTGGTTGATTGTTTTCTGCTCAAATTACCCTGGAGACAGAGTGCAATGTCCAGTGGTACTGTGGATGTTTGTCGTAGGGATGGCAACCTATACCCATGTGATTCTGCCTGTTCAGTCCTGTAAACCTGAATGAGCCAAGCCCCAAAGCTTCACTTGTTTTCAGGGTAGAATCAAAGCCACAAAACACTTTTCCAGCATTTGTAGCCAGTGATCAATTTTAAGCTAAAGAAATATTTATTTTAAAGTGTAAACTGAGCGGTGTGAAATTTTTGCCCAGGATATTCCTCTTGGTGTTACTATTTTGATACACTTAAGTTCATTGGTATAAATAGGGTGCAGTTGTCATCACATTTAACTAAAAAAAGCCCTCCTCAGTTGACAGCATAGGTATCATAAAGTCACATCATCCCCTACTAAACAATTTTCACTGGAGCCATATTCAAGCCTCTGAATGACAAGGCTGGCATATAATTTAGGACTAAGAGAAGGCTTCAGGAGCGAAGATTTGTTGGCTTGACATAGATCACCAGTGAATCATATACTTGAAAACTTCATCCACCATAGTTGAAAACAAAAATCACATACAAGCCAAAATTGCAAAGTGGGCCCCCTGGATGTGACACGGCTTGGCTCGCTACCAGGAGGCTTCAGCAATCTTCTCACATGGTTGGAAACAAGCCAACAAGTGTCCTTCATGAGGGTGGATGGAATGAAACATTCACAAGAACTAATTTATTTGTGTAAGATCCCACAGAGAGGAATGACTGCACTCTCCTCATGAAGAGGGAGATAGAAGTTTATCCCATTTTAGGACTTGGTCTTGTCTACCCAGCAAAGTAATTATAGGAGCTCTATTACTGTCCTGCCTGAGAGTGTCATAGTCTTTAATTCATTCATTTTTATGGGTAAGAAGGTCTGATATTGATGCTTCAGAAGGTGAAGACACAAAGAGCGGTGCAGTATTAAGCACCACACTGAGAGAATGGATATTAGCATTGCTAGTCCCAGCAGCAGAGTAAGTCAGAAGAAGTTTTACTTGAGTGTATCCGAGCATAAAAGGTCTAAGGAGAGGATAGTTAACCTGTATGAGGGTAGGGAGAACTGCCAAGACGCAACTGGATAAGAAACATGTAGTAAATGCTTAGAGTCACCTTGCCAGACAAATATTTGCCTTTCACTTTGAATGAAGACCAAATCATGTTCTAACTAGCAAGACCAAGAAATTCCACACCTTTTAGTAAGTTGAGTGTCCTACAGAAACTCGCATGGTAAGTGTGTGACGGGAATGTAAAAGGGCAGACTTCGAGGGTTTGCTGGACAGACTGAAGAAAAAAAACAACTCAGTAACATATTTCCATGTAGAAAAAAATAAGGGAATGCGGGAAGCTGGGAATAGGGTGGAAAAAAGCTTTGTAAATGCGTATGTCTAAATACATCACTAACCTCGGTGGATAAACTTCATATTTAGTGATAGTCTGAGGGGTGGAATACAGGAGCTGAAGTGGTCAAAGTTTCTGAGGAAGCCCTGGAAAACAACTATATCTCCTCCCTAAATCTCAGTAGCTCTGAAAAATATGTCATAGGAAGAATTAAAATCTGGAGTAAAGACCACAGTCTCTGGACATTTCCAGTCTTTTATAACAACCACGTAAACTTCCTCTTGTTCAGTGGATGAAATACAGAAGGCCATGGTAAACAAAAGGCAAGAGTACAATTATTCTTTTTGTGACAAATGTGACCTTGGAGTCATTATTTAAGGTCTACGCTAAAGGCAATGTGCACAGTGCTTGGGTCATTTGCTCTGTTGGCTGTAATGGCCTTTTATGACCAGTTTCTGAAAAGAACTGATTTTATCAGTTGCTACTAATCTATTACTAGGTGAGCAGCTCTGGTTGGGCTTTAATGCAACTAACCCAGTTTAGATGAAAATATAAAAAATAAAGGGAGGGGGACAAAGATATGCCAGCCACTTGATCACTAGGCTAAGCAAGAGAAGAATTCAGACCCCATTTGTGACCCCTGTTGAATGCAGACTTCTCTTCTACATTTTTTTCTTGCTTTTAAAAGAAATGACGTTTTCATGATTTCTTCTGGGAAACCTGGATTCCAGAGTTCTCCATATTCAGTAGAAATATTTCCAATGACTTGATGACCTTTGGGCTAGACCCTGTATTTCCATGGCATTTCTGGGATGTGTGTCTGAAATTCACTTGCTTTCCTTGAGCTTTCTCATGCATCGATCTGGCTAATACATTGACTGCCATAAATATATAGTGTGGCACATAGTTAAGATCTGCAATTTCCAGGCAGTTGGAAACACCATCTGATAATCTGGTAATTCGCTTTTCCATTTTCATCCCTCTCTATATCCCCTTGGGCCCATGTGATTCCTCCTCTCCTTTCTAGCACCAGTAGATCATGTTTTTTTCCTTGTATCATGTATGTAAACACGGAAAAACTTAATTAAAATGAACAAACATATCAAATTGTTTCACAATATACAATCTAAGTACTTATGTACCCTTCGAAGGCATATCTGAGCCACCTGAATAAATCACTGTTTAGCAACTACTAATTAAGTGATGTTTATACAATACTTTGAACATGTAAAGTGATGAGAGTTTCCAAGCGTATCATGAACATTGTTATCACTGTTATATAAAAATCAGGAATGTACTGAACTTCTGTGAATCCTTCCTAATTACCAAGGACTTTGTGTGTTGAAAAGAATAGGCCACGACAAACTAACAGATAGTCTTTCTTCCAACTGGGTTGCCCTTTTGTCTCCAGAAAATGGTATAAAGTGTAATTTTTTTGGGGCCATCTTGTTTATTTAAGCACATTTGTCAAAGCCTACCGCAGAATGGTTATTCTAGCTTGAAGAAATCCTTCCAGGTCAAAAAGTCCTTTGGATGGCTCAGATCCAACCGCTCTCCCTACCCATTCCTCCCTTTTAAGTTCTGAAAGTCTGTCAAAGTCTGGGCTGAATTCCTGAAACCAGTTGGAGTGTAGCTCTTCTTTTGTTCCCTGCTGCCAACTGCAGAAAGCTACGTTCACCGGTTTTTGTAGTCACCAGCTTTAAAACCCCTAAGTCCCATTGCTTCTTTTGAATGGCCAGATGCAAAGCAATGCTTTAAACCTAGGAATGACTTTACAGAGCTTTTCACTTGTAGTGTTGGATGGACTGCTGTGCTGTCTCTGATTTCAAGGAAGAATGCCTTAAGCAGCCTCTCTGTTTCTTAAGACTATCAGAGTTAAGGCTAAAACTTGGAAAATAACATCCAGAAAGCCCAGATAATTCTCTTATATAGAAACACTATTTTCATCCTTGAGGTTTTAAGGCTATAAATGTAGTTCTATCAGAGTAATTAATTCAGCTTAAAGGGATGTCTTCCATTTTTAAGGTATATGCATTTCTTATAGAACATGGTTTAAATGGAGAGCTTCTTCAAGTGCTGTAGGGATATTAAGTTTTTTTGCACTTGAAGGTATTACATGTTTGGTTAATTTTTGTCTTCTTACTATTCATCAGTGAATTAAATTACTGTTCTGCTTACAGATAGAAGTACAATCCAATTCATTAATCATATGGAGATTTTTAAACCTGCACTAGGCTGTTAAGACTTGTTCTTCATGAGGCTGGAAAATATTTCTTTCATCAAAATGGCTTAATGCCTATAAACTTGTTCTGATTATATTCTGTAGAATTAATCAAGTTCATTATGTTAAGTTTGGGATCTACATCTGAAGTGTATCTGAACTGTATCTGCCACATTCCCTTTTTTATCCCTATGATAAAAATAATGGTATGGGATTTTCAGAAATACTCATTTTTGGCCTAATCCTGTTCCTCTTTGAGTAGGTTGGAGTTTAACCCTTCCTCCAGTGCTGTGGATTTCAGACAAATCTGAGCACCTCTCAAAATCTTATAGTTCTGGCGAATTTTTCAAACAATCTAAGATAAAAAGTCTACTCAAGGGGTCATTTGATTTAGTACAAGCAGTAGTTATCCCTGTTTGTGGTTTTTTTTTGTTTTTATTTATTTGTTCATTTTGTTTAGCTTTTCTTATTCCCTAAAATAGAGGTTTGGGTTTTATTACATGAGAAAGTCCTTCAGAAACCTACAGAGTCCCTTCCCAACTCAAACAGACAATGCACTTATATAAAGAAGCTCCCCTTGTACAGAAACTAAGGCAATTTATTTATTAAAACCCCTCTGACAGGTTGATCTTTACCTCATTAGTTCAATTACAGCGTTTTCCATTTCACTTTTATTCGCAGGGATCAAGCTCGAAGTCCTTAACTCAGAGTCTGGTCAGGTCAAAGAAAGCTTTTTACGCAGTAATAGCCCCAAGTTGTGGTTTATCACTGATTCCTGATCTTCGCATTGAAGATAAGTGAAATCATACTTTCAGCACCGTTTGATGCTAAGGGTAGTCCTAAGGGCTTGAAACTGAAGGAAGAAACTCTTTGCTCACCAACCCATCATTATTGTTTCCAAACATCGCTTTAGCAAGCTCAACTTTATGATGTGGTCAGGCAACATCCAGAAACAAGGTATCTACCAATTCAAAAGCTTCTTGCCTTTGCTTTAATTTGGATCAAGTGCTATGGAGTCAGCAGTGGAAGTTATGCAAGGGGGTGCTATTCTGGTAAGTCAGAGAGCAAAAAAAAAAGTCATTTCCCATGTACAATTGGACCTGTCAACATATATGAATCTTACTAATTGCATTCCACTAACACTGAAGGCTCCTAGCTGAGATCAGGTACAGGGGGTGGGTTTCCTCTCACTTCACTGTCTCAGAATCAGCTACCTGGCTGCAGGTTGGTGTCTAGACTCCCATTACAACCTGTGGAGAGCAATATCTGCCTCCAGAAGCCAACTCACTACATCCAACCCGTAATTGAGGTGTGACAAATCCCCCTCTGGCATTTTTTACCTCTCCTCTCATCTTCTACAGGGGAAGCCTAGATGCGTAGATACCTCTGTATCAGGGAGCTGATGTTGGATGAGATGGATCCCACCCAGGCTGTTCACACACCGCTAATTACAGTGAGGAAAGATCTTGCAGTTACACACAAATTTAAAATAGCCGGCTCAGGCAGTGCAGAGTGGGCAATGTGATGCGAGGTCTGAGCTTGGGGAGCTGGCCTGACATGAGCTGTTGTTGGGGACCGTACTGGGAATGTCCAGCTGACCTTCCTCAAAGCCAACATGCCCCACGTCACTGTGAGCTACGTAGCTAGCCTAGCTACACCTTAAGAGATTGTTCCTCGCCCCTGTGGTGGAGGAGGACAGCAAGGGGCAAGGGAAGGAGCAAAAAGCTCATGTACCTGAAGGTGACAGTGGCAGCAGCATCCAAATCACTTAGTTGTAACCATCAGAAAAGGCGTTGGCTTTGCCTAAGTGGCAGGACAGTTCCAACCACATTCAAGAGCTCCCTTGATGAAATCTTTCATCTTGATCTTTCCAACATACAGCTTCTAAGTGGCTCGGCTGAAAACAACTTATACAGCTGATGCATAATTAAAAAGCCATTTTCATTCATTCCACAGGCAGCATGTAGGTTTCTGAGGTGTCCGTTGGTTATAGACTGTCACTGACAGACCACTGAACTTGGCTCTGGGCTTTACTTCTGTGCTTTCCTTTTTATAAAGCACATGCATTTAGAGATCTGTCTGTCAATAATTACAAGGAATTGAGTTTTGGCTCTTTTACTCTGGGAGCTGCCCTGCTGCTGGAAAAAATCTTACAGAAACATACTGCTGCAGACTGTTCAACATTGTGACACTGCTTGGCAGGAAAGAGAGCTCTTTCTGACAAGTTAAATGCTAGTTTTTATTGAAGGTAACAGTAAAATGTGAAATTGGTCTCTGCACTTCACTTATGCAAGAAATTAGGAAGAAAGCTGCCAGAAATCGCTGTTTCAACATTATGAACTTTACTTTGCAACATGCTGCTGAACCAGAGGAAACCCTTTGATTATTAGAAATTCGTGTGGATTGCTGATCGCTGGGGAAAATACTTTATTTCCCCCCAAAAAAGAAAAGACAAATAGAGAAATAGAGATTTCTTTGTGGGGATCTGAAGCAATAACTATCATTGTTATTGCAATATAGGAGTGGAGTGGAGTAAGCCAGGGCCAGTGATCCAAGTTTTTAATCAATCAATAGCAATACTTTCTGCAGAAGAAAGAAAGTTTAAAGGAACAGTCAAACCCCAGTAGTTTTCTAGCTAAGCCTGACTCAAAGTCCTTTGAAATCAGTGACCATTTGTTGACCTATGAGCTGGTGTGTGCATTTACTTATTGCAGCTCCAACACCCTGGTTTCTTCTTGGGTGCTCAGCAAAACCCAGGAATACTTATCTGAAGTGTGCCAGCCTAATGCCTACACTGTCCATTCCCTCCACTTATCTTCCTTTATATTTTGATAATTTATAATGAATATTCATATCTCATCTGTCAGGTCTCCAAACATGATAAGATGAGCCTAGAAAATGGTGACAATTAATACAGAGTGTGAAATATGGGACTCCATTTATTCAGCTTCTGGGTTGTTTGAAACATAATTCAGGTTTTTCTTCATAGTCACCAGGAATTAAAAACTTACAGTTCCTTCTATTTTAAGGAAAAATCCTAATCCTCATGCAATCACTTGTTTCCAGGGAGACCATTTGAGAAAAACAAAATACCAAAAGATGAGGGACAATTCAAGAGAGTTAGAGGCAATGTACCTGTGTTAGAAATATTGATGGGTGGTTGTGGAATTTAGTTTCCTGCTCAGCACTCCAAAAGCCTTAGGTACGGAAAGGTGCTCTGTTACTCATTTTATTTATAAAGCTCTCCCCTCACCACATCCTGTATAAGCACTCAGGGTGTTGTAGAGTAATTAAAAAATATTTCCTGACATGCACTATAAAACATCTTCAATCAGCTCCCTATGACTTTCACACACATAAGAAACAAAAAGGAATATATTTTGAGCAGAGAAAGAAAATGAGTAAAAATTCCTCTGACTTTCTGCTTGAGTGTCCCTTTTTTTTTTTCCCACATAAAGTAAATCATCTTGGTTTCCCTGTCTGCTCTGTCTATTAGACCAAGACAGCTAAAATCTCCATATGCTGATGTTTTTCAGACTTGTTTCCCATTTGGAGCCTCATGAGCAAATTACCTGTCATTCAAAAGATTTCTGTAAGAAAATAGGGGAATTTATTCCTCAGAGTTCAGATTTCTCCAGCCTTTGTTCTGTCCCAACCACCAGCATCTGAGACGCCTGGTTTGAAGTTGCAGGGGTAAATTTTGTGCTTCTGCTGTGTCTTTTTGTAATTTGGGCTGTAGGCAAGATGACCTGCCACATGTTTGCCTACAGAACACCCAGATCTATTGTTTCTGTTCAGGAAATATTAATTATTAAGATGTCCAGAAAGGCAGGGATAAACTTAGGGGTATTTTGGTGTATTATAGACGTGAACTTTGTCTCACTGGGCTTACTCTACAATATCAAGCAAACACAATCTAATGTGATGTGCTCCCAACACCTGCTAATTGCAGGGGAATCTTGAGATTTAAATTTAAGTTCAGGGCTTTTATTTAATTGTTATAAGAATTTTTTAATGTATCAGGATTCAAAAGAATAACCACAGGGAGGGATCCATATATCAGTTCAGTGTCCTGAACCTCACAGTTACCGGTACAAGAAGTTTCATAGCAATGGGATGGACCTGAGTGTGGGCTGCTGTGAGGTTACCTGCCTTTTCTTGCCATTTCCTTGTGGGTTTCATCTTGATTTCTAGCCATTACAAATTGGCTCAAGCCCTAAAGAAGGCTGCTGAGTAATCAAACCATAATTTTCCTTCTTGGTATTATTTTTGACGCTCTCTGGATATCCTCAGAAATATTCAACCCCTTTTTTGATACTGTTAAGCCCCCTGTGACTTCCTGTGGTGGTCATGTCAATAAATTCACTACATCTGGATTTAAGCTACGTTCTCTTCTACTGGCTTTGGATTTACCTCTTTTCCAGTCCATTGAATGTCACCTTGTTCTTCTGTGGCAGCAACACAGAGCATCTCTTGACCACTGGGAATTTTGGAGACGTCAGAGGTTGTTTCTAGAAACAACTCAGGGTTGTTTCTAGTCCTTTCTGTCTCTTTTATTCATCTGGGAGTTCCAGCATCCCTTGAACTTTGTGTTCCCTCCCTTTACTTTTCCCTGAATCCCTCTTCCTTCTGAGCCTAATGCTTCCTATTTGCTTTCTGCTCTGCCGTGCGTCATCGCGTCAAGCCTGACTCCGTGCTCAGCAATTCAGCAAAGCACTTAGTTCCATGGTGAACTTTAAACTCAGAACATGCTGAAGTGCTCCACTTAACAGAGATCAGATTATTCGTGTGCTTAAAGATAAGCATTTGCTTAAGTACTTTGCTGAATTCAGGCCTAAACACACACATTAAATTCATCAGCGAGGACCCTTGACAAATTCTACCACAAAGGTGCCTATCTCTCTCCATTGACTATAAAGGGAGTCTAGATGACTAGTTTAAACTAGATAGCTAATCTTCAGACAGCTAAAATCAGGTGAGAGGAGTCCCACCCTCTACATCTGTCTATGGTGTTGGGCACTGATCTCCATTGGGGGTCCTCTATATTACTGTGAGGCAATTAATGAGAATCAAAATTGGTGACAAGCCTAAAAGATTTTGAGGAGTGAATTTCTGGCTCCGTCCCTTTGGCAGAAGGGCATCCACTTGCAGTAGGTCTGAAAGTTAACAGGTTATTTAATTCTTGGACCTGAATTCTGCTCTGCAACAACACTGAGCAGTTTTTAAATAGAAATGATGAGATTTTGAAGCCTGGGTGCTTTGAAGCGAGCTATGAGGCTGTCCTGAAAAATTCCCCAGGAAACTTTTAGCCTTGACCTACTGGTTCAAAGTTACGGAGGCTGAGCTGAAACGTGACTTTCACGTTATCTAAGCTTTTTGTTTCAGTTTTGGTCATTAAACTCACAGTTGCCACATAGTTAGGAGTGACATTGGATTTTTGCCAGACCTGCCAGTGGCACAAACATATGAGCCACTACACACACGGAAACTTAAGAGTGTTTTAAATGCTGATGTGCCTGCAGAGTTGCCATTTTTACAAAGTAAAATACAAGTGTGATCTGTCAGCTAAACGATTGGAGGTCCCTATGTGAATGAGCATATTTTTGTGTTGACTGGAGTTTGCATCTTGAAGTCCAGACTATGAGTCCAGAGCATATGATGGAGGGAACGTGTATCCCTTGTATCCTGACAATGTATTTGAACAGCACAGACTGGGCAATACATTGAAGTATTAAGCTGTGCGAGAAATGGAATGTCGTAATTACTCAGATTTGGGAAAAAAAAAAAAAGTCAGCAAGGGAAAAGCTAAATACCCTCCTGTCCCACCAAAAAGCATGTCATGTTTTAACTGTGCCTCTGAAGCGTTAGTTTGCTTTTGGCATTTTTCCCCTTTATCTAAACCTCTCAAATAAGCCATAATGACAGCAGAAGTTGCATGTTACTTCATGTAGTGCCTTGCAAAGCACTGGAATTCTTTAGGTGTCTTAAATTATGGGCTCCTTTATGACAAACGACATTTTCTATCTGATATTTATTAATATGCTGCAAGCATCACATCTAATGGATAGAGTTCATATCATTATTGCATAGACATTCATTAGTTTATGCGTGGTTAAAGCCTCACAGGTTTTATTGAAAACGGATTTAACAGTCTAATGAACCCTCACATGGGACAAATGCAATGAAAATACTCGTAGATCTTTAAGTCAGAACAAGCAAAACAAACTGTATAAAGTAAGGAGGGAATCTTTACTAATGTTTTACCCTTAATTTAAACTCAAACCTCAATGAAAGGGTTGTTAACGTTAAGGCTCTTAAAATTTTCTTTAATTTTTCTGCTTGGATACTTTTTCTTAATTTAATGGAAAAGTCTGACAGAAGATTTTTTTAACAAATTTTTGTTGGATTAGGAACAGACCTTATTAGAAATAATACAAGAAAAAGCTAATCTCATGGAGTCTTTTTTTCTGGGGGAGAAATCTGGGGAGTTTCAGTTAAAATGCTACTATTATGGAGCTGATTCTCCCCTGCCCTATAAGTTTTGTCATTTACAATTCTGGAAACTGGGAAAGCAGGACTGTTTCTTTGGTGCAACAGAAGTTTATACCTGCTTTGCACATGAGCACGGGGGGGACAAAGTGGTGGGAGTCTGGACTATGGATCTTACACAGTCTGGATCATTAAGCTTTTTCATTGATTCACAGAGTGAGGAATGATTGCTCTGACGTTTTTTCACTCCTTTCAGCACTTAAATTCTTATGAAAAATCCAAAGCTGCTGGTTTTGGCAGTCATGTGTAGTATGGTTTTTGGTACCTTACTTATAAATGTAATCAATTTTTTTTTTTAATTGCCACAACAGCTTTAGTGTCCTTGGCACTATTAAAATGTTTCAAGCATTAAAAAAGAGATCTATAAACTAACGAAGAGAGCCCTTAGTGTAATGTCCTGCTCTCCACAAAAGCATAGTCACACAGAATATTAAGCCCCAATGCATTATATGCTTAACACTTTCACTGATATGAAGCCAAAGTCTGCTCTCATTTGAGCTACATCAAATTTAGACCATTGTACATGAAAAATACTTCAAACATGTTGTTTTCATGCAGATGTGAGTGACTCATAATACGTGAGTGACTCATAATACATGAGTGATCTTTGCCAGTGCGAGCCTCTGGGCACTCCTTCTAGAGCCCTTCTTTTTGAGTTCAGTCCTGATTCAGTAACATTGAGCGTGATCTTAACTGCGTGGAACAGCCAGCTGTGCCTCAAAGAACTTAGGTCATGAAAAGTGCTGTGGTTTTTGTCTTGCTTTGTATATTTATTTCAAATAAAAGAAACCAACAGGACTTAAATCCATTTTTGAATGGAAATAATTGTTTATGCACAGTGCTCTGCTGATTTGAGACTGAATGGGAATCTCAGGGATTTGTCATTAGTGGGTATTGACATTTTCTGAGGTATTTGCAGGTGAGCTTTTATTAACAGCTCTGTCCTTCAATAGTGGTTAATAAATCACCATTGAAGTTGCAGGCACTCTCAGAATAGATAGGAAGCCAATTGGGCTCTGAAAGATTACCCTTCTATTTGTTTAGCCACTGGCTCTTGGCCTGTAACTGATAGGTTTAAGAGCTGGGAATGTTGCATTTCCCTGTATGCTTTAGTTGACTTGTTAGAGATAGTTGTTTGTGTTTGATAAATGAGAGGATGATGAGGGGCTGGCTAAATGGGATGGGTTTTTTTTTAATCTGCAGAGGTTAGAGACGGGAATTCCTCTAGTAGGCAAAGCCATCGGCTTCTGGCAATAAGTAACTTGTCTTGGATGCAACCTGAGCTCGTTAGTACTCTCACTTCCTTTTACACAAGGAAACACCCCCTCTTGGTTCCACTCCAGGTTTGTGTGATGGCTCGAGGGGAGTCAAAATGTTTCTTCACTTGCCTTAGAAGTCTCAAAGTGTATAAAATGGATGTGTGCATTTGGGAACGCCTAGATGCTCGAAAACACACTTGATTGCACTGGAAAATGTGCAAAATTACAAATGGAAGTGTGCTAAATGTGCAAAAATTAAACAAAAGAGGGAAAGAGAAGGCTTATCTGAGGGAGCCATTTAAGTTTAGTAAAGTCTCAAAATAGACTGTGCAAGTTAAGGGGCAAGGTTTGTATTTGATTTTGGTGAGTCCATGAACAATTCCATGCAGTTTGCTGCAGCAGTAAACAGAGGATAGGTATCTGGGCAGAAACAGCTGTAAGCACTTGGCTCTTATATCTTGATTACCTGTATGGGGGTTCATATGTGAATACCTAACAATAGAAATTGCTACAAGGAGTACCCTTGGCTTTTCTGAAAGCTTGTTGCTAAGTGCACATCACAGGAAATATTTCAGTTTAAAAATCCTATTGCAAATGCTGGGATTCAAAGCAACGTCTCTCTGCTCTGTTCTGAAAAATTTATATTTATTCTAACTCTTAGCACAGGTAACTGTAGGCGTTCACAGGGACTCGATGATACTCAGGGTTGCCATCCAACCTCAACGATTCTCTGGTACTATGGTCGTGCTCTTGGGCAGTGTCGCTGTGGGAAATGGTTAAACTTTATAAATTGTCTTTGTTTTGGCTTTTCTGACTTGTACAGAGGTTACTTTTCATAAATGCACTATCTAAAAATAATGATTTGAATGTAATGATTAGAAGCGGGTCAAAGAGGCTCTGCTACGTGAATCGTGCCATGGGAGTGTTTGAAGCTAACACGTTAGCTGGTAGCTCCCCAAAGGCTCTTTGAATAAACCAGCAGTAACTGCAAAAAGATTGATAGTTTGGCAATTGAAGTGGCCAGCAATCAAAAATTGCCCCCGATCATTACTGATGGAAAGGAATGGTTTGCGTTATGTTGGGCTGCCTTAATTACAATCTCTCTTAATAAAGAGTAAATTTGTAGTGTGAAAAATGAAATAAAACTGCTTCTTTTCCCTTAAGGCTATATAAAAAGATTGTTTCCCTGTGGAAAGCAGATGTTTAATTGTCCAAGACCAGAAGCAGAATAACACATGGCTGGTCTATCTATGTGTGTTACAGCTGCGTGTGCTGCATAATTAAACTACTGCGTTGCAGCTGGTGTCTGCAAAGTGGATCTGTTCACAAGGTAACTGCGAACATCACATTGCCTGAGAAATCAGAATCACCTGGTGCAGTGTGTGAACAGGGAAGGGAATGTAACTCTTGCCTTTGTCGTTACCTGCATAGTAAGAGTGGGAATAAGTCTAGTGCAAAATATTCTTTCTGTTATTGAGTGCAATGCAATAGCCCTTGTTTTCCATATTCCCGTTAAGTAGATTTTTTTATTGATCCTTCTTGCAATCAATTACCAAAGTGATACTTGACATGATTTCAGCAAAGCTGGTGAGATTCATAATTTACAGATAGCAATGTGGATCATGAACTCCATTTCTAAAGAAAGTCATTTCATCACCATTTACATGGGGTGAGATATTTCAGAACAGAACCTGATGGACAATGATTAACTGTAACAAGCAAATGTGCATTATGCAGAGCAGTTTCTTAAAATCTTTCCCCCTTTCTACCACTGCTCCATGAACCTTTTTGAGTCTGCCTGGAGGCAGGAGCTCTGCACCCAGCCAGGGACGCATTTCAGGTGCGTTGAAACTCTTCCACCAAAAGGAACCTCCTGTAGATTTGCAGAATGATGGAGCATGACTGCCAAACTCAAAAGGTGTGTTAAAGCAGAAGAAAGAGAAGGCACTTCTTTGAGATAAGTAACATGGCCACAGCTCTGAAAATCATACAATGGTTAAAATTCATATGTTGTCCAGTTTGCTTGGATCTGAACTCCTGAGAGCACCTCAGGAAAAAGGCAAGCAGAAAGAGGGGGCAAAAAAAGCACAAGAGCTTGTTTAAGTCACAAATGAGGGAATATGTGTAATATTCAATTATTTCTGTTTGCAGAGCTATTCTTATTAATGTGCAGTCCCAACAGATGGTTGCCATGATACAGGGCAGTTGTGAGAGAAGGTGCAGAGCAAGGAGGAGAATAGGATTCAGAGTACTCCAGAGAAGTATAAGCTTTTTATGGATTTACAATGTCTAACCTCTTAACATCTCTCTCTTTGTTGCCTTTGATGGATGGATGTGAAACTCCTTACACAAGTAAGATGCTATCGACGTCTCTCTGGCACACAGCTTGATAACTGCCCTCCCAACTCCCCTGAGGATAGTAGTGGTAATTAATATTGGGATTAATACAAATAATACCAAGCCTCCTGGAGAGCAGTGGGTGTTATAAAGAGCATCTACTGCTCGAGTCACTTGGCAGGGTGGTGATGGGAAGGAAATGGTAATGGGAAGGGAGATACATCTCAAGGAGCAAATGAGAGCACTGCCCTGCCATGCTTTAATGATGTGCACAATGTTTCTGAAACAACAGGATGCTTTGGCTGGCATCCCGCTATACTTATTCCTATGGTTTTCAATCCTCAGACAGCATTAATGTTAAGGAAAGCAGCCCCTTCTGGCTTGCCATTAAAGCATGACAATTCTGTGTAGGTGAGGATCTGGCCATGGGCTTGGAAAATTCATCAGAGCTATGCTGAACACTCATAACTTGCTCTGGAAATGAAGGCATTGTCAAAGAAGGAAGTTTCAGAAGTAATGGATGTTGATGTCTCACTTCCTCAGTGTCCTGCTCCCTCCCAAAGTCACTGTTTCTGTCACTGACCATATTCTTTAAGCTCTTGAGTAAGCTAGACATCTCAATGATCTCTTGAGTAAGCTAAACATCTCAATGATCACTTGAGTAAGCTAGACATCTCAATGATCACTTAGATCTTCCTTGCCTTTTCATTAGGCAGTTTTTATGTGATACAGAGCAATTTACTGGACTGTGAGGAAGCTGAAAAACTCTTGGTGCTTCATGAAATGCCTCACATGTGGAGTAGTGACAAACAAAGCATTGCAGAAGGCCTGTCTCACAATAAATGAGAGAAGATTACAAGCACGGATACAACAGAAACCTCAAAGCAGAGCTGCCCGTGTCATTGAGGGATGCTTTGTGCATCTTCTTGTATGTGCCTGGAGAGCCAACTTGAATCATAGAATCATTGAATAACCAGGTTGGAAGAGACCCACTGGATCGTCGAGTCCAACCATTCCCACCAATCCCTAAACTGTGCCCCTAAGCACCTCATCCACCCTCACCTTAAACACTGGGCACTAGGCTGTGCTCAGGACTTGAGCCCAGCACAGATTTAGAAAATGAACATTTATAGTACTATTGTATATTTCCTCATCTCCTGAATGTTTGGGACAGAAGTCTTGAAGGCTATTTTACAGGTCTATCACCTTATAGCAGTAAATAAAAAAAAGTAGATGTGCCTTGGTTATAAAGGCCAGCCAGTGTCTCTTTAACAAAAAAATCTCTTTTCTGTTGGTGTCTTACAGTACTGCACTGCTGCCCACAGCCACTTGCAGCTCTGTCTCTCTGCAAGCTCTGGCTGCAGTCGGCAGACCTCACAGGGCTCGCCTTTCCCCTACCAGTGCAATATTGCTCTCAATGAAATCAGGACACAGCAATCCTCTTCTGAATGTGACCTTTCCTTTCAGCTTCTCCCTTGCGAACATATTGCAAATGGCTCAATTTCCTGCTGGCTCAGTGTAAATTTTTCAGCGTGGGGATTTCTGTCTGGTATTGCTTTTCAGCATGAAGCTAGCAGGAGTTTAAGGCTAAGAAGGGGCACAAACTCTGCCAGGTTAACCCTTACATGTTATCACAGAATCACAGAATAACCAGGTTGGAAGAGACCCACCGGATCATCGAGTCCAACCATTCCCACCAATCCCTAACCCCTGCCCCTAAGTACCTCACCCACCCTCACCTTAAACCCCTCCAGGGAAGGCGAGTCAACCCCCTCCCTGGGCAGCCTGTTCCAGTGCCCAATGACCCTTTCTGTGAAAAAGTTTTTCGTAATGTCTAGCCTAAATCTCCCCTGGCAGAGCTTGAGGCCATTCCCTCTCGTCCTGTCCCCTGTCACTTGGGAGAAGAGGCCGGCTCCCTCCTCTCCACAACCTCCTTTCAGGTAGTTGTAGAGAGTAATGAGGTCTCCCCTCAGCCTCCTCTCCTCCAGGCTAAACACCCCCAGCTCTCTCAGCCGCTCCTCATCAGGCCTGTTCTCCAGCCCCTTCACCAGCTTCGTTGCTCTTCTCTGGACTCGCTCCAGAGCCTCAACGTCCTTCTTGTGGTGAGGGGCCCAGAACTGAACACAGGACTCGAGGAGCGGTCTCACCAGTGCCGAGTACAGAGGTAGAAGAACCTCCCTGGACCTGCTGGTCACGCCATTTCTGATCCAAGCCAAGATGCCATTGGCCTTCTTGGCCACCTGGGCCACTGCTGGCTCATGTTCAGTAGCTGTCAACCAACACCCCCAGGTCCTTCTCCTCCAGGCAGCTTTCCAGCCAGACTTCTCCTAGTCTGTAGCTGCTCAGGGTTGTTGTGCCCCAAGTGCAGGACCCGGCATTTGGCCTTGTTAAACCTCCTGCCGTTGGTCTCAGCCCAGTTATGATCCCACTAAGCGTCAATTAAATAGCTCTGTGGACCAGAGGCTGATCTCTTCCCCAATGATGATAAGACAGCAATCTGCCAGGTAAGCACCTAGAAACCCCAAATGCTTCAGCCCTGTACATACAGAAAGAACAAATATTTCTACATGTTGCTATTCTGTTACTGTTATCAGTGGAGCCAAGGAAGGGGAGTGCAAGGAAATTTTGCTGACAAGCTCGGCTCATTGTGCAACCAACCAGCGCATCCTGACACCTTGTATTCATTTACATATGTTTAAATGAATTAGGCAAGTACTAACGATGAAGCTAGCACTCAGACATTTGTATTTATACAAACAAAACCACCTTTGCTAAAAAGATCATTATTTGTGGTATGGACTTAATCTTTCTTTCATTTGATTACTTGTACCTCCTGATATAGAGTGGTTTAAATTATTTATAGAATACACCTAGATCCTTATGACTTTCTAAATGAAGCATAAAATAAAAAATTGTTTCACATATTTTAAAACACGCGAGATCCGTTACTGTTTTAAAATTGCTAATTAGCAGGTAAATATTTCATATTCACACATTCTTATTCTCCAAATACAGCAAAACAAACAGATTAACAGACAAAACCTGAGCACTCCAATAGCTGTTTTATGATAAGAGCATTAGCAACTTAATCCTCTCTATGCTCAGCTCTCAAAGACAATGGTTGTGTGGTGGTTATGTGATACAGAATAATGAACCACTACAGAGGTACATTTGTGTTGTTCTCTGGTTAGAGTGGAAACTGAATTTTAGACTGTTTGGGTTTTAATCCTGGGTTTGCCATTAATTTAAACGAGTTGTCCAAGGCCGTAGAATAATTCCAACCATTTTAGAAGTATTGTACTGTAAAATGGAGAAAATACATTAAAAACTCTCAGATATGCTTGTGTGTCATTGCACAGGACTGTTACAGTTATTGTACTAACACAGCGATGTAAACCAACAGTCTAGTATGAAAAATAATGATAATTAGCGGTAATGCAGGATATCAAATAATCATCTTCAGGTGACAAATACAGGAAATCTGAGAAGTACCAAGAGGGGAGGGGAACTTCTTCAGTTTCTACTTAGGACTAAATTACCTAATAAAAACAGGATGTGATTGTATGATACTGAGTCATAGACTCAACGTGAGATGTTGTGCTATATTAGAAGCTGAAGTAAAAAGGTATTTTGAGTCTCTCTGACTAGAAGTAAGTATCTTATCTAAAAACCCACATACATTATGGTTTCAGATATCTGTATTTTTCTAGCCTAATTCTTGACTATCGCAGAGGAGTTATTTGTTTAGCACGGGTCTTTTCCCAAAGCATCATTATTTAAATTCTCCAGCTTGCAGCAACACACTTTGTATTTTGGCAAGATGAATCTCCTGGTATCTACATACCTCTCCTGTTCCTTCCTTCCTGTAATTAGGGCTAAATCTGCTCCAGGACCTGTTCTTTTGCAGAAGGCACCATTTTAGAGCAATACATCATTGGCAAGTCATGACACTAACAGATCCTCAGAAAAGGCTGCCTCTCCAAAGAGATAGAGTATCACCTTGATCACTGCTAACACCACTCAGTAAAGAGCTCCATCAGTTGGTGAATAGGGAATATGTTCATTTTAACTACAAGGATGCAGGTGGAACCTGCTTATCAATTCAATACCATCAACAAAGTATCTCTGTTTTACCATTTTCTATTTTCCATTAATATTCGCAGTAACTCTACTTTGATTTTTAAGGATACAAGTTGAGCTGGATACATAAATAGTGTATTTTTTCCCCAGAAATATTTTTTTTGCATCTGAAAATCAATCATTTCTATTTTTGCACTTCCTGTGCCTTTCCTTTCCACAAACATTGAAGTGATAGTTTTGTACTGACACAAGTGTTTGCAGAATGCAAACATCAGAAGGAGTTGTATCTGTGACTCCTTTCATGAGACTGAGAAATTGTTTATGTTTACATGACATGGCTTTTTTCTTCACACTTAAAGCACTGGCCCATAAGGAGGTTTGAGATTTTTTTAGTAATCCCAGCCTGGCTGAGCTGCAGATGAGAAGCCAATGGTTTCAGAAACTGCTGCTTCATAGGTAAGTCTGGTCCTCAAATCTTGTTTTTCTTTATTCAAGATGATCAGCTGATTGAGATGCTGAAAATAAACTACATATCAAACCTGACCATTTCATCAATACAGTGTAGGATATTTCCCAGTAACCAGAAGGCATTAAAAATACCCAAAATAGAACTGAAGAAACTCAAATATATAAATGTGGAAAGAGCTGTAGGTCTGCTCATCATGTAATAACATTGTTTTGGTGCTTTTCTGGTGTTGTGAGGGCAATTCAGAATAGTTAAATGCACATCTCCGAAGGTGGTTACTAAAGGATCTCAGTCTGAGTGACAAAATTAGATGCGCAAAGCTGAATACTGCCAACCTGCTGGCAAACATGACCTCGTGTTTAGTTACCCAGTTCCCTCTTGAGGAACTGGATGCTGAAAAGTGAAACTATTCTCTGTGTTATGATGAGATGCCCCCTTACTGGTACTCGGAAGGGAATCTGATGGATTAACACATTGGTTGTTCAGTCAGGATGGCTCACAGAATTCTTCAGTGTTTCAAATGTTTGCATAGAGTGAGAGCTTTTGGCTCAAAGCTTCTGTGTTCTTCTGGAACACCCTCCCCCCCCCAACAAAATAAAAAAAAAAAAAAGAAGGTGTATAAAAGCAAACCAAATCAGGTTTTGTCCAAGATTAACATCTGGCTTTCGTGTTTCCTCAGACACCAGCAGCTGTTCCCCAGTTTGTCTGGAAGCTGAACTCAAAGACCAGAGCACAGGCTTTCCAGGTGGGGTTGTTGCTGTAGATTCATCCAACAACCAGCTGGCTGATGGAAGGCACAAGGCAGCCGCTATATGTGCTCCTGGACAAAGGGATTTTTTTCTTCCAACATGTATACCCAAGTTTTGGTAATATCTGAAATTTAAGACCCCAGATCTGTTTCTTATTAGAAAAGAGAGGTAAACGAAATAGTTTAAGTTTGCTAACTTTGTACATGTGTAGAGAAAATAAAAGATACAAGTGCAAAAATGTGTGGCAGTTATCTACTGCCTTCCCAGACAGGATGTCAGTGATGCCATGTCTCAAATGCCCTAAAAGCACCTAATATAAAATTCACCGTATAGTTCAATACTTTTTTTTTTCTTTTGCTTTGCAATACTCTGAACAGGGACTCATGCCACTGGGTACCACACTAGCATTAGCCATCTGGAGGATGCTTGGCCCAACAGAGGTGACTACTTCACCTCCCTGTCTTCAGAGGATCCATAAATTTTCTTGGCACTGCACACTGCATTGCTTTTTGCCTGCTAAATAGGCTAAATTAGACAATTCAGTTGTGTCCTCTTCTGTCTTGCCATGTGCCTTGATGTTCCACTAGCTGTCCTGCTCTACTGTCTGTCCATTCACCCATCCATCCATCCATCCATCCATCCATCCATCCATCCATCCATCCATCCATCCATCCATCCATCCATCCATCCATCCCAGCAGTCTGAGCTGATCTGCCTCTGCTGGAGCACCACACTTGTACTGTTGTCAGCTGAGCTCAGAGCATGTTCGGAAGCAACACCCAGAACCAGGATTTCCTTCATGTCAGCACACAAGGGGGTTCTCCACTGACTCACAGGACTGGTCCCAGAAATAGTAGGTTCAGGATAGAAACCTCGTGCACTTTCTGTCCTGGAGAACAATGTGTTGCAGTTTTTTTTCCCTCCCCTAAGTATGAAAAAACCCATTTTGCTTCCAAGTTGGCAGGTTTAAGCTGGAAGGGCTCAGCTCAGTGCTCAGAGCACCTGACTGTATGCTTTAAAAGGAGAGGAGTTAGTTGCTGGGGCTGTTATTTATTTCATTCTCAGGAGAGCTCTCTGTTTCTTGTCTGGGGAGCTGTAAATGGAAAGACATTCAAGCAAAAATCTGTTCCCATGTTGTGTTTTGATATTTTTGCAGGACAGTGAAAAAAACAGGGACAGAACCATCAATGGATCCAACAGGAAGGAAAAGGAATATTATTGAAGTGTAAGATCCCTCACAAAACTCTAGTGCCCATGGGTTTTTGGAATGTTTGCTTATTTTCTGTTATTAAACACTTAAATGTGTTATAAGTGTTATAAAACACTTAAATGTCTGCCAAGACCATATCAGAAAGAGCGAGTCCCTTCTATGTTTAGCTAAGTGTCACCACTATGCAAATCCAGTAGCCAAATCTCTGTGGGTTGGCATCTGCTGGTGGTCCCTGTACCAATTCAGTCCTTGTTGGTTTGCAAGGGAGTTCTCAGGGAACCACATTCGCAGTGGGACCCCAGCCTGTCAGCCATTCTGTTCTTAGCACCCATCGCTAACGCAGCCTGGCTCCTCTACAAGCGGGTAGCACTCTGATTTTGGGAACAGATCCACTGGATTTTATCCCCTTGCCACTTGTATGTGTCTTATCCGAACTGCATCACTTCAGCTGAAGACTGACTGGGTTGTTGGGCTAAGACATACACTATCTAAGCATTGAGTAGGTAGTGTTAATAATTTCAGAGCTGACTTTCAGAGCTTCAGGTAATTTTCAGAGCTTCATTTTTAATGCCGTTCTGAAAATTCAAGTCTTGCAGTCCCGTGTGGGAACACAAGGAGCCCGGCTATTTCCTCAGTGGAGAGGTGACCACCACCTAGCAAACTGAGAAACAGAGAAAATCATGCTCCAAATAAAAAGCAATCGTGAATGGTAAAGAAATGCATTTTAATATATGCCTCCCCTAACAGCAGAAGTGAGATTCAAATGGCCTGGTTTTTAGGGAGAAAATCCCAAATTATCTTCTCTAAAGCATGTGTTGAGCTTTTGAATGTCTTCCACTTCCCCCTCCTCCCTACCGGTCTCTACAATAAGTACAATTGTTAGACAAGGCAGGTCTTTGTGCTCCAAATTTAATACATAGTTTTTGACCCACAGAACGATAAGCTGGAAAATAAATGGCTGGATTTTCCCCAGTGTTGAAGAACACATTTCAGATTGACTTGGGAACTTGCCTATTCTTGTCTGCCCACCTGGCTTTCACTTTGATATCCCCAACGCTATCATAGCTTTTATTGTCTTTTCATGTCAGTCAAACCTTCTTCCCTAAATTACTTTCATTTATACATCCTCTCCTGCTATTTGGTCTCATCATCATCTAAGATTTAAGGTGAAAAACTTTCTTCTGTTTGACAGGGTGGGAGGTGGAAATTACTATGTGAACAGTAAACTACAGGTTACATAAATAATATGTCATTGCTTATCACCCAGTGGAGCCTTAAATCAATTCATTAGTTTGTATAAAGATTTTGTGTGCTTTTTAACTGCATCATATCCATGTTGATTGCACAGTTGCTCGTTATTATATTTAAGTCATCAGCTTTCAGGATTCTTACACAATTACACCGAGTGCGTTTCTAAAGATTCTTTTTCTTTCTTTGGAGGCTTGGTTTATGTTTTTTCCTCCACTGTTTGACACATCCCTTGCCTGAGGCAAAAGTGTGCGTTCTGTTCACGGAAGGTAGGCACAGGAATATTCTTCACTGTGCAGGGAGTGAAAGGCAAGCTGAGATATGCTGGATTAATGAACGAGTTACTGAAAAGCAGCTGGTTGAATCATAGCAAGCCATTCACTTGCTTTCATGCTGCTTCATAGCAAAAGAATCTATAGGCTGAACTGTACTATACTGGTAATTTATCCCAATGGCAAGAAGCCTCCTACCCTTTTCATAGGGTACTTTCTCTTTTATGAGTATGCCAGAAAAGATTGCTTCTTTGGCTGAAATTCAGGAGATTAAGGCAACCTGGGAGAACCTTGTTTTGGAAGAGGAGAGAGTTAGTGGAATAATGTATTTTTTTCAGTCTCTTTTTTTTTTTTAACTGAAGAATTTACTAGTTTGGGCAACTCAGGAAGAGAAAGACAGCATTTTACTGCATTGTCAGTAACTGCCCATGCTAAAAAACCAGTCTAGCCTGAATGCAAAGTAAAGCCAGACAGTGCTTTGATATGATGATCGATTTTATTATTCCAGCTGAGATTTTTCCCTTTCATTTTGCTGCAGATTTCTTCTGCTCAGTAAATCAAGCACTGTTCAAAGGTCCTTTACAGTATAGACTTGATGTGCAACAATATTAACCAAGACAATATTCAAACAGTCATGAAATAGTAATCCAAAGTACTGTTCCTTGTTTCAGTCCCTGCAAGAAATCAAAACCTTTCAAACAGAGCCAGATTTTAATGAAGGGTGGCTGTTTAAAGTGGAGTTACCAAAAGCCTTGGCAGTGCCTGCATTTTTATTTTAAGTATTTGTACCATTAAATATTAATATAGGTCAAATAACTGAATCCCCTGAGCAGCTGAACTCTGCACAATGAAAACAAGGACACTGTATATCCTAAGCCAAAGTTACACAAAATGTTACTGGATAAATATGCAAATATAGACCCTGGTGTCCCCAAACAATATTTCTTATGGCCATTCTGGGAGAAGGAGAAGGAAAATATAAAAATGAAGTAATAGTCATTGCACTGAAACTTTTAAGAGCTTATGCAAGGCTCATTGACTTAAGAGAGATTCATCTCTACTACCTTGAAGAGCTTGCAGTGCTGCAAAACCTGAAACACACACAGTGAAATGAGAAAGTGGTGCCACAGAGACAAAGCAACATCGTATTTGGTGATAAATATACCCTCGAGGATTATAAAGAAAAATGTGGAACAGATCTGCTTGATTTTTGCTGGGGTCTCCTGCATTATTTTAGTACAGACTCCCTATTTTTACAGAGGTCCTGGCTGCAGCTTGACCCAACTGGGCAGGCTCTGTATGTTGCTTTTGGAAACAGAAATTGTGTTTTTGCACCACGGACGACTGCTGCTGCTAAGAAATCTGGGAGATCCTCCAAGAGTGTGGGAGGTATCCTAGGTCTGGGACCTTGATGGCATCAGGCAAGATGTACTCGTTGTCCAGCTCATAGTCATCATTTTGAGGAACATTGGCTAAGACCGTGCAATAAAATTGAAAAGAAATGCATAGCAAGGATGGAAAACCAGAGTTTCTTGAATTGATCAGTATGTACACAAGCTGAAAGAAGCCCTTGCCATTGATCCATTATCTCATTTGACCCAGTCTTCACAGCCATTACAAGGAGGACATTTTACTGTAGTGAGATTCGTGCATTCTGGAGCAACTTATGTACTTGAAGCCCAGTTACTCTGACATTTGTAAGCACTTGAAAGAGCAATGAGTTGGAATTGAATAGGGTAAAAAATTAAAGAAGCTGTAAAAAATACCATGGACCAACTTCTGATCTTTGTTATGTCTCAGTAAATTAGGAATAACTTTATTCAAATTATGGTACTGACGTTGCAAATTGTGCAGTCAAAATGACAAATGAAGTTTCTCCCTAGTTACAAGATCACCTAAAATAATAGAAATTTCTTTGACTTCTGATTCTAAGGCTTTAAAGTTTGCTTAGTAATACCTCTTGCTTTATTCAATGTTTTAAGGTTTTCTTAAAATAAATAACCTTGTGAATCCTCTCTAAGCCTCCCATGCCTTCAGCAGCTGAAGAGTTAAGAATAATACTGATACAGTGAAACTCAGAAATCTTTGCAGAGGGCAATGTGGATTCCTATAGCCAGAATATCCTGATAACTCACATAACAGGGCATGTAGAAGTCTAATTTCTAATTTTAAAACTAAAGAGTTTCACCACCTAAGCTGCAATTCACCATTTTGTTGCGTGAGGAACTTACTGGTATTCAGCTGAAAGCTGAATTACTTACAAAATATTTAAAATCATTCCTGTTTTATCTCCACTTTGACTGCAATAAGAGATCATATTTTTAAGCAAATAATAGAGAAAGATGTATATTTACTTCAGAGGAGTAGAAACTAGGTTTTTGTCTTCCCGTGATCTGGAGTTGTGAAACACTCTGGCCCAGTAAAGACACAAATCCAAAACCGTAAAAATATTTCCTCCTGGAAGAATATTCCAGATTCCTCAAAATATTTAAAACGCTAAGTAAAAATATTTCAAATATTAAGCAAAACCATTTAAACAGAAAATGGAATACTTTGGTTTTGAAAGAAAGTTCTAAAAATATTCCGCTGCTCAAGAAAACTGCACACGATAGAAACTTTCCATGTCACTTAATTTTTTTATATGATCTTCCCATCCTGTTGAAATCTATATTTATGGGAATTTTCCTCATTTCTTGTATTTTGATCAAATATTTTAAGCAGATTTTCTAACGATGTGCACCATTCTGGAGGCTGCTTCTTAAAATTTATCCAAAACAGTCCAAGTATTGCACATTAGCGTGCTGGTCTGAACGAGACAATGTACTCTTGGCTTAAAATCAAGTGCTCAGCCCTCTCCAAAGCACACTGATTGGAGTCATAACGACCCAGCTAAGCTGAAGCTGGTAATTAAAAATATGCAAAATGGTTTGGAAATAATGCGGATCTCTCTGAATGTGGATTTTGAATATGGGTGTCTCACGTGGGTAAAGTGGATAATTGCCTGCCTATCCTTCTTCTATTCATTGTGAATAATTGAGTTGTTGTCAAACACTTCTAACAGTGCCTATCACAATAAATATGAGAAAACAGAGAGGGTCTTTGAATAATCTCATTTTTGTGGCTGAGGAAGCTGTTTCTTTTGTGTTTGCATGTGGAACGGCATAGCAACTGGAAATGAGAAAAACAGAAAGAACGGAGACAACACTGCAGACTTTGCTTTGTTTCTTTGTTTTGCATCACCACGTTGCATCTGAGACCTCGGTCCTACACCTGTGTTCCTCCAGGGGCTTCTTTTATGAAAACTCCGTGGCTTGTTCATCACTGGAGTGGTAGCCTGAGCCCAGTGGGTGGGGATTGTGGGGTAGGGACCAGGGATGCTTAGATGGGGAGCTTTGCACAGGCCCCCAGCCAGGACAGGGCATTTGCCGAGGAAGGTGGTCACGCTTTGATAATGATTGAACGAACACCTCCAGAGTGCTCTCAGGCTTCACAGTTTCACCAGTGTGACTGAAAGCCCATCAGAACACGGTGAAAGCTTGCTTGTGCGTGACAAATGCAGCCTTTCTGCATGGAGGTGGGTATTGCCATCTCCAAACAAGCTCTGGTGCTGCTCTGGGCTTTGTTCTAGTCCTCCAGAAAGCCCCAGCTGACATTTTTCATTGCGGTGGCTCCAGAGCCAGATCTCCGTGGCTTTGCTTCTCCACAGTCTGTCCTAGAACACTGCCCTTTGCAGGTCCTTCCCCTGGTGTGTGACTCCAGCAGCACTTCCTAAGCCCCATTTCCCTGCACTCTCACATATGCTAAATGAATTCCCTTTTCCTCATCTTTTCATTTTTAATTTCCTCTGAAAGGCAAATTCTTCACTGGCTTCAGCAGCTCCTTGGAATTTCCTTTCCTCCTGCTTTGTGGAGTTATCGTGCTTTGCACGCTTGGACTTTTGCACAGAGACGTGTGGATGAGGCAGTTTGGGTAACTGGTGCATTTGGAAGTGATGCTCCCAGAGATTTGAGGAAGAAAGGTGTGGTTTTTTGTGTCTATTTGAGGCTTAATGGCATGAAATGTGCTTGGAGACAACCTGATGCCTCCAAACAGCCACAGCAGGTAATCCCTGCTCTTTCCTGTGTGCTCCTAGGAGAAACTCTGGCATTGTCTGTCACCCCCTCCCTCTTATTATTGCACATTTGAATTTTTATTTTGCTCTGATGCATCTGTTCTCTAGGCTTTCTCAGACTTTTTCAAATGTTTTCTTAAATGATCAAGGAGGATGAGCTTGAGGAACAGCCCCAGGAAGAGTCATGTCCATCTTCAGATTTTCCCGGAGAAGAGGATCCTGCCTGGAATATTTCTGGACACAGTGATGAGTTTTGCAAAAAATCTCTTTCACCATTAGGGTCTTGACATTTGTGCTCCCACATTTAATATAACAAGGAGAATAACCCAGAGGTGCTGCAGCAGAAACCTGTTGAGCGTAGTGGCAACCAGCACAAACCTTTGATATCTGGGAGCTGATTCAGCCGTTGTCTTCAAAGGGCTCTCGCTGTCAGACAAGCTTCTGCCACAGTAATAATGCAGCAGTTTGAGGGCCCAGAGATGGTTTTGTCTGTGCAGTGTTGCTTTTGTAGAGAATAAGATGCACTTGGGGCCTATTACTGTCCGCGGCAATTAGATAGAGTGCAGCATCTCCAAAATGCCATTTTCCATGCAAATTAATTAAACCTGTACTCCTGAGACAAACGTTTTCCCTCATATTTTGATGGCAGTGGTTAGCAATTAGCAGTGGAGGCAGCAGTGGCACCAGTGCCAAGCTGACCTGGTCATCAGCTGTAAGTGCGTTAGCAGCCTGGGGCTGCCGAAGAGAGGAAAGTGGGGCTGAGATCACCTTTCACCTGGACAACTTGGTTCCTGGAGGGCAAATGACTTTCAGAAGCCACACAGCAAATGTACGGCGCTATCAGCGTTGGGGTTCAACCAATGCCTGGCTGCAAGCAAAATGCCACATTATCTCTTTCCACACGGTAATTGCTATTGCATTTAAATAAGTTCCTCCAGGGATGTGTGCCATATAAAATGTGTAAGTCAAACAAACCGGAAAGCAGATCAGCTTTGCGCTGTCATTTATATTGGAGAAGCAGGCATGTTAAATCCCCTTTTCCACAAATCCCTTTCAATAAATCAGTTTTGGAGCAATGCAGCTGGTTGTCGGGTGCTTTAACGGAGCTGCACTCTTCAATGGCTCTCTGTACCAGGAGTCGTTCTTGAAAGACATGCTAAAATAGACCAAGCAGTTTTAGAAAACACAAGTATGTATCCAAAGAGTTGGAGTGAATAAGTTCATTCTATGTATTAGGGAAATGCACAGCAGGCAAAGGGTGGCCAAAATTATTGGCTAGGTAATTTCAAAATATTCTTGGCTTGCTTCAGGAACAGGTGTAAATCTACTGGATTCATTAGCAGTGAGTGCAATTCAGCTGCAGAGCGAGAGCTTTTGAAAAAGCCTGGGTGAGGAGAGCCTAATGCCTGCTCATTAAAATGACTGCGCTTGGGAGCTTGCTGGCTACAGGAGTAGGTCTGTAGGAGCGCTGACAGAGCTTTCTGCAGGGCACAGGTTGTGGACCATCTTTTGGAAGCAGATACAACGCTCAGAGGCACTCTGCATAATGGTCACGCGCACAAGGTGTCCCAAATAGTGCAGAGTGCACTGGCAGTGATTTGTATCACTGGGTGCAAGCATTACAAGGAAAGCATGAAGTGAGGGTGAATTAAAAATTGGGCAAACCAGTGCTGCCAAAATATCTTTCATTGGTTCTGTTCTAATGACCATAGTGGCTGCTGAGCTGAAAACGTCCATCTCTTTCCACTGCATCCACTCCCCCTAGTTCTTCAGGGCTGATCTTTTCACATGGTGGAACAGAGTCCCAGGATTTTAATTTGGCTTCAAATGATCTGGGAATGTTATCAGCCCCTACCAACAAAATTTGGGGCAAAATACTTTGGTTGCCATGTGGCTGTCCAGTTTGGCTTACAGGCATTCAAGCAAGGAGAAGGAGATAAATAACCCCTACTAAGCCTGTTGCACTCAGTCACATAACTGCAAAAATTAAAAACTCACTGTGGCAAAAATCACCCTGGAGTCCTTTATTGGAGTCTTTCCTGGAATGCTAGCTGTTTGAGTAAAGCAAAGAGGCCAGGCTTTGCCGATTACCCTACCCTTGCAGATACCTGCTGCAGAGCTGTTTTTTTTAAAGAAATAATTTGGCATATAGGTGGTTTTGGGGTTGAAAGTGACTGGCTTTTTGTAGATTGCCAAGACTGATGTGACACCGAGTTCAGATCCAGCTGCTAGCATCAGGGAACTGAACTCCAGTTTCAGCAAAGGAGGCGCTTTGAAGTCCATCTCAGAATTCCCTTGCAGGTTTTTCAGGACAGGAATAAAACCAACGCATGTTTTCCTGTGAACTGCTGTTCAAATGAAATAAGTTCCGTGTTATGAGTAGTGATTAGCAAAAGCTGATTTTATGATAACAAAACCCCCAGCAATAAGTGCCAACATCAAAGCCTGCGAACATTTTCTAGGTTTGCATGTTGGAAGATATATATATTTTTAAATGTTAAACATCTAAAGGGCTTGCAGATTCCTGATGTACAGCACTCCCCCAAAATGCCGCTACACATTCATTAGCTGTATAGCAGATACCCCTGCCTGAAAGTTGGTTTCTTTTTTCCCATAGAGCACTTAGAATTACTGGGGCATGTTGATTGATTCCTATTACTGAAAGCTTCTATCGTGTAACATGTATGCAAGAAAATCAGCCCAAATTGAGAGATAGGAGGTTAATGGGGGGGAGCATGAGAGATGACAGTGACAAATGGAAAGAAGGGAAGTTCCAATGAACAAAAAAATTAAAAAAAAAAAACCCTATAAATTCACCATGAGACCTGTCCACATCAGAAGACTTTTCCCAGAGAGGCTGCATTTGGATGGTCTGACTGGAAAAACCTTCGGGAAACCTGGATTGAATTCAATGTTGTTCCTCCTCTGAGGAGTCAAGGAGACGGGACCAGAAATCTCATGATGTCCCTTCTGATCTGAACTGTTCTGTGCCTCTGCAAGAAGCTGCCAGTAGCTGGCTTTTGCCATTTAAAAGCAGTTGGCTGGGTTTGCAGGTTTCTATTACCAACAGTTCAGCTTTTCAATAGAAATAACCATTATTTGCAAAAAATTTGGAAGCTGACCCTGACTGTACTCCTACACCCTTCTCTACAGCTCAACATCCTCAGTAATGTGGGAGACTGCTGCTATTACATGCAACAATATTCAGGGTTTTTTCTCCAGTAGTATGTTTACTCTGACTGATCGGTACATCTCCAAATCACCAGCTCAATCTTTACTAAAAAACTAGCACCAAGGGGTGACTTAGTTCCATTCTGGAGGTCAAAACTTTGAGTACACTTAATAGATTAGCCTGGAACAGGACTGTTCCTGTGTGGCTAGGTCCCGTGTTTATCACAAGATGGTCCAGAAGGCTTTGCAACCATCTACTTGACATGATGGAGAATCGATGGACTATGTTACCTGGGTGGAAAGTTCATGAGTTTCTGCCCGTTCTCAACCAAAATCTCAAATCTCCATGCCCTTGAAGTGATGGGGGAATCAATACAGATGCTGCATTGTCTCCCATCAACAGGCACAAGGAATGGGTTTTGCAGCAATTGCTGCTGAGCCATGAAGTAACCACTCAAAACCTCTCCCCATTTTCTTCTGTTCTCTGCCTAATTTTTCACTTTAAATTAAGTGATGATGGGCTGCATTTGGCAGAATAGGCAAGCAGCAGAGGCTGCAGTCTGATTATTTGCTTCTGGTCACCACCGCTATAATTTTATTGCTGCTGTTGAATGAGGATGTGGGTAAATTCCAACAGGGAATGTACAATTTACCTCTGTGTTAGCAATTACTGATTTGATTTCCAGGTGTCCTACAGCTGAGCACTGTAGTTTCGTATTGTTATAAGAATTCCAGCTTTCCTTGTGATTTAATTATGAAACATGCATACAAGAAATCAGCCATGAAAAACATGGAAATTCCCAGATCCTTGTTTCCTCTCTTTCATTCAAAATTCTGTTGAAAAGGCAGGATTGGGTGGGCACAGCTGACAGGACTGAGGGTTTTATGCAACCAGAAGTCAACATGTACATCACAAATGTTTTAGTTAGCAAAGCCTTTATTCTGACTGCCACAGTACAAAGTGCTGAGACAAGGAGGATGCACGAGTTTCAGTCTCTCTCTGTCTCTTACACTTGTGAAAAAGCCCCGTGCCACATGCTAGCAGAACTGATTGGGGTGAGGGCATTTAGTGCTAGTGGATGAAAGTACAGCCATTGCTCTCACTCACTTATTCAGAAAGGCTTCAGCTTTTAAAAGGAGGAAAATTTCTCTTGATCAAGATCAAGATCAAGTAAATGCTTTGCAGTCCTTGCTGTCTATGCCTCACAGCTATGAACCCTTCTTTTAATGTGCAGCACTGTCAGCACAACCAAAATGGCAGGAATATTCCATGAACAAAATGGTATGAAATTACTTTTTCAGGAGGAGGTCCTTGACAAAATGAAGGCTTTCAAATCTGAAATTCATTTGAGCAGCCTGGCAGAGCAAAAAAGGGATGCACCAAGTGCTCCTCTTAATACTATGTCAACGTAAGTATAAAAATCAGAGAAGTGACCCATCCCATAGGCACTTTAGGCACTCGGCAAAGAGAGACTGGCTTGGACACAGACTAGTGACACGCAGCCAAAAAGTAGCTGGTCCCTGTAGAGTCTTAGTGCTGTCCCAGATAAAAACTCAAGCTTGGTTTCTCCCCGAATGTCTGCTCTGCTCTGCTGCCACCCCCTACGGCTCCAGCAGAAGTGCTGCTTTGAGGCCAGCTTTGTGTTGTGTTTGGCACGCAATAAGGCCCTGAAAATAATCTCTTGTATTAGCTGAAAACCTCTCATGCCAACTTCGTGATCCCTCTGACATATTTGCTGCCAACTTTTGGTGTCAGCGTGTTGGCCCATGTCTCAAAGCAGTTACATTTTTAATGCTGCACAATACGTACCTTCTCTCTCTGCGTCCCTGTTTTGCGGACAAGTAGGACTCTGGGAAATTGGCTGGATCATCACTCTCCCAGTAAAGACTGGGGACTGATGGAGAAGATGATCTGTTATCCCCTACAGTGTGTACCAAAATGGCATGTGGTAAGTCTCGTTCTGATTTCTGAAATGCTGGATAACTGCCACCATCCCTGCTTCTCCCACCCCATACGAACTCTTTGGGACTGTCAGTGCTCCAAGGCCTTATTTGAACAATTCACTGAAGAACTGGAAGAGATAAGGTGATCTAAAACCACAGTGAAATTCTCCAAGAAACCCAGAAAGTTTATGGTTATCATTTACCATATTAAGAAATAACTCCAGATTATAGAAAAATGATATAAAAATATTAAAGAGAATTAAACAGCCATCCTCATGAAAAATAAGCGTATAATCATAATCAGCTAAGCATATCTTGAAGTAAAACCTGAGTAGGTATAGGAGAGCGAGCGGTTTAATGTCCTCCTCTAATCTTCTGCTGTCGGGGCCATTTATCACTGCTTTCCATCTTTAGAGAAGTCATGCGTTTTGTGCAGGTGGGATTTACTGGGCATTAACAGAGGGCCAGGCAGGAATCCCGTCCCTGTTGTGAACCAGCAAAAAAGGCTCTTCAGTTGTCGGGAGGTAGAAACTGGTTTCAGTCCTGTAGTGTAGGGCAGTTGCAAGGCAGTTTTTGAAACTGCTCCTTGCTTTGACCCGCAGAGCTTTAGAGACCACAGGGCTGCATCGTGTAGTGCCAGTCACCAGAGCGCCAGGTAGCCCGGGACCCCAAAATACATCCCCGAAGGACCAAGGTTTTTAATAACAAGAGCAAGCCTGACAGCAACAGAAGGATGAAAATATCACAACAGAGAAAAATGGAAGAGAGCTGCAGCTATGGCACAAAGTTGTCAAGCGCATCACTGATCAGAGAGCACTGTCAAACTGCACTGGACATGCACCTGCAGAGCAACCCAAGCCGTTCATCAACTGGAAAATGCAATAGCATCTGTGGGTTTTTTTTAGCTCAGCCTGTTTTCTTGTATTCTAGCCCACTACTTAATATTTTTATACAATGGATTAAGTATCTAGGGTGATATTTCAACAATACAATGAAAACAGTAAAAAGTGCTGGAAAAAAATCTTCTGATTTGGCATCTCAGCTGCTCTTTGTAGTGTTGGTATTTTTCTACCCAATACCATTTTGTCTCCTGAATTAAGAGATCAATCATAATTTTGTCCACAGATGGAGAACTTTTGCTATTTTGTCTACATGCAAACTTGTAATTTATTTTTTTTGTGGGCAAAATGAGTTTGGGTTCTTTCCCTTTTCTTTTGGCGTTCTTTCCTGATGACAGCATGATTTGCACAAAATTACATTCTGTTGATAAAAATGTGCTGAAATGTCTTTCAGTTTCATTGACTGAATGATTAGCAGTAAGAGGTTTGACAAAATGCACGTTGTCGACAGAAAGAAATAGGGTGAGTTGAAGGAAGAATACACTTCAGACATATGGAGCGAGCAGTTACCTCCTCACTTGGCTTGTTAAAAACACTGCTCAGAGACTATTAGAAAGGATTTTGTGGGATTCAGAGAAGACAATAGTTATTTTAGAAAATCTCATTTGCACAGATACATCTGGCAGTGGGGAAAGACATAAAGAAAGTTAATGGGTGCAGAATTTGGCCAGAGATCATTGCAAGTGCTGTTATACTTCTTTAGATGCCTTTCTATCCAAATAAATTTCCTCCATTAAGTTTACAGATTTCCTCATTCAGCTTTTAAGGGAATACTTGCACTGGAAATGAATGAGACAGGGAAAAGAAGTATGTTAAAATTTATGAAAACATCTGTTGGAAGTTCTGAGAAAGATGCTTTTGTTTTAATCATCTAAACAAGATTGATGGATTTTATCAGAGCTAAGTACCGAAGAGTCCCAAATGGGCTTTTTATCCCAAAGGCAAAACACTTAAGCATATGCCTAATTTTAAGAATGTGAATAATGGCCCCATTGACTCCAGTGGAAAACTCAAGTGCTACAAGCTGAGTATCTTGGATTCTAAGACACTTTGGATTAGTATTAAAATCATGACCAAACTTGTATCAAAATATAATCCTGATTGTAACATTACGAATTATTATAGCTGGGATCAAGTGTTTTTGGTAAAATAAATCGTATTAAGCATATGCAGCTTGTTTTGATAATAAAATACTTTAGGACAGAAAGATGGGTAATGATAAAACAAGAGAAGTATTCATTTATTCAAGGAGAATCACTTGATAAACCTTAGGTGCAGTAACATAGAGAGGATCACCCTGTTGGATATAGCTCAATTTTATCCAGACTTGTTTGATACACAATGTATTTACTGCTTTAAGTCAATTCTGAGAAAAACTTCAGCACATTTTTTTTGTTATCTGTTTTCTCACAAGCAACATCCTTTTGTTGAGCACCAAGTCTGGCTAAGCTGGGGAATATATTGAAGAAGGACTAGACTCATAACCTTAGAGTATCTTCATGGTAGCTATCATCTCTTCTCTTCTGATGAAGAGCCCAATCTTCATGATTTTTCCAGGCAGGCGTTAGCCAGGTGACCAAATGCTGTCATGCTTGACTCATTCCACGCTTGCACCTGGTGGCTATTGATTCCTATTTTTGGAAAGCCTTAATATATTTTGCACATGCCCCTTTTGAGTGGAAATGCTGTTTAATCACATTTAACAGTGTAGGATTCGCAGCTGCAAAAGAAAATGTTTTACGGAAATTTTGGAATTGCTTTTTTTCTTGGCCATGAAAAATTTTTCTATTTTGTTTGAAAAAAATCGTAATTCTTTTAGGTCTTAAGCAATAATTGTCGTCCATCTAACCAAGAGCTGGAATTGCAGACTTGTCCTTAGACTTATAATGGGATAGTGTTCCAAGAAGTCATGCACATCTTGCTGCTTAGAATTTTGTGTCCTTAGAGCTGGCACTACCTATTGGGCAATTGTGGATGCCTGTCTCAGGAAAACAGCAGTCCGGGTAGATTGCTGTCCATGAACTCATGAGGAAGCCAGCTGGACAGAGGATGTAATGCAGGTATAATAGTAAAATACGTTTTCTAGGGGGAAATTTACATGGCATAAAATGATATACAAAAAAGGTTGGATTTTCTGAAGCTGTGCAAAAAGATGGGAGTAATAGAACTGAAGTGAAACAGAGAACTCAGGTCATATTACTTCAAAAAATATAAGCTATATGCTGCCAAAAGCAGTCTATCAATGCAAACTTTACACTTGAATTTAAAACACAGTCAGATAGCTTTTGCTGGAGGAGGGGGAATGCTGGGGTGCAGTAACCATGCACAGAGCTGGGGCTCTGAACCATAGAAGAGGACAGAGCTTGTCAGAGAATATTCTTATTCTGTTTCTATTATCTGAGAGTGGAGCAGATGACAAATCTGTTAGCTCAAAGTGTTGACACAATATACTTTTATCACTTTTTGTCAACAGAACATAATTGTGTTCAGATTACCCCGTCACAGGGGAATAGCCCTAAGATCATGCTGTCCATAAAAATAAATGTCATGTTCTATTTCTGGGAAAGCAAAAGGGAAATAGGAAAAGCAATGTAAGAAAAGAAAAACCTTGAACAAATTCTGTTCTTTGGACACATTTTTAATTATACAGATACTGCAATAGAACAATTGTTCACCTACATCCTACTCCCTCAGACCCTCTCTTAGATGCCAGGCTCCTGTGTTTTTAATGTTTCCCTCCCCATCCCTCCTGTCCCACTAAATTCAAACACATTAGTGCTCACTTCTTCTGGCAATCTTCTGTAATTGCTGCCAATACGAATCATGAGCAGGAATTACAGAAACCCATCAAGGAAATAGAGCGATGACCCGCAGGGCTTGGATGTGGTCAGGGAGTGGAGCAAAGAGCCTGATGGCACGGATGAGATGGCAAGGACGTCTCCCCTTTGAGTTATCTCCATGACTACCTTGGTTGTTGGACTTCAGGGGCCACTTTGCCAAAAACCTGAAGTACAACCCCTTTGGGGAGATAATAATTGTGAGGTTGTCAGCTTCTCTCTGCCAAGCTGGGTACCTCCTGCCTGTGGGAGGGAAAGCACTGAATTTCACCTTGCTCTGTTCCGGCAGAAAATCATTCCACCTCAGACATCCATTTCCTAGACAAAATGCAAACTCAGCTGCAGAAATGTGTTGCGTTTTTCAAGATTAAGCAAAGTGAGAACAAGTATTTTTAATAAAGCAGATGGAAATAATCAGTTGGCTTCGTTCTAATGGAAAAAAAATTCTGCCCATCCATCATCTTTTCCTGTAACAGTCTGGAGACAGCTGGGAATGGAAATCTGAGGGCTGAAGGGGTTTTGGGCAGGTAGCAGTGTCTGTGCACAGCAGACAAAGGGGATTAGTCAGTACGAGGAGGAACCAGCATCACTGTGTTCCTTCATGGTCCAACACAGGTGCAGTCCCTTCTGATTTCCTGTAGCAATTACAGTATGAATCATGGCAATGCGTTCAAATTTAAAAATAGAAAAATATTCTAGGAGGGAAAAAACAAACAGAAAAAACAAGTCCCCTCTCAGAATTCAAACTTCACCTCCCTTGGCCCAAATTTTCTGTTCTTCTAAGATCATGGCACATCTCACACTTTTCCATTAGTTTTTTACATGCTGCTTTACCAACTGTGAGACCCAGAGGGTGTAGGGGTTGTAGAACCCTTCAAAAAGCAATAATTAACCTCCACTGAGAGTAACACGCTGCCACATTTCACTCAGCGTTGCATCAATAGCCCGATGGAGTCAAGAGAAGTGACTGAGAAGGAAACAAGAACTAGCTTGCGACGTTTAATGATGAAAACTGAGATATTTAAAATCTCCAGTGCCCATTTGCTATGCAGTCTGCTCAGATGCATTCAGCGTGATTGCAGCACTCAGAAGGAAGAGTTTCATCTTCTGTTCTTTTGGTGCCACTTTTATAGCAATTTAGAAAGAGATCACATAGAGATGGAAATACTGATTTGTTAACACATACAGCCTTCATGTATTTTGTTTCTGCAAAGCTTTGAACTTCTGGAAGCTGTCATACTGAGGAAATGCCTGTCCCAGAGGTAGATATGATTATATTGCTCTTTATTATTTACTGAGTGACAATATGTAAGCTTTGTGCATGACATGGAGGGTCTCCAGCTACATCTTAAGTTAGACGCAGAGGAGGTGCTCATTAAAGCTTTGGGAGAAAGCAGCTGCCATCCTGCTCTAATTGCTGCCAGCTTTGGAAAAGAGGAGTTGAGACCATACCTAAGCCCAGCAGGGTTTCCTTTTTTGGCTTGAGTTTTCACTCCTCAGTGAAACTCATTTCGGCTGAGATCCAGGTGAGGGCCTACCCTGGCAACTTTCCACAGGTTAATTGTGAGCAGGTACCCAAATAGACCGTCTTCTCTACATTATCCAGCCTAACTCTCCTCCCCGACTCTGCCTGTGTCTCTTTTACAGTAGCATCACACAGTGGTGGAACCCGGTCTTCTGTGCCATTTTTCAACTGACTCACATGAACTGAAGCTGCTTAGTAAGTGAACTATTTTTTGCTTGCACAATGGGAAAAAGGTGGAAAGAGTAGAAAAAGCATGCAAAAGCCCCAAAACACAAATAATGCGCAAATCCTAGAGATGAGGAACAGTTAGCATCATTCTAAATGGTTTGCAGGAGGCACGCAGCTAAAACAGGGAGGATAGCAGGCTGCAATCCACTCCTTCCAGAGCGTTGCTCTAGCTGACTGGGCCTCTTATCCTATCCTTGTATCTCAGAATGCTCCCATTCAGAGGGATACCCAACCCTGGAGCTTCACTCTGTGTGCATTTTTTGGGTTTTTTTCTACATTTTCCATCAGCTACAAATCAAATGATCTAATTTCCCCTTGACTTCTGTGCTGAGATATTTATATGAAAGGATGGGAAAATGGCCAAACGCATAGATAAATACCCAGAGGAATGCCTCCAGTGGTGAGGATTCAGTGAGCAAGGGGCTGGGGATTAGGCAGATGTTTCAAAAAGAGAAGGGGATAAGGTGTCATCTGGTCTCAGAGAGGCAGAGGGCTTCTCAGGTGGAGCAGGCAGAAGGGAGGCACTGAAACGTGTTTTCATCTTTGCTTCTGGAAAGTCTAAATGAGATCACAGTGGAGTAGCAGCAACAGATGTTCACTCCAACCACTGTGTCAACACCTAAAAAATGAGTATGACAGGTAGGTAATCACCCTCTGAAGTATCATAGTTGACAAAGTGGCCCTGGAGCAGGTGGGTAACTTCAGATAATCGTTTTTGCTCTGTGACAGTTGAGAAGTGTCCTAGATCTCAGGAGCTGCATTCAGGACTGGCTGCCATCTGATCCTGATGAATTATAGCTGAGACTTAGATGTAGCCCTCAAACTGACACAGAACTGAAATGCTACACAGATCATGGCAGCTCAATGGAGAGACATGAAAGGCATATAAAGTTTCAAGAGTGCAACTACATAACTGGTATACAGTGAAAAAAAGAAAACCCAAAGTATTTCCCATCTCTTACTTTCCTACTTAAATTTAACTTCACTTTTAACTCATGAAACAAACATCCTCGACTTTCCATTAAGTTTAGTTGACCAGAAATTTTTGAAAAGAACTTTTGCTCAAAGTAGCTGAATGCAAATGCATTATTTTTGCATAATCACTAGTGTCAAGGACTAAAGAACAAAACTTTTGTAAAAATTAGAGGCTTTAAAAATAAGACATCAGAATCCTTCTCCAATTTCACAGTCACCAAAAAAGAAAGATAAGTTGTGCCTACTTGGAATGAAGCACAACTTTACAAAGGCTCCAGTATAAAAAATACGAAAGCAAATGGGGAGAGAGAATAAACCAATAAACGATTCTGCTTGACACCTTGGCTAGCAATACGAATGTCAACACAGCCACAGTTCAGTGAGACACTTACGTATGCGCTTGTATTTAAGCATGTGTTTAAGTCTGTTCGGCTTCAGCTTCCTGCCAAGGACATACCTCACTCGTGGGATATATGTGATTTAAGAATATGTTAAGTGTTTCAGTGATTTGGTACCAGACCAGTAAATGTGCTTCACAAGTAGCTGACTAAGTATGTGCCGTTATTTCCCTGATAAAACGCATTCACAGCTGTAGCATTTGGTTGCTGTGCTATCAGCCCTGCTGATCTTCAAATGTTGCATCGACTGAAGTGCACTGAGTGATAGATAGAAGGAGTCTCTGATAATCTGTCTCTGTCTTTTTCTAACTAGACTTGCTTTGTGAGCCCTAGCTAGCTTGCTTTGATGTCTAAGAAGAAAAAGGGGCAATCTGCACTGCCACTTTGTGAATTATGGACTGGAACAAAGAGTCCTGACATGATGGGTTCCAGTATTGGCCAAACATGCTGTGAGAGGGCAGAGGGAAACGTGAGTTAGATACGTCAAGGAAACATGAATATATTCAGGTGCGGTCTGGCATGTTAGTAATGAACTTTCCAATGAAGATGCTCAAGATCACCTTGGGTTTTCCACGGTGATAACTGTGGTGTGCTGGAAGGAATAGTAAGATCTGCCTTTGAGAAAAAAAAAAAGTGATATTTTGGAGCTGTTCCTGAGAATTCAAGGAAAACTTTGGAAAAGTATGGAACTCCCTGGAATCTTACAGTTCTACAAATGACATTGCTTTCTTTTTTTTTGTGAAAGTCATGCCAAGCTGTGTTTTTTACATCTTTTTTCCTCTCTATGTATGTGGCCTCGACATTAAGTATGCAAAGGGCCTTGCTGGGCAGCTGTAGGTGGCCCTGCTGCTTGTTAAATGTGACAGTTGAACGTGTGGATGCACAGTAAATGAGTGCAGTTCATCGTAGCCTTTAGAAATCTAATTGGCTACGAAGCTTTTGAAGGGTCAAATACATCAGTATCTAGCCCCACTCTACTCTTTGAACAGCAAGGGTTTAGGAGCAGGTCTGATCAGCATGGCTCTTCACTGTCTTCCACTTCTGATATATAAGAATGACCTTCTGCTGCAACGTGTGTGTGAAATGTATGGAGAAAGACACAATCTCTGTAAATAGCTGGCAGACAGAGTTAAAGACTGTACTAGAAACAAAGTGCATCGTGTTTTTTAAAGTAAATAATTAAGGCTAGCTTTATGGGTCTGCAATTTAGTTAGAACTCGAATCAGATGAAAAGCATCAGATTTTATTTTCAAGCTTTCTTTCAGCTCAAATACAAGCCATAGACAAACTTTAATACAAGTGCATTTGTATCCAGGCTTATTCAGTCTGTAGGTGGTTGAAAATCCATCAGGATCATTTTTGCAGGATTTATTTTTCACAGTTGCAGACTGTCTTGCTGAATGATGTGTTACCAATCAATCCTGTAGTTTCAGAAATTTCACACTAGGTGAAATTATTTACCTATGTGTTTTCTGAAAAGATGGCAGAAGGTCTGAATTGGTTCCAGGAATCTTAGTTATTGTCATTGTTTCAATTTTGAAAAGAATTTCTTGTGGCCTGGCTGTAACTGGATGAGCTGTGGTCTTAAACTTTCCCTGGAACTGAGATAGATGCTTATTTATTATTTAAATATGAGTTAAGAACGGGAAACTCTTAAAATTCCCCAAAGCCTTCCTCTAAAAATAAAGATCCATTAGTTCTTGATAAATAATTCTTAATTGTTCCCCCAAGTGAAATGAGACTCTTAATTTCTAACTCCCTGAGTTTCTTTCTTGGCTTTCTTTGACTGTGGGTGCAGCGTATTTGTCTTGTTCTGCCAGTGACATTCAAGTGTTAAAAGCCATGCGGAAGGCAATGTTGATTCCTGATGTCATTCGCATAGTAGCCTGGAATGACCCATCCACTCATGGTGACTTCTGTTTGTTTTGGCCACTGCCTGGAGCTCCATTTTCCTCCCTCTGTCTGGAAGATGTCTTTCATATCCTCTCTGTTTATGATCATACTCGCCTCTGATGTTTTCTCTTTAGCATTGTTACCCATCTTCTGGATCAGACATGAACCGAAGGTCCTGAATGCTCTTAGTCATTGAAGATCTGATGGCTCTTTTCATGAAAGGAGATGACTAACCTCCACGTCCTGGCCACAGGCCAACTTAGCTAACTACTCTCTGCCTACCAGAAATTCCTCCTGCCATTTCAATGGTCATGTTGTTTTTCATTTTCTGTCCCAAACAGCTATTGAATAGACGCCGTTTTTCACTCCGTGCTACAGTTCAGTAGCAAATGACACTTTAAGCTGGTAGCACTTCTTTCTGCTTGTAAACGCTTTGGGTCTTGGGGGCATTCTAAGGTGCTATTTTCAGGAGAAGTGTCCACACAGCAACAGTCCCTAGCTGCTCCACACCTTGCAGTGGAAAGATCGTGTGTCAGTCACTCATCTCTCCTTGCGAGCTGTTATTATCTCTAGCTATTCTTATCCCTCTAACATTCTACTGAATTATTCCGGTATTTATTAATTTTTCTCATCTTGCTTTTCTTGATTCCTTTAGAAAGAAGAGCTGGGGAAGATGCTTAGCTACTGTGAGTCTGCCTATGGACTGAACGGAGTTATGTGCATTTCCACCTTCTGAGAAACCCATCCAAGGACTTTTTCTGTATACAGGGGAAATACTTTAAATGAGCACTGTTAATTCTAGTTGTCTTCTGGTTGGTTTTAGTTTAAGATTAACTAAACACTTCAGTGAATTTTCCTCAGAGTGAGTTCCAAAAGGAACCAGGGGACAGGAGACTATGGTGAGACTTGGCAGGTAAGAAGGCTGCCCTTGTGAAGCTTGCTCACTCCAATAACAGAATTTGAGAACTAAGTATGAAAATCAAAGTAATGAAAAAAAATTGCCACAGTTTCACTTTTTCTTTAAAACTTGAATTCAAGATCACAAATGGGTCCTCTCTGGTTTATAGACCTACAAAGAGACCCTAGGCACTGTTTTGAGTATATTTGGACTAATTGATGGCTTAGTAGTGAAAAAATATGTGAAATCTGTGGTTCTGCACAGTTCCGGTGTGAAAGGCAATTAAACTTGTTAAAAGTGCTCACATACCTAAGAAGCAAGTGATGAGAGCCCCTCTTTGGGAGGATTTTTTGGACAAGTCATGTCACATCTCCGTGTATCAGTTTTTCCATCAGTAATGACTGATGGAAAGTAATCAGGATGGAAAGACTTATCTGCCCTACCTGCCTGCTTTATTGGCAAAATAGTTTGAAAATCCATGAGGATGGTGTAATAAGTGATAAAATTGCTTCATTAAAAGCCATTCAAAGTTTCTGTCTTTGGAGGGGTAGGAAATCTTACCTCTTCTACAGTGAAGAGTCAATAGCTGACCTATTAGGCTGCCTCCTACATATAGCAATACATCAACACCAGGATCGGTTTCCTGAAGGTCACTGGCTGTTTTACATCCTGCCATCCTCTTTGAATTCAGATAGCATGAATTTGGCTTTTCTCTTCCTCACCTGCATTTTCCCTTCTTTCTCTTCTGATAAACACAGGCAGTACAGCTATAAGATTTTAAGACCTTTCTCAGATGGAAAAGGTCATTCGTCTTTCACTACTCAACACTTCCTTCATGAGTTCACTTAAGCGTTGCCAGACATCAGAAGAACAGAACTCAGCTGTAGGGTTATCTATGTCTTATTCCCCTTTTGTGTAGGTGGTAAAACTGATCTAGAACAAAACTGTTTGGTTCCCATAGCAATTTACTATGTGTAGCGACCATAATACCGTACTCTTCCCACTCCTTATCTACACCTGTTATTTCTTCCTTTGCCAGCCAGCTAAGAGCTATGATGCCAGCATTAGTTTGAATGGCATTAAGCAGGCTGCTGTCTAAGTTTCGTGCAGTTTCTCACTGTTTTGGTAAGGACAGGATGTACTTTCAATCTACGTTGTAAAAAGCAAAACACTTTATTAGCCACTTCCAGTCGGAGTCTCAAGGACAGTTAATTAAAGGAGTGGAATGAGGAGATGTTACTGTGCATCTACTAATCTTGGTACGTTATTTATCTGGAATCCGTCATTAAAATTAGTCATGTGCATTATCTTGCTGTGTGTGGTCTGGTTTGAAATGGTGTGTTTGTTTCCATTCAGCTCCGCTGGATACAGTTAAGATATACATTCGATGTGCTATGCAGTTAGATCATATTTTGAAAGTTTATTATGCTTTCTATCTCTCTGTATCTGCAGGCTCAGCATCAAGGGACCATTAAAAGCTTTCAGCTGAACTTTGCAGCATGTCTGAGATGAGACAAGTGCCAAAGTCATCCTTTCCCCTAAGTTAAGCACAGCTGCTGAAATGTCCACTGGTGTGATGCTGGCTACTGGGATGTCACCTCCCAGCCTTTTGCTACATTTCAGCATGCTGGGTGCTGCTGGTGCATCCTATATTCCAGAATGAGCTATAGCAGTAAGGATAAAATGGATATCTCTTGATCAGGGATGCACCCCCTCTGACTTTTCTCATAATAAGAGAGAGGCATTATCACATTCCATTTAACAGGTGTTTGGAAGAAGGGGAGATCTCATAATAATTTAATACCTTCTACAGTAACATCCTTAGCTTTTGCTTGTTATGAAGCTGAAGCCATTTTCTATCTTGTTTTCCATTAAAAGCTAAAGATGAACTTCAGGAGACACCACCAGCAATTTATTTTCTAGATTTTGCTTTCTGCGTGCAAAGAAATGCCAAGGCTACCTCACAGGGTTTCATTTAAAAACAAGAGTTCAAAGGAAAAATACCATGGCTTTAGACCACTGTCTCTGTTAGTTTATTAAAATATTAATCTTGTAGGTGTGTTAGATTGATTTGCCTTCCTTGCTGTTTAAAAATAGCTGTGAGAATAATGAGTTTCATCAAAAATCATTAACTGGGATGTTACTTTCATTTTTTAACCACAGAACAATGTGTCACTGCCAGATTAAACAAGACAGAAAGCATTTTGAGTGCACACAAACAGCCAGCAGATTGTATATATACCTTAACCATGGAAAATCCTGGAAGATATTAGCTGTGTTCGACTGTAGATTGGTCAGAATCCCCAAGAAAGGTCAGATTGTTCGAAGTGGCTGGTGTTTGTACCAGGTGACATGAAAAAGCTCAGTTATTTATAGTGGTTCGTCTGAGTCTCCACAATGCTAGGGGGCTGAATGAGATTGAAGAGTTGAAAGGACGTTTCAGTCTAACAACTGCAAATAGCTGCAGCAGCACACTTCTAAATTATGGCATTACCAAGCAAGCGAGTTGTCCAGCTTAAGCACAGATTTTAATCCTTGTAGGGGTAACGAGATCCCACAGGAATCTTTTATCTTGGAGGGGGTGCATTTTATTTTGGTAATGCTTAACTCCCTCTGCAGTGCAATCCAAACTTTAGGGCTTCCATTCTAAGTTTTCCTTATGAATTGTCTCGTCTTTATCGGGCTATGCCAGCTAGTCACTATGATGGAGTTGTTTTTATTAGCTACAGGACTTGGACAGAGAAAGCAGAAGTTGGGGTCATATAAGGAGAGTGGGGAGACTGGGAAGAAATATGAATCCAAATTTATCAGGGTGAATAGACAATTTCACTGAATATTTGGTAGGGGAATGACCCAAAAGAGATCAAGAGGGAGAAAAAGAAGACATTTCTGATGAAAAGAAAAACATTGATAACGCTTATGGGAAAATATAATAACAGTGATCATGGCCAATAGGAGCAAAAGCTCTTCTAAACTGGTGTAAACCTCCAGGAGTTCTGCCCCAAAGAAAGCTAACCACAGCTTCCAGTTTTATTTGGCTAGTCAGGTCAATGGAGAAAAGGTGTTTTCTGCTCACAGGCAGGTCCCAAATCAACAGGGAATGAAAGAAATGGAAGGTTGGCCCAAGCAGCCAAACAGAAGAAAAGAGGCCCTTTTAATCAGCTTAGTCTTCTGGGAAAATTCCCATTTTGCACCAGAAGCAGTGAGGCACAGAACAGCTGAGCTGTTGTTTCTTTAAATCAGTGCTGTGTTTTGATGTGGGATGCCCTTTGGAGCACAGCTGATCATGCCAAATATGAACAGGGTGTTATCTTTGAACAGCTCATGAGCCTTCCTGAACAGATAGCCTGGAAACAGCCCCAATGACTGGCCCTAATCCTAACGCCTTCCCTTGCCCAGATAAACTCCCTACAGCTAGAGGGACGGAGGAAATTACTGATACTCACTCATCTATTTATATTTAGACAAAAGATTAAACAACTTGGAACTGTAATGATATGTCCATGGCATGGCTCCTGCAAGCATGTAAGCACTTGCAAAACTTCTCTGCATAAGCTTAACTGGAAATAGTCTTGAGATTGTGGAAATTTTCCAACCGAATACATTTGTTCAATTAAGGAAAGCTATGACCAAACCAAATTTTTGTTTTGTTTTGGTTTTTTTTCAGGGAGAAATTACTGAAAATCATCATTTTGATGAAAACAAAATATTGTGTATTCACTTAGAAATTCATATTGAGGTTGTGTTTTCATAGAACTCTAAACAATTCCGTGGAAGAGAAGATTTGTAACATTGTGAAGATTGCAGGCATGTTGAAACAGATCTTTGCAATAGGATGTTTGGATGCTATCAGAGCAAAATCACTCAGGACTTCCATTTCATAGGAAATTTCAACTTTTCCTGTTTTCTTTTTCCTGTTAAGGTATGGAAAAGAAAATAATCAGAAGATTGTAATATCCATGGCTTCAAAGGGGAATTCCAGGTTTTAAGAATCTTTGTTAAACATCCCTCAACCTTTGATTGGCACTGGGCCACTGCCAAGATTGACACCTAATAATGTTTATGGAATTACTATGTTATTTCATATTCCCACCTTCTTTCTTTCAGTAGATGCTTGCAAATAACACCCATTTTGTCGTGCGACGAGAAAAACACACGAGAAGCAGCTCGTCTTCTCGTGCTGTGCCCTTCCACATGACATGGTGTGGCACAAGCAACCTTCAGCTTGTCACTTGGAAATGTTTTGCTTTTCACCCCCGTGTTATATTTGTCAAGCCAGCTAGACAGAGTGGTGACTTGTGGTTTGATTGTGCTTACGTTGGTTTTGAGGCATAGCTCCAAGAGGCAATTTCTGACCATTACTGATTGCTCCAAGAAGAGTTTTTGAAGAATTTAAGTGTAAGAGAAGACATTAGAGTTTGATTTTCAGGTAACACTTCACTCTGTCTTACGAGAATCTTACACAGACAGGACTCTCCTTACAGTACTTTGCATTGGTAAGATCACTGTTTTGGTCTTAGTGTTGTTCCAAGACTCAATTTTCCTACTCCTTCCCTTTGAGGCCAAACCTTAGACCAATAGCCTGTGCCTGGAATACTCAATACACGAAAATAAAGAGTGTATTGGGACACTTTCTCTACCAGACCTGTCTCTGCAGTACAACTGAGGAGTTTCTTCAGGAGAGTCTAAAAGGGTGGGGTGAATCGCTGCAGGAACACACTCTCATCACAGATGCCCTCAGTTTCTTCTTCTGGACTTTTCAAATATATATACAAAATCACGCTGAACCAGCAATTTAGAAATCCAATCTAATGATTCAAGTTTGCCCCTGGCTTCACAAAACACAAGGCCACAGCAGAGCTTTCTTTCCTGGGAAGAGATGAGGGAAGAGACTGGTGACAGATGTTAATTACGCATCCCTGGAAAGGGCTCAGACATGGTGGGGAGCCTCCTAGTATACGTTACTTTCCTTGGAACTTACTTATGAGTCCTACAATTAGTTTGGAACCTGGCTATGAAGTGTAAGAGAGGTGGCATTAAGGAGTGCCTGTTTTCTTAGCCTAGTTTTTTCCCCTCCTTGCTTTCTGCAGTATATACATTAAGTTAATTGTAGCAATACATCTGTCCTCAGAGTTTATCAGATTTGAGGAGATAAGCTATTGCCATCAAAGCCTATTTTGAGCTATGAGCTTCTAAGTAAATCCATGTTACATGAATTAAGATTGCCTTCAGATTGCCTCTATAAAATTTCAGCTGCCCATATCTGGAAAGAGTTTGTGATCAAAGCTCTTTGTAAGAGACAGCTTTAGAAATTTTCTCATGCGGCTTACAAACTGTGTGTCCGTTCCATCTCAAATGAGCTTTAATTACCAGGGCCTTAATGGCAGTGATTTTATGATGTTTCAGAAGTGAAATGGTTTATACTCTGGTGATAAGAACTGCATAGGAGCCAATAAAAAAACCAAAGTAGAATTCCACAGCAGGGAATGGATATGTTTGCAGATTTTTATGGATAACTCTTAGCTTTTTTCCACCAACAGTGAAAAGAGAAAATGTATTAATGGGCAATTACATCTTCTTTATTTTTAGTAGTTTTACCTGTCACTCCTACCATTCATTTTGCCATTTTTATATACAAATTCAACCACAATTCTCTCCATTTGAATATGAAAAATGCCAAACACACTTCCACCTACCACAAAATCTACCTTTTTTAGAGACCACCTATAGAGAAACCTTTCCTTGACTGCAGAGGAGAGCTGTTACCACAACATAAGCCCTACCACAAGATCTGCACAGTTCAGTGTGATTGACATTCTCCGCTGACACAATGGCCACAATAGGGATAAATATGGAAGGGTGGTCTTGCATGTCAGAGCTGGAGTAAACATGTGGTAGCTTTGGGTTGGGCAAAGACTGCCAGGATGTACAGGAATAGCTTCAATTATCCAGTGCTGCTCAGCCCTGGACCTCTAGAAGAATAAATATTTACTGCTTTAAATGAAATTTATATGTCACATGACAATTTACATTCTGTCTTGGATAGGTTAAGGAGGATGAAAATTGTGTAGCTGTCAAGCAGGTCCTGAACTAGAAGCTTTCCTCCATGTAGAAAGGTGCTATTTTGAAGTTCCACCACCTGCAGAAATTTTGCTCTCAGTTAGACTCAGTCTTATCTGAAAAGCTCAGATCTATCTAAGGGGCAACACTGTTGTCAGCACTGGAGTCCAGGGCAGAGCCTAATAATTGATTTCTCTGGAGCCCTAAGTCCTGTCTTTACCTTTGCTACCAGTCTGTGGTATGAAAACAGGGAAATTGTTGGTCCTCTGTGATAGCAGCTATATTACATCTGAAATGCAGACCAAGCCTGTGCTCAAGACCACACTTGGCCAGGAAATTTGTATGAGTCTAAAACAAAGGAAAGAAGATAAGTTTGACTCTTCTGGATGGAAACTTCCAGTGCTTGCATGGTGAAATGACCTTGGGAGCTACTACAAAGCCTGTAACCATATAATAACTTTTTACAGTTTAGTTTTAATTTGCTTGGAGGAGTGGACCTAGGAGTGACCTAGTAGTAGCCTGGAGAAGCCTTTGCCATGTGAATGTTGCTTTGATTTACTTCTGCACTTGACAGGATGCAGACAGTCCAAGCAGAATGTCTTGTCATCGTTGTTTCCCACTCCAGATGAACGCTGGGTGTTTCTCATTTGCATCCAGGTCACTCAAACAGCAATATAATGTTGGACATCTCATAACACTGTAAATCAGGCCACAAAAGCTCTCACTTGGAACAGTTAATATCATTGCCTAAGTGATACCACAGACAGGACTTCATTTGCTTTGAACTATATTAAAATGAGAGACAAAAACGATGGTTTTGACAGCAGTTTAATTTTAAATAGATGGCATATTAAATAGTGTTTATTAGGGCAGTGGGTTAATTATGCAACCTCTTCTCATTGCTTCTTGTTTATAAGAATGGATTGAATCACCTCAGCTTGTTGATCTTCACATCTGTTAGGGTTGGCTTTCATTTTGGCAGAGCAGTTACCCCTTTGCAATATTTTGATATGCAGCACAATGTTTTTGTCTGTAAAGCCATATTATCAGTCTAACACTCTCAGAGAACTTTTGGGCTGAGTGGGTTTCTAAATCTTGGCAACGCAGACATCTTCCTATTTACCATTTTCCTAAAAATAAAAGTTGTTGTAGTGAGGATAATTAATCGTATTAAAGAAAAATACTGGGTTACTTCTACCTCGACTTCCTTAACCCTTTTGCTGGTTTAGGCACTTCTGTAATCCACAAATTGTGCTTTCGTTAAGTGGGTATTTTTTTTAACATCGAGTAACCACCCTGTGGGGAAGCTCCTAGTGACAGGCAAGCTACATCCTGATTTCTTGGTAAATGTGGTCTTGCTTATTAGTACCATAACTTACTCAATATACTAAGTCATAGGATTATAAAATTCTGTCATGCAAGACTGAAAAAAAATATGTTTTTTTAAAAACCAGCATTTGATATATATATTTCTAAAATGATCTAGGAAGTTCTTCTTGGGAGCTAGGAGCAGTAACAAAGTGGCTGTGTTCCTACACTTATGTGTGTACAAATACACATACACATATTAACATTTTTGATCCTTTTTAGTGGCTACCTTTCCTTTTTTAGGAGCACAAAGTATATTGAAAAGGCCTCTTTTTCGCTGGCTGGAGCTCAGGATATTTTTACAAACCAGCTTGTATCAGAATTTGGCCCTGAGTAGCTTTTTTTCCCCAATGATACATAATAAATCTTCCATCTGAAAGATTTTCAGACACGCTCCTACTTGACTCAGGGGTAGTATTCACTGGAAAATACCTTTGATGGCGAAGGATTTTTTTCCTGATCAGTAAAATGCAGTAGCACTAAAATAACAATAAAAAAACAGTTTGTGAGCTCATGTTGCTTTTGGGGAAATCTCATTTCAAAAAAAGTGATGAAAAAGTTCCAATAATGTTGAAACATCTGAAGTTAGCTCCATACTTGAAAAAGCCCCAGATACGTTAGTTGCTTTTGAAATCATGTCATTTGTTTTTAAAAATCAATGCTGCATCATATATTACTTTAAATTAGAAGACAGTCATAAGTGAAACATGACTTTTAATTTCTATCAAAGCACAAGTTTTCCATGTGAAAGAAAATAAATTTTACTATGAAAGGGAATGATATAATTGCTGGAATCCCCAAATATCAACGCAATGAAATTTCAATTTCCTGCTTCATTTTGTTCAGGAGCAAAATTATTAGCGGTAAAAAAGATCTGCAAAAAGTAAACAATGAGTTGATTCACCAAGCAACCTATTTATTTCTGTGAATCCTTCAGTCTTTTGTGTTCTAATGTCACTTGCTTTGTTTTATTTCAAATGCCACAGTTCATATTTTATAGAAAATTTCCTCTTCCAGATTCAAGGTCTGGTGTCTGAAATTTCAGAGAATACATTGGTCCATTTCCTTCTCTTGACCTCAACATGTTTTCCCTTCATGTTTCCATAGAAAGTGTCTATAATCAATCAGCAAGGAACTGCCCCATTGACAGATACACCCACAAGACTTTCTAAATTTTACAAGAATCAAAACGTGCATTGCAGATGTGGTCACAACCTGCGACCCTTCTTCTACCTCCTGTGCTCTCCTATGCAATTTGGACAGGAGAGAGAGGATGAAACTCCACAGCTTGTCACCTGAGAGTGAGGCATTTTTCTTTGCCCATGTTTTGAGATGAACAGGGATAAAATTAAAAAAAATAGAGAAGTCTACACATTTAATCTAGCAAAAATACTATGACCAGGGAATTCTCAGAGCTGAAGTTAGGGCTGCAAATCTACACTGCAACACGCTCTGTTCCTCTTAGCAGTGGTAGCTGGAGAAAATGTAACGTTCATAGGATGACCAGTTTTCCAGCTACACCCTCGTTTGGGTGTGCCAATAAACTCAGACTCTGTGACATGTTTTTCTGTTTACTGTTTGATCTCAGTCCTCCCAGTCTTCCCAAAACTACTTCACATGGAGAATCTCAATGGAAGAGCGTTTGACTTTTCCAGGTACTGGAGTTTTCTGCGATCCTGCTTCACTTTAAGCAGTGTCAGTGGATGCATTGAAACATTTTCTTTTTTTTGTGTGTACTTTCCCATTCTGCTTTGGCAACAGACCAGCTTAAAAATCTAGAAAGATCCTTCTTCCAGTTGTATTTTTTAGGCACACAATGCAAGCATTGTGAATTGCTTAAATGGGGTAGATTCCAATTGTTTACACTTCTTCATGTGGCATTGTTAGGCTTAAGCAATTTGTCTGCTGATAGCCCCATATTAGGAGTTCTCATTTGCAGTGTAACTGGAAGATACGATCAGAAACAGATCTGTGGTAGTCCACACATCATTGCCAACTATGTGAAGTGATAGACAGCCTCTTAAAAAGGCTACAGGGCAAGCTGAGCCAGAGATGTTTTGCTAGTCTGAGTGACACTGTTATGTATGAATGATTCACGTTTGTAGTGAAAGCAAGCACGAAAATCTGTCAGATGGCATCAGAAGAGAACGTAGACAAGGAGAAGGATGTGACAGTTCTTCCAGCCAGATTTTCTTTTTTGGACTTCGGAGTCTCTGAGATGAAGTGCATTCAACTGCTGCAAGACAGTACTAGTAATAATAATAAGAATAATAATAGCAGTAATAATAAGCCTTTAAGCCATTTCAGGTGTGTTGGTGTTTGTCATCTTCTTTGAACTCTATTTTGCTGCTTTCTCTAGAGAAGGGCATGCTGTGAACAAAGGCAACTTGATATGGCGTTCACTTTGGGAAAGCTTTCTCGGAGTTTTCCAGTTTCAGAGGGATGTCTATGAAGCTATGCATATGGTCTAATTAAAAGCTTATGAGGTTGAGGTATATAAGTAAGAACAATCTTAAAATACTTTGCAGCTACTTCATCCAGACATTTGCAGTGCTGTTTTGCTTTGGAGTAGGAATTTGGAAATGAGCTGGGGAGCTCACCAGAGGACCAGGATACAGCTTTTTTTAAAGGAGAACTTCTGTGCATTTCCGTCTGCAAATTCTCGAGTGTGAAACTCTTGAGGAGAGCATAGTGATCTTGAAGACAATTGCTTCAACAATTGGACCATGCATTTGCAAGAGCTCTTTGAGGCTGATGAAGACAACTCAATATGGGGTAAGGATTAAGGAGTCTTTCACACTTTCAACTTACCCTATAACACTGAAGCCAAAATGAAAATGTTAGAGGGCACTTGAGAGAAGCAAAAGGCAGCCTGGGATGCAGCAGTAGCAGCAAGGATAAAGACTGAACAGATTAATGGGCATTTGGTGTGCCATTATATCCCATTCCAGATTTAGATGCCAGGTTTTCCACTTCTATCTGCCACCTTGTAGACTATCTGACAACTTTTTCGCCTTACACCCTGTCAGGGCTCACCCACAGAAAAAAATGCTTCATATGCACCAATATCAGTGCCTCCTCAGCATAACTACAGAGATATGTCTTGTTTCTCTTAAAGTCCAGTCTTTCTGGCTGTGTAGGTGAGACTCAATAGGTTTCCATCAGTGGGAAGCCTTGTAGATTTCATTTTTGTCCCTAAAAAAAATCCAAGGGTTTGTTAGCAAATGTTAGAAGAACTGTATTGTAGTGTCTGGCATTTTGGCCTCTAGCACTATTAGAGAATGATATTGAGGAAATGAATCATGGTTTCGGCTGAAGGAGGCTGTTAGCCAGGCCATTGCCTCACACATCTCAGAAGCCAAAACACAGACATCTATAAGGCAGGGACCCTGGTGAAGAGCACAAATAATGGTGAGGTTGAGCAACCTGAATCCCTGACCATAACTATTGATTTTCTCCTGGAGTCTGCCAGGGAGGTCTGATGTGATGCTAGATAAACCTTTTAGAGAAAACTAACCATATGACTTCATGCATGGTGAATTCCTCCTTTCCTAAATTCCCCTGAAGGACCCAGCTCACAAAAAAACCAACAACCCAAAACCAAACACCACAGAATCACAGAATCACAGAATAACCAGGTTGGAAGAGACCAGCTGGATCGCTGAGTCTAACTATTCCTGTCAAACACTAACCCCTGCCCCTTACCACCTCGTCCACCCATGCCTTAAACCCCTCCAGGGAAGGTGAATCAACCCCCTCCCTGGGCAGCCTGTTCCAGTGTCCAATGACCCTTTCTGTGAAAAATTTTTTCCTAATGTGCAGCCTAAACCTCCCCTGGCGGAGCCTGAGGCCATTCCCTCTCATCCTGTCCCCTGTCACTTGGCAGAAGAGCCCAGCTCCCTCCTCTCCACAACCTCCTTTCAGGTATTTATAGAGAGCAATGAGGTCTCCCCTCAGCCTCCTCTTCTCCAGGCTAAACACCCCCAGCTCTCTCAGCCGCTCCTCATCAGGCCTGTTCTCCAGCCCCTTCCCCAGCTTCGTTGCTCTTCTCTGGACTCGCTCCAGAGCCTCAACATCCTTCTTGTGGTGAGGGGCCCAGAACTGAACACAGGATTCGAGGAGAGGTTTCACCAGTGCCGAGTGCAGAGGGGGAATAACCTCCCTGGACCTGCTGGTCACGCCGTTTCTGATCCAAGCCAGGATGCCATTGGCCTTCTTGGCCACCTAGGCCACTGCTGGCTCATGTTCAGTCACTGTCAACCAACACCCTCAGATCTCTCTCCTCCTGGCAGCTTTCCAGCCAGGCTTCTCCTAGTCTGTAGCTGCACAGGGTTTTTGTGCCCCAAGTGCATGGACCGGGCATTTGGCCTTGTTAAACCTCCTGCCGTTGGTCTCAGCCCAGCAGTCCAGCCTGTTCAGATCCCTTTGGAGCCTCCCGACCCTCCAGCAGATCCACATTTCCACCCAACTTGGTGTCGTCTGCAAACTTGCCAAGGGAGCACTCGATGCCTTCATCCAGGTCATTGATAAAGACATTGAACAGGGCTGGACCCAGCACTGAGCCCTGGGGAACCCCACTTGTCACTGGCCTCCAGCTGGATTTAACACCATTTCCCACCACTCTCTGGGCCCGGCCATCCAACCAGTTTTCCACCCAGGAGAGTGTGCGCCTGTCCAGGCCAGAGGTGACAGTTTCTGAAGCAGAATGTTGGGAGAAACTGAGTCAAAGGCTTTACTAAGGTCCAGGAAGATACATCCACAGCCTTTCCCTCCTCCAGCACTTTGTCATAGGAGGCGATCAGGTTAGTTTGGCAAGACCTACCTTTTGTGAACCCTTGTTGACTGGGCCTGATCACCCGGTTCTCTTGCATCTGCTTCATGATCGCACTCAAGATCACCTGCTCCATGACTTTCCCTGGCAGTAAGGTCAGATGCTTGGATTTAGAGAACAGTAGAAAAGACATGAAAACACTGTTGGAATTATAAGATTACATGTCTTTACTAACCACACATAGATTCAGTGAGCCCCAGCCACTCTTTGTGCTAATTAAAGGGAGAAAAATGGAATGTGTTTAGTTAATTTACAAAAGAGCTGTAATTCATAAAAGCATGCAAAAGAGCAAATAACAATTGCACGTGAGTCTTCAGTGGGCATTTCCTACTGTGCAAGTGTGAGATCAGCCAGCCTTAGCATTTGGTAGTGTGGATGTTATTATACAAAATGTATGGATTTTGCTCTAAGCAATGTGAATACCTAAAGGTGACCTGAATCTGTTGGCACACAGAAGCCTCTCCCATCCGGTGTTGTTCCATGATGCCAGGATCTACAGCCCTCAGGCACTGCAAACCTGTGTCTGGGCTTTCACTCAGCCCAGAAGGAGCCCCTCAGACTACGGTCTTGTGAGCCATTGATATGTGAGACATTTTAAGAAAGATTTTCTCCCTTCATGGATTTATCACCTCTTCAGAACTGCTAGCCAGAGCGATGCAGAACAACTTTGGTAGAGAACAAGGAAGAGCTATCAGAAGATGGCAGTTAAGAAGGATTGGTATGATATGAAGAGGGTTTAGGAAGTCCTTTTCAGAAAATAACTGGATTTTCCCTTCCTAGACTTCCTTGTCCTACCTACACTTTTCATTCACCATAAGCCAAAATAGACCAGAATACTAGCCCTCAAATTATTGGCAATTTGTTCAGCTCTCTAGAAAAATGCCTCCAATAAACACAAACCCCACGAGTCAGTGTAGCATTAAATCAAACCTTAAAAGATGAAAAATGCATTTTTCACTGTTTTATCTGAAGCCAAAAAGGATATTGCTTTACATTTTTTTGAAATAGAAGTGCATAGCTTTACTGCTGCCTTCCAGCATCGAGAGATGTTCCCCCCGGGAACAGCTCATTAATTTGAGAGTAGGCTTGATTAGACTAGAACTGAACAAGACCGAAACATTTCATTTCATTCTTTCACGCTAATCTCTTGGCAGAACAAACCCCCTTTTGCCCATCACCCTCACTCAAAACACAAACAAAAATAAGAGCTCCCCTTCCCTAAAAATCTGTATGGACCACAAAATAGCCTGAAGGGCTCTTTTGTTATTAACATAAAATGCATTACACAAGTGAATAAGATAGCTGTTGGTAGCTCAGGTTTATGGGATACTACTAATCCTATATAATTGCCAACTTGTGGGGCGATTGGTGAAAGAAACCTTAAAGCCTTTTTATTTTATCTTAGTAATGATGAGGGTGTTACCCAAAACATATGAATGCACCTCTCCTCCTTTAGACCATCAAAGGTTCAACAATGAATTCCTTTCTTTGAGAAAGCTGGGCTTTAGTCTGCCATGAAACTCAATCCATGGCCCTCTAATTAATTTTGCTAAATAGATTAGCCAATTGGAGTTGCTGCTTCAGAGGGAAGCAACCTCCAAAACAAGTTTTTCCCCATTCTCAAGGTGAGATGTTTTGCTCACAGGACATCCTTTCAAGTGCACTGGAGGACTTTTAGACTGGATTAGTTGAGGCAAACGGATTAGTCTTTGTAGGTATTAGAACCAAGGGCCTTTAAGAAAGGAAAACAAGGTGCCTAGTTTCACCAGTTTGCCACTAAAAGCTACTTAGTGCAAACATCCGTAAAACTGTCAAGAATGACGACTTGTAAAAGCAACTGTAAGCACATCCTCAAGCTAATTGTAAGACACACGTTTAAGGAGAAATATGCAAACTGCAAACAGAGGTTGAATAGGGACCATCACGCATGTGGCTGATCTTAACGAGCATAAAGAATTTTTACCGGTGTTTTGAAGGACACTCAAAATGTCATTGCACCTGCTAATTTTTCTTCTGTGCGAGCGATTTGATTGAGGCATTAATCCCCTCACAAAAGTAACTCCAAATGACACTGCTCTGTACTGACTTTCTTAGGGTCCACACCAGAAAAGTGCTAAGCTGCATAGAATGGGATAGTCCACACATAAGTGGTAATGTACAGCGAGTCAGGATTGGGTCTGAGACACATTTCTTGCATTCACTTGTTGGCCAGATTTGAAACAGTAAAAGGTCAAGAGGAGAATGTTTGGTGAAGCTCAGAAAGTGACTGAAGAAGGTAGGAATTTAAAATACTTCTCTCTCCTAAATGGTTGCCTCTCTTCTCCCAACAAGCATCAACTTGACTTAGCATTAATGAAGGACATGTTTGAATTTCTATAGAAAAGTTCAAAAATCCTAAACCCCGTAATTTAGATGGATAGGCAATACATACCACAAATAATAAAATGCACATAGATAAAGTACTGTAGTTATTTGACCTGCTGCTCAAACATCCAAAGATTATTAATCTCTGTAGAGGGTTCAAACACCGAAGAAGAACACTTGGTATGCTAATAGGCCATTGGAATCCTACCCAGTTTTTGTATTGTGCATCTCTCCAAATAACTGCTCCTGAGATGGACATTGTCTCATGGCCGTGGTTGTAAAGGACGTGGTCACTTGCATTTGTTCCAGGAAAGACACTCTTCATAAGAGGAACATCTTCCTTTATCATTTGCAAAAGGAAGATTTGCAATTATTATTTGAACTAGAAAATTTAGGAATGATAATATTTAGGGTATGATAATATTTTACTGAAATTACAGCATCAAAGTTCAGCAATGGAAGAAAAGAAACCCCTGTGAAGAATGGCTAATCTTTGACCTTACTGAATGGATTGAGTAGGGATCAAATAACTAAAAGGATGAGAGTGAATGGTAAAGGATAGAAATACACTTATTACATATAAAAATGCTTGAGAATTATTCTGTATGAGTAAATACTCTACATACAAATTAAGAAAACAAACCTGAACGTTACATTTGGATAGTAACACATTAGTAAGTATCCTTTAAAAGTCTGTCTCTTCTGCCAGCTGGATGAGAACATACACTTCTCGGTAGGTGTAAGAGAGATCACTCAACTGGAGAGTGAGCATCCTCATAAAAAGAAACTTGCCTTTTTTTGTGGACCTCTAGGCTGCAAGAGCCCCTAGAAATCCAACAAATGTGCCTTATTTACATGCTTTGTCTAACACGCATACTGTTTGTTTGTGTAGTGTAAAGTACAGCTCCCCGCTAATGACATATCAGAATTTATGTTTATTCTGATGGCTGACATCAGTGAAAGAGGAACAGGCTTTTTGGCAACACAGTGAAAACAGACGTGAAGCTGTTTTCCAGTGTATGAAATTTGCATCTGAAGTGTTATCAGCTACGTTGCAGGTTGAGGAGAACAGAAGTGCCATGTGCCAGATGATGAGCAACATAAATACACTGCATCAAATCTGCTAATAGATCTGATCATAGATCAGGCCAGCAAGCAGGGACAAGCGATAATAAAGTAACGTAAATGAAGGTAATGAAAATAGACTGGAAGTAGATTTAGGATGAACATAATTAGAGTTAATGTTAGCACTGAAAGCAGAGATTTGGGGGTTGGTGGTGCCTGGGGCAAGTTGACGTTTATCAGCATAGCTTGACTGTCTCTCTAAGTGGGGTTTTGTACCTGGGAAGGGATTCTGACATTTTGTTCACAATTGGACCACCTGCTCACGTCTCATCAGCTAAAAAGAGCTTAAAGGCTTCTTAGTACATGGGAGGTATGGATCAGGCATGCAAAAATATTTAAGACTTGGATGCAGCACCACTTAGCCATAGCCACAGGAAGAGATGACTTTTATTAATATATTTAATCAGCATAACCAAGACATCTAAATAAAATCCAAGTTTAGCTGGAATTATGCAAAGATTTCTTTCCTATGTCTGAAGCTGAAAATACACAGAACTGCTGAGATGTACCACGCTTTCTTGAGCTCTCGTCTCTCCATGCTTCTCACCTGCTCTTAGCCCCAGTGAAATTCTGGTGATGAGCACAGACCAAGGGCCTCAGCGTGTGTTTAGTCTGATGTGTCCAGTGCCAGTTCTAACAGTGTCACAACCCCACTTTGGAGTGTAAACTTGACCATTAGCTATCTCAATATGCTGGGCTTACAAGCACATTGGCTTCACTGTCAGGTCGAAGTGTCCAACTCCCCCTCTGACTGACTACTCATGGCCTGATGTAGTAGGGAAATATTTCTGGGATGATGAGGGCACTTGCTCTCTCACAAACCCAGTGCAACAGGCTCTTTTCCGTGATGCCTACAGGACTGTTTGAGGCAGGATGGAGATTACCTGCTTTTTGGGTTCATTTCACATTTTTCTACCTCCAAAGTACTTCTTGATTCTTCTACTTAAAGATACTGGGATAATTCTGTTAATAAGAAAACAACTATTATTTTTTAAATCAATAACTGGAAAACTGGTATGGGGTAACAGGTCTAGCCCTGGCATATTTATCAAATGCACTTGAGCCAAAATGGACAGACTTGGATATTTATGTCTGTCAGGGCTTGTACAAAAACTTCCAGTTGAACCCCTTGAGTTTCTCCCCTCCTCCTTTCTCCTCCCTACACCCTTTGCCAAAGTTCAGCTCAAGCTGATGAAGAATGTGTATTTTTTGAATGGTAAATGCCTGGCAGGCCCAGGAACTATCTACAAGACAGGTGTGTGGCTCAGGCAGCTTCCAACTCCCTGCTTGGGACTAATAGTGCTTTTTTAAGAAAGCAGATTCGATCCTGTCCTGGAAGAAACATTCCTGCCCGTGGGGGACAGGTGATTCATTCAGTCAATGAGGTCAGTTCTGTTGCAGATCTGCTTAAGAGAAGCTGCCAGCTATATTGAACTTTACTCAGAGTCACATGCCATTGTGGAATTTGTGCTTTCTACCATTTTGCAAAATGGTAGAAATAATGACTTTAGACTGAGCTAGGGCCTAAAATTCAGTGTCACGAGGATGAGCCATTAATGCAGCCTGAGTGGGAGAGGTTCGTTCTTGGCATATGAAAGCAAATAAGCCTCCAAAGAAACGGATGTCCTGAAAACTGGAAGGTGAAGAGGAGAAAAAGGAAGTGAAGAAGAGTTTGAATCAATCTGCAGAGACTGTGACTGCTGTTTCCCAGTGAGAGCCTCCTCAATCTGACAGGTTTCCTATCTGGAGGGGATGCTCAGGTGCAAAGAGGAGTGAGCGGGGAGAGAGAAGACTCTAAAAGAAGAGATGAAAACATCGCTGCCAGTGGGGAAAACAGTGTGTCTCCAAGCACAGGCTATGTGTCACCACAGCAGATGCATCAGAAGGGAAGAATGTGTAAAAAGAAAAGTTATAAATCTCTGGGTCTTGACCCTCAAGGTGCTGCCAGTGGATGTCTGGGGCTGTTGGAAGTCTGCTCACATTTGCCCTCCAAAAACTTCCCAGGAAGCATTTTTGCCTCATCTGCTCACAACCTGCCAGACCCGTTGCAGGGAAGGTGGAGTTTCTAAAAAGGGCTTCTGGGAACAGGTCAGGAGAGATTAAGGATTCACTCTATAATGTCTTTATTATTATTTTTCTCTCTGCCTGGATCAAAACGGTAATTTCAGAGAGTTTAGGATGTTTTTGGGCACTTTCAGTCACTGCGGATTCAGCTGACTCATCAAGACGGATCAACGCAAAAAGTAGATTTGCTCCTCAGGAAAACAGATTACAGACACTTTTGTGTAGACAGAGAAAGGGATGTTTCATTTCCAAATAGGCAGAAGTAGAAGCCCCATCAAGCTTTTCATTTGTGTATTTTCTTTAACATACTGGCAGGCACAGAGAGAGGCATGCTGGACAAGGTTCTTAAAGCAATGGAAGCTTTGGGAAAAGCTTCAACCAGCCTAAATAATCTGTGATAGCAAAAAAACCCTTCAGAGGACTCAATTTCTAGATATTTTGATCAGAAACTGGCATTTCCCCTTGAAAATCATGGGCTTCGTTAATAGCTGTGAATTCTTTATGGATGAACAGAAGTTAAATATCAGTGGGTTTTTTCTCCATTCACACCTTATTTGGGTCATAGAAAACCCCAATTATTTGGGTTATAGAAGACTCCAACTTGTCTTCTAATAATGCTTCTTCTTGAAGCTGAAAATCTGAACTACCTGCACGTTCTGGATCTTTCTCGTAGACTAAAACATTTCTAAAACTGTAAGAAGTAAAAAAAAAATATTTAGCATTTTTAAAGTGAGCAATAATGTTCTTTAACAGAGAGATCAATGGGGTTAGAGCACCAGTCACAGAATATTTGAGACTCCTCTGATTTTGTGATCAACTTTCCCCATCATCGTGAATTATCTCTAACCCAATGGCATCACAGGGGAGATGGCTATTTTTGTTGCTTTTTGACATTTGAACTAAATGTCTTCTTTCAAGAGAGGTTAGAATATTTTGACAAATGAGGAGTGGAAATTCTGTCCGCCTTGCTAAACTGAATATTTATTGCTGGACTGCCCAAAAGCTGTGTGGGTCTGACAAAATGCCTGGGAGGAAACTGTGTGCAGCTCTGACCTTATGAGGACTACTTTAATCCCCAAGCGAGGAGGACATGGTTCTGCTTTTGAACTGAGGTCAAATAATCGAAATGAACAAAGACATAGAAGGAACATAAAAATAATGAAATAACTGAAATCACTGAAATTATATAGAAAAATATTCAGCTTTTACAAAAATGGAATTTAAGGAGAAGTTTGTCCCTGCAGCTCCACTTCAGTCAAATAATCTCTCCCCATCACTATCCTGTCTGACTTCCTGAACTGAAAGAAGACTTTGACCAAACTGTCTGATGAGTTTAAACAGTCTTGCGTAGTGAATCTACAGGTAGCAAACTGGAACTCTTTTTGCCCTTTAAAAAGACAACATTTAATGGGGCATGGTTTAGTGTATGATAGGAATGGTTGGACTCGATGATCCGGTGGGTCTCTTCCAACCTGGTTATTCTATGATTCTATGATACTATGTATAAAGTAATTTTTCTCTTTGGTGCCTTTGGAAGATCTTGCAAATGTTTCACACTCCAACATCCATTACTGACTAACCTCCTGCCTTTACACCATTAAGTAGGAAACTTTTAAGTTGTCTCGAACTGTTTCTTGCACAAGGCCAAATGTGTCAATGGGAAAACAACTGGGTCAAGAGGAGTACAGCATTTCCAGATTTACATCAAAACTGTGGGAACAAAATATGGGAGCTTCCTGGTTGAGGAAACTGGCCAGGCTAGTTTAGGTCATAGGAATCTGCACCTTCTGCTTCTTTGAAAACATAGGGCTTCCTTGTCCTTTTGACCCTGATCTTGTAGCTATGAGCTTTGCTTGCTTCATCTTTTTTCAGTAACAAGGAGCGTCAATGTCTTTGTGTATTATGTTCCCTGGCCAGATGTAGGCTGGCAGTTGAACAGTGGCTTCTGGGTTACTCTGTGCTTCTCTGTTATCTCCCGAGACCAGGGGTCAATAACTATTGATAATTTGGAATATAAATGATATGGTCAAATCCTAGCCAATTGACATTGAAATTAATGGCACCCTGGAAAATTCCTGTCTGTATTTGATGTTTCATCAAGATGTGAGTCATTGCAATTCGCATGTTTTGCAGAACCTTAAAAGAGTGGACACGGACAAGAAAAACAGGAACTGGTTTTAGGGAAGTCACTTTTACCCACATTTCCGGAGTAGACAACCACAAGACTCTGTATGACATCAATTTTGGGTGCAGGGCCTCTACAGGTGTCTAAAAACAAGCAGTTGCCTAATAAAATTAACCCTTCCAGACAAGCTTCTTGTACGCACTTTCAGATTTCCTTAAATATCCCTGAAATACTATTCCTTAATCCTTCCACATTCCTTGGGTCTGGGAATTGACACGTGCACATTATCTAGGTAATGGTGTGTGAAAGCCATTGAGAACAAAGGTTTGTGTTTTGAAGACATCTAAAAAGGTCAGAATTCACAGCACAGATTCACCTAATCAAAAACTATTGTAAATTGGTTTTACTCTGCTGTTCCTGCTGGCTAGTTCTCCACCAATGTGCAAGTTAATATCCCTGTCATTGCGGAGGCGACAGTTCCTTCTGCCCTCCATGTGGATTCCTCCAGACTCTTGCATGCTCGCAAGGCTTCATAGGGGGATGTGTCCTTTCAGGGATTATGGAACAATCCTTGGCCCCAGTGCAGTCAGCTGAAGTGATGTCCTTGATTCCTACTGGGGCAGCATGAGACCTGAGAAGATTCTGCATCATGAGTCCAGCAGGCCAGGATTCCCTTGTTTTCTTGACTATTTGTGTCTATAGGGACTTGCACTCTGTGCTGTGCAACAGTGAGGGTTGAGGAACCGCATAAAATATGAAGGGAAAGTTTCGTCTTGGCAATAAAGTGCGTTTGGTTCCTATTAAAGCATGTGTCTCATATCAATGTCTTCCTCAGAACAAACCTACAGTTGAAGGCGAGTATTATTTAGGAACTCTCTGGATGTTGACAGCTTTCCCAGCCACGTAAGAGAGGCATCGGTGCCCAATAATTTCCATAGAATAGGGCCTGGTTATGACTTTGAAATAGACTCCAACATGTGTCTGGTCTGTTCTGCTGAGATGCAGGAGAGCAGGATGTGACTTTCAGCTTTCCAACCTCCCTGGCAACCCTCTCCAGCTTTATGCTCCCTGTTTCATACCAGTGCCTATGAGGACAGCACCGTGACCCTGTGGAAAACTGGTGAATGAAACACTTGGCAAAAAAAAGGAGATTTTTGAGGTTATCAACCCCAGAATTCCTCTCCCTTCAGGCACATACACTCCGGCCCTCTCCAGCCTGCATGCACCGTGCGAGGAAACTGGTGACTTGGGGAAAAAAAAGAAAAAGAGACTGAGTCATGAGGTCATACCATTATCACATTTCTATTCCAGAGCTTTCTCTTGCTGCCTACAATTATCACTCTTTTATTCTTGTACTTGGCTTCTTAGACTTTGATCTAGTCCTTTGCTTCATATCCTTTGATGCGTTTTAGCTTACATTGTCTGTAACCTGACCCTTTGCCATCTAATTCCACCAACTTCTCACAACCCATATCAACCACTCTCTCCCCCTTTCATCTTTCTTTTGTACAAATGTATACAAAGCCGTAACAAAGAAACTACAGTGTAGTTGTAGCACTTCCAAGGTCCTTAAAAGTGCTGGATAAAGTCTCTGTGCATTTATTTTTGCCCCTCACTAGGCAATTTAAAAACATCTTTGTTTATTGCTTTTCTTCCCTTGGACAAAATAAAAATACTAAGAAAACAAAAATATTATTTTTTTTCATTTGAATTTGTTCTAAAATACTTTAAAATCTATTTTTGTTGTAAACCTATCTTCAGGTTCATCCCAATAATGCTAACACTAAAGAGACACGGTACATTTTCATCATTAAATACTGGTAGGCTTTGATCATGTTTACTTTCATTGATGAAAAGGAAGGAAAGGCCAGTACTTACATTGCAAATACCAATTACTCCAGAACTACAGTGTGTGCATGTATATTTATAAATATAAATTTAGAGAAAAGAAAATAATTCGGTTTCTGCCAAGTAGGAACTGTGGGCAAAACTATATGGCCATATTTTGCACAGAGACTTGCTGCTCTCAAAAGTGATTCAGGAATATAAAGTCTCTTTAAATCAATGGATTATAGGACTTCATCATGTCTGAATATCTGGGAATATTCTTAAATGTATCTTCAGGTACTTACGTTTCTTTGGCAGTCAGATCCTAAATTCCTTTAGAAATTGGACTTTGAGTTCAAAATCGATGAGGCAATTTTATACACTTTGCCCTGTACTTCTGGGTGGATATTTAGCAATGAGCTGGAACTGAAGGAACGGAGAAAGGTATTTTTTTTAGATGTCTCTGCATATTCAGAAAGATATTTACTTTAATATTTCTCTCTCAGAGAGATAGCAATAGACTTGTAAGGGCAGAAAGAGGTACCTAAACACAGTTTTGCACAGTGGCTGTGACTTCTAGCTCAGGAGAGCTAGTTACTTTATTTTTAGCTGCTGGGAAGTGATGAGGAAGACAGAGGGCACTGGGCTTGAGTAGTCCTGGTACCTCTCAGGCAGGTCAGAAAGGTCCCATGTATTTAGGGAAGAAGCGCTGCTTGGTACTTGAATGTTCTTTGGCCACCCAGTTGCAGGTGTGATCCTGTTGAAGGCTGATTCTCTGTAGGGTTTCAGTCAAAGAACTCTGCTTTCCCCCCCTAAACTCAATCCAGCGTGGGAACCTAGTGGAAATCATGCTTTGGGCAGATGCTTTTATCTCATCGATTTAACTAACAGTTTTCTAGCAGGACGTTGACAGGAAACAAGATCCCCTGCCTGTTTTCACTTGCCCTCCTTCCCCAGCGATACTGGGCTCTGACTGCCTTGGCAAAGCTGCAAATATAAATTATACTCTGTTGTGTTATACATCTGGTCTTTCAGTTCAGAAAGTCAGTTCAGGCTCATTCATTGAGTTTTAGTCCCTTTCTCTTCTGCAAGTTCGTTCTGTCTGCAATGTTGCGACTCTTAATAATATTTTCTAGAGATCCTTTGGGATTTTTCTAGCTGATAAATTCCTCCACCACCAGTAGTTCCTAAGGATGTCAAACAAGCAGTATTCCAGGTGCTGGTGAGGAAAAATAGCAAAAACAAGAAAAAAGAAAAGTAGAGAAAGCCTTGGCTTTCTCCTGCAGTATCCAGTTGGTTAAACACCTTTTCTTGCCATCCAATTTCAATCTCTAAAATCATATTTTCCATAACAGTGGGCCAAATGGTTCCTGGGCAGTTTGAACACCTGTGAACCTGGCGTGCTGAGCCTCTAAATAATCCAGACACTGCAGTTTGCTCTGGACCTCTCTGGTTCACATCCTTTCTGAGCTGGCGAAAACCTTTGATAGAGACAGTATTTTGCAGCTGGAAAACAGGTCACCTTCAAAGCTGTATATTTAAACACACATATGTCTCTCTGTGTATGGACATGTCCTGATGCTGAACAAATAAAGGGAATGTAAAGGTGAATTCCGGTTTTGCCCTTTATTTAGGGATCTAGTTGGACACCCAGGGCTGTAAATATGGCAGGAGGGTTTGGGTTAGAATCTTTCAAGAAAGAGGAGTCTATCAATAGATTAAGGTTTGGTTTCTGTTTGGTTGAAGTCTGGGGGTTTCACCAAGCGTGTTTGCATGTTCGCGTACGCGTGTGTGTGTACTCAAACAGAAAATATGTCCCTGAGACTAACTACAAGAATTCTGCCTCTGAATAATCAATTATTTTATTTAGAGGTTTCTGTGTACAGTGGTGAACCAGCAAGTTTATTTATACTGAAGAAGTTTCTCATCCATAATTGATGCCTAAATCAGCTCTGGATTTTCTATGGCCCACAACTCCTCTAATGTGGCTGTGTGTATGAAGCAGCTTTGACTTCAGCATGAATGGTTTGCTTACAATAAATTATGCATGTGGTAGACACAAAGGCACCATTTAGGGGACAGGGTAAACTTCTTCAGCTTCTAAGTTTTCACGAGTGAACACTTTATATCGGAGGATTCAGTGATTGAGTCCCTATCTCCCCGTGCCTTCCTTTGTAGCACTTCATTCTCTGTTTACTCAGGAGCTGCTGCTAATTCAATGGCCATGGAAGTCTATGGAAAGCCCTTTGGCTTTCAGAGTTAAGAGGGAGTTTCAGTTTCAATGTATTGTTTAATGTTATTTATTATTTACTCTGTTTCAGAGCACAACTGCCATTTCAAAAGAAACGTTATTCATGTAATGATTCACTATCAAATCCATCCATAGTAAAGTAAAACAAAATATAACCTCAGCTTTGCCTTTGGAATATGTATGAGGCTATAAATATATGGTGCGTCTATGCATAAACAGTGCAATAACTAATTTTTTTTTCTGTAAATCACCAAGAGTTTTACATTTTACTTCAAAATAGCAAGAAAATGCTAGCTCCACACATCATGGAAACCGCCAGCACTTTTTCAGATGTGCACTTTCACATGGTTACTAAAACAACTTACAATTAGTTGGAGGAATAGAAACCTGAAGTATGGGATCTCCTGTTTGAGCATATCCATCCTCAGCTGTTCAGTCCAGCTCTTGATGCCTATGCTTATGCACACCTCAGAGGCCCTTCTCAAAGTCTTTCCTCTGTATAACTGATGAACTTACAGAAAACTATTACGTTTCTTGGGAATATCTTTGATCCAGGTCCATTTTTTTTGTTTGTGCATCTATCCCTCCTCATATTTTTACAAGGAATGTCCTTACAACGGAAAGAGAATCAAAGTAGGCAGAAAGCATTCCCTGTTTTCTAAATCTTGTGGTGTTTTTTAAACTCCTTTTCTGCTCCCTCTTGGAAGAGAGCTCTTATTCTGCATCTTAGTCCTCATGAACCAGGAGGTCAAACAGCATGCTGAGCTCCACCAGACCACTGACATTAAGCGGCTGTTGGTCACTTTCTTTTCCTGGTATTAGAGAGGATTGAACTGAGCTGTGACTGCTTCACATAACTGTAGCTGAAAAGACATCTATACGGCAATAAAAACTAAACCGCCCCAGCCATTAAATCAAGGAGTATCAGATCCTTTGATGGAAACATGAGTGTCTCTAAACTGAAGGTAATCGAGGGCTGAATTTGACACACATGGTACTGACATCTCGTAAAATGTCAGGAACACTTGACCTGAGATTTTTGAGACACAGCTGGTTCTCCAGGGTGGGATTTATGTGGTAGTGGGAGGTTGAGAAGGTGACGGTTAATGGATTTTGAAGGACTTGGTGAACCATTTATAAATCTTAGATTAAAAAAAAAAAAAAGCAAAGCAGTTACTCATTTAGATGAGTTGGGGTAGCATATTACAGTGTTTCTTACTAACTGAGCCATGCCATGTGACATCTACCCTCAGTCTTTATGGGACAGTCAGTTACCGCAAATATCTTTTTAAAATAAAGGTGGGTTTTTTTCAGCATTTGGAATAATGAATTAATACCTAACAGAACTACAAATACAGCAGATTTCAAATGGCACCTAGACTTCTAGGCTGAGATTTTTTCCCCTTTTAACAGATTCAGATGCCAAATTCCAATTCCAGTTGTTAGTAACATTTTATCCAAACCACTTGAACAGCTTTGAAGATCTCAGCTATAGTATGTCAGATTAATATGACCATGAACTAACTGTGAGGAACACGGAATAAGAAGAGCACAACAAACAAAGTCCATTAGTCTTTGTATGATTCTCACCTCACCAAATCACCCCAAAAGACAGGGCTTAGCAGAGGATGCAGCTTTCGAAATAGGTGAAAGTTTTGTTTGTTTTTGCGAGCATCTCTGGGAACATTGTTCCCCAAAAGACCTACATTTTTCACTCGCTGCTCAACCTGAGTGGCATGGGTGGACATGAGGGATTCTACAGCAAAAAAAAAGGGGGCTTGGTAATTTTTTTCAGCAAAACTGGAAGGAATGCAACTTTCCACAGTGCTCAGAGGAAGAGTTGAGGCAGGTTCCACTGGCAGCAGAGTCAGATGGGACAATCCAGCTTCGTCCATCCCACTGCACCTCCCTCATCTTTGAAGAGTTGTATGTATTTATGCTTCAGGAGCCCAAATGTCTCATTCTTTCCCTGGAAACATATATGTGTATTTCAGACTGGTATCAGTTCCATTTTTAGATCATCCAGTGTTACTGTATTCCTTTTTGGTCTTCACAAGCAGCAGCTCATGGCACAGTGAAATGCTACATTTCTCGGCTAGATGGCAGATAGCAAATGTTTCCATTCAGAGCACCTCTACTTTCTTGTAAAAAGCAGCCTATACATGACCATTTCTATACACCTCTATTTTTAACACCGTTCTATTTTTAGATACAGTTCAGTTCTGTAGGCTGGCTGGTTCTAATAAAAAAATTCCTCACTCTCTAAAGAAAACCCTGCATTGAAATCACAAATCCAGGCGAACGTTCTGTACTATAAGCAGACCTACTAAGATTAAAACTTCAGCTTGTTAGCAGGACCTCCAAACAAAAACATTAATCCAGGCCTGAGATGAAAACAGGCAAGGGAAAAGCAATAACCCCTGTGAGCTTTCTACCATAATACCACCCCACCATGAAAAACAAAAGGAAAAACATCTTCACCAGTTCAGAAAGGAGGTCAGGACCTCGGACATCTTTTGGATCTCATATTGTCCAGCCCACTTGGCTTAATTGCTAGCTGTGTCAGATAGATATAGGCTGTTTCCTATGGCCTATGATCAATGTGATGCCATTCTGCTCTCTGCTGCTGTGGACCACAGGATTTGCCATGTATGTTCCTTATTGCCCTCATTACACTCTTTAGAGAAAAGATGGCAAGTTTCTCTGCTTTGCACCTCGAATCCTGTGTTCAGTTCTGGGCCCCTCACCACAAGAAGGATGTTGAGGCTCTGGAGCGAGTCCAGAGAAGAGAACGGAGCTGGTGAAGGGGCTGGAGAACAGGCCTGATGAGGAGCGGCTGAGAGAGCTGGGGGTGTTTATCCTGGAGAAGAGGAGGCTGAGGGGAGACCTCATTGCTCTGTATAACTACCTGAAAGGAGGTTGTAGAGAGGAGGGAGCTGGGCTCTTCTCCCAAGTGACAAAGGACAGAACAAGGGGGAATGGAATCAAGCTGGACATCAGAAAAATATTTTTCATGGTAAGGGTCATTGGGCACCGTAACAAGCTTCCCAGGGAGGTGGTTGAGTCACCTTCCCTGGAGGTATTTAAAACACGGGTGGATGAGGTACTGAGGGGCATGGATTAGTGGCTGATAGGAACGGTTGGACTCTACGATCCTGTGGGTCTTTTCCAATCTAGTGATTCTGTGATGCAGTAATTCTGTGATTGAGCAGTGCTGCTTTTTGTAACTAGGTCATTGCAATGACAGTCATGCATTACTATAGTCTCCTTAGTATTTTTTTCTGTCTCCAGGGTCTAAGTGTAACCTTGCTCCTACTTGCTTCTTGCAGAACAACAGTTTTCCCCATGCATGTTCAGCACGAATATGAGTGGGAGCTGAACACCAAACTCAGGCATCTTGTTATGACTGTTCCCAAATCAGTTGAAAAATACTCCTTCAGCCAGTCATTATTTAGGGGATGTCCTGTGGAAGAGTATACGTGGGCTAACCTTTTGAGGGATTCACTGAAGCCACTTTGGGAAGGTTTTCCTGGGCCTCGATGCTCTGGTTTCTGCAGTCTGGAGTATTCAGGGTTTCTCAGTGTATTTCATTTGACACCCTATGCAAGGATCATCAATCCTCTCCTCCAAATTTTTCAGAAGCTGGAGTTCATGTATCTGCTCTATCACTAAACTGCTTAATGCAATGCAGAAACATAGAAGTCTTTGGAACTCCTTTCCTTTTTTGAGTCCTAGTTGTAAATCTGTAAATCTAGGATGCCGCTAATAACTAAGCATGTACTGCAGGGTGAAACACCTCAAAGAATTTGTGAGCTACTCTGGATCTGGAAGTGAAGGCACTATGAATACAGAGATGAAGAGATAGTTTCTTGATGCACATGCTGTTCCTCAGGGTACAGTGCAAAGTACATTATGTTTCCCTGTATCAAAACTGCACCTCAGGGACGTGGAACAGGAATGGAGTGTGATTGACAAGTGATTGCCCTGCACAGCTTGTACAGAAGAAAGAAAGAAAAAGATCCGCTCTTCCTTTGTGTGAATGTGCCCACATGCATTCTTCTTTCATCTGTAAATCAAGGGCAAGGAAGTGCACCAGGAACAGTCAGAAGACCTGCTTCAGCAACCCTGCACACCTGGTCATGCAGGGTGAGAGGGAGGGAGTCAAAGAAGATCAAACCGAGTTATGGCATGCTGTGGTGTCTGCATATTATGCTGATTGACAGTGCAGAAATACCTGTGAGATACCTGACCTGTCAGTGCATCATCTGGATACACTTTAACTTCTAAGTAATTTTCAGATAATTAAAGCTTTCAAAAGACAAGAAGCCCTGTGAACAGCACCGTGCGATGAACATAATGTGTCTGACATAATCATATCCAGTTTCTTGCTGTACCTTTCCACCATCAAACTAATCAGTGTTTTGTTCATGCTGCCCACCAGTTCCTTCAGTTTCTTCTGGGAGTACAAATCAGAAGCATTTTATTCCTTTCAAAAGAAAGAAATCAGTGATTTTTTTCAGCTTTTACAGTAAGAGACATTATAGCAAGAAGCAGGAAGAAATGAAGTGGTCTTTTTTATTTTGTGTGGGTGAGAAGCAAGGACACATATCAAAATGTATCCCCTGTCCAAAGTGGCACTCTGCCCATTCCTATTTACACACGTTAATGGTGACTCAATGGAGCCCTTTGTTTCCAAAACGAATAGATTATTCTGATTGTGTGTGGAGCTAGGGTTTGTGTGTTGCTGTCCACTAAGGGCTAAGAAAACACCAAAGATGTCATCCAATACCATAACTAACAGAATGGTATGACGAAGAATTCAAAACCTGCAAGCAAAAGCAGTTTTTGCACCCTGACCCTTGGACTGCTCTGGCTTGTGTTTCAAGTGCCTACATTTTTATCTAAAGTAGGGAACTGCTCCTGTTTCCTACCAACTTGCTCATTTTCAAGGTGTTACACACAGGGTTCACAAGCACTTGATTACAGGGTGGTCTACGCTGTAATTGAAAATGTTAACAAATCAGAGCCAAATAGTACAAAACATTCCCTTTAATAGCTGCTTCATCAAGTACCTAAACGTTAAAAATTGTGCTGATACGAAGATCTCCGCCACTGTAACCTTTAGTTTTACTTTGGAGTGGTTGGGATGTGTCTTGCAAATGGTGAGTTTGTATATTTATTCTGTGGAAAGAGTATAATTTTGGATTCTTGCTCTGTCCATAATTCAGACTCACCTATGCAGTGTTTCACTGACATTGTGAGACAGCAATCAGGCTGGGCACACATAAGAAAAAAGTTACTCCAGGCATTAACCTGTTAACTTCTCCCAGGGCTGCAGATCTGATGCTGAAAATGTGCTTGGAGACTTGGCTTTTCTAGTTGAAATGGATGTGGACACTCCCCCTGATATTCTTAGCCAAAGACAGAATCAGTGGCCAAAGTCTCTCTGATAACAATTTCTGCTGAAGATGAACTAGAGAAAAATGCTAACAGATATAATGACCTGTTTGTATGCTGGAATTTTACACAAATGGTAATAAATTGTATGTCAAGATGGGAACTGAAGTAAGAGGCGAGGGTGTGTGACTGGAAACCTTTCTGTGTTGTGCTTCTGCTCTCTGTGCTTGTAATGAACCTTTGCAAAAGTTTGCATGTGATGAAGTCCTGCTTTCCTTGTGTCACACAGAGTTCACATGCTTACAGCCACCAGAATGAAAGTTTTCAGGATTATGGACAGAGTTAATGGCCTGATGTTTACTTAGAGGAGGACAGAACTGTTGAGGAAAAAAAATCATTCCCCAACACGTAACTTTATCTGACATCCATGCAGACGCCTTCCATGGGTGAAACAGCAACCCAAAGCTTTACAAACACCTCCTTCAGGCAATATATTCATTGAGAAGTCTCCTTACACGCTCTGTTTCCAACTTTCCCTGTTTCCAGCAAGATTCATGAGCCTGCTGCTCCATGAGTAAGCAGTGCAACTGCTTGATGGTTTGTTACAACCAGTTAGTAGCTGCTATGGCAAGAACAGACGTGGGTCCAAATTTTGGCCATGTAAAACTGGAAGCAGGGAGGCTGGATGTAGTATGTGTTTTGGTCTATGGAAGGAGACACATGCTCTGCCTGCTCTCTTACCTTCACACGGAACAATGCAGCGTGGTTGGGATCTGGTCTGGCTTGCTGCCAGTGCTTTGACAGACTGCAGTGATAGAGGATGCTCGATAAGCCTTTGGAAACGTGTCTACCTGAAGGTAAGGGTTAGTGGAGGTGTTAACACTGATGCTGCATCTGACATCCACAATAGAGAGAGTCCTAATTCTTGGCATCTGTGTTTTCCCATCAAGTAATGCTCATTTGTTATCATATATACACACCACATAGCTTGTAGGGGTGAATCATGCATAGTTGTGGCTTCTTACATGACGGTTCATATATTAACAAGTAACTTACTTATGCTCTGAGCTGAATGAATACAGCAGGAGCATGTAGTCCTCTGGTATAATAACCATATTCATCATTATCTGGAGATAAAATGGGAGTTCAGTGGTTAAAAATAAAATGAGAAAATAATTGCTGGTTTGATTTGCCTGTATCATGGGGAACATTGCTTTGATTTATGTACATATCTCTAGATACCTAGTGAAAATATGATAGCAATCAGGAATCAACCATTCTTATATAGAACATAATGAAAATCATTAAGAGGCAGGCTTACAACTATTTTCCCAATGTTCTGTAGTGCCTTTTTTTGGATGGCAACAGGTTATGGGCACAAAGACAAGATATTCTGCAGGAACTGGAAACCACTACACAGCATAGGCTTGAGGATGTTACATTGAGCTGGAGTGGTCACACATGACACTGTCTTTTGGAGTTAAAAAGGACGGGGATTTTGCCTGGGTTCAACAGTATCTAGCACATAGTGTGTTAGCATCAGCTCATTGCAGGTTATCCTACTCCGAAATGCCCCAGAGCTGTGGAAAATTATGTTTACAGGAAGCCCTACACCAGTCCCACCAGGCAGCGTGGGACTCATTTCACGGTACTTCTAAAGTTCATGTCTGCCCAGGGGCTGTAGCCTGTAGGATTCCTGTAAAAGGGCTATAAACCAAGGGAGATTTTCTCTCCCGTGAGCCAAGTGGAGCAGAGCAGGCTGCCAGCACCACTCCCCGCCAGGTCTGGCACCTTGTGCTCAAGCTCCTGGCTCGTGAGGTCTATATGTGAGCGCAGAGGTATGGGTGGCACAGCCACGGCCACCTCCTCCTCTGATGAAGTGGGAACAGATGTAGCATGCAGGACGTTTGGCCGGAGTACAGGGAGAGCAGAGAGACTTGATTCCTGCAGAATGAGCAAGGGGAGATACTACTGCACATTACTTCTAGCTGGCAATTTTGGCCACAGTGCATAACAGCCTGGGGAGTGTGACCCTTGGGGTGTTGAGTAGGTTTGTTAATGGATCTCCCAGGGGTGGATGGATTTAATGGGTGAAGTAAGTCTGCTTTTATTTGTTTTATTTTTTTTGGCAGCTGCTGCAAGTGGAATTTTATGCATTTTTCTGGCTGTTCCTGCTTGTCTGGGCTATTTAGATGTTGAGCTACGCTTGTTTCCTTCATGGTGGACCTTTTTTCAGAGAAACTAAGGCACCTTCTGCAAACTCACATTACGGTGCAGTTCCATTTGTAAAATGTTCTGTGCAGTTTTAGAAATGAGCTCTGAAATAGTTATAAGGAACTGTAAGTGTGAGTAGTAGTTGATTAGAGACTCAGCAATAAATTAACAGAGGCTATCGAGATAAGCTGTAGTTATACACAATCTATTGATCTGTTAGCTCCACAACAAGTAATCTGCTAGGGATTGGAAGGGGAAATTATGACTATCTGTATGTGCAAGTGATGCAGACCTTCCCTCTCATTTCAGTTCTCTCCTCTATTCTGCTATGGCTTTTTTTTTTTTCCTACTTTTGCCCTTGTTAAGGTGTTTAGCCATGTTTCTGCTGCTGGGTTGACACTTGTATTAAACAAATTAGGTCTAAATGAAATACCTTGCTCTGCTTTTAGCATCTCCAGCTCTCATTCAGGTCAGTGAGCATTTTGATAGACAAAGTTTCTCAGTTTTAGGCCTTAAGTAAATCCTAGTGTCTTAGACCTTAACTGACGATTTGCATGATTAATTTCTTCAGAATTCTCTGCTACCGCCTACAGATTTTATATTTCTAAAACCAAACTAACTTCCTACTGTTCATAATCTGATGAGATACTGTTCTGATAAGAGGCAAAACATTCCCTTTGGTTCCCATATAACCATCCAAGAACCAAACTGTTCTGTGCAAAGTGAATTAGGGCATTAGAAGCTAAAACCTTCACTAATACAAATCAGAGGAAATCTACATGTGCACAATTTTGCTCTAGGCACAGACCTGACCTAGAGTAATATTTCATTTTTGTTATAATCTCTCCCTATAATTCAATTCCTCTCACCTTGTAATACTTTTGCTGCTGTCTGTTGGACATCCTCCAGCTCGTCACTATTTTTCTCATCATTAGTTACCCAGAATACAGACTGGGAGAGATACTGAAGCTCTGCCAGCCTCTGTCAGTTGTGGGTTGCCTTCTTGGCCAGGTGAGGCCAGATCAAACCTACACACAAACAGCCTGTTTTTTCTCTGCCTCATGCCTGCAAAGCCTCTGCTGAATGAAAATAGCTCTCAACAGTATTGCCTTTTCTGCTACCTCGTCATCTTGCAAATTCTTACCCGGGGTGAAACATAGCTATCCATAAATCTCTTCTTCCTATCAACATTTTCCCCTGACCCCCTTTCTGAGATCGTGAGATGGTTTATAAATACATGAATCAGTAGATAATTTTTCTACTCCTCTTGGTAAATATCAGAATAGAGTACATATTTATGTTCACACTATGTAGTAATATCAGCTCGCAGTCACAGTCTATGGTAAGTAGCATCTCTGCTGCTTCAATAAAAGTTTAGAAGACAGATTCATGTCTATAGAGAGGTATAGGAAAAGGTAATGGCCTTTTCTGATATTATGAATGCAGGAATACTCAAAATAAAAGCTCTACTGATTTATTTTTTTCTCAGTCAGGACACTTCAGAAATTGCTATGAGATAATGACCATGTAGTGACATAATGATCTAGAAGTCTGTCTTCTCTCTGCTCTTATGCACCATGGAATGCTACTGATTTTCATAGTTAATCATAAACACTTGCCCTAAGTTAATTGATGTCCTCATTATGTCATACTAAACTGCAGTTTAGGAGAGTTTTTTGCCATTAACTTCTATGCTAGTTAGCCTTATGGTGTCAAGCAGCAGAAATAATGAACAAAGGGTCCCCAATCAAATCAGCCATCAATATAACCACCACATCATCATTTAAATTTGCAAAGGTCAGAAGAAAATGTTCCCATTAGCCTGCATATTTCTGACTCTGCACATTTTATGAATACCACAAGCTGGACTAATCTTCCCAGACACCTCTAGGTTGTAATTAGCAGCAAACCAGTGACTGCCTACCAGTGCCTGTCGAAATGCTCTGGTTTGGGGTTTAGTACCTAGAAATGCCAAAGAGCTGAGGTTTTCACATAAAACTTAGGAGTCCTGAAGCTGTCTAAGAGACATTGATGCTGTCATTTTAAACCTTCAGATTTTCACTCTATAGCTCTTTTGCAGGGTTCTGCATGTGTTGAAACTCAAGGATGAGACCATAATTCCCATTGCTTGTGCTGTGAGAGTTGAAGGAAAGGCTTCTTTACCTGGAATGACATATTTGGGAGGGAGGGTGGATTAAGAGAAGAGGGAGAATGGGGTCGTGGACAAGGCAGAAAGTTACCAGTTCTTGTTTTCATAACTAACAGACGCCTGATTCTTGTTTGTTTGTTTGTTTGTTTGTTTTCTTTAAAAAAAAACCTATTTCTTCCAAACCCCCTTTTAATGGAAGTAGTTGAATTATTGCTGTAAAGTCCAGTCAGGTGCCCCCATGTCTCACTACATCAGAGATACCCTCAGTACTCAGCTCGCTGACCTGCCTTGCTGGAACAGCCTCCGAGGAGCACCCTGATTCAGAGCCACACGGACCCGATTGCTGAGCACTTACTTTTGCTCTTTCCTGTTTTATTCACCCCTTAATCCTAGTTAAAAGCTATTCAAAGGTTTGATCTTTGTAAGCATTTCACCTAAGGCATGATTCCATCCCAAACCTTAATCCCAATAATCTAGGAAACCAACCTGTCTGACTGACCTTCTAAAAACATCCCCTCTGTAACAAGACGACATGGACAGATCAATATCCCTACGAACACCTGACGCTTACTCCGGACAGTCAGCAGAGATTCTAGCTGAGGGCTTCTCAGGAGAAATTCCATGTAGTTACCCCAGAGACAGTTAAAATTGCATTTTGAGATGTTGCATCAGGATGCAGTCTATCACTAACGTTATCTTTCAAAATTCCCAGCCTTACACATCACGATGTGTCATGTCTGGTGAAAAGCAATGCATGATTTGACTGATGTGCTGTAACTGGGGTGAACTTATTAGTCATGATTAGCCCATTAGTCATGTTGCAACTGCCTTATTGTAAGGAGGTTCCTATGCAAGTACAAGAAGTGACTTCAGCGTATAAAGTATAGTTAAGAAAAATCTTCCTTGGACAACAGGCATCTTCAGTTTTGAAGCCCTGTTTCTCAAAATATTCCCTGTAAACTCACCAGAATAAAACCCACAAAATCAAGCTATAAATCCTTCATCAGAGACTGTTAGTAGGAAATGCTCATAAATCTAGTAACACGGGAAATTGGCACCCCTGTGGTTTGAAACAGGCCACTTCAAGATGAAATGTCAGCCACAAGGGTACGGGCTGTGATTTCAGGGTATCTTTGCCCAAGAGAAAATCAGGTCGAATTTTGTGGATCAAACATTTTGCCACAAAGACTATGTGAAACAGCTGAAGGTTGAAATCCAGCCCTGACTGGAAGACTGGCTTCACTTCTGAAAACACATTTCAGTGATTTTTGGTCCATCAGCAAGGTTTTTTTTTTTTTTTCAGACTTTATTGTAGACCCTTCTCAACTCAGATATTAGCAGGTAGCTAGAAGAATGTATTTTACAATCTACTGATACACGCTGAGCATAAGCAAAGATGTTCCAATGGTTAGTCAGCATTGGTTAAGAATCTTATTTTTTTTATTGGATTTATCTGGATTTGATTTTTTACCAGCAATTTTTAACTGGCTGGAAGCTGAGCACTTATCACATACTGGTGGATCATGGTTTTCGGCATGGAAGGGGAGCAAAGAGAGAGGGAGGAGGCATCGTTTGGGTGGGGTTTTTTAAAAATATATTTTGCCAAAACTTCCCAGAGTCTTGTCACTAACCAACAAAGATTTGTACAATTGTGTAGCACAAGGTGCTGCTCATCATCAGTCTCTCATCAGAACTGATTTATCTAAATTGAAGCTGGCTGGTCAGCACTCATGTTGTGCATTATCCATCCTTTTCAACTACCCCCAAAAGAAGTTTGTGGCAGTCTCCCATGGTGAACACTCACTCTGATGGGAGCTCAGCTTCCATCTGTCTGCTGCACTGCAAGCTTTTAATACTAGTCCTACCAGGAAACCCTGTGTAGTTTGGTATCAGATTGTGCTGCCGGGTGATGGCAGCTTTTGAACTGGCTTTAGTATCTACAAGCCTTTGCAGAGAGGCACCTGTGTAAGATGAAAATTCACCTGACTTGATTGTTTTCAAAATCTTTGCATCGCTGCTCTCGCACCTGGGAAATCTGAAAACTAGATTAATGTAAAATCATCTGCTGGCCACATCGTGCCTTTAACCCTTTTAAGATTTCGACCCTTCAGGCATAGATCCATGTCTTAGTCATCTAGGGACTGATGTAAAGCCCAACCCAGTGATTAGAAATATGTGTATTATCTTCCCTGGCTTTAGATGGTGTCCTCGAAGTTTGATCTTGCTGCTGTTCAAGTAATTGGAAAAACTCTTGTTGATTTGAGTGATGCTGGATTAAGGCTGTCTATTGTCCCAGTGAAGGGGGGCTTATATGATGCAATGTGATCTTTTCAAAACTTGATCTTTAGCTCTGCCGACTTGGCAAATCCAAGCCAGTGAGACAAGCTCATCCTCTCCCTCTTTTATGAGGCCATCTGGGAGGATGTTGCTCTCATAAGCACTACCTCTGTAACACCTCCGTCATTCCAAACTGGAAATTCTTGTGCCAGATATAAAAGCAGGGAGACATCCCCCTCAGCTTATGATAAGTCATTGAACCTGGCACGGTTGTTGGAAGGAAGAATCTGCTAGAAAATCTTCAGAGTGTCTAAAGAGGAGAGAATTTGGATCCTTCTGATCTTGGAAGGATGTCCTCCCAAGGAAATGGGATGTTCATCTCTGAACTCCTAGCTTATCAATTCCAGATCAGTGCCTCGATATCAGTTGCTCCTCCTGCATAAGAAGGTCTTTGTCTAAACCTATTGCACCCAGCAGAGGCTCAGGATGGTTTGTAGCCAATGACCCACTCTAGGCCCTTGCTTTGTTTAATGAAGTAAAATCATTTGATCTAGACCTAATTAGGACAAGTGATGGAAGTCCTATTTCCCTAATCGTATCCTTACAGATTTTTTCCAGCTGGCATCGCAGTTACACTGGTGGAGAAACATGTAGTTTAACAGCTTTATTTGTGGAGTGTTGATGACGCACTAGTTGAACTATTAGTAGGTATTTTTGCATTTCATTTTGTTCCTTATAGTAAAGTTTCCCACCTGGACTCCTGAGATAGGATGTGTTAAGTCTGGCAGATTACTCAGACACTGTACACTCTTTCAGATAACAGCTCCTCTGTCTGACTTCCCAGATGAGAAACTATGTGCTTTTCTGCGTCAATTCTAAATCTGAAAACTTGGACTAATTTCTAAGCCCTGCCAGTGAGATTACTAACCCTCAAATAAAGATGTGTAGGTAGGTGACAATCAAGGTACCGTTTCTTACACTCTGTAGAGCTCAAGTTCTTGATTTGCACCTTCATTCTGTTACCACAAATGCAGTAACTTTTCTCTTAACTATTTGCATTTTCCTTGTAGGGAAAGATGCCTGGCACTTAGACCAACCTGTCATGAATTTTTCAGTGTTTCCTGTAGTAACATACGTATATGTAATTGGGATGAATTTCGTTCACCTTTCTCAAGGAATTAGAAGATGGACTAGTCTTTTTAGAGCTTTTTTTTGGTAATTTGAGCCTTTCTTTATCCTTTCATAACACTAGATCTTGAGACTCTAATGGACTTTTTGGAATGAAGTTTTTTGTAGGAGACCCAGGACTGGAACAGGCTGGAGACTGATGGCAGAAAATGTGAACCATTTCACCAAAGATAGGGTTATGATTTGATTTGTATTCCAGCCAGGTTTTAAATTCATGAAGAATTGAAACTGGCACCAGTCGTTGTTCTGTATATGTGATGAGCATTGAATTTATGTATTTTCCCCATTACTGAAGCAAATAGCCTATTGGGATGCTCAGATGCTGCACATCAGTGTGGCACTCACAGATGATCCTGAAATCTCCACGTGACATTCTAAGGACGAAAAATGATCATGAATAATAGAGTTGCTTCTCCAGTTTGGAAAAATAGAAATACAGCATGAAGGAAAATATCCCCATTCCTTCCTTCCTTCCAAGACCAAAGCCAAAATCCACTGATTCAGTAAATATCACATTTGACAGGATTATTGCAAGAATGACAAACTGACAAGTTTTGTCCCTCTTTACTTGTTCCAGCTTCACATTTGCTTGCTAATTCATGCAAAGTTTTTCTAAGTGCTCCATCCTGGAGGATGTTGGCTCTTCTGTGAACAGCAGTTTCTCAACCAGCCTATTTCCTCCTTCAGATTCAGTGATCCGGCAAGGGAGTGAAATGCTGCTTGTTTCAGCTCAGGCCAGAGGCTCTGGAAGACTAAATGCACAACCTCCCGAGCTGGTGTGAGTGCTGGCTTCTTGATGGCACTCCAGCATCCCCCTCTTCCTCTGCCACTGAGGTTTTTTTTCATGTGATTGTGCAAGATTTATTCCTGACACTGAGTAGAAGGAGGCTGAGCAATTACATGTGCTTAATTTAGGAGCTAATAAATTATTTGCAGGGGAGTACGGATATGCAATGCTTCCCGTTGAGGCTGTTTCTCCCTCCAGGTCTCCAAGGGACTTGTAGCGTCACTACATTCCCTGGAATGTACTGAACGTCCTGCACGCTCCCAGTGAGACTGGCCCTACCTGTACAGCCCATCAGTACATTCCTGGGTCAGCTTGAGGAGAACCCCTTGAAAATGGCTGGAGATAGCCAGTGCCCTTCAGGAATGTGCTAAACAAGCGCTCTCCCCTGCTCTCTTGTGCCCAGCCAGGGCAGTGGGGAACTGTAGTTCCCTTGACCTGATTTGGATCCAGCCTAACTGCCCAAATTTACAGCTGTGAACCAATTAAAATATTGATGTGCACTCGCCACAAAAGCAGAGACTGACAGTTAAAATCAGGCCACCACAGACGTGTGGACCGATGTCTAATAGCTCACCCCTGCTGTGGGCAATTAGAAACTTTGGTACCTCTTTTTTAGAGATTGTATTGTATTATTATGGGAGACTCAGGCTTGACATCAGAAAAAAATTTTTCACGGAAAGGATCGTTGGGCACTGGCAGAGGCTGCCCAGGGAGGTTATTGATTCACCTTTCCTGGAGGGGTTTAAGGGACGGGTGGACAAGGTGCTAAGGGACATGGTTTAGTGTTTGATAGGAATGGTTGGACTCGATGATCCGCTGGGTCTTCTCCAACCTAGTGATTCTGTGATGCTCTGATTATACTGCATTTTTATTTTTTTGATACATATGCATTTCAGTTTGGGAACAGACTGCCAGTATAGAGCTTCTGTTATGCAGTTAATGAGTAATACTTGCTAGAGTACGAACTCCAGACTGAAGTGCTCTTGACAAAAACCCAGATTAAAAGAGGGAGGTTTCAGTGGCTTTTTAAGCAAAAGCATTTAGCATACAGGTTCTCAACACAGTTTCTTCACATACTCTCCAACCTTCCAGATCAAATCTTGGATGCTCCATTTGCCTTTTGCAGGAGCCTGATGTGATTTCACTCACCAGGTCTAATATTTTCTACTCACTTAGGGAAAACAAGGGATTGTACAGAAACAATTTGGTAAGCTGCCACATTAAAAATCAGTGTTGGATTTCCACATTGCCATTCATACTTCTAGTGAAATATCCAATAGAAATTCCATATTCCAGTGTGTTAATGGCAATATTTATTTAGTTATCAATGTCAGCCTTTATTATTCTAACCTTGTCTTGATCATTAACACCCCAGTTAATGAAGTTGTTCTACATATTTTGTGGTATCAGACAAAGCTAGGAATATAACAGCTTGATCAAAACTTTTGAGTGATAAATTTACTCCAAACCTGTGTTTTGAATTTGAACCTTCAAAATATTTTGTTGGCCAAGACAAACGGTGTCTGTGCACAGTTATGTTTTCACAGTATTTTAATTTCAGTGAATCGGTACAGTAAATATTGATACACTGTTTTGCCTTCAGTATTTTTGGACTTCTGACAAATTAACTAAATAGTAAATACCAGAGTGGATATTCCAGTACACTGTCCTATTAAATGTTAAGCAAGATTAGAATGTCTGATAAAAACGTCTTTATGTTACTGCAAATAAAGGAAGGACATAGTGTTATACCAGCCTTTGTTGGCATTTCCCATGTGGTTTTCTGAAGTGAACATTTACTCTGTGTTCTTTAACAGATGAGAAAACTTAATTGTCGTGAATCTAAGAAATATATTTTATAATAATCTTTCCATCCTTGTTTATTTTCTCCTTTTTCACTGTGATTCCTCCAATTTACAAGGATTTTTTTCCTCTTCTTGCAGTAGTGAAAGAGACATGGATTGCCAACCTCCAACTCTGATGGTGTCTGCAGGGTCTGCAGCTGCTATTTATCTGCCTGCACTTGGGTCACTCGCATTACTTCGGGATAGTCTTCAATTGCACGTAGAGGGAGCTGTCCTATTGTTCTTATCATTGTCCTTACCCTATTAAAACCTTTTTGTCAACATACAGAGAACATCAAGCAGAGATGATTGCTTAAGATACTGGCTATCTCCTTCGCAGTCCTCTTCTGCTGGCCAAGCCACAGGTATGAGTTTGCTTTGGGAGCCAAGTTAGGAAATGCGTGTGCTTCCTCTGGGGTGGCAGCGCCGAGACGGGGGGGAAGCAAACATTGCAGAGTTCTGACAGCCAGGGAAGGTGCTGCTGCCACAGGCGTCCTGCTAATCAAGGCAGCAAAACATGTTGTCTGCAGCCTTTTGCTTACTCAGCATAGGTGGTGGCTGATCAGCAGATCCTGCGTGCTGTTACAGTAGAACTTCACACTTTCCAACATGTTTATCGACTACATTCCTGTCCCTGCAGGCATCTGCTTTAACAAAGGCACGTGACCAAGGAAGCAATGCAAATCCATTGTGTTATATAGCTTGGTTTTCGCAGGGGATGATCTGGATATGTCTATTTCTCTTTTGACTTTATTCGTGCATGTCTTCCATATTTATCACTTGCCTTGATTGACCCAAGAAATTACAAGACTTCAGCTCTGGCTTTGCCTCTGAATTCACAGACACTGAAGATTTAAGAACTTTGGTGCCAAGCTTCTGCAAAATTGCTTTTTTTTTTTCTGTACATAGAGCTTGAAGATTCACTGTCATTCAGCTCTTAATGTGGCTTGCAAGCAAAACTGAATCCATACTGATACCGAAGCATGAATTGGCTTTTATTGACAGATACTTAAGCTCACATTTATCACATCACAAGGTTACCAAGTAAATTTTGTTCATAAAAACAGATAGAAATCTTGACCCAGATAGACTTCACAAGAAGGTTTGTTGTCACCATGAACCCAAAATTAATCTCACAGAATATGAAACAGATGTTTAAATAGATGGGAGCTTGTTGGGAGTCTGTATCAGTAGAAGTTTGGATAATTGCATTCCAGTGACCTGGATTATCCAGTTTCCGCAGGGGATGGAATACCTGAAAGGTGATCAGCTTTGCAGAAATGTTACAATAACTTTCATATGAGTATGTAAAAAGACATACACTCTAGCATCCAGGTCTCTCTCACTAGTTTTCATCAGGAGATTAGTTTTTCTTGTAAGCATTAGGTATGTTCCTCTACAAAATCCTGCAGGTCTTAACCTCCCCTCCTTGCCCCCCTCCTTCCCTCCAGTTCCTACTGATTTAGAAGAGAAGCCTATGATCCACATCTGAGTGATGTTTCCCATTGCACACAGGAGCTTCTTCCCCATTGTTCAGAATGAGCAAGGCAAATACTTCTGCAGAGCCTGTTTGAACATGCATGTGCTTTCAGAAAGGAACATAAAGTAATTTGACATTGTCCTGTTATTTTCTTCTGGAACATTGACTCCGTGTGTAAATTTTTCTTTCTTTCTTTCTTTCTCTCTGTCTTTCTTTCTTTTTTTTTTTTTTGTCTTTTCCTCTCTTTTCTTTTTCCACATGAACTAATTCAGGAAAGAACAAGAGGAGTCCTTCAGAAGAAGAAGGCACAGTGTGTACTGGGGTGACCTTGGGGATTTTGCTTCTGTCATTGCCCTCGTCAGCTCTTGATAAAAAGCAAGTGAAGCGGATTTACAAGCTTGCAGAAATAATTTCATTTTTTCTCATTTTATCAGCACAGATGGAAAGCAGGGCTGTGTCTAATCTCAGTCCAGAATCAGCTGGAGTTGGACTGATAGTGTACAAAGACAGCAAATGCAGCAGACTTAGAAATTTACTGAGCTGTAACTTGTGCTGTGTAAGCTAGCGAGACAGAGTTTTTCAGTAGTTTATGCTTAAGGAAGATAGAGATGCAAAGGCATTTATTTTGACATTCCATTTCTCTAAAGTACTCCCTAGTCCTGTACCAGATGCTACATTCCCTGACACTTCTACTTTAATGCTTGCTCTGAAAACTTTCCTGGAAATCTAATCTAAAAGGGCCACATCCCAGGGCTCTTCCTCGGTCAAGGTACGTGTTTGTGAGCATGTCAACATCTCACTACCCACCCTATTTGATAGGATTTACCCAGATGGTCCTGAAGCATTTTCCACAGACGCCTTTTAACTTTCTCCCCTCTCCCCCCTCCTTATTTTTTTTTTTTCCTGCAGCGTTTGAAAAATTTAAAAAGTTCAGTGAGCCCAATTTAATGCTTTGCAGGCAGCCAGCTGCACTTCTAAACTGCCGCCCAGGTATGTGTTTGACCACATTTGGCAGCACTTGCTGCAAAAAGGAGCTATTAAGACTGGCTGAGGACTGGAACTGAATTGCCCTCTTACCTTAGACTGTGGTTCCTGTGATTTGGGGTTAAGTGGAGGGGGATGTCAAGCATACCTGCGGGGAATAAATTGTTAAGTTATACATTTTGTCTTTGAATAGAGTCATGAGCTGCTGCAGAGCATTCCAACGAAAATAATAAAGGGACACTTAGTGTAATGTGTAGCTTCTACATGTGTTCATTCATGCACAGAAAATCAATTAGTACAATACCTCCACAATGTAGCTAATGTCTCCCAACAGCAAGGACGTGTCTGACACTTCCCTGTATGGATGAAGAAACAAGAATCATGTACAGTAAAGAGAAACACATGCAAAAGTAGCAAGAAAGGTCATTAAGGTCATTAAGGGAAAAAGAAAGCCTCTCTGGATTAACTAGCAAACAGTTGAAGCCCTAACAAATCAGTGCGACATCTGTACAAGTCAATTTTGTATTCATTGCTAAAAGGTTGTATTGAAAATTAATAAATAATCACCCCTATGAATTTTATAACAAGGTTGTTAATGTGGGCCCCCAGGGAAAACATTCCAGCGTTTTGCCTTTTAGACTCATGGATTTAAAACTAGGGTTAACTTGCCCTGGAAATGAAAACTGTGACTTGTCCACCTGCTGCCTGTAAACACCAACTGGAAAAAAAAAAAGGTACAAACAAACTGTGAAGCTGATGGTCTTTGCATGATCTGCATGGTATTAATCCAAAGTCTGGTAAGATGGAAAGATAAAAAATGAGCAGCTGTGTGCCCAGCTAGCAAAAAAATCTGGACAGCATTGCACTGGGGGAAATCTTCAGTTTCTCCGCCTGCTGCAGGCTCCTACATTCATTAGGTCCAGAAAGTGTTACAACATCAGGCATAATGTTTTATCTGGTAGCAAGAAGAAGGTGATGTGGGAGATTTGGGTCCTTTCCTGGCTCTAAAGAAGTCTTGGATAACTTTGAAACAAACCAGCTGAGATAGAGAATAGAGGCTCTCAGGAGTTTGGCATCTTCAGTCTCTTTTAAGTCATTAGACTGCAGGAGCTCTAGTGCTCCTGCAATTCAAATAATACCACTATAGTAACTTGCAAACAAAGCTTTCTGAAGCTGAGGTTAAACTAACTTCCTTTCAGAAGCTTTAAAGTTTCACCTCATCTGAAAAGAAAAACACATCACATAAAGGCTTGAGAGTTTCTGGTAAAAGCTGCTATGTTTTTCTTCTTTTTTTCTCTTGGCTGTATTTGTCAGAAGAGATATTTCTTCAGGAAGAGAATTACAGGTGTCGGAAAGTTTCAGGTTAGAAAAATACAAGTTGAAAAAAATGCATATTGGCCCTTACACGAGTGAGTTTGTCCTTCCTGCAGTATCTAACATACCTTCATTGTTTGGTGTATAAATTACTTTTTCTGTATAAGTATATACAATACACCTTCTCAAAAAAACTCCAATTACAACGATCTCTCTTCATGGCTATACTGAATGTTAATGTTCCTGTAATGAAACATTCTCCTTACATGACTCTGAGTCAGATCTCTGTTGCCTGCTCTAGTTTTATTCTGGCTTTTGAGCAGCAGGTAGGAGCCAAATATCCAGCAGGTCTCTCCATCTGATATTTAGTGGGATGTTAAGGAGGGAGAAAATATTGACTAGGAGATATGGCACAGTCAGGGCCAGTGGTGTGATGTTAAATGAATTCCAGTTGTTTCCAGAAACCTTAGGAGATTGTACATTACGCTTGATTTTTCCTGAATTCACCATGATGTAGAATAGTGGATCTAACCCAGCAGAGCTGTTGTGCAGAGTCACCAAAAATAACCAGTTCGAGGATGAAACCATCCCAAGAACCAGAGGGTCAGACCTGGCACACTGAGTGTTTTTCTTCTCTTTCTGCTTTCCCCTGAAAGCAAGAGATTGTAAGAGGAAACTACCTTGGCTGTGAACTTCATCATACAGGTAAAGAAAATGACATTGTAGTGAATTGTAAAGTCCAGTGCCATAGTTTTCTCCATTTTGTGCCTTTATTCTCATTTCTATTCTTGTTGCTGGATCCTGCGTTGATCTGTCTCAATCAGACAAGTATTAAATGTAAATCTGGAGTGATCCTGGTCCTCAGGGAGCCCAGTGTGAACTTTAATTCCTTTCTAGCAGCTTCTTACTCCTAACACAAAATTTGGGGAATATTAATTTTCATGCTTCCCCTTTCAATAACCACGATTTTTTTCACTGCCTGTCAGCAACATCACATAGCATTCATTTCTGATCTAAATTTCAGGCATCTGGCCTTAAGACCTGTGGATTACATCAGCAATTAGAGCTTTAGAGACCTTTTGTCTTAAGTGATTATTACTGCAGAGTTCTAAAAGTTTATCTAGCCTTACCCAGCCCATATACATCTGGACTGCATTCCAGGAATGCCGTTCCTTCTCCATTGTTTCTCTTGTGTTTTTATGTAACTATGCAAATCCAGAGATTCACTCACTTTTACATTGTAGACATGGTTTTAACTGGCACAGCAAACATTTTCCTACACTTATCTTTAAAAAAAATATATGTAAGAGATAATCTAATCTTAAATTTAAAGCTTAACACAAATACAGGGAGAGATGACAACTTGTGAAACTATTTCTCCCTAAGACATGCTAACTTGGGTGATAGGACAGAGTATACATTATTTTTCAAATGGGGAAAAATGAATATTTAAGACCTACTTAGAAAGTTTCACATTGCTGTTGACAGCAGTATTGTATCTGAGGATGTTCAAATAGAGCTTATTGAATAATTCATTAATTGCGTTTTGCAAAACTGTTCAAAATGTTTGTTTACATTATTTATCCAGTTCTATGTGATAAAACTCAGGAATGAGCCCTCCCTATAATGCTGCAAATGTTTTACCGTATTTCCAAAACGGAACAATCTTTCCATAACAATTGTAATAGCTCCATGCTACTCAACTTTTGTACAATACCTGATACTGAAATGAAACGTGACCTGTCACCACCATTTATCATATATGTCTGTGAAATGGACAGTTGGCCCGACACAGGGATGTAAATGGGTTATGGAAAGGTCTGAGTTAGCACGTCCAGGGAATAAGTGAGCTAATGAGCTTCCGATAGCAGTTGCATTATCTCCGCAGAGCTTTCCACCAGGCAGTGATTGATGAAGGCAATGGGCACAGAGGTCTGTATTTCACCTCCAGCTTTGCCCGTGACCTTGGCCAGTCACCTAGACCTATGCTCTCAAAACCACTGAGCAATCTGGAGCACCCTGCATGCTCTCTAGAGGCCTGATTTCCAGAAAATGTAAAAAAACCCAACCCAGTGTGGACTAGCAGGTGTATAAAAAAACGGGGCTTACATTTCAGAGGCCCCCTCTTCTCACACCCTGATTGCAATTCTCTGATTTTCTGGTGATGCCTGGTGCATATTTGGAAACAAACACCTTTGATGAAAAAAAAGAGCATGCTTAGTTTCTACATATAGCTTTCAGTAGCAGAATAGGGAAGAACAAGAACAGTATGAAAATATGACTGTAGGTCTGTAGTTAGGAAAAGCATAATGCACCTAAAACAACTTGTGTGTGTCCCCTGCCTTGTGTCTATATGACTTAGACTTAAAGTTTATTAAAACACAGATAAATGCACTTGGTTTATCAGCACAGTGCTTTGTTTACCCCCACCTGACAGCTCCCATTTTAACCTGGCAGAAGTTTGTATTTGCCATCACTGAGAAAAAATAACCCGCAGAAAACTGAGTCAAACTGATTGTAAAGTGCATATTAACAGGGACAGGCTGCTTGTTTAAATCCTTTTAAAATACCATTGGATGTTCTTGCAAGGGAAAGTGAGGGCTATATATATTTCCTGCAGAAAGAAGCCAAAATAAAAATTAAATGCCTGAAATGCAGCAAGCTCTTCAATTACATAATAAGCATCATCTTTGCAGTGGGTAATTCTGAATCGTGACTGTTTTCCCTATTCACCCTTATTTCAGATTCAGAATATCCCTATACTTGTAGAATATTCTCTCTCCTTCTGTATTGTGCCATACTTTTCTGTCTGGCTACCAAAATGTACATCTCATAAAAACACAAAAGGTCAATAAACCACAGAGTTTGAATGAAAAAGTGTTTTCCCGAGGTATGTAGTCCAACAGGAGCAGTGGGAATGTTATATTTAATGATTAGCCAAGGTGCTGCCACCTATAAACAGTCTAGTTTAGCCTTTTCCTTGGAGTTGATACTTTAATCTTTATCTTCATGGCAATTTAATTAGCATGAGCTCCACTCAGAAACAGTTTCAAGTTTTCCTTCCTATAGGTCAAGGAAAGCATCTGACTGTGCAGTCAAAAATACTTTATTCACTTTTTAATGCAGCTAAACAGCTTACAAGAGAAATGTAGGAAAGGTTACACCTCCAGAACTTAACTTCTCATTGTCAAACACAGCAGCCTGCAAAACTCTAAATCTTATTTGTCTGACCAGGCTTCCTGCTGGTTCTGCCTATAAATTTCTCACAGATTGACTTCTTTAGAATAATTGTCTAAGTACTCAAATACTCACTACCAGCTCAAATCCTGGTAGTATGTACAGCAGCAGAAGATATTCTTCCAAGTAAAGATTGCAGTTTATTCTCCACCCTAGCGGCAGACTAGACTTTCTGCACTTCTTTCATTAGGGCTGAAGGCTGACTGATGGCATGGACCAGTTTTTCTCTGTGTAATTCCATAGAGAAGAATTTGATTCTTTCTTTTAAACTAAAATTCCCAGGCTATACAGAATAGCTCTGTATTTCTACTGTCCTCCCACTCATGTCAGCACTGCAGCGGAATAATTTGTAAGTATTACACTATTATGAAAAATGTATATAATGCCATTAGGAAAGCAATAACATTTTTTTTTTCTTAAAATGCCTTAAAGATCAATTAATTTCTGACTTGCCCTTCAAAGATATGTGAACTAGATCTGTAGTATTTTGCTACAGGATATTTTCTCATGCTCATTTGATTTTTGTCTTACTCACACAGAGGCACAGAAAACAGGCAGCAAAGGACCTCAAGAGGTCACCTAATTCATCCCTCTGCCCCAAGGGAGGATTACTCGTCCTCCGCACTCTGCTAGCTGTTTAAAAACCTCCAATAAATGGGAACTTCACAGCTTCCCTATACAATCTCTTCAAGTGCCAGTTATCCTTACCACTGGAAAGATTTCCTAATGCCTAAGCAGGAATGAATGTTTCTTCTCGTTCCATCCGTAATGAAAAAGGACAAGATTTTGTGTCTTCCCTCTCTATAACTCTTACATACTTGAACATTTTCTGTCTCCTTCTCTAGACTAAACAATTCTCAAACTTCAGTGATCCTTGCTTTCAAGTCCTTTGGTTATTCCTGCTGTCCTCTTGACTCTTGCCAATGGCCCACATTTTTTTTAAACTGCAGTGCTAAAATAGGATGAAACCTCCTAGCTGAGGCCTTCCCGGCATTGTGTAGATGGAAATGATTTTGTGTGTGTTAGAGAGAAGTCTCCTGGGTATTATTACAACTCGTGAGTGCATTTGTTGTAACAACATGGACATACTTAACTTGTGATCGTCTATAAACCTCAGGTCCTTGCATGCAGAACTGGTATGTAAACTGTCAGTCACAACCTGTATTTGTGCAATCAACTATCTATATCTAATTGCACAAAATTCTATTTCTTCTTATTGACTTTCATCCTTTCTTGGACTCTTCCCTGATCTGTAAGGTCTTTACAGATTTCCAGTGCACTACAGACCTTCGAGCTGGATGACATCTCCATATTTGATAAGCATATTATTTAGTCAATTGTATGAGTTATTATTTGAAGTACCAGAGCAGTAACAGACTTTTAGAATATCCTAACACTAACATTTATCTCCTAAGATCAATCTACAGACAGGTCTTCATACTAACAGTTTTTCACACTTTGTGTCTTGCATAAGTTTATTTTTGATCTGTTTCTTGAAATTCCTGATTAGAATTCCATGAAACAGTGTCAAAATTTCACTAAAGTCAGGGTACGGCTTCAAACAGCCTGGAAAACCTTAATCTCCTATTTCTAATATTTATGAAGGATACATGATAATTTTTGGCCCCTGAATTATTCTTATGAACTCTGACCAAAAGCCCTGTCCACGAGTTGTTTACTCCGCTAAGCTGCATAAAAATGCATTTAGCTGTAATTCTGCTGCAATATTAACATTTTAAATCCACACATGTAATAGAACTATAATTAATCTGTCCTTCCTGAAATGAAATCATTAAGGGTACTGTTGAAATACTGAAATAAGTCCTCCCTTCCCTCTTTCCTCAGCACACTCAAATGTAAGGACTCAATTCATGGTTGTCCGACAGCCCTGGAAACTCTCCCCAGTGTGAGGTCCTGTACATCACAGGGTCCACAGGGACGTGGACAAGTGATTTTGGGGGAAAGCTGTGATGATCCATAGCAACTGAAAAATATAAAGGTGAAAGCCATCTCGCAGCCAGCCTCCTAGATGAAGAGATTAATTGCACTCAGTGAGAGTTATTTGACTACTTGGTCCAATGAGTAATAATGTGTTTCCGGAAGACTAAAGAGAGTAATATAGAAAAGTCAGGAAGAAATATGGGCAGATATTAAAAGGTAACTATGAAAGGGAGAAAAATTTATAATGAAAACACAAGGCATGTAATTAACTTAGCATGGGACTAGATTTGTTTGCTTAATTATTCCATGCAGTTTCATAAAGCTCTGAAGCAAGTTCATAAGTGGCTTAAAAAAACCAAATAGGATTCACTTGAACGAAATGTCACTAAATTTATGAATGAAAATCCTGGTCTTCTTAAGGTCAATGACTCCTTTTGGTTCATTCATACTGGAATCTCTCCTTATACCCAGTGTGGAGTCCTTCACACTTTGGGAAGTATTCATGCAGCTTAATTTAGGTCTTTTAGTTTAGATATCCTGAATTGCTCTCTGGAGGCTGCATTGACACTACAGGGAGCTTGGCTTTGAGTTAGACTTCAAGTCAGCGTGTGTCAATGCTCTCTTCTGTGTGTACAAATCTTAAAAGCAAACTATTCTGCACCAGCCCGAATGCCCTGTGAGATTATGCATTCCACGGAGAGGTGACATTGTAAACAGGAAACCAGGGAGGCAACCCATATTTTCATAGATACGGCAAACGTCAAAAGCCTTGGAAAAGGTGTTATACATAACCTTGTTACTTCTGGGGAAAATAAAATTAATAGAAAAGAAGCATAGTTAGGCAAGCTGGAGAATCTAAATAGAGGTTGCGTATTTTATACAAGTCTGCCGGCTGTGTGTTCCTTGTGGGAATTTTCAGCTTTCCCTGCTGTCTTTATGTCTTCGTAGCAGTGGAAGGTCTTACACAAGGGTGATGCTCGGAGCACTTAGAAGTGCCAGAGGACAGAAGTTCCCCAGTGAGAACAGCCTGCTTGGCAAAACGTGGCACTAAATATCAGATCGCATCCCCAGGAATTAGGTTAAATTGGTGACCCGGCTTAGGACAGGCACAAAAAGAAACATTAATTTGTGAGCTATCTTACAGGTGAGAGAAGATCTTAAGAAAAGAGAAATGAGGCCAAGGGAGGGATGAGTTGAAGAGAAAGCCCTGTGCAGGTGGAGAGGCTGCAAGCACCCTTGAGGACTCTGACCAAGGAATGCTAAGGAGTGATAGAGAAACGTAGGGCTTGCAGGTGCACTGGGGAGTTTGGATGTTTTGTTAGGTCCGCATATTTCTTTAGTGTCTGGCTTGCAGCAGAATTGTGTCACAAAGTCCAGGTGTTTTGTGCTTCAGCTGTTACCTCCACCTGGAGAGGAGAGCTGTGAAGCAGGGAGTCTCCAATACCCCTGACATGTGGAAGGGTGGCAAGTGGGGATGTGTGGGAAAGAGGGGGCTGTCACTGGGCTGGCACCTCTACTGTAAGACTCAGGTTCTGCTAAGGGCAATGGAGCCTGTTCAGGGGTAGTGTTAGATAGATCAAGTGGGGATGGAGTCGCTGGGTTGCTGTTCTCAGCGTGGAAACCATCAGAGAGTGACCCAGCCTGTCATTAGAAAGTGAGATTGGCCCTGAAACAATGCATAGGTTTAGAGCAATGAGCAGTGGATCCCACCCCGACTAATCTCTGTGCTAACACAGGGTGCTAAACCCTTCATAAAATCGCTCTTATTCATAAATAAAAATCTCCGTCATTTTCACTCTTACTCAGAGGAGACTGGACGTGCTTGTGTGCACACATGCAGGAGACTGGAAGATTCAAAGCATGCAACATCAGTGCTGCCCAAATGAGCATTGGCAGAGCAAGAGTTTCATCATTCCGCAGGCAGCGCTGAAACCCTCTGTCAGGGACTGTTCGTCCAGAATGACGCCTTGGCAGGGGTCTGTCTGTTTGGTCAACACTTCTCCTTGCTGAGACTGAAGTTGTTCAAATCTAGCCTTGCCCCATTTTACATATCAATATAAGCCTCTCTCTCTTTCCTTTTTCATTCCTGCATCCACCTGGTGTGAGTGTGTTCAGGGTATCTTGCTGGAAAGCCACTTCTCGTCACTGGTAGCTGATCTGATGATGGCCACGAATATGCGATGGGCAAGAGGAAGACTCAGTTTTTCTCTCTTGGAAGCAAACTCAGAGTCTATCTTCAAATTGAAGTTGAGGTGAATTTTGCAGAATCAAGTCTGCTGAGAGATGAGAATTTTGTGTGATGTAGTTTAAGGATAAGAAAAAACAATAAAGAAAAAAATAAGGAAGAATGACAGACCTAATTCATGCCCTTCCAAAACTATTATTATTTTTTCAGCTGGGGAAGGAGGAGACAGGATGTGGTAGAAAAACATTTGCAGGAGTTTGGCATGTAAAAACCTGAATGACGGATTAACAGCTTATGCCAGATTTTACCTGCCTTTAAGCAGGTAACATTTCTTAAAGCTCAACAAGCTCCTGCTTGCCTAGAGCTATACTTTTCTTCTCTAGGTGAGTGAATCCAAAGAACCTCGTGCAGCTTTCATTAACTACAACTTTCACTCAAATGTTTTCTTCTGCAAGTTTAATCTCACTTGAGGAAGCAGTTGCACTTGGGGAGGATATGTCTAAATGAGGATTCTTTTTTTCCTATGAGTTTTTTTGGTGGGGAGGGCCTGAACTCTATGGGGCTTATGGCTGGCAGAGTCGCATGCACACAATCACAAGGCTAAGGGCAGGAGCTGGAATGCAGAGGATAAAGCAGAATGTAAATCCATTCAGTGCAGTAATTTAAGGTGTGGGAGGTCTCCCCTTGTGCATAGAGAGGTCCTGTCAGTAAACAGAGCAGGAATCTTTCGGCTGCAAAGTAGTGCAGCCTTTTGAATCTCTGGTTTCCCCTCTGCATTGTGTGCCTGAAAAAGAAACATAAAGCAGTTAGTTTTCTCCTCCTGACTTTTGCAAATCATCTACGAAACAGGTCGGGATTGCAAATGGCTACTCTATATGTTGGTAACAGTGCAGCCTTTCCCATTGCATTAGAATTAAATGGTTCCTTTTCTGCCTTTTTTTGGCATATCCCATGGTATCTCTCATAGGAATGGAAGTTTATCCTCCATGTCTTGCCTAATTTTCCCCTACATGATTTTAGTTTTCCCACGGTAAGATTAAGCTCTTCTATATACCATCAGTCCCATAATAGTCAGTGAACTTTAAGTGAACTCTAACATCTAGACTCAAGTCATTGCATTATCCTAATAAGTTCATTGGATAGCTGAGTATTTTCATATTAATCTCCCTACTAAATGCCTAGATACACTGCACAGACTTTAGTACAAATGGCTCTCTCCTTGGAGCGCAGGGCATCTGAAAAGGCCAACTCACTCCAAATGTGACACAAATTGATTTAGTAATATATTCTGGGAATAAAGTGAAATTTCTCATTTGAACCAAAAAGCAAAATGCAAATTACGCCAGCCTTTGCAGGTGTGGAAAACTGGATCTATCATGAATGAAAGCTGGATGAAGAATCTCCTGCCTGCCCTGTATTGGTGAGGCAGCAAAGGAGGAGAGGGAACACTGCTTTTAAATGGATAACTGTATCAAAACTCATTTGACTTCACACAAAAGACAACACGAGTCTATTATATTAGGTACCAGCAGGACTTAGCAATTGCGCTGAAACATTGTCAGGAGCTGAAATTTCACAAAATAACAAAACCATCTTTACCACTAAAGCAATTTAAAAAGATGCAATGCAAGAAGGTAAAAATGTTAGGCAGTATTCTGGAAAAGATGGGAATTTTTCCTGGAATTAAGGAACGTATCTCTGGACAATTTAGCTAACGATCATTTAAGCTCATTCCTAAGTGAAATAAAGAAGTTCACCTTCTTCAGTTCTCAAGATATATGGGCTTTGGATGGTCTGTAATGATGAGCAACAGTGTCTGGTGCTTGGTTTGTATTTCTTGCCCTGTGATTCCTCGAGTGAGATTCTTGATCTGCCTTCATAGTTACTGGTTTTATTTAATCTAAAAAGAAGAACTTCCATGGGAAGGCCTATTTTTTCCTTTGAAAGCAATAGTAGAATTGGTCAACATAGAGCAAATGTTCTCCATTATCTCCATGGAGGAAGGTCTAACTTCCCCGGTTCCCTGGAACTCCATGTCACTAGCCTATATATAACAATCTCCTAAGAAGTCCTACCAGGTTTAAATCTCATTACAGCTTGGGCTGGGCTTGGTGGCAGTTCAAACCTTTTTGACTCTTAACACAGGTTTAGTTTGGAAAAAACACCCTACTTGTTAGTAGATTCAAAAAATCCCTTTGAAGCACAGATTGGTCCTCTTCATGCACAGAGCTTAGGCCGTTTTATTTTAATGCAAACTTTATTGTTTTGGCAGATTAGTTCAATCCCTCTAATTTGATCGCTAGCTAGAACCAATCAGAACTGCAGAAGTTTAGTTAATGCCCACAGGGAGTCATGAGATAGGAGTATTTCTCTGGAGGAGCCTTTCTGCACAATAGTGTAAATAAACAAGAAGTCAGATGTCAGTTTAAAACTATGTCACATCCTTACAGCCCCGGACTGTGAAAATTGCAGCAGTACACCCACAACTTTTATATTACTGAATCAAGGGAAGATAAGGCTGCCTATGAGTTCAAGTTAATCTTAGAGAGTCTGAATGACATAATCTTGAACATCCCCTTGGATATGACTCTTTCACCACTGCTCCTGCTCCATTTCTCGGCAGTCGTGCTTGAGTGGGTGTTCCAGTACCGCATGCTACTGCTGCCTTGTGTCACCTACTGTGCGAGCGTTGAATTACACAAGAGCACATTGTTCCTTCTTTCCTGTAACGGGGTACGGGAAGAAGGGGAGGAAGTGACTAACATGGATGGTGCCTTCCAGCTAACATCTCAAGAGCTTAATAAGCCAAGAATTGCCTTTTTAGGTACTTCCAGCTCTCACAAGCCATATAGAGCCACATCCTACTCCTGACAGTGGGCAGAGGCGGGTGCTCAAGAGCATGACTTTATGTAGAAGTGTCCCCCTGGATATTCTCCTGTGTGTGTGGCAGCAACTAGGATTTCCTGAGCTGGAGGGTGTTGAAGCTTGTGTTTGGAAATCTGTGACCATAGAGGTAGCAAACCCCATGAGGAAATCTGGATGGGTGCATTGTTCTACATGGGCTGGAACAGGAAAGCCAAGAACTTTCCTGGAATTAAAATATAAACGAATACATTGCTTACAAAAAAACACTTCCAAGATAAGTAATTTGTAAAGAAAGAGAAGTTTATGACATATAAGGCAATCTGTACTGAGGCAGCTGTGAGAAATGCAATTAGCTAATTGGCAATGTTTCTCCTAATTGCTACTCTAGTAAGAAAGTGATACTAGTTAGAAAGGACGTGGTGCTTGGCTGAGAACAAACTGGATCATCCCCAGGAGAGTTATTTAGGGTAGGAAGTGGGAGTTCCCCCATCTCCAGTGTCATTATATGTTCAGACCAAAGCCTATTACAAACTGCTGCAGAGCGAAGCTGATCTTCCACTCTCACTTTGCCACCTGGGGAAGGCATCGGTACCTGAACACAGAGGTAAAGCGCGTTATCATCCTCTGAAGGCAACAAGCTAGGAGAAGACAAGGAGAAAATATCCAGAACTTGGAAAGCAAAAGTTGCTTTTAATCCAAACTTAACCTACTTTTCTTCCTAGTTTATCTAGGAATATTCTTGCCTTTAACAAATGTGCCTTTCCCAGTGCCTCTCTATCTCCCAGACTCTGTAGCTCAGACTATAGACCTAAATTCAGAAGTGGTATTGAAGTGTTCCTTGCAATAATTCACTGGGGAGGTTTCTGTGCGGTAGGCATCAAAAGGAAACATTCAAAGGCACCAACAGGAAGACAGCTGATCTCTAGGTCGTTTTATTGCTTGTAAAACTTTATTGGAGGTAGAAAGAGCAGGGACAGATAATGTTTTCACTGTGAAATCATAGAGCATTATCTTAGTGTCAAAACAAAAATGAGTTCACTTCTCCAAAGATTAACACTTGGTACCAGCTGGAGCGGTATCTAGCACCTCAAGAGGATATCATTACTTCTATATTTTAGTTAAAAAATTCCCCTTTTAATACCGTCTTCTGGAATTTACAGACCACCTATGTCTGGTATGCTTGCACAGAAGCTATAAATAAAATTATTTTCTAAAAATGTTTCCTAGTACAAACAGACTGGGTTTACCAATGTAAACATACTATATGTATTCACACATATTTTAAATAGGTTACTGTGGTTCTTTTAACATTTGATTGCAAGATAACATGGCATGAGCATATTATGCATTTCTTAGTGTGGAGTGGCAGTTAAAGACTGGGACACTAATGAAATAATGAGTTTTAATCCTCCTTTCACTCATCTGTCCACACACTCATCTAAGCACCTTATGCTCATTAAAGGATTTTAGCCAGTCAAGAGTGCCATGAGATGGGGAAGTTATTTTATAGATGGGCAAATCCTAAACTGGGTAGACAAAAACCATGCTCAGTTAAGACTTGAATTCAAGTTCCTAGAGCCCCAGCACTGTGAGCCTTACCGAACGTATTATGTTTGTTGTACCTCTAGAAGAATTGAACACATTAGATTTCCTAACTGATGTTGGTTTATAAAATAAGGCAAAAGACATTTTATCAGAGAAGTTCACATTTGACTAGCTATGACACATGTGTTTTCAAAGTATTGAGCTGAAAATGGAGAGCTAAGAAAAGGCAGAGTGGTGAATATAGATATGTTTTTCACAAAAGAATGCCACACATGATTTCTTTTATTTACTGAAACTGGTTACATTGCATACCAAATTAATTATCATGGGTTTGTGAGGAGCTATTCGTTCTTTTCAAATAGGAAAAATTTACAACGATGAGATGAGTTTCCTCTTGAAACTTGTTAAGTTGAAGCTGTTGGAGAGATAAAAGTACGTGTACAAGGTCATGTTTTTTTCCTTCTTCTTTAATTTTCTGCTTTGTCCTGCCTTGCTTAAGCTTGCAGGGGCTTTAAGAAGCAGCATTAGTACCTAGGGGAAGTTCTGCTGGCTAAAGATGGCACCTTGTATAGTCAAGATCAAGTAGAAAAGAAAAGCTTAAAAATCATCAGTACACTGTGGTAACATTCTCAAACCTTGCACAGATTCAGGGGTCCCCAAGATGCGTGGTCATCTCTTATTTATTGCATGATTTCCTTCCCATATCCCCACATTTTTCTCTCGACCACCATACTGTGCATCTGCTGAATGGACTCGGTGAGATGCCTGCCCTGGAGTCCGTTACTTCCCTAAATGGGAATATTTTCAGCCAGTTTTTTTTTGTCTTTTTCCCTCTCACTAAGCAACGATCTTTTTCAAAGAATACCCTCAATTTTATTTGCCTTGTGCATACAATAAAGCAGCCAAAGATTTATTTGTTTCTGGTTAAAGCAGCAGATACTGGATTCAGTTCAGCTTTGCTATTTTTCACTAGGATCTAGCTTGATGCAATCACATTGCACATGCCAATAAAACTGAAAGGTAACCAGCTTTTGTATTCCAACCCCTAAATATATATATTTCTTTTTTCCTGGAGGAATTTTGCAATATGTGGTTTGTAAAAATTACTTTTATACGTAATTAGTATAGCAATGAATATTTTCTGATCTGTAACTCTTCCTCTAATTTCGATTTTTGAGACAAGTCTAGCCAAGTCATAGCAAAGAACACAGCGTAAGAAGAAAGTTATTGCAACAAAGCTGAAACCAATGTCAATAAAATAATGCTAGTATCATTCGTTAGGAACAGAAATAGATAGAAATGTCCTCCTAAATCTTGAAAAACATTTATTTCTAAGAAACTGGAGGACTCAAAATTAATTTTAAACATTTCTATAGAGGACTTTCAGGGTGATACTGAAAACACTGCCTGTTTAAGAAATCTGGGTCAGCTCCTTAAATGAATAAAATTCATTCAGCTTGCACAGCATGACTTACTGCAAACGAAAATCATCGTTAATATATTATATGTTAGTTTTCATTTGGAAAAAGACAGAAGAGGTTGATATTGTAGTAGCGTACACACACAGCTCCACTGTACATACCCAAAATAGGAAGTCTCTCTGCTTTATGCAGCAAGTTTACCGGTCTGATATCCGTAGGGACAAGAAAATAAACAAAAATTACTGTGTTTCAGAAATGATATGGATGTCATAGACCAAGTTTTCTAACTCCACGTAGCAAGAAGTGAGTAAGGTACATGAGCACCACGTGGTGGGACAGCCCTGTCCCTGGAGTCGAGTCCAGCCTCGAGGAGCCTTGAGCCACAAGGTAGAAGATCTGCAGTGGGTCAGACTGAAAGGACCATCTTGCCCACCACTGTGACCTGCAAACACACACGTTGCAAAGGCAGAGCAGAGTATTATTGTCCTTCATCAGTTTTCCTTCAAGTTTTGGCTGAGCTGTAGCTTTGAGACCACTAAACAGCAGGAAGCGTGTGAACCTTTATGTTTAATAGGCACCAGTGGACAGATCTTCCGTTAGCTTACTGAATTATTTTCAGGGTCTACAGCCTTCATTGCTTTGTGTGGCGCTAGGGACTTATTTCTGTATTTGATTATTAGCTCATAGAAACTATGTATATACCAAACTTTTCCGCTGATCCAACGGAAACAGCTCCTGAGTTGTAATTTGTCTCTTTATGATTTAAACAGAACACAAGTGGCTCTGAAACAAAACTCTGCAAAGGCTTCCCTGGACAGTACTTTCAAGATGCCTCGTGCTGTGAACATCCAAAGACTTATGTTTGAAGAGATTAAAATGAGCCCATAAGACATAAACCCTGATGTTGCTTTGGATGTGCCCTTGGTCAGGGTGGTGAAATTGCTGTGCCTTGTGCTCAAAAGCCAGGAGGCACATCTGAAGCTGGAGATGAAAGACAGCTCCATGAAGCCAAATTAGGAGTCTATGAACCAGCTAGGACTCATCTGTAGCTTGAAAGACCACATCCCTGATGGGATCCATGCCAGTTTCTGATAATCAAGCTGTATTTGACCTCACCTTTCACTGACGTGAGTCTAGCAAGCAGAATGGTTCCTTTTCTGACAGCTAAATTTGAAAAAAAAGGACACAAATTGACCAATTTTGTATGAGAGGCTAAGATAAAAAAGGGAAAATGTATAAAGATAAGGAAAAAATTATTTTCCAGAACATGATGAAGTCTTCGGGTGTGCAGAGACCTTCCTTTTCCCTTACGAGCTATTACAGTCCATTAAGTCAAGACCTCAGGATCTAAAACCTGAAAGTAATTAGGTATTGACTGAAACAAACTATTTCATTGCTGTGTCTATTGAGTCAGCAACGTCCGCATTAATGCAAAAGGACCCATCAGAAATCTGATATGGCCAATAAGTAATTTCTGCTTCCATAATTTCTTCTTTATGTTAGAAATTCGCATGTTAATAACTGTCTAATTATTTATTCACTTAGAAAGGTCCACAGAACATAATTTAAGCTGTTTTAACTGCACTTTTAATTGACTGTACATAATAGCTGTTGGTGAAATATATGTAATTAGGAAGTCTATAAAAGGTCTATTACATGTAAATAATAGTTACTATTCCATTCCAGAGCTCCTTTTATGGAAGATTGCAAAAGTAATTAAAAATCTAATCTAATGTAATCTAATCGCAAGAACTCCTACCTTTTAAAGTGTCTTCATTTGTGAAACAGAGGGGAAAAAATTCTTTCAAAAGCTAAATCATTTTGATCTCCATTTCTATCACTGTGCCTCTTTTCGATCAGACATTCTGATGGGCAGAACTTGGGCTGTCAGGCTGGATTTTTATCCCTAAGTGAATGTCCTGGCTATTAAACTCTTAATCCAACCTTTTAATACAACCTGAAATACACTTATTTGTGGTTGAACTAATGACAATTGGGAGCAATTTGACATCACATATATTCTGCCTTCAGTGTCTGGAAATTCCAGTTCCTGGCGTCAAGGAACTGACTCCAGTCACTTCCACAATTTCTAGAAATAGCTGTGACCTGCTTTTTTTGCACCATTGCTGTCCTTTCAGGCTAACCTGAGCTCTGAGAAACAGAACGCTATTGAAGCGTGACCTTTTTAAGTGCTTACTGCTTGGCAACTTTGTTTTTCCTCTTTAATTACAGGTTTCATGTTTAGAGTATGAAGAAGAACATCTTGTAAAGGCACCTTTTCATGTGTGGACAGACCATAAAAATGTAGGTAGGGGCTACTTTTCCACAGGGTGCCCCTGTGGCGTTCAGAAATGCCTCAGTGCTCTGTTATCAACTGGACCTGTTTAGAAGAGAAAGAAAAAGGACCCCTGAAGTATAACCAACTCCTGCTTGGTTACCTCAGACCAGACGCTATTTGGTTGTGTGGGACCAAATGTCAAGCTTGACAAAGAAGGCGAGTATAGAGTGAGTTAGGCTATTGTGGAGAAGGAGAAGGAATACAAACAATGTTGAGAATACTGACATTTCTGTCGGCCCGGTGGGTGCAGCACACCCACTTGCTTATTCTGAAAAGCTTGTGGGGTACGAGTTCTCATAGTTAGCGTGGCTGTTATTAAAATCCACTACAACGTATACGACCCATTACCTTTCTTACTGTTAATAACTGCAATTTTGTGAGTCAATCTAGATGAATATAGCTTAATTAAAAGTTGTCCTAATTAGTGTGTTATTGCACCAAATAGAGAGGATAATACATTAATGTTCCTCTGGAGCATTTTTTTTTTTAATTTCTCCCCTTCTATTGAAAGATTTAGCATATGACTGACTCAGTAAATCACTGATACATTAATTTATGCTTGGGGGATGAGGAAGTTATTTTCAATGGAACAAAATCTACAACCTACTGATGTAAGAGACGCCTTGTGAGATTCCTCATACTGTAAATCAATCAGTTTCTCCCAGTTCAGGGCTTTGGGGCACCAGCTAAGCTTGCTTTTGTACCACAAGGGCTTATGAATTGTTTATTTTTTCCCAGATAGGGTAGATGGTGCTTTTCATGAGTCAACTGAGGTGAGGAACAGAGAAGGAGGCAGAATTAATGTAAAGGATATGAAAGCTAGCAAAACTTCTTTAATATAGGACTATGAACCACTTGGCAACACAGAATCAAATGTGCAGGCAGCCAGGGAGATTTTTACTTTGACTCTTTTGAAAAATATGCATGTACATATGCATTTATTTATTTGATGCTATCAGCACCTTCTTATTTAGCTTTGCATTATAAAGGTATTTATAATACTAATCCCATTAGGCAGATAATATCCCTGCCACGTTCTAGGGAGAGCTAATTACCACTCCTATTGTTCCACTCCTTGTGATTGCTTAGGAGACAAGTAGCTCTTCCAGCCAGTAGACTCAGTCACTGAAATTTAAGACTTAATTAGATTCACTTTGGTCCAAAGCAACATGGAAGTATTAAACCACTAAGGTACTTAAGCTGATGACTCATATAAAGTCATGCTCTTTGTTTGCAATGAGAGTTCACATACAACACAAGCAAGGAATCTACTTATAACAGAGCTGTTACTCAACCCAGTAGGAAAACATTAGGGTGGATGGGATCTGTCTAGTTTGGGATTACTCTCATCTGAAAAAAAAAAAAAAAATTGTTTCCATTTGCTCTTTCAGAAAACTTTTCAGAATAGGAGAAATTTGAGTGCAATTGGAAAAAGCTAGATAAATTGGGGAAACTTTCTGCTCCTACAGACCTTTGTTTACTGAACAGCATCCAGCCCCAATGAGCTTGGGCCACCACTGAAAGTGCTCCAGGTACCTATTAACATCTCAGGCAAGTTAGCGGAGATAATACATCTTTCCCTGCTTTCATGGCTTTGACCACAGGGTGATGTGCTCAAAAGTCCGTTGTTTTGAACACGCATATTTTGTGTAATTTTCCTTTTAGTAAATGTAGCAACCTCTTTCACATAAAAACCAATCATGTTTTCTTAGACGCTCTTTAGAAGGCTGTTGGATCTTCATTTTTTGTTTGACACCATTTCTATTTCGTTATTAGTAATTATGAAGAAGACACATAAACAAAGTTTGATGCCCTGTGGTTCAGAAAGGAATACAAAATTTTACAAAAGATGTTTTAAATTTTCAAACAAAATCCAACTTTCCCCGAAGTTCTGTCTCCCAAAAAGGTCATAGTAGATAATTAGCTCTGCATTAGCATTTGTAAAGGCTCCTAAAAGTGCTAGGTTAAGGACAAAAATGGTCAGGTGCCAATGGAGAACTTGAGGCAGCTGCTTCACAAACCATTTTGATCCAGAGACTTTTAAAGTGATGATTGCAGGAGATTGAGTGGGTGGCTTTAGCTCCAGCCTTTCTCTGAATACGGCCTGACAGCTGTATTAGTGGTGCAGCTATTACAGCTTTGTTGTCTTAATGATGAGAGATAAAATGAAAATTTTGACCACTACCTCAACAAAGCCCCAGTATGCCCCTCCTCTTTGGAGCCTCATGCCTGATATACCTTGAAGGAGTAACCTCTTTGAAGATCCATCAGTGAAGAAAGCCATGGCACTTCTTATCATAGCTGGGCTCCATCTTCAAGGCAAGGAAAATTCCAATGAAACTTCAGGATCCATCGAGGTGGTTTAACTCTTATTAGTCACCCCCTTGGCATGCAGGCTTGAAAATGTTACTGTGATTTTTGCTGGGGAACAAATGTTTGTCCTCAGCTTTACTCACGGCCCCTGGTAGAGCACAAGATTTGATGATTAGAAGGGAAAGTTCATTAAAAGCTCCCCTATTTATAGATGTGGTGAAATGACAGGGCTCTGTCCTCAGCTTGTGATTTCAAGGAAAATGAATGTCCATTTGTTGCATGGCAAACAGAGCCAGAACAATTACACAGTTCTACAATAAAAACACTGTTTCACGTGGTCATTATGAAATGGAGGAATGTTATAACTATTTAGTTAATCAGCTGTGACAATGACCCAAGGAATGGAACTGTCCTTGAATAACGCAGTCATGTAGTATCTATATTCATACACACGCTGCTGATTTGGCTGCAAGAACATTAACATAAAAAACAAGGAAAAGAAAAGAAAGATACTGCCTTTTACAGCCCCATAATCCTACTACCTACAATTCCTACAACAATCACTACTTGTACTATTAATAAGTAATCTGTACAAGTATTATACGAATCAGTAAGAACTACAAAGTTAGACATACACTTGCTAACAGTGAAGGTCTGAACGTATTTATAATTGATGTAAGGAGGGAACTGTGCAATTTACTCTAACCATGGAGTGATTTGAAACAGCTTCCTCAGTGCTTCTCAGTGCTTTTCCAGCAGGGTGGTGAGTTTCCTTAATAAGAAACCTTGTATCATCCCATAATAGGTGTTCAGGATCTTCCTAGTTCTTCCACGCTCCATTTGTATACCTTAGAGGACCTTAATATAAGTCTATGGAAGTTAAAGTGATTCATTTTACTCCCTGGGATTTAAATCAGACCCTAGATATCTTCATCTCCCTGACATTTACTTTCATAGAGTATTTGATTTCTCATCACTTCCTTGTGTGATCTAGATCCAGCTAATGTGGAAATCTCTGCTTCCCAGTCAGAGGAGATCACCCTTCTGGGATTTTATCTTAACTAGAAATGATCATCTGTGTTATTCAGAAACCTTTCTGTAAATACACTCCTCACGGAAGCCTGCAAAATTAAAATCCCTCATGAATATATCCTAGGGTAAAGTATTAATTGATCAATGAAATAGTCCAAAATGCAACTGGACTGAAGTTTATGTCCAATGAGTTTCTCTTCGTTTTTCATTCCTCGCATTATATTCAGATAAATCCATCACACCCCTGTTAATCAGTATTTCTTTCTAATGAGATTGTACTCTTCAAAATACATAGTACTAAGAGGTATCCAGAGAGCTTTGACTTGTACCCTCTGCTGCAGGGCATACATAATTTTCTCACTTAATAATGATGTAAAAATGTTTAAAAATCTAAACAAAACAACAAGATCCTACTCTTGTATTCAGGTATGATTTATCCCTTTTTCACGATGAGAGAGGCATAATAATTCTATAAGCCCTTGGGCTAGTATACATGAACATTAAAGTGAATTATGACATGATCAAACTGCTAAGGAAAGCCACAGTTATTCTACAGAAATGGGCCACATGCTGCTCCCCTGTAAGTGATTGCATCCTACAGAAATCAGCAGTTACCTCCCCGGAAAATTTGTGCAACCTAATGTAAACTCGAGATTTTAGCGTTGTCATACTTGTGCGCTCTGCTGCCAAGACAATAACACTGGAACAAGATTATAGTTGTTCAGTTTTACATTGCAAGTGCACCCCTAACACTTCGTGAAACAATGGGAACAAAACAAGAGATAACTTGAATACATGGGTTTAAAATATGTGTGGTTTCCGGATGCAAAGCATAAAGGGGGAAAGTGAAAGAATTCTACAGCTATAATACTTTGACCAAAGATCAGAGAAGTCAATGGGAGTCGTTCCATTTTTCTTTCAATGAGATTTAAATCAGATCCCTTTGGGGAGTCATAATGAAGTTTATTTCCATTATAAATATACAACTGATATGTCAAATTATACTACCTTCATGAGAAAAAGATTACACAGAGTCACAGCCCGGCTGAATTTCACATGAAAGAAAATTACATTAAGTTACTATTGCCAGATTCTAAAGGGAATGACATTTGACAAGGAAAACATTCATACTTCTTAGATACAATCACTAAATTTTATTCTTTCTGTGGTGATAATCCTCCTGCATTCACTAATGAGCAGTCTGTCCCTTTTAAAGATTGGTCCTTGCTGACCTTCCTCCATATCTTCTTCCTGATCTTAGCATATGTCTTACTGGGAGGACAAAAATTCTATGTTTTTACTGCAAAACAGTCAACTTCTATTGGAGGTTGGCTAGGGTACTAGTTGTAACTAACTCATTTTGTAGTATAAATTGTTGTCTCCATGGATTTCTTAATTCAATTAATATCTTGATTAATAAATTACTTTCTTTTTCTCCTCTAGTGAAGACAATGCATTATTTCAAAAGTAATCTCTTTTTTTTTTTACAGTCATAAGTTGACCCTCTGATTTATGGCTTTTATTCTCTGAATATCTCATGCGTATAAACCATATCCTGCTTCATAGGAACCACAACTTCTGTGAAGACCTCTGTACTTAAAAAATTAATGAAAAAAACCAACACATCGTTAATTACACAGAAAACTGGTATAGAAAAGAGCCTTTGATAATACTTACATCTGAACCTTCTCTTTCCATTTTGAAAAATGAAGTGATCAACACACTTTGATCAAGCACTCAATATTCAGAATTTTCAATCATTTCTACTCATTGTAAACATAATTCGGTTTTGGTGGGTGGAATTCTCATTAGGCTCTGAGCTGGCTGACATGTTTTGATAACCGAAAAACAAAGTTAAAATCTCAGTGATGTGAAAAGTAGCATGTTTGTTTATTTTCCCAAATGACCCTACTGAAACTCTCTCCCAAATTAAAAACATTCTGATGTATACTGCTAAATTTCACATGTCCTTAAATTTGAGAGAGATCATAATTTTAGACTCTAAATTACTAACCTCTCCCTATATTTCATATCCTCCCAATACTGAGTGTACTGACAGATTGGAAAGAAGATGCAGCAGACTTTAGTCTAAGGGGAAAATTGGAGCAAATGGATGGAGGAGTGTTTTTTATCTGTCTGTTTCGTGAAGTCTTCAGATGGTGACTAGATGCCTACAGATTAGACATTTTTTCTAATCAAGGAGGTAGAGAACTTTGTAGTTGAAATGACATTGAGTGAGTCATACAGTAGGTCAGACCAGATCATCTAATGAAATCTTCAGTTGTTAGAATACACATCCCTCTGACTACAGTTCTTAATATTTGTCAAAAGCCAAAGACCAGATCTTCTTAAATCAGTTATCTCAGTGGGGATAAGAGCTTCAGGGCACCTACAAATCATTTTTAAAAGACCTAAATGTTAAAGCTGACCTAGGACAACGTGATAGGAGATGCTGGCTGAAATTCTGGCTCCACTGAGCCTAGGAGGGAGTTTGCACTCAGTGGGGCTGCGTTACCACCCAGTGTGTCAATGGGAAAACTGCCAGTTTAAAACAAGAGAAAATTATATAAAATATTTAACTGCAGGAAGCAAAATAGAAAAGCTATTCCAGTCCCAAGTTCCCCAACTCCCCTCAGGACTACCCCCCCGCAACTTACCAATGATGGGGGCCAAATGAAGAGTGACATCAGATTGCTGGTTTGCCTTCGCACAAGGTATGTGTGAAGCAAGTCTCAGCAGAAGACGCGTGTGAGGCAGGAAGATCCTTTTTCTTCTAATTCTTAAAATATGCAACTAAAGGAATGAGAAGTTACATAGATTGGATGAAACAAAGTTCATCAGTGACTTCACAACATCACAGAAAGTTTGAGGTTGGAAGGAACCACTGAAGGTCATCATGTCCAGCCCACCTGCTTGAGCAGGGTCACCTAAAGCAGGTTGCCCAGGGCTGTGGTTCCATTAAACAGAAACATACAAGGACATATTCAAGTGTTCATCATCAAAATTAATTGACAGTGCCATCAGATCTTTCTTCTAGGTGCAAACTCTTCTCTTGCTCTCTCAGTACCACTGTTTCTCATTCACCCATGGATCATCCAGCAGAGATTTATTGATATGTAGGTAGATATTAAATCAACAGTTGTTATCAGAGTCAGGGCAGAGCATAATTCTAATTGCAGCAAAGAGTAGGGAAGGGGGGAGGGGGCTTTCAGAGTGTTGTATTGCAATTTAAGTAGGCTTCTAGGATATGAGAAGCCAGCAATCATGTCAGAAGTTGTGAGGAGTTATTGTGCCATTGCAAATCCATATTTCTTCATTCTAACACACAATCTAAAAGAAGAGCAGCTAGAGCTAAGTGGCAGAACCAGGAGGAGGAAGAGAGCTCTGGTTAGTCTCTCTGTTTGATCAGATCATAACTTCACAGTAGCAGCTTCCACAGCAAAATCCTTGTAGCCCTTCTAGATTAACTTTCAAGCTTGACTTGCTGGAGTTGGGAAATTTCAGAAATGTGAGAGCAGCTAGGAAGGCAGAGGAAAAGTTCTTTCTGGCTGCAATGAAACGCATGGGATCCCTCTGTGGCATAGCTTGGTCTGCTTTGCCTACAAACCCTGCAGGTTCCCCAATAGGATGGAATATGTTAATTTGTCATTTGTTACTAGGAAAATCATGAGAAGAATCAAGACCATGCTGTGAATGTTTGATAGGCATCTGTCTGGTTTTTTTCCTAATTCGTTAAGATTTTCTCTGCTAGATACATATTTCACCATACAATCAATCCTCACGCAACTATTTCATGCTGGTAGACACCCCAAAGAATGTCACTGAATGAACTGAAGTAATTTGGGATACTACTTGGCATAACAGAACGCAATTGTTCTGCTGAGATTGTTCCAGTTCGAATTTGAACTATTAATTTTTTTTTTTTTTTGCTTGTCAGTTAGCTTTTCCAGCATTTTAGATGATATTTCCTGTTTTAATCCATCCAGGGCACAATTGATTTTTTTTTTCCCTGCAGTTCCCAGGGCAGAAGGAAGAAAATGGGCATCAGTTTAGACTGTTTCTGCCAGGAAATATATAATAATGCTGTCATTCTTAAGAAAACTCTGCAGCAGCAGGCTCAGACAGCTACAAAGTAGAGAACATGCATGGATTTGTCATCCTGCCTTACTCTTAAACAACATTGGGTTCTTTGTCAATTGTGAGGAAACATGGGGGAAACCCCTTGGAGGTGAGCCACACATTTATTTGTTCCTGACCTCCGATCATTAATGTTGGCTGCAACACAATCCTTTTTTTAGAAAGGAAAGGTGAGCATCTGTGTGGCTTGTTCAGAAAAGTCAACAGGTATGTTTGACAAATGCATTTTCTTGACATATCTTGACTTGTGACACCCAAGGACAGGATGTATGTGACCGTGTAAATCCGATGTTCATGACAGATGTGAATGTTGCTACCTGTCACCTCCAGCTCCACTTCTGCTATGAAGAAGCCATGAAGTGTAGGAGTGATGCATGGGCCCGAGTTGCCCTACCACACTACTGACACCAAGTGAAACAAACCCTGGTGACTGGGTGGGCAGAAACATCATTTTTGGTCTTCTGCATCAAAGTCCACCATCATGTTTCCATTTAAATTAGAGATTTAATAAGACTAGGTCTTTCATCAATTTCAGCTGAGTGTTTCTTGCTGACAAGGGATATATCTGACTTTACTCCACCTCCTTCTTCTTGATCATTCACAAGGCATGAAGAGGTTCAGCTCTCTTGTGGCCAAGCAGATACTGCATCTATGGACCTAAAGTCCCACCAGTTCCTACAATGCCTGTTTCCAGTGGGAAGAAGATGCCAAAAGATCCATTATTCAGTGTTGTAGGTTATTCAGGATTTTTGCCTTCACTGCATACTTGGAAGATATCATGAAAATATTTGTTCCCAGAGCTATCAGAAAATCCTGTAAAGCATCTGAAGACAATTACAAATATTTAGGGATAATTGAGGTAATTTCATATTAAGAGTCCAGGACAAACTGTATCGAGTGCTATCTCTTCCTCTTGCCCAGCCGCTCCTGGACCCCACCACATCATGCCTCTGGGACATGCTCTGTATCACCTCTTCAGGACACGTCGTGATGCTCCAGAGCTCCCTTCCATCAGCTTCACAGCTAGTGCTAGCCTCCATTTAATAGGTTATAATAAATAATCATGAAAGAGAATTAATAACTAACTGAGAAAGACCAGCAAAATCGTCACAGAGCTAAGGAGCTTTCCATAGCTTAAGTTTGAAAAAAACTTGTCACAAATTATATTCATCTTCTAATCCTTCTCTATCCCTTGCTCACTCTCAGTGAGAGAAATCTATCTCTCTTCTCTTTTAGGTTTTGTAATTTTCCTCATTAATCTTGTATTGTCCAATTCTGTTCCCATTCAGCCTCAAGGCTGGGACCCTGGATCTTCAGTAAGTATTTGTCCTGCTCATCACAGTTCTTATTCCTCTCTTCCCTTAGGAAACGTAGCTCATTAAAGATCAAGCAGAATTTAATTAAAATATATCTCTAATATATAACATTTCCCTCCTCATCTCCATTGCATTTTTCTCAGTACATTTTATTTTCACCAGTTGGACTAACCTCTCAAAAACAACTTTCCATCTCTGTGGCTCCATCCAAGTTAACAGAGTTACCCTGCATTTACAGTGAGAGCAAAGATCTCAGCTTTATACTATTTTATCATGTAATCAGTAAAAACTGCAGTTTACAGGTTCTGCAGTCTTTCAAGCTTTCCTTAATAAGGAGCACTTATTCTTGTCGTAAAAAATGTAACTTTAGGATTATACGAGAATAAAATTTCCTTTTGTCTTTCCTTCCAGGTGTCCATATGTCTGCAAGAGGGAATCTGGCCAGCTCGCAGAAACTGCCTCTCCTACTAGAACTACATATTGAGGCAAATTCCCAGCTTATTAAAAAATAGTTCTGCTATATTGCCATCTTGTTTGTTCTTCAATTCCTCTGTATATTTCCCTTCTTAATTTTTTCTTTTTAAATTTTTTTTTTAATGTTGCCTCTGGCTTTTGGGGGAAAAAAGGAAATGGAAAAGAAAAAAAAAAAAACAACCTCCAAGAAATTCTTAAATATAACTCTATTTTGGGCTTCTCAGTGTCACAGAAAAATCCAAACTCACTTCCCAACTCCTGTAGTAATTGATAGGAACATCTCAATGTTCAGTTACTATTTGTCTAGTGAAGAGCTGATTGTGTGAAGAAGTTCATAAGAACTTCCAAAAAAACCCTAAAAAACTTTTTAAAAGTACTTCATGAAACTTCTCTTCAGCTTCTGACAGAAGTGCCTTAACTTCACTGTTGCTTAATTCTTTTCTAAAGTACATTAAATCAAAACTGGAATGGCTAAAACTTTACAAATACTGCCCCAGAAGTTAATGTGGTTCAAACACTCACTTTAAAAGTTTAGGTTAGTTGTTTTAGATTAGTTTTCTTGAGTGAGACAACTTTTCAATTCAGTGATGTTTTAGTTTCTACATGGTCACCTGAGCTTAAAGCTTCCAGGATATTTTAATAGATTTTGAAAGTAAAACCCAATTATGGTGAGTTCTGTGAAACTGGTCCTTCAAAATAAAAGAAAATATTACGGTCTGTGGCTTAGTTCATGACGACAATGAGTTGACCATGGCAACTTATTATATATTTTTAATTATATTTATAGAATCGTAGAATCACCAGGTTGGAAAAGACCCACTGGATCATCGAGTCCAACCGTTCCTATCAAAGACTAAGCCATGCCCCTCAGCACCTCGTCCACCCGTGCCTTAAACCCCTCCATCCTACATTATTATTTTGAAGGGAAGGATTAACATACTGAGAACAGACTGCCTCATGCCCTTTCTTCTTTGAATGCTGTAAAAGAATCCTCCAAGTTATTTTGTTTTCTTAATTTTTCACACTTGTGAAAAAAATTGTTAAAGTGTAATATTTGATCATGAATCATCAAAATGGCACCTAGACTCCCTGCAACAACACAACAGACAGTTGCGCAGCTATTTGCAGCTTCACTTAATTGAACGCAGTTTCACAACGCCACTTTCTACTGCTTCGCTTTTAAGAATCCGGTTTCTTACTGTTTAAAAACGTGCGTTAGGTTCCTGAGAGGAGACTTCCAGTTATGCCTGTTGCTGGCTGTTGATAATCTTTCACCATAGTGCCTCTCCTCCCTGCCCCAGGCAGCTCACCAGGGATGATGTTTGAGTAAGGGAGTTACACCTCCCAATCATAACACATTCTTATCCTTTTACATCATGCAGCGAACCGACAGCCTGATTTAGTCATTGACAGCCTTTGGTGTCTCTTCATCGCACAATGGTTACGGTTTTAATATATGGCTTCTGTGGTTTTTTTTTTTCCTGCTCTACCATAGCTAAGCCACAAAGCCTCCTGTCCTCCAGCAGCAAACCGGGCTGTTTTAGTAAACTTTTCAACCCTCCTCGCAAGCTGCTGAGCTGAATGGTGGGAAAAGCTTGCTATGCCTTCATGGTCTGAGTGGATTCAGCGTCGGGCTGCGAGTACGAGTGTTTATGGAAGGAAGAAAAGCGAAAAAACGGGTTTTACGGAGGGGTATGATGTCACCCAGATCACAGCCTATTTCTGGAACTAGGCTGTGAAACCCATGGTACAATTTGACACATAAATGTTGCCAAGTAAAACTGATAATATAATTGTTAATATGGTCACAGCCAACTGTTTTGCAGATAAGCTGGTAAACTCTTCTATGAAATACAGTATTTGTGGAACATAGCACCTAGTCTGTTCCTTGCTTTCATTGGCTCTGTGATTACTTACTATCATATTTAAATAAAAAGACTAGATTATATGGTACCATAGGAACAATGGCTTGCTTAATGGTCTTGCAGCATTTATCTTAAGTCAATACAAAAGTTTTGAGTTTCTAAGCCCATGTCAAGGGCAGTGAAACAAGGGCCACATTCAGTGAACTAGTCATTTGTTGATTTTTTAATGCACATGTAAGTATCCTATTTTGGGGACTCAGATATACTTAGATGATTCAGTTAAATACAGATTAATTTTCAAAAAAAAAATTGTTCCTGTCTGAGGAACAAAATCTGATAGAAAATATTAAAGGCTATTATGTGCAGTTTGCTCTAGACAAGAGTAATGATCAAACAACTTCCTCGTCTCTGCCATCGTGCAAATTCCCCATACAAGCTCCATTTTATATAGCATCCTTCATACGATCTTTGTTGCTAAAAGCTTGACAGGGCTCCACAATGTAATTATAGCGTTATTAGGAGTAAGTAATACCAGAAAAGAAGAGATACTCTAGAAGTGTAGATATGAAAGGGAAGGGGTAATTTCAGGTATGAAACAGAGAGAGTCTGTGGTCCAGAGTTACACAAAAACTGCTCAAAGGGGCTCAGAACACAGAGGCAAAGGATGACGGGCAGGATTCCGGGTGTGCAGGGATCAAGTGGGGACTGAAGGATGAAGCCTGGGCTTGAAAAGCAGCTGGAGCGTCTTTGCCACCTGCAAAAATGCAGGCAGGACAATGTTTAAAAGTTATTTATGTGACCACTTAAAAGTTTCAGAGAAACAGAAGTCTGCCTGGGTCTTAGACTCCTTTGTGTCCCACAAAGGCTCATAATGTCCTTTTTTTACATTATTACAGACAGAAAATTTGAAGTGTAAGTTTATAAAATCTCATGGTGTTTAATTTTTTAAATCCACGCTTCCTATCCCTTAAATTCAGAAATTTCTGATTACAATGAAATAAAATTAAAGTTTTGTCCTGAAGCGGATCACGGCAGTTCATTTGCAGCTATGGCAAATTTACTCCACTATGGGAAAAAAAACCAAACCCAAGTCTCTCATTGAGTCTTTCCTTAAAACACAGAATAACATCTTTTTATTGCGGACAATTCCCTTTCCCAACCTGAGAGTGGAATGAGTGGTTTTAGCAATGAACACACTGTATTTCTGACTTTAATGGTATCTGAAGGTACATAAACAATACAGACGGGAGCAATTTGTGTTATCCCCATTTCCTTGAAAAAGTCTTTTCTACAGTGATACCAAGGCAGCAGCACGGAGGGGATGCTCTATCACTGGAGTGGGGTGCAGGGGCTCTGAGGGCCCCACGTGGGATGATGGCAGCGCCTCTGCAGAGCTCCCTCAGCTCTTGTGCATTTTGCCAGCTGCTTGCTTGGCTTGCAGAACCACCTCACTACGTTCCTGTATCTTTAATGCCCAGTCTCCTCGTGGTGGGAAGCGATCTGATGGTGGGGTCAATGATCTCCATCAGACCACACTGCATGTAGCTAAGGAAAGAACATCTAAGAAATAACCACTTATATCTCCTTAAGCCAAGTTCTTGCTCCAAATCTCTTCACCTTGCCCAGCAATGCCTGCAAGACAGATTGTCTTTCTCCCTTCCTATGATTAACATAAAATATCACACCATTTTATTAAACTAGCAGACAAGCTTGCAGTCTGTTGTCCTCTGATACCCTGCCTTAAGCCAGATATTCGAGTTATTTTTCTACCATACACTGATTTATCGTTTGCTTTCTCAGGTAGCAGTTTTCCAAATAAAGGGTCAGAGGCTGAATGGGAGCATGGAAGTGGGCTGCCAGGAGATATTTATATATATTGTTTTTCCTTACCGAAGAGAGAACATGAATTCCAGAGGATTCAGTCTTGCTGCCAACCCAGCTTGAGCTCATTTCTAACCTTTACTGCACATTGAGCAACCATTGGCCAGCTAATACCAGAGTGCAGTCCTGCCCGATGAAGCCTGGATTTTTGTGTAATTGGTTCCCATGCTAATGAGCTTACAAAGTCACTCTGCATCTCCTCACCTTAGCAGGCACCTTCCTATTGGCGCAGTGTCCAGTCTGACAGCCACTTGTCTCCCTTTCCATGAGACCTGGAGGAAGACCTCATTAGAGGTAGAAGGGGGGGTCATTTGGAACTCTTTATTTATTAGTTGAGAAGGTTTGGTTGGGGATAACACAGCTAGTGCTGCAAAGCAGAGATGGAGAACTTGCATTTCCATCCTGAATATCCACTGCTCATGCTAGCTGTGGGAATCATAACATCCTTGAAAACAGGTGCACGTTCTCACCACTGTTCCAGAAGGACTCTGCTCCCTACAAGAATCTCAGTTTGCTGTGAAAAGTCTATTTGTACATAAATAGCTGCTGTGCATGTTTCAGATTTCTAATATCTATGAAATTTCAGTTATCTAGTAAAGGAGGAAAATAAAAGAAATATAAGGAGCATCACGTGACAGATTGGTTTAAGAAATTATATGTCCACTCAACACTTACATCTCTATGTGTAGCTGGCCCTGCTAAGCTTGTTTTCCTCTCATCATTAACCTCTTTGTACAGATGGGGACCCGAGAAGTGAAAAGATGAAACACTGAAATGCTGTGTGACAGCCAAGCAGGGAAACCACGACCGAGTCATGGAGACAACTCACATTTCCCGAGGAATAAATGCTCAAAGCCATTTCTGGGTGACAGAAGAACTGGGCAGGGAAAGTCGTAGCAGGCCATAGAAAGTCAGAGATAAGGGAAACAACTTTCTCTGAGGCACTTACACATTTCACAGAAATCAGCAGGAATTAAAGTTGGTCACGTTTTGCTTGTGAACACAACAGGTAATTGATGTTGGGGGAAAAAAATAATCAGGAAAGAAGTGTTAAAAAAAAAAAATCACTACCAAATATCAGCCTTGCCTCTACCTTTGCCTTCACATCTCTTGAGGTGCCTCATGGCCAGTGTGGCAATTGGCACCATGGATTCAGTATCCACCATCACCAGAAGGATGGGAACCACCGTTAGCAGCAGCAGGTCTCCAGGGTGGGATTCTCTTGGATGGAGAAAGCATCTGCTTTGTTAGTGGCTAATCTACCTGACATGGCTCTCCTGCTCCTCTGCCAAGAGCCAATTCCATCATTTTTGTGCTCACAACCTAAGAAAGTGGGAGCCGGCCACAAGCGGGGAGAAGATAGGATAAGGTAGGATTAGTGGATGATAAGGTAGCGTTGATGATCAGAATAGCGGGGCTAAATGTCTTAGCAATGATAAACTAATAAGCTTTGTCCAAACACCATTAGTCAATCAGTTACCACCAGAGAGCCCCCAAAGGATTGATTCCTTTGGGACACCATGGCCAGGCCAGGTGCTGGCCGGGGTCATTGCTGAGCTGATGCTACTTCCCAAGTCTCAACCACAACCTGGCTAAAAATTCCTTCCTTCACATGTCAGAGTGGGCTCCAGGGCTTCAGTTCAAAGGCAACATCAGCTGAGCACAGGTTTCTACTCCGCAGGAGTGTGGTGATCATGTTACTTTCTTGTGGCTATGGATAGTGAAGAAGAAAATAATTCGGTAAGTCTGCACAATGTTTTTATTGTCATGTCAACAAAATATTTTCTGCCTCCACAGACTGTAGAAGTACTTAGCATGCAGCATCCATACAGTTCTGGAAAGCACTTGAAAACCATCAGCAGAATCTCACTATTCCTTTTTTTAGCTACATTATGAAAAAGCAAACACGAAATATGCTGATTCCCAAAGTGAACTATTCTTTTTTTTTTCTGAAGCAATTTAATTTTTTAGCTTTGATCTGATACTAGAACCCAAAGGACTTACTTGCTATTTCTAAATAATGAGTCTAATGTTTATGCTCTGAGCCTGAACTTTTCTGGTTTTGGAAAAAATGTGACTTTACATAAAAGTCCTTTGATTAAGAGATCTGCAGTCAGAGGAGTTTTCGATACAATAATGAAAAGGCCTTTCAGATTGCTAACTCGAACACAGCTCAGCGTGATATTACTCAAGAAGGGGAGAAGCTGACAGAACAATCACACTATTAGTCTTTGCTTTGCCAAGTGTTGTGTTAGTCATATTCCTGGTCAAATCTCCCAGAAGCGGCAAGAGAAGCCTTACATAGCATGGAGCGATGCATGCCTGATAATGCACCCTGACCTGGGTGGTCTGTCACACTGCCTTTCTCCTTTTCTTGTTTTTTAACCCTGTTTCATTGAGGCTTGTGACTGCTACACAGAGGGAAAATGCCTAGAGGGAAAACAGAGGCTGTTTCCTCTTGCCATGGTCCAAATTCCCCTGTAGCAGGGATGGTACCTACAGCAAGCTACAGCAGGCTTTTTTTTCTGAGCAAGGTCACAGCACAAAAGGCAGCACTTTCTCATTTGCATAGCGAAGATCTCATTCCCATAGCGAAGATCTCATTCCCTGCCCCACTGGAGCATCCAGGCACTGGGCAAAAGGGCTGCTGTGCAGCCACCTCTCCCTGGGCGCTACGAGCACCTAACAGTTGGGCTCATCTCTGCGCTTTCTGCGGCTGCAAAGGTCACCCCTCTGCCTCGGTCCCCTCTTTCTTAGACATGAGATGGAAGGAGTGACTTTCACCCTTGTTAAGTAGGTTGAAGTTTTGAAGCTGAATGCCTGCGTTATTTATGCAGAACTGACATGCCTCTTTGTCCTGAGCCATGTGGCCCAGATTCCAGCCCTTGTATCTACAAAACATTACTCATGTGCGCGCTCCTCTTTCAAGTCCTTGATTCCAATGGGATTACTCACATGTGCATGCAAACCACGACTGTGCCTGATTGCAGCTCGCGTCTCTGCAAAGCAGGGGTAACTCCTGCTGCTTTCAGCTGATTTACACCACTGTGCCAGGGATAAAAATCTGAAGCAGGAGAGGCTAGCTGGTAAAAGAGAGATTAACCTGATACCTATTTCTCCTCCTTATGCTCCCCCGAGTTTCCAATATCCACTGTCATCAGGGCAGCCTGCTGGAAGGTGTGCTCCTCTGTACCATCTGGGCATCGCTGCATACTAGGGGTTAAAATGAGAAGGCACTTGGTTTTTTGAGATTTATTGCTTTCCTCCTGCTGTAAAGCTCATCATTAGCCATCCCCACCCCTGAAGCTGTCTTTACAATTTTTCTTTCGTTCTAGAGTTGTACTTTACTGAAGAAATTATAATTATTAAAACACACAAGGTCATGCTCTTGATGAACTTCGAAACAGTTCAAATATGTTTCAGGTTTGAAACTATTTAGCAGCTATGGCCAAGTGGTGAGTTCATAACAAAAGAATGGTTAATTTCTCACTTCAGATAACATTTTCCACGGAAAGCATTGAAGCATGTTGGTATAGAATTATTAAAGGTGGAAAAGACTGGAGACACATAATCAGTCATTAGTCCTGATAATTACATCTTAAAGGCAGGCTCAGGGATGGGGCAGAGTGATTCTCCCTGAATGAGCCAAGTGTCTGCACCTTGCCTTTAAACACTCTTCTAAACTTTTGCACGTTCAGAAATTCACTGTGATTTTGTGGTCTTACAGCGAGGGACATCTTGAGAGCTACCCCACAAATAGCTCTTCTCCCCCTCCTGCAGATAACACAGTTCTGGTTACACTTCTCTGCACAACATCATCGAGCCATCACTAGTCTTGAAATTTGCAATCGATACACTGAAATAGCAGTGAAAAAACCACCAGTGTTGCTCTCCCTGAGTTACCTTCCCCTGTGCATTGGGATGGCAGAAGGAAAGCAATGGCAGGTGTTCGTGGCCTCCCCAGCAGTCTGCATCAACAATTATCACTGATTTTCCCTTGCAAACAGGGAAAGGGATTTTGACAAAGCAGGTTTTGAAAGATCAAACCGCCTTTGTGCAGACAGCAGCCTGAAATAAGCCCATGTGAGATTTGTGGCTAAAGTAGGTTGATCTTTATTGGTTATCTTCCAAAAGTCAGGCTCTCCCATGCAAATCTCCCCTCCTTCATTAACCTGTATGTCAGTGCTGAGGTTTATCAGTAGCCATTAAAAAAAATTACTTAAAACAATGTTTCTCTTAAACAAAACAAAACAAATTCTCCAAACTAGCTCTGCCTTCCCTGGCACTGACATCCAAACATGAATGCTAGATGTTACAAATCTTTCCTCAGCAGCTTTCCCCTAGAAATAGCAACAGCCCAGATAGGGTCATCTAGATAGCTTCAGCCATGCCTCTAGCTCCCCAGGCTCATTATGCACTGGTGAAAACACACAGCTCATTTGACTTCTGCAGATAGTTGAGAAAATCTACTGAACAGAAAACCAGGAGGTGACTACATGCTATTGCCACATGCACGTCCCACTGCCACGAGGAAATGGCCTCAAGCAGCGCCAGGAGAGGTTTAGGTCGGACATTAGGAAAAAATTTTTCACAGAAAGGGTCATTTGGCACTGGCAGAGGCTGCCCAGGGAGGGGGTTGAGACACCTTCCCCGGAGGGGTTTAAGGCACGAGTGGATGAGGTGCTGAGGGGCATGGGTTAGTGTTTGATAGGAATGGTTGGACTCGATGATCCAGTGGGTCTCTTCCAACCTGGTTATTCTGTGATTCTATGACTGGCTGGAGACATTGGAGTCTGGGCTATGACTTTGGGCAAATCAGTGACACCTCTGGCTGCTGGCGCAGGGGAGAAAGGTAACACTTGCTCTGAGTTATTGCCCTAGCTGAGGGTCTGTTAGTTACTCAGCGATGCAGAGCTATAGACATGCTCACAGATTGTCTCTGAATCATGTCCCAGTGCCGAGCCTTACCTATGAACTTTCCTTCTTGCCCAGGTATCATATTTGACTTTTAATTTAGGAAGATTTTGCTTATGTCATTGTTGGGGAAGAAAAAGGATCAGCAGTGAGCATTCAATGCCAGTTTCATTTTTCATCGCCACTATCAAGGTTTGGATTTTAACTTTGGAATGTCCTTATCTAAAATGAAATCGAATGAGCACTTGGTGGTAGGGGGGGTCCCACACTCCCTGCTCACCTAAGGGAGGTTGTGCAATGTGTAGCATTTGCCCCAGTGTTGCATGCTTGAATCCGTTCACTGGAGCTGACACACCTACACGACTACCTAAATGTAATTCCTACATGCACGTGTGGCTGATAGTGTATATTATCCATTCTCAAAGGTTTACGCCACAGAAGGCTTTCCGGGCTCCGGATACAGATAAGACTGGCTGTGGGTGCAGTTAGACTCACAGGTAGATATTCAAGTAAAGTGAATACATTGAAAACTTTAAGCATATATTTAATGAACCCAGCATGGCACACAGCAGGACACCAGCGGGACCCCATGCCTGTGAGTCACACAAAAGTAAGCTCTGCAGAACAGGAAGATCGCACAGCTCTGACCAGGCTGTGAGGACCTCAGAAAGGCTTTCACTTCATCCATCCTCATGACCCATGTGCTTCTGGAGCATGTTTCCAACTCCAGCTTCTGTCAAAAGCTGGATGCAGGAAGAAAAGGGCTCAAGGACTCAGAACTCTAGCCTCTTCTCCCAAGTGACAGGGGACAGGACAAGAGGGAATGGCCTCAAGCTCCAACAGGGGAGGTTTAGGCTGGACATTAGGAGAAAGTTTTTCACAGAAAGGGTCATTGGGCACTGGAACAGGCTGCCCAGGGAGGGGGTTGAGTCACCTTCCCCGGAGGGGTTTAAGGCACGGGTGGACGAGGTGCTGAGGGACATGGGTTAGTGATTGATGGGAATGGTTGGACTCGATGATCCAGTGGGTCTTTTCCAACCTGGTTATTCTATGATTCTATGATTCTATGAACCCACCACACGACCAGACCATCCAGAGGGGCTGTGTATTTGTGTGCCCATGATGTGGAAATCTGACAAGTTGAAACTGGAGAACAGTTTTGGGCCTGGGCTTACTTGCAAATATGGAAACACCTACTTTCCTCCCACCCTTCATATTGTGGAAGCACATGCACCAGAGCAAGCTGATTCCTGCCTCTGCTTCTGCCACACGAGGGATGGACAGAATGGGCAGGAGCATTACATCACCTGCTTTCCACTGCGTGGGGAGAGCTCGACTTGGATCTGGGAGGCCTGGCAGCTCTCTGGTTTCTCAGCACCTTCCAGGCTTTCTTTTCTTCCTGAACCTAACGGGTAAATGGCAGCTGAGCTCACGAGGATTTTAAAATGAGCTCAGAGGAGCTGGTTCGTGAGAATTAAAATCCTTGGCAAATGACCCACAATAGCTGATATTTTTTCCAATTATGGAGGAGAGTGTTTTCCAGTTAAGTGTATTTTTTTAACTCTCATAACCAACACATATTTTAAGCCTAATTCCTCTGCAACCCCTTTGGAACCAAACACACTCTTTCGAAGGACACAGGCCCCTGTCTGAAAGACTGAAGAGCTTTTCAAATGATTGTCTGCTCACTCACTCCCATGCATGAAATTTGGCTCCTGGATAACCTAACTGGTTTGCCTGGGAAGCAGAGCTGCCCCAGGCTGGCAAAATGAAAGAGTGAAACCTCTGGGAGGCGGGATAATGGCACATTAAAGTTAGAATCATAGAATCCTAGAATCACCAGGTTGGAAAAGACCCACTGGATCATCGGGTCCAACCATCCCCATCAGTCACTAAACCATGTCCCTTAGCACCTCATCCACCCGTCCCTTAAACCCCTCCAGGGAAGGTGACTCAACCACCTCCCTGGACAGCCTGTTAGTAAACGAAGGACCTGATATAACAAATAAACAGAAATAACAAAAAGGGAGAGGAACAAAAGGAAGTAAAAGACAGGTCCTTATCAGACACATGTTGATGTTGCTCCCCAGACTTGTAGACTGCAGCGAACCCATCTGAACCCACACATCAGCATCGCCCAGGGTGCATGATGTTGCCTGAGTAAATCTTGCTGCTTTTAATTTTTGGAAATATTGGTGCTATTATCTGCAGTATTCTACCCTCATGTCATTGAAGAAGAATGTTCTGAAAATGAACTCCTGAAGACTGTTGGCTTTACAAATACCAAGAGCCAAAAATTAGCTCTCGTATAAATCCATTGTCTTGGATAGAGTTACTACAAGGGTGATGCCTCCCCTCCTCTTTTCCCAACCTTAATCAATACCACTTCATTCTAATTTCTCTAATAGTTTGGAAGCAGCTCTGGGAAAAGCTCTAGTTGCCAAAAACATGGATTCTGCAAGATTAAAATGTTTTGTGAATTTGCCCCATTTCTACTGAACTGTTCCTGCTGAGGCAAACAAATAAACATTCAGAAGAAGCACCCTTCAAAACAGAATGTTTTGATTTTCCAGTCAGAACAAATATCTTAACACTTGCTGCTGTCCTTAACATCAATTAAAAGAAAATAAAATTTTAATGAAATTTCTCAAACTTGAAGGGAAATGTAACATTTTGTCCCAGACAAGCTATTGTGTTGACCTGAGCCAACTGTAAAATTTATTTGCTTTTTCAGCTTGCTAAAATAAGTAAATCTTTGTTTTCTGACTTGATCCATTAATGTCAATATTGGTTTACAAAATCATCAGAGGAAAAACAAGAAATAATAACAAGCAAGCAAACTGCGCTCTCATCCGGCTCTACATAGGAAGCTGGAAAGAGCATGAATGAGTGAACTGAGCTCAGGTGTTGACTTAACACTGCTACAAATTCAGTGTGCAAGCGAGATGGGAAGATGAAACTGTTTGGTCCACTGAATACCTTCAGCAATATGCTGCCTTTATAATGCTGCTTCAGCTTTCAGAATTCTCTGCTTGTGACAGGGATCAGAATTCATCTGTACAATTTTATACCTTTTCAGTTTATGAAGGTTACATCTGATCTTGTGTGCCATTTTCTTTGAGCAGATTAAGCAGAATTGTGTGGTACAACGTTTCAGCAAAGCTTGGTCTCATCTGTCTTTCAGCAACCTGAGTTGTAACAGGTTTTACATGAAATAACCCAGGGCAGTCATCTTTCTCACTTCCAAAATCAGGGCTGAAAATTCAACAGCAATCCTCTAATTTGGGAAAGGTTGCTTTTTCTTGGATTTCCTTACAAGCCAGGAAACAACTTGAAAGTCAAGACCTCACCTTGGCTCACACACACAGGTTGCTTTGTTAAACAATATCAAAAGTTTCACTCCATTGCTTCTTCTTCCAGTAGCAATGAACTGATTACTCAGAGATCAAAAGTTGTACAAATTCATCCAAACAACACAAATTACAGCACAATTTGCCATGCTTTAGTTCAAAACCAAAGATTTCCCCTCTGACTTGCACCAAGGCTCCTTCAGTATTTCTCTCCTGCACCACATCCTCGGTAATTCCCACCAGTGGCAAGGAATATTTTTTCACATATCCATATCTTCTGGCATTGCACTTTTACAAACTTCTCTGTTGAAGATGTGGTGGATTCATTAAGGAATCTACAAATACAAGAAAAGGTGAAAAATCGATGGATCTGGAGAGAACTTTGGTACAGATCAGAAGAACAACACTGGCTCACTGGCAGACATCAAAACTGCTATCACTGCATAATGTGAACACAAATCTGATCTTATTTACACTGCTGAGAGGCAAGACCCTCTACTGAAATGAAATCTTTACAAAAATAATGTAAATGAAAGGGCATTCCAGCCCGGTGTGTTTTGGTAAGGGCTGAAAATACCACTAGTCTGTAAATCGATGGGCTACCGTCTGCTTTCTGAATATCTGGGTTTCCAGTTAGGCAGGTAAAATATTGGTCAAATTGCAAGGACAGTAAGTACACTCCCATAGCAGCTTCTTTCATAGTTTCCTAGTTTCACATTCCCTAGAAGAGCATACTGGAGACAAACACAGCAAAGAGAAAGTTTCTTTGGAGTTCATAGTCCAATGTAAGTTAACATGGCTCTACCAATTCTCAATGGTCAGTTTTGCATAAGGAAAAAAATGAGTCAATTGAACTAGTTGAAGAAGTGCTGCTTGACATGTGGAACTAATTCAGAAACCAAGGGAGAGAGCTACTTACTTGCTGTGAGAAAATAAAGCTCCATTCAAATTAATGGAGTTGCACTAATTCACTTCCATGGGGATTTACTTCTGGTCTCAGAAGTATCTGCTCAGAGTAGTTAATGGGACCTTTGGCATGGACTTAGGAAAGCCTGAATATTGTCCTAGTTAGTAGGTGATGATATTAAAAATTCAACCGGGATAATATTGAATAGATAAGGCATGACTTTAGTATTATTTGAGGCATGCAATCTGAAAGATAATTAGTTTATTAAAAATGCACTAGAATTGGATATTCCAGGAACAATCTGTGTTGTGTCAGCCTGATGACATCCAAGTGGGTTATGCACTTCATGACTTGTCAATCTGTACTCATTCTGTTGTTATAAAGCTCTAAAATCGATCCAGTTAACTTCATCATTATATAAAGAAAGAATCTGAGTTGCTGAACAAAGTGCTCTGAACTCCATGGTGCCATCCATCATCTTGTCCTAAGGACCTTGCTGTCTTGCTTTCTTGAAACTGGCTCCTGTTCAGAAAGAGATTAAGCAGCAAGTTTTCAAAGGCAAGATAAAAGCAGAACTATGGGCTCCGAGCTTGCCTTTGTTCAACAACTTCCACCTCCTTTCTTTGGAGCACAGAAGAATGGTTGGAGAATCTGGGCTCTACAGAGGAACAAGGCGTAGGGAAGAAGAAATCACAGTGTTGGAGAGAATAGTGTGTGCTGGCATGCACTCAGCTACAACTGTGTTAACAAGTGGATATTGTTCAGGGGAAACACAGTAATCAAGTTTATCTGCACGCTGTCCCAGTTTAGGTTTCACAGCCATGTCTCTTGTCCCTGCAGGAATTGGCTGAGACACCAGCTACCAACAATGGGAATAACAGGGCACCGTGCACTCCTGGTGTCAGCCTGACCCTCCTTTACTCTTCTATCACTGTGTTAACTAAACATATTTACTGTGAGGAAGTTCTAGTACATCTAAACATTTCCTGCTGCCTGAAATACTTTCTGTCAAATACAGCTGAGGCAGGAACAAAAGTAAGAGAAATGTCCAAAGAAATTAGGAATTTCTAATGCCCTACGTGATGGCCAATCAGATAAGGGGTTCATTAGATCTTGTGTACTTGGAATGGATATAAAACTGAAGACTGGATGTTGCTTAATGCTGTTTAAAAGAAAATCTTTCGGAAAGGGTCATTTCTGTCTACTGAAAGACCACAAATAGTATTTGTAAAGCAGATTAACAGCACAGCTAATGATATATATAGCTCAATAAATCATATGATGGGTCTGATTTATATTCTACTCAACTAAACGATGCTGCTTAGGACAGCCCCAGATGTGGCTGTTATTAGGCAGCGTGACCCTCATCGTCTTCCTCTCAGGATCTAGAAACTGGTGCACATACCTGATTTACAGCACTGGAGGATGATGGAGGGACTGTGAGGCAAATATTCCAGGCACATATAGGCACTGTTGGTCCTACAGAAGCATCAATTCAAGACATAATATACTTCAATGAATAAAAAATCCCCCAAAATGCAAAGCAGTGGAACCCTCATTTCCTCCTTGATATCCAGTTTTGGGGTTGACTTTTATCTAGCCCTTCCTGGGAAAGGGTTAGGTATCTCTTACACTGCCTAGTATGTGATTTGCATATGTCACTCAGTATGTGATTTGCATTGCAATTGTTGACTAGTTTTCTCCCTGATGGATTTTCATGGGCTCCTACAGTAATAATTAAGGTGTCTAAGGAGAACATGAGGCTAAGGTCCACATCTTCCTTAAACGTGTTGTTCAGTTAGCTAAGTGACAAATAGATCATCAGACCCCAGTTAAGGTGTGATATAAAGCAATAGCCCAGTAAATTGGCTTACTGATTCCTTCTGCTATAGGAATAACAGAGTTTCAGCTCTTACATAATAGTTTCATCCCCTGATAAAGCGACTGGGTAATAGCAGGGTTAAAGTGCGTTACTGGGGGCTTTCTTGCTAAATCTGCACCTGTCTACTTGCACATATCTACACAGCAGATAGTGTGCCTGGGACACATAAATGAACTCCTTCCTGGCAGGTCATTCGAGATGGTGTAGGATGGTATGTTTTTATATCATTCCTTCCAGTCCTGGAGATATGAGATGATCTAATCACCAAAGATAAGCACCATCAGGTCTGGTCAGTATGGGGATGAGAAACCTCCAAGAAAAACACAGGTGCTCCAGGAAATGCTGCCGTGATCCAGCGCTGCAGACAACACTGCGTGGGGCTTCGGGAGCACATCTGCAGTGGCACCAAACCCACTGGGAGAGCTATAAATCCCTGGCACTTCTTACAGAAATGGGGTATTAACTCTTGCGTGTGTGCTCTCCTATTGTAATTCCTTATGAGAGAGAGCTCCTACTCCATGCTGCTTCTCCTACACCTGATATACCAGAGTGGCTGTGATGAGTACTCTTCTCCAGATGCTGTAAGGTGGTTTTAAGAGGCACAAGTCTCTCAGACAAATCACAATATGCCTAATTATTTGACTGCCTAAAATATGGCCCGCACCCTGTTCTAGCGTGTGGCTTGCTTCCCTCCTTCCCATAAAAGCTTCATGCTGTACCTGGTGCAAACCAGCTACCCTGTTCCACCCTGGAGAAGGGTGAATATCAGCACTGGATTTGTTTTTCTGCACAATGAAAGATGACAGGAGTTTGGTTTTACCTCTAGAAATGATGTTGCAGTATTGGTCAGTCACCACTAGCAACTGACTCTGGATTTATTCTCCTTTCTTGCTTTGGGAGGAATGGATGGCAAAGCAGTACTTTAGCAGTGAAATTGTACTTAATCTCTAAAATACTGGGTTTTTGTACTGTTTTTTGTTTTTCATGCTGTCTGGTGGTTGGGTTTGGGGTTTTTTCCAGTGTTTTGTTATGTTTTCTTGTGGTGGTAATTAACCTGGTAGACAAACATCTAACCTTACTGGAAGATTTAGGCAACGCGTGCGTTTTGAAGTCTGCCTTGTTTGCTAAAGGAAACGTGAATGTTGCAATTTTCCCAATTCTGAGAATACAACCTTCTACAAATTAACATTTCACAGAAGCTGCAATTATGTGTTTTGGAAGAGGAAAAGGTGGGAGGGGAAAAAAAAGAAGTGAAGAAGATATTCAAAGAAATTTTGGAATTTTCTGTCATCCTCAAGAGACATGTGAGGATGAGAAGTGGACAATTTCTAATAAGGGAGCTGTGACTGTTGGTTTCTCCACACAGAAAAATAGAGCTAAATTATACCACAAGGTAGACTGAACAGCAGCTCACTTTATAGTTTAAATGGCTTGGGAGCTTCCAGAAAAATCTTCTGCGTCAAACCTTTACTGCTATTGCCACCATGTGGTGAAATCTAACAAAAGGCTTCTCTAGCTGCCACAGGATTTATTAGTTCATTATGATTAGTCTTGTATCGACTGTATTCATCAACATTTAGCGACCATCATATTTTTAATGATGACAAGAATTACAAACTTTATTTTGCCTTCTAGGAGAAAGCCTTGCATAAGATGCAGCAAGGTCCTCTGTGGTTTAAGTCACAGCATCTGTGGTAAAATTACCGTAAAGGAATTGGCATTTTCAGCTGGACCTGAGCTCTGGGGACAAGGGACCCTCCAGCTTTCCTGTAATGTTCCCAGACTCATCCTAAGTGCCTCAGGCTGTTGGCAATCCCCCTCTAACCAGCAACGTCACGGATACTGCAACAACAGCAACAAAAAAAAAAGTGGTTTTGTCCAGAACTCCCCTAACCTACTTTTCCTAAAGATGCAGGTGGACACAGCAAGCAGTCGTTCCTCTGCTAACCCCCTGGCACCCATAGTGAGGACCCATAATCAGGCTGTAGAGTTTACTCTGATGCAATAACCCTCATCACACGCAGTGCTGTGTTGTGCTGCTGGGGTGAAATGCAACCCTGTGGGACTGAAGCCATAGGGCAATTCTGGTGGCTGTTGGGGGAGCTTTACTTTGCTTCCAATTAAATATGTCAAAAAGAGATTTTTCGGAGTAGAGGAGAGCAGCCAGGTGCCTTACTACTAATGCAAATCTAGAAGACTTTTTTTTTTTTTTTTTTAAGCTCACAAAGCCTGAAGTTTGGTTATTTCAGAAGTTTGCATAGTATTTTACCCAGTAGATTGGGGAATCCTCCTACAATGTGAGTCCAAGCTGTACATTCATGCCCATTTCTGCTCAGGTCTGGTTCCTCCACTGCTACTGAACACCTTTTAGTAGATAAAACAGTTATGAAGCATTTGATCTATACTTATCCCCGTGCCGTTTTCCTTCCAGTTAATCCCAGCTTCTGTCTTGCTCTTTTTTTCCTTGGTCACTTAAACTAGCCTGTTTTCAACTATTTAAACTGAAGTACAGGTTTTGCCTGTCTCCCCTTTGTGTGTCCTGAGAACAAGGGTAAGAGCAGGGATTGTGGGCAGTGCCCATATTTGCCTGTGCTGTGAATCTGAAAATAAAACTATCATCTAACACACCTGATACCCCTGCTCTTCCAGGTGGTCTAGTGCATCTACTCTGTTCCCCATTCGCAAGGCATAGTTATTGAAGACTGTTTCCAATTCAGGCTCTGTTTAATGGTACCCTTAGGGTTTTTTTGGGTGGGCACTCAGTTCATCCCGGTTTAGTGTCTACGGTTAGTTACGCTACAATCGCAGTGCTGTATTTCAGTTTCTAAAGAGACTGATGGTCAAAGGTGCTGAGCAGTTCCTTTTAATCTGAATAGAACACCTGCATTGTGTATTATAGGTGAGAGATTGCAGAATCCCTATTTAAACAGTCTGCCAAGGGAGGTGGTTGAGTTGCCATCCCCGGAGGTGTTTAATGTTAGGGTGGATGAGGTACTTAGGAGCATGATTTAGGGATTGGAGGGAATGGTTGGACTTGACGATCCAGTGGGTCTCTTCCAACCTGGTTATTCTGTGATTCTGTGTGTGTTCTGCTTATAGAAATGAGCGCTTAGGGCACCATTCAGCTGACGCAGTTGAGAAAGCTGCATCAACAGAGACAAGTCATGCTTGGACAGCAGTGAGTATCTTGACTGCATCTTGCTTGGTAGTGAAGGAAACCCAAAGGGCAACGTAGACATCGTAAAGATGCATATATCATGATATACATCTATATTCCACAGGGAACAGCCTGTCTCCCTCACTGCCAGACACAGTTCCAGTGACCGCTCTCCTTTCTTCAAAAGTTCAAAATGTGGGAGAGGAGCCCCTGATTGATAGACTTGGGACATGAAGGTCCTTTGGTGGTTCTGACACCAAAATGGGAGAAAAAACAAAAAAAGAAAAAGATATGGTGATGGAAAACTTGGGTGGATTGAAGTTAAAGAGGCTTTTGGAAATTTCTGAATGAAATTAAATAAAACATCCCTGCCCTCTACCCCTGCAAATTTTTTAATTTTGATTAAAGTGGTATGTTTTTCTTAGACAGAAAACACAGAATTTCTTTGATTTTCAGGCTATTTAACCTTTTCAAGGCTTGTGCAGGCATTCTTATGAAAAGAAAACTAATGTCTGCAAAACCAGAAGTCAAAGAGTTTAACTTTGAGAAGCATAAAAACATCAACTGCAAAGATTTTCAGGATAAAACATTTAATATAAAAAACATTGAAAGAATCTGTTCAATAAAAATTATTCCCTTGAGTTTATTCCTTTTTATTTTTTTTAACTGAAAAGATTTCAGAACAGCTTTTGTCCTCTATTTTATTTTTTACTCATTGAAAACGTTGACTTATTTGAAAAAGACCGGATTGGGATAGTCTAAACACTCCCATTCCTTAAACATGCAGAGATCTGTATTATAGACGGTTCTAAGTGCAAAGGAGCAAAAGAATAGGCTGTGAGGAAAAGAAAAACATCTCCATTATCCTATATTTATTTATCTATTGATGTGTGCTGTCATCCACGCACCACAGCTACTGTAACAATCTTTGTCTGTGTTGGCTCATTCATCTGTTTAGAGCTGCTGATCATTTCTTTGCCATAGCAGGTGGCTCACCCACATCCTAAAACACAGCCATTTGGCCAAAAATTTGCTTTGCTGCTTTTACCTTCCCCTTATCTAATGACTCTAGTGGTGCATTTTTTTTTTTATGATAACTCATGTTTTGTTACTGCTTCTGCCAACCAGCAGTTGTGCTTCTGCCCAAATCAGCTCCCCACCCTCAAAGCTTGGGGTGAAAGCTGAATGTTTTTCCTTTTACTCTATCAAACGTATCCATGGAACCCTCTGAGTACTTATAACAACCACGAAACCTCATCAATTTACCAAGAAAGCCTGCCACAAGTCTCGTCAAAAAAAATAATAGGGCTTTAATCACAGCAAGACTCACCCTTTTGAACTGTGCTTTTAAGCAAAAAATGTACATGAGGCAAACACAGTCTTTGGCACATCTACATGGAAAAACTTCAGAGTGCTCCACAACTTGGCCTCTTGAGCACAAGGCTGAGCTCTCACTCTGTCAGTCTGATGGGATTTTTACTACTTTTTCTTTTTTTTTTTTTCGGTTGCTCTGTTGTTGGGAGAGAGGGGATTTCTAGTTGCCAGATACCAAACTGTGTATGAGCTTATTGAGCAGTCAATAAAAACAACAAACCTATTTTCTTTTCTATACATGGTAATGAGAGAGCTGTTCCTTTCTTTAGATGTTTGTCTTTAGGCTGGATTTAGGTAGTTTGCAATGACAGTCATTGATGCTCATGATGCAAACTCAGGCCCAGATTCTCAGTTAGATAAAAATTCTTTGCAATTAATGACAATTTTTTCCCAGGATCTCAGAAACATCAGCCAGGTTAAGGATACTGTTCTCAGCAAGGATCGCTGCTAGTAGTGAATTTAGCAGCTATTCCAGCTGAAATAACATTAGGACTTTCTTTTTCCTCTTTATGAGCTGAACTTCAGCAGTGTGAATCCAGCATCTTTCCTTCAAATAGTTCACCCTGTTTTTTCTGTAAATATCTGTACGTATTAATATGAGAGACAAAAAGTATGTTAGAGTAACATTAAGAGTTCAATGCCAGTAAAAGTGAAAAAAAAATCAACGTTGAAATGATTACTTGACTTTAAACTCACTGCTTGTTTCTGGCTGGGTGCCTAAGCCTATGATTACCAAGGTCATGCACTTTGATGAAGTTCCCTGGCACAGTGGGAGAGTTAAAATAATGTATCATAGTTCCTTTTGCAGTGGGGTAATACTACAAACATTGTTTATTTGGTCTCTATCCTGCCTCCAGCCATCCCCACTTCAGACTAGGAAGGAATCAGCTCTCATGAGGTAAACAGGGTCAAAGCTGGTGAGGTGCTGGGATGTGAATAGCGTGAATGCTTGTGGCCAAATATTTTATTAATAAAAAAAGAACAAAATGTCGATGTGAGTCCTCTGACAGGTTTGTAAATTAAATAAAATTTCTCAGGTGTTTCAGCCAAGAGAAGATGATAGCTAACAGTAATTCAAAATAATAATTCATAATGCTCTAATGTTTTGCTTCGCAAGATTCACAAGATGAAGCTTTGCTTTGCTTTGACTCCAACGTTTTTGTTGGGATATTTTGCTTAGAAATGGATCTAAACATGTTTGTGCTTCAAGGAGAAAGCAATAATGGAAATTCAATATTTCATGGTAGATTTTTGCTTGGAATGTTTTGTTTTAATGAAATTTAAGATAATTTTTTTCAGTGCCTGATTGTGTATGTGAAAAAACCCAACCAGGTAGAACAGCATCTCGTAGGGCTGGCCGAAAATTGAAGTCCCTTCTTACAACTTTGCATTACACTCCTGCTTCCCAGAGGGAGTAGTCCTGGAGCTCTGATAAGGGAGCGCTTTCTCTTCTTTGCTGCTTTGGGAAGTTACTCCCTGACACCTGCTGTTCACAGCTAAAAATGAGGTGTTCTTTGCTCATAGATAATCATCCCCAGTAAGCTCCATCTTCCCTCTAGCTATTCCCTGCATATTCTCACTACACCTAATGAACTACAGGTTGCTTGCCTGTCAGGGGCTGCCTTTCAGCAGCCTTTCCTGGTCTTCTAGTTTGTTGAAAGGTGCTAGAATCATAGAATAACCAGGTTGGAAGAGACCCACCAGATCATCGAGTCCAACCATTCCTATCAAACACTAAACCATGTCCCTTAGCACCTCATCCCACCTGTGCCTTAAACCCCTCCAGGGAATATACCATAGAATATACCATAGCATCGTTCATTATTATTGTCTTCATAGTAACTTCCTTTATAGTTTATTAAAGCTCTTGGTTAGGGAGGCTAAATTCATACAAGCAGCTCTTGGCTGCTCTACATTAAGGTGAGGCCAATATTTACGGAAAACAAAATATGGCAACAACGTTGGGGTTTGTGGTTACTACAGAATGTCCCCATTGTTTCCTTTTCTGGTGTGATTCCTTCACCGCTTGCCTTCGTTGGCCAAGTTTGCTTTTGTTTCTTGACAGAATGGCTTGCCAAAACCATGTTTTCTGATTAATATCACAGTTTGGCAACACTTTGGATGAATAGATGGAACAGATCTTCTCTCTGCTTCTTAGAAAGAAAACAGCCCTGAAATCCCTCTGCTGGTCCCGTTCAGGTGAATGGTACAAACAGCCAGATTTGTGCACAGTCAAAATCAACACCAAGAGCCTGTGAGAAGTAAGGAGCTCCCAGCTTCTCCCAGGGGAAAGATAGCAGCCTCAAACCTGGATTTTTTCCTGCCTGGGGTGGTGCTTTTCTTTGCATTTTGCATTGCAGAGCTGGGAAGAAGCCAGAGATGCCTCATCTCCTGGAGAATCATGGATGAAATAAGTACCTGTGGGGCACCCCTCATACTGTAGGGGCTTGATGAAGAGGCTGTGTCTTCCCCCACCTCCTCCACATGTGCTTAAAGGACATGGTGTACCCATGGTGTACCCACCTGTACTCCTGAGACCCTCTCTGGAGTTATTTTCCTTTGAGGACCGTGGTGGGCTTTGCTCAGGTTTTGTTCATGTATGGTTTGGATTTCCTGCAGGCTCCTGGGACTGTAGGTTGTGTGCACGTGCATCACTCACAGCCCACCAGCAGCAGTGTTCCCTTCCTCCTGCCTGCTCCCACCATCTCGCCTCTGCTCTGGTACCAAAACCAAACCCCTTTCTGCCCCACAGACCCCACCAGGCTGACTCAGAACCCAAACTCAGCAAATTCAAACCAGCAAGGCAGAGTGCACTGGGAGCCCTGCTTTCAATCAGGTCAGTCTGAAGGAGGAGGAGGGATCTTTACAGCTCTCCTAATTTTAACCATAGTTAGCGCCTAATTAATGAAATATTTAACTTGTCTGGGACATGGACTTGGTGGAGGGAGAGATACCTCAGGCCAATCAGCACTGATGAATTCTGTTTCTCTTTGACTGGGCAGAGCATTTCTAAGTGATGTGTGTGTGATTGCTTCCAGATTTACAATTACTTCCATCCTTTTAATGCTAGATTTAGAAAAAGTACTCCAAAGAAGTTGGTTTGGCATAATCTAATTTTCTCATGTGAAACAGTTTGTAGACCAGATGACCCCAAACAATAGGAGAGTTTGTCTCAGCCTGGCTGCTCTTGCTGCAGGCAGCTTTTCTCTCTGCTGCCCTCCCGTATCCAAACGTGAACAACTGTCCCTTATTTATGTTTGTCAGCACTGCTTGGGGACTTCTATAATCCTGCTTTATCCAGGTTCCAGTGCTGCCAAGCGATGAGCACATTACAGCAGACAAGACTGGATGTGTCTCCTGCCAAGGAGAGGACCAAAACCAGACTAAGTCAGATATTTTTCCCACTAAATAGCAAATTTTGGGAATTCTCTGAGGTTAGCCAGAAGTTAAGGGATGTAACCTTGGACCAGTTAAGATACAGATGAGCTCACGAGGTTTTAAAACACATCTAGCTGAGGTGCATTTTAAATATCTCCATTCGGATAGCACTGCAGTCATCAAAACGTTTCATCTGAGTTGTTCCAGGGGTGAAGATGGAGCATGAAGGAATTTTTTATCATCTTGAGTGACTGCTATGAAAGTCTAATAACACCCATCTGCAGCTGATCAGATTAATTGCAATGAGCTGGAGATGCAGCTCATTTCCTAGAGGGCACTTCTCTCTCCACCTACTTACAAGGGGTCCTCAGTCTCTACAGAATTTCTTGCCTTGTTTATCATGCTTGTCATTTGCTCTGGTATGTGGGACAAGAACGTGGCAATAATAACTGGTAAGACAGTTCTGTATGTCATTTGTGTGACAGTCAGGTTGTAGGAAGAATTCCCAAAAGCCGGGAGTTTCAGAGGTCCTCTCCTTCCTTCTCATTCACGTCCTTGAGATTTTCCCTAGTCATATGCTTTTTTTTTTTTGGTTCATTGTGGTAGTTTATTTTGCAATCATTACAGTAGCACACGAGTGAATGACATTGTGAATGTTAGTATGATTTTCATTTATTTCCAGAGACAATAGCCACGTGACTCAGCAGGGCTCCACTATATATGCTGAAGATTTCAGAGTTGTTGAAGCTAGTTGAAAAGACGTGGGAACTAGGGGCTGTGGAGTAGTTGATTATACTCTCATTACGATTCCATCCTTGAATGTGAGGAGTATCAAAGGTTTGATTAGAGCGCTGTATATAAATAGAGCAAATATAACTGAGAAACCTGTGGATTATAATCCTTCATTAAGAGAAAAAGCCAATAATGAAGGAAAGCGTCAGATAGAGTGTGGACAGAGGTGGACTTACGTTAGCAGAGAGAATTGTTCATCCTAGCAAAGTATGTTGTGACGCTTATCGGAATGCCTTTCCTGCTTGTGAATCTGTGGTTTGTGTTTGACTGTATTGCTTCAGGTTACAAAGACATTTTTCCACTTCCTTCTGAGGATAAAATGCTGAGCTGTGGGATTTGGTTGGAGGTCAGGGTGGTCTTAATCTCCTCCTGCATCTTTCCTTCTCTGCCCTTTTCTGAAGACCTAATTTAGATAGCCACGCAGACTGTCCCCAGGGCTTAGTGAATGCCAGCACTGTGCAGATCTCCCAGCCTGCTTGCAGAGCCACAGGATACGTTAGAGTACATCATCATCTGTCCCCGTGCTCTCTGCCTTTTCCCCAGTTCATTCAGTCTCCACAAGCTCCTTTGAGTTGCTGTGGGAGGACGGGAGATGAAGACAACCAAGCTTGAGGATATTTTCTTTATTTGTTGCCCTTTCATCTAGCTGTACAACCTGTTGTCCTGAAATTTCCCTCCTACAATTTCACATCTAGACCAAGATCTGTTGGAAGTAAAGTGAATATTACTGAAATGTCTCACTATGTTCATGAGGCATTTGCAAGCAAATATGAGAACTTAGTAAGGGATGTGTTTTCTCTCATTGTAATTTCTGTGCACAGAGAGAGACCAACAGTAGAATTTCCTTAAGGCTAATCAGGTGGTGGCTCAGGGCTTAGAGCCATGATGAGTTAAGTGGCATATCCACACGGGAAGGTGCTTTGTTGCTGAAATACTCAGCTGCCATTGGTGAGCTTCAAGGAGTCCCATTACTGCAGAACGAAGAACTTCTGGGGCATTGTTAAATGGACTGAGTCTTGTGTCATTACAAGTCTTAATTTCACTACAGGCATTCTGGATGCCTGTTTGGATCGATGCCCTTCAGGAATTTGGGGGAAAGACTTCCCGCTCTTGGCTCTGTTAAATGAAGCGGAAGAAAATGATTGTGATCTTCTACGTGACTGCCTTTAAAATATTACTCCCACAGATTTCTTTCAGCCGCTATCCTGTTAAAACACATCATATGTGATTCTCCCTATATACCACGTAAATACTGAGCCAGGGACTCAGCAGTGTTTGGAAGTGCCGCTCACTGGCGGCGTTGGCAGTAGCTGCTGGTTTTGGTTAATAATCACCTGGGCTGCTCCTGTTCTTCAGGACTTTATTTTGCAGTATGCTTGGATAGATAAAACTGGTGTTATTCACTTATTTTTCTAAGGTCTGGTGACCCAATCTTCATTTTTACCCAGTGAAGAATTTTCTGGCCTCGTTTCTTTCATGAAAAGTAGTGGAAAGAAACATTTCAATGAGTGACCATAATGATCTTTTCCTTGCTGTTTTGGTGTCAATTACTGTATTCCATTTTGATCTAATTTGTGGCATTTCCTCCTCATATTTGTTGTTTTATATTATATATTTAAATACGATGTATCCATAATATAGAAAATGTGTTCTGTACTTCCGAGAACATTTCTACAAAGGCTAATTCTTATGCTATAATTTGAAAAACATGAATCATAAACAAAAATTAAAGGGAACAACTGACTTAAACATATTTAAGGTAATGACACGCTTTCAGGGAAAACAACATTGTATTGATTTTCATACCAAGTCAAATTTACCCTGGAAGAAATTCTAGATATTAATATTCACTAAAATCAGTGATATACTGTAACTTAAATAGAATGAGGTAATCAATTTTTATATGGCTGTATAAATAAAACAAACTACTTAATTTGTTTTAAGTTACTAAGACTTGGGCTCGTAATGGGAATCGAGTGCATTTGTGAATTTATGTAACAAACATATCACGACCAGCACTAAATTACATCTCAATCAATGTTAAAAGCCATCTGACATTTCCCTTTGATTTATGGATTAACCTTTACAGTTAATACAGTCTAGCATTTATTGTTCTCATCAGTTTGTGGTTTGGTAGCAACCTCAGAGCTCATTGCAGGGAACTGACTAAATGATTAGCTTTTCCCACCATGATCAAACAACTGGTGAAAAAGATTTATTTTGCACAGCTGGTGGATGCTAATATTTAAACTAACAAAAGAAACCTTTATGAAGGACAAATGGGTCTTGGGTCCTGATTCTGCTCAGTAAAGTTATTTTTTCTGGGGAAACCAAGGTGTGTCTATTGACTGGGGTTAAACCTGGCTAAAAATGTAATGTATTAAAAACAAAGTGACATGAAAGCCGTCCTGAAGTGGCAGCCAGAGGAATAAGTTTTATTTCAGGATCAATTTGTAAGCAAGAAGTAGAAAATTTACATACCTCATTGTCTGTAACGTTCTCTCTTTGGCTTGGAAAAGTTTGGAAAAAAAAATACAGGTAGTTTTGCCAAATTCTGCTCCCATAAATATTGTTCAGATGCTGAGGGATTATATGTTAGAATTACAAAACATAAAGCAATTATCTGCCTCACTTTGTGGAAGTAATTCAAATACAAAAGAGCTTTCTTAAATAAAGCATTACACCACCTTAAAATAACCCAGCTCATTCTCCAGATTAGCCTGATTGAAGACTAATTAATTTAACAAAAAACATTATGCAATTTAAACTTATTTTACTGATGAGAAGTCAGTTAACTAGAGACATTTCAAGTGTCATTTTACACACATTTAACCACCATGAAATTCTTATTAACTTTTGTATTGCAAGCAAAAGGGGATTAGCACCTGGGTGAGTGTAACACAGTCTGGTTGCACATAAGCCATGGAGAAGATATTATGGGCTTGCCCAATTGCTGGATACATTAGTCTTCTGGTTTGTTATGATCAAAGATAGACTGAGTTTAAGAGCTTTGAGAAAACTGAGAGATTTGGTTACATTTCTACAACTCTTCTGAATTTCTCTTGGGTTTGTCCTAGGCACCTTCTGTTAGCAGTGAAATTTCCACTCCGTCTCATTTTCAAGAAGGAAAAGCTCACTAAGAAGAGTCACTCTCGCTGTATTTTGGCATGTCTGCTTCCTTCCTGTCTTCAATATTCATTTTTCTTAAGGTTCACAGAAGGTTTCCAAGCCTTAAAAGTCATTGTTCGTTATAGCCGAGCTCTTGTTTGAATTGCAAACATCTGGCACTGCAAAGAGCCGAAGTCCTATGCTGCAACCTTATTGGAGCTCATAGTGGCCCCAATGTGTGCACCTTACACCTTCAGCAGTGGTTGCAGGGGGATGATCTTTGTCATTACGGTGCAGTTTCATCCGTTTCATTCACTCTCACAGCTAGTTTTTGCTGTGGCTTAGTCATACATGCAAAGCCCTGGGGACTTCTGAAGGACAGAGGAGAGCAGAACTCATTAGTAAAAGCTCTTTTCTCACAAATTACACAGGCAAGTAAAAAAAAAAAAAAAACCACCCAAAAAACCAGTCCAAAGAACTTTCCCACTTCTACTGAACTTTTCTTCTGAAAAGGTTGGCCTGCCAAGAAGCCACGATCCGTGACAATCCACTTTTTCTCAGCCACTGTGTAACCCATGGACATGGATCATTACTTCAGGATGGAACTGAGACTAGGTTTGTAGCAAATACTGAGTAATGAGCTTGTTTTGGCCTGGGAAATTTCTCTGAGGGGAAAAAATAAAGCTGTCGTCTTGTCAAGCCTGTATTATTGAGATATTGAATCCTCCCTGCTTCGGATAGGGTTACGAATACCCCAAATAGAGTCAGGCTGCATTCTCCTGGAGATTTTACATCCAGAGAGCATCCACTATGGCAAAAATAATTTAAGATCATGTATGGATTCCTTGGATTTGAATAAATATCCTAACAGTATCCTTTAAAGAGAGTGGTTCAATAACTCATTGCAATACTATTGATGCCAATACTAGAGAGCTGGCTTTACATTACAGGAGTTCTCTACTCATTTTTACTGCCAGCACAAAGTTAGGGGTTTGCTGTGTTTTTTGTTTGGTTGGTTGGGGTTTCTTTGTGGGCCAGTTTGGAAAGAGTTGGCTGTAGAAGTGCTTCCACTTGCTATTATGGCACAAAGTTTGCTAGCGTACGCATCAGCGTGAGTTAATGTACAGTGCAAGTTGGAAAGTTTCTTTCATTTAGCTGGAGATGTGTCTGCTTTATCTCATCTTGAAAATAAGGAGCGAGAAGTTTATTTAAAAAAAAAAAAGAGTTAACATCATCATGCTTTATAACCTGGTCCCAGTGATGTTTGTATTTGGTTTTGTGTTTCTTAAAATTCCCTCTCCTGGAATCACAGAATAACCAGGTTGGAAGAGACCCACTGGATCGTCGAGTCCAACCATTCCCACCAATCCCTAAATCATGCTCCTAAGTACCTCATCCACCCTCACCTTAAACACCTCCAGGGACGGTGACTCAACCACCTCCCTTGGCAGACCGTTCCAAAATCCTGTGCAAATAGGAGAGCTGGTAGTTTTTACACGTTTATGCGTGACTCAGTCCTCTGCAAAACAGATCTATGGCTACTTGTCAGTGGCAGGATAGATAATGTTCGAGTACTTGAGAAGATTAAAGCAGAAGCAGGAAAGGTGACAGCAGATGAAGAGAACGTAGGTCAATAACGCGAGCCCACTGAGACTGCATATTTCTAATAAAATGCTTTACAAAGGTGAACACTCTGTGCAGCCTTGCAAAAGGGGATGTGGAGACACCAAGACAAAAAATTACTTGCCCCAAGGCATTGCCCATGTTGGAGACAAAATAGACCTCAATCTCTGGAGCCAGAAGATTTTCTTCTTAGACTATACCAGAGAAAAGGCTGAAGTACAGTAGCAAACAAAAATGTTTTCTTGGCTGTAGTTTAAAAAAGAAATATAGACTTTCCTGCCATCTCAAACGAGTGCATTATAATCAGTGTGGTTAAATCTAATAAAGGTGTCCATGTGCCACCACCAGCAATGCTCCTTTTGTAATGGCCTCAAGTTATTGCTATTAGTAGTTCAGATTGCAAATTCCCTGTACCGTATGCTCGATCACAGGTGAGGAAAAAGGAAGCCTGATAATCAATTTTAGTAGCTATACAGTCATTTAGCTTTGTGAGCTCAGCAGCTGGAAAAATTCTGAACTTCAGCTCCAGAATAAAGACAGAAGAGTAAAGAATAATATTCCTATCCATTAAGGTATATTCATTTCTTCCCCTTGCTGACATCAATTTCTGGTGTAAGTATAAAGCTACAGATTTATCATGCTGTAGCACAGACCTGTCACGGTTACTCATTCTGTCTTACAAAGCACCAAAAGGAGACCTGAACCTCCTCTCAAATAAACATCTGCAAACAAGGAGTGTTTCAGGCAAGAGCACTTTGTTACAGACCCTTCTCTGCCAGCGAGTGCTGGTGGACATGCTGGTGGTGCCCACACCTAGCTCCACGGGGACCCATCACAGAGAGGGAGGGTGTGTGGACTGCGAAACACGAGCAGCAAATCTCTCACAAGGTGCAGATCCTACACGATTTTCATCCGTCCGAAATGCGCTACCATTTATACCCAAGTAACATAGATAGACCCCAAGCACAAATTGGGTGATGGTCTCTAGAGATGAGGGATCTGATCCTTGCATGTCTTCCCGGATGGCCCTGTGTCCCTTCTGCTTTCATCTAATGGGAACGGACATGAGAGAAAGCAGGCTGCTGGGAGCAGGGATCGCCTAGGAGCAGTTGTTGTGGCTTGTTCCTTCTATCTACGTGGTCCTGGGAGAGAAGTTTGGTGAGACCAGGCTAAGGATATTCTTTGTGGTACACATCCTGGGAGACAAAGATCACCCCAGATGTCCATAGAACAACAGAGGAGACCATGCCTGCAGAAAATATGAGTTTGCCATCCCAGATGTGAGTTTCCATTAAAAACAAGGGGGATCTTTTCTAGAAATTAGCTCCACCTCTGCCATGTCAAGGCAAGCGTGCATCTGCAGAGGCTAGAGGTAATTTGACATTGGTCATTCCTTTGTGTAGCTGATGTTGGAAATCAGGCAGGTTTCCCACCTAATTTGCTGCCCTGGGGGGCTTCTTCCTTCCTGCTGTGGTCAGACCTGATTTCAGCTCTTCCACCTCAGAGCACGGAAAGGGCCAGCAGTGAGGAAGTACTGGAAGAAGGAGTGAATTTTCCCCCTCCCTCCTTTCTTCACCTGACCCTTCCATCCCGGTCTGGTGTGAGAGCAGGCTGCTCCTGCCTTTGGATCTTATTTTTGTTTGACAACAAGTCTTTCTTCTCTTCTCCCACCTCAGCAAACCTGTTACAAACTGCATGCCTGACCGTGTGCTTTCCACCTGGTCTGGGCTTGGCTGGGTTTCATATGCTTGGAAGCAGAAAGAACCAAGCATCCTCTTGACTTTAGGATCAGAACCTAAACTGGATTAAAATGTTATTTTCCATGACATGATTACGTGACCTACCTTTGTTTATTATAAATCTAATACCACAAGTTACACTTCAATGAATTCACATTTTATTTGATTTTTTTTTTTTTTGTCTGGAGTAGCCTAGAGCTCTTCAAGAAACAATTGCACAAAACCATATGAGAGCTGCTAATTTATAATCTGCAGCATCACAGCACAACTAGCTTTTCATTTGGTTAAAAGGAAATGGTTACTTAGAACAACAAAGCAAACCATATGTCTGTAGTTTATATTAAATGCCCTTGGTATTTATTAGGGATACACAATGTATCATCCTGAAAATATTTATTTCCTTGTAATTTCAACAACAGCAAAACAAAATAGAAAGTAATACAGTGTCATCCCTTTGCCAAACTGTAGCAGATCTTGGAATAATTTCCTGTTGAAAGAAAATTTGTGATCCTGAGTCTGAGTATTAATTTAGTATAACTTATTTATTTGAGTGTGTATACCAGCCCCGGAAAAGAGATGCTCTCAAAGAACATAGAAGAATCTTTGCATCAGGAACCTCACCCCAGATGCCAACATCTGGCTCTGCTGTGTTCAGCCCTTGGGCTTTGGAGAATTTCTTCCCTATTTGGACACATTTCCCATTGAATTCAGGAGGTGTTTTGTCTGGCTGAAAGACAGAACCAGAGAAACCTGTGGAAACAAGCTGCTATTTTGTCTTGAGACTGTACCAAGTAACTGCTAGAAGATATTTAATTTTCTCTGCAGTCCACATGGCCTTTAATGCTGTTAATCCCGGTCCTGGCAACAGAAGATGAAGTTTTGGTCCCTTCAACCTCGTGGCAAACCTCCCATTAATTTTGTGAGAGTCAGGACACAACTCATGAAGCCAGTCCCAGATGCTCCGACACAGAGCGATGTTATGGGCTGATTAGTACTGAAATGCCTCTCAGGACTTGATAATCACTTATATAGCCCTCAGCCTTGGAAAAGATTGCCATAGATTGATCACAAAACACAGCTCATTGCACCTGTTATCTTCCACATTCACTTTTATGGAAAGAACTACTTCTGTTTTCCACTCTCGGAGAGGCTATGCTGGAAGGAGAGGATGGCAGCAGAGGGTGCTGGTTGCAGTCAATACTAGGACATTGTAACGCCTTGAAGCAAACAGGGGAAGACAGGGAGCAATTTTGATGTAGGAATAAATATATGTGGCATGAAACCTGGAAAAGGATTTTCAGCTAAAGCAGATCTTGCTTAGGACAGATGGCTAATGGTCAGCGGAGCCTTTGGGCTTAAGAAGAAGGTTGATTCTATTATAATTTTTTTCCTGTACAAATGAGAGCAGGACAGAAAGCACTAGCAGCTATGGAAACTGCAGCTTCAGTAGGGCAGTTAGATCCACATGCATGGCGTTGCAAGGCCAAGTGCCAGTACAAACAAAAGTTTTTCATGGCTGAGGGAAAAAGGAGCACTGTTGTAGCTGTGCAAATTTCAGGAAGCCTAATTCTTTAATTAGAGCCACTGGTATCACCGTGAAAACTGAACAAACTTCCAAACCTATTAAGTTTTCATCATGCCTTCAACGAAGACCTAATAGGGAGGCACTTTTGGGAAGAGCAGTTATAGTGAGGACCTGTAGCAATGAGAAAGCTGCACTGAAGTGCACCATGCAGGCTGGCAAGTCAAGGAGCGTTTCTACATCTTATTTCCAACCTACTCAAAGCAAGACAAGATAGTATGTGCCTAATAGAAATGTCCAGAACTTTCTTCTGAAATACAGCCGCAGAATGACAACCCTCAAAAGATGAAAGGTTGTTCCCATTGCCACGCGCTGCCAATCCCTGCTGTGAAGTGACAATGAACACACAGAGAAACACTCACGACAGCAACAAAATAAAGAGTTGGTGGGGCTTACTGCAACTTCTAGTTTTCTCCTCTGACAGTGCTCTGCAAGTGCTTATTTTCAGTTTCATAGTTATGGTGAGAAACATGGTATGTTTTGATTCCTAATTTAGCCTGTTTATCCTGAGAGATTCCAGGATCTTCATTTGAAAGATAAATTCAAACCTTGTTTTTCCTTTGCAGCACGCATTCCATAACAAAAACATTGCATGCCATACTTCGTTACAGGGCTTGGAAGACCTTCATGACCATAAATTTAGGAACTTGTGGAACACAATGGACTTAAGGATGGAAACAAGCCAGTTGGCCTATCTGGTCAGGTCCATCCCTTCTGTTTGAATTAACAGCTGGATTTCACAGTGGGAGAAATCCAGCAGTTCTTTCTCAGGCAAAATTCTCACAGTAGGATTTGCCTCCAACTGTTGTAGCTAGGGTGGGAGGCAGCACAACTTACTTTGTTATTTTTTGTTAGCTCTCTGGGTAAAAAGATTCCAGTGCAATTTCCATAGGACTTGGACCTACCCTGTACTTAAATTTAATGACCCTGAGTGCAATAAGAAAGACAGTCCCAGTAAGAGACCGAGGCCATGCACTGGATTCTTTGTGCATTGTAGTACATATGGTAGCCACGTTCTGGAGAAAGCAATTAGAAGCTGAATGTTGAGGCAAAATAAAGAGGCAGGATTGTTTGTTGCCTGAGAATCTATCTAGGAGACGAGTTTCTAGTGTGGCAGGCTGCGTGAGTACCGATGCTGGGTATAAAATGAGAAGTTCAGTTTCATATGTGCTATTTCAATTCCCGAAGTAATTGTATTAAAGTTAATGGGTTTACGAGGATTTACATCCCCACAGCTTAGAGGATCCAGTATGGGGAGAGGCCAGCTGGAATGAGCCGTGCAGGATTTCTGTGTCTTGGGTTTGGGGTATGAAGTGCTGATCACGGAACAGGATTTATGTTACACTTCCAGAGGTGTAGACTCAGTCCCTTTTTGCTTAGGGGTTTGTGGGCTATGTCCCCTCTTTCACCTGCGCTTGAGTGTGGTGGGACACTGGAGAGATGCTGCCCTCAATTTACAGTACAGGGATTTGATACACAGTCCTGAGGGTCCTTGCACCGTACTGTTCAGAGTTCCAAAGCAGGTTTGTACTACTGGAAGATGTGTAGCAGAGCTTTTTCCCCAAGGTTTGTACCTCCAAACCCATTTCCTTCCCATTGTGTCCACTCTGTTGGTAGAGAGTGAAGAGGATACATGAGACTTGGACCTCAACAGGCAATATCTACCCAAAAGGAAAACCCACTGTGACCAGAAGATGGTACAAAACTCTCAATTCAGCTTTGAGGGAGCAAGTAGATTGCTCTGTAAGTTAGCTGAGGACCAGCTTGTGCAGCTGTGGAAGATTGTAACAGCCCAAGCAGCGAGATGGAGCACAGTAAAGCAGAGGGGTGGGGAGAGCCAGCTCTCCAGTGTGGTTTGACCTTCAAATGCTCCTCAAACACAGCCTCTGTTTATACAGGGATTTGATGGGTCTCAACTAATAAGATCTATCTGATTGGCTGAAAAATAGGGGGACTTGGTTCTACTGGCAAAGAAAAGGTTTGTTTTCAGCTCCCCGATTTGCATTAGCACTGTCATAGCGAGGAGGAATATCTTCTGAGGGAAAGGTTCCCATAGGTGAGGTCAACAAGTGACCTGTATTGGGTGTTTCCTGAGGCAGAGCATCATCTTGCTGTGCAAAAAGCATTTCTGTTGCACCAATGACAAAAAACTAAGAGAAAAAACTAAGTTAGAAGTCAAATCAATGCAGAACGACCATCAAAATCTTTGCTTTGTCATGTGAAGCCTTCCTTTAAAAGGATTAATAAACAAAACACCCCAGGACCCTCATTGAGGCCGAGCTCAGCTTCTCCCCAGAAAGAAACCTTTCACCTTTCCTTTGCAAATATATTTCTAAAAGAGGAGGACAACTTATTCTTGCCCTGCTTTGCCCACCAGCCTGGCAAGGAGGAGCAGCTCTTGCACGTGCCTCCTTCCTCACCTGGGGGTTGGAATGGGGAGTGTTAGCCCCTCCAAGGGAAGCACCTCTTTTGGGGGGTTAGAAAATCCATGGCTCATTTGGGGTCTCTTTTTTTTTTTTTTTTGAGTAACGAAGACCCTTTGAGATGAGGAATTGAGTCAAACAGCAGCATCTTTTCTCACTTTGGCTGCTGTGCACAACCCAAGCAGCCCAGTGATGGCTTTGGTGGAGTGCAGACCCCTGCCCTCGCCTGGTTTCAGCTTAGTTTTTAACCCATGTACAAAACCACCTATGTCTGCAGAATATTTGCAGGGGAGGGAGGGATACTCTTGTGGAATTTTATTTTTTTTTTGGTTTGTTTTTGTTATAGCTTTATTATAGTGGCTGACAGGCTGTGATGAAGCTGAAGAAATAGCTCTAGACTCAGAGTGCAGGGATGAAAATTAAAAAAAACCCAGACTTTTTTCCCCCCTTCCCTGAGAAAAGGTAATTTACGTAAATTTATCCACGACCAGCATACAGCAATAGCTCACAACTTTGTTAATGGAAACCTGGTGATCCATAACACTTGTGTGGGAGACATTTGCTCAGGGGTAATACAATATTAATGTTAATATCAATGATCGATCAGAGGATTTGCAAGAAAGGCATAAAGTATTTAATTATAATTACATTGCGAATGGCTTTGTAATGGCTACGACATTTGAATAAGGTCACGTCTAGCCCTCACCCCTGTTATGTTGTTCTATATTAAATGCCATTCACTTTAAGTGCTGGAAACCTTTCTGAAATCGTCAGAATATAATATACTGGGTAAATTGAAATATGTCCCTTCATTTTTTGAAATATGATTGATACTCTTTGCAAAACAAATGTTAACACCTATTTGTACACAAATTTCTTTGATTATATGTTAGGGAAACTCACGTGTGACACTCTCTCCTAGCAGGCACTTTATTGTGTAAAGGACGTGGTTATTTGTGAATATTTATTCAACTTACTGAAAATGGTTTCAGATCTTCGCTGTAAATCCACTGAGGTGCATTTCTGCCTTTCCTAATATATTACTTTTATCTTGCTTAGTAGCCATAACTCTATCTCCATCGATCTCAGCAGCCCCCTCTGTTCACCCAGGCAAAGTGTTGCTTAGTAGGAACTTTTGCAGTCATTGAATTCTCTTTTGCTATCAGCATTAACAAAGAACACACAGTAAGAATCACATTCACACATTTCACAGCAAAAAAAAATATATATTTCGTGTATTCTGCAGATGCAGATTAGAACTATCCGTCTAACAGCAGCATTGGCATGTTTAAAACAATCAAGAAAAAAATCCGCGTATAAAGCATGAATACATAGATGTAGGTAGCATCCTGGAGGTGCACACGTACCAACCCACATGTGACTGCATGCATTACATTGAAGTATAAATGAGGACATGCTCTTTCCACACCTATTTGCTACTGAGCGTAAATAATAAAGGATCAAGTTCTTGTCCCTCTTCAAATGAGAATTCATCTATCCAGTGACCCCAGAGATTTTTGTTTCTAACATAAGTGTAAACAGCAGATCAATTAGGTGTAATGCGTCAAATTTTGTTTTCAGATAATCTCCTGGAATAGCCATTGACTCGCAGAGAATTGAAAGCTCCTGTTTGAAGAGAGAATTTAGTCGCTAGAAATCATCCCATCAAAGTTTGGAAAACATGCAGTGATTTAACTGACGTGATTTTCCATTTGGGGTTTTCTGAAGAAGAAGCAAAGACTTTTGCATGCTGCGGGAAAGCCTGAAGATAGCAAGTTTTATAGTTTTCCAAAAAATGAACATTTATTACTGATCAGGATGAGATACCACTGATGGTAAATTTTAAGTATATGGCAGGAGTTTCAGCATCATGACAACATATATCATGCATTTTTACAACATATAAGTGCAGTAATATTGTTCCCTTTCTCAATAACAATATATAAGAATATATAGTATAAATGTACAGTATTTATTAGACACAATGTAAAATAACTTAGTGAAATGTCAAAGCTTCTGCATAAAAATTCAAGTCATGCCTGAGTATACCTCTAGCACAATTTTGTTTTATCTTATCTCGTATACCTTCATTTACCTCTAGTTCATGTTGCAAAGATAATTTTATCTCTCTGTATATAATTACTTAAAACCACCAGAATCCTTGTCTTTTTTTCTTTTATCTGCAGTAGGTGAAGTCTGTAGCTGCCAAGCCAAACCCAAGATATTGTGAAGTCTTTACTAATGCTGCCGTTAGGTACTGGGAAGCAATTCATTGTGAACAGACTGTATTAAAGCAAGTTCCCAAATGCCTGTTACAGTTAATCATTGTCCATCAGGTTCTGTTCTGAAATATCTCACCCCATGTAAATGGTGATGAAATGACTTTCTTTAGAGATGGAGTTCATGATCCACATTGCTATCTGTAAATTATGAATCTCACCAGCTTTGCTGAAATCATATCAAGTATCACTTTGGTAATTGCTTGCAAGAAGGATCAATAAAAGAATCTACTTAGCAGGAATATAGAGCTTGTCTCAAAGAAAGTAGGTGGAATTCTAGCTTTGGTCAGCACTGGATACAGCTCCTTGCAAAGTCTGGTTTCCCTTCACACTTGATACATGAAATATGTTCAAAGACTTTCCTGCAGTATCTTAGGAAGCTTTCTGATAGTACAAGGGGAGAATTTTTATTTGTAAAAGCAAGGCATTAAGACACCCTATGCCTTGGTCAAATTATCCATCAGAGACTACCAGAATTCAACAGCCTTGCAGGTAGCTTTCCTGGTATTATTTTGAATACAACTTCAACAGTTTAAACAGTTCTGCCCTGAATATCAACAAAAATGCACATTAAACACTTATTAATAACTACATTTTCTAGAAAATGATGGATTAAAGCTGCAAACCAGTTTGAAATATGATCTTAAAATAAAAAAGAAGGGAAGGCAGTGATTTTCTGTGTCTCTTTTTAAGAAAACACACCCCCCCCTTACATTCTCAGCCTGTGTAAATTGACAAAATTGCACTGTTTTAGATCATCTTAAGTGCTGGCCTATATACTTCAGCAGAATTAATCCTAATTTCCACCAGCAAAAGTGGAATCATATTAACATTGTTTTTAATAAAGTAAAGGGTGACAAGCAACCTTCCTTTCTGTTGAATTCTGCTTCAGAAAGGAAATTCTTTGCGATGTTAAATTATGTCCAAGGCAGTTTAGAAAACAAAGCTAGGATTTAATGAATTTCAGAATAGTGAAAACTGATATTGGTAACTGTTATTTATGTTTATTCTTAGCAAAGTTCTTTGGGAAGAGAGAGAGTATCGTCAGCTGAATCAGTAACCCTTTCTGGGCACTGCTCAGGAAGAAAATTAGGAGGCAGGTGGCTGATATTCAGTGGCATGAGGCTGCTGAACATACTGCAACTCAGACTTCTTCACCATGAATAAATAACATCACATTGTCCAGAACTGGAGATTTATTTGCTGGGTCTCCAGTAGATGATACTTATTTTCTTGCATATTATATTGAGATTTCAGGACAGGCAAAGGGTCAGGGGCTGAAAGGATGTAATCAATGCTGAACTTAATTTCAGAATCCGATTTTGCTAAGGAGGAATTGCTTGAGCTCTGCCTGTTGGTCATCCTGTTCGGACCAAACTCATGAGGCTCCAGCAGTCTTGGACCCGATTCAATTCTTTTATGTTTACTTTCGGGACAGGAAATGTTGTTTAAAGCACAGTCCACAGAAGATGTATCAGGGGATGAAGGACTTTTCCCTCTGCTTGGTCTCTGCTCCTTATGTTCCCTTTTCATGTTCCTTCTCCTCCGTCTTCGCCTGTAATTCCCATTTTCAAAGAGATCCAGCATAGATTCACATCCCGTTGCAAAGCTCCAATAGTTTCCTTTCCCCTTCTCATTCCCTTCTGTTCTGGGAACCTGTATTTATTTAAAGGCATTTGTATGTGTTACAGATGCTGCTGCTTAACATCTGCATTCATTTACATTCAAGAATGGTGTAAACACATATGACAACTTTTAAGCCTACTCTCTTTCATTATGTGGATGGGATGTAGACTCAATCCTCTTCAATTTGTTATCTATTAGCACACATCAGACAAGGATATACTCTTTATTTCTGTAATTGACAGCTCAGACAGATTTAAAGTGATTCGCAGCTCAGCTGTTTGGCTGTTTGTTTCCCTTCTTTCCTAGTGATGAAATTATTAAAGCTTTTTTTTTTTTATTTTCTTAGCCATGCACAGCGTGTATTTAAGTATACAGTTACTGATCTTACCTTTACAAAACAACTGTTAAGCGACAAGTTATGTCGGATGGAGTTCTGCCAGGCTCTTTGATTTGATCTGTAGTAAGGAAATTTCTTCATTATAAAGTCATAAATGCCAGACAGGGTGACTTTGTTGGAAGGGCTTTGCTGGATGGCCATTGCAATTAAGGCAATGTAGCTGAAAAAAGGAAAACTTGCTGTTACACCATCACCTTACTCACAAACTCTGATATTAGGATCACATGGATACATGTGTGCATGTATCCTGCTTCCAAAGTTCTCCCAGTGGATCCGTGACCTGACCTGAGAATTCCCAGGGATAAGCCCCAAGTGTGGTCCTTGCCTCTTCGCCCTGAGCCCCTGCAGTGATGCTCAGGCTTTACTTCCAGGCTACTGAGTCCAATGGGGCTGTTTGCCCTGGCACTTAGCACAAAGTGCTATGATACACGATTACAGAAAGATCACCCACCTCCCAAACCCCATCAGAAAAGTTTCCCTGAGCTGAAAGGCTGCAGTGAGATAGATCAGGCTCACACACACTGTCACTGGAGACCTTGCCTGCTCATGGAAAGGACCTTAGATGCCTCTGAGAACATCTACACTACATGCCTTCCCACCATACTGGTGATTATCTGCATCCAATTCACCCATTGGCATGTTGCACATTTAATTCCCCTTCTCCTGGGGCTCCTGGAGGTCAGAAGAGAGGATCTGAGAGCTGATGAGTCTCAACAGCATACCAGAGTTGCAGGAGGAAACAAATCATGACCACTTCAAACACAGAGAGGAGGAAAATCTACTCACTGCCGTGCCTGTGCTGGGGTCAGACCCACAGTGCATCCATGGGGAGAGGTCCCATGCTCCCCCGAGAACTGTGATCCCGCCATCCCAGAGCTCGGAAACCTCCCCAGAGATGGAGTGACTTGGAAAAACTTCATCTTACCTGTATGCTGGTCTGGTGAATTTTTTCTCTTCATCAGAACTACAGGTAGGATAATCATCCCCATCATAATTAAAGCAGTTATAGGGGTATTGCGTGTTGTCAAACATCGTCCTGCTCCTTGCTCAGCTCCTGTACAGTGAGAGAGATGGAGTGATGTTTCTCAGAGCTTGGACTCTCTCCTCCCTTCTTCCCTCCCCTCTGCCTGTCTCGTTCCCTCTCTCCCCCCTCCTCACGCTCCCTCTCCTCTATGCACACATACTCTTTGTCGTGGGGTGGGGATTGTTTTTGCAATTCTCACATCCCAGACAGCCTGTCTGTTAGGATATGATTTTATTTTTTTTTTTATGGGGGTGGGGGGGGGTTGTTGTTGTTATTATTATTGCTGCTGCCTCCAATGGGGTGGCAGAGCCAGGCGGCTGCCGGCCGGCGGAGCTGGTGAATTGGGGGTGAACCTTTGAACTGGGGTGTGGGCTGCCAGTAGCTCCGCTCGGCTCGCTGGGTGGTCCAGGCTGGAGAGGGGCCAGCGCTTCCCCCGCCACATCCACAACGTGACAAAAGCAAACAGCATGATGTTAATAAATCATGCTTCAAGGTCTCTCCTTGGAAATTAAACTTTGAGAACAGTGCACAGCTCCCCCCAGCCCCTGAGTCCTCCCCCTTCATATTTTTCTCTCCCTGGTGAAGCAGGGTGGCTTTCTTATTTATTTATTTTTAGAAACCCGATGTAAAATAAACAGACGTTCCAGGCAGTAATGCACGCTTGTCCTGATCTGCAATCTATAATACAGTATAATAGACATAAATTATATTTCCATGACTAAAGGAAAATGTGTATGTTCAAAGAAAGCAGAACAGAGGGATATGAGGGACTACTGTCAAGCAGGAAAGTAAAAGGAAAATAGCTGTAGGCAGGAGAGCTGCCTGTGTGGGCTTTGATCTGAAGGATGAATTAGACTAATAGCCCTGTGTGTTGGCATCCAATACTGTAACAATTTAATAGTTTTTCAATGCTTTGGAGTGTTTTCCAACAAGTGATGTAAACCAAAGGCATTACGCGCCGTTTCAGGGGAGACTAGAAAGGTGTCTGCCATATGATAATTAAATTATTTGAAGACAGCTCTGTCCCAGAAACTAGCCCCAGGAGGAAATGAGTATTGGAAAAGAGAAAGTAAATTGGTGTGCAGAGAGTTACCTGGATGGAAATATAAAAGCAGAACCACTAGCAATGCAACTTTTGTTTTCTATAGCATCTTTCATACAAAGTATGTCCCCAAACTCCTTTTGGAGTTAAAGGATACAATTGAGGGAAAATTCACCTTAGTGATAAAGAGCCCTTTAAAATGATACTTAAGTGGATCCTAGAGTTTTGATAAAGATGGACATAAGAAAGATTTTACTGTAGAATACTACACTACTTTATAGCAGGTAGTAGGGGGACATACATGGCATGAAAAAAACAGATGCAAGAGGTGTTTGCTTGGAAATATGAAGCCAGAACAGGTTCCCAAAATAAAAAATTATCTCCAATCTAAAATACATCAATAGACATATGCATGAGGCATCCACTGCAGAGGAGGTCTTAATACAAAGGGTCAGCTGCTGCTGCCTAAGGCGTTAGCAAGGCTTTAATATTGAGTAACATGGAGCAGATTCAGTGGTGGAGAATGAAATATCTAATTCCTGATCTTCATCCATACTTTGCCCAGCTGGATGGAGAAAGTTTAAAGTAAAGAAGGATCTGGGCCACAGACTTGGGAAGATTTCTCATCACTAAAACTCAAGATCCTTGAGACACAAGTAAATGTCTGCTTTTGTCTTTAGTGGTGGTTCTTCTCTTTAAGGTGTCATACCACACTGAAATTCCGGTAATTCAAGCAGTCTTGCTTTTGATTTATAACAATTTCTAAAAAGCAGAACTAGGTTAGTTGACTCTGATTTGACACAGCCTGTTAGCACCTCTTTTTCAGTTCTTTATATGTGAAAATTGCTTTGCTAAGGAAGTCAAACACCATACTTTGACCAAAATCCTTACGTATTTGCTGACAATATATAATAGGTGAAGTTTTCTGTGATAGGAATTAGAGCAAATGATTGTAATGTCATGCACTTGGTAATGTTATTTACTTTGATTCTTGTATTTTCTTGCTGTGGTGAGTGTTAGCAGCTCACCCGTATCCAGCACATCTACAACTGTGCAAGAGTTCATGACCGTTGTATTCCTCATGCATTTCAGTGGAAAATAAAACTAGATTAAATTTCCATCTGAGTGGTTGGTTTGTACAACTAGATCCAGCGCATGTAGGTGGATTGTAACAACCAGGGCTGGTGTCCTTGAGCAGCATCTCAGGAGTAAGAGCACAGGTGGGTGGAGTGTGCGTTACCGTTTGTGTAACACACAGACGGTGAATCAACATTATTATTTCCTGACAGACAGCAGTGGGCTGGAGGATTTAGTTTCCAGCTCTGTAAATATCACTGAATTCACCTCCTACAAATTCATATAGATCGTAAGAATGCAGGCCTTTTTTGAGTCTTACCAGATCAAAAACAAGTTTATATATTATCTCTCATTAACTTGCTTCTGAAATCCAGATATGCGAAACTAGCTGAGTATTTCTCAAGATACTTTCTAAAGCCTGCATACTGATATTTTATCCCCAAACGAATGTTAATGATCCAGCTATAATCCTTGAAACTAATATTCATAAAGAAATGTTAATATTCTCTCCTGTGTACAATGGTGGAGCTAGCAGGTGCCGCGCTTATGGTGACAAAACATGTTGTACGATACCTTTTTTCTAGTATCAGTGTAGCCTTTACAGTTTAACTAGAGTAACTATAACTCATCCCTGTCGTAATCATAAAAGTATAGTTTTGTCAGGCTAGTGTTTCCTTACATTGTATATTTTCAGAGCGCGAGGTTGTAAACCATTTGACTTGAGATTGTAAATAGGCAATAAAAATTCTCTGGAAGATTTGCTAATTCTTTAACATTGATATTAAAAAGTTATTTGCAATTTTTGTAATTATGAAAATAGATTATGAATATTGTACACGAAAGTTCTGACTGCTCATAAATCCAAACAGGGCTGAATTACTAATCTTTCCCAGAGCACAGTAAATCCTTTTCTAGTAAGAAGCTCTCAAATAAGTGGAGTGACAACCACTGAGTGTGCAAGAAGCCAGAAGCTGTGGAGAAAGCCTCAGGTCTGTGGGACCAGCTCGGGAGACCACTGGGTTTCCTACTGGAGCTGTTTATAGTGATATTTGGGAGTTGACTGTGAGTAATAGCACAGGGAATAGCACTACAATGTGTCGTTTCTCCTTTGCTGCCATGGAGTCATGACTTCAAAGACAATGGAGGGAGAACGTGGGCAAGTGGCTAGCTTTTAGACATTTCTTAAGCAAAATTCTTGGGTTTTTAATACGTTTTCTACTTAAAACCAAAAATGTTGGAAAGAGAATTAAAAAGCTTTACAAAGAATAATAAAAAAACCCAGCTTAGATTAGATAAAATGGTTTGTGTTCACCTAAACGTATTTTCAAGATTTTATTCTCCTCTTGGTTTGCCCAGTACTTTTCTGCAGGAGGAACGCTGGCAGTTAGAACACCACACCCCAGTTTTTCTGTTTGATATGGATACAGGAGACAGAAGCTCACAGTTTGCGTGCTTGTGATTTGGTATTCTTCTCCACCTTAGTGGCATAAAATTAAATACTCCTCTTTGACCTCACAGACAGATGGGATAAAACACAGTAGAGATGTGCAAGGCAGCACAGGAGATCAGGCATTAATGTTGATGGGATTGTTCCTCCCCCAGCTGTGAAAGTCTTCAGAATCACTGATCCATGAAACTTTTGGAGACAAGTAGGATGAGCTGGAGGATTTGAAGAGGGGATAAATTGAAAGGTGATGCCCATTCCTTGCCACCGAGTGAACCGCTTGCATCTGCACAACAATCATAACTTGACTCAATCCACACTTGTTTACCAAAACTAGACATTATCTTGGCACAGCTGCTGTATCTCATCCATCTTTGGTCATTTCTCATTTCAGCTATGTACAAAATCATTTGGCTATAGGCCTTGCTTCATACGATGTTTGAATTCTGCACCAGACACAGCTAATAGCTTGGGCCAGGAAACTTGTTCCAGATGTTAATTAACTCCCTCTGCATTAACTGGAATCACACAATTAAGGCCTGATTATTTATAAAGTCATTTTGTCAAAAGAATTAGCAGAATGAACACAAACATCCTTGCTCACACTTTCACACAAATGTCCATGTGCTGTTAAATTGTGGAAACTGGCACGAGTTGTCCTACGCATTTATTTCCAGGCATCGTAATTATTCCAGAGGAGAAAGAAGAACAGTCAGCCAGGCGTGGAGGAGCAATGCTGAAGCAAAACAGCTAATTCCCAGCCAAGCTAAGGTCTACTGTTGTGGCACCAACAGGCCTCGGAGATGCCTATCAAATATTCCATAGGCAATGTGGCTCTCCTGCTGCTATAAATCTAAATGACAGAGTAGTCCCATTTTACCCAGTCACAAACTGCAGTATTTAGCAGCTTGGTAGCTATTTGAGGGCTGCAGGAGCTACCCAGCATCCACGGTGCTTTGTGTGCAATCTACATGTTTCTTCATTGAAGGGACTTTTTTTTGGGGGGGGGGTCACACAAACACTTAACAGATCCAGGCACAGCAAATTCAAACCTGCCTCTCCATCTGCCTTACACACAACCTCGAGTCAGTGAATCAGGGACTTTTAATTATCCGATGTTTCAAAACGGACAAGTACAACGCAGGGAAATACAAGGTGCAAGCAAGCTTTGCCTAAGCTAACCCAATGCATGTGTCCCCTGAGTTCTGATTCCTCCCTTGGACAAGTTTGTGAGGCTCAGTGGTGCACACTGAGGCAGGACCCGCAGATCAAGGGGATAGGCTGGCTGGTGGTCATTTACTGCCTCTTTCTGCACCCCACTGGCACCTTCAGCGTTATGATTCCCACCCTGTGCGAGCAGAAGGGTAGGGAGAGGTAGCACTGTTACTTTTGGCTAATTTCACAGAATCACAGGATGACCAGGTTGGAAGAGACCCACTGGATCGTCGAGTCCAACCATTCCCACCAGTCCCTAAATCATGCTCCTAAGCACCTCATCTACCCTCACCTTAAACACCTCCAGGGACAGTGACTCAACCACCTCCCTGGGCAGCCTGTTCCAATGCCGAAACACCCTCTCCGTGAAGAATTTTTTCCTAATCTCAAGCCTAAATCTCCCCTGGCAGAGCTTGAGGCCATTCCCTCTCGTCCTGTCCCCTGTCCCTTGGGAGAAGAGCCCAGCTCCCTCCTCTCCACAACCTCCTTTCAGGTAGTTGTAGAGAGCAATGAGGTCTCCCCTCAGCCTCCTCTTCTCCAGGCTGAACACCCCCAGCTCTCTCAGCCGCTCCTCATCAGGCCTGTTCTCCAGCCCCTTCACCAGCTTCCTTGCTCTTCTCTGGACTCGCTCCAGAGCCTCAACATCCTTCTTGTGGTGAGGGGCCCAGAACTGAACACAGGATTCGAGGAGCGATCTCACCAGTGCCGAGTGCAGGGGGAGAATAACCTCCCTGGACCTGCTGGTCACACCGTTTCTGATACAAGCCAAGATGCCATTGGCCTTTTTGGCCACCTGGGCCACTGCTGGCTCATGTTCAGTCGCTGTCAACCAACACCCCCAGGTCCTTCTCCTCCTGGCAGCTTTCCAGCCAGGCTTCTCCTAGTCTGTACCTCTGCTTAGGGTTGTTGTGCCCCATTTCATTTTAATATGAAAATAACACTTCATTCCAGTTCACTTATTCGTAACTTTCACCCACTTAGAAGCTTTCTGGAATCTTTATGAACTATCCCAAAACAACACAAATCAAACCGGCAAGACAAAAGTAGCTGGAAACTAGACCCTAAGCAGGTGCTGTTGCTGAAGAAGGTGATGGTAGGCAGGGACTCCATGTTCATTCATAACTGAGCTGCAGGATTACCCTCTCAGGTCCTCCATCTACTGATTTCCCTTCAGGCATAATCCCTTCTAATTTCTCCATAAGGTGCAACTTGTGGCTGCATAAACCTTCTAGGATATTCCAGTTTTCTACAATGCCCATCTTCAAATTGGATCACACTTTGTCAGACGTTTCCCACCTCTTAGTTACCAAGCAGTAATAATATTTCCCCATTACAAGTATGATTTTTTGTTCCCATAACTCCTCCCTCCTAACTCAGAGATCTAATGTGATGTATTTCTCTCCATAAGCAAGTTCAATTGTCAAGGCTTTTCCTCATCCTGAAAAAATTTCATGTTTTCATAATACCAGTTAAACTACTTGACTTCATTCCAGGAGAAACACTTCATGGTTAATGTGTGGAGGACATCCGATTACATTTTCCTCTGTGCCAGACATAAGCCTTCTTCTTTTCCTCTGAATTAGAATAATCATCCAGTGTTCATTGTTTATCATCCTTCAAGTATTTGACTATCTATCACATGAAAGCAACTCTCAGCACAGAACCGTCAGCTAACATTGTATTTTGAGGTTTCTGCTGATAGCTCCTTAAAGAGTTATAAGCTTCCTTCTTGCTTTTCCATCCTTTTCATCTTATGAGAGGAATTCTAATGCAGAGAGTGGAGTCTAAAGAGAAAGAAGCTTTGATCTCTGCCACCTGAAGTGCATCAGCAATTTCAGGTGAAAATATTTGTAGTGTAACGCTAGTCCTCAGCTCTGCTGTCTTCAGGCAGGTTGGGAGCTTTGCTGGGTATCCACCTGTAAAGACACATTTTGTTTGAACCGGGTAAGTGTGAGAAAAAAGAATATATATGTATTAAATATGAACCGGTTTTGTTTCTGTTTCTTGTCATTGTTCTGACCTTAGATTACTTTTTTTCCTCTGCATTTCAGTTTGAAATGTCTTTAGGTTTTGTAAGTGTCTGAAGGCAGCTTGTAGCACTAAAAGTTTCTCACTTTACTTATGCTCAACACGTAGCTGCCTTCCTTTAGACAGCTGAGCTTAACAAAAAGAACCCTTTAAGAAACTGAGTATTTTCTTTCCATTCATCTGGTATGCGATATTTTCAGGTATAAATAGGTAAGTTCTTGGTAAACTGCATACCATGACCGAGTGTCAAAGATTTCCTTATTTGAGAGTCAAATCCTGTGTTTCTTCTGACTAATCTATTTTTGCAGTCGTTTGTTAGGCCAGGTATGTAAGCAAAGGGGTGATTATTTACAAGCATACTTCTCAGTTAATGAGTATTTTTGAGAGTATTTTTTTTCCTTTAGTGTCTTCCTTATTTTCCACGTCCTCCATCAATTCCTGCAAATAATTCTCAGGAGTTCAGAATTTAAAAATATTAATCCTAATTCTTAAGCTCTGGGGAGAACTCTTTTTGGGAAATACTAGAAAATGACTCAGATGCATTTAACCTCTAGAGTGAATTTCTAGGCAAACAGCAATTTATGAAATTCCGAGGATTTAGGACTCTGTGTTTGCCTGCATGCTCAAAAGATAACAAATGGGATCTAGACCTAAAAAATTGTAGGGGAGCAAAGTAAGTACTTTTTACCATGCAAAAGCTATTCCTAAATCCAGCTGCTTATGTGCTCATCTGCTCTCATGCTGGTGAACAGTCCCCAAAGGGAACACTACAAAACGTTTCTCCTTAGGGCTGCGACCTAACTCTATGGGGAAAATGGTACTATGTGAAGTGTTTTGCAGCATGAAGCTTCACAAGCAAAAGAACTAGGTTTGTGCCCGGTTTGCTGCCCACACAAAAGTCTCCAGCCACAGCTCCAAGGGGACCCAAATAGCCCAATGCTGTACTTGTAAAATAGAGCTGCAAGAAAAGGATTTGTGTCAATCGACACTGTGGCAGCTGCCTGGGGGGAACGGGAGCAGAGAAGGACGAGGAGTGTGGGTGGTGACAATGGTGGTGACACGACCCAGGAAACAACAGGGAATGTATCTATATTTAACTGCAGATCCTGTTGTTAATGATAGTCCCAAGTAGGAAACTTCAGGATTAGCACTCGCAAACTGGCCCGTAAAGGGGTACTCAGTGGGTGGAAATGAGACACAGGCATAATTTCAGCTGTTCTTTCTTTAGAGCTGCCTGGGAGTCTTGACCAATTGGGATTTTTTTTTTTTTTTCAATTTTTTTTTTTCTTGATCTTCAATACAAATCAAGATAGGCGCAATCACAAAAAAGAATTTTACATGCTCCGAGATTAACAAGGAATTAGCTGACCCTCAAAACACACGCTGCCACTGCCCAACGCACAGCATTCATCCGAAAGGAAGAAAGGATGCAAGACTATCCTGGATATTTTGCTTCATAACTGCAGTTTTAATCCAGCCAAATAACACCATGTGCACGTGAAAGTGAGCAACAGAGATCTGTGTAGAAGCACCGCTGCTAATAGAGTTGCCTCTCTATTAGTTGCAGCGTCCAAAAGCAGTTGAATAAGCGCGGCTCTTCACTGGCTTAGCTGGGCTCAGTGGCACTTGGTGTTATTTATTCAGCATTTTTGGGAAAGGTTTGAAGGAGCCTCTTACCTGACATTAGGCTCTGGGCTGCTAAAGGCAACTCACACTGCAGAAGCAGCCCGTAAACAGAAACGGTCTTTAAAATTGCTCAGGTGGAGAGATGCATCAGTATTTATAAAGGATGTTAGAATATAACTAGGATTTCTAGGGTGTGGGATACAAAGATGACCAATTATCACTTAAAATAAGCAGAGACTCCTATTCTGTCCTGTAATGCAGAGGAACCTGCTTAGAGTGCATGACTGTGTGCTGGCAATTGAGAAAACTGGTGCATGGGAGTTTTACAGTTCATGCCACATGCTCTTGAGCTGTTCTGCCGTAACTAAGCTTGAACGTTTCTTCTGTTTCATTTATTTAATAAGTGAAAATCGGACACCAGGATGGATGATCATTGAAGGGCTGTCTGAATCATAACCTTGTATTTGTATTTTGAACTCAATAGAAACCTTGGATCTCAAGAACTCTTAATTTGGAGCATGCAGAATTCATCTCAGTTTTTTGTGGTTAAGGGCCTACATAGCTGTTGCTAGTTTTTCTGGGGAAAACTTCTTAAAAAAACCCAAAAAGGCATCGTGACTATTTATATTTACTTGTTTGGTACAGGATTGAAGAGTATCAAGCAGAGAGCCAGAGATGTATTTAGATTCGTTTCCCTGGAATATGAATGGGGATGTACATGTTCTTGATTAAAACTTGGATTTAGAAGATTTTTTTCCCAAGGTTATTTTTGGTTGCTGAAGTTTGGATCTGAAGCTTGTTGCCTGGCTTTGGCCCCAATGCGTTTGTATCTGATTTGGGTGATTTAGAACTTAATCTTGATTTGGAAGCAAAGAAGAGCGACCATTCACTTCACAGATTTCAAGGGACGTACCAAATTTTCCTTAGGACAGTGTAAAGCTATTTGAGCAAAGAGAGTTTTATAAATGCATCCACCTTGCAGCTTGTTGATGTATTTTCTTAGTAGATGAGGGGTAGATTGGGAAACCTCTGAATGTCCTTGGGGTATCTAAGGAAGGACAACACCTTTACTTTTGTGAAAAGTACCCTCTGAAAAGTGCCCAGGGCATCCCTTGCCATTTGTAGCAGCTTCCCAGTCCTCCCCCAGGTATGTAGCACCTAACAACCATTAACTGCTAATGCAACAAGTCAATAAGAGAATTATTTTCCCTCTGCACCACTAGGTGCCCAGCTTTCTAGCTAAGTAGCTGAGGGTCTGGAAACAGATTTTTCCTCTTTGGAAGTTAAATATTCTCCAGCTATTACAGTATTTAAAGGTGAGTTTTGCTTCACAGATAACCTCGGGTCTGTTTAAGGTTTCATGGATCTCTGCGTACCCTGGCAAAAACATTCACCCTCCTTAGAACAGTGCATTGATTAATACAGTGGCGTGTGCTAATAATCTAATAAAAAAACGATTAGTGGTTTGTTAGATCCATTCTCACACAGCAAACTGGGGAAATACTTCCCTTGCTGAGGAAGAGGTCACTGTGAAGCTTAATGTGAATTTAATAGTAGCACACATGCAACCACTGGCTCCAGATGGACGTCTGTTCAGCTACAGGACAAGCTTGAGCTTTAATACAGAGGTGGTGAGGATATATATTTAAAAAAAGATCTAAGCAGAAGGAATGGAATACTATAGGAAGGCTTCTGGATAGAGGCTGACCATAACTATAAAAATTAGCATAATAACAAAGAACCCAATGCTAATGAGGGCAGGGAAGAGTTAGAGTGGTCAGGGTTAAGCCTCTGGATGTATTTTATCCAGCTCTGTTACACACAGATCCTTGCCTTTGTGCAACTCGAACAATTCACAGAGAAAATATTTTCAATAGCGTATGTTCCTGCAGAACTGCAGAGGAATATCGAAATATTTTCTGTACAGTGCTGCTGCTGCCCTCTAGATGGTGCAGTCTGATAAAAAATTTGAGTAAAGGCTGTAATTTGCTTTGAACGGGATCTCTTTTTCTTTGGGGCAGAGATGTTTTTAATTGCATTTAGAGGAGGGCATATTGCCAATTACTGGGAACTGGAACACTACACTGCTGGTAATTGCCTTAAGTGTTGGGATGAGAGCCAGATCCAGTATGGTATATGCATATTTCCCAAAACCTGGTGCACCGTACTGTATTGTACCTTGAGCTATTTATTTTGTGCATTAAATTTTGCTCCAAGCCATTCTATTTCTTTCTATCTATCTATCTATCTATCTATCTATCTATCTATCTATCTATCTATCTATCTATTTATTTCAATCCAGGAGTCTGTGTCAGGAAATGCACAGCACTTTGGAGGTCAAACTGGGAAATACCACAGAGCTGTGTAAGAGACCTAATTAAGCGGCTTTCGGTGTGTATAGCTCAGATCCACAGGTTGCTGACTGCGACTTTTTAGTGAACAAAACCAGCAGCGTACGTGCCGTGCTGCAAAGGAGATATTTCGCAAAGCTGATCACTGGCAAGTGGAGCTGATTGGAAAAAAAAAAAAAAAGGTTAGAAAATGGGAATAAAACCATGCTAGTTCTTAAAATGCAAAAATGCCACTGTAGACAGTGGACAGCAAGTGGAGGTGAAAAGCCCATTTTTGATTTACTAATGAAATCAATGCACCAGCTAGAGTGAAAAGAGCAACATACACTCTCCCTCCTGTGGTGTATGCAAATGGGCAGCAGCCAACACAAACTGGAGATCATCTGGCCCAGAAAATTTGAGGGGGAGATCTGTATATCTGAATATCCGGAGCACGAACAGTTAAGGAAAATAAAAAGGAGATTTGTTTTGAAGCAAAAACATATCCTAGCAACATCACTGGCCTGCTGTGGGTGGAAATACTGAAGACAACACAGCCATGGGAAAGGGAGAGGTATCCAATAGATACTTTCTGTATTTGGAAAGCAGCTTTCTTTTCGCATGAGCTTAAGTGGCACCTCCTAGTCCATCCAGCTAGGAAAATGCTAGGCATCACCTGCTAGTGAAAGAAAAAAAAAAAAATCAGATTTAATTATTCTTGACACTCAGCATCCCAGAAGAACTGGCCAAAATAGTTTCTGGCCCATGAGAATTAATTTTTGGGAAGCTTGAAAGTAAAACTTTGAAGCTTGAAGGTCTATGACTAGAAGGATGCTACTGCTGTGTCAGTACTTGAGTGGGGCCAGCTGGTGGATGTTTTGTCATCCAAGAGGTGGATGATGAACCCTCTGAAGATAAAAATGGATGGACAGGACTATAATTAATGCTAAACAAACGGAAAAAGCTTTTCTAGATAAGGCTTAAGTTGATAACTCTAGTAGGTGCCTAGATGTGGTCTGATTGCTGGACTAGAGAGTAGGTAGATGGGAAAAGGTCCTTTTGCTTCTCTCTGCTCAGGCACCCGCGATGCCAGTGATGGGGCTGCTTCTATGCTGAATGCTTTGAGAGTCCTGATGGAAGCTCGGAAGAGACCGGCACTGCCAAAGAGAAAGAGCTTGGCCGAAGGACATGTTGCAAGGGAATGTGTCCACATATACGTATAATGTGATGAAAAAGGACAGAGCAAAAAAAAAAAAAAAAAGTGACATATTCAGACTGGAGAGGTCACCCGTGTTAAATGGAGAGCATCAGGAGGAGCTGCCAAGGGAAGAAGGTGGGTTTGCCATTTCTTTGTGGCGTCAAATCAACTGTAGTTGCCTTCGGCCAGGTAATCACTGGGCTCAGTTCAGGGATACCTGGTAAAACACTGACATGATGTAGATCTGGTCTAAAGTACCCTCCTGGCCTTTAACTCCAAAGCAATGAAAATGACGCTGAAGAAAGATTGATAGAGACAGTGTGTGAGAGGAACAGATAAGCTGGGGATTTTCTTCTCCCCCCATGTTCGCGTAACTTGAATTTAGTGGCTTCTTATCTCGAGCTTGGTAGGTCTTTCATTCTGAAGAATAAACCAACAGTGTTTGTAAAGGAGAGCCCCGAGGCATTGTTGAGGAGGTTGAGCACCTGTGTGTGTTTGAGGACATTCAGCACTGCCCTGACCCGGCTGCCCTGGGAGCGATACACCTGTGTTGGGACAGTGCTACATCTGAGCCCAGAAGCCACGCCGAAGGGCTCCTTTCCACACACACAAGCCATTCATTATGTCCTGCAAGGTAACGCGTCCCCTGTAAAACCTGGCAGGTCAATGTACCACTGTTAGGGGTGAAGAAATCAAATTAAAGCCTGTGCCCAGATTTGTGTAGCTGAACAATTCACTTGCCTGTGAATGTCCCACGGCGGGGTTGGGCATAGAATCATAGAATAACCAGGTTGGAAGAGACCCACTGGATCATCGAGTCCACACCGGCAACCATCCTGCTCAGCAAAGCATCAGAATAAGAGTTCTGGATGCTGGAAATAAGTCTGTATGAATTTTAGTGGGGCTTCAGTTTTAACTTTTTAATCTTTACATTTTATTTTCAGTGTGTAATTGCTATTTACCGTGAATTCTTCCTTTCCTGCCCTTTGAAGTAACCTTTTGCTCAGACCTCCTGGCATGACTGGAGCAGCTGGAACTTCTTCAGATCAGGGAATGTGGTGGCAAAGAATACGGCTGGTTTTTGCAACAGACTGTAAGCTCCAGTCCAGTGTTTTTTTAAAAAAGTCTTATCACAAGTGAAAGGCTACATTTAAAAATGTATAAGCATGGGCTTTCAGCTCTGCGTGCCTTCGTTCATAATTCACCAGCGCTCATTTCTAAAGAACTGATATTTTTACCAGGTAAATGTACTTTAAAACCTTTCTTCACTTTGCAGTGAATGCACGATTAAGTGAGCGGACTGACAAGAAGAGGGAACCAAGGTTTAAAGTAGGGTCACCCAGATAGCCATGAACTGATTGTAATTTTCATGTAATTCAGATGTGATTGGGAAATGTTTTTGCTGCCTAGGTCTTATTGATGAAAGCCTGCATTTTCCCTCAAAGGATCAGATCCACTTGGCCTGTTTTCTAGCCAATTGATGTTTATATCTATTAATTGTTTTCCCTCTCATTTTCTAATTTCCTACTGATATCACAGAAGGCCCTGAAGAAAACTCTTTGATGGAGAAAAACATTTCAGAAGACAACTTCTCACCTTCAGTATTTGTGGATGATCAGACGATTGAGTACAAGTGGCTTGAAAAGCTGCATATTAGTGTATTTTCCTTCCATTACCTAAAATAGTTCATTTATCTTTGCATTTTAGCCAGCTTAGACTCTTTTCCACGCAGAAGACAGAGGTGACCCCCTCTATGGCTGTTGATCATGTCTTACTGGCTGTGATTTTAAGCGATATCAATTATTTAGAGTCTATTATGACGATGACACCCGGTGTTTACTTACTGCTTTGTCTTCCATATGTACTAGCAAGTGAGAACAGATTAACCCGCGCTCTTCCCAAGCCAAACGTGTCCTGTGAGTTTCTATAGGTGAATAAATTGAATGGAAAAATGCAGTGACACCTTGAGATCACAGGAGGAACCAAGATGAATTCTGGAAATGGAGATTCTCCTACCCACTAACTTTTGGCTCCAGATGAAGTTACAGGTTAATCAAGGAATGGGACCTTATCTAAGTCAAGTTAATGTTTTCAACTTGTAACAAAGCCAAAGCTGGGGATTCAGTGGAAAAAAGCCTTTGACTAACAATATATTGCAAACTGGTATTCAGGACAGATGGTATTTTCTAAATGTAGCTGTTTACTCCTAGAATTACTCCTGTTCCTTCCTGTGGCATTTCTTCCTCTTTCTGTGGTAATTCTGCCCACAAACTTGTCTTTTTCATATTTCTGGTGGCAATTTCAATAACCTTTAAAAAAAAAAAGGTATAAAAAACCACTCTCCACATCTTTTTCTTCTTACCTTCATGTTCCTCTCTGGCAAAATCCTGTCTTAATTACAGATAAATATGCAATGTTTATAAATATGCAATAATTATCTGTATATTCATTTATATATATAAGAATATATTTAGTTATTTTGGAAAATGTCTTTTCATATAGGAGGTATAATTAGCAGCTTTTTTTGTCTTGCTTTTTGTTCAGCTAAATGTCACACACTCTTTTTGTGTTGTTGCCTTTTTTTTCCATCTAAGTAAGGGAACCAAGAATAGATTGCAAAAAGAAATGAAACAAGATACATGTTCTTTTAAAAAGCCGGCTTTCAGCTGCACTCTCCTCCTTTCCCTTTTCGTAAAGGACAGCAGCATGTTTGAGGTGTCCGCCACCAGGACCTCTCCCTTCAGACAATCCAATCTGTCTTTATGCCAGTGTGCAAATCAAGAGAAATCAGTATTTGACCCAGCAGAACCAATAGGAACTGTACCCAGGGCTTCACGCAAACAACTAGACACCTCACGGGGCAGAACTAGACTCAATTGAATACCTGTAAGGTGCTGTTTTGTGTAAGACTCATTATCCTGTGACAAGACTCAGCTTTTGTATTCCTTAGTCACAATCTTGAACATTAGATTTTATGTTATTTAAGCCATGCTTTCTTTCAATTTGGACAAGGATGACTTTCCAGTGGCACCATATTCATTAAACTGCCTCTAAGTCCATAGCATTATTAAAGGTGTTGCTCATTAAATCTTGGAAGGCAGACAACTTTCCTACTTTATGTTGGAGAGGATGAAAGCACTTGCAAAATTCTTCCTTGCAGAAATAAAAATAGTCTCAGAAAAGCAACATTTCTTTTTTTTCTTCCCCTTCTACACAGGTTGCTTCGCTAATTATTGCAACTAATATTGTCTTATTTTATTTCTGGATACATTTAAAACAACCCCAGAATAATTTAACAGGGACTCTTCTCATCACATAATCAACTAGTATTCTTGATCCAGTGTCTTATTGGTACCTATTACCCTCATTTTAACACACATTTCAGAAATAAAATTAGAGATGCTAAATTTTGCAATATTCACAATGCTGAATTTTGTTTTGTCTGCTTTTACCATTTAATTCTACACGTGATATAAAATTAAAGATATTCTTACTTTCCAATGATGGAGTTGCACTTGTTTAAGGGGTAATGGAACCGCAAATATAGTTATTAACTTCTTTTCTTGAGAGAGAGAGAAGGAAAAAAAAGGGAGAATTATTGTTGGTACTGCAGAAGAAAGATGGAAAAAGTTCGGATTGCACATAGTATGTGTCTGAAAAAACGCAGCCAAGTGGGAACCTGCAGGGCCGAACTGTTTGCAATTAATCCCTACTCACCAAAGCCTGAAAAGTAGATTTTCAGCTCGTATATATTACATAGCATCCTGGAATAGGCTGGCAGTGGCTCAATTCCTCTGGCAAAATAGCTGTCTGTAAAAGAAGAGCTCATTTGTGCAGGAGACGGAGCTTTCTCTGAGGTTCCACTGTGCTCCTGGAGAAGAAGAAAGGGGTTGTGGGAAACCCCGCTGCCGTCTGCTTTGATCCTGCTGTGGAAACGCTACTTGCTAGGCTTCGCCTTCCCAAGTGGAATCACGGTATTGAGATCAGTTAAAGGGAGAAATAAAAAAACTTTAGGCAACGTGCATACTTTGCTAGGTGCAAACTGCACTGTTTGAGTGAAACTGCCCGTGAGAGCTGCCAGTTACGTGGTGCGGGACCGGCCGGTGCCCACACGCTCTTCCAGGAGCGGCAGCATCGGTTCTACAGCCTCACGCAGCCAAGCAGGCTGGGGAAGAACAAGCAAGAACAGAAGAGTACCAGCTTCCATTAAAATGTTGTAACGACACTTTTTAGGAAATAGGTGCGTTTATGGGCATTTTCAGCGTTTTAGTCTTCTGGTTATTTTTCCCCTTTGAAAGAAAAAAATTTCTTTTTCTTACTTTGCATTTAACTTTGGTCTTTGGAGTGCTATTTTTCATAGCCACTATGTTTAATTGTTCAAAAAATGATTACAGTTTCCCAGACAGTGTAAGGACTATGATTCTGAGAGGACACAAACCCCACTTTTATTGTTAATTAAAAGGAATTTTGAATATGTTGTAGGACACTCCCACTACTGTATTTCCAGTGGAAGACTTTGTCCATCTTCCTTGCCTGGGTGGGACTATACTCCAGGTTTCTTACCAATTTTCCTGTCCTTGTTTGGGTTTAGTGTTATATCTCCATCTCTATTTTATCTGTTGCTGAAAGGAAAGCATAAAAAAAAATCTTTATTGAAATAGTTGCCTTATACCCAGTTAAGTTTACACCATGACAACTTCTTAAGAAACCTGAGCATGTAGAGCTTCAACAGTCTTTAAAGCTAAATTAAGGGTAGGAAAGAACAACTTATTTCATTCACAAGCACCAAGCGTATTTCAGCAGTCAGGCACAGACTGATAGTCTCATGAGCAACACTTATTTCCACTATTGTTCATGCTCATGCAAAAAATTAATCTTTTTTTGCCCACAGCAGACTACTTGTCTCATTTATTTCTCTGTGTGATGGGGACCCTGCCCAGGCCTCTGGCTCTGTGCAGTCATTGCAAGGACGTCCGATTACCACCTCATCATTTTACTTTGATTAAACGATAGTTAAGATGAACAGCCCCACTCATACTGCGTCCTCTGATTTTTTTGTCTTGCTATTAACACACACTTAGCACTGGCTGCCTAAGACACCAGCCCTTGCCTGAATGTAAAGCCAGCTGCACTCAGCAAGAGCCTTTTTAGTGACTTCAGGGGACCTTGGATCAAGACTCTGCTATGAAGTATTATAGGCTGGTAGTCATAACAATTTGTTTTTTCAATCACAGGAAACTCCATGCTTCTAGATACAGCCAGCTCAAACAAATACATATTCAAATGAGAACACACCATAGGTGGGAGGATAAACATAATTGCACCCAATTTTGCACTTGCACTTGTCCTCTAGGAGCTAAAATGAGATTTTTAATGTACCTATTATGAATATGTGCATCTGCTCTGCCATTTTTGCATAATGAGCGCATTCCTGATACTTAAAGAATTAGCTTCCTCTCTCTCTAAGAGATTGGCAAAACGAGGCATGCTGTTATTCGTGTGTTTATTCATTCATTCATTATTTTTTTCCTGTAGCATACTGGGCAATCCATCTTGTTCCCAGGAAAAGCCCGGGGGATATGGCGAAGGCTTAGCATTCAGTTCTGAACTCAATTATAACAAATCTTATCCTATATATTAGAACATGTTGCAGAGAAAGAAGAAAACACAGCTCCCCGTAGTATGTTCCCTGAAAAACATCAAGCAAAATATGCTTTCAGACAGTTGCCTTGAGAAATACAGGGGAAGAAGATCATCCAGCCTCCCCAAGACCCATGCTGTGGGAAGACAAGGGTCTGTTGGTTGCAATTTCAAAAATGTTTTTACATGTCATGGTTTCATACACTGAACAAAGTCCAAAGCAGAAGTGATAAAAGCAGACAACATACGTTACTCTTGACTCAAGTACCTGAAAGTCAGACGTGATAACTGAAAGGAAAGCAACATTTCTTGCTTGAGCAAACCAAATCATGAGTTTCTATTTGCCCCTTCAATGACTCAGAAGATCGTTCTAAAATTATACTATTTGACAATGTAATTCAGATGGCAGAAAGCCATCAGCCGAACACCTATGGGGTGTATCCCTGCAGCACGATTTACGCCCTCTAGAAGTGACACATCCCTCCCTCAGCCTGCCAAAATCTGCCCCACAACTGCACAGTGTGCACCAACGCCCCCGAACGCTGCAATCCGGCCAGTTTTCCAAGAAAATACCACCAGCTCATAGGTTTTGAAATGTTTGGGAACACCGAAGTCCCCACTTGCCAGCAGATTACTATAGCTGATATTTTTCCTTCAAGAGATGGTCGTAAGTAGACATGATTCATACCAATAGTGGTTGTTGTAGTCCTCTTAATGACTTCGTTTACAGCAAACTCTAGACACTCACTTGTGGTTACGGGGGAACAAGGTGTGCAGGTTGTGCCCGTGCAGTGCAAACGCTGTGGAAGAGGAATTGTTCTTAAACTAACTGAGCATTGCTGAACACTTAAAGCCTTCACTTATTTAAATAGTGGTCCTATTTAGACATGTTTCTTTGTTGTATGTCACTTTTTTTAAACTCATTTAGGTTCTGACTTAATCAGGACAAGCGCAGCCGTCTTTGTTACAGTTCCTGGCGCATCTGCAGTTTTGCACTGAAGGATGAAAGCTGAACAATGGTCCTCAGCTGCTCAAATAGCAAGGACAACCCACCTCATTATGTTGTGCTGCTTAGGTGAATCTCTCAAGGCTTTGATGGCTGATGAATGAGCAAGAATCTTGTTGCCTGGCTAAAGTGGTACCTAACCAATCAGTTCACCACAACTTCTGCCAGCACAGGGGAACACGTAAGGAACAGGCTCTCAGGCTGCTGGAGGATGCTGTTAGGTGGGAAACGCGCCTGCCAGCTGCCAGCATTCAATGTCTGCATTATCCAGTCTGGGGTGCAAAATGTGTAGAACTGGAAAATAACCTGTTAAAATGCTAATTAATCATGATAGGCTTGAGGTAAGATGGTCTAATAATGGTGAGGGCGTGTGAGATGCTGTCATGAATACCAACTGGTTTGTATCCTCTCTGCAGACTACACAGGATTGTGTAGTCCATCTATTTTTGTTGTGATTTCTTAGCTTCCTTCCTTGGTTATCAACATTTATTTTCACCTGTTACAAAACAGCCCTGCGTAAATAGCTAAGGGGTTATTGTTTAACCAGGAACCAAATATACCATCACCAGGTCAAGTAAAACACTGGCACAACCATTAAGCTCTTTTAATTTTTAACATTTCTATTTCCAGGGTATTTCTCAGAAGCTCAGGCAAGCAGCTCTGTACCACTGGCCCTCTACAGATGCTCTGGGCTGAATCCAATGGAACTTGAAACTGCTGGGAAGTTTTCCATTAACTTCACACAAGGTCCTATAGAAGTCTACTAGATGTGTCACAAAGTGACAAAGCGCTTTGTGGATATGATGAACGTAAGGAAATTTGATGCAAACAGTCAAGTCTGAAGGCCACTGCCAAGATTTACATGAAGCTGTGATTACAATGCAAAGACTTGGCTATAGATTTCTCAATTTATAAATTTTGACGTCTGGAATTTATTCAGGATAAAAAAAAGCCCTCATTAAAAATGGAAATCCTGTCTAGATCAGTGAAGCAAACTGCTAGCAATATACAGAAAAGGTAAACAATAATAATAAGTTATTTAAGCTATAGCTGAGAAAGCCATGAGAAAGTCAGCGAGACTATTCATCCGTAAATGGGGCAGTGAAAGAAGATAATGGGCCTAAATTCTGCTTCTGTAAAACCCTGTCTTCACCGATTAGGAAGTAGTTGCTTAAAAAACAGCAGAAAGGGTTCTGATTTGATCTGGAGAAGAATGCAAGCCACTCAATGGACTAACCAGAAAAACCTTTTATCTTCCCTATTTATAAAGCGCTGCCTGCAGCAAAGATTCCTGGTGCTACTCTAAGAGGTTGGTCAAATTGTAATGGTGAAGAACTAAGGAGGATACGCTACAAGCAAAGCTGCTTGCAATTTTGGATAGCCCAAATTCCTTAGTTTACGAATCAGGAGAGGATTTGTCCTCCATTTCCAAAGCTCAGCCTGAGATCAGAGCAGTAAGTGGTGCTCCTGTCTTATGCATCAGTGTCTGCAAAGAAAGATTTTACCATCAACTTGCCTTTATCATTTTGGGTTGTTTTTTTTCTCCCCCACTTGGATCTTCACAGCTGCGTTGCTTACATTTTGCTGACAGCTTTAAATTTCATTTAGCATTTGGCTGTGCGTGAGGATTCAGAGGATGCACACAGATTGTAGTCTTGATTGATGCCACCTTCTGCAGGCATCCAGGTGCTCCAGCAAGCACTGTGGACACACACAGAGTGCTATATTTCATCAGACTCCAGCAAACACCTCTGGAATGACACACAACTGGCATTAGTACAGCACCAGCAGCTGGAGGGATGAGATTTTATATCGTCTTTTGGGTGGGATCTATTTTAAGTCACCCTGGGACATATTTTGAAGTTATGTCAAGGTCAACTAAAGCATGTAGGCGGTTTTGTCCATATGTCTATCAACTGTTGAGCACCTTTCTAGAAGAGGCAATGGAATTTACGTCGGCTTCCTCGTGTCATTCATTACTGTGGCCAAGGTACAATATGACCCAGATTCTCATATTCATAGAAGTGGAGAGTGCTCTGATCTGACACCTTCAATTTCCAGATATTCTGCTTTAGCTCAAGCTGCCAATTCCATCTGCAAGCTGCGGGGTTTGGGCCCGTATCTGAGCAAGACTCAAGGCATAACACATGCTACTTCTGATAGGAGACAGGTCATTGTGTATGGAGGTCACTTGAAAGACAGGAGCTGATCTCCCAGCACCTAAGTCTTAATATAGTGGATTGGATACAAACGCAGGCACTCCCCCCAACCTGTTCATGTCAACTTAATTGAAGTTGCATACATGAGAAACCTTGGAAAGTATTTAATATCTCTAAAAAATGGAGCAACAGATAGCATGTGTTCCATCAGTTCTTGAACACAATCTCTAGACACAAACTTTTGCTCTGACCTTGTACTAGAAGAGATGCTGATATTGCCAAATCAATAACCTCCTTTTTTCGCTGATGCTTCATTTCTGCCCGTGACCAGACCTGACCTGACTTCAGTTCTCAGGTCTTCTGACCCACTAAATTGAATTGCTTTCATTTTTTTTTCTCGGAAGTCCCCAAAACCATTGGATTTGCACTTACTGATGCAAACGTAGAAGCAAGCAGATAATTCAATTTGATCTGGTCACGGAATGCGTCATGGCTAGATGGTCCCTATGAGTAACTTTCAGCGTAAAAAAATACTTTCAAGAAATCCAGCAGCTTCTAATGGGTAATAATCTGAAATTCCATGAGAAAACTTGTCCCAGGCAACTCAACATCATCCTCAAACACTCAATTTACAGTTGAGTAAGAATCTTCCTTGTACATGTTTGTTTCTGCATATTAGGTGCCAAATATTTTAGTAAATGTTCTCTGGCAAGAAAGTCCATAGAAACAACCAGTATCTGGAATAATTCCTGGAAAATGATTTTTGCATTCCTGCATTCAGTGTGAAAGACAGTTTTCTCTATCAGGATGCAAATTACCAAGGTTCTAACATGCATCCATCTCATATACACCATGGCCTCTGCCCGGTACTGCTGATCACAACACTGATATCCAATTCAAACAATGAGAGCTTTTTCTTTGTTTTAATTTGTAGGGATATCCTTTGATCCTTAAATAACAAAAAAGCAGCAAAACAAAACAAGGCTTTCATCTGAATTACTCAGGAGAATACAGTAAACGATTCTAGGCTGTGAGATACAGTTGTGATTAGGTGCTTTTAGAAGTATATTATCTATTTTTATCTGTTATCTATTGCGCACACTATTATGCCGAATATGTTATACCCCAATAGACTCCTACAGATTTCTTGGTACATCGTTGTCTAGGTGTTTTTGTCTGGTAGATATGTAGGACTACTAAAGAGATGTTACACTGTGTCATGCTGATCCTCCCTAGTTCATGGGTTATTGGCCTGATGCACAATGACAGCCCTTTCAGAGCCATCGTCCCGCACTATGGGACTGGTAACACGCTGTCACACGTCGAAGAGCATGACCTCTGCACGTCAAACCCATGGTGTCCTCCCCACAAGAACCCCCCAAGCTGTCCCTGTGCCTTTGCACCCTCAAATTATAATCACTGCTGAGATAACCCAGAAAGCTCTCACCGCCTGAGAAGGATGCATTTTGCCCTAGGAGAGCAACACCCTTTCTCTCAAGGCTCTACGAGGTTTTTGTGAGAAGAAATTCAGGCCAGCTGCTAAGCTCTGTCTTGGGGTAACGCAGATGCACCCCAAAAGCAGAGGTTTGCCCCTTCCCAGGCGGTACAGAGATGTTCTAGAGGCTGCGTTAGCTCCAAGAGCTGAAAGGCAGAGCCACAAGTTCCCTCCCCTGCTCCTGCCTGTCATGCCCACTCACCCCTGCCCACACAGAGAAAGGAAAATAATATAACAAAGCAATAATTCTTTTGCCTTCCCAAATGCCTCAAAAATTAACGTCAGTTAAAGCTCTGCCTACCTGGCAGCCTGAATGCAAACACATCAGAGCTTCCTGGTAGACACTGAGAAGCAACTCCACAGCTTGTTTAATTAACGAGCCCTTCCACTTCTTGCAGTATCCTCTAGACCAGTCCCATATCCTCATCCACCCTGGCCACACAAAGGGCCTGAACTCATCTGCTGCCTTTCATTGCCTGGTTAATTCCCCTCAATTTCTCATCAGAGAGCACAGAGGAAAGCAAACCTTTCCCAGTTTCTCAGCTGAAGTGAAAAAAAAGCCACGGGATAACACAGAAATTTTCTGAGTTCCTGGGAAGTTGTATAATTGGAGCTGTTCTGTTGTCTTGTATGTCATGTATGTGAGAGTCATGGGAATTTGAAATGTGCAGTAAAATAGTAAAAGGCATATTATTTTAGTGATAATATATCAACCTAAGAAGTGAATGAGACTACATAGCAGCTCCTTCTCTCATTCATAACTTGAATATGCTGAAATGCCAACATTTCAGCCTAGCTGGCTACAAGCTTTTAAAGTATGTTTATAAATCCCTGGGAAGAAAGACATAAAATGAAATAAATGACAGTTTTGAATTACTGTTGTGATGAATATTGTCATAATAAATTCTCTCCTCACCCAAAAGAGTGATCAGATATTCCTTCTGTTCCACACCACGTTTTCACAAGCCAAATACAGCCATGTGCTGAATTTATGACTCGCTTTTGGGCTGAAAGTCTCCTCACATATTACACAAACTCTGCTGTACGTTATTCAAAATTATTTAGTTGAGAATATTATGTTTCCAGATAATTTAGGCTGAGATTTTCTGGGTTGTGCAAGAGCGCTTGCTACCTAAGTCAGAGAAACTGATATATCTAAATCCTCTGGGCAGTGCGTCAAGCCATAATCTTTTAGAGGTGTTGCTCTACAGCATGTTTCTACAGCTATAATTGCAAGAGAAAGGGATGCTGAAATGTTAGTCAAAACAAAGCTTTTGTATGAAAGATTAGCTGTTTTCAGCACCGTGGTCCTTATCAGAGTTGTAATACACATTAATCACCAACTCCCTACTTTATCTTGACTCGCTGTTGCTACAAAAAGGGATGACAATTTAAATGACTGTTTCTGGAATACTTGGCTATGGTGCACAGCTTTGCTCTGAGCAACATCTCCAACGAGAAATGAATCCATTGAGACACCATGGCTACACATTTTGCCATATCTTTATTGCACTTTTACCACGTTGCAAACAATTCCACAAAAATGCTGCAAAAGTAAGCCTAGAGCTGCTGAAAACAGCTTTTTACCCATATATGTATATATTTACACAAAACTATCAAAAGCAAAGTTGAAAAGTAGCAGCTCAGCTATGATAGTCTAGAAAGATAAGAGCTGCCACCTCCTTATGGACAAATAGTACAACTTGTCATTTTACATCACTTCGTAAAACCAACATTCAAGTATTCCCATCAATGCACAATTAGTGAAATTCCCTTCCAATAACCACTGCATTCATTATTATTATAATTATTATTATTTTTTGCTTTTAAGATTTCATAATGCCTTAACCCTTTAAATGCTTAGTAGCTGGAGGAAAAAAAGCATTCAATTTAAATAAGATACAGTGGATTAGAGCACTTAAAGGGTTAACACAAAATACCAAGTGGACTGTCACCACAAATAAAGTGTGAGTCACAAAACTATGCCATCCCTCTTAGTTAAATTTGGTAGGTAGGTCTGGGGTTTTATCGATATACCATATATAAATACAAAATATTAAGTAAAGACCTCCTTTCTATACAAAAAGGACAGGAGGTGTTTTGCTATCAGACTGTTGTCTGTCAATGATCTGAGCAATTTCTGAATCTTTTCATAATCTCTCTTTAGGAACTAATGAAAAGCATCACATTAGACTTATTTTTCTTAATGAACTAAGCCTTTGCAGAGTCTACACTTTACCTACTTTGGGAACAATTATATCTCATTTCTGAATTCACTGAATTCACAAAGTGGAATATACAGTCTTTTGCAAGACTTTTTCTTTTTTTTGTTTCCTCTTTGAATCTTCTTTACTTGGCTGGTAAAAACGTAGTCTTGCGATTTTACTACCTTTCGGCTGTAACAGTGTTAACATCAGTGTTAAAGTCATTTTCAACCACATTGTCATAACCATCCTTTTCTATGCAGTCACTAACAGCCTTGAGGACAATCCGCAGCCGCCTGTCCATCGCCTCCAAGTGAGGCTCATAGAGAATGGGAGCTATTTTATCTTTTAGTAAAGATTCCTTCATCAGTTGACTGAGTTTGTATTCCTCCTTGGCTAACAACTGTAATCGCAGATAGGTAGACTTCCTTATTCTGAGAGAAAAAAGGAGAAAAAAAATGCAAATCAGTATTTTCATCACTATTGATCTTGCCAGGGCTAAAAGGCCTCCAGTCAGCACGGTGATAATAGCGTAAAAACCTTGTTATGTGATCTGAAATGATGAGAAGCAGGCACTGTCACAGTCCTAATGAGCAGCTGGCATTGTCACCTGGCCACTGATCTTTGGGAGCCCTTAGAGGTGGAGAGGTTTTGTAGCAGAGCTCTAGAGTCAAGTGGAGCCAGCCTTCCCGTTCCTCAGCTGGGTCAGGCACTAACTGGATCTGGTGCAGCATTTCTGCATTCATGTCCCTCTTGGCAGCGACACACGTGGTGCATGTGGCAGTGAGGTGGCTGTGGCTGGCAGCAGCAGAGGCTCCTGCTGGCTTACCCCGCAGGGATGCTCAGAGAGAACCACTGCAGCACTCAGCTCACCCTGCATTCCAGCTGTGTGAAGCTGGAACTCTAAATCTCTCTGAAAATCCTGGCCACATGCATTATGGAAAGGTGTTGTGAAGCACGTGTACTAGCTGGGGGCAGTTTTACCACAGGACTTCCACAGGACATGTATTTTATCTTAATAAAGCCTCTCTCACAACAGCTCAGAGCCACATTCCTGCAAGGTCCTGATCTCGACAATGCACTTTATGTGTTGGTGCCAGTACTCGGGGCTAGCTTGGTTCAGGCTCCCTGGGCAGGATTGTAACATCTCCTCTTCTCCATGCTATGCAACACAAGATTCACTTCAGCGTTTCAGTCCTATTAGAGGGGACAACTATATAAAACGGGAAACAGCTCCAGTGGTGAAACATACCTGCAGCACTGGTTTAAAGGCACCAATATGGAAAGTTCATCATGGGAATATTTTCCAAACCTATTTAAAGATAAGAGCAAGAACATGACAAAGGGTGCTTTAAAGACTTTTTTCTTCCCCCCCGCCCCACCTTAAAAGAATTTTAAAGGTATTTACCCTCTTCCATTATCTAAGTGGATAATGAATGTTTCATTTCCAAACTTCTCAAATGTTTCGTAGTGATGTCGATCCATGTTACCTACAGAATAAAAAGAAAAAAAGAAGTTAATTCTCACTCTGGCTTGCTGCTGAGCCTGCAGATCAGGGTAATACAAGAACTACAGTTCAGTGAGAAGCCTAGCGCTTACCAAACACGATGGCTGTGTAGGGCAGAGAAAAAAATAGGTCTACTGAGCACATTTGCTTCTACTGCGGAGAACCTGAAGTGGGGAATACTGAAATATGGGCTGTTACGCCTCTAGGAGCTTTTCAGGCCCTCTGTAGCTTTTATACTTAAGCTCTAGAAGATTAAAAAATGTTCCCACCCTCCAGCATCCCAGGGTGTGCCAAGGAAATCCCTCTAAAGAATGATGGTGTATTGTATTAATATTGTATTAAACTTTTTGAACCACAACCTAAAAATCACAGTTTTCCTCTAATACAAACTTTGTCCAAGTTTCTGGCTGTTTAGAAATTCAAAATGATATTATGGCTCTAGCATATGGATTGGGCTGTAACTGCAGTGGTGCAGCTGAACAGCTCTCTTTGGGCACCCATGGCAGGCAGATGCACGATTTGCTTTTTAAGGTCAATGTGCAGAGTACTGGTGCCACGCTATGAATTTTGTCTTCATGGCAGGGATCTTGAGCCACTCATAGATGCCACAGATGATATGGCACCTGAGCTATGATTTGGCCTCTCCATCTGAGTAGTGGCAATGGCAGGGGCTATGTCCATGCTGGTATGTGTCCAAGGATCAAATATGTATGTTGGCACCTTGCAGGTATATTAGCTTCAGCAGAACAGGTTTCATATGATAATGTTGCAATAATGACTGAATAGGTTTAGAATAGGTCACTATTACCTGCTTGTTAATAATTATTTTATTCTGACCTTATGCTGAGGTTATATAAGCAGGAAAAAACTTCCCAATACATACCACAGCTGCCTTTGTGACAAAGCAACACCACTTCCCCACCTCTGCCCTGCCAGTTTATAGAGCAGTGAATGCTACTCCAGGTTAAGAACAATGTGCCAATAATGAACAGTTCTTGCACGTGTATCCAGGAGCCACACATTACAATGGTACTCACTAAAGCAAACTGTAAAGCCCTTAATTTTCATGAAGGATAGAAGCCTGACCTGCATTCACCATCACTCTGCATTTCTGAACATCTTTGTTCCCTTAATCTGCACTGATGCAAATACATAACCATGTAAATCTGCATTTTCTCATAATCATCTAGAATGGCACAAAGAGCGAATGCAGCTTCAGCCACGCTTTAGCAAACTGCTGAGCTATGCAGAGCAGTGTAGAAAGAAATGGTTCTTACTCTAATTAAATGTTGCATTTAATTTTTGAAAGAGATGAAACATACCCATTAGGAAATCAAAAACTGTCATATCCATTATATCCAGAATTCTGGTCCCACTGTCATACGGGGGTGTTTGTTTAACCTCTTCACAATAATCTGGATCAACTTCCCATCTGGAAAAGCCAATATTTTGATATTTTATGTGACATACAAAGCTTACTGACTATTGCAAAATAACCTGTTATTCTGCAAAGACCTAGTTGTATCACTTTTGACTGAGGGCAGGGTCAGATGGAGGCATTTAAATTCTTCAGGCTGCTTCCAGTAATGCAGGCAACTGATAAAGATTTTGAGTGATGAAAAAGGAAGAAAATCACAAGATTGAAAACTATCTGGCTAGTAGCTTCAAGATTTAGGAGACCAGCTACACCATCAGTCATATGATGAAAACACCTCAGACTTGTTTAGGGCTGCTGACAGCAGTAAATTTTTCCCTCTGATATGACATAGACAGGTCCCATTGCATCTTGTCAAAGCCACGGGAGGTATCTCTCTCTTGAGGAATTATGACATGGAAGAACATTTTAGGTTCAGGACCATAAGCTGGAGGTCCCTGCAAGTGTTAGCACCCCGTCCCTTCCCAGGAGCTGGACCCGCTGAAGAAATGCAGATGCTCTCCTAAGTCTCAACCCTTTAGATCAGCAAGGGCAGTAACTGCAGCACTGTTTTATTTTCCTATCACCATTTACAGCTGGCAAACCACTACTCACTCTGCTTTCTTGCGCTTGTGGTAGGAACGTCTCCAAGGGTTCCTCCAGGTTTTCCTTTTAGCTAAAGAGAGATCAGGTAGGAAGGCAGCTAGAGATCCTTCAATCTGATCTGGTTTTCCACACAGAGCGTGCTCTGTTGAGCAGTAGTAGGAACATTCCCCATAGAAGCAGATGTTGTTGGCTGACAAATAAAGGAAAAGAGTTTTAAAACCTACTCTTAAATTAGTGTTCAAGAATTCATAAAAGCACTGATGTACATATGAGCAGCAATAAATCTCAGATCCCAAACCATTACCACACATACTTTCCTTCCACTAAAACCACTAGAAAGACATTCATTTCAGTGGCTGAGATCACACCCTAAGCTGAGCTCTCTGTGACCATTTCCAGCCTATTTATATTCCAAAAAATCATTTTTTAAAAATAATTTCCCTTTTCCTTCCATTTTCCCAGACTGATATATCCTTTGGGATATATTTATTACCCTAGGCTGGAACTCCAAATCCCACAGATTAACAAGTGGCACTTGCCCATAATTAGGTCACCTCTCAAAATCTTGGCTCATTTCTTTAGGAACAGATATCAACATTTTATTAATTTACTTGCTGGTATGAGAAGAACTGGCAGTCTTCCTAAGAAGAATTATTTACCATGAAGATTCGTGTGGGTGTGTGTGTGGAAGGTGGAAATAGCACAGATGTAACTGTCAGCACACATCCCAAACACAAATTTCTTCCTCCACACATCACATTACTCCAACAACCACAGAAAAAGAACCTGCTGCAGGTTTTGTATGTTACCTTAAACACCTCCCTAAAGCTGCCACCACATATTTCTGTACTGACAGGAAAACCCACCTCCTTATGAGAACCCCCCTCCCACATGAAGTCACCAGAGGTGGGAGAAAGCAGCTCATCCCTAAACCCCACCGGTGTTGGACTGTGAACAAGAAAAGGAACACAATGCTGATATTGTTTACATTGCTTTATGCATATAAAATGTCATTATGAGTAAGACTGTGCCCTTTCCTTAGGGTACTGCAAGAAGCTGAGAAGTTACACTGCTTCTAAATTCCCTGCAAGGACTCTAAATTCAAATATGGCTTGCGAGCTACTCTCCCTTTGGGCTGGCTCAGTATAAATGAGGCAGGAAAGGCTGGTGAATAGAAGGAGGTGATTTTCTGCCTGCCACACACGACCCCATGGCTCAGATAAGTAGGTTCTGTTGGAGCAAAACACCTTGCCATGGTGTCCCCCTGAGTCAAGATCCAACGTATGGACAGCGAAGCCCCTGGCAGAGATGGTGCACTGCTGGTGGGAAAAACAAGGGAGAAGATGAGTCAAGAGGATGGGAGCAACACCACTGTAGCTCCAGTGTTACAGAGAGAACAGGAGGGAGAGAGAAACAGAACAAGGGGCTGCAACTGGGAATGGAGGAACAGGAGGAATATGGAAGAACAAAACTGTCTGGTGGTGGTTTTGATTGTATTAATTAGCTGCATTATCTGGGGCTGACTGCTAACCATGGAATTACACCATATAATTGGACTATAAGGCTGATGTGTTACTATTTGACAGTTCATCTTAGCTCTTTCTTTCCAAGCCTCTGTCATGGCCATCATATTTGCCCATTAAGTACTTTACTCTGGACACAGTCTTTTCAAATCCCTCTGCTCTGACTGACTCATAAGGACCCCCCACCTATCTCTGCTCAGGAACAACTGCAACTCCAACTGTATATTTACATTCACAGGGCTGGCTCATACCAGTTAAATACAACCTGGCTTAATCTAGAAATAACTACCCTGTGGCAACAACCTCTTGACAATTACTGAAAGAAAAGTACTTCAGGGAAGTGAAATTTAAAAAGGAAGGAAGGAAAAAGACTCAGCATGTCTACACTTTTAATTTTGTAATTTAAAGTGTTTTACTAGGCAAAATATCCTTTCTTAAAAATTATTTTAAAACCTCAGATAAAAAGCATACTTACTCCCTTAACACTTTAATTGAAGGAAAAGCAGTCTAAGACTTCCCCTGGGTTAAGAAGCAACCATGTCCGTGGCTAAGCCACGCAGTTTGGCTATTTCCTATGAACCCCAGCATGAATCTTGGTGATACCCATCACACAATAAGCCTATTAACTTCTAAACACTAACTCCACTCATATTTCCTTTTAAGCAACTCAGTATTACAACTTACATTGCTCAGAGTGAAGTTTTGAAAACCTTTTTTACAATTTGCATGGGAAAGGAGTAATCACAGTTAGGGAAATTCAGATTGGAAGGGACTCAGGAGGGGTCTATTCCAAACTACAGCTTCAGGCCAGCTTCTCCGCATAAAAAAAATCTGAAAAACCTCATCTTCTTGAACACCAGATGTACCGGTTCTAGGACCATTTCAGTGGCCCTCCTTCAGACTCACTCAATTTAATTAGTGTAAAATGAAGTACAGAGTCAACAATTAGACAATCCCAACCTAATACAAGCCTTGGGCATGTTGCCCTGCAGTCCCTATGTAACCTCTCATGGTTTTCCTTTTCAAAAATGCTGTTGCAGCATGCACTTGGCACATCTTTTGCAGGGCTACAAAAGTTGCCTCAACTTCACTTTTAATCATCCTGGCACAACCAGGATGGTTTCATGCCTCCCTGTGAATCTTCCATAATTCAGGATGCAAGTCAAGAGTTGTCCAAGCACCTGTGGGCAGCACTGCCAGATGCAGACAGTCTGGATCCTACTGGGCCATTAGGAATGTTGGGATATTCTCAGCCAATAAAAATGGGGGGAAAAAACATCTGTGACTTATACACTTTAAAGAAATTACTGCAGACAAAATGTTTCAAGGGGTTCCAGGCTGCCAAAAGGGGTGATTTAGAAGAAATTGTATACAGATGCTGCTCACTGCAGGCCAGCACAGAACAGTTAAGAGATATAAAGACATCTTTTATTTCCTGGGTGCCTGCTGCCTCAGTGGGAAGGTAGGGCTCTCCTCAGTGCTGCAGCAAGGGTTTATGTTTCCACCAATCTGAAGCTGCAGTGGGGTTCCTATTTCAATTCAGCAGTGTCAGCATCATCTGCTTGTCTGTGGAGGGAGGAAACCCATTCAGATTTATCTTGATCGCCTGAGACAATTTATCGTCCAGAGTTTCAATGACCTGACTTTCATCTGGCAGCTGGAAGCTGATGCTTGGCTATCTGCCACCATAACAGTTTTTTAAAGAGCAAAAGGCTCAGCAATGCCCCTCCTGTGCTATCGCAGCCTCTGCTACTCACTATGTAAATCTGACCTTTCAAAAAAGGAATTATATTAAACAGAGCATTTTGCACAGTGGGAAGATAAATACTGTGTTTAATAGTTTGCTTCTGAATTTAACTTTGGGAACAATCAAACCCTGCTCTGTATTGTCAAAGAAAGCAACTGGGACTAATCATTTGACACTAATCACACATTTGTATCCAGATAAATCTTCAGGAAAGCTCGGAGACTTTGGCAGTGATGGCATTTGCTGTCACAGTGACACAGCCAGCACGCCTGCTGCCTGCAACCATGCCGGGCTGTTCATCCCTGCTCCTGCTGGGCTCCTCCAGCTATTGATTTTGCCCTGGACCCTCATTGCCTGCAACAGGAGTCCAGTCCAGGCAGGATGTGCCCTGTCATCAAGACAGCAAACTTGTGGTAAAACCATCAGTGTATTTCTCAATGAGAAGTTAGTTTCAATGACAAAGCTTTTTCTGCCAGTGGTTACTCTCCCAAGTGGACTCAGAGCTGTGATATGTTGTCTCCATGGCTCCTGTCTTTTTTCTGGGGGTAGTGGACATGAAAGGATGCTGCATCTCGAATTACTATTAAATAAATTAATTTCTCTGATTGATACAGAATAGACATCCTGATATGTCTACCCTAGTTCTTATATAGAAGTGTGATGAGTTCTTATTACAGGCGGTGAGATGAAGCAGTTTGAATTATCTGGGGAAACGCTCATTTTTAAGGTTTCTTAAAAATGTAGGGGAAAAAAGAGGTACCAAATATAGAAAAACACAGTTCTCATTTAAAACGTCAAGGTTCAGTAGCAAGCCTCTTTGAAACCTAAGTAGGTGACCCACATTCTGCACAGCAGGCTGAGGGTGAAACTGCAGCTAGAGACACAAGCCCAGAGCTTCACTGGCAATCTCACACTAAGCGCAGGGTTTGGTTTTTCCAAGCCAAAATAAGAGGGAAGGGAGAAATGAGGTCTAATTGGCGTGTGGCCTTTCTCCTCCAATTAAAATTTCTAAGCTGATACATTCCTTTTGACTACAATACATGTGTTTCTGTACAGAACCCCTGTCCCTAAGTACACCTGCGAAAGAAGCCACTGCCAGAATTTGTGCTCCTGCAGAGGGATAGAAATGGCAACAGCAGCAGTGCTGGCAAACCAGAGAGGGATGAATGTTTATACATGCTGAAACGTTCAAATGCTGTGAGCTTGGAACATGCAAACTCCTTCTTCATTAAAAAACAAAACTGTTTCCCCAAGGCACTACAGAGGCGAGAGAATCCCAAGTGGTGTTGCAAATGCCTGATGTTCATTATCTGAGGATGTATGGATACAATTGGTAATGAAATCCATGCAAACCCCACGGTTTGGTGATCAAAACTCCAACCAGAGTATCTGTGCACTCTTCCAAAATTCTCCACATTTTTTGTGCATCATCCTGATAGCTGAAAAATAATTCTTCTCAGGAAGAAAAGGAACAAGTAGAGATACCTTAAAGCAAATTGCTTGGCAGAGCAATTCTTTTTGTGAAATTTGCATGACTGTTAATACAGGACATTTAGCAAGCCTGCACAATTGGAGTACTGGAAAGAATCCTGAATATTTACTAAAGAAATGCATGAAAAGATCTTTCTTTTACCTGCTCAAAATAATAGCTAATTCAGAATTGCCATTGTTTGCTGAGAGGGGAAAAGAAAATCCATAATCCTTTGGAATTGGTGAATATGAACAAAAACATAGTGCTTACTAGCTGTGTAACATTGATTTCTTTAAGCTGTTGCCTCAATTACTTCCAAAACGAAGGCTGACATCATTAACATGTCTCTTTTTTCCTAGCAAATTACCACTCATTTGTAGGAGTAGCAGGGCTACTGCAGTCTGCCCTACTGCAAAGGATGTAAAATTAATTTAAATAATTACTGACCTAATTCCATTTCTCATGTTTAGTCCAAACTGCCTGGAAGTGCACTTCTCTGCAATCTGTTTTCTCTCTGAATGCTGCTTAATGCATCAACTAACCTGTCTGCTCACAGCCATTTCCACTCTCCAGTGGAAGAAGAGATGCCGCTCTGCAGCGTGCTCTGAAGTTACACCTGCCTGCAGCTTCCTGGCAGTAACAGGCCCTGATTTCCATGCCTGATGGGACAAGGGAGATGTGGAAATGTCTAGGTGTGGAAATGTCTAGGTGTGGAAATGCAGTGAAGTTTCTTCCAACACATTCCTGCACTGGTCCGAGGAATAATATACAGTGTACTGATGAGCATCATTAATGTTTACCCTCTGAGGGTTTCCACTGCAAAAAGTGGTCTCCCAGCCCAAGGGGAAGGGATTTGTATAAAATTAATTGCATTTCATGCTTCTTTAATTTGAAGAGATGTATAGGGGTGCATGGAGAAGGATACATCACCAGCAGACAGAATGTGTTCCTGTGACCACTGATTGCTGCTGATCACTGCTTGGGATGGAGATGCAGAGACACAAAGGCCCAGAGTGGCCTTGACAGATTAATGTGGGTGCACAGATTGGTTCTTTTAAGTACCTATATGTTACAACACAATTTCTCAGCTTTGTAACCATTTCTCCCTCAAAAACAACTGAATTTGCTGCCCCTCATTTGCCAGGGGGCATCATGCTCCTGGTCCCCCCCATCCTAACTTTCCCCAGGCCAAGGGGCTTGTCTCAGTACCCTCCTCTTTTCCTTTTTCTGCCCTCAATCTGCTGCTTCAGCTGCCTGCTAGGTTTGTGAATTTGTTCCTAAATGCTTGATTTAGGACCTTTAATACTTTTTCATTAAGCATTAATCAATGCCTGCTTTTTAAGGTCAATATGAAATACAAACTGGAGGTTGGGCACATGTTAATGAGAATCCAACTAATTAAACTGGGGACATGTAGGGAAGAACTCTGACAAGTCACTAACATGATTTAAGCAAAGTATACTGATATAAGAAATGTAAAACTGAAAGAAAAAATAATTGCTTAAGCATTTTATTCTACAGAAAAGCCTGATTCATAGTTAATCAAATATTTTAATTGAATTTATCTGAGGCTTCTAAATACGTTTGAACAAAGGATTAAGTTTGGATCATCCCTTAGATGTCTGGAAGTTCATAATGACAAGATAAAGATCTCCATATGAACTGGCTGCCTTAACTCCACATTACCATTCTCCGGCTGTGTAAGCTGCTCAGTACTTGAGTTACAGTTTTGTAATTCTCAGAAATCACTCAAGTTCTCCCCTAAGCCTTGATACATAGCCTGAGAAGGCTGACGAGCAAGCAAACCTATTAATCCATGCCTTACTTGCTAAGGTGGGAATAAAATGGATTATATTTCAAATGAGCCATGTACCCTGTGCACATAAACAGTCACAAGATTTTTTTGCCATCTTTTGTGTGTGATTGCCTACAAAAAAAATCAAGCAAAAAGAAAAAGAGAGGGTAGAAAGCAACTGAGATACAAGTGCCTAGCAGACAGAAATTTCTACACATCCGATTTGGTGAACACAGTCACCATGTATCGTCAACCCTGTCACCACGACTGTACATGTAAAATTCAACCACTCATAACACAGACTAAGATGAAACCTCTTGCAATTAAGTATCATATTTTATAAGTGAAGTTGAATAGTTAACTGCTCAACTGTGTGTCCTGAGATGCTGAACATAAATAATAAGCTAAAAATAATGTTCCTAATAATGACTTTATTGGTGATCATGAAGTTGTGATAAACATTTTAAGCGAGAAAGCTCTGCAATGACAGGGCTCTGATTTCTAGCTAACAGAAATAAATTACAGTTACATTAAGAAGAACTGTAATTAAGTCTTTGGATCTTGACTTTAGGGATATGAAATAAACAGCTTCTGGCCAATCACACATAGAGCAAGGGAGAGATCTCTGGAGATTTCTGCTCCAGATTGCCTGTTACACAAGTCACAGACTGAGTTTGGCAAAGCACATTTGCACACAGCTGAAATAATATGACTTAAGATCAATGGAACATAGCTACATGCTTTAAATTGAATATTTTCCCATATATTCCTTCTCTAAGAACACGCTTAAGCATGTATTTTTTCGCTTTAACTCAAAGCCTTAATTTCTCCATCTCAGCATTCCAGACGCTAAACAGAAATGATACCACTTTCTCCCACTCTTAGCCCATCTTTACCTAATCCAGATGTAAATTCTGGTAAGCAGGGCATGGTTTTACGCTGTATTTGTAAAATTCCCACTGTGTGGACCTCTATCTTTAGCTGGGGTCACCAGCTGCTGTGAAAGAGTGAGAGTACTAGAAACAGAGAGAGGTATTTGTTCCTAGGGTCAGCCCTCAAAGCAAGAACAAGGACTGTGAACAATTCATGTCACTTCTCCTTATGACTCTACTGAGCAGAGAATTTGAGCTGGAAGCAGGATATGTTACACATCTGTTTGCTTGATTTTTTTTCCAACTCCTGTCCATGAACTGAAGTTCATGAATCTGAGAAAATTAAGTTTTAGTCCTCCAGTCAAAACCAAGAAATAAATGCATCTGACCAACATAAGTGAAGGATCACAATGCAGTAGGAAAAAAACCTCTAAATAACTAATGGGCTAAGTAAAACAGTTTTGGGTAAACTAGAGCAGCAGAAGAAGTTGTTTCAGAAACATTAGTTGAATACATTGCTTTTGTGAACATAAAAGCCTGTCTCTGCAGATAATTTGTCAAGGGGAAAAGGCACTCAATTCAAAACAATGAAGTTTTCTTTGTAGGCTATGTCTCCACATTTATTTTTATTCAAAGGTCTGGAAGATCGTTCTGTTAGAAACAGCTGAGCAATTAAGCAATCTACACAACATTCCTTAAGTATGTGTGTTCAGTGGGATAGAAAGAATAGTGTTATTTCCAAGACTACCTGGTGAGATGAAAAATGTTCTCCATAGTTTCTTGTCACGAGTAACATCTCTTATTTCTTTCGTCATGTTAACCAGTCTACCTGCAACCGGTGGCACACGACGGAAATCCAAGATTCTGGAAGAGAAAGAAAAGAGATGGTTTATGTAAAGGATTAAAAAATAACGATAGTGATAGGTTTTAGGAAAGTTCATTACACCCTAAGGGCACATTTATCCATGGTCTTTAAGGAGCAAAAAGCCCATCAACTTTAAACTGGATAATCCTTCCTCTAGTATATAACAAAATAAGACCTGAATATGATCAAATCTGACTTGCCTACGTAATACGAAGTGAATGCAAAATACAGAGGAGTATGGGGACACAGTGTTCTGCTAAAAAAAAAAAAAAGAATTCCTGAAATAAAACACAGTAGAAACTTATCTTTGACTTAGTGCTACTTCATGATTGTTATTGCATGCATTTTATTCACAAGTTTTCTAAGCAACTTGGGGAATGAGATTTCAGTCTCTTTCTTCCATAAACACCATCTAACATCTAAAATCCAGTAATTTTTTTCTGACAGTCTTAGTATTTGTTTGATTTATTTGCTTCTGCTCCTCTCTGTTTTAATACCCTTACACCTATCCAAACAATCTCCCTCAGACTAAAAATTTTCCCATGGGCAAAGGCTGGCTGAAGAGCCTTTCTCAACCCCAAACTCCCCTGCCTTAGTAGATCATTAAAAATTCTGATGAAGCATTGCTATCAGATACAGCAAAAGAGCAAAGTACCCATATGAGCATCCCCATAGGTGGTATTTTTATATCCATGTTCTGCTGATAAGACTTTCTACATTGGGTAGCAACTGCTTTTTCTGCTTAGTGTGTAGATATTTAACATACCTCCCTGCAGGAACTCCTTAATGTTTTTTTTCCTACAGCACCATCTGCTTAAAATGGGAATATAAAATATAAAGCAGAAGGGATGAACACCAAGATCAACAACAATAAAACAGAGAAGATCCTTGAAGGACCTGACTAGGATGGCTCTTAATATCAAACATACCCTGTAGGTACTGACAGGTTCCCCCACCCTAACCACCAATCCAGACAGCAGCAACACATACCCCCAAATAATTTGTGGACCCAAAGATTCAAGCTTGAAGGCTATTTCTTGGCACTTCAGGGTCTAAAAGATGTTTCAGTTCTAACTCAGCTTGTTAAATCCCATTGTTTCTAGCCATACTGTTAATTGCTTCTCACTAATTATTCACTCCTGCTTCTAACCTGGACAGGCTGAAGGCCTGCAGTTTTTCCTAAGCCTTGGGGGTATCCACCACACCCTGCACTAACTCTGCCTGTGGGGATATTTTCAGCTAACAGGAGCATGGAATGACCATTGGTGTCCCCTCCTTCCTACCGACTTGTGGCCTAAATATGATCCTGACATGGGATGGCCCAAGGTTTTTGCTGTGAAACCAGAACTCCCTCCTCATCTCAATTATTCCTCTCTGAGTACTTGCATGATTCCCCACATGTCACTCAGATTTCCATGCCCTGGAGCTAATCAGAGTGAGCCAGACTGCCCTGTCACACTTATGCTTCACATTCCTGAGGGACTGATGCTCTCCATGTGGGCTTCAAGATCACAGGGGAAATTAATTTCTCGGCTTCTCTTCAATAAAATTTCTCTTTCTTTTTCAGAATTACTTATTGCCAGGTTTCTTATTCCCAGAGCAAGTCACACTTCCTAATTATTAATCTAGCCTTTCATCACCTGCCATTTCATTTATTCATGGCATTTGCCCCCTTTTGCTCCATTTTCCCCTTTTTGAAAGTAATTCAGTTACAGGACTGGCCAAGTGCAGAAACTTATCACAGTATTTCCACTTTTCTTTTAATGCAAATCCATTTTACTTGCCTGTCCAAATGAAACGCTGCTATTTCTGCATTATGTCTTTCATAGTCTGAGAAATAAAAAAAGTCAGGCGGGGTTTCTTGTTCTCTGGTTTGTCTGCAAAGAAAAACAAGGAATGTGTTTTAATGGTGGGTTAGCATTTCTAAGGAGGAGTACTCAGTCATCAGCATGCTATTCAGGAGTTCAGTATTGTTTGCCTAACAGAAGGTCTTTAAATACTTCATGTGTGTATTACTTGCCATGTAGCCTTCATTTTAACTTCTTTTTTAAACTACCGTAACAAAAAGTAGGAATTCAAGACTTGTGTATACAAGCTGCTGTCACAAAGCTATTCCACTCAAGACTCCTGCTCTATTTAACAAGATCTTTTTTATTACTCTCAACATTTCATTAGTGATAGCAGTGAAGACAATGTAATTTCATTAAATTATCATTAACTGTAATTATGAAATTTTCAAAAGTAATAACTTTTTTCTTTCATCTTTGGCAGCCGTGCATCTCCTATCTAAAATACGACTCTCCCTTTGTATTACTTAAAGCCAAAAGTGACATGTTTTTCTCATTTCAGAAGAAATGGGATCATTGCAGTTTGATAGCCACAACACCTGTCATGTTTCAAAGAACATTAACAAGACCATGCTCCAGAGAGAATGTAGAACTTGTTGTTTCTTCAGTTTAAGAACCAATAAAAATGTCATTCTGATGGAAATAGAAAGGCTACAGCTTCAACACCAAACCCCATGGAAAACAGAAAGATTTATATAGCAAAGGAGCAAATCTTGATCACACTTCAGGTTATTTCCAGTTCCGATGGCTTTTGGAAGAAGCACAATTTGGGTAGTTGACCAGTACCATGTCAGGGTCACACCTCATCCTGCATCATACCCTGTTTTGAAGTCTTAAACGGAAAATAAACAATGCAAAGCTGTTCTGCAGAGCATCTGCAAGGGAGGGCAGTTCCCCACAAGAGGAAAACAAAGCCCTTTCTCATTCCCACTCTCGCAGCTCGCCAGCTGACAGCTCATGCATCACCCATGCGACACATTGGCCATTAAAATACAGCTTCTACACCAGGACTTTGTTGAATGAAAGGCTTTAGGGTTGTGCAGGTGCGGAACTCAGACTTACACAGAATTTGCAGCAAGTCCTGGTTACCTGTTGGCAACTGAAGCTGTGTCCACCCACACTCATTCCCACAAAGATCACTATGACTAGCAGGACTGGTATCTGCCTGTGAACCCTCCTATATCCACCTTGCTGAAGAAACCAGACAAGCCTTATTTTTTCGACTATGTGAAGACCTTGCTGCGCAAACAGCAGCATCTGAAAGGCTGATAGTCTGTCTCAGACACTCTTTTTAACATTAACATCTTGGCAAGGTACTCTGCCTCGCCCTCAATGATGAACTAAATGAAGTCCTACCAGCGCACTGCTGTGCCTGTGCAGGGTTCACGAGGAGACAAGCTAAAAGTGACCCCGGCATAAAGTGAAAGATAATATTTTACTTTGTCTCCCCAACAAATGCAAAAGGAAAAGCACACCTATAACGTGGAATACAGGAGAGCCAGAAATCTATGGCGTGTCACACAACACACCATGCAATCAAGACAAGAGCTAGGAGAGCTGCAAATTCATTGTACATAATCCCCTCAAAAATGAAGAAATGAGCCCTGAATGTAAAAGGAAAAGGTTAAAGTATTTCTGTTGGGCAAAAATGTACACATTTGTGTAATTTTCCCTCTCCTCCAGTTTTAAAATATTCAATTTATTCAACAAATCTAAGAAAGATCCCAACCTTTTGCAAACTTTACACATATCTGCAGAGCTGATAAGTCACAGAAAATATTACGAATTAGCTAATCAATGCCATCTGCTTTTCATCTCCCAAAGACTTTAAACAAATCACGGCTGTTCCTTTATAAGAAAATCTTTCTCCAGAAAATCAGACTTAAATGAGAGGCTAGATTGCAATCTTGCAAGCACAGCTATACCCACAGCCCAGCTCCTTTGTGTTGCCTGTTGACACACTGGGCAATCAGTACATCACCGCTGGGGTAGTCTGGTCTTTCTAATTTCACTTTTCTATTTGCTCCCTGCCACCCTCGGCAATGGCTGGGGATATTATTCATTTGGGAGCAAGTATAGCAGTCCTGCAGGCTTAGACTTGTTTGTACATATTTCTCTCCTGTCATACTGTATTATTAAGTTGTAGCGCACCCTCCTAGAAAATCATGAACTTTACTGTCCTAAAACCTTCAAAAATAGACAGCAAATCCTCAGAGTAATCTAGGGAATGGAAATATCAATATTTTTTGAACTTGACTATACATCATGAAACAAAGTCTCAAGTTCCTTTGGTGTTTCAGGTGCTTCCATCTACTTATCTACAGAAAAACACTCTCCAGACACTCTTCACGGTCTATGCCCATGTCAAACAAAAATCTGCAGGATGAAGATGTAGCAGATCTAAACATTAAACCCCTCCTGAAATAAACTTAAAAAAACCTTTCTGCTGACTTTTTCCAATATCCCATAGACAGAAGAGAAACCTTGTTCCCTGGATCTCACTTTAGCTGGCAAGAGTTTTATTCAATCATTCATGTATTGTTAATTTGATATCTGCAGCAACACCTAAAGAGAATTGCTCAGCTACTGTAAGCTGCCGCACCAACAGCAAACGCTAACACATGTCCACAACTGAATTCAAAAAGCCACATGAGCCTAAGACAGCTTAGAATCAATGGACTACTATGAGAATTGCTTTAACTGTTAAAGGGGCACCTGCATTATAATCTATACTTTTTACTTTATCCAAATGTCTTTATAAATTATTTAATTTTATCCACGATAAGAAGTTTGCTATTTTTTTGTGTTCACAATCTAATTAATGTATTGCCTGGTTTGGCTAGTTCTTCTGATGATCTGCTCTGATGTATATATAGAGAAAGATGGAAGATCAAACTTTGCTCTCAGCGATGTGGATGTACAGTCAGCGAGTCCTGTCAGTTACTCCAGCTTCAGATTGTGGTAACTGGCCCTCAGTCTCTAAGAGAAACCCTGAGAAAGGGGATTTCACTCCGAGTCCCTTCCAGGTCAGGTAAATTATCTTATAAAGCAACACTGGAACCGATACATCCCACAGTATGTCTTCAATCAGAATTGCATTTTAAAGGAAAGAAACCCCTCAACTCTCAAGTTAATTCGGTTTTATTACCTGATTGCTGCTGAAGGTTATTTTCTAACAAAACGACACACATAAAAACCTATGCAAAAGGTTAGGCTTCGGAGGGACAACAAATTAAAGCAATGGTCAGGGCTCCTCAGTGCCATCAGTATCACCCCACAATGTGCAGGGGGACAGATTCTGCACAAGTTGCAGACGGTGGGAGAGGATTTCTGGCAGCGGCTCTTATTTTGCAAACAGTTGGAATCTGGTGATCCTCTCTTTGGAGAAGGATTTGGCAGATATTTATAACGGCAGGCTGGGAAGCTCTGGAGGAGAGACAGATGGAGGTCTGTTGATACAGCACACAGTTAAAAATTACACAGTGGCACTAGACCAATTACAGCATGAGGAAAAGACACATCAGCACGATAACCCAAGTAGAGGAGAAATAAGAACTAAAGGGAAATCAAAGCCCATGAAAATTCCCCCACCATGTTACAACTCAGAGAAAATGCAAGGTGTAAAGAATAATTTTAAAGAGGAGACAGCAAATTTCGTGTTGACACAAGAGAAGGTACAACTGTGATCTGCTCTAGTGGACAGAAAAGTAATTTATGCTTACAAATAGAAGAAATAAAACTACTCTGGTAAATGAAAAGAATCATGAATAAATCTGGTAAGCCAACTCCACCCCTGATATGGTTAGGAGTTGTTTCATGTTTAGTAATGTTTAGATAAACCAATATAGTGGTTTGCATGTAGAAACAATTGTAAAGACTCAAGTTCTTCTTAAATGTTTCTGTAAATATTTTTTGGCAATTACTTGATCCCCCAAACCCAACATTAGTAATTTCTTGGGGTTTTTTCTGCCATTCGTACACCTCATCACCACAGTGAGACTACAGGCTCTGCAGATTCTCTAGCATTTCAGAAACTGCTGTTATAGAAACAAAACCTTTAACATGGAAATGTATATTTAGTTTCCACAATCTCTTGCATACACCTGCCTAAATTGTCAGGATTAATACCCACCGGAGCAATGTATTACTCGAAAGAATCCTGCCTCAATGCTAGACTTCCTCAGCACTGGAGGGGTCCTATTATCTGTATAGCAGCCAAAAAGCTAGAAAATAGGGCAAACGGCCCAATCTGACTCAAGTGTTATCCTGACAGACACATGCTGTCTTCCTATGCTGCGGTCCAGAGACGTTTCAGAGATACCTTTTGTATCAAACCCGTGTACTTTAACTAATGAAAGGACATGCTGCTGATCTGAAAACAGCTCTTATTAAATAGGTTGCACTCCTGTTCTCACACGTAATCAGGGGAATCAACTACAAGGATTAGGGATGATTGGGGATCACAACAATGAGCTTTGCCACAGCAGGGAGAGGGTTTGCTTGAGTTAGACCATTTGCAGATGGAGACCTTGACCCTCTCCAGCCAGGGAAATTTGGCAGCAGCAAAGTCATTAAGAGACATAACAGGCCAACGAGACATGATAATTGCATTGGTAGGGACATGACTGACATTGATAAGAGAGTAATTTGTCTATCGGAACAGATAACTGGAGATTATCCAGTTGTACTCACAGCTATAGGTCACTCTTCTTCTCCTTTGGAAAGCAGCTTTCATTTCTTCCCATGGAGGATTTAAGGTGCTTAAATACCTGCTGAGGAGCTGAGTCACAGACTCAACAGTTAATATACTATGTTACCTAAATGATAAAATTCAGCTAATACAAGACTAAAAGGCTGCCACTCGGCAGTTTATTGCTGTTTCAATTATTTTGTGATCTGGGAAGCACTTGGGAACTTCTTGTGTTTCTTCCAATAGGCATGAAATCTCCCCGGTCCTTGCCTATGAACTTCTTTGTACTAGTGGAAAACTCAGACTGAAAGTCCAGCGTCTGCTTACAAGCCTCCCCACCTCCTGCAACCCTTATGTCAAATTGGATTGTGCAGCAGTGGGATCTAGAGTGCCCTGAGATAATCTAAAGCTTATTATTCTAAGTGAAGAAGGCAGCCCATGGAAAAAAAAACAATGTCTCTGAGGCAGCTGCAGTCCTTAGGAGGATACTTAGATTTTGTATGCAGACTCGTATCATCCAGGAGGGTTTTCTACGCATTTGGCACCAGTTAGAACAGGTGGAAAAACTGCCACTGAATTTTAGAATACATTTTAGTGGCTTTGTAAGTCCTTAGGAAGATAAATGGTATTGGTAATGCAGCTACATCTACAGTAGTGAAGATATCTGCTGCCTATTTCTGACTCCTTACGGAGCCTTGGCAGCTAATGGCTCTGGCTTTATCAAAGCATTTTGCTGCAAAGAGCACTCTCAGGAATGATATGAGCTGCTTACAAGAGCAGAATATGGTCCAGAAAATGAGCGGCCAATCCAGGAATGCAAAGACATGCAATTTAAGTGGTACAGAAAGGATGTTTGGCCCATTTCATCACTACCATCCAAATGACAATATGGATCTCTGCAGGATATTCAGGCTTCTCCCATTTAACTAGCAGTTCTGCAGCTAGAAAAATGAGGGAATATTTACTGTGGCAGAAAGACAGGAATTCACATAGGGATGCGATAGCAACAGGAATAATTAGCAAACTGCCAAAAGGATAAATACCAAGATCATGCTATTGCATGCCAGCCCTGCAGTGCTTTTCTCCCAAGCAGACGAAGAGAGCTTGACAACAGCACATGCTCAAGGACCAGTTAGCTTAATATAAATCATAAACTTCTGAAACAGAGAATGACAATAAACTTCCAAAAGAGCATTTGTATATATAGATATCTTATTAATTGGCACATGAGGGTAGTGGGGGGAAGAGAAAATCCACAGGGAAACAGTATATTAAGGTGTGTTTTCTTTTCATTTCCAGTTGTGGAGTCAAAGAAAAACAGGCTCAGGAGGTCACCTAACCCATCCCCTGTCCCCAGGGTGAGACCAGCTAGACCTAAACCATTCTTGACAGACATCGCTATAACGTGATCTTCAAAACGTCCTTTGCAATCCCATAGCTATAGCCCTCTCCTCCTTATCTCCAGGCACTGGCCTTATTCTTCTACTGAATTCCAGTCTTGCTTTTCCTCCTTGCTCCACGATCAAGGCTACACTCATCACAGTCTCCAGACTCACTGGATTCTATGTGAGTGCCTTTCTGAGGAAGGAATATTTCCATAGACAGGCCAAGACCAACTGGCTCCCATTCCTGAAAAGAGCAACCCCAAACCAAGACAGGGAAATTAAGGCTTAAGACCTCTAGACTGAAGATTTCTCAGTGATCTCAGAGGTCTCTTTTTCATTAAGCACAATTCATTTATTTTTAATTCATTAAAATCCCCACCAACCCAAAGCCTTGAAAGCTTGCTTTAGGCTTTGCCCTTAAAACCAGTGCTGTTTCTAGAAGACACTGAAGCAACCTCTGATTCGTCTAGATAGATCAGGGTGTTTGCAATAAGGTTGTGCAAAACCAGTCTCTGACTCGGAGCAGCACCAGTGAAAGGTTCCTCCTGTCCCACACATGAGATGTAGCAAAAGGAGAGATCACCTGAGCAAAACATGAGTCACCACTCCTGACTACACAAGCAGATAGAAGGTGAAGGGATGAATAATCAGAGTAACTAATACGATCCAAGAATATGAAAGATTCATTTTATTTTCCTCTAAAATATAAAAATAATAACAAACCCAGACATTTTCCCCTTCTTTGGGGCTCTTCTGTTCCTTCTAGTGATCTAGATTTGGTTTTAATATCTCATGGTGTACCCTCTCTATATTGTTGCCTTCACTGACATTGCGCCGACAGTAAAGTCAAGGCATAATCTCACCAATCATCATTTCATTGTCTACCAGCACAGAAGAACAGCTCTTTTTTTCATTCATTCTTTTTGCACTTTCAGATACATAAGACATGAAAAGAATCTTTGATTAGCACAAAACACATGAGTTTGATCAATTGGGAAAATTTCCTTCAGCAATTCAGAATATTACTTCCAGCTCTGCCTAGTAAGTAGCTGCCTGTCACTATGGGAAAAGCAAACAGAAAAAAAATATTAGCGTAAGCATATTTGTCAGGATGTCTTCCCTACTTGTGCTTTTCAACGTGACAGCCAGCAGTCCCCTTCCTGCTCACAGGGAACGCAGCTAAAAACAGGGTCCCTGTGTTAGGGGCTATACTCTCAGCCTTGCCAGATATCAGAATTATTATTATTATTATTATTATTATTATTATTATTATTATTATTATTATTATTATTATTATTATTATTATTATTATTATTATTATTATTATTATTGAGGTTTTGTTGTTTTTAATTGATTGCAGATGTCTGAAAAGCAAACAAAATGAAACGCTGATATAAAGCAGCTAAGCCATACAAAACCAGACAGATGAGCTCCAGTGCTACCAGACTCTAGATGGATGATGGATGTACGTAGGTGCACTTAATGTATAATACAACACATACAGCAATATCTAATGCTGCCTGCTGTGGTATTGGGCACTGTATTTCCCCTGCACGCCACAAACATGTCAAATTTAAGAGGCAGGTACAGTTTAGAGAACAGTCAAGTTTAAAACACTTGCAGTGAGATGAGCTTTCTCCAGCATTATGGGATAGAGGTTGGTCTCAGTTATTACCAAAACTCACCACCACTGAATTCTCAGGTAAGTGAAATAAAGATGCTTTTCACAACCACTTTTTTAATCTGTGTACGGGGCTGTTTCTGTTGTAAGTAGTGACAGGCACGACTGCTTTTTGGTCAGTAGCAGGGACTGAAGTGTGTATTTCCAAAATTAGACTCTCGGGTTCTTCATACCCTGATTTAAAGAAGCCTTCTCACTGTGCAGGGGGCTCAGCAGGAGGTATATAATCCATACTGGTATGCTGATAGTGCAGGAGGCAGCATATGCATGCAGAATCGCAGGTGTGCAAGTGTGTGGATTTGCTGTAAATTCATCTTCCTCTCTCTCTTTTGAGGTGCTGGTGGGAAAAGGGGATGGAGTAGGATGGAGAACAGATGAACATTGATGCCATGGTGGCTACACAGCAGTGCCTGTTGGCTACAAATATTTTTCTGCCATCCAGAAAAACGAGAGCTTGTACAGAAAAGTAAATGTATTACAGTACAAAAAGAAAGGCTCTGTGAAGTTCATGTCTCTAATTTATTTTGCAGATAAAAAAATTCTTAACCCAGAATTAAGGTTTGATTCATCTTTGAGCTAGAAACCTGACTCGACACACAGGCATTGAAAGATTAAGAGGTACTTGACAGCACGATAAAAGATTACCCAGTGCTAATGTTACCAGAGCCAAGGCTGTAGCCACAGCAGGAATAAAGAAAAAAATCTCATAGCAATCAAATAAGCATGGGACATAATTAATGAGGTGCTACAGTGATATTTGTGCCTCTTTTTTAAGGTATCTTCATTAGGAAACTGAATCACTACCAGTATTTTCTGCTCCTGTTGGCTGAGATTCCTTTGTGCTCTTAAAACAAGTGGTGGGAGCATTTTTGCCATGCCAAGCCCATGATGTCTGTCATTTTCCCCCTTGATTTATCCCTTTGAGGCTCTGTTGTACATTGTCTGCTAGCCATAAATTGCAAACATGAAAAATCATACAGCTGCAAAACTGTTTTTGAAAACCAGGCAGTGCAAACAGAGCTTCATGTGAGCCCAGGTACCTTCAGTCTTTTTTTCAGGAAAAAGACTGCAGAATATTTTCTACAAAAGTTTTTCAATATATTAGATTTGTGGAGCTTTGAGAACAAAGGAGGAAAAATACGTATAGAATTAGAAGTCTGAAGTATTTCTTTAGCCCTGAGAATGTTGTTTAATATGTCTGAAGTCATTACGGGCAGAGATTTAATGGAACAATAACATTAAACATATTAAAAGCATAGCAGAGCTCACATTTCTTTCAGCTTGCTGGATTTTCTCTTTTTCTGTACGTGATGTATGTGCCATTGAAATTCCAGGGTTCACAATAAGTTTCAGTTCAAAATAGGTTGGAAAAAGTAATTACCGTGAATCTGATGCATTAAGTTTCCTTGCCATTATTACAAGAACCATGAATGCTAGAAGCTTGTCCTCAAAATCTCCCAGGAAGCAGGAAAATATTAGTCCCATTTTTCAGCCAAAGCTGCAAAACATGGAGCTATTAAGGATTCAGCTCTGCCCTAAGCAAAGCGCTCTAGCCTCATTAAGCACACGCTTAACTTTGGGCACACATATAGTCAGTGAACTATGTGTGTCCTTGACAGTCAAGCATAGACTTCATACTTCCTTGGAGCTCTTTTGTGCTCAGCATTTTGCAAGAACAAGCCAGTGATAAGATCCCTGAAGCAGCTCTGGCTGCTCACCCCGTCTGCTTCCAGACTCACAGTTGTTTTTTCTCCTTCTTCTTCCACCAATGACAACTACTTGGGGAAAAAAAATGTGTAATTCTGCCAAAAGTACAAGTGAGTTTGGCCATGGGCTTTAGTAGAACTTAGATGTCACCTTTCAGGTTGACACTGAGATCTGCAGGTCCCAGGGTGTGCTCAAGACTCTTTGTACCCCAAAATTGCACCTTGCAAAACACTGCAGCTCCTCTAAACAGAGGCTACATCTACACTGATGTTGCTTGGTACAATAAGGGGAGATTACAATAAAGTATGCAAGGGTTGATAATAAAAGCAGAGCTCAGAAAAAACAGCCCAAGGAAAAAGAGGCAAGAGTGGAGGACAAGAGAAGCGAGGGAAAATCTGCAAAGGATGTGCCAGTAAAAGCCTTAGTGAAATGACTTTTTTGCCATTTTTTTTGGAGGTGATTTATGACATGCAGCTGCTTTTCTGTAACAGTGCATGTCTGGCTACTTCTCCGTGAATTTTTAATTGCATTTAAATGTATACAAAATATGAAGCTTATCTACTGTACAGTGTGATAGATACGTGTGTGCATAGCCCACAGGAGTTTTGTGGGAGTCTGGTTTCAAAGAGAGAACTATGTTTTCCCTAAAGCCAAAGATGCTTGTATTTCAGTTTTCCTACCTTTTGATATGAACTGTGAGGATAAGCATATGGTGAAGCAAGGCAATTCCATGATTTAATCTCTGAACTACATTGTCTCCTTCCTTTAGCTTCCTACTGTTTTCCTATGCGTCTGATTCAACTTTCCTTCTAGTTACCTAGAAGTCTCCCGTTGAGCTCAAAGTGAATTGGATCAGAAAGGACAGAGACAGCTCATAAACTGGGACCCAATCTGCCCGTATTCAAATTTAAAGGCCAGCAAAGTTATGGGAAAAGCTTCCCCTTGACTGCAGTGGACTGTGGAGCAGATGCAGATTAAAGCGAATAAATAAATGAGCTGTCTGTGATGGCAAATGTTCAGTTCTTGTCTGGACGTTGGGGACAGAATAACCAGGTTTTAGTGTTTAGTTTAAATACGTCCATGACATCTTCTGCAGCTCTTGCTAATATCAAGGCGGATATTGCAGGATTAAGCCAGAGTAGGAGTAGAAAGGTCTTAAATTAATATTGGAACTTCGACTCTAGCCAAAGTCCACTGTATGTCTGACACTTTCAGGACTGAGATCTTGGATAAAAAATAATATACAAGCCATCTTGTGTTTTATTACAGGACCCTCGAATTCCCTCCTCAGCAATCTCCAATAAGCTGCTATTACCAAATGCCTGAGTAAATTCCAATAAAGCTGAGTGGATATCTTCATTTTATTACACGTATTGGTACAGATAGAACCTGGATCATTTTTTTGTTTTGTTTTGTTCCTGGGCACTGTTTTCCATGCAGCTCTCAAGCAATGATTATATTTGCAGAAATGCTCAACAGCAATATGAACATCAAGAAAGTATTACAAGATTAGTTACAGACAGTCAGACTACTTTCTGACTGAATCGGCTTATTGCTTTAAACAGGTAGAAGGGAAAAACAAAGGAAACAAAATAAAATGGGTCATTCGTTGCCTACAGGAATATCTGAAAATGACCCAAAGGTGCAAAGCAGAATTAAATTTGCCATTCCATTTTCTAAACATATGTAGTTCTTTTTAATCACATTAGCTTCACCCTTTGATTTCCAGCATCAAGTGCACTGGTGCCATACGTTCACATCAATCACACTCTTTAAATTAGGTATTTCACCTACACAACTACTGTGCAGTCTAAGACTGTGAGATGAACTAGCCTAGGAATCTCGGGGCATCGCCACCTCCTGCTCCCATCACCCAGTTTGGGTCCACCAGACAGGGAGCAGAGGACAGAGCAGTGCAAATACTGAAAACAAAAAAAACCCAAACTCGACCTTCAGTAAAGTCCTATAAAAATTAAACACTCAATTGTTCCTAATCTTTTACATCCCAAGGAGAGGATAAGAAGAAAAGAGAACAAACTATACCTGGCAAATACTAATCTCTCAGCTCAGAAGGCACTGGAGAAACCAGTATGGACTAGACTAGACTAAAGCAGTCTCAGGCAGTGCTGGCAAACACACTTTCCAAAAGCTGTGTACTAGTACAGATTGCTTCATAGCTTGCTGGAAAGGATGGTGGAGTGATGGAACAACTTGGTCTCTAAGAAAGTGCATTCAGTACAACACTCAAACCCACCAAAAACCCAGGTCATCCCCACTAAAGACTCTTTTTTGGACACTGCCTGCGAATTTAAGTCTTTACAGACATATTTCCAGATACACCATTTCCTCTCCTTAACATTCAGCAAGTCTTTAAAACACATCCTAAATCCGATTGCCTTTGTAACAGGCCAGTAAGCACTGCGGCCAAATAAAAGATTTTTTTTTTATATATATATATGACCCTAATAGTTAAATCCTGCCATGAGGTACATGCACACAGCTCCTGGGGACAGAGCCAAGACTTCCCTTGCATCTTGTGCTGCTGGTTTTGCTGATGATGAATATCCAGTTTTGTACCTTTAATGAAGATATTGTTTCCACTTATCTACAGGTCAGATGGCAACTGCAAAACAACTTACTTTTTAGATGGCTGCAGATTCCCTGCTGATACATCTGATTATTTATGCACAGTGTACAATTCCAAATAGATGACCATATTAAATTATATGCTTCTGCCCTATTATTTCATGAACTTTAATGGTTTTCCATTCTTCTTTTATTAGAAAGAAGAACTAGACTCTCGTGCTATTGATATACTGCATCTATGTTTTACATTTGCATTTCTAAAGTTATTGAAATGTCTTTCTAAAGCCATAACAAAGAGCAAGTGCCTAACGTTGTTGATTTTTATCATGAAAATAAAGATGAGAATGCAGATCGAGGCTTTTTTTCAAAGACAGTGAGATTTTTTTGGCATTTTGAACTATTCTGAGAAATCCAGCAAAAACTTTGGGCTCAGCTTAATTCACACCTGTACAAAGTCCTTTTGTACTAGTTTCATCTAACTCCAGTTCTGAAAACTAACCTCCTCCAAAACCACCAGGCAAACGCATGCACTCCACATGGGCACCACCTCTGAGGGATGGGAAAACCTAAGCTGAGTTGCCAGAGAGCAGACATGGTCCACTTCCAAATCACAGCAGGTGGCTCTAAGTTGTGAAAACCCATACAAAGTGTTCTGTGCACAACTGGAAGGGAAGAAGGAAAGCATAAAGACACACAAAGCTGCTTTGTGGGAGTTAAAAGTCTGTCCCTGAGCTGCAAATTATTGACCCACAATAAGATGGGCAGCCCCATGACATTAAGGATTCAGCTTCTCCACGGACACTGGGTGTGGAGACATTTAAGTTGGAAATGAAACCCAGCATAAAAGATCTGTGAATTGCAGGAGAATTCTCTTTCTTCTTTATAAATGCAACTACTACTGTAACATTATTTAACTATGAATAACCAAGTCAGTTCTAACTCAAAATGTGTTCAGCCCATAAATAGTTAGATAAACTTGTTCCAGGCACATCATGTACTTGATTTCCATTTGCAACACGTACTAAAGCTCTGCTTATGCATAAGTAATGCCTACGAATGGTAGATGGTAAATTTTCCTTCTTAAATACACAAAACACTCCTTCCTTACTGAGTACAGGGACACGACTGTGCTTTTATACACCAGCTGATCTTGGCCATCTGAACACTACAAGAGCAACTGCTATTTTTGCAGAGGAGATATTTTAACATATGAATTGCAACTTGCTCACAAAAAAAGAAACAAGTCTGTTAGGAATTTATGGGGACCTTTTGTTTCCAAAATTGCTCAAATGAAGTTTCATTGTCATTATGCTTATCAACTCTGTGTGTCTGGAGTGGCAGGGGAGGCTCCAGAGATCTGCATTTCACTCCACCTTATTTTGCACCTATGAGTCCTAACCCTGGGTTACAAATTCAGACCCCACTTTGATGGATCATAGTGTGACTGCCATGATGTTAAGTTAAACAACAGGCTCATTCAATGCTATAATTATTGCAAACAATGTTATCGTCTGAGGTGTACTTTGCAGGGTAATGTATTAGCTGATGCTGCTTCTGTCACCGTTCATCACATGAATATTCTCTTTACCTGCTGTGTCTGCGTGGGCCTGAAAGAACCGTGGCATTTTTTAATGGCATAATTTCCTGGGATGAACTGAAAAGCAGCACAGCATGGTCTGCATTATTTATATGCTGAGTCCTACAAATGGCAAGGAAAATACTGCCGATTTCCTGGAAATAAATGTATTCATTAGACTGAAGCCTTGTGTATAATATACTATGCCACTGAAAGAATTTAATTGCTACCTCAAAAGTATCTTAATCCTGCGAGATTTGTGACAGAAAAAAAAAGTGTCTAGACACATTTTAATTTGAAGACAAAAGACTCCTCATCAACCCAAAAATATCCCGTGTAGATAAATCTAGAAACATGCCCTACTGTTGCTGCTAATTCACAAGAAAATTCTTAACATTTTTACAGCATGAAATAAATTGTAGATTGAGTCACTTGGGAATACTAATAACAGAAGCCATAAAACATTTTGTAACCTTAATTACAACTACAGGAAAAGGACTTGCACCATAGATCAGCAGAGTATTTTGCAACTGTGCCTCATTTAAGACACTGACTCCTGAACATGATTTGGGAGTTGATTTGCCAAGAAGGGTGTTCAGGAATATGTAATTGGCAGCTATGCAATTGTGGTGCTCCTGCAATTCAGCTGTAGCAGCAAAATTAGCTTAGACGGGAGGATGAGGTCTATTTGAACCTACCTGACAAATTTCCAGGCGCTAACTGAGTTTTCCAAATCATATTAGAATCAATAATGAATAACCTGATTTTGGATAAGGCCTTAGAATGGCAAGTTAGGTTCAGTCTAGACCTAATAAGTGACCTGAGAGCTAACAAAATCCTATTTTTATGCCTTCCTTGTTGTTACACACAGACTACATCTCTGATCGTGTTCAGTAGTCATATTCCAGGGAAATTACTGTTTCTGCCTTCTGACATGCAGGAGTTATCAGAGAAGGCCACTATTTTCTGTTTTACACACTATTATATGCACTAAAATTAATTTCAAGTCATGATGGTAATTTCACCAGCTTGTTTTTAAAAACCTGCTTCTGAAGGTGCTTCCTTCCATATGAAACTGCCATTTTAAAAATAGAGGGGATAATGAAGAATAAATTGAAATGGGGACTGTAACAAGGAGAAAAGTTATCAGGGGAAAAAAGAGCCAGGCTTAAATTTCCTTCACTTTCTTCTTCCCCATCATACAAAAATTATCTCCTTGATCCAAAATAAACAAATTGGTGACTTCTGAAAGAACATATTTGAAAAAATTCTGTTTCATCCTGATACAGAATACATTTCTAACAGCTATGCACCACAGAAAATCATTTCCCACCCAGATACAGCTCTAATTCCTCACGCTAGACCTGCTGCAGCTCCCCACTCAAGGCAATATTTGGTCACAAGGTAGTTAAACTAAATCTCTCCTCAGCACAGAGGAGTCATACATGTTCAGCCTACGATGTTCCAGCCAAATAATGCTTAGCTAGTGATGTCTGCAGTTATATGACAAATCAGGCTATTTAAATTGCTTCAGCACATACATCCTTTACAGGCAGGGTATCCAGGTAACCATTCTAGCACGGCTTCAAGGTGGGAGGGAGAAAGCAATATCTAATTTCTTCAGCTAGGTGGAAAATTAATCCTGCAGAGATTTGTCTGCTCTGTTATGGTCAATTTGAAGAAAAAAATTATGATAATTATTAAAGGTTTAGCTATATTGGTGATGTTGGCTTGGGTGGAGATAGGGGATATAGTGCTTTTTCCCTGCCTTAGTTGGGGCTAGGGCTTTTTTTCCAGGATTTTAGAAAGGGTTTCTCTGGCAAGGAGCCACATGGAGATGAGATACATCCCCATGGATATATTCCCCATCCCCACTGTGGTCTCCAGTTGCAGGGGGAGGGTGTTGTCCTGAATTTTCTCCATTTCTGTGATTTATCCCTCATACATTCAGGGGAAGAGGATTCCTCCAGCTGATCCACAAACAGAAATGCTGAGATAAAGTAAGAAGCCAGATTTGTTTCCATCTGAAACACAGGAGAGTTCTTCCATTGTGCCCGCAGAGACCCAATAGACACAGGTCCCCCAAAAGCAACGCGGCACCCAGGGGAAGAGGGAAAACCTGCTCTGCCTGCAAACTTGCGGAGGGTTGGAGACCTGCTGCTCTCCTCCACCTTTCACACAAGGAGAAAGTCCAGTTCAGTTCCCAAACCAGTCCAAGGGACAGCCCCAGTATTTGACCCCACACATGAAAGAGGGGAGGGAAAGGGATGGGGCCATCACAACCTGCTCCTTCCCTGGGGTGGGCTCTGCAATGCACACTCCCTTGATACATGCCCAGCTGTAAAGGCATTTGCAATTTGCCAAGGCAATGGAAATATTCAGACTCTGATGCTGTTTATCTTGTGACGTAGACGATTTTCAAGTGTTCATCAGGTCTTTTAAACAAGAAAATATGAACAGCTTCTAGTATCGCTTTCCTTGAAAGATATTTTGGAAAATGTGACTCATTTACTCCTCTCCTAAACAGGAGAAGTAATATTTTCCAGCACTCCCTAAGGATGCATTTAGCCAGAAGCTAAGCCAGATGTAGAAATGTCTGCAGATGTTTTCCTTCCTTTCATAAAAAAAAGAGAAAAAAGAGAAAAGAAAACTATAAAGCAAGAGACAAGGTATTACTGAGTTTTAAAGCACTGTTGGCCTTTTTGTTACTCATAAAATCAGATCAGACCACAGAGCAAACATTGCATATGACCAGCTGGAGAAGGTCACATTGCAAAAGAATGCAGGTGGTCTCATTTTTTAACAGCTAACGTAACAGAAGCACAAATCTTCCAGCCACCGAAGAGCCTCTACTGGTTTGGCAATTGCCACATATAATATCTGATGAACTCTGATGTCTCACTGCTCAAGGATAAAATCCCAGCAGGCAGGGGCTGAAGTAACAGCTACACAGTCAGAAAAAATCTTGTATTATTATAGCAGCCACTTATTTTATTTGCCAGAATTAAAACCTCTTCACAGATAAAAGTGGGGATTTTTTTTCATCCCACAAACCAATTTTAGATTTCTATAGAATCATTCAAAAGCAATTAATATCCTCCTCCTGGATTTATATTTGTTGCTCGCAGTGATGTCAGTCTTTGAAATTCAGGGCTGTTGAGTGTAATTCTTTGGGGCTTTGGAGTCCTTGCTGAGTGCCAGAAAATGCCTTCCATAAGTTCGCAGATATTAAATGTCTTTGGTAACACCAAAACAGTTTCAAGGCCTGTAGCTATTAAAATACAGAAGATATTGCAATAGGGCATAGGTGCAATATCAGGCAATTCAATACACTGCAATTTCACTATTTTAGGGAGTGAGTTTTTAGGGGAAGGGAGAGAAGAGAGAATCCAATAATCTAGTAACAGTACGGTTAGATAAGAAGGACCAGGGAGCTTTTCCAAACTGTCCTAGTGCATTGAGAAGGATAGACTTACATTGCCAGGGAAACAAGAACAAAATCCTTCACAAACAAGCAAGTAAACAACCCAAACCTAGGATCTACACAAAAATGATTCATAGCTCTCATCCATTTACAGGTCTGTGCTATTTAAACTGCAAAGTGAGTCTCCAGTACTAGTGTTTGTTTTGGCTTCATTTTACATAACAAAGGAAATTGTTAAAACTGTAATTCAGATGTCAGCAGTGTGAGGCCATTCCCAAGTGCAGAGATGTGAAATGGCAAAATTAACATGGCTGTGCCTGAAATTGTATGAAAAGGATGAATCCTGCTATATGCCGCTGAATAAAATGAACAAATCATGGCAAACATAATGGGGTTTAGGCTCCTTCTGCAATGCAGGTACCATTCTGATTCCCTCCCATATCCTTGGCAGGTCTTTCTCCTGCCAAAGGAAGCAGCACATAATAGGAAAAGCGTAGGGTCAACAATATTGGACACAAAACCTCGACAAAACATCAGCAAAATACACCAGTGATTATGACTATTGACTTATCAGCACCAGTGTTGTCTTATCAAGATTGGCATCACTCCAAGAATCTGGTGTTTGTGGATAAACAGGACAATTTCTTTTCTTGGGCCATATTTAATCTACAGAATTGCTGCATTGTTGCTCCTTGAAAGTCAAATGCAGATAAGTAAGTTAAATAAAGCTATAATTATGCTCGTGCCTGACATATGAGATTGTTAGAGGCCACCAGGCAGAACTGGCAGAAGATATGAGCTGGCTCAAAACGATTAGAGCAAAATACACTCTTCAAGGACAACAGCAAACCCCAGCTGAAGTCAGCATGGGAAGATTTTATTCCTTGTGCTGGTGTTCTGTGTGCAGCTCAGCACGGTAGCATGGCTTGGGTGATGGAGTACAGAGGAGAGGTCATCATGCTGGAGCTAAAGAGGAGATGTAATGATGGTTTTCTGTCCTAACTTTGGGGTGAAACTTAGCCAGCTTAGGAGATAGGTGACTATCCACACACAGAGCCAGTGTTATATTACAGGCAGATCTCGTATCCTTCACAGCATCATATCCTACATAGCAGGGAACAAGGTGAAGCTGAAAGGCCACAACAGATTTTTATATTTTTTTTTCGTGTTTCTCTTCCACTAAACTCAGAAATAGGTACAAATAGCCTCACTCCTGCAAACATCTGCTTGAACTGCGGCTGTCAGGAAATTAAGGTGGTTGAAGGGGGGTGGCTATAAAAGGTTCATTAGTCCTGCATTCTTTAAGATCGTCAGTCCTGAAGACAGATGTGTTTGGGAATGCAGCAGAACAGGATACTTGTGTGTTCAAAGAAACAGGCCTGCAAGGAACTCCTATCCCCATCCCTTCGGTTTAGAGGGTTAATTAATAACAGTTAATTAATGATGTGTCAATCATCATGAAGTGCATGCCTGTGTAAGAAAAGTTGCCCCTTGAGGCAATAAGCATTAAGGCCTTCCCTGGAGTTATGTTTTAAAGAAAGCCCTTGTGACAATTTCTGTGAAGCCACAAAGAGGATGTTTTAATCCTTTTATCTCAGGCTGCACTTCTGGCAAGAGACAGTCTCTCATAGGAAACCACCTCTCAGAAGTAGTTAAAAGAAAAACAAACACTGTGCTGTTGCCTTCAAGGTGAGTCTCTGGAGGACAGAGGACTGTGCTAGGTGCTGGCTGTCCCCAACAAATTTAGGAGCTCGGGCTGAAAGCATCTCAGAAAGTACCTTATCCTTGGCGATGGGGTACCAGGGACCAGGGAAGAATGGGTGGACTCTCATTTCTGGGGTGAAACAACCCGTGCCCAAACCAGACACCCTACTGCTGTGCCCGCTCTTCCCTCTCCAGGAGAAATGGGCATTTGGACGTGAGCATTGAGGAGCTCTGCTCTCACTCCTCTCTGCCAGATGAACATCCCAGGCTCTTGGCTGCCAGGACATTCATGCCCATCTGCTCGCATGGCACGGTGCCCGCTCACAAGTTGTCAGACAATTTCACGGGTGCCAAAAGCGCTTGGATTTGAATAGGTGGCCTGGATATGCTGCAAAACCCATCTCTTCTGCATGGCCTCACCGACTGTCCGCAGAGCAGGACCTGGCTGTGCTCACGTTGCCCAGAGCCATGGGCTAGCTCCGGCCTGGCACTGCAGCAGCAAAGAGGCGGCTTTGCCGCTGCTTCGGGAGAAGCATTTGTGCCCTGAGCACTACAGAAGCACATAAAAAGCAGCTTCTGTACCAAAATACCCAGTGAACATCAAGATAACTTCAAGGCACTATGACACAATCAGCAGCACAAAAGCCCAACTCTCCAAAATAAAGCCACGAGAGGTGCTTAAACCCCCACAGCTCCCCACGGGCAGTGACAAGTAGGTCAGGCAGAGCAAAAAAAGGGGCATGTGCTGTGCTAAATTCCCAGTTACCCAGCTCTTGTACCTGGGGTCAGAAGGCTGCAAAAAAAGATGGTTTCAACTTGGAACTGGTTCTGGAAACAGGAAAATTAGGCAGGCAATAGGAAAAGTAGGCTCTGCCCTTCTTGGGCACCCTGTTTTGTTGGTGTCAGAGCCCCAAGATGTCAGGTTGGCTGCTGCTGAGAACGGGGAGAGACATAGAGGCTTGTGATGGCACTGGATCCACGCCAAAGGAGACAGCTGCTGTCCCTACCTAGCCCAAGGCTGGCATAAATTCTCCTTGCTGCACCCCATCCTTCTATCAGCGACAACCTCTGGCCCCACATCTCAATCTTATGGAGAAAAACAGGATATTGCTTTAAGCTGTCTCTGCCATCATCAGTTCCCAGGAGGCAGAGCTGGTGTTCAAACCACAGCATTGCTCTCCTCTCCTGCTAGCTGAGGCTCACGGAGGGCCCTAAAACAAAACCTGGGCTTGCAACATGAAAGGCTGAAAAAACCCTGGGTTTTATGCCCTCGGAACTAGATTTTCTGCTTAATAAACCCCTAAAGAATCGGATGCAGAAGAGTCTTTTCTAAAAAATTTTGGCTGTATTATCATATTACGGTGATTCAAACAGGCACAAATTACAGGGAAACACAAATACACAGAATTGAAATTCTCTTCATGAGATAGAACGAACAAAATCTAAGCCAGCCATACTGAAAATTAAAGTTACATTTCCCCTTAAACCTACAGATTAATTTAATCTTCATTTCTTTTGCTCTTTCATGTCAGCTAATCAAAGCAGTTTAAAATCCATATACAGACAGTGTGTATCCACAGTCTGTGCACAATATTTCTGCTTACTAGTACAGGTCTCCAGGCACAGCCATGGTGTTATTTGTCCTCTGGCTGGGTGACCACCCCTGCATGAAGAACTTGGACCACTGATTAGCAAGGTTTACAAAAGGGGCTTGAAGTGCTAACAGGATCAGTTGGATGCTGCTGCTGAGAACACTATCCGGCTTATGTGCTGGCTTGGGTACTTTATTATCCATAGCACATAATCCAGCCCTTTAAAACTGCTTCTATTTACAACAGTTTCACTGCCCCCTCGCCACTCTCCAGATCCCACACATTTGCAGATGCTATTTACCCTGGGTTTCAGCTACTTCCTCACATGCAAACGAGCCTTTCAGGCTTTTGTACTTTTATTTACCTACATGCAGAATGATACACCAGAGTGGAAAATGTAAGTTATTAAGAAAAGTACTAATGCTGTCAAACCAGACATTGAAAATGAAAAAAAAAAAAAAAAAGTCAGAAATGTCCAGCATGTCCTAAAGCTGTGTTATTAACAGCTATTATGGCTATTTTAAACACACTTTTTTTGTTTGTTTACAGTAGTGAGTCACTAATAGCACCATGTCAAGGGTGTAATTCGGATGTGCGTTGTGCACTTTGTCCTAAGCATCTCAGCTTTGCCAAAACCTCACTGTCTCGACCTGCAAGACACTTGTAACTTTGGTTGTGAGTCCCTCTCGTATGCCACTTAGCCTTCACATTGTCCCTGACAGTGGTACCATGTCTCCTAAACCAGTGACCTCCAGGAAAGATGGACATGGGCCCTCAGCCACTAGAACTGCTCTTTTACCAGACACATTTCACTGCTGCTTATCTCCTAACCATTCTAATAGCAAACAGCCCTAACTCAAGAACCTGTAGAGGGTTTTAACACGCTGGATGTTACAAGAGCAAGTACACTTCAAGCAAATGTTGGTGTGAGTGGCCAAATCTCCATCTGCATCCTCCAAAGCAGTGGATATCCCCAGAGTTATCCCTGTGTGAGATAAAGACCAGGGGCAGAGGGGGAGCATGAAAACTCCTCCCAAGAGGAGCAACTTGTCTCCAGGATAAAGCTGTACATGCTGCTTCAGAGAGAAAACAGCTTTAGCCTCTGGTTTATGCCACAAGTCCTGCACAAATCATTTTTCCTCCCTGAATTTCAGCCTCTTGAGCCTAGTTTAGAGATTATAAATTGCAGAGAAATGGAGGCAAATTCCCATGAAATATTTCAGGGTAGCAGTATCAGCATATCCTACTGAAAACGTTTTGGACACATTTTTTTGCTTAGATTTACTAAGGACATCTTACCTCACTGCTACAGCAACGAGTATCCCATGTGCCAAGCCATGTTACTTTGCAATAAATTGCAGGTTAGGCATTTTATGCCAGCTCTTCCCTCAGTAATGTTTGCTGCTTCTCTGCACTGTTGATACAGGGTAAGAAATAAGAAACTGAGGAACTGAAAGTGGGTCTCTGATTAAAAGACAAAGCCATAGGACTGCATTTCTCGGTGTGTAGAAAATTAAAATGAAAGAGTAGCTTGACTAAAATAAGACACTAAAGGTGTCTCTTTCCTAATACACTGCAGAAATATGTTAAAAAAATAAGTTATCTGCTTTAATAACTGGCTTTTAAAGAAAAAATAAACACCAGCATGTCTTTGTTCCTGAAAACTAATTAGCAAGATTCAATAAGCATGTATATAGAGGCAGCTAATCAAGCAGAGACACTTCACTGCTGTAAAATATGACTGCCCACTCAGCTCTCCCTTGAAATAGTGATAAGGGGCAGGTACAGCCAGTACCTGTGACCATTTGTGTCTGTGTAAGACAAGAACAAAACCAGATACTGAGCATTGAGTTCAGATGCCAGAGAAACCCTAACAAATGAGCTAAAGAAATATGCGAGGCTTAAATTATTTGTGCAAAAAGCCCCGGGCACAGAGACTGTGGATCTGAAGTTTCTGTGAGCTGTGGAATGAAGTGTTCTCCTTCCAAGACCTCAAGATACTGTGGAAAAATCAGGGGAGAGGGATCTTGGGGATAATTCACCAGCAATGGTGGATAGCCGCTCCCCAGTGCTGGAAGATGGGATGGGACTGAATCCCACAGACATGGTGACATCCAGTAAAACAGCCCTGATATGCTGGAGGACAGCCTCTTCTCTCCCACCACTGGGACTCATATTCTCCTGTCCAGGCTCAGAGCAGTTCCTCCCTGGCTCCAGGAAGGGATAACGAGGGGCCGCTCAGCTTGCACAACAGAGCTGGTGCAGAAATAGGGAAAGAGGTTTGTTTTCCCCTTCTTGGCTGCCAGCATTGTGAACCACTGCTGTCATGGATTTCTGCAGATCCTAATCTAAATGGACAACCTTTGAGCTACCTGGACTTCACAGACTTTGACTCTGGGGTTATTTCATAAACATGTTTGCAGAATTTGAGAACAATTTCTCCTAGGCTGGATAGGATTGATCAATATTTCAGCCAGCAGTTGCTGAGCTGTGGCAAGGGAAAATGCAGTGCACAGTGACAGACAGAAGACTGGATTGCATTGCTGTCCAGGGCCATCAGTCAGCCTCAATGCTGATCCAACTCCCCTTGAAGTCACCACAAATTTTCCAATCTGCATAAATGAGATCGGGAGCAGAGGCACTGCTGAGTGCTAAAACACAATTTGCATTGAAGTACTGAGAAAGTATGATTAGATAAACAGGACTAGTTATAAAAGAGAAAAACAATTCACGCATAATATACCAGAAGTTAAAGAATGAAAATACTACATGTAAATATCTACTGTCCTTATTTAGGACCACATTCAGATCTCATGTACTTTAAGTATTAAGTGACACAATTTATCCAGCTTACTTCAGATTTATTCCTGATGTAAGTACAATCAAATCTGCCTGTCACTCTCACTCAGATAAACGTTTCAGCAAAAATTTGATAGGTAAGGATTTGAATGCCCTTACAAAGCCCAAAATCTCTTGGATAAGATCCACAGAATATCTGATTACTGATTGTTCTGTCCAGCAGCAAAGACAGCATATTTTTTCACAATGTAAAGACATAGAACTCCTTGCAATTTTAAAATACACCTATATAAAATGATTACCAGGTTGGGATTACTAGCTTCAAGCTTTGCAATCAGTTTATTCAACCTTAGTTTTCCAGTAATACACCTTGTGCAGAACCAGAGTCCTCCAGTGACCAGGACAGTAACACAGCTTAAGCTAAGCAACAAAACATAGCGGCTGCATTTGTACTTTGACCAGCAACTGCTCAGACAGGTTTCATGCAACACATTCCAGTGTGCTGAAGTGTTAATCCTGGAAGGCTACTAGCATGGCAGCTACTGTATACATATCTCATTTCTCTAGCTGCTCAGAAAAAACATTGCAATTTGATTTAATTGCTATGTTGACTTATAACAGTATGTTTATACTGGATGCCTGCCAGCTGAAATGCAACAGGTTTGCAAAACGTATTTCCTCAAAACAGCATGATATGGAATGTAATAAGGAAAGCAATCTTCCACTGGCCCTGATTCTGAAGTTCATTTCAACTCCTCTGACTTGGAAGCAATGCTACCAAATCACAAGAATTACACCAACCTAATTGATATGATAATCAGACCTGGAGGCTGCATTTTGCAGGTACAACAGTCAGACTGCCGCTTTGGTAAGGGAATGTAACTGTAGGAAATAAAAGGTATTAACAGTTGTTTGCACTACGGGGATTGTTTGGCCTATTTAATATCCCTATCAAAAGATGCGTTATTTGTTGAACAGTCCTAAAAGGAAAGGAAAGAGAAACTGAAAGAATGTTGCTAATTCTTTGTTGCTGTAAGTATGGGATTTAAAAGCCAGTAAAAAGCTGTTCTTTGCCAATCAAAACAGAAATATTATCTTCTCGATGACCTTGGTTGCTACATTTCAGCTTAGCCAACATCACCCATGTCTTTGATCCAAAAGATATGCTATAGGAATGTTACCGAAGCTGAAAGGTGACTGTGCTAGTTTTATTTTTCTAGAGCACTAGCTTTGCACTAGACTGCGACTACCAGCTTATTTTGTGGCTGACACTGGGATGCCTCGTGTCTCTGAGAGCTGCAGGAACCCTGATCACATCATTAGCATCACTCTGATGCTAATTGGTTCTACTTTGTTAAAGACTTTAACTGTGTAGTTCAGCTACTGAAAGAAACAGTCATGGGGTTCTTACCAAACCTGCACAGTGACTTGTAAAAACAGAAGACAAGAAAAAATATGTTAAAAATATCAGCAAAATCTAAAGCTGGAACAGAACTGGCTTTTACCACAGTTTCAGTCAAAAGCGAGATCGCTAGATGCAGTAGTATTTCTTTGAACGGAACAAATAAGCCTCAAATATTTTATGGCGAATACTCTTTCTACACATTTCTACAGAGCAAAAACTGGTTATGTCATTCTTAAACACATACCAAGGGACACTTTTCTCACAACTCCAATAACGAGGTATAATTTTCTATTCAATCCTATTTGGCTTTTCCATAAGGAACTGTGAAAACTCTCACAAAATCCTGGCAACATTGTATGCAACAGGAATCCAAACACTGACTCTGCTGGAGCAGAATCTCCTCCTTAAAGAATAAATCCTTGGAAAATAAAAAAAACAGTGTGTTGGTTTTGCTGTTGAGCCAGCTATTTAACTACACCAGTTAGCAGAAACAAAGGGAAACCAAATAAAACTATAAAGTATGTGCTCCTTTTGAGCAAATAAGCCAAAACTCTTTGAAATTTATGGGTCTACACCATCCCTAATTGATAGGTCATATAGAAAGCTATGGCTGCAGATATCAGTGATCGTGTAAATAAATTTTATTATGCTGTACAATACTAGCACAGTTAGACACACTAATCATGTGAGAAAGTGAGGTTGCTATTTTTTTCCTGTCCCATATGGTAATAATTTTGTATGATAGAACTGTTATGAGCTAAATAAAACTACACATTAACTGTAAGATACATTGCAAATACATTAAATCTTCCCTGGATTTTAGCAAATACTCACTTTTTCTATGATGCATTTGGAATTAGCAAAGGAATCTACACCAGGCCACAGGATTTATAAATAGATTTGGCTTCCTCTGTAATACGTTATGGGCAATTATTTCAGAAAATGAAGATGCAGAGACACAAATAAATAAAATAATTGCCGTTGATCAGGCTTTATTTACCACTATCATATTTCCCTGACTGTTAAGCTTCCCTCCTCTCATTTGCTCTGGTAGCCTGAATCAATGATCAGATGAAGAGTTGTCAGTTAATGTCAAACATTGAGCACAAATAGTGCCAAAGGCAGATTCTGTTTTTCCCATTTCCAAATCCTGCCTAGGCCTTTCGGGAGCTGCCTTACTCTATGGATAAATTCAACATGGGACTACGAGGCTGGGAAAGGGCACAGCAAGTCAGATGAGTTCTGCAGGGTTTCAAGCAATTTGCCAGAGTATACATTTTACTATGATTCCCCTGCAAAAGTCACTGTCAAAGGTCTGGAGACCTCCCCTTCTGCTAGCAGATGCCTAGCTCTGTCAGGGAAGGGTTCATATTGTCTCCCCTGCCCACTGCAGTCCTGCTCGACATCAATTCAGTTTGGAAGATATTGAGTACAGCTATATATAGCAAAAATAGCTTTCCAAGTAGTTCAAATGAATCAAAGGCAGGTAGAGACTGGCCTCATGCCTGCATATTACCCTAGATGTACCTCAAACCATTCAGCTTTCATTACTTTGGATCGCAGACAGGGTGAGAAACTCAAGATTATCAATTTTCCTTGGGATCAGGCCTGAAATCTGACTGACATGAACTGTGTTCTATTAAAAACAGTGTCTCAGTTCAGTTTAACATACAGATGCAACTCATATTGCCCCCTTCCGCATTGAAGAGATGCGCTGAGGCCTCAGTTTTCATTTGCAGCTGGGTACTCAGTGCTGTTTAATGGTAGTGTTACCTGGGATTCATAAAAAATGTTGCTTGTACTAAGAGGCTATCAGATCAGGAGAGAGAAAAACATTATTTCTCCTGCTTTGAAAAACCATGGAGCTGATAACCCAGTAACAACTAAAACACACAGGAGGTACCACATGTGAATGTCCTGACTTACAAGGGCTTACTTCAGCAACTCGACTTCAGCAGTGGGCACCAGGATGATGTTTCATTTAAAAAAATTAAGCTATTCAGAAAAAATGTCCTGGCTTTGATCTGTAAGCTCTCTATAGCCTCCTGCACTAGGAAAGGCACACCCAGTTTTGTGAAGCCTGGATCAGAAGAGTTCCCTCTCTCAGAAACGAGGGAGCACAGAAACATTCTTGAAGATTGTCTAGGGTCTGAAGAAGACCCTGCAAGAAGAAGTGTCATAGCTTTAAAGTCTAGGGGTTCTTTATTTGGTAGTTCTAGGCTGGTTATTTCTGTATAAAGAAATGATGCTGCAAAGCTCTCCAGAACTTCAACAACAGTCCACAAGCTGGTGAAAGAGGCCAATGGGACCAGATGCCAAAGTAGCTAGGAAGATTTATGCTAGCTGAGCATCTGGCTCCCTGTTCACTGTTATCAGAATGAAGACAAATACTTGCAAACATCCTTATTCAAAATCACTAATGTGTTCAGCGATGCTCAGCACAAATGCACCAGCATTCTTGCTGTAAGGTGTGGTGCCTGGGAACGCAGCTGCTCAATGCTCTAATGCTGCTTTTTCCAGTGCTGTATGCAATACAAAGAGTAGTGATTTGCCCTTCAAATCAAGCAAAAGGAATGATTAAGACATCATCATTTTCTGTTATTCTAGTGGATGGTAATAATTGCTTCTACGCAGGAACACGGCTACACCTCTATTGTCATCCATCATCTTGCTAAGGCTGTGTTTAGTACAGTAGAAATGGTAAACTTTTGATTTGACCTCATTAGAATTCCCAGGATTACAATGTCATACCAATTAAAGTTTCAGATGAAGGGGGATGGACCCATACATTGAGGAAGTGAGGATCTGAGGGTTCAGGGAAAGGGCAGAGAGAGGAAGGGAATATGTCGGAGCAGATGCTCTCTGATACCACCTTCCCTCTGACCTGCCAGTATTATCTGTGCTGCCTCTGACCTCTCCCTGGCAATCAGCGATTCTCTAGAAGCATGGAGAAATTTGTGTGCAGTTTGGGAAATAACACAGCCTTTGCAGAAATACCATGTGCTGCCTGGAAGTTCATAGGATTTTCTTGTGATTCCCAGCATAAATGCACACAAGGAGTGTCCCTGCTCAAACATGAGTTGAAGGAAAGTGGGGCCAATTATTTGACCCTTCTAGCAGTGAAATAAGATGAAGTCAAATCCTTACTTGTCTGAGGTCAGTTTATAGCAAAATCTATAGTGAAATAGGGAGTTTCACAGTCTCCAGCCAGCAGCTTATCCCCCAAGCTGTGCCTCCCACTATAACTGTAACGCAATGCCAACACATATTCCAAACCACTTGTTCTTGGTTACTTTAGTTTTTTATGTACCATGCTAGAGGAAATTAACTGAACTTCCCTACACTGGGAACAAAAGAGGATAATGAATTTACTATTCCAGTGGTACCATTGACACAAATATTCAGTAGCTTCATTAAACATTTTGCAGCTCTGAGTGTCTTTAGTAAACCCTCCACAATAAGTAGAGAGTAATTTTCCTTATTATAACACAAACATACAGGTTAGGATTCAGAACTCATTTACATCTGCTTTGTAGCTGAATAACTTCCCTGATTTCAATTGGATCTGGGCAGGTGCATATCAAGGCTGCATCATCCTAGTCCTTCCCTTTCTCTCTAGATTCATTATCTTACAGTACCACTCTCAGATAAACTCATTTACGCAGTCAGTATAGCCACAGCCAAATGACTAAAACAACCCTTTAATGCAAACAACAATAAATCAATGGATTAAATTATAATTTATCAGCCAGATACAATTTAGCTCTTCCCAAAGCTTTTCTGAACCATGTCTCTTGTCTGGCCATATTCCAGAGAAGCACGGACTCTGGATAAAGCTCAGACCTGTGGAGTAAATTTACATAAGAAAGAAATGCTGAAAACATACTGTATTCATGATGGGAGATTTCACAGAGATCGGTGACTAACATTCCCTAGAAAACTAATGTATCTGAAGCTTCCTCAGTACCTTTTCCAAAGACCAGTCTAGCAGGGCAAGGTTTCAGCTGCCCCTGAAGCTCTACATTTATCAGTCAGCCTAGGGAACCAGATATATTGACCTGAGAGATACTACAGAAAACTTTTGGAGGCTTAGAAAACGGCAGGGGGCTTTTGCACCACAATTTCACTTTACAACACAGATTTTTTTTTTACTTACTTCATGGGTTTGAACAAGGCTTGTCCATAGTTCTGGAACGTCATGATCAGTTTCAGCTGGGTGCCTCCCGATTTCATGGCTGTGGGAAAAAGACAAAACGGCTTTCAAATGCTACACGCTGATCTACTTTCATTCAGCTTCCTTGAAAGAAGATCACATGTCTTTTGGTCTGTATTAGATTCAGCACTGCGATATCTGAGCACCAAGCAGGGTAATCCTAACTGGACAACAGATTGTTCAGCAGGTGCAGAGAACAGGGGAGGGCTTAGGGCTGCCAACCAGGACTACAAACAGACTGTACTCCCTGGTAAGTCTTTGTCTTCTTCAGTTGGCCACTATGGGCACCACGAGCACCATAATTGAATGGCATGTATAGAAACAGACCATTTGAGTCTTGTTATCTCCACCTTCAATCGCTTTTGGAGTTCCTTCTAACAAGGGACTCACACTGGGAAAGGAGATTGGGTGCTTTCAAACAACACTGTAGCTGGGCTGTACAGTCCAATGCACAGCAGACATCTCCTTAATTACAACTATGAGCAGATAGTATAGCAATCTCTGATCTCCTCTGTGATTTTAATAGTTGTTTCTGAACAGCAGAGATATGTAAATTCACCTTCTCTATGCACAATGGATGTGTATGCAAGCCCATCCATTAACTTCAATGGATATTAAGAAGGTTCGTACACGAGAGCAGAGCCATGCAGAGCGGGCTGCTGGCTCTGCTGGTAAGGAAGAAGAGGGCACATGGAGGTGGCAGGGACTGTGGTCCATGCTGCGCACTGAGGGACATCCTTGCTCAAACACTAAATGCGCTTACTTCCCAGCAGAGAGCTAATGGGAACTTAAGACTGACATTATTCATACCAACATGCACAAGTTGGACAGTATTATATTAACATCCGTATTATAGTGTTTCTAAAGTCAGAGGGTGGGGGTTTTTTAATAAAAGAATTCATTAAAAATGCATTTTACTCAATGATAAGGTAACTTTAAAAACTCAAATATATACTTTGGCAAATCAGCTGCTTTTTTACCACCTCAATCAAAACCGCTCTGAAAAAAAGAAATGACCTACAACTTGACTCCTTAATTCACTTCTGTGTTCAAAGAGACAGGCCATGGCAGTCATGTCTGTGCAGATGATTCAGTCCTTTAAAAATGCTTCCCACATATGATCAGATAATCAACCCCTTTCTTTACATTTCTGACAAAACCCGTGTCAACTGGAGAACTACATAAATGCTAAGTTACCTTGCTCTGTAAATTTTGACTTAGAGCTGCCCTTGTTCCACCTATATAGCTTGTACATCTTTTTTTCTCTAACCAATGCCATTAGCTGCGTATCCTTTTAATTCCTCATCTCTGTGTCTTATTACTGATAGGTCATCAGCTCTCTTTCAGCCCTTGTAATCTATATTTTTGCAACAAAATGCTATGCAAATCTGGTTGGTGTAATTATACTTCCCCTACAATAAAATCCCTCCTGCCTTGTTGTTTTGCTGACCCCAGCCTTCTCTTGCATTTCCAGTTTATCCCAAAGGAATAAATAAATTATTAGAAATTAAAGGGCATTAAATAACTTGCACAGAACAGGTAAAGCAGTAGCATATGGTGTTCACATATCAAACTCCCTCTCTTCTGCAGAGCAAGTCAGTTGATCTGCACCTGAGAGAAGAAGGAACAGCAGACCTTTTCATACCCATCCTGGAGCCCGAAGGCAATAAGAAGCAGCAATCCTCCAGCTAAGAACCTATATATGCTGCCCTAAGACCATTACAGCCCAGGTATGCACTCTGGAAGCACTTCTGGTTATTTTGGACAGCAGATAGCTGGAGCTGCACTTGCCTCATGCCCACAGGGATTCATGGCCATGCCCAGGACCAGCCCCCACCACCTTCCCGACCCAGATGCTGTCAAGCCTATTTTGATGTACAGCTGGGAAGTCAAGCAACTGGGAAATCACAGCAAGGCAAAGAAAAAGAAAAAAAAAAAAAAGGTGTTCTAGTGTGCCTTCTTCTAAGCATAAAGCTTCGGATACATTAAGCGGCCTGGTTTCTCAGCAAATCGAAGCCACTCGACAGATAATGATTTTGTTAGCAGCTGAACTCAACAATGAGGGTGTCATCACCAAGCAGGGAAATGTATGAAGAAGATTAACAATTCAGAATAATTCTTCCATGAGACACAAAGGCCTGGTTTTTTGTCAGAAGGAATTGAGCTGAAGTAAGACAAAAGCATCTCCCTGATCTTTTTAGATCCATCTTATTGTATTGCCTTAATTGGCTGCAATAGTAGCCCCAACCAGACACAAGTTTTGCTGGCATGTTGTCCCCCACTGCTGCTAGGAGTAAACTTGGGACGTCCTCAAAACAGAGGATGATATTGGTAGGAACAGCGTCCCATTGTGTCTTACAGCTGGGCATGCTGAAGCCACATGCATCATGGCCAACGCATGCCAGAGCTCCACATTGGCTTCCTCCACATCATCTGGACTCACTTGCAGATAGATATTCTCCCTTTGGCTGCTCATTCAGTGCTACAGATGTGTCAGCCAGGCTAGAGGTGATTCAAAGCCACCCTCCACATCAGACTAGTTAAGAGTCTAACATTGTAATCAATGCAGGAGGAAAATGCACTGTTGAGCTTAGACTGTCCTCTTGAACTCAACAACATCCTTCATGCATCTCCGAATTAAGCAGACTTGGGAGCAGGGCCTGGGGAGAGCCACCAGCTGCCCAGGGTGCCCAAATCTTAGGGGCAGTAATGCCAGAAAAAGCAGGTCTCCTTGGAGATAATTCATTTAGACTTCCAGGTCAGATTACTTCCCTTGTCCTAACTTAGTGTTACATTTGTCTGCTGGCTTCCCTCTTATTTTCTGAGTTGCATTCCTTCAGGAACTCCCCTTCTAACACTGCTTAGATCTCAGTCCCTCTGGCCGTTACAGCCAAACAGGACCAGTCCCACTATCTGGGACCTACCACTAGCTTATACTGAACAAATACTGCTTACTTATCTGGAGATGCCCTTGTTCCTTCACCTACTGCCCACAGGAACATTTCTGAAGGATTGATAATAGCCAGAAGCAGCATATAAAATTTTCCAAGAACTTGGAGGACACTACACAATTGCAATCTGTCACGACAAGAGTCAGCAGGCTTAGGTGTTTTTCAGACCTTGCAATATAAAACTGTATTGACTCCACAGGAACCACTAGTCACACTCTGAATTCACCTGCTTTTTTTTTAAAAGATTTCTGAATATACTGTAACATCACAGGTCATGAACAGCTCTGTCAAAGACTTTATAAATCTGCTAGCTCCCAGCAGGTACCTCAAATCAAGTCTTATACAGCTCCTGGATATACTGGCACGGTGTTAAAAAACAAATCCCAATACAATAATTACTTTTTATCTTCAGGCAACTCAAAGCCTCTCTTTTCCCCCCAAAGCAGAAGAAAATGGAAAGCAGTATTAACCTTTCCTGTTAATCCACTGCAAGGGCTTTTGGGTGTGATCAGCAACCTCCCTAACTTCAGGAGGCCTTGTAAAAAAAAATTCCCTGAAATATCTTTTTGTTTGAGCGTGGGATTAGAGTCTTGTCCTAAGACTAGTGAAATTGATGGGATTCCTTCTGGTTTCTCTCACAGACTTTGGATCAAGCCTTCAAAAATCCCTGCTCCTTTTACATCTATGAGCCTGTTGTCATCGCCATGTTTTTGACCTGAAAAGACTTGGAGTTTGACTAGATCTGGTTTCCCAGCTCCTCTGTTTTGATGCATGATAGCTCTCATCCTACTGACTTGTCTAGACTATGATGTCTTTTAATGGAAAGGGAGAGTTCCTGCAGGATCTACGAACCCAGAGTTGCTCATAATTCAACAAATATTTTAAGTTACATTTAATTATGCAGTGCTAATGGCTGAGAAATGAGATGCCATCAAAGTTTGGGATGCAGAAACATTTGAAACAGAGGATATTCAGATCCATTTTGGATTCCTATTTATAGATCAAGCTATTAAATTTAACATAAACATGTTGATTCGCTTTAACAAATAATACACAGCCCCAGGCTACAGACATGGCCCTGGTACAAGCTGTAAGATCATATTTCAAAACAAATGCAAGCCCTCATCATCTCTTAATTTGTTCTTGTTCAGCCCATTCTGCTAACTTGTTTTTAAGGGCCTTTCTTGGTTTAGTCAAGAGAGTAAAAGTCTTCTGGAGAAGAAGAGATCTATGAAGAGGAAGAGATCTATGAAGAGGAAGAGAGGAAGAGATCTATGGGTCACTGGGCACTGGAACAGGCTGCCCAGAGAGGTGGTTGATTCACCCTCCCTGGAGGGGTTTAAGGCACGGGTGGACGAGGTGCTAAGGGACATGGGTTAGTGTTTGATAGGAATGGTTGGACTCGATGATCCGGTGGGTCTCTTCCAACCTGGTTATTCTATGATTCTGTGAAATCATTCAGAGGCATTGTTGTACATTTTAGGTCTCTTCCTTTCACCTGGAATTGCATATTAAATCAGTCTGTTGGCTTTTGGCAGATTCGATGTCTTCTTATACAGTAAATCAATAATGCTACATTTCATTATAGTTTTTTACATGTTCCCAACAGCACTTTTTCCTTTCCTTTGGATGAGTTTTTTACAATTTCCTTTAGCACCAGAATTTAGGTTCAATATTCAGCATCTTGCTTTTTTCCTTTTTTTTCTTTTCTTTCCTGACTTGAAGCAGAGTCCACCTTAGCTAACTGCAGCATTTATTCACTGTGTGAGTAATCATGCATGCTTGCTTTCTAATTACTGCCTGTACAAACTGAAGGCATCACAGGTTCAGAAATGAATTCAGTTGGGTAACATTCCCAAACCTCTCCCACCAGAGAATTTAAAGAATCAAAAAATAAACCCCAGCTAAACACAGGAATGACAGAAGCCTTTCCTGCCCACAGGCAAGTCCACAACACAGCTCCAGACAGCAATGGGCCCAAGAACAAGACCACACTGCCCCTACAATGCACCATGTCATATTTGGTGTTTAACTGCTGACAGCACTGCCACAATTACGTACAGATGTCTTGTAAATATGCAAGAAAATAGCTAACCATGGTTCTTTATGCATGCAATAAACAGTTATGAAAGGCATAGGAAATCTGCAATTGCTTGTGCTTTTTTTGAAAACTGGGTTTCAGTGCTTGGTGGAAAGACAATTCTCTTTAGGCTCTATTTATGGCAGGAGGAAATTTTCAGTGAATTAAATCAAATTAAGAGTGATCCTGTTATGCTGAACAAAATGAATAGGAAATACATATATTGATGCGGGGCACAGAATACATCCTCAGCTTGAAAGCTCAGGGTAACCCTGTCCTTTTCAAGGCCAGCTCTAGGTGTCACTGTGGGAGCTGAGTGTGATGCTTCTTCCCATCCCTGATTTGTTCCGTTTAAACTTTAACATCAAGAAAATGTCACCTTGGTGCTCCCTGCTCTTGGGAATTGCTTCTGTCACCATTTTCATTTTAAAATAACACTGCACGTTACAGAGTCATGTGAGCAGTTCTGATAGATGGCAGGGGGATCAAGCTGGTCACCACTCTTCTCCTGATATAATTTCAGCTGAGCACTGAAATTACAGTGTGGCTAAGAAAGTTGTTTAGCACAACTAAACCCACACAGTAAATCACCTAATACTATAACAGCCAAAGCAAATCTGAATACTGGGAAGAAACTGAATAAAGCAGTATCCCATTCCATCTATTAGCTTGTATAGTTAATTGTCCCCCTTCTAAAAAGGAAGCCTGAAAATTATGATTTATGAAGATTTCACTTTAATTCTAACATTCTTTGCACTTGCCTTAAAAAAAGAAAACAAAAATCAAAATGATAGAAATTGATCATAAGGCAAAAAATGGAAAACTTAGAAAATATGCAGGAATATGTAAAAGGAACAGCCCTATAAATGTCCTTTGGTCAAATATATTACTCTTCATTAACTAGTGTACCTGCTTTTGAATCCCTGCTGCTTCTCTGCAGTAAAACTGAAAACCGGCAAGTATTATTTTAAAACATGCATTTTTAAACACCTAAAAAAAAAGACATGCTGCACCATATAAAAAATAAAATTATATTAACAATATTCTCTTTGTTGCTTTGCAACCTGATTGAAAGCTCCTGAAACCCCAAGGAGGCAGGCAGTGGATGCTACAAGCAAAATTCAGTTCCTGGCATCTTTCTATTTGCAAAAGACCCTTTCCATTTCCATAGGTTTGATTTTAGACTGGGATTTATGTGTCCGAATCATTCCTTGTCAGTTCCCACAGTGATCAATACCAATACCAAAGGTACCTGATGTTTTAATTTATGGAAATTATCTTGAATCATTGATAGAAATCATGACTCTGTGCTTCTGTTGGGGGCACAAGAGGCCCTACCGTGCTCTGAAGAGCCTTGTTCAAACATTAACAGAGAGACAATCCCATAGGAAATTGCTAATGACAATCATAAATCTTCCTCTGTGGGCCCACGGCCCTTTCCCCTTGTTGATTTGAAAGCTCTAGCAAGACCATAAGTAATGGAAACCTCACGACACATCTATATGACACATTAGGTGAAATCATGGCCCAGGGGAAGTAAATGGCAAAACTTCCACTTGCATCACCAGGATCAGGATCTCACTCCTACTTTTTATAATAACCGTTTTTGCTTCTAGGTTAACTGAAGCATAGAGAGATTAAGCAATATGCCCAGAAGCACAAGTGAAGAGTGACGACTAAACTACCATTTCTCATTCTTACCTCCCTTTTTTTCCCCACTACTTTTTATGTTCCTACGTGAACCTTAACCGTCCCACTGCGCTGCAGAAGTGACAGGCTTTATGGCTCGAACACTGCTGAGTTTGCTGCAAACACTGCTCTCCTCCTGCACAGACAACACCGCTGAGCTCTAATGTGTTGAAGAGGCAGATAGCGATCGATACACTTAGCAGCCATGCAGTACAAAACACCGCTATGGACAATGAGCTTTGTATAAACCTCAAAGATGAGGTAGGAGATGGTTTGGTTGAGTATCACCTTGGCACAGAGCTGGGGACAGCCTGGTCACTGCCTGGGGCACTGCTGCTCTCTGAGGGGAACAGGGAGGAGCGCAGCATTCATCTTTTCCTCCTCAATAGACATGCTCGAAGAGCAATGTTAACGTGTTACAAAGCATTGGCTCAATTCTCATTCGTGCATATCACTAATATTCCAGAAACTGTTTTTTTTATTGAGGGGAGAAGTCAGAGAAGGTGATGGCTATGTCAAAATCACTTGGCCCATGTCCGTACAGTGCTCTTGTGCCCTCCGGTACAGACCAGAGGAGAGTGTGCAGAGTCTGCTGCTACCTGCAGTGCCACATCTGAGCTAGAGAAGGGAAAATACATGGCTTAATTGTTAAACTTGAGCTCCTGAATGATGCACTCTGATCCCAAGTTTTGGGGATAGAAAACCCATCACAAACTAAGTGTCCACTGGAACCTTGAATCCAACATGCGGGATGGTACCCGGATACCACAAACTGCTTTATCCAAAATCCTACCCCAGAAAAGCTCAGAGCAGAACTGTGTGCTGAGTACAGCCACAATCAGGCAGCTCAATTCATGGAGGCAAAGCTCTCCTGTGGCACTCTGCATCTTACACCTACTCCACCCGCATCAGCTAAATCAGCCCACTCTTGATGTTTGAGGATCTCCCTTGTTCCTATTCAGCAGCTGCCGTGATTCACACGGTGGAAAATGTAAACCTTGGGGCTGCTCATGCTATTCTTGCGCAGGCCATTTCCTGCTGAAGCCAGGGGAATTTTTGCCTTGCAGGGTTAAAGACCTGCTGACCTCATCTCCCAGTACCAACACGCTATCAGCACTTTTACAGAGCTCCAGCTATTTCACCCCTCTAAAACAGACTTAGCAACTTTGTGGTCAGTGCAAGCAACTTCATTTTCTGCATGGCTGATGGAAACTGCCGGCTGTGATGCAGCTCTCTACCTCTGGAAACCATGGGATGTGCATTTTTTTAGCATCCCAGGGCTTTCATTTGAGGTTGTGGTTTTCTTGCTCTGTGCAGCTAGGCAGGTAAATTCAAGGAGACACATGTTGCCATTAAACAGCCTTGGAGAAAAGCCCCGAATTGTGTCACCTTGTTTAACCAGAACCAAAGGCTGACATGGGCACATCCCTGTTGTGGATTTACAAGCAGAACAGACAGAGCTGAACCTCCTCAGCGGGAGGCTAGACCGCCTACAGCTCCTTGTGTGATGCCGAGGGAAGCCGCAGCTCTGCTGAGCTGCAGAGCCCCATGGTGCCGGATGCTCCTCCAGCCATCGCTGCAGGGCTGCAGGTCAGCAGCCTCTCTCCTTCCTTAGGAAGACGAGTGCTGCCAGACACAGCCTTTTAAACAATAATCAGCTAATAATACAAATCTATCTCGTGCAAGATGCTATCTGCTTTTCGCCATCCTTGTTTTATTATTATATTTATTTTAAAGAATCGAATAGGGCACTTTCAGCATGATTGTGACTAAAAGATCTCTGAAATGAATGGAGTTTACCTTGCTAGCAGACTTTTCACTTATTCAGGTAATACAGAAATGGCAGTATTTCTTTATGTTTAACAGGAAAATGAGCACAGAAGTCAGGACGCAATGTTGTAGGTACACCGGAGAGAAGCCATGCAAAATATTCATTAATATTCAACAGCAATGAGATCCTGAACAATGAGGAAATAATCATAGAAGAATGATATATATATATCTGAACATACCAACACTGGTTATCTTTTGGGAGACCAGGTCTTGTAGTAAAGCCTCAATTGCTGGATTATGTCGGGAATACAACTCGTACCGATTAATGCCAATGTGGAATTTTAACCAGTTAGGGTAGGAGTCTATGGAGGTTTCTCCAGTTGGCAAAAATTCTTCATTATCTTCGTTTTGCCTACCACCAAGAAAAAAAAAAAACAAAACAACAAAACAAAAAACCCAAAAATGAGGAGAAAGAAATAATGTTACAGTTTGTAACAGGCATCAAGAAACAGGGCTTAAAATGTGACAACTTGGAAAGGCTAAGCCCTACAGGGGCAGGAGTCCTCAGTTTGTCCCTGCACCAGCAGCACCTGCTCCCACCTGAGGCCGAGTGGGACACAGATTTTCACCTCGACTCTTCCTGCTTCATTTAAGCCCATGAAAAACAGGACCAAAACTCAGGGTGACATCACTGAGTGTTAGCAGAGGCCCTTACACAGCATAAACACAGACCTGCAAGTATAACGTTGTGCTTAGGTTGCAGACGTTTTATGTTGCACACGCCTTTTACAAGTTTGACCCAATGACAGCATCATCCTGAACCTTTATTTAACAGGGACTTAGGGCTGGGAACTGAGAGTGCAGCAGTAACTCGACCCATTGTACCACACACTCACACTCTCTCTTCTTCTCTTTTTTTTTTTAACAGAGAATGAGCAGAAACTGGATCACTGAACCAGTTCCTAAAGCATAGCTCTGGTTGGTTTTGCCCCTCCCTTAGCAGTAGGATATTATTAGAGAAAATAATTGTTCAAACTACTTCTCACTCCTGAATTTCATGTTAGGAGAACAGGCAGCTGAATCGTGGACAGCATTGATAATCTCACTCTTCAACTACTGAACACACCATCATATATCCTCAATCCAGAAGTTCTCTGCGTTTTCAGTCATCTCCCAATGTTCACACATTTGAAACCAGAACTTTTCTGGTTTATTTCACTTCACGGTCAGTTTGGTTTATTGGATGGATGGGACCTGGACAATTCACACGCTGATGGGGCAGAAATCAGAAATATTTATCCTCTCTTTCTAAAGGTTTAGATCATGCTGACTGCTCTGCAGCTTGACAGAGCTTTTGCAGGGTACAATGCAGCTGTTTAAACATTACAATGTCAGTGTGTTTGGAAGAGGGTGCTGTTGGATCAGACAAGCCTTTCAATTTTTCCAGTCATTCAAATTTCTCAGCATTTCTTAGGAGCCAACAGGGCACACGATTCACGTAGGCAACGACCTGCTCTGCAGGCTGGAGGGAGGCAGAGGTGCTAGGACACCGGGGATTAACTGGGGGTGAAAAACGTGGCACGGATCAGAATCCTGAAGGCAGAAATACCTGTCAGGATGAACGCCTTTGGGATATTCAACCTTGCTCTCGAGAAAAGTTGATGGGGCTGGAGAAGAGGCCTTATGGGGCTGGAGAAGAGGTTGATGGGGCTGGCTGGAGAAGAGGCCTTAAGGGACTGGAGAACAGGCCTTATGGGGCTGGAGAAGAGGCCTTATGGGGCTGGAGAAGAGGTTGATGGGGCTGGCTGGAGAAGAGGCCTTAAGGGGCTGGAGAAGAGGCCTTATGGGGCTGGAGAAGAGGCCTTATGGGGCTGGAGAAGAGGCCTTAAGGGGCTGGAGAAGAGGCCTTATGGGGCTGGAGAAGAGGCCTTATGGGGCTGGCTGGAGAAGAGGCCTTATGGGGCTGGAGAACAGGCCTTATGAGGAGCGGCTGAGAGAGCTGGGGGTGTTCAGCCTGGAGAAGAGGAGGCTGGGGGGAGATCTCATTGCCCTGTCTAACTCCCTGAAAGGAGGTTGTGGAGAGGAGGGTGCTGGCCTCTTCTGCCAAGTGACAGGACGAGAGGGAACGGCGTCCCTGCAGCCCACCGAGCCGAACCCCTCGGGACCGAGCCGAATCCTCGGGTCCCCGAGGATTCGGCTCGGTCCCGAGGGTTTCGGCTCGAGCCGCCTCCCCATCCCGCAGCCCCGCCCGGCGCACTCACCACTCGTTCTGCTCGGCCGCCCGCGGGTTGAACCTGATGTCGCTGTTGACATTGAAGAGCAGGTCTCCGTCGTTGAGCGGGGGCAGGGCGGCTCGGTAGAGCGGGTGCTGGAAGAGCGCGGCCAGCGGGGCGGCGTTGGCGGCGGGAGGCGGCGGGCGCGGAGCCCCGGGGGGGATCAGCCGCTTGGCCCTCGCCGCGCCGCCCCCTTCAACAGGCCCAGCGCCGCCGCCCCCCGTCTCCCCTCCTCGCTCCGCCGCCTCCCGCGACTGAGACGAGAGGTTGGAGGCCGGCTCGGCGCTGAAGTCCTGCAGGATCCGCAGCGTGTGCTTGCCGGGCCAGCGCGGGGCGGCGCGGGGAGGCGCGGGGCCCGCGGGCGGAGGGCAGGAGCAGCCCGGGCGGCTCTCAGGGCCCCGGCGCTCCAAGCGCGGCAGCAGGTCGATCATGATGTGCATGGTGCAGGCCACGAGGAACACCATGAGGATCAGCACGCGGAATTTGCGCACCAGGAGCATTTTCGTGGCCCGGGCGGAGGAGAAATTACCGAGGGAGGGAGGTCGGAGGGGCTTTCGGGCTTCCAGGCCCCCCCCGGGGCTTTGGGTTTCTCCTGGCGGGTCGGGAAGCGAGCGATCAAGTCAATAAAGTTACCTCCATAGGCGCCGAGGAATAAACGGGCTAAAAACAATAGGTCCTCATTTCTCAGTAGCATCAAGAACTTGGATGGGGGGGTTGGGGAGGGTGGGGGGGGGGTTTGAAGGAAGGAGGAGGGAAATTACAGGCAGGAAAAGATTTTTAGAAAAAAAATTAAAACTAAAAAACCCTAAAAATAAAAAAAAATCTTAAAAAACCCCTAAAAATAAAAAAAATAAAAAAAATAAAAAGAAAAAAATTAAAAAGAAAAAAAACTAAAAAGAAAAAAAAACTAAAAATAAAAAAAAACAAAAACAAAAAAAACCCGGAGCCTCTAAAATCGATAGGAAAACAAAGCCAGTGCTATCGCAGGGTATAAAGCCGTCCGTTCACGCGCTCGCTTTCTTTTCTATCACGGGCTTCGCAACAAATAGGGAAAAGCTGGTTCTTGAAGAGGAATCGGCATCTGACACTAGCTGTAATTAAATAAACTTAAGAAAAAAAACAACCCACGGGGAGGGGGAGGAGGGGGGAAGAATATATTAAGAAAACCTGTACGGCGAGGCAGCAGAAGAAAAAAAAATCATCCATAATATTTGGCTGTGCTCGGAACGCTGACTCCCGTCCTTTGGATTTGACCAGTGATGCAGCAGAAGCGCTCCGGCTCCCTCTCTTTGCTGAGACTCTTTTAAGAACATTGGCTGGAAAATAATTTTCTTAGAGCGGTTCCAGTTCCTTCGTCCATCGCATCCAGTGCTTGGGAGAGATTAATATGTTCAACTGAGATCGAGTCTGGGCGGCTGCTGTATCCGAGCTGAGCTTTTGCTTTGGCTTGAGTTGGTTTTTTTTGGCTGCAAAACTGTCTGATGGCAGAACTGCAACATAAAGGTTAAATATGGCACAGGGAAAAAAAAAGAGAGGGGGTTGGTATTAGAGGAAAGAAAGTAATATAAATCAGTAGAGGTTCTTTTTAGCAAAGAGGTTCCATCTTTGATCTCTGCTGGGTCTTACAGCTCTGCCTTTTAGAGGGAGAGAGAGAGAGGAAGAGAGAAGGGGGGAGAAGGAAAGAGAGGGGAGAGATCTTTGGCAGGTGCAGAGTGAAAACCTCTTTCAGCTACACTGAATTCTGGAGACTGGTTGGACTAGTAGCTCTGCAGCTCCAGCTTTCAGTGGGTGTGTTAAATATTATGAGCGAGCCATGATTCCTGCCTTCCTCACGTCATAGTTAGGAGATTGGCTAAATAAACGCTACAGTGATAGTAACAGGAAAACCTCAACCAAAAGCGTTTGGTTTTTTTCCCCCTTGCTCTCCTCCCTCCTTCCCACCCCCCTTTTCATTTTACTGCAGCTCCAACTGGGGCAAGGAGAGGGCGTCTGTTCCACAAAGGTTTGCAAAATTAAAAAAAAAAGAAAAAGAAAAAAAAAAAGTGGCAGCGGAGAGGGGAATCTGCACTAACAGCGTTGCGAGGATTGAGCATGGTCTTTGTACCCAGGCTGGGAATAGTGATTCTGCTCTGTCATTGTCCGAGCTTTCCGCTGCCCCTCAGCCCTCAGCCCCTCGCCGGAGCAAGGTCAACACAGAGAGCTGCGTGTTCTGCTTCCTCCGGAGGAACAGTCTTTATTTTTAATCTGAGATCCTGTGGGCTGTGATAATCCGTGAGCGTGCTGTGGGGTAATCTGCCCTCCCTTCTGCTGCTGCTCGCTGCGCAGAAAGCTCTGAGCTGGGTGGCCTCATGGAGCTGGTGGTCCCAGGGCCAGAGCAGCCGCCAGAGCCCAACGAGTGCCAAGTGCTTTTAGTTGTTGTCTAAGGTTGAGGGCAGTCTGGAGGAAGGGACAAATTACTGCAGTGTTCTTAAGGTAATCAGGCAGAGATGCTCTGGGCTGCTGATGTTATCTTTGGGAAGGGGCTTCCTTGGATTTTATGATCCTTAGCGGGACTCTAACAGTCATTGAGCAGGGCTGCGGTAGTAATGAGAAAGGTAACATGCTTCTGCCTACCACCTTTCCACAGAATCATCTCAGTGCTGATTGTTCTGGCCCGTTTTTCTCCGGATTAAGCAACACAAAAGTATTTCTTTCCTGGAAAAAGTATCCTCCCCTCCCACACCCCCCAGCTCCAGTCAATATTCCCTCACTGGGAGCTTCTGAAAACACATGTTTAACTGAAACACATCCACACGCTGTCATAGCATCACCGTGATTTGGGCAAGGGAAAACACTGCTTTTCCAATGGGAAAAAGAAGACTGGGGGAAAAAGGGACTGAGGGAAAAAAAAGAGCTGTCAGGGCCGTGATCCTATAGACTGCTCTGTATTTTTGTGGAGGAAGACTTGCTGTCCCAGGGGCACCTCTTGGTACCAAGGTTCAAGTGTGCAGCTCAGTATAGACACATCACTTTGATTCCCATGAAAGCCGTGATGTCAACCTAGAGCTTTCAAGTATGGGTGTACTTAATTATAGCAAAACATTTTGCTGCAGAGCCAGAAGAAAGGCTTTCCATCTTTTTCTGCTTTTTCACCAAAATTAGCTCAGTTAAAGGATGTCCAGTTTGTTGGCTGAGGAAATGGCCTTAAGCTCCACCAGGGGAGGTTTAGGCTGGACATTAGGAAAAAGTTTTTCACAAAAAGGGTCACTGGGCACTGGCAGAGGCTGACCAGGGAGGGGGTTGAGTCACCTTCCCTGGAGGGGTTCAAGGGATGGGTGGACGAGGTGCTGAGGGACATGGCTTAGTGTTTGGTGGGAATGGTTGGACTCGATGATCCAGTGGGTCTCTTCCAAACTGGTTATTCTATGATTCTGTGACATTAACCCTGGTTCCTCATTGCCTCCCACCACTGCTCTATAGCAGATCTGTATGGTTCTCCTTGGGAAACTGACTTCAGTTCATAAGTTAACTACCTCTCTATGCAGTGAGCTGAAGTCTTCTTTATTTTAACCTAACTTAGCAAGCTGCCATTTTAGGTCCATCAGAAGAAGCCTTGCAGTTTTGGTTCAGCTGGAGAACCCACTGCTGCTGGAAGGGGGTGCAGTATGTGATAGGTCTGCAGCATGAACGGCACGTGGAAAATCATCTCTTTGGTTAGGATTCTTTTTTTTGCCTGCCTGGGGCTACAACCCTTCTTCAGCTGAACTTCTGGTGCTGTTACCTAGGGAAGTCAGGTGTGCTGAATTACTAATCAAGCCTGAGGAGACAAAAGGAGGCAGGTGGAAGCTAGAGCCTTAGGGAGTGGGGTGATGCAGGAGAGCAGCTGAAGCAAGTGCTCCTGGAGAGGTGAGTATAGGGGATACAGTTCCCAGTGTACAGCTTGTATTCCTTTTGATGTGTGGTTTTTTTTGTTTTTTTTTGTTTTTTTTTTTTTTTCCCTTGAGTGAGCTACTTCTAGTCCTTCATGTAAGGGTAGGTAATATGCCACATTGTCTATTTCAGCATGGCATAATAGGTTTTATGGGCTGCATGTTGCAGCTAGAGGGATTTGGGTTTCTTAGTGTCTGACTTACTAAAGCTCAAGGTTATGGTGTTATATGGAGAGTGAACCTTAACAGGTATGATGACCAGAATATTCAGAATTACTTAAATGTGTTCTTTAAGTCAGTTGCTTGAATATGTGTTTACATTGTAGTAAGAGAACATTGTGTCAAATATGTCAACTCCATGTGAAAGAGTTAAAACAGTAAAAGCGAAATTAGCTTTGAAATATAATATAAGCAACTAAATGTAATTCATTACATGGTCCAAAAGATGAAATAGTACAATGAAGAAATAACTGATTCCTTGAAACCTTTTTTGTTCTCATCATTATGACCTTTGGTGCCTGTTGGCTACCTGATTAGGTATGGTTTCATCTAAATTATCTGCCTGTAATCTGAATCTCCCTGACTCTTCCATGTGCTTTTTGTTCCTTGAGTCTTTTGAACATTTGAATTTTGTCTGAAGATGGGAAATGGGTGGATGCACCGTGTTGCCCTCTATAAATGACATTTGTGGGTGAGTTTTGCTAGGACCAAAGATTCCTAGAGGTGTTAATAAAGGAGAGATGTCTTAATTCTCTGCATTTCTTCCCTTCCTTCTTTCTGGTGGGATAAAGAATAATTGAGACTCACATTTGAAATATTATACTTACTACTTCAGGGGAGCTTTTCTGTAGTGTAAATAGCACCCATATTCCAGTGAAGTGAAGGTGTTGAAATGGCAATTGTCACCAGCTGGAGAATCTCCTGTCATGATTTGCAATGGAGTTATTAATCTGACTTGTAACTAAGTGCATTCAGGGCAAGGAACACCTCAACCCAGCTTGGTAAATCAGCAGTAACACCTGCTTTTAGCAAGTCTGATTGAAAGACTCCATGGGTCTTTTTTTAATGCAATGTTCTCAAGTACCCCTCCTTATCTGATTTATGATGAAGAGTACTGGTAACCCAGATGTGGGCAGCAGAAGAGGGCCCCTTCTGCTATGAATCCCCCCTTTGTACCTCCTGTGGGTCACTTGAGCTGGTGCCATTCTTGCATGGAAAAGAGGGTGTCTCTTGTCCCAGCCCCCACAAAGTCTTGGGAAATATCTTACGAACTGGTTACCTTGAGCTGCCTTCAGTGTCAAGTTCTCTGTTCCTGTTGAGAGTCTCCAGGTATATTTTCCTTTAAATTGCCTGACAACTTTCAGGCTTTAGCCTTTCCCAGCAGGGACGAGCAGATGCTGTTACTTGAATCAGTTTGGGGTTTTTTGTCATCTTATTCAATGCAATTAAGCAAGCTTTAAAGGAAAATAATGTGAGCTACTGAAGTTGAGAAACAAAGAATTATAAGCTCTTTTACACAAAGATGTATGAAATAAAATGTGCTGGCTAGTTAGCAAACAGGAGCAGAGAGGGAGCTTGTGGCTTTTGGTTTGGACCAAGGGGTAATGTGTAATTCTGTTTTCTAAACCTTCCTTCTTCCATCCTGGAGACTGTTAAGCATCAGCACCAGTAGTATATTACAGCCCCTAAGGTAGGCTAATTGGTAAAGCAGGGAATGAAGCCAAAAGCCATCTAGCTTTATTCTCTCCAGTGTGGGTTCCATCTCAACACAAGGAGAATATGATGCTCCACTTTCCTGTTGAACAATAGGTGCAAGAATACAACCCTGTTCTCGTTTTGGAGCTACTGTGCCTTGGGTGTGAGTAAAGGGACTCCTGCCTCTCTAATTATCTGTTTGGGAAGGCAGAGTAAGTGACAATCACACTTTTCCATTCCTGTTGGTGACCCTGTGGGGCTGGCAGAGAGCCTGGTGTTTGGGCCAGGCTGGAGGTGGGAACCTGAGTATCTGCTGAGTTGGGAGTGCTGAGGAGGCTTGCAGTCGGGAAGTAACAGATTGTAGATGCATGAAGCCAGTGAAATAAGTCAGGAGCTGGGCTGCAGGTCCAGATAGCCTGGAAATTGGGCAACAGGTACAAGATAAGGACCTGGCAGGGCAAGCAGACTTGGATCTGATGTGAGGTCAACCAAGGCTGTGGCAGCTTTCCAGGATTATCTTGGTACAGGACAGCTTTTGTACTTGTGCTGGGGTCTACTTTGTATGTGGCCCACATCAGTGAGAAATGGTTCCTTCCCTTTCCCTGCTGCAAAGGAAGAAATGGGGATTTGTGTCCAACCAGATGGATTTCAGCTCTGCCTCCTTGTCTAGGTACCTTGATGGCCTGGCCCCTTCACTTCCAGTGTTTGAATGTAAGTTATCTCCACCTAGTTTCAAACACTTGCCTTCAAGACTGGGAGGTGATGGGAAAACGATCTTTGACTGCCGGCTGTTGTTGTTCAGCCTTTTCAAACAAACTTTTAATCACAAAACTGGTGTGCATGGAGTCATAGGGCCTTTGTAATAATGCCTGATTTGGGTAGTTTCAGAAGTTAGTTTATTTTCATTTCTGAGGTCTTGGGCTCAGTAAGAAAAATGTAAATATTTCCTGTTTAACTAAACTCTGTCTTCATATGGAATTCCAGTATGTGGCCAAGAGCTTTTCACTTCTGCTGTGCTAGTGCCGATACGGACCAGCATCACTCTTATAATTGCTAGCCTTATATAAGCAAGGAAATAAGTTCTTAATGGAATATTGTGACATTAAGTTATTGCATACTACTTATTTCAATAATTTTAATGAAATCAAGTCCCTTACATCAACTCTTTGTTTTCCTCTTAGAAGTTTTAATTAAATGGTCATTCTTCTGTTTCCTTGGAAGTATTTGAATACTATTGGAAATTTTACATTGAATTACTGCCATCACAAATCAAAACTGCTTTGAATCTAACAGGCTTTTAAATTTGGTATTAACACTAAACACATTCTTCGTATGTTCTACCTTTTTTGTTTTTTTATTTCATAATACAATCAAGAATTCGGGAGTGGTTATTGTATATCCTGGCATTTCTTTGTTTTGTGCATGAATTAATAGCTTATCTGCTGATGAAATCTGTGTAGATGTTTATTTTCCCAATTTTTGTCTGCTTGCCTCACTGAGCAGTGACAATGGTCAGTGTACATTATAATGTATTCAAGTAAATAAATGAAGCATGGTTTTGGGTGAGTAAACATACCCAGCTATTATTTTCCATTGTAATGGTTTATAGCCTTCTGATGAAAAGCCTGAATGCAGCAGGGCCAACTAAGTCAGGCCTGAATACACATTTTCATTCAATATAATATTTTTATTGTTATTTCTAATGGAAAATTGTGTTTTCCTTTATGAAAACCTCTGCGATGCTGGGAGTCCTGAGGGCATCACATGCCTTGCCTGGCTGCTGTGGTGATGCTGCCTAGGGTGTGTTTTCTGCTCTCCCTTTCTTTCTTCCCTCTGAAGATTCGTGTGTTGACCCAATTTATTGGTACTTTGCCTACTAAATGCCAGTCACACAGGCAATCTAATGGGTACTGTGTATTAACCTCCCACATTATGAAAATCACTTTATTGCTAAGGAATATGCTTGATACTGAATACAAAATTCCATAGGCATAACTTCATAGTCAGCTTGTTGGTGTATGAAAGATCAGTGATACCTGCTTGAAGTGGTGTGTTAATACATGTCATTTTTTAAAAAGCAAGCCAATGTTGTTATGGTAGCCTTCCAGCCTAGGATTCAGTTAGCCATGTGGTATTTTTTAACAAATCTTGATCAGATCTCCTTCCCCCAGGCCAAACAGGCAATGTGGCCAGCTATTCCTTCCTGTAATAGTTTTACTGAGGTTGACTGCGGGGTCATTGAGCTGCAAGCCTGACCTAAAAAGTGATGAAAGGAGTGACATGTGATTTGCTTCCCCTGTTACCAGCAGAACTGGCTGGCACTGTCAAATCATCAGTGCTGGGCAAGGGGTAGTTCATCCTGGAAATGCATCACCAGCCTCAACTGACTTCAGAGAGTCAAACCTTCCAGCTTCAGCCTTTTGCTTTGAGTGTTCCTGTTCTATAACTTGTGATACAATATACTGTATGATCCAAAATCCCTAAGGGTTGCTTAATAAATCTGTTGAAAGTACAGAAATCATTACTGAGGCAATGAAACAGAAGGCTTTTCTCTGCCTGTTTATTACTCCTCAGCTGTTGCTGCTGTGGATCAAGGGTTAGCTCCTCAGCTGGTTATCAGCTGGCTTTGATTTCAATGAAATGCCATCTAATTTTATCAGCTGAGGATCTGGTCCACAATGCTTAATTCTTCCATTGGCTGGAACAAAGAACTGCCTGGCAATGCAAGAACAAAACCTGTTATTGTTGCTAGAGCGATGCGATTGGCCTGTGGAGGGATCACATTTGCTCTACTCATTCAAGTGGAGTAGTAATCTTGCATGTAGCTGCATTACAAAGGGGATGAAAAATTACCTTAAGTGGTAGGATGTCATAAGGAAAATTAGCTGTTCGGAGGTTGTGTTCTTATCTAAAAATGGTTATTTAAACTAAGTCAAAACAAATTATCTTGATGTGCATGCCATAAAAGCATCTGCTGCTTGATTTATCATGGTTTCATCTTCCTATAGTTACTGATTCCTTTCAAAAGAATTGTGATCAAATAACCTGTATTCATTGTAGGCTTTCTGAGTTCAGGTAATAGTGCATGAATCTTTTTAAAGTGTACGAAACATGGCTTGCTAAATTACACATAAAATCATTTTGCAGATTCATTGACATCGATGAAGCTACATGATTTATGCCTGGAGAAAATGTGTCCTGATGCTAAAACAAGATGTAGTTATGCATGCACACGGGAAACCTCTGCATTCTGCTGTGGGCAGAGTCTCATACAGGCCCATTTGAGTGCATACAAAGCCATGAATGTGTGCACACATTAGCAGCTTAATTATATACTGAAAAAGCTCTTCTGGGAATTCTTTTTTTATTGCTGTCTAATTTTGATTTGTATGAATGTTTTGACTTGTTCATTTAAGCTTTTTTTCCTCTTGAATGGCTAGATTTTCAATTGGATAATTTTAAAAAAACCTGAGGAAGTGAGATAGCAAACCATAAATACATTTTAAGCGTGCCACAACCTAAAATAGAAACTAAAATACTAGTAAAACCCCCTCATGGGAGAGCCTTACAAGTAGGCAGTGTCACCTAACAGGCTGCAAATTACTCGGTCCCCAGGAGACACAAGGACTCTTCCCAACTTGAATGCTTCCTGGCTATGTGATGCTGGAAAGTTCCTTCAGTTCTCTTTCCTCATCTGATAGCACAAATGCCCTAGAGCGTTTTGTGATCTAGTAATAAAAGTCATCACAGAAGACAGACGATATTTTAGGACTTCCTTTGGAGAATGATTCATGCTCCTGACTTTAACCTTCCAAGAAACCCAAGCTCTTAAAAATATTCTGTTTAGGAAGGTCTGAAGCAAGTCTGCTTTTTGACTTGCCAAGGGAAGTGGTGAGGATCTTCAGTGTGTCTCTCCCTCCCTTCCCATCAGCAGGATGAGGTTTCCAGGAACTGTTTTGTTGTTGGGGATTTCTACTGTTTTACCCTGGAACTTGCCTTTGTTTCTTTAAAGTTTTTTCACGCTCCCTTTCCTGGGTTGCTCTGTTGGCTGTGACAGTTATTGCAATACCAAACGCTAGCAATTAAATCTGGTTATTTTGCATTTGCCATTGAAGGTGGGAGGATGTGTTTAGCCCTTATGGTAAAACAGCCATGCTAGTGTGAGCAAGGGATGATGTATGAGTATGGGAGTGTGTCAGGGTGCTGGGGGCAGATTTGTTTTCTGGCTCTCTTATTTCTTGTCATCCATTGGGCTTCTCCAAGGGATGGGTTGAAACACTTGAGACAGCTTAGGGACCTGAGCTGGCAGCATAATTGCTGTAGACTCCCTTGTAAGTCAGACTTAATTGCCTTTAGGGTTGTCATTTCATTGAGGAACCAATGCAGATTTCCATATATAGGTTGGAGTAATAACACTTGATTTATCTGCTCTGCCTTTTCAGAGGGGTGATGCTCTGAGGCAAGGCCTATCCTTTATTCTGTGTTTGTACAGTGCCTGCAGCGAGAGAGCAGTGTCACTGAGTGGAATACAGGGTGGAAGAAGGATGGGGATAATACATATGCACAGTGCCTGTAATCCAGTGGTGGAAGCAGTTGCTCACTTCTGCTGGAAGACAAAAACTTTGAGCGGTTGCCAAGAATTGCGTCAAGGTTGTGACTCTCGGGTGGGCTGCAAACATGAATGTCAGACGTGCAAAGTGAAAGTGGTTTCAAGTGTAAGCTTTTTCCTTCTCTAGCTCTTTGAAGCTTGAGGTAGCTTAAAAGGAAGGAAAAAGGTTTCCATGGAAATTTTTGAAACCAAAGGAGTGAGTATTAGGGTGTGCTTTGTTCTGTTCTTCACAGCTGATAGAAGTCACAGTGTAAATGGACCTAACTGCTGAGTGACCTTTGACAAAACTAGATAGGAAGCCTTTGTTGTTGTTGTCAGTAGTGGTGAGTTCATTTGTAAAGGTAAGAAGTCTTTTTTTTTGAGTGAAGTGATTCACTGATTTTAACTGGAACTTTGAGACAGGGACATGGTGACAAGATAGAGATTGCAGTGAGTAACAAGGCTCAGTCAATTATTGAGTAGCCCATCTCAGCAACTTTTTCTTAGCTGACAAAATATCACGATCTTTGTATAGCGTAGAGCCTGCATGAACCAAGCATTAACCATTCTGTCTCACTGAGAAATTAACATTTTCTTGTTATAAAGGGAAGTGAATTCTCTCCTTGCAAAGCTGCTCTTGTTATCTTTAGATGAGTGTTCCGCATATGGCTGTCTGCTCCGATTTCTGTCCTTTCATATAGAAAAACACGCAGAATAGTTAGAAGCCTGTGCAGTAGCTGTTGTCTTGTAAAATATTTCAGAAGTGCAAGTAAAGCTAGCTAGAGCAGGGCTAGTGTGGCACGTGTCTCAGTTGAGGCCCCTTAGACATGACTGCCATACATACAAATGCTGATGTCACTCATAAATATGAATCCTTCTACTGGCATTTCTATTTCTACTGGAGCCAACTGTTTCAAGAGCAAATATGGAGTTTCCAGTAACAGTGGCTGCAAAGATCTGCTATGCTTATATTTTGTTGTGTGAATGTGTGCATCTTCTCTTCTTTCCAGTTGTCTTTCAATACAGATTGTGCCTGTCTGGCAGGTTAGTCAGGGCATGGGGACTGGACTTCTGTCTCTTGCACAGGTATTGACCCTTTCAGCACTGCAGCTAGAAAACTCTGGAAAAAAAGGCTACTACTTGAGATTCCTAAAGGGTCAGTGCCGTGGCCCTGGAGCTTCTTATCTTGAAGTGAAGGGGAAGAGGCTGTTGCAGTTGGATTGGTTTCCCTTGGCTTGAAGTGGCAACAAAACTTGGCTCTTTACCTTAATTGCTTGCTCCAATCAGCTGACGCTCTGATCACGGATTTTCAGTTTGACAGTCTGATATTCAAAGATTGGACAGATGGAATTGAAAGGCTGGTGAAGCCCTTGCACACAATGCCACCACTGGGACTAGAGCTCCTGCTCAGCTCGTGATGGGAACCTGCTAATTAACACCAATGTGAGCAGAGGTCTTGCTCAGTACATTAATGGTCAACAGTTTGGTGGACTAAGTTCTGCAAAGCCTGCATTCAAATTATTGGAGACACTTGTATGAAATGAGGTAGTTAAGTGCTAGGGGTAATAAAGTGAAAACTGGTATTTTTTTAGTTCAGATGTGGAATGATGCAATAAGATTCCTGGTATTTGATTGCTTCTGTGCTGCAGATAATAAATAAGCCAGCAAGAAAAATAAAAATTGCATGAAGAGAAAAGACTTAGCAAATCCCCAAATGCTTCAAAGAGAGCACATTGAAATGGGTAGGATTTTTTTTTTTTAAAAAAAAAGCTTTTGGAAAGAAGCATTAAAAGGAAAAACATGAAAGGAAGAATAAAAGGAAGTAGGGACAAATAACTTAAAAATTATGGAGCAAAAGAACAAAAATTCTTATATAGAAGGACTGAAATGAAGGAAATGAAGAAACAATGAAACGAGGGAATAACAAAGGCTGAGATGCAGTTTTGAATATCATTTACATAGGTGCTCAAAGTCAAATATAAACACTTACTTTGTATTTCCAGTTTTATTTTCTTTCATCTAGTTTATTGTTCCTTAATGCAGAGAAGATAATCGCATGTTCCTCCTAATAAAGATGACAGGCTGTGGCCTCTGCCACTAATCTCTAGGTATAAGAGAAATAGCACTGTGGTTTGTCAAGGACTGCTTGTATGCTTTGCTTTGTACCACTGGCAGTGAAGTGGATGCAAGAGTGTAGATGGCAAAGGGCAGAGAATGAATGTTCTTGAGTTTGTGTTAGACTTGGAGGTGTGTAGGATGAATGCTGACTGGGGAGGAGGCTGCTTTCCCTAGGGAGTCTCTGATGGAAGCCTCTCACTGTATGACTTGTTCCACCTGCTGCCTATAGAGATGCAGAAGAACGTATGAGCTATGACTGCCAATAAAGTCCATAGAGTTACTTCATGCACCAAGGAAGATGTTGTTTCCCAGCCTATCGACACACAGCTGTTACTTAAACTTGATGTGGAGATCGATTTGTAAATTGGGGCCAAAAGATTCTGCTATGCAACTGCTCCAAACATGCTCTCTCTGCACCAATGCTCAGCACTGGGTTAAGGGGTGAGGCTTGCTCTGTGTGTACGGGGTGTAACAGGTGCCCAAGCACACTCCAGGGTGAACCCATTACAGAGGCAGCCAGAAGTCAGAGTTTAATCACCCTTTTCTACCTGTTTTTGTTATAAACCTGTGGCAAAATGGAAGCGAAACAGCCAGTGGATCTCATGAGTCCACCCAGACCCAAACTGTTTTCCTTGTAAAGGGCTTCAGAGAAGCCAGCTGAACCCCCCCTTCCATACTCAGTCTTGCCTTTTAATTTATTCTCCAAAGGAGACATCAGCATTGCTGCAAAATTGTTCAGTAGGGGTAAGGATGCTGGAAGGCACTGAAATACAGATAACTTTACGCTCAGGGGAAACATTGGCAGCTTGTATACCCCCATAGCTGCTTTTTCACCACTAAATTTATAGACCGTGTTCTGATGCAGCAGCCCTTTCTCATCTGCTCCTTCCTTGCAGTGGTAGCAAGGAATGGCTGAGGACTACAGATGTGCTTCTCTCTGTACCCCACAGTAAGTGCCATCTCAAGTAATTTAGTTCTTCACTTGCTGGCACCTGACAGCCAGAAAGGCTGAGAAACAAACAGCAGAAATGGAGAGCGAGAAGAAGAAAAAAAAAGAACTGAGGCTGAGAGGTGAGAGACACAGCAGGGGCAATCGCTTCTCAAGTCTTAATAGAAAGGTCTGTAGAAAATTATTTTCTACTTTTCTTTGCACTCCAGTCCCCAGTGTTCAAAGGGCAGAAGGTGACACTGCTGCCAGTTGGATCCTCCAGGAGTGCTGTTCTTTTGACTTGGGCAGGCTAAAGCTAATAGTAGGAAAACTTGCCCTGGGTGTTGAATATGTACATTTACATTCTTGAAACCCAAACTGAACTTCATTTTAGTCTGAGTCATGACTGAAAAAAAAAAATGCAGGAATCGCAGTTGCAGAGAAAGGCAGCAGAAATGGCTTTCTGGCACAAATGTATGTAAGCCATACTTCAACAATAACTTTTCATGGGAGTTTAGCATCCTGCAGAGGTTAATGTTCAATCGAACTGTAGACTTTGTAAAAAAAAGTGGTATTGTCAGCCTGGCAAGTGACAGCCATAGAGAAGTAACACAATATGAAATGGTACACCCGCATTTAGAGCAAAAAACCAAGGAGCTCTTACTAGAGCCCACATTATTGCTGCCATCCCTGTGTGACTATGGCCATGTCATTCAATTTTGTTGCATCATCTGAAAATGAGTGTGAAATCAGCACCATATGCAGCTGGGATATAAAAGCTGGGGGAATAAATCCTAGTGAGAGAATCACTTTGCCCTTAAAGAGGGAAAATTTGAGTTTGAGCACAAACAACTGGACTTCATCTGCCTTGGTGGGTCAGTGGGCATGTGGTGAGCACTTGCCCTGCTTAGGGAAGCAACCCAATGATCTTTCTGCCATGATCTGCAACAGAAGGTAGATAAGCTTTGTTACTCCTGCTGTTCAGAGCTGTCCCCTAATGGCAATGGGCTGGGACCTACATCTGCTTGGGGCTGTCTGGCTGGATGGCCCAGCCAGCCAGATGTGCCTTTGCTAATAATAACAGAATTGCCTTTTGAGCAAAGCTCCATCTGGGTTGCTTGCATAAGCTGCAGAGCATCAGCTCCTCTTCTCCTGGACAGGTTATGTAATCACATCAGAAATCAAAAATACAATTTGGATTTCACCTTTTTCTGAACATCTGGCTGTTTGTGTTTTAGGCCAGCTGATTTTATAAGGATCCAGGTTAGAAATGGGTCTCTGCGCATGCAAGCATGGAAAACAAATACTGAAAGATTGCCAAGACAATGACCTTGGAATTGATTTTCAAATTCAAGCGAATATATTTTCTCCACTCAGCTTGAAGTTACGGCAAGAAAAGAGTTGTGTTGACCTCTCTAACTCTAATTTGGCACTTATTTGAGAGTCCTTTTGTTCTCATGCTGCATTGCCACATTCAGAATTGTCAGAGAGGGTGCTGGAGCGCTGCAACAAGCCAGAATGTGACCTGAAGCTGGTGGCATCTACACAGATTCCAGTAGGCTTCAACAGGCTTTGGAAAGAGCTTGTAAAAGACTGCTGGCAAGGTGCTCTCTGGTGCCTTCACAGCATTTTGATTTCCTCAGATGGTCTGAACCTACTGACCTTTGGTGCACGCTGACAGTCTTCTGGTTTTTCACCAGGGAAGCAAAACTCAAGACAGGTTTTACTGGAGAATTTGTCAGAGAAGAGACTGCAGCTTTTAATTTGCTTGAGTTACTGGCTGAGGTCCATGTTGGCAGGTATTTCAGTAGCGTTATTATTGTTGAAGTTTTTTCTCAATGTATCTTTAAAGCTGCTTTCAAGGTATCTGGTACACCCTGATCTGTGTCCCGTTTACGGTCACCTTCAAGATCCCATTCTCGAGTAATCAAAGTCAATGGGTTTGCATGTCACAGCAGCATGTAAACATAGAGAGGTTTCATGGCCTTGTTCTTAATGCTTTTAAGCTCACACACTTCAAGGAAAGGGAAAGATAAGTATAGTAGTCTGTTCCTTCAAAGTCCCTGTTCCCCCCAGCATTTTTAACTGCTTCTAATTATTGTAGCGGATAATAAACACAATACATGTACCCATGCACATAAAGCAGCATTATTTTGTGCTTAGTCCATGTGTTTCATGTAGAAATGTGGATGACAGCCAGATCGGTGAATGATTTTTTCAATGGAAACCCAAACCACAACAGATGTACTGTATACTGGAAAGAGTTAAAAATATCTGTTTGCAATCTCTATGCTTGCCTTTAAATAAAATACATAATATACAGAGCAGTGGTTGTTTAGCATAAGGAGACTTTGCCATTAACTGCTTCCAGTATTTCTGAGAGTTTGCCAGGTTTATGCAGGGGAGGGGGGTGTGTGGCCTTGAAGTTAATGATGAGTTTCACAGACAGGATTTCTGCTAACATTTTAACTACTCTCTTCATGTTCAAACCCCGACTACTATGAGCTGTGAAAATCTTTGTATGATTATTTGCTTGTTAGCCACTTTTGTGAAAAGATGTGCAAGTACCTAACAGAAGCTAATTCCTGTCCTTCTGTGAAGCTGAGTATCTTTGTGCTTTGTATCTGGGTAAATAGAGAAGTTAATTCTGGGTCACACAGCAAGGTTTTGATGCTGGTGCTGCTTTCTTATGACTGATACCAATTCTTTCTCATCATGAATCAGAATAACTAGTTTAGAATTACATGGAGGGTTGCCTGCATCTGGTAAAACTGGATTAACTCCAATGTGCTGCATACCTCCAGTCTGACTGAAATCCTTGTGAACAAAGGATTTGTCTTTAAGAGTTAATTTAAGTTCTATTACAACATGTATGTCTTCCAGTGAGCTTGGCCTCATCGCAGCTGTCAAATGATGACGAAGGAGCCTTAATGTAAATTTTCACAAGACACATTTGTAAGCTGGTGTAAAGAAAACATTTTCTTCCTTTGTGAATACTGGAATACTGTAGTGGAAGAGTTTTGTCTTCACATCAAGCTTACGCTTCAATGTAGCACTATTTTAAATAGTCTCCATGTATGATACCGTGTAGACTTAGAAGTTTTAGGGAATAGTGAACTAAACTAGCCAAAAAGGCTGGAGTTGTTTTTTTTTAGAATAAATTCACCTACTTCTGCCAACATTCATATAGTACATTCTTGATTTAATACATTGCTCTTTTTTATAAAAAAAGTTGTTTTCATGGTTTAGCTCTGGCCTGGCTAAATTTCAGCAACTAAAGCCATGCAGCTACACTCAGCTCCCTGCCTCTCCACCCCTAGGGAAAGGGGAGAGTGAAATGAGATGAAAAAGACTTGTGGGTTGGAAACTAAAATTAAAGCTTTAATGAATTATAACAATAATGATAAAATGATTAGAAAGAAATAAAATATATACAATCTGAGATTGTGCTACCACCCCTAGATGACTTTGAGTCACCACAAATACTGCGGAGCAAATACAAGGGAATGGTCTGTGACTAAGTGGGAGCTGAGCTCAGGAACTGAATTCAGGCACACGTAGATGGGGCATCAAGAGCAACCAGATGAGGTCCTCACTAGGTGTTGACCATCACAAAAGAGCATGAGACCCTCATGATGTCTCATTTTTACATGGGAGAAACCCAAGCAGCTTCCCTCAGAAAATCTTTCATGCATTCTAGGGACTTCATCCCCTTTTACTGTATGTATGCTCAAACCACAACATCTTAGAATGCTAAAAAAAGACTTTTGAAAAGCCATGAGTACAGTGATGAGTTATGCTGGAGAAACCGATATTATCTTTCATCATTTGTCTGGTGTCCTTGCCAAGCTTCTAATTTAGCAGTGCACAGTAGAGCACCAAAGTGAGTCATGAATTCTTCAGTATAATTACAATGCAATGCAAAACTGAGGCTACAGAAGTCTGAACCTTTTCCTGTCTGTTTTTTTTCCCCTTCTACTCCCTTTCCAAATGCCACATGCTTTGTAGGAAAGCTATGCATTGCATCACAGCTTCAACTTTGTTCTGAGCAGATATGATTAAAAGCTAAATTTTGAGTTAATATCTAAATGTCTTTTTTTCCTGGGGGACAGGGCACAAGCAAAATGTTTGGATTTCTTTTCAGCTAGGATGGTTTTTTAGGGAAAGCGCTCCAGTAGAGACAGTCACTATAGAGTTGTAGGACTTGATATGAGATCTGAGGAAATGCTGAGATGAGAAGTGCTGAAGAAGGGCTTATATCGGGTGTGGTGGATCAAATCCACTAGGACACTTCAGGTGCTAGGACAGCACAAAGAAGCTCTTACTCACTGTGATTATAACAGCTGCCTTAGAGAGATGGATTCAGTCTAAATGCTGCATTACTTTGATTTTTGTCAATTAAAGTCTGATGCAATTAGAGGAAGCCTTTGCTCTGTGTATTTGACACTGCAAGACACTGAGGAGACTGGCCCTGATCCAACAAAGCACTTAAGTGATTCCATTAGCTTGAATGGCCCTACCTGTATGCTTAAAATTAAGCATGCACTTAAATGCTTTGCTGGGTTGGTGCCAGTGTGTGTGCAATGGGTGGCAAGATCAGATTCGTAGAGTCCTGCTTTGGTTTTGCATGCAGGAGGACTGTATTGTTTCTTTTGTCTTTTTAGGTATGCTCTTTAAGTTGCGATTTTGATAAAAATACGTGGTGGTGCTAAATAAAAAAGTGCTTCCTGCAGAGAATTTCTACAATGCACGCTATTAGAAACTGTTCACCCAGAGTAATGCCAGACTGAGCCATTCTAGTTAACAACACTGAAGTGTTTAAGGCAGTTAAATACAGAGTGATGCCTTGTAACCTGTAAATGTTGCTTGGAAGCACTAGAAGACTATTATTTGGAATGATTGATGTTCTTGACTCAATGAAGGTCACATAGCCAGATGCTTCATTATATTCTTGGATTAAACTAAGCTGTCATCTCTGTGTAAGTGTGGTAAAGTGACTGTAATATTACTTCTTGGTTCATATACTGTTCTTAAAAAAATCCAAAGGTACTCTTAATGCAGAAGTAAGTGCATACATGATGCAAACACAGACATGGAATAAACTCCTCAGGGAAGCAGTGGATTCCCCAGCATTGTACTTAAGATTCAGCTGGGCCATGTTGTCTAGACTGTGCTTTCGCCAAGGAAGTTTGGACTGGAGATCCCTCCCAACCTGATATTCTGATTCACATTCACTAAGTCTGGAAACTTAGAGGTTGTGCAGGTGCAAGAGTCTACAGAGAAATTGGAAATTATGTAGCCTGAATGAAAGAAAATGGACTTGGAAGGGAACTCGGGAGATAATTTAGCTCATCTGTCAATTTAAACCACCAGCACCACATATTCCCCAGTCTCCCTAAGCTATCTGTTCCAGTGCATAACAGTCTTAACTACTAGGAAGTATTTCCTGATGTCCGAATTTAATTTCCCTAGCAGTAATTTTATCTCATTATTTCTTATCTAACCTACTACACACATGAAGAATAGATTATTCCCTTCCCATCTGCAGCATTCTTTTACATCTGTCTCAGGGCAGCACTGAGCTACTGTTACTCCATGTGCCTCTGTATTACTGCATACTTTTGGCAATTTTTATCACTTTCCTCGTTTGAATCTGTATAGGATCTTGTTCTGGACAGCCCCCTGTGAGGAACTAAGAAGGGAGCTGAGACTATGCTCTTAGGGATTTAGGCAACAAGAAATTCTGGTGTGTAGAAGAAATACTGTCTCTGCTTTTGCCATTTCTCTTTAGAGGGTATCGGAGTGTCAAGTCCCAGCGTACAAGCCCGTGCAAGTGACTTTGAGATTGTTTGGGGGTTTTTTATTAAAGAAACAATTAATTAATTATCAAACTCCTAATTTCTTTTACTTAGCAGTAAGTGACAGAGGAGGCAAAGTTGTGGCCAAACAGCCATTGCTGAAGGGTCTGTTTTCCCCGTGAAGGCAGGTGGTAGATTTGCGTTTTTGTGACTGCTGACTCACTCCTCGCAAAAGGAGTCTCAGTTCTAATGTTGAATTTTGGTTCTGTTGGGTGGCAGACAAAAGGCTAGAACTGATGCAGTTTACAAGCCACACTGCAATTTCTGCAAGCCTTGGCTGGTTAAGAGCTTCAGGAGAGACCTGAAAACCCGAGAGCTATAGAACAGAAGCAGATGAGAAGGGAAGCAGCTCCTGAAAGTCCTCTGCACTGCTCTAGCTCAAATCTTAAAAAGCCTGTTTCAGGCTTGGTACGTTTTTCTGTTACATTCCAGTGATTGACTTATTTTTCTGCTAAATGTAATTGTTTTAATAGCTTGATATGCTTGATTGTTAGCCCTCTCTCAGCATTTGGGAACACTTAGAGTGCAGTTTTCCTCAAATGGCCTTTTTTCCAGGTATATCGCAGACTATAGCCTGGGAACATCAGGAATTCAGAGGGCAGCTCTTGCATTGCACGCTTTTACTGAGTAACGCTTTCCTATATATGCATCTGCACTGCTCTTTCTATTATTCCCAAAGCACCTCAGGAAACTCGTGCAATGTATGGCCCTGCCTTCCTTGCAGCTTTAATCCACTGATGTCGACAGATGATACCCACGGGGGTGCAAAGCCAGTTATATTTACACCCTCCCAGAAGGCTCCGTGCAGTTGTCACAACTTGTCAGTGGTCAGGTCTGAACAGTTTGCGGTCGGTGTAAAGGTACTTACAGAATTTGGCGTGTTTCAAAGGGAACTGGGTGACTGATTAAGATGTAATCAAATGCATTAAGGTAATGATGCCATTAATAAAGAGAAACCTGGCAATATAATCTTCCCTTCGTTCTTTCATTTCACTTTTGTGGTGTGAAATGAAATGAAAGCAGTCGGGAACTCCAGGAACCTTTTTGCACAGTGTATTCTTTTTGTCATAAAAATCATAAAATAAGTACTTCAGTCATGTAATTATAGTTAAAAATTTTCTTGTAGGAAATTGTTCCTTTATCAGTGTTCCAATAAATGAGAATTAGGTTTTTAATTTATTGAAGTACTTTGGAAAACTCATCCTTAAACCTCACTTGCAATATGTGCACTTTCTTCTCAGGTAGTCTGCTTAATTTTAGTTTCTTATACTGTGTACTTCTTTGTTTACTAAAGCTTATATAATTTATTTTAAATCCTCCCTAAGAGCTAAAGGATTAGGAAATGATGAGTTGTAGTGATAATTAAGGATCGTGTTTAATATCTTTTCCACTGCAGCAGGTTAAATAGTCACCAGCCCTTACCTTACGAAGCCTCATTTTAACCTAATACTCAAAGATAAATATTGTAGAAATTACCACTTAACATTTTTGTTTGACGTAGGCTTATGTTACAATGTTTTCTCAACTGTAAAAAATGAAGAAAACTGAGTTGAAGCAGTTGAATTCCATTATCTTGGATTCTGTTCTTTTTTTAAAACTGATCTTTTCAGTTTGTCTAATGAATCCCTTGAGTTTGTTAACCTTTAATTATACCACTTAATTTTTCATCTAGCTCTTAATTTAAATAATAGATTCAAGAGAATTTCTTCATATTCTAGATTAAGCACTCTGTTCCCACTAGAACCTGTACTTCTAATTAGACCTCCAAGGTTGAGGTCTTCTGATGTTCTTTGCCAGTGCTGGTCTTGTGCAGATCTACTAGTAATAACAGACTGGCAATTTCCACTTGGAGACCTCAAAGGTAAATTGGGAGATCTCAAAGGGAATTCAGTCAAGTAGAGGAAGACTTTTATTCTCACTTTCCAAAGAATTAAAGCGAGCAAAAGGGAGGTGAAATGACTTCTGAAAGATAACAGAGGTAATCCAAAAGTCTTCATCATGAATGACAAGACTCCATTTGAGTGGATTTGGAGCTAGACTTCTGAATCAGGGCAAATGAAATGTGGGTGTATCTTCAGACCTGGTGGAGGATGTGTACAAACCTTTTTCTCTGGCTTAATTTGACTGTATTTCACAGCATTTAAGTGCATGCAGGTGCTCGGCCAGGAAAGGTGAGCTTGCTTGAAGGAGCCTTTGAGCAAATGTTGTAGATAGAGTGGGAAGAGCTGGAAAAATATGGATAATGGAAACTTGTTCTTTTGGAGACTGCTGAAGTGATCTTTAAGGCTGATGAACTAGACTTCAGACACATACGTGAAGCAAGTTTGAGCTAGTGTAGCTGCAAAATGTTTGATAATGCCATTGGAAAACTGCTGTAAAAGCTGCTTTTAGGCTGAATGAGGGAATTTCTTGAGAGACAGCCAGGCCTCTACTTCTGTGCTGCTTTAGCTTGCTCTGTGCCCATCCCTGGCAAGGACTTCTTATGGCACTTCTGCCAATGCAAAAGCTTAACCTTTAGGAACGTGTTGTAATTCAATGATTTTATGGGCTCTTGGTTCCTTCTTATTGGTTTCTCATTCTGTGGAGGTGAGAACATGGGTTTTAGTCATCCAACAGGGACATTCAGCTTGTACACAGCATGCAGTCTGCTAAAGCCCTTTATTCAAGGACAAGCAAATGTTTTTCCTATGGCACCTTGCTTTAGACTTGCATCCTGAGAGTCCCCAGAGCTGCCAGCATCTCTTTCATGAAACACGGAGCTCCTGTTAGCCTGGGGAAGAGCCCTGACTCCTTATGCTAATCCTTCCTGAGGTGATGCCATGCTTAAAAAGGAACATATGGAAATAGACCTGTTCCCAGCTGCTTCCTCATTGCCTCCTGTCCCCAATTCGAAGTTCACAGAGGCAAGGAGAGCTTGGTCATCTCCCCACGTACCACTCTGATCTGTGTCTGTGAAACTGTCAGAATGACTCCTCCAAGTGGTTCATCTGCGTTTCCAGTGATAAATCCTGTGATCCAGCTTCACCTTCTAGCAACTGGTGGCTCTTGGAAACAAGTCATCTGGTCCTTGAGATGACACAGTCCCTCTCTGCATAATGCTTTGTGCCAGCACTGTCGACACAGGGACTGGCATGGGTTTGCCTCCAGCTTCACGCTCCCCAGCTTGTGCCTCGTGTCACTGATAAGCTGTGACTCCTGATGTGGTTTTTCTGACCTTCCTGAGCTGGGAGACTCTTCCTCCCAGAGTGTTTATTCTCTGGTACTTCCCAGGTTAGTGCTATTGCATCTTCCCTGCTGGACCAGTACCACTCTTGGCTTTCTTCCCATTTTGCTCTTGGCCTCTGCTACGGTTAGCTCTGCTTTCCTATCCACAGGCCCTTGGAGTCACTCTAGAGGTAGGGTGGGAATTGCAAAGGGTTTTTCTCTTTCAGAAGAGGCAACCTAATCGTGCCCTACAGGAGAAGATAAAAGTAATATAGATTCTATATCCATATCATTTGGTTCCCAGAGTAGGGAAGAACTTTCTTAAAGACAAGACTGTCCCGTGTGCTCTCAGCCCTTACCTGAATGGGTATGTGGAAGTCCTGTCCTCCGCCTTTCAGTGATGAACTAGGGGATGGGCTTTGCTCAGACTTTTTTGCCTTTACGCTTTCTGTACCCCAAAACCACATTGGCAGCTCTGCCTCAGGAAGATGAGCAGAAGAAAGGTGCCTTTCATTGTTGCATGAAAGCCAGCAGCAGCTCTGTGAGGATGAATTTATCTTTCAGTTCTTCAGCTTGTACTTTAGTTATACTTTGTCAACCAGAAAAGCTCATCATTTATATATAAAAACCTTCTAGAGAATATACGAGTAAGGAGAATACATGTATAATGAAATAACAAGTCTTGGCATTTCCTATAGAAGCGGTGGAACATTCAACTGTGATCAGTTTTATTAAAAGCGGAAACTGCTAAAAACAGTAGTGGCCCAAATAATTGATGAGAGAAGAATTTGATGTCTAGCTGGTGGCTGTAATAAATTTCTCTCATTGCTTCAGTTCATTTACTGCAGGTAGAAGCTCTGTGCTGTGATTAAAGAAGTAAAGTATTTTAGGCACAACAGAATGTAACAGTTCTCCCAGAGAACTGGACAAAAATAGTTCCACGAGTTGATATTGGAAGAGGAGACGCTTTTCTTTGAAACCCTTATTAAATTAGGGTGCAGTTATTTTTATTCCCTTCCCCTTGCAGGTGATAGTGAAGTAAAATGATATTTCTGGAACTATTGCCTTGTGCAGACTGTGTCCAGCCTTTTCACTAGCACCTCAGGAACTGAGGCAGAGGGAAGAACAACCCCTTCCTTTTCATGATCTCCAGGTAGGAAGACTTGTGGAGATGCATGGGCAGGAGATCTGGATCCCCTCCCTCCCAGCACACAAGGCTGGTTTGCTGCTGAAGGGCAGAGGTAGGGAGCGGATAGGGCATGGGAAGGACCCTGTCTGGAGAGATAGTGCCTGTTGGACGCCCATGGAGCCTTGTTCTTTGTGTTCACTCCTATAAAGGGCATCAGTGCCCTCTTTTAAGTGTGAAGTTGCTTCTTGTGAGGGCGTTTGGGTAGCCTAGGTTGAAGTCACATGTTCCAAAAGGCATTAGAGTGGAGCAGAGAAAACTATTGCTCTTCGTCAGGGGAATAGAAGACCAGCAAGTACCATCAGGGTTAAAGACAGCAGATATTATTTATAACTCATTTAATATATGCAAGGAAATGTGTAAATAACGTTTTCCTAAGAAAGAGTTATGTATAAGATTTAACGTTTCATGGATGTTAATTTTTTTATGGAACTTGGCATACTGGGCTCTTCCATCCTTGGAGTTGTTTCCAGATGGGATAGTGAAATACAAAAGAAAGCAAGCTGTCATAGTCATCAATGTATCTTTGTAGTTAACGCAGGAGATGTCAAACATTGCCTGTTTGCTGCTGAAAAGCACTGTACTAACACAAGGCTGTGGTAACATTTATCACCAGTGAGTATTATTTGTAAAGATCATTTAGTATCTGTCGGGGCAGTTGCAATATTTTTTTGGCCAAAGATTTTAAATAAGATGATGTGTGTGCATGTCTGCATCTCTGATTAATTATAACTGTAATCTCATGTAATGCACTCCTCGACTTGGCCTTTTTAAAGTAAGAGTAGGTTGGTTGATTCCTGAAATTAATTATAATTCAGATTTTGCTGTGTGAAATGGATAGAGAGCTTTCTATAAACCTTTTAGACACAGCTAGAAATTGGAGTGATTTATTATGCACTTCTTGCATGCTCTGCTGCTTGTGTCATGAAATCTGTAGGAATTTATTGAAAGAAAATGGCTTCTTTTCACAAATTTATTGCAAGAAGATGGAATTGGTATTTTAATTACATTTTGATAGAGAAAAACAAAGCCGGTCAGAGCTCTGGCCCTTGGTACACCTAATGAATTGATTCTCTGGTGTATCTAATTCAGAAAGAGTAAGAAAACTTATCTGCGCGAATCCCTGTGTGAAAGTTTTTAAAATGTGAAAGCCAACATATGCTGAGATAGCTTATTTGCCTACCCTTGCAGGAATAAATTAGCTCAGGCAAAATACGCTTCAACAGGAATAGTCTTTTGGTGGTTCTCCTTCAGATGTTAAACTTAATACATTTCTTTAGAAAGATTAAATTGTCTTCAAGTTATCCTGAAACTGTGGCAGCAGAGATATTAATTTTTAATTCAACAAATGCCCTGAATAAAGCTCTCCTCTGGAGACGATGCTTTGAATTACAGCTGTCTGCACGAGGAGTTCTTGAGAAATGGTACGACAGCATGAAGACTTAATCTGACTTGCCTTTCTTGTGTAAACACTAACTTTATCACACAATCTTTAATATTAACAAAGAAACTTTCCAGCTAAGGATTACAATATAGTAATGTCTTCATGTCCAGAAGATGGAGAAAAACAGTGAAATACTTTCTAGCTTCTTGTAGAAGAACTCGGATGTGTGATTTGGATCTGAAGAACTGTTTGTAGCAGTGTGATGAGTATCAGAGTGTCTCTGTTGGGTATCAGAGCCTCACTGGGAGCTGCAAGTAGATTGTTACAGAGGAACAACAGAATTTTTCATTAAACTCTTCCTGTTGGCTAAGAAAGATAAGGAAGTCTCCTCCCCTCCTTTACTCATGCAGTAGATAAAACTTATCTTATATATAGATTTTAATCTGAAGTGGGGCATGAACTTGGAAGAGCCATTTTCTAGGAGACAAACCTTAGCAGTTGTCAGCTTGAAAAAGAAAATACACCTCGTTGTATACTCTGTTATAGAGGAATTTTTTCTGGTAGTAAAAGAAAAACCCAGTTGTTGTCTCCAAATGTATTTTCTCTTGGAGACTGGGCTGTAACTGAGACATCTGCAGGTTGTAATTGTGGTGAGGGTAAAAAGACCTTTTCCAGGTTTATCATTCTTCAGCCTTACCTTATCCCTGTTATGACAACATCCCCAGTCACTAGGATAAATTAAAACCAAACAAAAGGTTTTTCTTTTCTTAGAACACTCCCTTCTCAAAACAGGGACAGAGCAAGTGAAGTTGGCTATTATTTTCTTCTCCTTTGCAGAATCTATTTGACTTTTCCTCTTAATTATCTGCATTACTGGTCTCTGCATATTATCTACCTCACTTGTTCTCATGATTATAGATTCTAGGGCCTGTGCTAACATGTTTTGCCTTACATTCAGAAATCTGTTTGGTGCTATGTGCAATACTCTAATTACATATGAGTCAGATTGTATTCTGAGTTTGCATGATGAGCTTTGACTGAAGTCCCTGGGGACAAATAACTCCAAGTCCTATAGTATTCTAGTAACTTGGCTGTAATACGCTGCTCATTATGTGACTGCTTGAGTACCTATACTTTGATTAGTGTTGTGCAAAATATAATTTAGATGGTCTACTGTCTGCTATCTTGGGGAATATTTCCCTTCTAAGTGAATAAATATTTCTGTGTTGAACTGGAACAATTCAGTCAGAATTTTCCCATTATCTGAATCCTTCGGATATTCTCCACCACTCTTCCCTTAATATAGGCACGTTGCAGATTCTCTAGAATTGCACCCTGAATCCCACAGTAGATTTCTGCAAAAAGCATCTTAATGTTATATTTAAGCAGAACACAAAACCTGATATTAAGCAGCTGTTTATAGAGTTGCCATTAAAGGATCTTTGGGCATCCTTGATGGAAAGGAATACATGAACCAAAGGGTGGTTCTCTGCAGTGCAACCCTTGACTAAGGTAGACACTTGGGTAGAAAAGGTATTTGCTCTTGGCGAGGTTGGATGTGCCACATTTTCCATGTGTCTCTGCTGGAGTCCCTTGAAGCGAGAAAGCTGGTTTGTTAGCAGCTGGCTGGCAGCCAGTGGGGGCATCGCTTCGTGAGAAATGGGACACGTGTGCTCAGAGTTTGCCGAAACCAGGTAATTAAAGGATGAAAGTGAGAATGAAATAGAAGGGTACTCGGGTATGAGCATCAGGTATCTTACAAAATGGATTGTAATAGAAAGTGGCAGACGATGCTGGCGATAAAATCCAAAGATGAAGTGCATTCATTTAATGAATTAAGATGAGTTAGTGGAATCAAAGACACTGTATCTGTTATAGCTAAAGAGGAGTTTAAAGCATTTTATCACTAGTAATGAAAGAAAGGATTGGTTTCCTGTTTCAAATGTCCCATATTTGTATTAAGCATTGTATTATGAATTATTTAATATTTATCACCCATCTTTTAGATGCTTGAGTAAAATTGTAACGTATGTAAACATGATTTTTTTCTAAATTTCCACCACCTTTTTGTGACCTCTCTTCAGAAGTCTTTTGTAACAGTATCAACCCACAGTTTCTCTCAATGAAGTTGAAAAATTCAGGACTATGCATTTCCCCTTCTTAAAAAAAACAACTTCATCTTTTCTCCAATGCTGACTCACTCTACTTTTCTACAGAAGTATGATTTTTTTTTTTTCTTCAGTTTTTAATTCTGGAGAGAAACTTTAATGGAGACACATTTATATAGCAACAACATCCTTTTGCTGTAATAGCTTGTTTGCTCAGAGAACCAACTGAAGCTGTTCTGACAAATGAATTTTTATGGGCATGAGCTCTATTTCCCTTAGGGGGGTGTGTGTGTGGCCAAGTTACACCAGCAAATGCTTCGTAATGGGAGCTGGTTCTAGGCTTGGAGGAATAAGCTGCTTTGGGACAGACATTCTTTTTCTGGTGTAAGGGCAGCTGCACTAGGCAGTGAGTGTTGTGAGCAGTTCATAGTTGCTGTGTACACTGGCTCAAAGGATGCTTCTTCACATTGAACTCTGTACTCTCTCTACGGCCCCATTAAAACAGATCCCATCTTTCTGGACATATAAAATAAGAAAAGTTTGACTCGGAGAAAGATGTTCTCAAATGACTTTTGGCTTTCAAACCTGGGCTCCACCCTGTTCTTAGGGGTTTGGTTTAAATGCAAGTATAAAATTGTACTGAAGGCAGCTGAAGAAATATGGGTGGCCTCTCAACTAGAGCAAGGCTTTTTTTCACCTGCACAAACAATATTTCATGCAAACCTTGTCTTTGCTTGCTCCAAGAGGCGAATGCTTCTGGCACTGAGTGTTGTTTGTTTGTAGCCCCCAAGTGTGGAGAAAACGGCTGCTTTTTCCTGTGTTAGCTAGGAGGGATGGCTCAAGATGTGGATCTCCAGAGAATTGCTCTGAGATAAGCTGGAACAACTCGTCACCTGATGTGCCATGAGCCAGGGTGCTATGGTCTCTCCTAAAATGAATTGGACTAGGAAAAGAGATAATCACTGGAAGAGAGACGAGAACAGTGCTGCTCACTAACATTTTCTAAGCTCTTTGTGCAAAATTTTTATTTTTTTATGTAGATGATGTCTTTTGCATTTTGCTGCTTCCTTAGCCCCTGATATTCTGAGGGTAGAATATCCTAAAGAGCAGCTGAAATTCTTGCTCATCTCCAAAAAGTCCATTTAAACTAAGTCTGCTTCATGTTGCAGCTAATACCTCTTGTTTGAAAACCTTATTCATGACCTGAGAAACTTGGCACTTGTAGGATCCTGCTGCAAGGCAGCTTGACTGACTCAAGCCTTACACCCCACTGCCACATAGAAGTTGTGTTGATAGAACAAAGGAAGGGAAAAAGAAATTAAAGATATGAGGGAGAGGTGGTGGTAGCACAGCAACCCCACGTTTGAGCAGCACGTGCACATCTGCAACCAAAAAGAGCAAAATTTGATTGTTCAGTTGCAGAGTCAATTGGTTGACAAAGCAGAGCTGTTCATAGGGATGTGCACTGAGAATCTGTCTACTGGCAACTGAATTCCACCAGAAACTGTTTGAAATCATGTTGTTCAGTCAATTTTTTTTTTTTGGTGCATGTACAGGGAGAAAGACAAAACTGCAGCTGTATCAGAATGATCTGCCTGCAGTACTAAAACAAGAAACTTCATTTACACCTTAGGGAATTTCAAATTATAGTTTTTCCTACTGTCATAGAAACTGTCAAAAAATAAAAATAAGTAATTCACACAAAAAACAAATGTTTTGATAAATCCAAAGCAACTATTTCTTCCAGAATTTCAGCTGCAAGGAATTTTGAAATGCTTTTGCAGTGAAAATTTGAGTGGTCTGAGAACTATAAAGGATTTGGTGATTACAGCTTTAAGTTCTCATCAACAAGCACTTTCTTATCGTAGGTATAAGTAGTTCAGGCTTTCTGTACTTCATTTGTCTATGCAAAAATGATCACCTCTATGTAACTCAGAGATCTGGATGAAAACTATAAAAACATCTAAAGATTTAAGGCAGAACTGCATTACCAGAAAGGCAGTTCTAGGAGAAGTAGGGCGAGGTCTGAGTTTTGGAAAGCAAGGCTGGACTTGGCCTTTTGGATGGGGTTTTGGAGGGGTTGGGGGCCATGGTAGAAAAAGTCTCAGTAATCTGCTGGGCATCTTTATCTTAACAGTAAATCGTGAGGAGAAGGAAAATCCAAGGCATTAAGAAAAACCCATCTGTCTATAACATGTACTGAATAAAATTCTAATCTGTCTTGTTGATACGAACATGTTTTCTTATTTTCTTCTTTCATCTGTAGTAAAAAAAGATATAAGTGTAGATATATCCTATCTTTCAAGAAAAATGTACTGTAATCAGGATTATGTTATTTTCATAGAGACATGGAAATTAAACAGCGTTTTTCATTCTTTCTGCAAGAAAGACAAAGCAGTTTGTGCTGTAGTGTCCTCCTAATGCCTGCCATGTGCAAACGCAGTCAGGGTGTATATGAATGTGTCTGCGTAACTCCCATCTTCTGGAAATAAAGGCAGTTCTTAGTGTTTGTCCTCTGATTTACAGCTGTTCATCACTGAACATTCTTGCGGTCTCCAGCTCTGCAACTAGACTCTGAATCTTTACCTCACCAAAGCTGATGGGAATGTAGATGTCTGACTTGCTGTAAATTATTTCTGTGACTGGTATTTCTGATCATCTCGGTGTTTCTCTCTGGCAGCACCTTGGAAGGGGAAGCTGCACACAGGAGCCAGGTAGAGTTGGAATGTCTATAGGCGTGTCCCTTTGGCAGATGACTTGGAGTCATTGCTGGGCTCTTCATTTCCTTTGTTGTAAGTGTTAATCTTGAAGTTGTGTGTTAAATCCAGAATTTCCTAACCCTAAGCTGCAGCCTGTAATGGTCTTTTTCCATAGCAAATAGATGGACTCAGGAAGATGGAGAAAATATTTAACCACATTGTTCCAGATTTGATTACAATGTGATCTATTCTGGGAACAAATACCATCATTTTACTACATATTTGTGGGGATGGCAAGAGGCCCAACAGAAAGCATGATGTGACCCTCCAAGGGAGGGCAGCCCTCCAACTTCGTTTATATTAACTCGCGTGGAGAGGGACAGGGAGGTGGGAGCAGCAGCTGGTGAGTGGAAGTCTACACGTGGGAAAGAGGTATTTTTCCACTCCTGCTGAGCTCATTCTGGCTTGAGGCTAGCTGTTTGTCCAAACACGTCCTGTGGTGGATGTTTGAGGATGACCAGCAGTGCAGCGAGACCAATAACAGTGCCTGGAGAACTTGCCAGTGCCAGCAATTCATGCACCGACCTGCTGCTTGGGGCACGTGCTGCCTGAGTCACAGCTCAGGGGGTTTGTCTGATGCAGGTTTGTTGGGCAGACTGTGGGTGTGTGCTTACCCCAACTTGCTCGTGTGCTCTACCCAAACAGATTGAGGTTTAGGTTTTCATTTTCTTTTTTTTAAAAATGAGGTAGAAATACAGCTGGTTTTGTTACGAAGCCTGTCACGCTCTCAAGTCTGCTGTATGATACCTGTAGGGTGGTAAACTCAGCTGCAGGACTGAGCTGTAAGGCCACCACGAGGTCCAGACCTTGCTGTAGTCACGCTGCCCTGGGTGACTTAAATATCTTGACAAGAATCTGACTGTTTAGGAACAGAGTGTTTTTCAGTGGAGTTTCTTCTGTCTTACACTTCAAACTGCCACGAGTCATGATTGCTGCCTGCATAGGGATGGGCAAGTGGTCAATTGCTTCAACTCCCCAACAATTGCAAGAGGGACCACAGTCCCATAGAACGCATAAATTCTTGCAGTAAATGTGCTGATCTGCCTAGTGCCCAGAACTAGGCTCTGGACCTTATTTGGAGAAGCTGCAGTTCATGAGAACTGTTTTCTTAACACAATATGTTAGAAAATCTGTGGCAAATTGAGGAAGAGCGTGGATGTTTGCCAATATTTCCAAAATGTTAGAGTTTCAGGGCATTTTTGATTGCTTTCAATATTGTTGCATTTTATAGTAAAAGCAGAATTATAATGCTTCCTTTGAAAATAAGTAGGTGCATGGGTAAATATTAAACAATAAAGGACTACTCTTACTGATGTAGATAAATCTCAAATAGGAACAACATTTGTTTTCAGAGCCATAACAAAGCAAGCAGTAAAACAGATGTGAAGTTGTATCTTTTTTTATCAAGCATTTGCCCATTTTTAAAGGTAGCCTCAGCAAGCATTACCTGGCAATTCCCAGGTGCTGAAATTGAGAAGGGTGTTAAGTGTGGTAAAAACATGGGAAGTGCCCTAAGGCCCAATTGAGAAGAAACCACACGCTATGCTTATCTGTCCTGGGATGTTCTGCTCTTTCCTTTACTACAATAACCAAATGAAACCATTTGTTTATAACCTGCATTGCCCTACATCTGCTTCTGTTCTCGCTGATGTTTGTGGCAAAAGTGCATTAATAAAATTTGGCTCCACTATTGATGTGATCTTCCAAGCTTTTGCTAGTATGGGAAAGACAAAGAGAAGCAGAGTATCCTCATAGGATCTAATGAGCCTTCTCCAGTAGAAAGGCTAATGCAATTAGTCTCCACTGGTTTTTATTCTAGTGAAGTTTTCCTGCCGATGTAGTACTATGAACATCCTGCAGTTGGTAGAGATGCCTGGCTTGCCCTGATGTCTTGGAGAGGAGAAATGGTTCTTGGGATGTGTCTATACTGCAAGATGAGGCTTGCAACATAGCAGGGCGAACACAAGTGACTAAGGTACTGAAATGGGATGCTAAAATTATAGGGATGGCTCAGTAGCTTTCAGGGTCTTTTCCAAACACCACGTTCAACATGAGCTTACATATTGCTCGAGTCCAATAGCCCTGCCTTGCATGACAATGTGGTGGGATCCAGCCTGGGTCGCTGTGTGATGCTGGACACCCTCCTGTGCTGTCACCAAAAGCCCTCAAGAAAGCATCCAGACATTTCCTTACAACTTTCATTTGTTTTTTTCTGATCCTCTCCAGACATTTTTCTATGCCCCCAAATCACACTGCAGCCACTGAAGTAAGACAGTGGCTTCTAGGAAGACCTCCTCCAGCAGCACAAATTATGTGAGGATTCAGACAAGTCCTAACCTGACACTTTTCATTGTGAAATTCAAGACTCGCTGATTGCTTTTTGCCCTGTAAGAGCAGCTGAAGAACAAACAACATCATTTGCCATGGATGGCAACATGAAGAGAAAAGAGGGATGAGGAAGGAATGAGAAAAAAGTATTGAACCAAATTATGGAGGGAAACAAGATTCTGCATAGAAAACTGACGCAACTATTAATCTTGTGTTTAGAGCCTAGAAATTACCATGACATATCCACTGTCTGTGCTAGGGCTAGAGTGTTAATTGTATCAGATACAGGGTAAGATGTAATTATCTCTCCTTCAGCAGGGCTGCCACCAGAGGAGGACAAAATCTCCTGCAGCCCAGAGCAACAGAGGAGGCTAAAAGGATACCCTCCAGGATGGTTCAGGCTGGGATGCTTTGAGATACCTCCTGTGGAAGGGGTTTGGGCCAATAGGGTCTATTTTATGTCATGCATTATGGACATTTCTCTTCTTTCCTTCAGCTGAGCCAAACAACTAGTCATCAGGCTCTGTAAGGTTATTCCTGGTGAGATGGAACCTATAATTACGTGGAGGTTTCTTATGGAGGTGACATTCCTCCAAGCATTGCCAAAACCTTGCAAAAATAAGTTCTCCAGAAAACTTATAAAAGTAGCAAGTGCAAAGGTGGAAATTAAAAAAGATTGCATTCCAATGGAGCCAAAGACCATGGCCTCTTTAAATGTTATTAAGTCAATAATTAAGTGAATTTGGAGTGTGAACTGTGTAGCCACTTTAAATGGATTAATGATATGAGAATTCATACAAAATTGCTGTGTTGATTTTATGTTAATAGCTGTTTGAATATAAGCTGAACTATTAACCAAGGATAAGTGGAACTAATGTGCCAGCATTACTATAGAAATATAATTGAAAGGATGGTCTGCAATTCGCAAAGGGCCTCGTTCCTCTGGAGTGGATCAGGGGAACAAGGGCTCCCTTGGACAGATTGGGAGGCTGTCAGAGCAGGAGGGCTGTAAATGGAGGGGTGCTTAAAAGAAACCTGAAAGGCTTAAAAGCTCAAGGGAGGGTTATAATTCAGCTCTTAATAGTGACATTGGAGACATCTAGCAAGGCAGGGTACCTGGTTGTCATGAGCACCAGATTGTGCTTTAAACCTGTGAGGACGTTCCCAAGACAGCTGTGTTTTATACCAGCAGCCAAGGAGCAAATATTTCCAATATCTTGCAGATAAAATTGTGCTTAATGCTATGTTTCATGTGAATCATCCTTTGCCCTCGCTCCATCCCGTCCTATCCCATCACAAGTGCAGCACAGCAGGGACAGGAAAGCTGCTCCAAAAACACAGGAAAAGTTGTGTTGGCTGGTGGAAGGGGGCATAGACAGCAAGAATGGCATGAAAATGAGCAAAAGGAAATGTAAGCTGGCTGTCATGGTACTTCTCTGAACAGCAAAGTCAGATCGGTCATGAAATTCTCATTGCTTGTATCATTTAAATGTAAGCTGGGTAAAAGCCATCAAAGTACTGCAAAGTATATTCCTGCTTTGACAGGCAGTTGACTGGGATGACATGTAAGTCTTTGCAGTTCTTGGGGGGCTATGATTAAAGCAAAGATAAGATTGGAACAGATTCTGAATGACCTTTTTCCTTAGCTTTTGATTTTTCCCTCCCCACTTGGAGACACCATCTAAGGTGCTGAGCGGGTAGCCTGTGCGCAGCCCACAAAGTCTGGAGTACTTGGGATTGTTGAAGCCTTCAGTATCTGCTCAATTTTATGTGCTAATGTGGTTCCTCTTCATTTATATGAGAGAAGTTCAATCAGGTTCAAAGCTGAAAATTTCACATAATGTGATATTATCAGGGCAGTCCTCTTCCAAAAGTTAGCTTTGGAGGAGCAAAAGTGAGGGTTTAAGGTAACTGTTGCAAACTTCCTAACCAGGTGGAAAAAGCAGATAGTTTTCTACTGGACTAGTGGGTGGAACTAGCTCAGTGGGGCTTCTCACAAGGGACGTGATTTGCAAGGAGGAGTCTGGAGCTGCACAGGCAGGAGCAGGAGATGAGGGGTGGAGGGAGCAGTGATGGTAAAGGGAGGAGGATGATGTGGAGATGAAGCTGCAAGTTCTCTGTTGTTCCTATGTAATTGCCAGTGATTGAAATAATACCAATAAGACCTGATTGAATGCCCAGAGGTCTGCAAGAGCCTTGATTCTTGACTCTCGTGTGGGTAAGATCAGGCTCTGTAGGTTTGCACATAAAACCAGCAATGCCTTGTTATAAATCAGTGCTCAGAATTTATGGGCAGCATTATAAACACAGAATTGGGTAGGTGATTAAAAGTGTTATTCATAATATAATGCTGCTGATATTTAAAGAAAATGTAAATAAACCCTTAATGATATTTTTTTCATCCTTTTAAGGCTTAGCTGCCAGAACTACAAACAAACAAACAAACAGCAGCAGCATGTAGATGTTTGGAAAATAAGCTGCACGATTAGTTAATCTCATCTAACTGAGGCACAATGATAAACTGGATCATATGTATTTTGTAGTTTATTACTATTAGTATGACAGTTTCAAGGTCAGAATTTTTATTCCTCTAACTTCATAAAAATGCATTCTTAGAAGAAACTAAAGTTTGCTTGTATTATAGACTGTAGGAAATACCAATATTCATTGCTTAGATGCATGAAAATACAACATATCTTATAGTATTGGGTGAAATTCTTCCGTTATTGGTTTAGGCATGGCTATTAATGTACCAGATCTTGATATTATTTTTCACATGGAAATAGCCAAATCTCCACATTTGCAGAGTATTCCGTACACTTAATGCATACCTCTGTGTGTTTACAAATGTAAACTTGCTTATTTACATGTTCAATTTGTCAAAACACTTCTCCCAATAATAAATGTGTTATTAGGCTTATAAGACTCGGCTTCCCTAGTCTTTCTCCTCCTGCCTGGGGGAAAGCTCAGTACAGCTGAGCATAATTCTCCATTTGTACTGGGATGAATACTTCCTTAGTGCTGTATTTTGATACATTTACTCATCTTCCTTGAATATCTCTTTATTTCTCTAGTAGTCCAATCTAGCAATGGATGTACCAGTAATCTATTTTGCATTTGTGATGTAACACTTGATAGATATAAAGATATGTGAGCAGCTATTCATGAAGAGGAGGAGGGATAATTGCAGGTCAATTGAGTAGCAGAAGTGGGAGCCTCTACCTGGACGTGGAACTTGGCAGGGTGAAATCACTGGTGGAAGAGGTTGGGAACAGTTTACAGTTGTAATCATCTCTTTTTTTATAGTACCAGAGCTATGTAACCTTCCACTGCCAGCCATATGGGCAGCCCTTAATGAGGCTTACATTATTGCTACTTAATATGCAAGTTGTTTTAAAGCAAGTGAAACTTGCAATGATAGTGAATACTTAAGCAAAATACATTTTTCTTCACTGGCCCATTACTATCCAGAGATAGCTAATATCTGCTAAATGATTTTTCTCTCAAAGATAATGCCCAGATAAGCTGTTAATGCTTTCTCCCATGCAAAAATGATGCCAGGTCCTCTATAAGTAGGAGGCCAACTTTACAGCTACAGTATCTGAAAGCAAAATACGAAGTCTGGCAACATTTCCACTTGCCTTTGAGTACAAGGCATGGCTAGGTTGCAATTTTGAGGTTTTCACCAAAGTCATCAGAGCTAAACAGTTGCCTTTCATATTGTTTGTTCTGAAGGCTAAAATTATCAGTTAATTAAATGCTTTCACTACCTAACATTTTCAGAAAGATGCCAAGTCTAACAGGACTCATGTTGCGGCCGCCGTCTAGCGACTGCACGATAACTCAGTGAGCAAACAGACATTCACGGAATATTCTGTTATGATGTTGTGGGCAGAGGAACTTCCTTTATGAGCAACGGTCTCCGTTGCCTAATGCTGCCAAAGCAGCTATTCCTAGAGAGGAAAAGGTGACTTAGGCACAACCTCCTGCCCACCTCTAAAAAACACAGCAGCTTTAATGGTCACATGCCTCTTCAGGGTCAAATCTGGTTATCCCTCACAAATCCTCCCTTTATGGGAGCTTGGCTGCTATATTTACTACACAGATTTTTGTCAGCAGCATGATTTGGCCACAGACATCATCAAAACCTTTCCGGAGTGTCTGACAAAACAATTAAAAGCCCCATTTATTTGCTAGCCTTTGTTTTGAAGAGCAGTGATGCTATGGATGCATTCGCTGTGTCGCACCCAGAAAGGCAAAGTGAAAAAAAACAGCTTGGAAGCTGGGGAACCACAAGAATATGTGTAATTTATCTAGCTGTGATCACAGAGAAGGGTAAATATAGACTCCTCTTTGCCCCAAGAGCAGTATTTCCTTGACTTTGAGTTTATTCTAGTTGCAGTCCTGTGGAAACTAGAGGAAAAGCAGACTCAGCCATGTAGATGGAGACCTGCTATGCAGAAGGTGCCTGTTTCTTGCCAACCCACCTTGGCTTATTCTGGAGGAAGCAGCTAAAGAGTCTGTTGTTCCTCAGGAGGCTTTAAGGACAGCCATTTCATTAAGGGAGGGCAATCTCCTCTTTCTCTTCCTTGCCCTTCCAACTAGGACCTATTATTTTCCCATCTCCTCCCTACCCTCTCAGTGGTTCTCTTCCCCATCCAGTACAGACAAGCCCTTTGCAAGCACCTGGGTAAAGTGACCCAGGTTGTTATCCTGCCTCTAGATACAGAGACTTTGTATTCCCCATTCCTTTAATAACCTAGACAGCTAAATTGGAATAATATTAAGAGGCAGTTTTGCGAGGATGAAAAGCCAACAGTGCTGCCAACTTTAATAAAAAAATACCTTGAGTCAGGTTTTCATTAATTGCACAGTAATCTTAATCACAGTTTATATTACTAAACTGGCCTCTTTTTCCTTTGTGTTCTGGCTTCTTAGTTTTTTAAGGTACAATCATAAAGTCTAGAAAACTCTTATTAATAAAAATTGAGAGATCTTAGCTGAGTTCTTCATGTCATTGCATGCTTCTGGTAGCCAAAGCTGAAGAATGCTCAAAAATCACGCGATTTGAGATAAAAATCACGCGATTTGAGATAAAAATCACGCGATTTGAGATAAAAATCACGCGATTTGAGATAAAAATCACGCGATTTGAGATAAAAATCACGCGATTTGAGATAAAAATCACGCGATTTGAGATAAAAATCACGCGATTTGAGATAAAAATCACGCGATTTGAGATAAAAATCACGCGATTTGAGATAAAAATCACGCGATTTGAGATAAAAATCACGCGATTTGAGATAAAAATCACGCGATTTGAGATAAAAATCACGCGATTTGAGATAAAAATCACGCGATTTGAGATAAAAATCACGCGATTTGAGATAAAAATCACGCGATTTGAGATAAAAATCACGCGATTTGAGATAAAAATCACGCGATTTGAGATAAAAATCACGCGATTTGGCAAAACTGTTCAAAGGCTCCCCAAGAGCCCCTGTGCCTCCCTTACAGAGTGCAACTATGCTTTTAAAATTGCACCGTTGCCAAATTAACCAGGGGAGAGGGTTGGATGGAATAAATGGAAGGGAGTTTTGCAATGACTTAGATTTATGGCTGGAGGAGGGTGACTCATGCCTCACTGCAGCTCTGATGCATGTCCTGTCGTGCTGCTTTGTTTGGGGCTCTAGCCATCTCTTTTGAGGCATGTTGTGTGTCTTGACTTTCTTGAGGGAATCAGTGTCCTCTAGGTCAGGGAGATTAAACAGTTTCTTATCAGGAAAGCAGTATGGCAGCTGGGAGGTGAATTCTCTCCATGACCAGAGTGGGAAGTTGTTGTGTTCTTCCTTTACTAAAGGAAAAGGCCAATTTTTTTTTCAGCCCAAGCAATATTTCTGAAGTTAGTTAAACTCACTTTAGCGACTGCAGAGTTATACTTAGTCTGTCAGACCCAATTGATTTCCAAGTATCAACATTTTGTTGCAACATTAAGTATATTATAGCTGTTCAAACAGTACTTCCCAAAGCTCTGTTCTCTGGTTGATCTGTGAATGATTTACAAACTGCTTCTGATTTCTACACTTACCATTAGGTGCTGGGCCATGTATTTATTTGGAGATGTGTATAATTCAAGCAAATCGTTGATAGCACACTAAGTGTTCATGTACAAAGTGACATATTCAAAAGCACAAAGAATATGCGAGTGACAAACAAGTGTTGAAAGACTGGAAACCCACAGCTTCCACGTTGTCTTTGTACCGTTTTCTAGGTGATATGGTTATTTTTTACTTGTGGAGTGTAATCAGCCACATTGGTTTTTGCTTACTAATTTGATGGTCGTAGCCGTCCTCCAAGAGGAAAACAATGTGAAGGGAAGAACGGATGGTGAGCCAGACCAGGATCTGCCACACAGTCTGTCTTTTTCTCCTTGGGGTCCTGGATTGATTTTTTTCGCGTTATTGCAATTGATACTTTGAGCAGGAATGTGGAATGAGTTTTGACTACTGTCAGCAAAACCAAGGGGTTTTGCTCTCCCTGTGAGTAGAGATGATGTTTCTAAGTACTTCATGTGTCTGGTGTAAAGAAGTTGAAATATAGGCTTGGCTATTTAAAAAACTATCTTCTCAAAGTTGGTAGATGGGGAAAATGTAGCAAAGATGACCGTATTTCCTCAAAACTGACACCTTGGGCTTAATTTGGACCCGAGTTCTATACTTCATTTGGAGGAAGGTTGGTATGAAGCATGCAGCTCTGATTGTGACTCTGCATTTGTACTTGCTTCAAGAATATCTTAAACAAATGTATGGAGCAAGATGTGTGTTTTGAGGATCGGTTTGAGCTGTTGTGGGTTTTTTCACTTTGTGCATATAGTGCTAGAAAGGTAAAATTAGTAGCTGTAAATACCTTGCGCAAGTAGGAGATGGATGGAGGATAACGTGTTGGTATTTGTTAGGGAAGAGTTTTGGAAAGAGCACACCTAATTCCCCTTTCATTGATATTGAACAGGAATAACTCTATCACAATCAGTAGAACACTAAGAGGAAAACTGAGAGAAGAATCTCTTTCCAAAAAAAAGGGTGTTTCTTGCCAGAGGCATACTGGCTGTGGCCTGTAGGTCGCAGCAGAGGGTATGATTTTTATTAGGAAATAACCACTTCATCCTTTGTTTTCCCAGAGTGGAATTCCCCAGAGAGATAAACCAACTCATATTTAACAGTATCACCAAAAAAAACCAACCTGCAGCCTTGATGTCGCCGGGCAGACGGAAGGATGTTGTTTCTTTAGGTTTTCTCTGTGTGGGTGTGAGGTATGTTAAGCTCTTCAAACCATGTGAATCGGTGCCTCGTGCTCCAGCAGCCTTCCCATCATGAGGGGGAAATAATAGGAAGGACTAAAAGTTAAGCAGTGCTGGGAAAAACTGGTCCTGGAGGTCTCATCTCATTAGGCCTAGTTAAATTCTCTATTTTCTCTCATGCATTTTGAATCCAGCCCCCAAAATCTCACAAATCCATGTGCTCATCTATTAAACGTAGCTTATAGTGATGGGGGCATGCAAAAAATGACTTACAAAGGTGTAGCAAGAAACCACTCCACGTGAATATGATCCTGTCATCTACCTCAGAAATTAAAAGCTTTAGTAGATACCACTGATGTAACTCTTTCTGGCTGTAGGTATAGGGGAAAAGCCCCACTTCATACATTGAGTTAATTCCCTTCACTGATTACTCACAAAATATTAAGTACAGGTAAGAAAAAAAAAAAGATAAAATTATATGAACGTTTCAATGACAGTGTTCTGGGTTTCACCGTGAAATGCTGAGAGGGATCCAACACTGTAAATCTAGTCATAAACATAAAAGTACATGGATGCCAATGGAAATTGACTGAACGATCTCCTTCTTGGTGGAAAATTATCAATATTTGTACTAATCTGTTTAAACTCAAGGCAGAATGTGAAAACCAGCCAAAACTTTGAAAAATTTAAAGCATGTTTTCAACTGGCTGAAAACTAGAAATCATCATGTGATTTTATTTTTTTTTAAAGAAAAAACATGTCTCTTCAGAGATTGCTTTGTCTTTAAAGCTAGAAAGGACCATTAAGCCAGTTACTTTAACATTTATCTTAATGAAGGCCAAGTACCCTTATATTTAGCCTGAAGACCTATATTTGGCTACTTTTTTTCCAGTAAAGCAACTAGTGTCTAATTTTGATTTGCATATGCTAAGAGCTGCCGAATCCACTAATTCCTCAGTATTTTTTACTAGCAATTTATGACTTCCCCTCTTCAAATGTACTCTTAAAATTGTACTAGTTTAAATGTACTCACTTAAAATTGTACAGCTTCATATTTCTGACTTTCTTGTCATGCAGCCTCTTAATTGGGTATATCTTCCATTACATATAGATATATTATAATTTATAGGGGTATTCTGTGAAGTACAGCATTCTGTTTTTTTTTATCGTTTATCCTTAGGAAAATAAACAGAGGTCCCTATAACAATTAAATACATGCCTGTTGTTCACAAGGGGTAATTGTTATATGCTAGGAAATTAACACAATTTCTTTACCAATTGTTGGATACTGAGATTCAACGATCAAGCAGCCAGTTCAATGCAACACACACATTAGTTTGTATAACTAAAGGAGAATGAAAATAATGGTGAAAGAACATGTTTTGGGTCCAACTCCTAGACATGATGAAAAAGAAATTAAATGCAAAATTGTCCAGATTCCCCCATGGATCCATCATCTACAGATTAATGTATCTCTCTTTCCCTCTTGGAAGTGCAGGAGACATTGTGGTAGACTTGCAAATTAATCTAGCACAGAATGTGTGATCAAAATCAGTGGTGTGACAGTGAAGAATTTTACCCAAGAAGCAGGTAATTTAGTACAGGTTTAAAAATTTCTGACTCGGGAATGAGTAGTAGTCGCATTAGCAATACCTCTATCCACTACATATCCCTGTTGCCTCTTCTTGAAAGAAGAACCTTATAAGCAGTTCTGTTTCAGACTGAATTCATAGAATAGTTTTATATCTGGCCAGTAAATTCCAAAAACTTGTCTGAAAAGATGTGATGTAAGAAACACTTAGATCCCTGCAAACACATCTCATCTATATTTGCATACCCAGAGGTTAGCTCAAATAACTGACAATAATGTCAAGCATATCTTATTTATGCTATTATTTTACTCACTTATGTCTCTGAATGTAACTGTTTTCTTAGTGCTTTATGATTCCCCCTACAGATAGGGAGCCATAGAAATGTCTTTCTAACATGAACGCAGGAGTCGTTGGAAAAAGCTGCAGCTAAAGAGGCTGGGATATGCACAACTGTTCTTATTTCCAGCTGTATTTCTGTATGTTCTCTGGGCGGAGCAGATACTGATAGCTGTTCCCTTATAAAATGTGTAATACTGTACTTCATGACCTAGTATATTTTCCAGTCCTAGAGCCTGATCCAGAGTCTACTTAGCTTTCTGAACAAGCTTCCAGTGGCACTAGTAGAGCTCTATCAAATTTTTAATGAACCAATGTATGTGAGAGATAATTTAGGGCAATTTCTTTTGTAGGATTGCATATGGTTTTGTGATGCTCTAATATTTGCCTCCAGATTTCTCTTCCTGCTGCTGCTTCATTTGCTTTACTAGATGTTTTTCACCAGCCTTCAGAGACTTAGATATGACAAGTACGGGTCTCTCAAACTGTCTGAGGCTACTTGGCACTGAGTTGCAGACATCATACTCTCTTGCCTCCTTGGCAGGCTTCTGTAGGAAAGCTCCAGGCCCAGAGGCAGTTGATAATGTCTGATATTTTGTGGCACTCCTTCAGTCTTGTTAGACTTTTCTGTGTCATGTGTTGTCAACTGCAGCCTCTTAATTGTCACTTGATATTTAAGTTCATTGGCAAAGGTTGTTTGCTTGTGGATTAGTGTATCCACTTCAGCAGCCTCAGGGAATCATGAAACAGGGAGAACACTGAAGCTTTTTGTTACTGGAGAGCACTGCAAATCTTTTTACAAGAGGCTAATTTCTGCGTGTAAGGTGTAGGTTGAATTTGGGACATGGGGAATGTAAGAGAACACAAGCGTCAGGCTGCGGAAAACATATCAAGACTAAAACCAGCAAGAGAGAAGAGGAAGGCTCTGCTTGCTCCTGTGCTTGGGACGGAATGTTCTGGTTGAGACCTCTCTCTGCTTAGGCTTGCAGCTTTAGGTTGCAAAAAATATAGCTTTAAAATAGGATTCACCCATTCTATCAGCAAACTTTGTGTGCATAACTCATTCATGTGCATGGACTACTTAAACAATTATTGCTTTACCTTTTCTGCAGGAGAGGTGACTGTACTGGCTTTTTCTGAATTTGGATGTAATCCAGAAGTGCTAAAGCTATTTCAGAACTAGTGTATATATGCTGAGTACATGTACATCTCGCTGGCTTGATGTGGTTATGCTGAGGGCTCCAGATATTTCACATCTACTGGATGTTTCTGGGAATTTGTTTCCACCCCTGCAATTCCTTGGTTTTGCTCGTTTGTTCTTGTCCCATTAGATCAAACAAGGCTAATGACTGAGGGATAGCCACACTTCCCAGGGATCTGAGAATCTAAATGTTTGAAAGCTATTAGCAGACATGATCTGCAGTTGAATACATTGAACCCTCTTGCTGCAAAGGATCATCCTAAAGGCTGTATGAAAACAACAGCTCAGTATTTTGACATCAGCTCACAACTTTGTTTTAGCTAAAACAATCTTTTTCTGATCCTAATGTAGGTCATAGCTGCAACTTAATTTGTTCCATGTGCCATTATGATGTAGGATACATTCAGAAAAGCAGAGTTCTCCCAGGGTGAGAAAAAATGTTTACTAAGCAGTTTTAATTTTTTCCTCTCAAATTTCCCATGCGCTTACCCATGCTTTGCTCTCCTCCCTCCTCGTTTTCCTGCATTAGCAGCCTGATTCCACATCACTAACATAAGTTTAACTCCCTGTGTTTTCCAGACCTTTGGATGCACAGGCAGAGAGCAGCCCACCTCAGACACCGTCAGGGAATACAACTCCTCTGCAGCCCCCTCTGACTGTATTTGCAAGTTAGAGTTGGAGCTGCCTGCCACGTATTTTGAGATTAGTGGATCCCATTCTATGCAGCATTAATCTTCTAGATCCCTTAGAAACCAACCCCAGCTCTCCTCCAGCTTCAGTGGAGCGGGGAGAAGTGGATGTCTCATATGGCTTCTGGATTTGCCTTCTCCTATAGCTTCTGAACTTTACCCAAACACCAAGTTTGTTTTTACTCTGCCTGGTCTGCATACACATGAGATTTATTTCTTGCCTGCAGGCTCTGCGGTTGGAGGACTGCAGGATGGGCTGGCATAGCTTTAACGTGGGAGACTGATAAAACTACTCCTAACCCCAGCTAGCAAACTGGCCTAAGCAGAGGTCTTGGGCTTTAGACACTGCATAAACTGATAGTGCCTTATTTCAATAAAGTGTTTGTCTGGTAGTTTTTAAGGCTGTTTAGTTGGTGATGGTAAAAAGAGGAGGGGGGTGTGCATGTAGCTTCCCAGTGCTATGACAGTGAATTTGCTCTGATATGATGTCTGCATGCAGGAGAATGAAAAACCTAATTAGCATCACCTGAGATGAAAGCTCTGTAATCATGACTGCAATCTCAGAGAAGTTAATCACCCACCTACAAGAAGTCGCTAGACTCATTTTTCTATTTCATCTCTGACTGCTGCTGCAGATTTAAAAGAACTACTGGAGCAAACAAGATGATGTGGGGTTTGGGATCCCGTCTCGGTATAGCTGACTGGTTAATCACGGTGCGAACACAAGCATAGTAAAACAACAGAGTGGCTTAAAGAGCTTTTGTCCCAGTCCTCTGCTGCCATCGCTCAAAACTTCATCTACCATTTATGAGCCTGAAAAGGCTATTTCTGGCAACTTGAACTAAACTAGCCCGGCCTCTTTGAAGACTGCACAGCCTGGAGGAAGAATAACTTTCCCATACATTATATATACACACAGGTTGAACTTCTGTCTATATAAGTTTTTTGATTTGGTCTAGAGTGCTTGTGCTAAAATGCAATGAGACAAAAGCATCGTAGCACGGGTCGTCACTGTGGAGAAAAATATTGAAGATGTGTAGAGGAACTCATTGAGATAGGATAAAGTTGGAAGTTCAAGATTGTTGCTTGGAGTGTCTTTTTCAGCATCTAAACTAGCCATGAAGATCATAGGTTGCCACAATGCTGTGTGCTTTGTGAATGGACTGTGAGGTAAAAAAAGGCAGTGGAGGATCACATTTTCCCTATTTAGACTGGAAGTTCATTGTACTGTATTTCCAGGAAAACTTGATTTTCACAGCACATTTGAGATCAGGTCTTCAGTTGTTAGTGATGTAGCTCTAAGTCAATAGAACTTTAGTTATGGGCGACACTGATCTTCTGATGCTCTCTGAGAAAGCAAAATATTTCGTTTCTCCAAAGGAAAATAGCAATTTATTAACTGCTATAGTCTTCAAGATTATTATTTTTTGAGTAAATTAGTGTTCTTTACACTAGCAAAAGGGGAGTTTTATCACTTTCACCTTGTGTGAATATGTTGTACAGTTTTAAGAGCAATGAAAGTATGTGACCAACAGTGTGACTTACACAAAAAAAACCCCAGTGCTATGAGAAAATGTAAATATTTATAGAAACACAAAGTAGAGTCTGTAAAATAATCTTATATTTGAGACATATGAACGCTGTCACCAAGGATAATATTAAAGAGAAGAAAAAAAAAATAAATTCCACTTACAGGATCTTGGAATAATATGTGTGTGGCTACACAGTACAATTTGATTCTAGAGTTCAAATTCAGGAAAATATACATCATGGTTACATTAGTGACAACATCTCATAGCTATGTCCAGAAAGATGCTGCTTTCCCCTCTTCAGGTCTCTCTCATGTTAGACTCATACTTTCATTGCTTATTAAAGGCAACCTCCCACCACACTCGGTGGGCTAAATTCTCTTCTCATTTACGTGGAAATGAGGGGATCTGAAGGATATTGTATGCAGGTTGCAATGTCAGAGTTCCAATAAGATCATCAAAATTGAAGTTTGATAAACCAAATTTTCCAGCTGAAAATGCAGTTCTTCTGATATTTGGAGTCTTTAAGTGATTTCTGACCCAATTTTCATGTATAAATGTCCTTGCAGCACAGGCATATTTTTCATTCTTTCTCTTTTCGGTGCCTATTTGCAGTTTCTCTCTGAGACATAAACATTATCATGTAAATGATAGTTTTCTTAGACAGCAAATCCATTTTTTTTTTTAATTAGAATATCTTTATGAACATCTGAACAAAACTGTAGCACACTGAAGTCTTGAAGTGATGTTAAACATTAGTGCCCACTAATGGGCACTAATTTTTATGTAATTATTTAATATTTTTATTTAATATTTGCTGTTAGAGCTATTTGCTGAGGACGATATTTCAGAACACACAGCTCAGTCATGTGAAAGTTCTTGCAACTGTGAGAAAGTGAGGGAGCTTGAAATACATACAAACCCACACTTTTGAAGAAGGACTAGGGGAAAATGTGCAGTGAAAAATTATACTAAAAAAATCTTTAATTTATTATGAGGGCAATTTTCAGATTGCAGTGTCAAGGTCCTTCATGTTTATCAATATTTTCTGCATTCACCTAATAAGTGAGAGTCAAGGAGAATCTATCAAATTAATTTTAGTCTTGGCTGGAGATTTAGACTTTTGAAGGAATGCTTATGATTTTATGCAGACATTGATAAGTCTGCAGTAAAATCCAGCACGCACAAGACAAATGAAGGGATGGTTTTGTCCTTCAGTCTCTTTCTCTTCTTGGAAGGCTGGAGATATTATCTGTGCTGCTGGTACTAGGGACAGATTTTTGAGTACATGGGGTTCAGATGCGCCGTGCAGGTTAGTGGGACAAATCAAAATGAAGAATGCTGTCCTTTGCCTGCAGGGAGATCCTGTTGGCCCACAAACAGAGAACAGACTGGAAATTTAAGAGAATAACTTCACTCTTACAGAGCAGAAATAAAGTTCTGGATAGCAGCAGGGAGGGTGTATCTGGAAAGGCAGGTCTATAAGGATTCTATTTCTTAGCTGCTTTTCCTGAGCATCTCTGCTGAACGTTGCTGGAAATGGATAGTTCTAGCATTTTGTTCTCATGCAGCGTGGCTATTTTCAGGAGCTTTTTCTTAACTGCAAAGCAGCCACAGCCATTAGCGCTCCCACAGGAGCAGATATCGCAGTCCAGCGGCTGTGTCCAGGCAGAAATCCATTTAACTGAAGTGAGAACCTGAGCATCTTCAACTCCCATTTGCCTCACTGGCAGCTGAAGAAATTCATCTTTTTGCACAGGATCCTAAATGTCTCTTGTAATCCTAAATGAGGATGAACAGTGAAGCTGAATTTGGATTTTTTGTTGGTTTTTTTTTTTTTTTTCCAGAAATATGGATGCTGCTGAACGTGAAGCCTGAAATACAGTTCAGTTGTGTTACTACCTCTGCAAGGAGGAATGTAATTACATTGAGCTTCAAGTGACTTAGTTTGGAACAACTTATTTAATCTCTCTGAAGTATCAGTCCATGCCCCAGAGCATTAAAAAAATGAATTCTGGTGTCCAGCCTATTACCGTAGCAGCCCTGTGAGGGTTTGTGATACATCACACCCAAGCCTTTCAGTAATTCTTCTGTAGGTTAATAATGAAAACAGAGCGGTATAAGCCTAGGGCTAATACAATATGCAGAGATACAGAGAAGCCTGGGCAAACGTTTAAGGTGAAGGAAAGTAGTAGATAGAAGTCAAAAGCCCAACCTCTCTCCATTTTCCCCAGAAATACAAATACTCCACATCTACTGCTCCCTCCTGCAGTGCCCTGTGTTTGGATTGAATGCAGAGTATCTGTTTCTGCTATCAGTGACTAACAAATTTCTAATAAAATGCATTAAGACAGCACATGGATTTTTCTAGGTGGCATCTTTCAAGAAGATTCTTGCAAACTCTATCTCAGTTCAAGTGACTGAAAGATTGTGTGACACAGCGAATGTCTTCTGGAGAATTAATCTCAAGATCTTGGGTACCTTTGGGTAGTCTTACTTAAAAGCTGGGTTAAAAGGGTTGCGTGTGTGGATTAGGAATCATTTTCTGCACTCTAGATTTCTGCATAAAGTTTTTTTCCCCATATATACAGCATGTATTCTCTTTCCTGAGCATAGTGAGTGAGAAGTAGTGTGTCAGGATGAAATCTTTCCAGCATTATCAGATGTAAAATACACAACTGGCTTGAATCCCAGGGCTATTCTCCTCTCTTGACTTGCACAGCCATGGCTTATGTTGCCCTGATAAACACGCACATTCTGGCAAAAGATACGATGCCGATAAGTCATCTCATTGTCTTGTGAATAAATACTAGATCTCTGACTATTGGTGAGAAGAAACAGATAATTATTTTTTGGCTCCCTCATGCTAGTGAAGAATTCCCTACTTGAGTATCTTTAATAGGCACTTCAATACTTTCACATAAATCATCTAGACTTTATAGGATTTTTCTCAATGCTTTGAAAAAAACTTGGAGGAAAGTAACCCTTATCTGGTACTGGTTGATACTGCAAGAATTTTGTTCTACTAGATAATATAGATCAGATTCAAACTCTTGTGGGTCTTTATATGAGAGAACTAGAATTCAGTCCGCATGCCAGACTACACATCTGGCTAGCAGGTTAATACATTTGTGGGAAAAGGCATATTCCATTCCAATTTATAACACAGAACAGATGCTTGTTTGTCTTATTTTAAAAAAACTGACTCACAAGTATTTACTATCCCAAAAATAAACTGTGGGAGGAAAAAAAAGAGGGGGGAAGAAAATAAAGGAAAAGCTTGTTTTATTTTTCTATGGAATCTATAATCCTACATGATGGAAAGAGTAAAAAAAATCAAGCTCAGAAGGATTTCTGATGATGGGATAACCTGAGGTTCTTTGTTCTGCATATAAATTGATACATTAAAATGATCTCATAAGAACTGCAGTTTTAGTGTGAGTAGCCAAGAATAAGAAACTCGGCTTCATAAAATGACACCTAACGTGAAAGCTGTCTAAAAGACATTGTTTAATACATACACAAAAACAGGGCTCATTTGCTTTTGAAGCAAAAGAATGGATGAAAAATGCAGACTGCACCAGAAGCTTGTTGTTTGAAATTGGGCTTGTACCCCTGTTTCAAAATTGGTGATTCTTTATTACAAGCCTTTATGAAGCCAGTCAAGCCAATACTAATGAAAATTCGCTTTTTTCTGCTTTTATTTTCTTTTATGGAACAACATGGGACTTGAAAGCACCCTTCTAAGCTGCTGGAATCAATTTCTGGCTCCAGAAAAAAAATATCATGGTGAAATTATTGCCCTCTATATTCAACTACAAAGTTGAAACTAGGATTATTCTGCATCTTCTCTAGATATGGATATATTTTCAGATTTGCGTTCAGTTATACTAGCGCATCAGGAGTAGTTCTACTAGCTGTAAAGAGAAAAATCTCTATATACCCTTTGTGCTGCATAGTGAAGCCAAGATTTTGATAAACAAAATTAAGTGATATAGATTAAACTTCCATTAACTGATTCTCACTTAACTTATGCTGATGTTATGTCAGGATAGTTTCAAGGATATACAAGCGGAATTTGAAATGATGAAAGTCTTTTGGGAGATCAGACCTGAAAGCAGAGTGTAATTTATTTCCAATGTCAGTAAAGCTGGCTTGAAACTAATTGTGTTAGGCTTTATACCCTTTCTGCTACAGCAGCTGAAGATATGAATGTTTTAAATTAGTGAAGGCAATTTCTTAGTGGAAATGAGCCTTGGTGGCCAGTTAGACAGACAAGTAGGGAGAACAAGCTCAACACCTTTCATGAATGTAAGCAGCTGGCTAAAGAAGAGAAATTCTGTTAGTAGTGCCCAGTTAAAATAACGGCTGCATCATGAATTCATTGCTTATTAGAGGATACAGAGGGACTCCTAGCAGAGAGAGGCAAATCCATAGGAAATTAGGTTCCTGAACTCTAGCGCTCAAGGAATTCCTGTTTTTGTAGAGGTGCTTTCAAATATCAGTGGTGAGAAATTGGTCTCATTTATGTTTCTGTAAATCAAGAATAAGCTAAGAGCAAGTAGATGAAGTCATTATTCTTAGATATTTCTACAGCTCCCCTGGACTCAGAATATGAGTGCTTTCTATATCTGTGTGGATCAATTATTGCCTGTAAGCTGGGGAGATGCTAATATCCTCATTTCACAGATTGCATCTGAGAGAGATTGGAGTCTTGTTTCCTAACAAGATTAAAATCTATAACTTCTATTGTTTTCATTGCAAATCAAGGGACTTTACATGCTCTGTACTAGGCAATTCACTCCAGAAAATGTTTTGGAGGATGGAATTGAGCTGATGTCTTGCATCCATGGTTACATCTTTAATCACAGCTTCTACCTCCCTGCGTGGGGAAGACTGTGGCTCTTCCTCACTGTGTAATAGCCTGCAGAGCTGATGCAGGAGGTAAATGGGAAGTGGAGGGAGGGGGAGAATGATGCTTTTATTTTCACTTTATCATCTGGGGAGGTGATCAGACGCTGTGGTATTCTGCAAGAACTGGGTAAATAAAGGAATCCATCGTCTGATGGCAGTTGCTCATTTCCAGCATCTCACTTCTGGGCCTTGGGTTTTTTGCTGTGTTTCCAGAGAAAATTCCTCCCAGGGTAATGTTGAAAAACTAGTCACAAATCAACACAACTCAGAATATATGAGAATTATAAAGCATTACAAAATAAAGCAAACAATACAAGAGTCCAATGCTTTCATCATGCAGAGAAAGACCTCCAGAACACCAAGGAGTTTTGGAAGTATTTCAGAAACTGGGAAATCATGAAACTTGGATTTTTTTCCTTTCAAAGCTTTTCCTTCTCTCTTTCTTCTCTCCAATGAATCACTCAGTAAAATAATACATTACCTGGAAACACAGCAGGAGTCTTGGCCTTAGTATAAGAGAGCCAGATTATAATGAGATTATAGTAAGGAAGAGGGAATAGAGAGCATCAGCAGCTAAAAAAGATGCCCAGTTTGCTGGTTATGATGTAAGTCAGACAAGATGTCAGTGATGAGTTGGAAATACAATATCAGCCACCGTGAATTAATTATACTCCTATAAAAACAAAGCAGTGGAGCAGTGGACCACAGAGTTGTGAAGAGTCATGAGGTTTGGCTGTCACGCAGGAAAGTGGTCATTTCATACTGCCCAGGGTCATGAGCACTAGTCTGGAAAGGTACCGAATGTCTCGTTGCAGGGCAGGCAGGCTCTTAGGGTTAAGGCAAAATTGCTATTTGCATTATAATCCCTTTATATTGAAAAGCTTTAAAACCCTGCCAGAAAATTTTGCTTTAGGCTGAAACTGAACTGACAAGGTCTTAGCGCAAGAGCAAGTGTGTCCAGTGGGGAGTATTCTTCATCGTGCTGAGAACAAGGTTTGGTTTAATGAACGAGAGGAGGTGAGGCTGTAATTATTCTCTTAGAGGGAAGGGGAACAAGCAAAACATTAAAATGTATATAATACCATTTCATGTGACTTTTTGGAAGAATAGAGATGCATTACATCACTGATAGATACACCTGCAAGGCAACAAAGCTATTGCTCTGCCTCATGGCAGAATTTGGTTCCATGCACTGACTGCTACTCTGAAATGTGTGATAAAAAGAGTTTATTGTGCCTTGGCCTGAGCTTTTATCTCCACCTTCAAAACTTAACTGGCTTAACATTTCTTTTGCATCCTCAATTGCACAAAATTCAAAGCAGGAATAATTTTGCTTTCCTCAGATGGTGAAAGGCAGAGGCAAAGAGTCTCACCACAAGTGTCTGCACAGCAGAATTTGTTATCACATCTTGCTGTCACTATAATCTTTTGAGTAGCTGCAGCAAACAAAATCTACAAATGGTATTGGAGATGGAATTGCTTGAAGCCCTTGGAGGTTTGTAATGATACTCCAGTATTTTTTACAGATAACTTGGAAACAAATCTGTGTTCTTAGTCACAGTCTTTAGTCCATACTGACAGTGATTCTCATCCTAACAGTTGACATTCTTTAAAAAGTGTCTATTAATGGAAGAAGAGTTGAAATAGGGAGGGGATCAGGTGTTAAGTTGAGTGAGCAAAGGTTTAGCCTGAAGGGGTGGGTTCAGAGAGCCACGGTCTGTATCCTTGATTAGCATTTGGCTTATGCTGTTAGTGAACGCTGGAGGCTTCTGGGGGCCTGCCAAATGTCCCAACTCTAAAAAGAACGACTGCAGGCAAAGATGAGATATTTTGCAACTAAAAAGAAAACCAGCTAAAACCAACCCCTAGTGGAGTGACTTTTCTTGGTGTTTCCATATTCTAGGCTTAAATTGTAAGTGAATGGAATAGTTGATAACAAAAGGAGATGACCGTTTTGGCTCAGAGGAGCACCCGTACAAGTTACCAGCGAATACAAATCTGTAACTTTCTTACAGAACAAGGAGCTGAGAAAATCGCTGCAGTGAAAATGAGGTGCTGACGTTGCAGCTCTTCGACTACCCCCAGAGCTGCTTGTTACCAAGTACCCAGAAAATGAGCAATACTTCAGTTCAATTCTTAACTTTTTCATGAGACAAAATGATGTAGCAACTAGAAACAGGCAATTATTGTGAAATAACTGAGTGCCCACAGCTTCCTACTGAGGGTAACTCCGCAGTAACCCCTGCCCGTACCCTTTGAAGATGCCAGTCTCTGAGCTGGTACACAGATACCATGAACACAGAGGTAACCGAGCGCTCGGATACTGTAATCTGCACATCATCTTATTCTTGCGCCAAAGTCTTCCTTTGGAGTTTTAAGGAGAAGCAGATTGTTAAATCAGACACCTCCATTGATGTGTCCTACATGAAAATACTATTTTTAAATGAAGTGTCAGTTACTCTGCTTAGGCAAGGAGAGGGTAAATATTTTTGTGAACAATGATTGACCAGAAGTACTATTAAAGGTTCTTTTCAGGCAGATGTGCAAAATCCCTCTATTACCCCCTGAATACAAATATTTGAAGGTTATAAATGGAGAGCAAATCTCTGGAGAGCAAGATATTGCAAATAAAATTTAATCTATAAATGTCCCTCTTTAAAGGCTCAGTCCAAGCTCTCCATTTTATCTTCTTGACAAAGCAAAACAACTCAGTTTTGAACTTGCTTACATTGATTTTACATCAGGGAATTCCACCAATTCCTGAGAAATTATTGATCTAAGTGAGATTGAAATCCATCCTTTTCTTTCTTCAGAATTCCTTTTCATCTATTGACTATGGTTGTGTGATGTGGATTATTGACTCTAAGCTAATGATGACCAAGTGCTTTAGGATAAACCAAACTAGCTTGATGGGCCATAACGCCAGAATTGATCTCTACAATGACCCAGAAATTAATTAAATTAATCATTCCCATGTAGCCATGTACCCAAAAGCCTCTAGTATAGTTACTCACCTGACCACAGTATTTAGACCCACGCAAGTTCCAGCTGATGAAAAAATTGAAGGGATTATCCACCTCTTGAATCTATAAGAGGGGTCGACACTCACTGTAACCCTAACGGCTTCAGATCTCTGTGTAGCACAGTTAGGATGAAGCCAACTGTAAACATAGCAGTTTCTTGGCCTCATTTGTTCTTTTTTCCTTTTTCAGGGTCAGATGGTTCACATTTATGGAAGGGTGTATTTCTTCATGATCACTGAGAGACAGTAATCATTTCTTGCAGTGTTTACAAGTCTTGGTGTTTTTAAAATGTATTTACAGTGCTTGGCTTCCTTACTGAGCAGATCCAGATGTAGGATAAAAGCTGCAGCCCAGCGAGGGTGTGTGCTGAGTACGGTTGTAGCTTGTTCTTCCCAATCCAAAGGGAGAAGGCTACAGATTAATTGTGTATAATGACGTAAAGTCCTGCCAAATGGCGTGCAGAAGCTTGCAGGGCAAACCAGAGTCCAAAATCAGATTTGAAACGCGCTAATGGCAGATGCTGCTCTGTCTTGGTGGGAGAGCGAAGGTACCTTGAGACTATATGACTTGCCACCATGTGAAGTGGGAGCGTGTGGCATCTGGTGGCACTAATGGGGGACTAGACCTCGTCCTTAATGCCTTTGGATAAATCTACAAACACATAATGATTTTTTTTTTTTTTTTTTATGGCTAAAAGGTCTACTTTTTTCTCTTCTCTGGCTCCTGTCCACCACTTAACTTCACCAGCTTCTGATTCATCTGGGCTTCAGTAAGCTTCAGGCTGGGCCCCATGTTTTTTTAAGAATTTTGTTTACAGAATCCTTTTTTTCTGTAATTCCACATGGGGCTCTGTCTTCCAGTAAAACTACCGCAAAGCAGTAAATTTCCCCCATGTGCAGTGGTGTGGTAGAGGATGAAATATGGTCCTTAGAGAAGGTTTAGGTCAGGAGACTTAAAAGTGGGCATATGTAGGAAATATCAAGGCTGAAGGAGCAAAACACCTTTACAGAAGATGGGGATTGCTCTCTCATGGGCAAATATCCCTTCCCTCTTGAGCTAGCACATTAACCTGAATAAAGAGCTTGTCCCATTCTATAACACTGCGTAACCCTTCTTCCTCTGCCACTTGGTATTTGCAGTTACTGGCAACACACTTGCTATCAGGGACATCAGAGTCTGCTCCTCTGTCATGTGGAGTAACACTTCTGAAGTTACCCAGGTAATCCAGTTCACGTGGCCCTGCACCTGTCTGCAGAGTGAACCAAATCTAGGGACCTTTGAGATGTTGTCTGTAAAGAGTCTGTCTGATTTGGACTATCATACTAACGCAAACTCGCCATCTGTTCGCTCTGTTCTATATGCTGCAGACCTACTGAACTCAGCATCGTTCAGGAGCCTCTGGAGACCACGTTTCATTGCAGGTGATGAAATCCCAGAAAAGGAGAAATTTGAAATTAGATGGGGGAAACCAGAATGGCATGTGATGTGGTCACTCGGCAGGGGGAGAGCAGAGTCTGGCTGTTGTTTCTGTTTGGAAATGCAATTTGTTTCGGCTGGAAGTCGATAGCAATCAGATGCACAAGGTTTCATAAAAAGTCATCAGTCTTATTCACTTTGTCTGCTGCAGTGCCTGTAGCCTTCGTTTGGGATTAGCAGGGAGGGGGTTAAGTGTTTCTTTTAGCAGAAGAGAGACCACAGCTGCATGCCCTAAGTACATGAGGGGAGTGTGTCAGGGCAGGGACAGCTGTCATGAATTAAAGAATTCCCTTACACATAAAATAACGTTGTTCCAGTAAGCTTGCATGACTGAAGCTCTGGGTTGTGTGGAGGTTGGACTTGGTGATAAGCCCAGTTGCTTCATTTTTTTGGGTGGGGAGTAGTGGGGTAACACTGTTTGGGTGCTGATTCTAGGGAAGCCCTGCTTGTTCCCTCTGTCTGTGCTTTTTCTACAAAAGGAAAAAATAAAACAGGGAGAAGACATCTCAGGGGACTAACCTGAAGAAGGGAATGGGAGGAAAGAAACAAAAATTGATTGAACTAATAGATCTGAGATAAGCTAAGATATCTTTAGAGAAATATTTATACAAAAATGTGTGCAGATCTCAGATTCCTGTTGGGGTTTTTTGAGGGTTTTTTTTAATATGTGGTCCTTGTTGATGTCTAGATCTTTAAATAAAGAGATAAATTCCCCAGCAAAAGACCCAGTCTTGGTAACAAAACCTCACTACAGCCCCTCTGTGCTTTGCCTGGTCTGCAGGGAAAGAGCCCGGTGTCCACCTTGTTGCTCACTTCTGTAAGCAAAAATCAGATTTTTCAAAAGTATTCTGGTATCATGGAACTTTACAAGATGTAGATAAAACCTCAGACGTGCTGAGAGTCTGGGAAAGCGGCTTTACTTTAACTCTGCTGGCCAGGTACAGTCTCTGCCTTGAAAACAGCCTTCACAGTATGAATGAAGAGTGAGTGATCATGTTTTTTTTATCTCTTGGAAGGAGCATTCGACTGCACAGGACTCATTAATTATCAACGTACATGTGTAAAAGGGAAATGGGGAGCTGCTTTGTTTCTGTGCAGAGCAGCTCTACTGAAGGAAACAGATGCTCTATGCGTCTGTTTAATCCCACACTGGGGTGGATGCCCAAGGAATGGGATGAACCTTGTGTCTGTCATTCTGGTGTGCTGTAGGCACAGGCCAGCTGTGGATTAGCCTTGGCAAAGGAACAGAAGAATAATTAGGCTTTGGATGGCCTTTTAAATCCTAAGCCACGTTGCCTACCTCTGCCTCAAACATGGGTTTCATCTAATGCTAAAATGGACAGTTTCTTTAGTGGCTGAAGAATTTTAAAATGAGCAGCCTATCGTAGAGTAACCACTAGGGAGCTGCTTGGGATCCTTCTAGGGTAAGTGGAGCAGTAGAACTAGTTTTCTCTGTCCTGTTTGGCTGTGTAATGTGCTCAGACAAAGAAAAATATCCTCTGCCATCTTCAGCTCATGAAGGTCAGTGAGGGCTACTCGTTAGGAAGCAAACATGAAAATGCTGTTGCATACCTTAATTCAAGGGCATTAGATGAGACTGGAATCGATTGTTCAATAGTGCTGAAGATAATAAAATTGAGATATTATAATTTCTGCTACAGCCAGCCAGGACGCACAAACCTCGGTACAGAACTTTAGCTGTGCTGGGAGTGAAAAGAACTCTTAAATTCACTGAAACCTTTCTTCAGTAAGTTCTGTTGTTCCCTGAGAGATAGTCTGTTCCTCGGTGTCTGTCTTGATGTAAGTGCCTCTCGTGAGCAAAGGGTACAAATAACTTCAGAGAGGAGGACTGCTTCTCAGAAAGGTCAAGCAGGGAGAGTACTCGGGGTAGATAACTCCAGAGGAATTAAAAGCAATGGGTTTACATGTTTGTCTTCAAAAATATCTTAACATTCCCGCAACGAGGAAAGGCCTGTTTTAATTTTCTTGCTCATAAACATGATTCACTTAAAAACAAAATGAGAAATTGTATTTCTACTACTAAATCTTAAACTACAATTATCAAAGCCAATTTGAAGACTAATTTTCCCAGTTCTCAGTCAGGGCTAAAGGGAGCACTGGCCAATTAACTCCCTTTTTGTTTGAAAATTCCAGTCAAGATACTTAAACACAAGGAAAAGTTGTTTCTGCTATTTTTTAACCCTATTTAAAAAACAATTAGAAAGCATTCAGCTTAAATTGGCAGTAATTCATTTTGAACCTATTTTATATAAGCCATTTTCAACTTTAAAATCTCCTTTTTGGAAATAAGTGAACTATCACAGCTGTTGTACTCACATGGTCCGAGACCAATTTGTGTTCAATCTCTCTTTGCCTGGCAAAGGCTTATATGGTACTGTCCATGCATTGTGGCCATAAATTAATGTTTGAAAGGCTTGTTTTATTGATGTTGCTGTTTACTGATGTTATTTTTTTCTCCAGGGTGTGGGTGTGTATGTAAAATCATAGCAGTGTTTTATCCGAAGAGATGGGCTTGGTTGTAACAGAAAAATGCCCAAGATTCAAGCCAAAGCCAGGAGATGAGGGCTCGTGACTTGTGGAAACCTGGCTTTGATTAAAATGTTATTCGTACAATGTTAGCAGCACATATTGCCTTCCCTGCCAACAAGTTTTCTTTGTTGCCAGCTTTGCTGTGCTGCTTACTACTTTGCTGCCACCGAACTGTGCTTAATTAGCTGGAACTTGTACGTATATTCAAACTTTTGATTGTACAGTGACGTTACAGAGAAAGCTGGCTTGAGTGGTTTACTCCTGATTTATACTCGTTTTTGGATGACGTTAACTGGATTCAGAGATCTTATCTGATAAATGTGAGCACTATACATCCAGGCTCTTGAGTTTCTGAATGGATACTTCAAATGAATTGGAATTCTATGATAATAAGAGTGACTCGTGTCCTGCAAGCAGAGGTCGATAGGATGCTTCTCATCAATCTTGTCAAGTATAGTCAAATAATATTTCAGGAAATGCTCAAGCGGGTAATCAAAAGGTCCCAAGGAGAAGGAACCTCTTGCTTGGTTTGTTATAACGAGAAGGGTAGGTTTTTTCCTGTTACAATGGTGGAAATTCTTCCTGCCCATCAAATGCTTGTCGCAGGTGATCTAGTTTGGTCAGAGACAGGTGTTTATGGGACAATCTGTGACATATAACTCTAATGTGCTTTTCTTGACTGAGCTGATTTACCTGGGAAAATACTAGAAATGTTTCCTGCGCCATGAGGTGCAGTCCTATATAATTACACTTGGCTTTTCCCAACACTATTCTTTCAAGCTGTGTTTAGCCAGAAGGAAGATTTTATGGGAGGAGGTGGGGAGAGCTAAATGGAGGAAAGACCTCACTGTAGGATACAGTTTGTGTTTCCACGTGAAAGAGCTAAAGACTTCCATTACAAAAATAGCTAATAGCTTCCCCCTTTGAGTTTCACCTCCTGTTGCTGGTTCTAGAGTTGGCAGCGTATGCTCCTGGCCCCAGGAGTGCCCAGTCCCAGGCTGCAGCCTGGAGAAGGACTTGTGAAGCACAATAGGAGCGAGCTGCTTGACTGCTTCTGCTGCTCAGCCATCTGAGAGGCATCACAAAATATAACCAGCAAGGAGTTAAACAAAATGCAGCAAATAATACTTCCCTTATTTCTCTCTTTCTCTCCCCTCCTCCTCCCATGTGCTTTTATTTTTGTCTTGAGCTAAGTAGATTTTTTTTTTTCCTTTGGCTGAGCTTGTGTTATTTGATTTTTATTTTTTTTTTTATACAATCTTCAGGTACCTAATGAAATTGTCACGTGCTTAAGGGAAAGCAAGTTTCATAACAGAATGGCAGTAGAATGTTACTACAATCCTCTAGGATAGAGGAAGGATTAGAAGAAGAAAATGCAGAATGATGTAGACATTAGCTTAAAGACAACAAAGGGTTCCTAGTGCACTGACATACCAGAATCCAACAGAAGTGTTCATAATTACTAATAACAAAAGGCTGGTCTATTATAACAACTCCATTCAAATTTAAACACATGTAAAGCTTGTGTGTTAGTGAGTGTACTTTGATGATAGGTCTGGTTTAAGCCTAATCTGCTGAAATACAGACAGGATAGGAACAATGCTTTCTCCAGGGATCAACAACTTTGTCCCTGAACAGACTGCTTTGTATAAACACCTGTAATTGAGTCAAAATTCATGCAGACAGCCTGGATTAAAAAGAAACAAATATCAAGCAAATAAACAGAAGTCATGAGCAATAGGGGCTGGCAAAGCCATTGTAGGGAAGAAATGCTCTTTGAAGCATATGCCAGTGTATACTAAATCAAGAAAATTAATATTAAACACTACAGGTCACAACAATGAACATATGTTCTGCCTTCTGAGAAAGTAGCTGGAAATCCTCCCTTCCAGAGCAGACATCTTGCTTAGGGTGTTTTTTAAACTTGCTTTTTAAAAAAAACTTTGAACTGTTAGCTTAGGTATTCACTGCCGCTCTGGCCTTCACTTTCCTAAACACTGTACACAGAAAGACGCATCTTGCTTGGAGCTTGCAGCTTTCAGCTGGTGCTAATTTATTCAGCCGGGAATAAAGGTGATTTATCCAGACTTCAATAGCTAAAGGTACATGGGTATCTTTTAACTCAGCTAAGTTAGAAGTGAAATCGTTCAAGTATTTGCTCCCTTCCAATGTGTCTTCATTCATCAAAAGAGACAAAAGCCTCGTCTCCTGGAGTTGCTGCAATGGTCTAGGAAAATCATAGACTCTGCTTTACCTGGAGGGCAGGGGGCAAAATTCCTTTGCCATCAGGGAGACAGCGCTCAGTCTTGCAGAAAACATCTCTTCTCTCCTGTGCTGCCTTTAATAATCTGTCTTGGGTTGATTTTTTTTCTTTTTCTCTCTCTTTCTTTACAGTCTTTCAATGAAAGAGATGACCACAAGCTTTTGGATATGTTGACATTTCCCATGTTCAAATTCCTATTCTTTCTCCTTCTGCCGCATGATAGATTATTATTTTTTTTTTTCCCCTTGCTAAAGGTGCTGGGAAAGGTTGTATGTGAGACATCCTTGCGGCCTGACAAGACTGACTTCAGCCTTCTATTTATAGACTAGAGATTGTAGGCACCTGACTTGAGTAGCCTCTGCTGCATGACAGATCAATTTTAACATGGGCTTTTCAACAGATTCCCTGCCTTCAGTTGTAGGGACATGGAGGAATTCTGTAGGAAGCTTTCCAAGCTAGCAGAAAACATGGGAAAAAGGTAACTGTGGCTCTGAAATCAGCATATGGCCAGTGACTTCAGGCTGAGGAACTCGCTGAGGGCAAACTCAGTGCTTTCTGAGCCAAGAAACTGTTTATTTTTCCTTCTTTGTACAAAGAAATCAAACTCTGTGTGTTTGCAAATAAATGAAATTATACCAAATGTCCTGCCGGGTACTCGGTTTCAGCACTAGAAAATAAAAATAAAACCTTACAAGGCCTGACTAATTACAACGGTTCAGATAATACCCTTAAAAGGAAGAAGGTTTAAGCAAATTCCTATTTAAAGTGCTTTCTCTTTCAAAAATTCTGCTCATCAGTGTGGTAGGATGACTACTCCTGAACTGATAGCCTTTCAGTAGATGTTTTGCTGGTTTCTCCTAGTTCTTGACCTTATTTCCAGCCTCTATCAGTGACCTTTGGACAAGATCCTGCTGTGATGCAAACCATTATTTAAATCATGCATATGGGCGCTCTCAGATACGACTGAAAAGAGAATGAGCTAACCTTGAATTCAAAAAGCATTCTCTAGGGGATTGGTATTTAGCTCAGTTCTCAGTTTCAGCACTGCTTGCTTGTGTTGGAAAAGTTATTTTTGGTTGCTTTCTGTGCTTCATTATAATTCTGAAAATGACTAATTTGATGTGACATTTACTAATGTAGTATGATCAGACATAATTTGATCTTATTAACTGAGATTGTACCATATTAGCAAACATCGGATTCTATTTGAGAAATTTACACATGCTGCAAATGTGGATACACCTTGAAATTTTACTGTATTAGTATGATTTGTCAGCTTAATGTTGTATTTGTTAAAAAGCATCAGAATATACTGCAATTTATAGCTGCCTACTTATAAATCTGCAAAGAATCAGAAAGGCTATGCTGTTGTCACATAGTTTTCTCACTTAAAAAAGAAAACTTCCTCAGTGGTATAAGGCCACTGCAGTTCAAATAATTGATGCCATCCTTTTTTTGGAATTGCTTTCACTGCCTGGTGTATTGCTGTTTGAAATCCACATAAGCTAGTGGAAAAAATTGCTTATCCTCCCCACTCTGCCATGTGTGATGATGAGTGAGGCCTCAGAAGTTTGCATGAACTAGAAAGCAACAGATAATGAAGTAGTGGAGCTGTATCAGCTCTAAATCATCATATTAACCTGTGTGGTACTGCTTTTTGTTTTTCTGCTAGGCACCAACCAACTGCTTAAAAGATTAAATATTTGTTGATATTATTTATTGAAGGAATGGAAAGGCCAGTTGCTTTCTATAACCTTATGTAGTTGCAATAATAACTCTCATATTTGCTTCTTCTCTTCTGCTCTAGAGCTGTGATTTCTATTTGCCAGGCCAAGCAGTAACTAGAAGCTTATCCAAAGCTGATAGTGTTCCAGATTTCTCAATGGATTCTTCTCTATTGTGGTTCTTTTCATGCTCTATTTTGAAAATTCTCAAAAGCAATTTGAGGCTCTAAATTCCTATTGTCTCCATCAGATTGTTCCAAACACGGAACAAATACATCCAGTTGTCAGCCTGAGTTTCTGTTACTTTGATGCTTCTCTGAAGACAAAATTGCCTCCTGTTCCGCTCTTCAGATATTTTAGGAATGTGATGCTGGGGCTTTGTTTCAATTGATGGAAATGTGTGAGAGTTTTTGTGGGTGATTTCTGTGTTTCTAGGTATGCCCAAAAATAAGTAAGAAGTCTTGAATCTAAATTGCCTTCACAATATCATTCAGTGATGCAGTAATGTTCTTTTAAAGCCTGTGTGTGCTTTTGAGCAGTGATGTAATATTAAGAGCCTCACATGGTTGCATCTTAATTATCACCTCTATACAAAGGCATAAGTAGTGTAATAAAAACCTACTGGTAAAATCTTCTTGAGTAGCTTGCACGGCTCTTCAGGTTAAGAAATAAGATTCTTTTCTACTTTATGCCATGAAGTGTGAGCAGTACCCTCTTCCTCCACAACTATGCTCCTAGATTTAAGTGCTGTAATTTGTTCTAGCGTTGCACTAGTTACTGGTGATAGCGGTGATGATGAAAGGATTTGTGTGGTATGATACCCAGCTGACTCAATTCTTGCCTGGCTGTCCCCAGACCTGCACTTTCCAGCAGGGTGGGAGCAGCGCCCTGTACACATGCACTGTGGTTCTTCTCCCCCTGTACTCAGCACTGGTGAGACCGCACCTCGAATCCTGTGTTCAGTTCTGGGCCCCTCACCACAAGAAGGATGTTGAGGCTCTGGAGCGAGTCCAGAGAAGAGCAACGAAGCTGGGGAAGGGGCTGGAGAACAAATCTTACGAGGAGCGGCTGAGAGAGCTGGGGGTGTTCAGCCTGGAGAAGAAGAGGCTGAGGGGAGACCTCATTGCTCTCTACAACTACCTGAAGGGAGGTTGTGGAGAGGAGGGAGCTGGGCTCTTCTCCCAAGTGACAGGGGACAGGACGAGAGGGAATGGCCTCAAGCTCCGCCAGGGGAGATTTAGGCTTGAGATTAGGAAAAAGTTCTTCACAGAGAGGGTGTTTCGGCATTGGAACAGGCTGCCCAGGGAGGTGGTTGAGTCGCCGTCCCTGGAGGTGTTTAAGGTGAGGGTGGATGATGTGCTTAGGAGCATGATTTAGGGATTGGTGGGAATGGTTGGACTCGACGATCCAGTGGGTCTCTTCCAACCTGGTCATTCTGTGATTCTGTGACTGCTATTTGTGTGGAATAGCGCCCCACCAACCACTCCCAATCTCAGCTTAAGAGTTTCAGGCTCGAGTGTATTGATGGCTTTAAAAATACCAGATGTGGACTTAGGTCTGTGAGGGAGAGAGGCACCGTTCCCCTTGGTGGGCACAAGAAATGATCTGAGCTGAAACACAGGTGGAGAGTAGCCAGTGATGTGGAGAGATTAAACTCCCCTGATACCAACACTGCTACAAAAAACCAAAACAGATTGAATTTGGCATTCCTGTCATCTCTCCTCGCTGCGGTTATAGGACTTTGTTTCTACACTATTTCTCCAATTCCTCCTCTTCTTTCTGCTCCCTCTCAAAAGTCTTTACTGGCAAGGGAAGTAGGATAGGAACTCTGGTTCCTTTTGATGCAATTAAATTTATTCCACCTCTATAGAAAAATCAAGAAGACTTTGGGGACTTATTTCTTCTTTTGAAGCTGTGTTTGCTCAGTTGCTAGATTCTATATTGCTCTTACTAGGCAAGGCACTGGAAGGCTCCCGTGCTTTGTAGTGCTGCAGTCTTCAAACAGTCCTTCATTTTCAAAGGACTAACAGCAATGGACTACTGTAGCTTGCTATTTGCTGGGCTGAAAAATTCTTTGTTTGAAAATTGCAATTCCCTTACAGTAAAAGTACTACTATGTCCTAGCATTCAATAGTGGTGTTATAGGAAGACAGTGGATTGAAATTGTTGTGAACGATCTAGAGTTTCTGTAATAAACCATAATCAATATCTTCATAATTTTTCTTTAAAGTCGACCTTAATCTTTCAGTCTGGCTGTAGAGCAAAAATCTGGTAGAAGGAGAATTAAGTTGAAGTGCTCATAAACTAAATTTTAAAGGTAGTTTTGAACTTTACTGGAGAAAAGTCAAACGCGCCATTACTTGTGTCACACTGTACAGCTGGAGTGAATCGTGTTTAGGATTCTCAGCCACTTTGATTTTGGTGAATTCATTTCAACTAGAACAATCCTGTTTGTTAGTAGTTGAATAAAGGAGGGGGGATTGTGCAAGAGCTCTTCTAGCAGAGACAAGTTAAAGATCATTGCAGCGCTCTTCATGGATTAATCCATTAGTCTCTATTCTTCATGTTTTCAGGATGTGAATGTTACAATCCATTTTAATGAGAATTGTGTTTCAAGTACCAACTATCTAACATGAATTTTTGGTGTAGTTAAGGTTCACGTATCTTTTGAGGGCAGGAAAATCTCTTCCATTTTAGACGTAACTACGTTCAAAAATTATGGCCTATATTAATTCAAATTCAAAGCCGTGAGGTAGATCCTGATAAAAATTAAATTGCTTTTCTGAATTAATGACATTTGTAATCATTATTTAGTCCTGAAATTGGCTGGTTCATTTAGAGAAATTAAGGTTTAAAAGAAGCTTCCTGTCGAATCACTTCAGGAAACTGGAGATCCTTCCTTGAAAAAAAAAAAGTGAAAGCATTAATGGCAAGAAAATTAAATAAACATAATACCTTTCTGATTTGAAATTAGATTCACTTATTTTGATATAGGAAGCTGGTTTGCCCTACATCGTCTTCTAAATGAACCACTGCCTTGAGCTATTTTTCTGCTCACATAGACCATCGCAATAATAGCTAAACAATTTTAATGTTATTCATTTTGTCTTAATGACCTGCTTTGGAAATTAGCTTCTTTCTAATGTGTGGGAAACCGAACTATAGAGAAATAAAGTCCTGATCACAGCTGTAATAGGTCTGTACAAGAAGTGGGAATTGACTGCAGATCTCCTGAAGCCTAGTGTATGTGATTTAATATGTGAAAAAGAAAACATGCTATAGGGCTGAGGAGGTGGCTAAAAAAATTTGGACCCTGATCTCCATCCTGCCTCTTTCCACTCTCTGCAGAAAATATAAAATCCGCTTAAGGAGCATGCTTTATTGTGTCTCCAGATGGGTGGAGATAGGTCTGTTGGACTGATAAGGCAACAAGATGTTCTCTAATGTCCGTTAGAGTATTGCTTCTTGGAAGGAGCAGAGGATTGGGAAGGCTAACGATTGGGACCAGAGGAACTAGGAATATCCTTTCGTGGGTAGGCAGAAATCAAAAGCAGAGATGTCTGAACTAAAATAAACTGAGAATAAGAAAAGCAAAAGCTGTGCAGGATGCTCAGGTCTAAAGCAACTAAATGTAGTTACCATCACACTGAAAACAGCAGTAGGTGTAGCTGCTTCTTGGATGCATGTTGCTGGGTCAAGTCAGTGGTACATCAAAGATCACAGCGTAGCTGCATGAAGCTCCATGGAAGGCAGTGAAAATTGGCCATGTTACTTTTGTGCCTTAATTATTTTCTCTCCTAGGCAAAGCTGGGATGTCAGACTGGGACAGAGAAAGGACTCATTTAAGTATTGGCAGAAAGGTACCTTGGTGCTTGCCCTGGTGCCCTGAGTCATCTTGAAGTTAATGTTGCTGTGTCCATCTGTGGATCTCTTTGAACTTGAGGCTATACGAGTGCAGCGTGGTTTATCCTAAGAGGAAAAATGTATTTTCGTTAACCTATTATCGATCCTGTTAATTACAGTAATTTGATCTAGTATTAACTTTGCACTGGAGCTGTGTCTTGTGAGCTGGCATCTAGAGATAGCGTTGATTCAAAGACGCAACTCTGTGAAGTAACTGGATGGAGTTTTTATTTATTTATAGATCACCAAAGATTTGAGAAGTGGTAACAAGCAGCTGATTCACCTGGCTGTGTTTGTAGAATTGCTGAAAAGCTAAAGCTATTCTATAAAGTAAAGGGATCTTATGTTCCCTTAATGAATATTTTAGTGATTCATGTGTAATTATTTGAACTTTCTAAATTGTAAATTATACCGCTACAAATTCATCCTTTCTAGTCTTACAGGAGCTTCATGGTATTTTAAAATGCATTAACTCCCTTGAAAATCCCTCACTCATTATTGTACAATTTATTCTCCTGTTTTCTGTAATGAGTTAATCTATTTTGAATGAAGTTGAGTTGCTCGCTGTGTGACTACACTAGAAAAGCTGCTTCCAGTTCCCTGATCAGCTGGCTGGCACAGACCCACACCCAGTTCCTCAGAACTATTGCTGCTTCATGCTTAGGTCTGCACAGGAGTAAGTGCGTAGGTCTTAATTCATTGTGATTGTTAAGAACAAAGACAGACAGACTTGACAGTTGGTCTTCAAAGATTTGCTAGCTTGGGGAATACTGCATGTATTACAGTTGCCTTTAAAATCCTTACCGAAGTTATTTAGCATTTGCCACTGACCAGGCTCTCACCATACTCACTGCCTCCCAGAGTCAGAAGGGAGTTCTGCTCTATAGGTTTTACGTGATTCAAGTCTAAGGAAATATTTCCTATTGACATTTTGGGGGACAGAGGGAATTCATTCAAAGGTCACTACCTAGAGCAAATCCAGAGTCCTAGCCAGGTGATGTATGTGCTGCATCCTTGATGTTCTTGTTATTGGAAAATGATGAGAAACTCAGGTAAATGACACAGACCCTGGCATCCTACCTGCAAGGCATGTAGAGTGCTTAGAATATATAAGCATTTCTGCTAATGATAAGCCATCATTCTAAATGCTGCAAACAGCTGCAGGTGCTTTATTATTCAAGACAAATCATTGTCTTCATTTGTTTCCATCAAAAAACAATTCAGAGAGCACATCTCGGAGGATGGGAAATGAAATAAGTGACTATTTTGACTAGAATTACGTATTACTGTAGCATTGGTATTATCAAGATCTGGTTTGTGGCGGTAACAAAATTACACGTTTTTACAGAATTATGTGTTTTTAATATCAGGCTGAGATATTTAGTTTGGAGGCAGTACTTGCGAGAGACATGAAGAGAGAAAAGAGTGATACCAGAGAAAAAAAAATGGAGAACCTTCAAGCAGCATTTTATGTATGAAAAAGGTGTCTAGATTTTGAAACTAGTAAAATAAACAAAGGATGCATATATGGATATCGGATGCTTAGACTTGATTTAGTAGATCTGCTGGGTTTTCTAAAGCACAATTCCAGGTCAACAAAGCACTGGAGTTTTATGTTCAGCTCAGCCTTCAGTCTTGGTTTAGAGATTGGTGGGAATGGTTGGACTCGACGATCCGGTGGGTCTCTTCCAACCTGGTGATTCTATGATTCTACGCACTGAAGTGTTTTGTTCAGTCTTGGCCTGCATTCAGATTTCTAGCTCCCATCTTTACCAGGTACCAAGTGCCCTGAACACTCAAGTGAATAGCAATTAATGACACTCGACTACTTCAAACGCTGGGATAAATTATACCATCTCCCAAAGGTGGCTATTAGAGCTAATCAGAAAATGCTGCACTTGCTGCAGAAAATGTCAACTTCTTGTTTTTGTAAACCAAAAGCAATCAGACTATGTTCTTACTCCAAGGAAAGCTCCTTTAAAATAAAACTGCGTACTTTTCATAAATATTCACTCTGGTCAAGCCCTCAGATTTCTGTCAAAAGGGTTTTGGCTGGGTTTAATGATTATTGCTAATACTGCTAAATACTGTCATCCAGTTGCAAGAAATTTTGAGAGAGGTTCATTTTCAGAACTGCATCCTCTCAAACGGGCTCTGTTGTTGTAAGAATATTATGTCTTGTGAGATTTTGGGAAGAAGTACTACAAAGCAGAGTATCTGTATTTAAAAAGGATGACACTATAAAAACCTCTCGAGACATATAATTTATGATCATATATGCCACAAGAGCATTGAGTTACAGGCAATATTTCAGCTCAAACAAATCTTGAACCAGATTTAGATGTTTTTTAGATTTGGCATGTGTTTAGGTCTTATTTTGTTAAAGTTGTGAAGTTAAATGAGTTTAAAGATTTCCTCTCTATGAATTTGGCATATAGAAGAGAAGTGCATAAGCAGATGCTGCTGCTGAGCACTAACTCTGTTTTTGGAAAGTGCTACATCTTTCATTTTACATTAAAGGAGTTGAAATAAATGTTATCATTGTGTTAGAAATCTCTTTGGCTGTTTCTGAAATCCAGGTATTTGCCATATTCTGTTTCTATGACTTATTTTTACTGCTTTGAACTGGACATCCAGGGGGTAGCATTAATATTTTTAATTACTTCTGGGACAATATTTAATTGCTAATGAGTTTTGCTTCTCACTGACATTTCTAGAGCAAGTTACGTTAAACTTGCAAAAAGTATAGTTGATAGTAATTTAACATCCTGGGAATGGGGTTTTACAATATTAAATATTACATTGCATGTTACACAGAAATAAAATTGCACACTTTAAAAATTAATCTGAATAGGCAAAATATTCATGCTGCTTTCTTGAAGCTGTATTTATAAAGGAAATGTGCATTTGACCATTTTATCAGACTGTTTTCTAGGGACAAAATAAGCATCGAAACTTGCCTGTCAGCCAATAAATAAATCCAGAAGTCTCAGACTTCACCTCTGGCTTAAAGTACCAAAGGAGTAGTACTAATGTAAGTGGGAATAAAGTTTCACCTCTATTCTGTTCAGCTATTTGAGGTTGTTTGAACAAATCGCCGGACAATAGGTTTATTTTAGAATACAAATCTTCACCGATACAGTTGTACACAGATCTGCTTGGCAGGAAGACAGTAGCTTTAGCCCAAGTTTTTTAATGAATATGCTAAACATTCACTGAAGAGAGCAGCTCCTGAAAGCCATTGCCAACGGAGAACAACACCATGAAGTGTCTAAAAAACGAAGGGCATCAGTGTTGGAGGCTCCAGCTGATGGCTCCCAGGCAGCTGTGCTTCTTACGTCTCCTCGGCATCTTGGACAACATGTGTGTGGAATTCGTATGAATTTGTACAAGACAATTGTTAGCCATTTTGGGCACGGCTGGGCAAGCCCGGGTAGTCGTTTGATGCCAGCATTGAGCACTAATCACTCGCTGCCTGCCATCCTCATGCTGGCAGGCGTGGAGACAGGCTGGGTTGTGGAGCAGTTCCCTGAATGCAGCACAGGCGTTGTTTTGTATAACATGGATGTTTGTATGGGGTTTAGGATTCTTTCTATGGCCAGCCTGCTTCCAGGTGTCAGAATGGGAGCTCTGATGTGTGAGCTCTTCAGTGAGTGAGGACTTATTCCAGTGTGTGCCCTCCAAATCCTTCTTGTATCTTGTATTTTCTTAGGTAGAGGAAGTGGACACACTTGTAACTCTCCTCCTGACTTTCAAAAATAATCAAGATGTTGGTTCTCTCTAAAAATTAGAATATGGAATTCAATATTATACAACTGGAAAGGCTGCTACTTAATAGCAGTGTCTATTTTGGGGCCATTTTATTTGAGCCATCAGATAGGGGAATGCATAATATTGAATTATTTAGAGGAGGTTTCTTAGAATACATAAATTGTTTACGTGTGCAAGATGAAAACAGTGACACTAGGAAACATCACTCAGGAATTAATATGCACTGCATTTTTAGTTGCTTGTAATTTTGGCAAGCTTTTATCAGCAGGAGAGGAAGTTTATTAGTTGTCTGTCTTGGACCAAAGTTTCCTGTGAAAGTTAGCCAGAAAACTTAATGAAATCCAGATTTTTTTCTTAAGGTCAAGATTGAGCCCTCCCATGAAGGTCTCTTGTAGCCCTTTGAAACGTGGCAGATGTTGTGTCCTCAGTCCAGCGATGTACTTGTCTCATAGAGAAAAGGTGTGTGTTACTCATAAATACTAGGAATATTTGCAAGCTTAAGAGGGTAGGGTAGGGCTTTCTGGCCATGCTTTGAGCATGGTGGTGGAGCAAATGAGCTTCAGTAATACCATCCAGCCTGAATTAATTCAACCTGATTACAATCCGGCCGAGTATACTTTAGTTCAGGATTGAACTGGATCTATCTTTGTTCTTCCATTTGAAGAAATACCTGGGTTTGTTTTTAGGACAAAGGTGTATGAACTTAAACTCTGTCTTTGGCGAGGTCGTATCAAACGTGTGCATGTGTGGACAGTCATTTTTGTCTCAAAGCTGGGGCCAGCTCATGGTGGTTTTGCAGGGAGAGCAGCAGGGTGAAGACTGATGGGAAGAGCACTTTAGGGTTTAATGAAAACAAGTCCAGGAGCTGAGATACAGGGAAGTCTGTAGGTCCAGGAGGATCTTTGAACTTCTTAAAGTGTTCAAAGCTTCAGTCAGCCCAGCTGTTTGCTGCATTCATGCAACCTCCTCTTCTTTGCTAATCTTGGTTGCAAGTGGCACCACATGGAAATGTCAGTGCCTGTTGTTCTTCTAAAGAAAAAGGGATAGGAAACAAGATAAAATCTACTTGGCTGGTGATGTTCTCTTAGACACCCAGACTGCAGAGTGGTTTGGATATTGACTGAAAATGTTTATAGCAGAGCACAGAGACATTGCAGACGAGGTGGGGAGTGCTCTCCTGTGGGTTGCTTCTCTATGAAGATGCCCTTCTTCCCACTCAAATTTGAATCACATTCTTTGCTGTTTATTTTACTTTTTTTTTTTTCTCCTCCCTGGAGTGTTCGCTGCACACACAGCATCCATGTTCTTATTTTTTTAATTTAAAAATGTAAGTTTATCTTTACAGGAATGAAACTTTCTTAAAATACTCTTACCTGTCATGCAGATTAGGAAACACTATTTTGTATAATGTACTTTGTTTCATTCCTATTGGTCACTAAGAAATCAGCTTGGGAATGGCTGCCTCTTCCTAGGTAGCAGTTTCCTATTGGGAAAACAATCCTGGTGTTCATGAGGACTGTTTCCTGGACCATTTGAAATGGCAGCCTGTGTTTCAGATATGCTGAGTTCATACGCAGTAGGTATTGCCTACAGAGATGATAAATCTGTCAATTCCCACCGCATGGGGCGTGAGAAAAACTTACTCCACATTCTGGTATACCAGTTCTTCAATGCTCTGAGCTGGGTAAATTTTATTATTTCAGTTTCTCACACTCCTGGGTCTTAACAATTTCTATTAACATAGGGATTAATTCCCAGCACGCATGCTATGTGATATTACTCTTCTGTTTTTTAACAAAGAAGAGGGTGATATTCTGAATTCAGCAAAATAAAGCAGCTTTTTAATGTGAAGAGCATAGAGCTATCAAAAGGTTCCATGTGTGATAGAAAGGAACCTTGAGTTTTCTTCCAAAGGCAACATTTACTCTTTATAACTTAGGAAATTGCCACAACTGGAGTAAACGTGATCCCACTGAGATCAATGGAAGCTTTGTTATTGAATTTGCCAGCAACTCCTTCCTTTTCTTTATTTTACGTCTAGGATACAGTAGACGGAACAGTTTGGGGTATAATACTGAGTTGTGTGTGATGTTTTTCATTTTGCTATGGATATTTTGCATTTACTTATCCCATAGATTAAAAATGTCATGGCGAAGCACTGTTTCAATCAACAATTTTAATGATGCGTGATTATTCATAGCTTTCTCAAAATGTCATAAGTGGTTCCACTTCACAAAACACATACTTTCTAAACAAATACCAATGATCTATCTTGATTCACAATTTTTTACTGTAGACTTACAGGCTCCAGAGTGAAGAAGTAAGTAAGTATTTGAGATAGAGAATAGTAAAAGTCCAAACAGATTAATCATTAAATAAATGCAGATGTCTTCTCCCCAAAGTTGTTGTCCCAGGATTTTATCTTTCCTGCTTTAACTACTCAGATCTGAAAAATGTTTATGTTGCTTTTTTGTACGAGACGCAGTATAGTTTTTAAGTGCAACAGATGTCTCTCTTTAAATTTTACAACTGATTTGACTCTGGCAAAAATACTATATGCATGTATTAAAAATAAACGTGGGGTCTAAAGGGAAGACGTGGTTACCTCTGGCGTTGGTATGAGCACCTCAAGCTATGTGCCAGCAATACCAAGTAATACTGCTTACATCATGCTGTATTTTATAAAACAGGCTGTCATCTCTGAATTAAAGATTACTGCTGTCTTCTGCTATATATAATGAAGGAGGGTGACAGCAGTCAGACTCCTACGGAGTGATGAGCTGCAAAGGAGGAATACCACTCAAAATTGTCTGTGTGGCAGTGACACTTTAACTCTTTTTGTTTGAAAGACGGTCGGTCGGAGACAGACAAGTAGGTGGGAGGAGTAGCAGGACATGGAGCTGCGCGGTCGCTTATGAAGAGCTCCATAATTCCACCTCCGGGGAGTTGAGGATGATGAATTAAATGTCACCAACCGCATGCAATATGCAGTCAGGAGTGCCAAAAAGAGCTGCTAAGTGATCTAATCATTCCCAGGGGGAAGAGGGAACCTCAGCATCAAACTGTACGCCCTGTGCTGAGTGAAGCCAAGATCTCCTATTACTAAAAGTTAGGAGAGGAAATTTAATCTCTTACTTGGTTAAATATTTTGCTTGCATGCTTCAGGGAGCAGCAGCCTTTCTAAACAGCCTGATTCGGACCAAGATCTTTTTCAGGTTTCTGCACTTACAGGGTCATCTCCATATGTTTTGCTTCCACAACAACTTCTTCCTTGTGGGACTGAAACTTGCTGTGTTTAACAATCATGAAGCTGAAATAATTTTTTTCTCTGTAACGCAAATAATAAACATAGAACCAGCCACAAACAGCCTTTAAGGCAGTTGCATTGTATCATAACTATATGGTTTGCCTTAAAATTTCAGTGCTTACTGCAGTGATAGCATCCTGGAACAACTATACGGAAAATACCTCCTTTTGCCTCATCAGAATAAATTATAATAAGAGAAGAGGTTTCTATTTGTTGAAAAAAATCTCTTACATGCCTAAGATAGGAATAAAACCACACCACTTGTGACCATATAACCTCCAACACTATTTTCTAGGAAAACAGCATAAATGAGAGTGCATTGGCTTTGGGAGAGCAGGATTTTGCATATGCCAACTTATTACTCATACCATTATGAAGCATGGACTATTGTTGCTGGAAAGCTATAGGGAGAAAAATATCACTGATACTTAGTATGTTTATAAATAGTATGAATACCTGCAGTTGATGCACCAAGATCCTGAAAGCTTAGTGTATGTGTTTCAGCCTAATTAAATGCTAGAACGTCTCCCATTTTCAGTGCAGTTTCTGCTGCTAGGGATTCTTGTTCCATCTATTGTAGCTAGATGTCTACCCGAGTTACATAAGCCTTTAGAAAGGTTACGTTTCATTGCTTTTCACATTTCATCCAATTCCTACTGTGGAAATGCTGGGCTATAGAAAAACCATTATGCAGATCATGAAAAATGAGCATGTTGTTACCACAGGAGAAAAAAATATAAATAATTAAGCCTTGTGATATAAATATAAATAATTAAATCTTGTGTTACCTCCTTCAGTCCTGATCTCATTAATATAAAGCAATTTTAGAGTTGGAGAAGAGCAGATAACAGCATTGGATTCATGAGATATTTCTGTTTTCCATCCATCAGGCAGGTAATTGTGGGAGTTATGACTTTGTTAGGCAGAAATGTACAACTCTAAAGAACCGATAACTGAGCTTCTCTGCTCAGCAGACAATGGAGCAGCATCCAGTAATTGAATACATCAATAAGCTTTCACATCTCATATAACTTCAGTGCCCTGGACAGGATAGCATTAGACATAATCATATTTTGATCAGGAGAAAATAGAAGTTGGATGAAATAATATCAATTTTATTTACAGGGCAGAGAAGAAGCCATCCAGTCTGTGACAGAAAAATGATTTTTTTTTTATCTGGCTTTGATCTAGCTCTGGGCTTTGATTTGGTGGCAAATGGGTCTATAACTCATTTACACCAGCTTCCAGTCTTTTTCAATGCACAGAACATTAAGCAGAATCCTGCTTTGAGTAATAAATACACAATCAACATAATAAATAGTGACAAAACAGCCCTGGCTCATTCTTTACAGTTTCAAGTTGCTACAGCCTACATGGAACGCCATAGATACTCCACTCTCAAACTGCATGTTGATTTGTCACCCCCTTGGGCTAAAGAGCATCATTTGTGTAAGATGTTAGAATAAGAGTTTAAGGAGGCTGCAGGGGCTGGGGGAGGTTTTGTTTGAATTTTGATTTGCAACAACACTTGCAGTATGTGGTAAGAAGAGGAAAGATTATTGAGGAAAAATAGGAGGGAGGGTAGAAGAGGGCTTATTTATGCAGTGCTTGCTTCGTGCTGGCCTGGGTTGCAATAGTGCATTAGTTACTGAAGGCTTTGAACGCCCCCCCATAGACCTGTGTCTATGGCTGCGGGTCTTTGACCCATGCTGGAAAAATGGAAAACTGGATTTTGAGCCCAGACCACCCTTTAGACAGGCCAATTAGCGTGGCTTGCTTTCCACTGGTCCTCTGCTCAGAGCGCTGCATGTTCTCTTCAAGACACTTATAGTCTACTTCTGATATAATGATGCACTTATGCAAGGGCTGTATTGTGCACTTCTGCGTGGATAAAATGAGTGTGCTCACAGAGCTGCTTTGCAAGGGCTGACAGCTATGCAGGAGCAGCGAAGTCTGCCTTGTCTACTGAGGGTAAACCTCTGGTCTTTAGCTGTTGAGAACACTAAAGGCTCAAGTGGTGGTTTTCAGACTAGGAGACATGTACTGAGTGAGGGCTTTCACCGAGAGCATCAGTGGATTTACTCAAATGTTCACAAATTCAGGATTTTTTTTCATTTGTGCATTTTAAGCTGTGCTGAAACTAAGTAGATGGGATCTTGCAGGAGGCAGAAGTTAAAAAATGGAGTTGGCAAATGAATTATGCACATTTTTAATTTGAGGTCGAATATCCCCAATAACAAGACTTCAGGTAAAACTATAAGCTTCTGTGGCTTCCAGTCAAGACAGAGCAAAAAGGTCTTGTCCTAGCACAGGCTGTGCCCTTAAGCTAGAACACTTCATTAGGCTTATGAGTAGGAATTCAAGGGAACATCTGACAGCCCATGTCCCATGGGTCAGACCAGAAGATCCTCTTAAAACTTGGTTGTCTACATTAAAGTGTATTTAATGATGTAAACATAATATCATAGTTATCTGTTCCTCTGCTTTAGAGCTACAATAATTGGACTACATCCATTTTCTCTCTTTTTGCTCTCATCTTGGTTTCTTTCTAGTCTGAGATGTGGATCTTATACAGACTATTTGTCTTGGCAGATTCTAGAGAGGAAATAGTTCAATTACTTGAGCTGTTTCGGATAGGCAGTATAAGTTTCTGTGAAATCTTTTCTACAGTTCCTGATTTTTTTTCCAATAACAAGCTCTGTTTGATGTAGCTGGCAAGAGTCAATTTGGATTTAAATTTGAGAACGATAATGCAGAGGCTTCTGCAGCAAATCAAAGTAATAATCAACTTCCTTTTATTTCCATGAATTAGCAGGCAGGTTGTTGACAAGCTGGGGAAGTGGAGTTTGCTGTCCCACAGCCAGCTTGACCTCTTCAACGAAAAGGCTTATCCAGTATATAAAAGGCCAGAAAACAGAATATAAGGCTCCTCTGAGTTGCTGGATAGAAAGAGAATTATTTTTTTATTGAGGGTTTTTGTTTCTTTATGGCTAGATAGTGGTCTTCTGTAAGGCAACGCAAATGAAGTTTTCAACCACTTGCATAAAAGCAAATTATTCCAGCTTGTTTTCCTGAATCCCCAAAGACAATTACTGAAACTTAAGAAAGCACTCAATTTAAGCGAGCGCCAGCATAGTCTGGAAGAGCATCTCAGATACCACCATATGATCTGCAAAACACTAATCCAAACAAATGAACTGCATCAAGTCCATTGAGATCATTGTGTCTGAGACATAGCTCCTGCTCTTGGTGAGCATTGCAATGCAAGAATAATTGATTATTGCAGTGATCTGGCACATCTGTGCTAAAATTACAGCGTACTAGCTACTATAAGCTCCTTAGGTGCCACCAACAGGGGTGGTATTGCAAAACAGTGAATCAGATTTTTGCAAGCATAATGTGAGTGGGTGATAAAAACTTGAATTTTGAGTCTTATTAGCAGGTGTGCGTTTCAACTGTATGTGCTCAAAAGTAATGTAGTATCACACCAGGGCTTCTCGATTGGTTTATTATCCATCTACAACTTTGCTTTTATTAATAACAATTTTCTCAACAATGTTAACTCACTCTTGCCTTTTAAATAAAAAGATATGGCAAAAGGGTTGTTCCAGGTTTTCTACTGATCAGGATGTCTTTTCATTTCATTAATCTGTGCAATGGATTAATTGACTTCAGAATACCCTGGAGAAAAATAATTCAGCTATGTTATATGCTTGGAGAGGGTTAGCTGCCTGGCAAGGGACAGCTCGCAATGATTTATGAGGAGACTTATGTTCCCACAGCCCCCCTTACATCCCAGAGTGCTGATGTGATGTTGCTGAATTCTGAGTTCCCACAACAGGGAAAGACTTTATCTTGGGTGTAAGATAAGCCCCATGTCTTAACTTGAAGCAAAATGTTTCCCTTCATTTCGCAGATTCTCAAAAATAACCTGCCAAAACATCCATTTGAGATTGGAAAAAGATGAGGGTGTTCTAGATGCTTTTCAACTCCAGTGTGTGGATTTACCTTTTTAGGCATGAACAAACTAACATTCTTCTAGTTTGGTTGCTATCTATATGCATGCAGTTGAGCATACACACAGTTAATAATTAAAGTAAGCACCTGTCTATTATTTATAATCACTTTTTTTTAGACCTGGAACAGAAAAATAAAACATCTAACCATTTTGACCCTGGTGTTAATTGTTTTCAATAAAAAAACAGTACCACCTGTCAACTATAGCAGAAAACATATGCTCAATACAATAGCACACAAACCAAATGCTACACAGCTCATCTTCAAAAGCTGGCCCCACATGATTAATCTTTCTCTAATGAATATATAGCAAACATTGCCACAGACTATGGTTTCTGTTTTCAGAAGAACACATTTTCTACCTGGTGTGAAAAATGTGTTCTCCATACATAACCAGACCACAAATTGTTTCTGTGCATATGAGCCAGGAAATGAAAAGTTGTCTTGTTTTTGTGGTTAAAAGCCTGTTTACTGGGATTTACATCTTTGTCTCTCTTTATGTAAATGATAATAATTGTTAAAGATGTCTGTGAAGCCAGGAATTCGTTCTTCTCCAAAATCCCTAAGTCGTTCTCTCTATGTACTTCTTTGCTTTGGAAACTGTAAGGAACTGTAATCTCTCAATCCAGGATTAAGCATCTTCTGTACCTCTAGGGTGGCACTCAGTGTTACCATTTCACCTGTGAACTTAGTGAGCTTCTATCTGAGGGACAAGGCAGCACTTTGTTTGTTCACAGAGGTGTCCAAAACTATGTCTAACTGTCCCCTTCTTGAAGTTGCATTGTAAGTGTTGGCAGACTCAGGAAATCTTGCACCATCTGTGGCTTGCAAAGCTTTCTGCATTTACAGGGTGGGCTATCAAACTGGCCTTTACCCATTTAGTCCCCAGAATGAGCACCTGTAGTATTTTTAATAAAATACAGACTGCAATAAACAATGACCTGACGCAACAACAAAATGTTCTGCTGAAAGGTGCTGTCTCATTTTCTGAGTTCATTTCATTTTGTAACCAAATGAAGGCTAAGAAATGAGCTTTTGCTTGGAATGGGTGTAGAGGGAAGTCAGCTCTCTGGGCATGAACACCACTGTTGCAACAAGCCAAGAAACAGTCCTCTAAGAAGGAAAAGTCAAAGCAGGGAAACCACATAGAGGAAAGAAATGAGAATGTGTTTCTATTTCTCCTTAAAATCAATGTAATGTAGCAGTGGTTTTTCCAGCCAGCAATTAAAAAACAAATAAATCTGATAATCCTCTTTCTTTAAACCAACTGTGAAAAGCTTTCATGAATCATTCTTTGTGTGTTTAAGTTCTCCTGCTCTGCAATATTCTTTGTGTCCTATATAGTGGTATTTTCTGGTGCCTGAATTGATATTTTTTCAGTGATCAAGTGCCTTTGCTATGAAAAGGCTTTTACTACTGTTCTGAAGCAGTCAATAACCATGACTGACCTTTCAAAACTCACAGGCCTTTACTCCAGCTGCTTTGAATAAGTGAATCCAGATAATCTACCTGTATTTCATGATAAGTGGGTTTGAAAAAAGAATATATAAACAGCAGAGACCTAGCCTTTTGGCAGAGCCTTGTAGCTCCCAAGTGGGCAGGTTTTGTCTGAGCGTAGAGTGCTTGTTCTACGCAAAAGGTGATGTTCATTAGCATTGTTGTTGAAAGTTTGATAAAGCTGTGCTCCTGTCACTCCTAGACTCATGCTTCCTCTTCAGAAAGAAAAAAAACCCACTCTATTTAGTAAACTGAATTTTTCTAAGCAGTTTTGAAACAATTTCTGACCATTAGTGCAATATATAGCTTTTAACCACAGCTTGCCAGCCTCCTAAGCAAAGAGAGCAATGTTGTAAGGAGGTCCCTCCCATAATAAAGCTCCAAAGACTTTTCTTTGTATTCTTCATTTCATCCTCTACACCTCTGTCTTGCTTTGAGATCTGGATAATTCCTTATCATTAACAACAGCTCTGGCTTCTGAGAAAAACGTTTTGTGATAGCTGCCTCTTCCAGAAATAGCCTGTTTCTGCAAGGGGGCTTGCATAAATAAGGGTAGGGTTTTTTCCCTTGCCAGTGAAATGCTAATGATTTACTAATGCTGAAAGCATCATGCTTGAAAACAGCTTATTTCAGTAATATTTTATAGTGGCAGGTGCACAAGTAAAAGGGAATCATTGCATTAAATATTAGCAGTAGGTATTTTATTGCTTATGCCTCCTGTAAAATCAAACTCATGTTTTTCTCAGCAGAGAAGTATCTCCTTGTAGAAAGTGTATTGATTAATAGTCTGCTAACCTGCCATTTACAAGTGGTGGCTTCACCGTGGCTATATTGGCTGGATTTGCTTTCACAATATAATTAAAGAGAAAATAAAATATTACTGGAGGCATTATTGAGGTGATGGCATTTTCCACACTCTCCTTTCAAAGCTGTGATAATTAATAGATACCTCATTATTAGATTATTATGAAAGATGGACTAGACTGTGAATTGCAACTGAACCTACAGCATCATCAGTGAACACACCAATCCAACGGTTCATAAACCAGCTGTTTAATTATCTTAACATGACAGATAAGAAATATACAGTACGGCTCATTCTTATCAGAGGTTAATTTACACAAACAAGCTTTCTTGGAAGAGAGGATTTTTTTACTGTCCTTTTTAGAAAAGTTATCCCTTTTAATTTCTTCTGTGCAAGTTGCTGGTTATAATAGTATGAGCTTAAATGGGAGATATGCTTTCAGAACTTATTTAGAAATAAGTTATTTGCATTAAAACTCAATGCACTTATTTTTCTGCTGCTATTTTATAAGCTCATGTCAAAACTTTGTCTGACTTTCCTGTATAAATCTCTGAAAAGCAGAAATAGAGAGTCAGGAAAGGCACCTTTAAAGGGCTTCCTATGGTGACTGTTGCTAAGGAAACCTTCATATTGCACCAGGTTTTGAAATGCCAGTGGCATCTGAAATACTCAGCTGAGTCTCATATATTCAGACCAAAATTGAGGGTGACAGGTAAGAGGGTATAAGTCATAGTATGTCCCATTTATGGAGAAATAACAGATAGGAGTTGGATGCAGCAAATACACAGGAATTGATGATTTGAGATACTAGATGCTTTATGCTTCTGAGAGTTTTGGATTATGAGAATAAGAAAGATCCTGAGTTTACCAGAAGATATATCAACCTAGACATGACTGACTAGCTAGGGGTCATATCAACATCTGGATAGGAAGGGAATTTAAGTGCAGATTAAAGCACCTTATTAATTAATGCTGTAGCAGAATTATGCAACAGACCTGAGGAAGGTTCCCAAGGTGAGGCACAGATGCTACTAATGACGTAAAGTGTTTTGGCCAAGGGCTGGCCATTTGATACTTGAATCAGTTTTTCTTTCCTTCTCTTTCCTTTTTTTCTGTTTGTCTTAGACGCGTGTGCTTTGTGGGAATGGGGGTTATATGATGGGCCATGCGTTACTCTCAGTTTGCTCTCAGCTGAAAACCAAAGGGCCTCATCTCCTAGCCGAGGTTCCTCCTTTCTCTCAGAATCACAGAATAACCAGGTTGGAAGAGACCCACTGGATTGTCGAGTCCAACCATTCCCACCAATCCCTAAATCATGCTCCTAAGCACCTCATCCACCCTCACCTTAAACACCTCCAGGGTCGGCGACTCAACCACCTCCCTTGGCAGACTGTTCCAATGCCGAAACACCCTCTCCGTAAAGAATTTTTTCCTAATGTCCAGCCTGAACCTCCCCTGGCGGAGCTTGAGGCCATTCCCTCTCGTCCTGTCCCCTGTCCCTTGGGAGAAGAGGCCAGCTCCCTCCTCTCCACAACCTCCCTTCAGGTAGTTGCAGAGAGCAATGAGGTCTCCCCTCAGCCTCCTCTTCTCCAGGCTAAACACCCCCAGCTCTCTCAGCCGCTCCTCATCAGGCCTGTTCTCCAGCCCCTTCCCCAGCTTCGTTGCTCTTCTCTGGACTCGCTCCAGAGCCTCAACATCCTTCTTGTGGTGAGGGGCCCAGAACTGAACACAGGACTCGAGGTGCGGTCTCACCAGTGCCGAGTACAGAGGGAGAAGAACCTCCCTGGCCCTGCTGGTCACGCCATTTCTGATCCAAGCCAAGATGCCACTGGCCTTCTTGGCCACCTGGGCCACTGCTGGCTCATGTTCAGTCGCTGTCAACCAACATCCCCAGGTCCTTCTCTCCAGGCAGCACTTTCTCCCACGGGATTTTTGCAGCCTTTTAATAAGACCTGACTGATGAGGAGAGGTCGGCATGCTGGGTCCAGGCCTGCGGTGTCACTGGTGGCCACCTGCATCCAGAACATCCTGGCTCGGCCTCCCAAAAGACATAGAAAATTCTTGAAACAGGGAAGTGCAATTGAAATGCTGCTGCTGCTGTCCTCCTGCATCCCTCCTCTGCAGAGCCCGAGCGCAAACAAGTCAAAACAGGCCCGGGAAGACGGAGGGCTTTGGCAGCTGCCTAGAAAAAATAAAAAGGCTGTTAAATTGTATAAAGTATTCGTGCTTGTCTGACAGTGCACCTGGACTTGCATTAACAAGAAATCTTTTTGAAACTAGCTGCAGTAACTTAACAAGGTATAAAACATCTGTGTATCCTCTCTACATGTAAACTCTAAGTAGAAGTTTGTGCTGAGCTAGGAAATAAAGCTTTTGCCTGCTGGAGAAGTAACAGTGGCATCTGATTTGAGAGTGACTGTTAAAGAACAAATTACTTCTAAGTAAGGCATAATCTGTGAAAGAGGGATGAGCACTGTTTCCAGAGTGTCTGTAGACCAGTTGCATTGATCATTGGGAAGTTTTACTATCATGGAAATAGAAATAACACCTCCTCAACAAGGGACAGTAATTCAGGTTCTTCAGAAAATGCCTTTAGCCTATTGCTTTCCCCTGAAATATCTGAAGTGTTTCCTTAGAGATAGCATGTGCAAACGGCACTGACAGAACCTATTTGATTGAGGCTTGAGTTGCTGAGCACATGTTGATGCTCACAAGGAAAAATAGTAATAAAAAGCTATCTTAGAACACCACAACTAATTGTATATGTTTTTATCTTTCCTGTTTAATTTCTTTTTTAATCTTACTGAACATAAACAAGCACCGAAACAGAATTCATGACAGCTGAGAAGTGTGGCACAAATGCTGAAATGTATTTAATACGGGTATAACTTTCAGGGACTTGATAAATAAATGATTATAGCTGCTTTGTAGGATGTAGCATCAGCTTTTTGGGTTCTGTGCAGGGGAAGTGTATTTATCTCTTAGAGGTATAGCTAGCCATTTGTAAGTGTAAGTAGCTGGCGTTGTGCTCATGCAAAAAAGGTACAAAATCAGGGTGGGTTTGATGTATATTGTGATTTCCTGCTTTAAAAGCTTGAGATTTTGCCTTTTTGCAGAAGCATAGATCATATTTTCTTTCATACCAGTGTAATCAAGCCAATATTTTTACTACTTCTAGGAACAGAGCATTTTTTTTTATTTGTTGCCAGCATTCCACTGCAATGGTATTTCTCTCCTTGACAAAAGCTAAAAATAAGTTGCAAGACGGATTTGCTGACTGTGAAAAAATTGTTGCCCAGGCAACCTGTTCTTTTCATAACTTTGGGGGTTTCAGCCATTTGATAGTTCCTAGGGTAAAACTGTAAAATCTTCAACATTTGCATCCTACAGGAGCTCCCCTCAATGTCAACAAGTTTTCATTGAGAGCTATGATGGAAATGAACCTGGTTTTCCCTTTGGGAAAGAATGGTCGTATTTTGTTTTGGGATGAAGAAAACAAAATGTGTGTGATTCTTCCCAAAACAAAATGGAAGTGACCTTTGACTGGATGGAGACAGAGGGAGCTCAGAGTTTCCTTCTGGGCAAGGCGAGGGCTGAAGCATCTGGAATCCCACGGCTGGACTGTACACGCTCTGCCTCCACCTCAGAGCAGCCTGAGTGGTTTGAACCCGGGATACTGATTTTGGCAGCAAACAGGTCGTGATTTCTCAGGCTACTTTCTCCTGAGAGCTTCCTCCCTCTGTTTTCACTAAGACTTTATTGCAACAGCATTTCTCAAAAAACTCCAGTTAAATATCCTCCCACCTCCAAAAACTTGGGCAGAAAGCAAGCTTAAGAAGCATTTTAGATTAAATTTTGATTTCCAGAGCACCGTGAGAATCAGGCGTCAGATGTCGCCATCAATGAGAAAATGCTCATTGACTTTGTAAGAACTGGATGAGCCAGACTCCACCTGTTTCAGCTGGAGCTACGTGTTTAATAAGGGAAAATACTGGCAGTTGAAGTGTCAAGAATCCTTCCCCTTTTTTTTCTGGAAGTAGATTAAAGAAACAGGATCAATACAGCATGTAACATGTCCTGAGAACTTAGTAGCTAGTTATCCAACTTATTAACAGCAAGAATGAAATGAAGCTCAATTTAATTCTGCATAGTTTATTTGAAATGAATAAATGAGCAGGCAGAAATTGCTGTGTTTATACATATTTCATAGAGGCTTTTGATAAAAAGCAGAACTAACCATTTACATTTAATTGCATCCAAATAAAGAACTATTTCCCACGGCTACTGAATAATACAACATTGTTTCTGTTAAAAAACAAAGGCATTTCACAGTAGCTTGGGAGGTAAGATGTAAAAGCTTTTATATATATGCACTGGGGAGGGTGGTGAAAGGAAAGTATTTACAAATGCCGTTTCAGACAAGACTTGCTAAACCTCAGAGATAGTTGGAGATAAATGTGGTTTGAAACGAGAATATCAGATAAAGGGGCGTAAAAGAGTTAGCATTCCTGCCTGTACAGTAACTGCAATAAGACTTGTGCAACCAGAGGCAGTTATGATTTTTTTTGTATTGATAGCTCGTGCTGTGAAGGATGAAACTCCCCAAAGAATCGCTCTATACAGAGTTTGTACGAGACTCTACATTGTTAGGTCCTCCAGGGAGATGTAGTTGTTACTAACAAGGCATCAAGAAGTGAAACACTGAAAACTGGGTTACACATACTATATTTGTAATAGCAGGAAAACACACAGGATGTTAAAAATTTGTGCCTTTTTAATGAACCTCAGCATTTCTCAGGACATAGCAGCATGCCTTCTTTTGTCGCTTGCTTATGCCATTTGATACTTGAAAATCTGAATGATGAAGCTCTTTAATGGGGGCAACTGCTACCAAGATGATAATTTTTTAAGCAGAAGGGAGAGAAGGAATGTGAGAGAAAACTCCTGCCAAAAGCTTACTTATGCAGACTTCTGTTTTGGCAAAAGAAAGTTTCATATTTTAAGGTGAACTGTTCAACCACCAGAGCCAAATGCGTCGGTATTAGCAGAATGCATAAAGTTAAGAATGTTTATATTTGTGTGATTAGCACCTGGCCAGTTTTCATGAGCTTCGGAAGGGGAATATAGAGATCCTAAACTGGTTTCTCCAGCCAATGGCTATACTGGTTAGTTTAAACAGCAGACCTAAAAAGGATTTCAAACTAATGAAATCTTTATGTGGAGAACTGGTAGCAGCGTTTTGTTGCACTTCTGCTTGTGTTTGTCTCATCCCCACGATCCTATAGTTTTCCCATTTGTTGCCCTAGTCTTTTTTTTTTTTTTTTCTCAAATCTCCACCATTTCTCAAGCAAAGGTCTTTTTCTTTTCATATGTTCCTTCAACTCAGCTAACGCCAGTCGCAGCAGCTTTGAGAGGTGTCAGTGGTACAGTTCAGACTAGCTGAATCTGATTTTTTTGCCAGGAGTATTCTTCAGGTGCTGTGGTCCATATCCTGACAAATCACTGTTGGATTAACTCCACGTACTTGTGTAGCTAACAGCTTATCCAGAAGAAATACTCTTTCCGTAAATTACCACAGGTACGTTTAAGCATTGTGCCTGCTCTTCTGATTAACTGCCCATGTCTCCATTTTGGACTGCACTGTGTTTTAATTCTTTCATCTCCTTTTCCTCTGAAAAGTAGAGCATTTTGTGCTGTTCTCTTTTGTTCGGCAGCTGTGAGCTTTGGCCTAGGGCTCCGTGGCCGACAGGAGCCGGCACTCAGAAGGTCTCTGTAACCCCACTGAACCGAAGAAACCGTAATATTCCAGCTGAAGCAGGAGGAATGTCAGTAATGCAAGAAACAGCACCGCATGTATGAAAGCACAGCCTAGTTAGAGCTACTGAATCCCTTTGGGACTCTTCAGAATAAATGTGCTGCCCTTACAGCTGTACTTGCTGAAGCAGCCCAAAATGATGCTGAAGGTACGAGTAACAGCTTACGGGAGTCAAGAGCGCTGGATGTGCTCTCCTTGGGTTTATGAACACGCCAAGAACATTTAGTTATATTTTCTGATGATAGTTATGATGTTCTCTGATTCAGAGCATGAATCCCACTAGATTTCCTTGAGAGAGAAATGGCTCCTCTCGGGCAAAATAAAGCTTTTTCAGCATGTGTTTAGTGGGAAGCTCCATTCAGCTCCCGACTGGTTTAAGTGTACCCTCTTGAATATATCAGCCACTCACACGCTCCTTCAGCTGCTGGTCCTCAAAGTGCTCCATGTATAAACAGCAGCAAGGCCTCTCAGCATCATGGGGCATCGTAGGCTTCATAGGAAGCTTCAGTAGGACAACTTGAAGATTTTGATCTTCATATGTCAGAGTTCATATTCCAGTGCTCTGGTGCAGATTCACATTGTCCTGAATGAAATTATTGGATTTCATCTAAATACAGAGCACAAATTGTTTGTGCAGGAGATTTTTAAGATTTAATGTTTAAGACAGCGTCTGATGTCAACTCTGCTGCACCTGCAAAGGTTACTACTTTCTTTTACAATTTCTTGAAAATTCACTGCGTATACTTAGAAATATAAATGAACAAAATGCTGTCCCCTATGCTGCTGGTTCTCTCTGTGAGATTTCAGAGGATGAACACCTCAACAGTGACAGGTGCCGAGGGAGCTTCCAGCCTTGCAGTGTTATCAGAAGGAGCTTTCAGGCTGCAGGATAGAAGAGCCTTATGGATTTGGTGTGGTAGTTTGCAAAATGCTAAATGTTTTTGTTTTCCGTAAGTGTGAAGGAATGGTGGCTATGGGCAGAAAAATACAGGTCTTCAACTGATTTCAGTGGGAATACTCAAACATTTGAGGTTAAATATGGGATTTACCAATTAATGACATTAAAACATGCGGTTTGATTTTGCTTCACTCTCAGAGGAGTTCAACGGGCTTTTTTTGGTCCCTGCCTAAATGTCTTGTGTCTGGCTGGAAAGGTGGACCTGGGGGTGTTGGTTGACAGCGACTGAACATGAGCCAGCAGTGGCCCAGGTGGCCAAGAAGGCCAATGGCATCTTGGCTTGGATCAGAAATGGCGTGACCAGCAGGTCCAGGGAGGTTCTTCTCCCTCTGGACTCAGCACTGGTGAGACCGCACCTCGAATCCTGTGTTCAGTTCTGGGCCCCTCACCACAAGAAGGATGTTGAGGCTCTGGAGCGAGTCCAGAGAAGAGCAACGAAGCTGGGGAAGGGGCTGGAGAACAGGCCTGATGAGGAGCGGCTGAGAGAGCTGGGGGTGTTCAGCCTGGAGAAGAGGAGGCTGAGAGGAGACCTCATTGCTCTCTGCAACTACCTGAAAGGAGGTTGTGGAGAGGAGGGAGCTGGCCTCTTCTCCCAAGGGACAGGGGACAGGACGAGAGGGAATGGCCTCAAGCTCCGCCAGGGGAGGTTCAGGCTTGAGATAAGGAAAAAATTCTTCATGGAAAGGGTCATTGGGCATTGGAACAGGCTGCCCAGGGTTGACTTGCCTTCCCTGGAGGTGTTTAAGGTGAGGGTGGATGAGGTGCTGAGGGGCACGGTTTAGGGATTGGTGGGAATGGTTGGACTCGACGATCCAGTGGGTCTCTTCCAACCTGGTGATTCTGTGATTCTGTGACTGGAAGCACCTCTGCAAATGCAGACCTGCCTTACTCCGCAGCAGTCACGCTCGTCTCTGCCAAATTGTGTGTCTCTGCAATATTGTCGTCTTCTGCTTGTACAAGTACAAAACAGGCTGAAACCAGTAAAGTCATTTTCATGTGTGGCCTAATGCAGTTTCCATAGAGGCACTAATGCTCTTTCCTCCCTCACACCATATGAGTTCCTAATGAGACATTAATGAGACATTAATCGCTTATGCAAATTTAGAGTAGTAGACAATAAGAGTTGTTGTACCAGGAACCATGTAACTACTCTGGATGTTTCACAAAAGTCCCATTAAAATTAATTGGAGTTGCATGCAGATACCAGAACTTGGTATCTTCGAAAGTTATAAAATAAACCATTGAATACTAATAGGCCATCCTGTAGCCATGTATCTTTCTTATAAGCACTTTGTTTTTCATACTGGTTGCTAGCAAGTCACCTAGTGTTAAAATGCTCCAGATGGCATTGGAATCAGTGTAAAAAAATATATTTATTTTCACTTAATATCTCAGGAATGTGAAACTTTATCCCACATGATTATAAATAAAATACAAGGCCCCTGTATTTTAACCCCTTGGAAACTTCTGTGGAGTGTTTAAAACTTTGCTGGTGAAGTACATAAAGAAAAAAGATCTGCTGATGAGGAACTGTGAGAACAGCGACTAAAACTCTTAGACCAACCAGCTATTTGACACGTGCTGGTAGCTCCAAGGCTATCTCCATTGTCTGCCTTAATAACATCGCTGCTCTCATTTCCATCTCTCCCCTCTCTCGCTGCTCCCGTCTCACTTTATTTAATACATATCTTGCAGCCCACTTCCCATGCAGCTCAGTGCATCTTTGTCCATAAGAACAATAATTCCTCTTTGGAGCTTGTTTTTGCCATGACAGATTGATAGACAATCTGTGCTCATTCCCTGCTGAGAAGCCTCATTTGGCCTGTTTAATGCCACATCTCTGTAGGGTGAGCGCTGGGAGTCCTTTGCCCCGCTCCACTGCGTTACTAACTCAGTATATTTATCCCCATTCTGTGGAAACGCCAGAATTGATGAATCCAGCAAGCAAGGCACAAGCTCTCATTTATTTATGAATGCTCATATGTCATTATAAGCCCCTGGCCACCTGGGAGATTTTGCAGTCGTCACAAGATCATTATAATGGTAGAAATCCAAAAGTTCAGGTTGTGACAGCATCCTGCTCCCCTGCTGCTTGTTATCAGCCTGCGGTGATCAGCACTTCATGCTCACTCACCTGCAGACAGGGCACTTGCAAACCTCGCTGGTCCATATTCCCTGTTACAGCCACCCCATTCCACTTTGAACTGTCTTGTCTGATTACCAGCTTCTAGTCAGGTCCTCTGATGCTGTAATTCCAGGAACGGGTGTGTCACTGGGAACCTGAGATGTTCATGAGATCAAATAAAATGAGCTGCAACACTAGGGGTGTTAATTAAAAGGTTTAGCAAATATGTAAGGTAATAAGCCATAATTGTCTGCAAATAATAAAAAAGTCTGAAATAATGTTATATGTCAGTTAAATTACTCAAGCAAGTGAAATTTGGAGTGAAGGAGAGTGCTGGGCAGTGCAATCAAAACAACACACCTATAGTGGTGCTTTCATTTAGAACAGCAACATAGTGGATTTTCCTCATGTTTCAATGCAGCTGAGAGTTCTTAAAGCAAGAAGATACGGCTATTAACTGTTATTTTCTTAATAACAGCATCCCATTGTTAAGCAAAATGCTTACCCCAGTTGCATCCAAAGCACTAGAAATCCAAAGTTAAGGCAGCATAAAATAGATTCTCATTGCATTCAGATGGTAATACACAACAATTCTTCGTTTTGCACTCCTGGCTTGTAGTTAGTATGTTAAATGAGGTGAAACAGAGAAGGGGGTGGGGGGTGTATAGGGGAGATATCTGAGGAAATACAGTGGCAGAATATCAAACAAAAAAAAGGTCAGAAGCTGTGATGTGATGAATGAGCTTTTTTTGTGACATTAAAGTGGAGAAGAGTAGTTTTATGAACCAATATATATATAATATGAAATTAATAATAACAATAGCAATTTTATGGTTCTTTCAGTATTGAACATTTTGTAGACAGTAACTAATGAAGCTGTAAGGGTTTGGGCTGATGCGCAAGGGGAAAGACTTGCTCAGAGACCTTCAGGTAGCTGTACTTGTTCTTACTTTTCCTTTTCTCCAGTAATAGAAATTGATGGGAAAGTGATACCGACCTGCTTACCTGACCTGTACTTTGTAGCCCCAAAATAAGTTCTGTGTCCAAACCATGGGATGCTTTCAGGTTATGTGTTTTCCTAGTTTTGAGTGAGGAAAATGGCAGAACAAGGAAATGTTTATATTCCTAAGCACCATAAAAGCAACCCTTTCTCTTGGTAAACAGCTACCTTCCTTGCCTAGTCCAGCTCCAGAGAAAGGCAGGAGGAAAGTAAATTGGGGAGGAAGGAGGTGGGAGTAGCAAAGGGGAGAATTACAGGCGCTTGGGTAATGACAAAACAGCCCTACAAGGTGCCAGCTCTAGGAGAGCTGCACGCTGGAGTTCTATTAAGAGAAAAAGAAAAATGAGGAATTTGTCCTGGATCTATGAAAACTCATTTATCAGGGAAATGATTAAAACAAACAGCTCACAAACATCCCTACAAGTCCTTTAGTAAGGACGGTAAGTCATTTCAAAGACTTCATCTGTTCGGTGCTGGAGTTACCTTGATGCCAGACAAGCTGGTTGCCTCCCTGCTGTTTAATCACTGAAATTTTACATCTGAAATGACAACTTCAGGCGGGGGGAAGATAAGAAACGAGATGCGATTAAAAGAAGAGGATCACAGTGTGTTAACTTTCCTCTTATTCTGATGCTGTGGATTGCTCAGTTGGCGTCCAAACTTTGAACCTTGGCAGGCAGAGAAGTTTGTTCGAAACACATTCATTCAGTGTTAGCTGCTCCTTCCTATACTGAACCCAAAGAGTCCTTCTTACACTCCCAAGAATTTGTAATGCCTTTGTGAAGTGGATTTCCTGGCTCTGGGACATCATTTGTAGGCTCTGCAGCGTCATTTTGATTTTTCTTGTGAAAACTTACCTGGAGGAAACAACTCCTCATGCACAGGCTTTTCCTAATTCAGGGAGACTGAGAGTGCTTTCTGATAGCATCTTACATGTTCTTATTTCCTAAAAACATTTTATCTGTGACAGCAGGTTTCACCATGATAGTTCCCTTTTAATAATTTAAGAATGAGAAGGACATTTTATAATTTTAATAGAATGAGTGTAGAAAAAGGCTAAAATGTTCAATATTGAGAACAGTAATTAAAACATCGAAGAGAAATGAACGTGCTTTGATTTGCAATATTTACAGCTTTAAAGGTTGGATTGTAAGAAATATATAGGATGAATATTAGAATAAAAGATACTTTTAATGACACTAGTCATTAAAAGAGAATCCAGTGTGCAACTATTATTGATCACTACTCTTATCATTATTAGTTCCCTGAATAAGAGAGAATTCTAGAACAGAGAGAAAGCACGTCTGCAATTCAGTTTAATTTGTCTTCATCATCTGCATCCCAAAGTAGACAAATCTACAACCTACTTTCAAAACACCAAGTGTTTTATTAGTACATAAACAGTTATTTTCCATCTTTTTCACTATGCGCTCTTATTTTCTTCCCATTTGCCTCCATATCTGCTTAAGGCTCTGCAGTGTATAATCAAAATCACATGTGATGCTCCATAGCTTTCCCATGCCAGAGGAGCAGTGGAAAGTGAGATTTTAGAGCGCGATGAGCTTTGAAGGTGAATACAAGCTGAGGGTGAGGAAGCTTGAGATATTTCCAGAAAAAACCTCACAGCGTAGGCATGTACTCTTCCTATGCTGACAAGAGGAGCCTTTTCCTCTTTTTTTTATCCTTCCAAAGTGTGCCATGTATGAGTCTTTCAGCAAAACCATATCTCTTTCCTGAGGCATCAGTCTCCCCAAGGTCCATACGTGTTCCTAGTTGGCACAAACTCTGTCCAGCACTCTCCACTCCTGGGAGCACAAAAGTCTCTCAGCAGCTCTGCTGAGTTGTGTGGTGAGCAGGGCTTAACATTAGAGTATCACTGAGAGCCACCTGCACGTCGACTGCAATTTGTTCATCCTGCAGCCTCCTGCCTCAGCTTTACACCTGGTACAAGCCTCAGGAAATTGATTGAATTTACTTTTGGGACAGATAATATTCTATTAGTGCTTACTCTGACCTTTGCACACAGCAAGGTTATGCTTTTCCTAATTCTAGCATCATTAGCGGTGCGGAAGTTTTGAAATCTTCTTACACCAAAAAGCAGTAATGGTTATCTGCTTTACTTGCTTAATGAGTCATAAAATGAAATAGAGGATGATTTGTTCTGCATACAATTAATCCAGTAGTTAAGTAATGCCAAGACTGCTGAAAAGGGACAAGAAATCTGGTAACCTAGACAACATCTTGAAGTATTGGCTTTACTAATCACAATCAATTAGACTTCTTTTCACCTAAAGCAAAAACAAAAAGGAGAAAAGTTTTAGCTTTTTTGTTTCCCATGTGGAGTTTCAATAGCAGTTAGGGTTGTCTCTGTCATTCTGAGGAACGCTGGCCACGTTGATCTTTGTTTATTTTAATCATGTTAAAAGGGTTAAGCCACAGACTCGAAAAGCATATAGTTAAGCGCTGAATGCACAGAATGCTTTTATCTCACTAATGGAAAAACATTCTTGAACAAGATTAGGTGCAAGTAGGCACTCAAGTTTTTTCTATGATCTGGGTGTAATGGGGGTTCCTGTAGGTAGTAAGGATGAATTAAGGTGAGAAAAACCTAAATTCATCCACTTGGCAAACTACTACTACTAAGCAGTAATATTCCCAAAATTATTGATCCCATACTTTTTATGAGCTTCAGTCATGGGAAAGAATCTGGTCATCGACGGCATTGTATAAATGCAATTATTGAACAGGTTCCTACCTGTTGGGCAGGAAAAATATTGTCGTCCTGAACAAATGCGTGAACGTCACAAATAGCCGTTTCTGTAGTGAATGCTTTGCTGACCTGGATGTTGATGCAACTGGCTTTCGTTGAGCCAGCTCATGGTGACATAACGCTCTTCATAGCGGGCTTTAAGATACTAAGCTAGGTTTGCAAGTCCAGAAGGGGTATTTCGGCAGCTAAATATTATCATAGCCAAGGCTATAATAGAAGTGAATGAACTTACTACAGATGGAACTGAAGTACACCATCTTCCTGGCTGAGAAAAAAAAGCTTGTGACCTATCCCCCCCTCCTCAAACCTGGAAGTTGTCTCTCCAAAATTGTCATTAAAACGTGTGCATTTGAGAGGCAGGAGAAAATTTATTAAGCAGATGAATACATAAATAGACAAACAGCTGGATGCAGACAAAAATGTGTTCCTCTTGTTTGGCGATACTTTATTGCCACTTTTATTTTAACTGATTGAATTTAACAAATACGTTGCCTTACACCACATATAAATGACAGTTTGATTCAGACTTTAATTGTATAAGTTTCAATAGCTGCATAAATATTTTAAGGTTTAAAAATTACATCTTTCATAACTGTGAGGCAGAAGAATTAGATTCAAGTATTGCTCCGCATTACAGCAGTGCAGGATACACAAAAGAAAACTAATAGACTACATTTGTTCTCTGGAGAAGAGCAGTTGCTTGTGAAGGCAGATGATTATTTCTGAGAAATGATCTTTAATAAATAAACCATAGGACATATTGCTGTGTGTTTCAACATTACTCCTCCCTCGTATTCTGTGTGATGTGATTCTATGTGATCATAAAATTTCTGTGTTACTCTCAGTCTCCAACATCTTGTCTTTTTGAAAGGTCTCTGTCACATTGGTCTCTTCATTCAGCCTGTGCTATGCCACCCTCTCTCTCAGCAGCTTTTAAAGCTTGTTCCCAAGACACATGCAATAAAACCTTCCCCCTTACCCCCTCCCCCCAGCTTTCTTTCTCTGCTTTCCAGCCCCGTAGTTAACCATACAGAGGAGTTTGTGGACAGAAACATTCAAGAACACGTGTTCCAGCGCACCTTAGCACCAGGCAGATGTTGTTTATGTAAAATGAAAAATGGGCACATATGTTCACACTGAACATAAATAAAAGTGGCTGTGGTTTGAGGGGAGATCCAGCAAGAGGTGCTGAGTTTTGAACGCAGGTCACTCTCTGTATTTTTATTTTAAGAGAAGTCTTATAGCAGCCCCCGCAAATTTTTGGACAGTGGGATGGATGTGTCTCCAGGCATTTAATCTTTCACAGTCTAAACTTGCTTTCAAGTCACCAGCACTTTACATTTTGCTTTGCCTATTACATTTTAGAAATGCGTATTCTCCACGAGCCCTACAAATGTATTTCAGTTAGGACCTGAAGAACTAACTCTTAAGAAGTCACTAGGATCTGCTTCTACCTCTGGCCTTTTGAATTTGCCTCTTTCCTTCCTGCTTCTTTTCCACTGGCTCAAGTTTAGATTATGAAGTTCATCAGCAGTTTATGTGGTGTATTTTAAGATTTCTATTTTACTTGGATTTTTTCCATTTGAACAACTGTTGTTTGGAATAGGAGAAAATTTTGTATTGAGACATTGTTGGGGCAGATGCTGTCAGGAGTAGAAAGCTGATGATTGCTCTTAGGAGGGCATGAATCACTAAACTCTGACTAATATTTGGAGTAGGGCTTGCTTTCACATCTTCAGGGTGCACTCAATCCATATTACAAACCAATAAGGCTTACACAGTGTCTGGTTCAAACCTGAGAGGTGATATCTGCTTATTTTGTCTCTGGGTTGGATTGAGTGGCTGGAAGCGCAGAGGATCTAGTGGGAATAGGGTGATTAATTAGAGGCCTGGAGTCATCTTCTTTACTCAGTGGGCTACTGGGCTGTGTTCAACGTGAAGTTGGTGTTTCCATGAGCTGTTGCTCAAATTATTAATGTTTTGTTGGATATTGTAATACCTGCAAGACTGGGGTGAAGGCTGGCAGTGGCATGGGAAAACAGCACAGACTTTGGTTTTTGGAAGACATGGATTGCTATGGTATAATTAATGTTTTCACACTCTAATGAATGCAAAGGAGCTGCCAAAAGAGGAACATCAATGAGCTACTGGCTACTGGCTTCAGTTCAGATGTAGCTTTTCAGTTTCTGTTGTGCTTTATCCTAAGCCTCTGCGTTTTCCAGTACTGCATTTCCAGTACTACAAGTTGTTGCAGGTTCTGCCTCCCTTGTTGCTTCTGAACTAAAATATTTTTCAGCAGCTTCCCATGTGTGTTTGCACTGCTCTCGTTACCCTGCACTGCACAGCATCCCTCCCTCGGAAGCAGGATTTGCACATTTGCCACGTGCAAGTGGCAAGAAGAGACAATCTGCAGACCTGTCTGCTATAATTCAATAGAAATAGTCTATGAGATACAATCAAATATACCAAATATTTGGGGCACCTGCTGACTTTTACTTCTTCAAATTCAACTCCACATTCCCTGATTAAGGAATCCATAACATAATGATATAAATGTTTAAAATTTCTACTTCTGTCCTTAATTATGTGCTTGCCTTGACTCGCAGAGGCAGGCTCATGGATTAGACTGTCCTTGTCCTAACTGACCTGGTCCATTGGTTTTTAAGTGCTTCTGAACTTGTCTTGCTGGATTTATTCAGGTAGTTCCTGGAGAAATTATTTTGCAATCTGAATTTGCATAACGGATGCAAAACAGTACACGTCTCCTGCAAAAGAAAGATCAGGAAGTTTGTCACAAGCCCAGCTATTGCACATTTTAAAAGGTCATAAAGCTGCTAGGTGCATAATGAATGCTAGAAGAAACGCTAGCTTCGTGGCAATATGAGGGAAATTCTTCCCTGGAGGAATTTTATAGTGTTCCCAAAGCCACGCAGTAGCTTTCCAGCAAAGATTATTGTGAAACATTTGCTTCTGATTCAAACTATGTTTTTTCAGTTGAGAGTCTGTCTCGTGATGTTGAACTGCAACCAGAAGTCAGCACGAGAGTGGTTACTCCGTCAAGATGAAGTGAATAATGGATTTTTTTTTTTTTTTGATTCTTTCTTTGAGAAAGCTTAGAAAGACAGCAGGTTGGCAGCCACTGTTGAAAAGCAACAAAAATATACATGCAATTTTCTTTATTGCTCAGATGGCTGGAGAGCCTCAGGATGAGTCAGAGACATTTAAAGGAAAGCTAGTTCCCTTATACACTAGCTAGTGAGGTTCTAGGATTTGCAATACAGGTGAGTCTCAATTGCAAGGTGATCCGGTTTTAAGATAACCTTCAGTTAAGCAACTTGAATATTCAAAGATTTGGATGAGCAAAAAAGAAATTTGTTTCTTTCCACTTGCAAATGGAAGGGGACGCTAAAACATGCTTTCCAGGCTGCTGGTACACATTTCAGTAAAACACCAGTGGTATACAGGCCTGATTACTTTCCTGTCGAGTAATTTTCACAGAATTCTTGATATTAAAATTCAATATACTGTTTTGACATCATTGGGTATAGCACAATCTCTCTTTTTTCCCTTTTTGGCATAGACATAGCTCATAGTATGGCTATGTAGATTTTTTAATGCAGCAATGAAATAGTAAAGTGGAGCTATTTTTCAACTATCACAGAATTCAGCAGGCCCAGTGAATTATATCTCATAGCCACTTTTTATTTCTCACCATTTTTAAAGACCTTTTCTGTGCTAACTCATATCTTTTATGTCAAATATAAGACAGAAGGAAGCATACCCATGAAAAATTGTGTCTACTAGCCTAAAGCCTTGCTTTACAAATTTAATTTTTAGAGCCATGTCATCTATGGGGTAAACACTCTGCATTGTGTGCACTATCTGACAGACGGTGGGCATGAAGCAAGGGGAAGCTGCAGTGGATAAATACGGGATTAGCATCACTTCACCTCCAGCATCCGTCTTGGATCCCACCTGCACAGTCCCTTGCCCCTGGGCTGCCCCAACCTACAGCAGGCAACGTGCAGGAGTAATGCCTGTCTGACAGTGTTCTTGCTTTCTGGCTAGTCTACTTTCTTCTTTGGTCTGTCAGAACAAACATCTAACATTTCATATGAAAGCGTTTTAGATGCTTTTATTTCCACATCAAATGTTGCATAATAGTACCACGTATTTGAAGTATCTGCTTCCAAAAGCTTATATCTTGATAACAAAGAGTTTAACAAGTCCCCCTCCCCATTATTCTCCTGTCAATTACATGGATTTTGCAAAGGTTTGTGAAAATAAAACTTTTCCTAATACAACAATAAGTGAGATTACTATAGCAGAGCTGATGGCTGGTTGCTGTGGGTTTTAGTGACAAGGGTTAACCAATTTAGTAATCTGGGTCTGACAGAGCTTTGCAGAATAAGTGTCTCACTGCTTTAGGACTAAATGCTTCACTTGGATTCTGGGAATACAAAAGATTGATTTGGTTTGCCTTTTGATTAAGAGAACAGGATTTGGACATGAAAATCCAATTAGATGATTGCTGGGGGTGGGAGGGAGGCAGAGAGAAAGGGAAATGAATGGCATACAAATCTCCTGCAAACAGACCTCATTCTGAAATCTGGACTACACCTCCACTGACTTTCAATTAATTGTTAAACAGCTGTTCTTCTCTCTGTGTGCACTGAAACAAAAAAATCACAAAGTTTTAGGGTTGCCAGGTGATAACACTGAACACTCACAAAAAAAAGAAAACTTGAAACCATTGAAAATAAGTAACGAGTCTTCAAAAGTGAGAGAAAACAATACTTTGTTTTCTCTAGTATTTCTTGCAGTCAAGTATCTTGAACAGTCTTACGTGCGCTACTATCAATAAGCCTTGCAGCAAAACCCATCTGTCTGTAATTCATAAAATGAGATGTTACCTTTTTGCAGAACCATAAACCACATTGGGAGTTTATCCAAAAAAACAGATGATAAAAGTCAAAGTATAATGATCCAAACACTTTCTAAGTGAAAGACTATTTGAAGCATCTGTTTTCCTTTATTATTAGAGATAATTACATTGCCACATCAGAAGAATATTAACTTTTCACATATCTGGTTCACCTGTTTATAGAGTGCCATCCAAACGCAGACATGACCGATGCACCGTGCCAAGAGTGATGGTGAACAATAAGAAACTGGAGGCCGCTTTATTTGTGCAGAGCAATCAACCACCTAATCCATCCAAGAGCTAGAAAATGCCCTGGGGAAGTGATTGCAATGGACCCTTAGGAATCTGTCCTTGCTGCGTAATTTCCTTCTAAATCTTAAGCATGTGGTACTGCTTTGGTGTGAAGTATGCTGGCTTTTCTTTCTCCAGTATTTTTTGGTTTTGATGTTTATCTCTGAAAATTCTTGTTTAGTGAACAAAATGCCAACCAGTTTGAACGCTGTTAAACTCTTCATACTAAACGAGATCTTGTGGCAATCAGTTTCATAGACTCGTTGATGTCTTCATGAAGTAACTTCTTCATTGCAACAGCAATACAATAATTGCTATTTCTGTATCCATACCCTAGATTTAGGAAAAAATGGACAAGACGCTTCTATTTCTTGAGATCTTTGTGACTGCATGCAAAAAAATTACTTACTGATGGAATTTCAGGGATTATTTTACAGCAATAGAAAGAAAGGCAGTTGAAATACAATTTTGGAAAATGAAAGATGTGTATACATGAAGGAACCTTTTAAGCTTTTTGTATATCTAGTTAGGATATAAATCTGGTAGGATTTTTCAGGAGTGAGAACTAAGAATTGCTGTGCATTCTTTAATTAAAATCTATCAAGTTTTACTCTAATACCTTTTGGAAGCACATTTTAGGAAAATAGCTACATTTCTCTTTAAGTGTGTCTTCAAAGCTTTCTGTGGTTATTGAGCTTGCAACAGTGTCTCTTATCTGGGGAACGTTAACCATGATAAACAAGGAAATAATCAGGGCCAAATGTGAGTTTTGGCAGTTGTTTTGGATTTTCCACGTTTGGTACATTAGCGACGTGCACAGATCAAAATCCTGAGGGTTTTATAAACTTTGTAGTCCAGAAGCTAATATGTATTCTGAAGCTTTTATTTTCCTCTGCGAACATAACCTGGTTGCCAGTGATTAGTGGTTTTTATGATTCCATCTAGAAACCACTAACTGCAATTAAAAAAAAAAAAAGCAATGAATTCGCATATATCAAAGTATGTTAACAAAACCAGTAATTGTTTAAAGGTAGAACTTCTTGTTTTCAGCTTTAACTGAATGTGTCCTCTGCATATCCACTTAAATATGTTTGTATACATGCACAGGGCTCTGGTTGGGTCATCCAAGGCTTCTCACCGTGGTTTGAGTTTGAGGTAAACTAGGGCCGGTTCTGACAGTAATATAGCCCAAGAGGAGAAGTTTTCTTCTTGAAGGAGAAATGCGTAAACCCAAATATAAGGAAATTATCTCCTAAAAAATCGTGCCATTAGGAACCGAAAACTCAACTCCGTCTACCCTCTGCCAAGAAAACCCAACCCTAAGCTGTTTTCAAAATAGTGAACCTAAAGTTGTTAGTGAGGTATGAGTATGCTGAGAGGACCCAGATTATGTGCATTGGTTTCCCACCTTTCAGGGCAGAGGTAAGAGCCGGTTTACTTTAGACTATTCATGAAGAACATGAGACTAACAGACCATCTGGATTTTATGCTCTCAGCAGCACCAAGTGAAAGGTTGTGTGTGCGCGCTCCTTGTGACCATCACAGAATCACAGAATAACCAGGTTGGAAGAGACCCACTGGATCGTCGAGTCCAACCATTCCCACCAGTCCCTAAATCATGCCCCTAAGTACCTCATCCACCCTCACCTTAAACCCCTCCAGGGACGGCGACTCAACCACCTCCCTGGGCAGCCTGTTCCAATGCCGAAACACCCTCTCCGGGAAGAATTTTTTCCTAATCTCAAGCCTAAATCTCTCCTGGTGGAGCTTGAGGCCATTCCCTCTCGTCCTGTCCCCTGTCCCTTGGGAGAAGAGCCCAGCTCCCTCCTCTCCACAACCTCCCTTCAGGTAGTTACAGAGAGCAATGAGATCTCCCCTCAGCCTCCTCTTCTCCAGGCTACACAACCCCAGCTCTCTCAGCCGCTCCTCATAAGGCCTGTTCTCCAGCCCCTTCCCCAGCTTCGTTGCTCTTCTCTGGACTCGCTCCAGAGCCTCAACGTCCTTCCACCATGACATCCTCTAGGCAGTGTCTGGATCCCAATAAAAGCTAATCTCCTTTTTGACTTATCTGACAGACTCTGCTCTAAAGACGAAAAACTAACATTACGTGTAAAAGAGTTACAGTTACACAAAAGAAACATTGGAGTTAGGTTTTTTAAATTGTCATTTGAATGCAGTGACGAGGCTGATGTATCTATAAAAAGCATCATTTTATTAAATCAGCTCTTAATTGATTGTGCCTTTCAGTATTAGGTTCCTTTTTCTCTTTATTCCCTTGTCAACAATCTATCCTCTGTTTTTTAAAAGGCTGCACCTCACTAGGCTTGTGCTATTTACCAGTCAGCTGAAACTCCCACCTACTATTTATTTCCTTCTATATATTTAACTTGCAAGTGCCCAGCATATATATGTCAAAGTAACATCTTCTTTAAACAGGAGTAATTAATTCCTGTAATGCTACACGTTCCAAAAAAAAAGCCCATAAGGTATTAACTGAGACACGTTTTCTATAAATGTGTGGCATATTGTGTTGACAGCTTAGCAACAAAATTAATTGAATCTTTAAGTGTTTTTCACTATAGAAAGGATATCTGGATTAAAAGAATGCCTTCTGGATAATGCAATGTACTTAATATTTTCTGTGTTCAGTATTGTTGAAAAAATAATATCCAAGGTAACTGAAAATGATAGTGTTGTTAAATGGACACCTTCATAGTGCTTTTATTTGACTATAATTAAGGTTTGTTGAAAAAAAAAAAAGTGACTAACCTGTAGCAAAATAGAATTTAGCTCAATATTCCACGTGACTTACCAAGCAAAGTTTATAGGATATTCAAGTGGATGAATTTAGTAGATAAACTGATGTGCAGGATGGGGAAATATTTGTGTACCTGAATTGTCATTTGGGCTTAAAAATCTCCTGTAACAGTACGTAGCTTGTGTATGAGCTGAATATGCAGCACGAACACCTGAATCCTGGAAACTGTGATCTGTTTGTCAGAAAATTCCTGCTGCCCTTTGTGTGATTTCATCTTCTTAATCAGAAAGCCTTGTTTCATCCATGTGAGTCTGTAAATTGCTAAACTACTGTTTAATTTTGTTTTTATACTTCTGCTGTAAACCTTTCAAAAAGTCCTAGACAACAAAAAGCGAACAAAGGGAAACAGCTCTATGCTCTTTTCATTTAAATGTTTCTTAAACAAGCAGATTTCCAGTAAGTAGAATCCAGAACGATTTTATTTTAGGAAGGCAAAACAAATCCATGAGCTAAATAATCTCTCGTTTTTCTTCTCCATTTATTTATTTATTTATTTATTTTTAAGTGACTGGGAGAAGTCTTAAATCTTGTACTTTCCCTACAATGCAAGGAACTTCAGCCATTTGGAGGAAACACATTAAGCTGCTCACAATAGATTGTACTGGTATTTGCATAAAATAATTGATGTACACACATGTCAGGAGAGGAGCGGAGGCAAAACTTAAAAAAAACAATCCATAGTGCTCATTAGATGTTTCTTAGACACAGATATCTTCGAATATCTAGGCCATTTGTTAGTGAGCTGAGTTTGTACACTTCATTTTTATTGAGCTGGGGATATATGAGCCAGAGTGAAAAAAACTGGTTTTGGAGAGGAACTTATTTCCTAATGCAAGGGTTCAAATCTTGCCATCTTACTGAGCAGCAGATATGATCCAATAAATGTTATGTTTATTCAGTGTTCAGAATGGTTAAAAAAAAGAAGACAAAAAGAAGATGAAAGGAATCGTCTGGCCTTTTACAGCATGTGAACTCTATCTTCCACCCTGATATTCAAATAAAGTGACAGCGGATGTTTTAAAACAGACATTTCAATCCCAAACACTCCGTGCCTGTTTGCTTAATTATATTTCTGGAAGATTACAGCTCCAGTGAATCTGGACTCTTTTTTTTTTTTTTAGAGGCTGCTGGAATTCTCCACTTTCCTTGACCCTGCAGTCTCTGATTTAATTATTCGATACAGAACAAACCCAGTCACCTCTGCTGAAGCCAGTGCCAGCTTTGCTCATAAATTCACCAGGGACTGAATGGTACATCAAGATCTTCCTCTTTATTTTCTCATCCTGAACTTCAGCTCACAGCTCACAGCAGTTCTTTAACACACCCCCTGATGTCTGGAAGCTGGTACTCATGACTGAAGGCTGTGAAATATATAGTAAGCACCTCCGTTTGTGACCCTAGCTGATCTCAGCCCTGCTCAATGCTCTGCCTGCTCTCAGCACATACAGATCCTCCCCATTCCAATCCGAGCTGTGCTCTCATTTCTCTTATTACTGTTTTCTTCTCCCATCACACGCAAAATCCCCACAATCACCTGCTCAGTCCCTCAACATGAATTTGAAGGGCTGACCTGCAGAAATATCCAGAGGCAAACGTAAAACAAAACCAAAAAAACAACCTGCCTCTCAAATTCCATCCCCCTCCAGAAAAAAATCTTCTAAAGATTTCTACAGGTCCATTAGAAAGGAAATCCTTTTATGTTAAAACCATATCTAGATCTCTCTAACTGGTGCGTGTGTTTCCTGCTGAGGTCTGAGCAAACTTTCTCAAAGACACTCTATTAGCATTTTAATAGCATGCTCACTCTAGGAAGTCTTTTTGTTTCACTCACCAAATACGAAAATATTCTGTATTTGCAAAATTTGATGCCGTTTACCCATCAGGTATGATCCGCATCGCGTGGAAAGTCAGGCCATAATCATAAACATTAACAAGAAATAACTAGCTGTCAAATTACATACAAACGTCTCCTTACGTAGCCATACAGAGATACTTTTAAATAGTTTCACAGTTCTCCATGCTTGAATTGCAAACATTGGTAATTGTCGATATCTCAATACTTATAAAGCAATTTAACACCTCTCTGTAGGAGCGTATATGTGTTTTCAGAACTGGTTGAATTTTTTTTTTTGAATCTTGTGGGCAAACATTCTCCTCTAAATTGTCTTTCTGTCTTGTACTCACGAGATTGTTTTGATTCCCTTTTGCCCACACGAAGACTGTGTTCAGTGAAGGATTACGCAGGGAATTGCCTCTATCGGATTCCTGTGGGAATTGATACAAAAAGGCAAATTCTTCAATTCTGCCAACATACTTGCCCCATTTAGCAGTATCGGGGAAGACTTTTCTTTTGCTGAAACAGCTACGGTCTTGCTGTAGCAGAAAACCAATTGAAAGAGTGGTGGGTTTGCATCCGAGGACAAAACAGGACACACCACTGATTTTCTTGATACAGGCTTTGGTAGGAATCATAAAGGTTGCATTTGTTTCTTGGAGGTTCTTTGTTTCAGACCTACCCGATGAACAAACTGTTTTGTTCCTAGTCTGTGCAGACAAGCAAATGTGTAAGAGCTATAAATCTCTCTTGCTTTCCTGTGATCTGATGACGCAGGGCCCAACATGTTATATATGATTTAGAAGATGAATCAACGCTTTGTTTTCCCGTGTCTCTAATTTGTATGAAAAGATATAATTTCTATAGAAAATTACAAGTCTTTCTCTTGTGCTACTGAGCTCTGCCGTAGGCTACACTCAACCTTGAATTGATAGCTGAGATAGAAAGGTCCTAAAACTCATCAAAGTAACAAGTTATACTTTGCAAAAATGACAAATAACTTTGTCCTAGCAGAACATGGAAACAAGTTTACAAGCCAAGCAATAAAAAATTGCATTGTTATTGCTTGAGCATATTATAACCCTCATTTGAAAAGAATCTCAGTCTGGTTTGAAATCACTTTGTGCATATGTTACAGAAAGTCTAGAGACATTTTGTTCTTTATTAATGAAGCGTGAAGAAAATGGTGCTGAGTATATTTTGTTAGAAGTTCCAGATTCCTTATGTATGCTGTACATTAAGTGTTCCCTAATTAGACTTTTGTAAATTAAAATGCTCAAGGGGGCGAGCACACATGACTGTTTCTATAAACACATTTCCCCTCCTTGCCAAAACCACATTCTCTGTTGTTTGGTGCTCTCAGTCCTAAGAGATCATCCTTCTGTTAGCTCAGTGGAGACAGGAGAAGGTTTGTGGAAAAAAAAAAAAATAGGTCTGTTTGACTGCAAATATGCAAAGAATATTGGGAAGCGTGCATGTTCTGGGGCTAATAAAGGTGATTCCTTGCTTAAATAGTACAAATCTGGCCAGCGAGGTGTGTGTTAGCAAAGATGCTTTGAAAGTTCTCATCCACCTTCGTGCAAGTCGGCGCGGTTCCCGTGTGACGGGGGCAGCTCTCACCATCTTGGGGGGTCTCTGCCGCTGCCCTTTTTGCTTTCGTTCCTTAATTATCAGTTCTTCAAGGAGCTGATCATCTCAGTTCACTTTGACAGTGCCTGAGCCCCTTGAGATCCCTCCTTTGCTGGAACAACCCACAACCCAAACACTGAGGATTTGGTCTTAAGACAGGAACCTAGCTTGTTAGAAAGCTAGTGGGTTTGCCCCTGAAAAAGCCTGCGCTTTTCTGCTGTAACTCCTAATGATTTTTGCAGTGTTATACTAAAATAACGAGAGCTTTGACATCGTGCAGGTCAGGCCCAGCATTAAGCTAGCAGTTACAAATTGGCAGAAAGCAAAGCTATGTAGTGTGGTAGTTTGGGGTCCAGTTTCAATCCTTAAGAAACATTTAAGGGTGAAAAGGTTTAATTTAATCTCTTCTAGAAGGATAAATTTTTCCACTGCACAGGCACGTGGACTGTGAACCCGGCGCAGCTACAGAAACCAGAGCGTCGCATGGGCAGGTTTCCAGCTTTCGGGGTCTGAGTTATTGGAGAAACATCAGATGGCTCAGAGAGGCAGAACTCCACAAAGAAATGGCAGCGGCGGCGTTATCTGGAAGGAGACAAAGTCACCAGTTCAAGAAATTATAAACAGAGGATTTGCAGAGTCCAGTGAGCCGAGGGGCAGGAGAGGAGGTGACCAGCCGTTTGGGGGCTGCTGGCAGCCTTCGTACCAGCAGCCCCGTCCCTTCACCCCGTGCATTAACAAACTATTTGGAATTGTCACCTGACGTTTCTGTGCTTTTCTGTTAAACATGGAATCCGCAGAAGCTTGCATCTCTGTTTATAATCCAAACTATAATGAAAAAGGAAATTAAAGTCTTTCTAATTTACAAAAAGAATGAAAATTGCATCAAGTAACAGGGGGGAAGGAAGTTTTCACTCTTTTGGGATTTGAGAAAATTAGTCCCGCAGTATTTTTTCTTGAAGAATCGGAATATTAGATATTTTAACTTAATTCTTTTGTTATTTCCTCTTCAGTGTTCCAAACTCTTTGTATTTAGGAAAAAAAAAAAGAGCTGCCATCCAGCTCTTAAACAGATACTGTATTTTTCATTTTGTGGTATTTTAATTGCATTTTTTACTTGTTCTGCAGGATATTTTTCTCAATAAAATCAGGGTTCTTACAGATAAAAATAATAGTCGGCTGTCAGCAAACTGAGACTCTGACAAATTAAAGGACCTGCCCAAATGAAGTTTGTAGGAAAGCTGAATCTAGAGGCCAGTTTTCTTGAGGCCAGGACTGATGTGTCTGCCACAGGGACTATCGGCAACCATCAAGGACAATTATGAAGTTTAAGTATTTCCTGGGCTCTACCTTGTCAGTGAACTGGGCGTGGAGGCAGAGACACCTTCCTCCTCAAGTACCCCAATCTGCTTCATTTTGTTGCGCTGGGACTTTTAAAACATAAGGAGGAGTGAAGAAGGACGTTTAAGTAGTTGCATCAGGTGTTGGTAGAGGTTTAAAGGGGGCAGGAGAATTACTGGCCTTAATGAAAAAAACCAGAAAGCCTCTTCAGGCTGAACACAAAGGTAACTAAAGGTAGTGCACAAGACTTGATAGTGCCACTATTTTTATGAGGCAGTTTTCAGGAAACAGAGCACTGTGATAGGAAAGAGACAAGAAAATATCGTAGAAATTTAGTGCATATAATCAAAACTTTTATTTCCCTGTTTTGGAGCTTTCAATTTGTGACCAGAGCTGCCAGGAGGAGGACAGCAGCTCTGCACATGAAGTGATCTTTGCAAACCTGTCTTTGAAAAACTTGCTTTCAGAGAATATGGAAGAATTTCCCTCCTTCCACTAATCTGAAGCAGGTAAAGCTGTTGTCTGATGAGCAGGAGTATTTTATGAAGAGTCTCATCTTCTTAGCATTTAAATGTTTTGGTTCTTTTGCCTGTCTTACTGCAGGACAGCAGAAGCGGTTGGGCAGATGAAGAACCAAGTGGTGTTTTTGTAGAGCAGTTTCTAAGGCGTCTGCATGTGCATCGTCTTTGAGTCTGTCTGTCAGTCCTTCAGTAGAATGTTTAAACCCAGTAGCTGATTTCAGCCACATCTGGCAATGGAATCACGTGGAGTTCCTACGTGTTTTGCAAAAATAGCCATCTGGCCTTAGGGAAGAGTATCTATTAATTCCCAGGAGAGAAAACGGTTAATGAGTTCACTTCTCTCCAGATAGCAAAGGATCCACACACAGAAATTGGATTACTTATCTCTGTTTCCTTCGGAACTACTTCTTCTTATAAACAATGCCAGTGAAGGGCTGGACTTGTTCTTCCTGACTTCTCCTCCACAGCTTGTGTAAATCAGCCCGTCTCCTTTGCCTCTAGAGGAACTACGTTGATGCCCATCAGTTGAGGATCCAGCCACACCAATGTGATGATCAGCAAATATTATAGCGTTCCCTTTCTGCTTCTACCAAGACCAAGATGAGGGAAAACCACAGTCAGTCTCTCCTGATTTAGGGCCTCCCAAGCTATAGCGATGTGACTTGCCCAACAGCCTTTTGCAGCAGTGCTTTCTCCTTTTGACTGGAAGCATAACTCTTTCTGGTTTGACTTTGCAGAGAGCTCGTGTGTCCTTGATGTGCTGCCCAAGCCTGCGACAGCAGCGTCTGCAGAGAGAGGATTTGGATAGTGCAGCCTCCTAAAGGCATCGTGAGCCAGCACAGGTGTCGGAGGTAGGTCTGCAAGACTATGGGCATCACCTACCCTTGACAGACTCTATTTCAGTGCTCGTATTCTGCTTTTAAATGCTTGCTGCTTCTGTACAGAGTGTAAATGAAAAAACCAGCACAAACTACCAAAAAAAAAAAACCAAAACCAAACTATGGAAACACCTGCTTCTGTATTTGAAAACCTCTGTCTCCACACACCCAGGGAGAATCCACAGCAAACATGCCAGTGTGTGCCTGAGCTATTCAGTATCAGCTGAATCCTAAGAACAGGGCACAGCAGAGCTGGTGTTACCTGTGTCCTTGCAGGAGGTGTGTGTGTGGAGGAGAGCGTGTGCCCTGAGTGAAAATGCACCTGCAGGGATAAATACATCTGCATAGGGCTGTTAACTTACAAGCAAATGGAACATTGAAGCCACCGAAGAGATGTAAAAAAGAAACAGTGAGGGACCGTATCGGCATTCAAGTGGCTATTTTTATCTTGTATTTACTAATTGCCCAGGAGTAAGAAAAGTAAGTGTCATTATGACGATAAATGCTCTCGGTAAGTGGAATAAGCTTTTTCTGCATGGTGGCTCCTTCAAAGGAACCCATACATTTATATTTGGCGTTTTTCTAAGAACACAAAGGTAAGCTTGCTAAATAGGCAGTAATTGGTATGAAATGGGCAGCCAGTTAAAGCTGAAAGCACTTGTACCTGCTTGCCTCTTCATTATATTTTTTGCGTAATGTAGATCACAGAAGTGCAATGGCCTGACAATTTACTTGATTAAAAGTGACATTGTAAATACAGTCAAAGGCAATTTGTATTAGAAACTGCTTTTTTATAAGGAGGTTGTCATCTGTAATGTTATTAGCCTTTATGAGATGAAAGACAATGAAACCCTAATTTGCATAAAATTCAGCTTAGTGCTTTTTAATAAGCTTTTGTGTATTATCCAACCATGGGCTTTGATTTGCACAGATGGGACCACGAGCAGGAACATTTCCAAAAAATGTAAATGTAAGGCTTGTATTTTGGGGCTGGTTTCACTGTTCATTTCAAAAGCATCCAAAGAGGTCAAAACCAAAAGATCTCTGTGGGCTACATAATGCCTTCAGACCATGTTCAGGTGTCCCACTGATTTTACTGTCTCTCTACTGGCACAGGAGTTATTGAGCCCATATGCAGAAATTATATTGCTGTCCCCAAGGCTACGTTCGTATCAGTTTTGTTTGTCCGCTTGTTTTTAAAAAGCAAACCAAAACACGTCCCTCCCTCACCCCCTAAAAACCCAAAAACTGAATAACCCCAAACAAATTCATGTGCATGCTGCGGAGACTCAGCTATTCCAGACAACAGTCCAGATCCTCAGCATCGTCACCCAGAACTAAACATTAATCCTATTCCACGTACTATTACAGAGACCGAAACAGGCAGTTTCGCCGTCTCTGAAAGTGGTACTTGTCAGGCTATTCAACAAGTGCCTTTCTGTCGCTCTCTTATCAAATTTACTGTGTTTATTAGTCCAAGGACATTTTTTTTCCCAGCTGCCAGCGCTTCTAATCAAATTGGGGAATATTAAAATCAAGCTAATGGACCTGACATTGGTACTCATGGCTGAGAAAGACTTGCAAAATCCTTTTCTCTTTCTGCTGGGTTCATTTGGCAGAGGTAAAAGGCATAAAACCTTCTTCCTGCCAGGAATATCAGATAATTCTGTTCCAGTTTTACACTCTGGAAGTGTACAGCATATGTATAAATACTCAAGACTTCAGGCTTCCACATCAGTAAAGAAAGAACAAATCCAGTTTTTTCATGGCATAACAGGTTACTTAGTCTGGAACAATTTATTGAATTGACTCATGTTGTTTCTCTGCTTCACGCAAAGCTAGTCTGGGAAAATAGTTGTATATAAATATGAAAAAAAAAAAAAAAACGAAAAACTGAGGAAAATCCGACCAAGCATAAGAGCTCTGTCTTTTATGCTTAGATAGTCCGACACCTAAAAGATACTCACACAACAGGTTTACAAGCCAAGTGAGGACCACAGCTACACTTTTCCCTGGCTTTAATCACACTTCAGAAGAGGTTTTTACTATTCTCTTTGCTGTTTTCTTTAAGGGATGCCTCTCTCCCAACTGGCAACTGAACCCGTGATCCATCACCACCTGCCTGCTTAGAATCAAAAAATAAATGACACATACAAACTTTCTCCTCATTTTCCTTGTCCCTGTCCTCTCCACATACTCGTCTTCTGTCAGCAGTGTTCTATGCAAGTGGCAGTGGCTGGAGGAGGAATCAAGCACAAGAATGTGTAAATTTAGGTATGAGTTTGGTAGGAGATAGGGGAATGGACAATTTAGCAATGCAGGATTAAGGAGGTGAAAAAAATTAGCAAATGCAGAAGACAAACTGAAAGGGAAAAAATGCTTCATGCTAAATAAGCACTTAAGATCAGTGGAGAAAAATACAAATATTACTAAACAGCTGCTGCTGGACTGGAAATACCATGTCCTGTGAGAACACCAGTGGGCTCCTCTTCAGTACACGATTCCAACATCACCACCTGTTGTGGTCAGGAAGGTTGAATTAAAATCTGAGCAAGAGGAAAAATGACTACTTAGCATGCCCAGATTTCAAGGCACTGGGGAAGGATAATATCCAAGTCATGTCTGTTGGGCAGAGACCAGGAGAGAGAGTCTGTTGGCAAGACAGCATTAGTTCCTCAATTACCATCCCAGGAGAGATGCCTCCAGCCTTTTGGTTGAGCAGAGCAGCCTCAAAATGTCATTACCCATGATCGCTAAAAGCTGCAAGCTTCGCAAGCCATCCCCTGAATCTCTGCTCTGGTTTAATTTTGGGCTGGTTGCTTCCTACCTCTGACATCAATATTGAAACAGAGACATAACAGTATGAGCTCGATTATGTGTTGGGAATGCTGAAAGGGATAAAGGCGGCTTAGGAGCTTGTCAGGGGTGGGGAACCGTGAGAAGCAAGGTGATGCCTGAAGTACCTGGAAGTGAAGATGGTGGTGAAAACGGAATTCAAACTGCTTACGCCCAGAAAAGCTGATTGACAACAAAGAGGGTGGCACAGGATGGATTGGTAATAGAAGAGGATTAATGGCTGAGCAAGGCAGCTCATTTTGGGGTTGTCACAAACACAAGATGGATAGAGCATGGAAATATTTATCAGTTAATGCATTATTTGGGGAAATTGTGAAGGAAGACAATAGGCTACAGGAAGAAAATTGATTAGAGCAGGCCATAGGAGAGGAGTAATTGGGGTGGAACATGCTGAGTGTCAGAACTCGTCTGAGGAGCAGAAGTAGCAATTGGAGCCGAGTTGGAAGGAGGTGGAGTTGGAGGAAGGGATGAGAGATTTAGGAGCAGCACAGTCAGACAACCAACAGAAAAGAGTATTTGGGAGCAAAGCCAGTCATTGGTGGAAAAATCAAAGATGTAAGAAGGAAAAATGGTAAATGCATGACCTGGCATGAAAACATGGAAGGCAGAAAATGGAGGATAAAGTCTGGGGGAGAACAAATGCACTTGGAGAAGGAGACAAGAATGTCACTACAGAATCCTTTTTCCTGACCTATTTGTTTTCATTTTTTAAGAGAAACGACAAAGCAAAATATGGAGGGAGCTTTTAAATGTCCTGGGTGTTTAACAGAATGGTTGGGACGTTATTTTAAGAAATTACTGTGCCCTTGTACAGGTATTTGGAGAAATCTCAAAGGGACTTACATGATACAGGACAGTAAACTGTCAGTCCTCATGGAAGAGAAAAAGCTCTTAATTTTAAATATGGGGTTTAAAAGTAAGAAGCTGGCCCAGATTTCTAAGAGTACCTCCATACTGCATCTACTTTAAGAAGAGCTGAAAAGGTTTATTCAAGGCTTATGAAAATTATGTTCCTTTTAAAGTTATTTATATTTAAACACTCAAAAATCATTAGTCACTTTAAAAAAATCTTGGCTACTTTTTGAATACTACATTTTTCTTTGAGTATTTGTGTATTATGCAAAATATACAGTGTTTCTGAGCCAGGGCTCAGAAATTGGTATAAATTGAGTGGGTTCTAAACTAAAGCAGAATTATAAATAGATGTAATTTATTGCAGATCTTACGCTTTCTCTCTTCCCTTCCAATCCTTAGTCAAAAAAGTCTAAAACACTGAGGATTGTGTGCTCCAGTTTGACAGAGGAGGACTCTTGACTCCCGCATGAAAAGATTTCTTGCATTTCCACAATTCCCAGTTTGTATTTGCAGGCAATGATATTGGGCATCTGGATCTTTGATCTTTATGGAGCCAGAAACTTTGAAGGCAGTGAATGGTTGGAAAATCATGCCCGTTCTCGCATCATGAATCTGCAACAGGCAGCAAGTTCCTTCATGGCAATTCTGTTTCTTCCATGTATAATAAGGCTCTGTTGATTTTTGAAGCTCGCATTTATGAAGCCAGAGCATAACAAGATCTTTCTTGTTGCTTACATCCTCCCTTTCAAAAGAGCACAGGAAACTCTGCTAAAGGGAAAAAAGTGTCTCCCAAATTAGTACCTGCTGAGGAAGAAATGCTAATCCTCTCCATTAGTTCTGCAGCCCCCAGCCAAAATCTTAAGTGTGTGTGAAGCAGACAGGAGGGTGGTTTGGGTTAGGAGGGGGAGGTTGTGGTTTGGTTTTTTTTTTCTTCTTCTGTCAGCTGAACTTCCAAGTTCACAGGCTATGAAGTGGCAAAGAGTAAATATTACCCAGTAGCACTAGACAAGAAATAAAACAAGAAGAAAAATCAACACACACACCCATCTATAAAAGTTACCAGGTTGACACGCACTTGTAGCTCTGCTACGTGGTGCATCTGCACCTTTAGACCTTCTCAGCTATTAAAACATCCTCTTTCTCCTCATAACGAAGGTTCGGGTTTGAGAGTTAACGTACAACTCATGCATACACCCCAATGGAAATGCAATACATTTTCATAACAATGAGGTGAAACAAGAAAGATAGTTAGGGATAAAGATTATAACAACCCAGAAATTAATTTAGTCTTGATCTAGATCCTGGTAATATACAATGCAAGCTTTTGCGGAGAGGTTTGGGTCAGGTCTTTCAGGTCTCCCTGTGCCCTTTGGGTGTGCTTAAGATTATTTTTCAAAGGTCAGCACGGCTAAACATAAATAACAGATAGCCTTGAAGCATTGTCTCCCTTTAAGTCTACCTCCAAATTGCCTTTAGTGATTTCAAGGGATTTTTTACTGGTTTCCTCTCCCTCAAAGAATAATTAGATAATGCTCCACTTGCAATGGTAATTTGTGCTAGTAGATAATGAATGGCTAGTGTTCTTCTGCGAATGACCAGGTGAGACAGATGATATATCTACCAAAGTGAAAATACAGCATTTAAATATAAGATAAAGTACAGCAGTTTATAGAGTTGGCTATGATTCTAGGACAGTCTGTACTCTTTACAACCAGGAAAAAAACACTGGTTACCTAGAAAGCAGGTAATTTTTCCCTAAGTTTTGGAATACCGGCCATTTTCAGATGACTTTGAATCCTTCCTAAGAGGAGCAAGGTGTGGAGATAAACAAAACAAGCCTTTAAAACAAAACACTGGAACATTGCACAAGTAAAAGAAATGGCGAGTAAAGAAGCATTAGCTGAGTAAATATTACCACCCAACTCCACTTAATTAAATGGTTTGCTAAACACATGCGAGTACTTTTACAGACCCTAAATATGCAGTGGAACGCCAGCTGACTTACTGGATTTTTATTTAGTATTTCCTGTTTTCTGGGTTGGGTTGAAGTGTCTTAACGAAGCTGCTTTGTTGCACTTCATTGAGATCTGTTGAATTTTAATGTTCACAAGCCACACGGTTGCTACCAAGGAGGCACGTGAAACGCAAGGGTTGAGCAAAATGCAGTTTTGCACTGCACAAGACCCTTAGCAACACTTTCTACGGAATTTACAGGTGGAATCGCACTTCCTATGCTTCTGCGTTGGTCTGGGTTTAAAGCTATGGATATCTTCCAATTTCTCTAACTCTAAGCTTATGTTAACAGTCTACTTCTCTCTACTTACTGTTCATCCCCTCTGCGTGTTGCAGAGTAGCAGCCTTTCCCTTGGAGTGGAGCATCCAAATGGTTGAGCTTTGGTACCTTTTTGGTTTTGCATCCTTCTTTTTTTTAGTTTGTCTTGCCCTTTCTGCCCAGCCTCCTCCGACCAGTGCAACCAGTAGGACATTTAGAAATTTTCACCTTGGACAGGAGCCAACTTTTTGACTGAAAAATATCAGTTTAAATGGATCTTCAGCAGAGTTTAATGATCCTTATTTGCTCTGTGCCAGGGACAAGATTGTCTCCCGATACCTCCGCAGATGTTATCACTAAGTGGATGTAAACGACAGCAGGGAGAGGTCCTCATTCCAAACGGATTTTGCAGTCGGACATAGAATCCCTGTTATTAATCACAATTCACCCATCTGCATGCAGACAGATTGATACCTTTCACGTATTTCTAACGAGATGTTCAGAAGGTCACTGGGTTTTCTTTCTCTAAAGGGACTTCAAGTTTTATGCTGGGCATTTATTATTCCTGAGAAGTTCTAGATTTTATTGCGGATGCTTGTATTCTACCACCCAAAACACATGAACAAACTCATTCCTCGTATAATTATTAGGAGACTTAATTTTTTTTTTTCAGTAACTTCAGTTTTCTGTGGAGTCTCATTCTCATTAATGCGCATTATTTAAATCTGCACAGATGCCTGAACAGGCATTAGGAACCTCAGAAAATCCACCCTTTAGTTTTGTATTTGGTGTGACTTGACTCCTTGTGGTGCACGATAAGGTGGTGAGACTAATTGCTGTCAGAGTTGAGTTCATCAGAGTTCTGCAAAACACAGATTTGTGTGTAGTGTGGCAGTGGAGAATGTTCTGCTCCTCGTGCGAGCACTCCTAAATTCAGTTCCCATAAATTTCAGAACTGGTGGTCCTCAAACCTGTAAATTTCTCAAAGCTATTCATTTTTTTCTAATTTACATATCTATACACCAGGATTGTGATCCCTAGTGCTCAATTTTCTGCATTAGGTGTGTGTTCAAAAAAGCGTAAGTATAGAAATACTCCATAGGATTTGTGCACCGAAATGACTTTATTTGAAATCTCTACCTCCCATCTTCTCTGTGTTGTTTTTTTGGGTTTGGGGTTTTTTTACATCTTGGTAAAAGAAAGAAGGTGTAACAGTCCTTTTCATTCCTATTCTTTTATTTTTTTTTTTTTTTAAATCAACAGTTGAAAGTGATTTGCTCTGATTAGCCTCTCAAGAGTGCTTTATGTTACAAGATTGCTGGATTTAAAACAGCAGATGAATTTTCTGCGCCGCTTAATCCCAGCAGAGTTCACATTTCGCTTTCTAATCCTGAAAGACCATTTCTTCCTCCCGAAAGTCTTCCGTCATTCCTGCTGCTCCGATGGTGATCTAAGCACCAGCTGGAAACTACCGGGGCTTTGCAGAACCACAGGTGGCATTTTCGGAAAGTTAAGTCAAGCCTTCATTCTTCTGAGGCGAACACACCCAAATTCGCTGTAATTAATAGTCAATGGGATTTTCAGCTGTAATCTTAAAAGCTGAGAGGATCGGAGAGGAACCTCCTGGAGCAGGACTGCCCAGCAGCTGTGCTGCCCCTCTGGGAAGGGCTGGAGGGAAACACGCGCGTGTGAAAAGCCGAGAAGCTCAAATCCCCAGGGGAAAATGCCACCAACAGGGCAATTGGGAAGCACAAGGAAGTTCCCTTGTTGTTTACAGGGTTGCAGTAGGTTTAGTCCTGGGACAGTCTCAAGGAACTCAGTCGTTTTCTACCGTGCCCTCGAAATAAAGCTCGTGGGCTCTGCGGGGTCTTTAATTCAAAGGAAAAGCAGCACCTCAGCCTTGCAGCCTGTAAAGTCCTTCAAGATGTGACAAGTGACAGCTCGCTAATATGTGCATTGTTGTCCTGAAGGCTGACAGCTCTGTCCTTTGCGCCCGGGCTGCTCCAGGGAGGTTTAATTTCTGCTGATAAATGAAAGACATTAAGAAACATCTCCTGCCCTTTGAAGACACAGCCAAGAAATTTTACTTAGTTTAAACACAATATAATGGGGGTTTTATTCCCAGAGATTACGCTCAAAATATGCCTTTTAAATGGTTTGAAAGTGCTCTGCAAAAAAAAAGTCACCAAAACGGCTTGTTAATAAACAAATATTTCTCATCGTACACCAGAAGACAGAGGCTTAATTTCTCGGTGGTTAAATAGTAGCATTAGAGATGAGCTACTCTCTGATTTTCTTTGCAGGGCGAATGAATTTCCAAATGTATTTTTACTGAGGAAGAGCTATCTAACCGTTACTGATAAATAAATGCAAATGTTGGAGTCATAATCTTCTTTAACCAAGTAATGCACAACAATTAAGTTTTAAATTATTGATGTTGTAAAAGGCAAAACAGCTGGTAGGCACAGGAGTTTCCATTACTTCAATACCAAATAATGAAATCTCTTTTTTACCCTGTTTCTGTTGAGTGCATTATTAAAATGCAATTCCTCTTTTTTTTTTTTTTTTTTTTTTTTTTTTGTTTATTGAACTTTGAAGTCTATTTAAGCAAGGCCATTGGGGGAACGTTAATTAAATTGGGAAAGTTAGCTGGCATATTTACCATTTCAGGGGACGTACTGTATTTTGCAGCGAGAGATAAATTAAGTTTGCATGCAGAAGAGCATCTTGTACAGCGACAGCCCTGAACAAAAACAAAGCACAGGGGCAGAATCTGGTTATTGAAAAACAAGTTCACAGCTAGAGAGGTTTATATTTTAATTGCATTTTTAAGACTAGTTAGCATTTTGATGTATTGATACCTAGCTATGAGAAGCCCCCTTGGGATTGTTTTTGTAGGATAATGTTTTTCTGTAGACGGAAAAAGAAAGTTTAGAGCACAGTGGTCTTTGGTTTAGCACAGAAAAACTGTAGCAAGGTTCAAGAAGAGGAAATTGAAAGCAAAATAATTCAAACCAATTATCCAACAGAGTTCTGAGGGGAGGTCTGAACTCTCCACCCTTCAGGTCTGTAATACAGGAGTCCAGACCAGGGGAGCAGGGGGCTGCGACTAGGACGTGCGTGCGATGGGAGGGATGTGGGACATCCACGCAGGAATAAAACTTTAAGACTTTTGGTGCAAAGCTAGAGTTCATGGCAGCTCGAGAAGGTGGGATCTGGGGCAGAACGCAATGCCAGGGCTGTGGCAGGGTCTCACCAGCTATTTTGCACAAACCTGCAAAAAAATGCTTTTGCACGTTCCATAAACACAACCCTGCACTTGACAGGATCAGGGTGTCGCTATTAACTGCTGGATTTGGATGGCAAAAAGGCTCAAAGCTCGGAGGTAGTGGGCACAGCTATAAATCCCTTGTGAGAAAAAGTAACATGTTGGGAATCTTTGACAAGTTTAACATAGTAACTGTGCCACAACCTTGATGGTAGTTTTGTTTGTTGGAGACTTGTTTATTTTTTCTTTATTTTTTTTTTCCTAAGTCTGCTGAATTATTTAGGGGCTGAATTTTAAAATTAGAAGATGCAGCATTAAAAAAAGTGATGAATATTTTATGAAGGGTTCTGGGATTTCATGGTATCAAAATACATGTAGCAGCCTTGGAGACTCCAGTATGGAGCCATATGAACCACTCGCTCCCCTCCATCCAACCCCTTTGCAGCCACTGAGGAGCATTTATCTCCCAATGCAGCAGGTCCTCGTGTTGCCCAAAGGACCTCAAACTGCTGAATCACTTTGGATCACGTTTTCAGTAGTTTTCCTTTTTGGTGATTGCTGTGAAACAGTATTTTATGTCAGTGGAGTTCCAACCTATTTCGATAGAGTGATTTTTAGGTGGCAAACGTGGAGCATGTTTTATATACACAATGGGAAAGGGAGTTGCAGAATCATTTGAGATTGTTCCCAGCAGCATTATGAGATTGGCAAAGACGCTGGAGAGTTCAGGGGATGCTGGAGGAGTAGCAACCTGTGCAAAAACTACAGCAATGGTAAACAGGACGGTAGGGGCGGAATCTTGGGAGGTTTCTCTGCAAAGAGAACAGCAGCAGGAATGAAACACATGAGCCTTTCTCAAGGACAACTGGCAGGTGTCCTAGAGGGGTACGTCTGAGCAGACTGCTGCGCACCAAGGTCTATCTGTACCTCTGTGGATCCCCCAGCAACCTTTCAAGTCAGATGAGAGTACTAATGGCTACAGTCAGGCTTCCTCTAGCGTAATTTACCAGTGTCTAAATGTATGTAAAATAAGTCCTGATGACATTTTTTTCTTATGAATTAGCAGGTCTTGCTGACACCAATCAGGAACTCAATGCAATATTCAGCAAGCGCATTAAATCTTCCTCTAACACGCTGCACGCTGAGACGCTCTTCGTTATTACCTTAAAGTACTAGGAGCTGGAGCGATGCCAGCTTCTCCCCTCTGATGGCAACAACAATGACATAGGCAGAAATAATTAGCTCTCTGCTACATGACTGGCATGGATGATGCTGCTCTTCAAGGCAAGTTTCTCTCCCTTTAAGCTGCTATGCAGAAATCCTTGATAATTAATCAGCTGTTGGTGACACTGCAACACTATCAAGCCCCAAGACTCGTGTTTAATGTGTTGTGCAGATACACAGACCGCAGTATTTTCAAGACGGTTGTGCTGCAGATTAAGCTCTGAGGTCGGAGGAGCTCGGAGCTTTTCTTGTTTCTCTCTTTTCTAGGAATGGGTCCTTAATTGAAACCAATGGAAGTTCTACTCTGAAGGTCTGATTATGGAAAGAGAGAACAATTCTTACTGTGAGATGACTCTGAGTGCATGTCCTAGGACAGTTTGTAATCTCATAACTTTAGGGCGAGAGAGCACGTCAAGCTTACCCATGCACATCTTTATGAGAGCTAAGGCTGTTCATGGGGATCCTTCAATATTTAGCACCAAAAAATCAGTGTTTCATAGCACCACAAAACAATTTCATTGACCACATCCGAAGAAGAGGTTAATTGTTTTTCTCACCGAAATACATTGCAATTATAATCTGCACCAGAGAAAAATGTCTTCCTCCATTGCAATGCTGGAGATGCTTTCTCACTGTCACAGCATCAATTTTCCCTGCTATTGGCAAATATTGTAAAATAGAGCAGGAAATGATTTTAAATGTGTCCATCCTACTGACATGGGTTGTAATGAGAGTAGAGAGTGGGCCAACATTAGCTCTCATAGTGTCAGTAGCATAAGCCTACGTGCCAAGCCATTTTAATTAATTATGTGCTAATAGTCTCTGGGCTGATGCAGCGTTCAGCATACTTTATGTGTACAAGTTACACTCATCAGTTCTGTTTTTTCTTTTTGAATAAAAATTAGCAGTAATCCTTCAGTTCTGTGGAAGCCTTCTGTTGCAATCCAAAAATCAATGCAGCATTCAGGCTTCATAGGTACTTTAGCATTCCCAGAGGCCTTTTTAGGCATTTTTAGGAAAGTTAAACACCATTAGTATCCTGTGTCCTGCTCTGGACAATGCTCCATAGGTATTAAGGGTAAGATCACAGCTATTTGGGGGCACCAGACAGCCAAAACAGCAGAAGCACAATTGCAAATAGGAACCTAATAACCAGAAATTCATAAGAAAGATTTTTATTTTGGCAGGTATTTCATTGAGTTTGGTTTTTTGTGGTTTTTTTTTAATGCCATCTCTTTCCCTGTGGACTGACTGTCTTGGTCTCTTGGCCATAGGCTGCTGGAAAGTCCCTTGCTGCAGTAAATGGAGGGATGTCCCCTATGGATGTTTTTCACTGTGAAACTAAATATTTTAGAAGTTCTTGGACTGATCTGGAGAACTCTTACGATGATTAAATATAGAATTGGAGGGAAAGCAAAATCTGCATATGGTGCTGAGACAAAGACCCTGGAACGGATGGTGGTTTCTCTGGTAAAAATCAGTCCTGGAGGAAGCAGCTCGCAGTTCAAGGCTGATTTGGAAGGACCTGGGAATTTTGTCTGGCTTCTGTTTTAATTGTCGTTTAGCTGTAAACAATCCCTCAACCCAGAGTGGATGGCAAATATCAAAATCAGAATAATTAAATGATTGAAAGTACTGATTAAGTTCCTAAATAAGCAAAGGCATTCAAATGAAACAGGCTTTAGAATCTCACCAGGTCTTTATGAGCTTAAAAATGCACTTTTCTCCTAGTTTACCAAAGCACAGGGGTTTTTTTCAGACTTCTTCTGTCCGGCCAAAAGCACATTGTAATACACAGGATATTCATGAATATAGTAAATGTACAACAGTCATGGTTATTTTGACTATTCTTTCAACCAATTAGTATTTATTTTTAAAAGACGGATCACAGTTTTCTCTACAGATGCATAACGTAATGTGCGCTCTAACCCGATAGCTAGATTATAATCATGGTTTTCTCATGCAAGATCTTGTACATACAACTCAAGAATAAATTCAAGCTCTTTTTTTTTTCTTTTGGTGTGACTACTTTTGACTATGAAGGACACAAAAAGGGTTCTGGTTAAAATCCACCCTCCTCATCCATATTTTCATTCCATATAAAATCAAATCTCTTTGATTTTAGCTGCCAATCCTACCTCAAAGACTGCACTTTGTCCTCTGGGTACACAATCCTCCAGCACTGCATTTTCTCATGAGTACAGGGACCTTTCTGTAGATGCAGATATGGTACGTGCCAATGAGACCATGAGAAAATCACTGCCTCGCTCATAGAGGGAGAGCTGTAATTTCTGTTAGGGCCGCTGTCTTTGCTGCTTGAAATGAAGATGAGTAGAGCAGGAGGCTGACTTTGGAAGTTTCAGTGGTAAATATCTAGAGACTACTATCCCTGTCAAAAGGGATGGATGTTTCAACATCTAGTCAGCCAATTTCACGCTAAAATTAAAGTTGTCAGTCATCAGGGGGCCTGCTTGGTAGATAAGTGATATTACAGTTTCACGTACCCAACCTTTTTCCATTGGTCAGAATTTGATGCAGAACCCTTGCTGTCATGCCACTGACACACAGAACGTAGCAATTATTGCTAGCATTTTTATTCTCAAGGTTTTTTGCCACATTGAGCTCTGATTCCCATTTGCTTGGTTTAATACATGTAAACAATCCAATTTTTCATCAGTTCTGCTCAAGAGCTCATCAGTGACTGCATACGGGTGTAATCAAGTAAGCATCGTTTACTAAATTCAAAGCTTAGTTCTTTCACTTCCATCAGTTCTCACTTCTATTCAGATTTCTTAGAACAGCTTCACATTTTTAAATAGCATTAGCCTGAATCCTTTTTTGTTTGTTTTACTGATATATCTTCAATTCTTGGTTGTGGGTTTTTTTTTATTCCTTGAAGTGTAATTCTACTTTCTCCACATAACTTCTTTGCAAAGCCAGATGGACAGAAATGGTCCCATGCCATGCTGAAATTCTCTGTCAGATTTATACAAAATAAATCTTGCTCCTGAACAATCCTGAAGAACGTGTTCTTGATATAATATATACTGAATTTGTCATTCAACTAATTCTTATTTCATCTCTCATCATTTTGCTGTTCTCTCTACATGCATACTGGAAAGGGGGAAAAAAAAAAACCTGCAGAGAACGTGATAGGAATCTCGTGAGAAAGATTAATTTCACTACCTCACTACCGCTATTTTGCTCCCATGTTGACAAACAAGTATTTTCCTTGCTTTTTTTTCCTCTTATTCCTGATGTAGACAGAGCTCCCTCGAGTTAAGCAGAAAAGATGCTTGGTGCCACTGCTGGGGAACAGAGCACAATGCCTGCTGCTCAGTGTCAGGATTCCCAGCTGACTTTCTGTGCCCAGGATTTTATGTGTCTAAATACTCCTGATGTGCATTTCTGAAAATACATCTATGGAAGGAATGCATTTATTTCATCAGGAGAGTACACTAGACTTTTTAGGAACATGTATTTGTAGCAAGTTATCTGTGGTGAATACCTGGCATCTTTATTTTATTCAAGCACAGCTCTTCAAAGCAGCCTTTCAAAGGGCAGAAATCCCCAGGGTGGTGCTCAAAGACTGATGCTTCAAGGCAGAGGGAGTAAAAATGCTCCTGCTGCAGTTAGACACCTCAGTGAAGATCATCATTTCTTCTTTGTGCAGTGCCTATTGCTGCACTGTTATGCTAAGCACACTTGTGAAGACAGACTGTACCTTTCATTTTGTTCAATGGCAAAATTCATTAGTAGGAAGAAAGTGGCTGGTTTTTTTGACCACTTTGCCTTATCCGTCTTTCAAAGTTTTTTAGCTTGGCCTCTTGTTTTCTCTATGCCCTCAGCAGTCTCAAAGACCAAGAGGAAAACCATTTGGGCTGTGCAGCACTAAGAAAGTGGCAGAGACTTTCTGCTCATGAGGTTCTACTCCAGAGGCTGTGCCTGGGCAGGAGGAGATGCGCTGGGGAATTGCAAGAATTTTACTCTCTGCCACAGATATTTTCATGCACTGCCCCTAACTGAAATCATCCTGTCTGGGGTGTGCTAATCCTATCCTTTGCGGGAGTTCCTTCCACTCCTGTGCTTTCTGCTTGCATGTTTGCAGTTGGGTGTCACTGTTATGGGAAATGACCTGCTGCCTTCCAGTTTTCTCTACCTCTTCGAACCTTGAAATATTAAAGCTTTTCCCCACAGGCCTTTCTATTTCTTCCACTCACTGCATAAATGCTGCATAATATACTGGTGTCTCCCTCACCTATACCCAAGTGCTTTGTGATGACTACTAAGAGATACCATACAAATTATCTCTTGCAATGGTAAAGAATTCTGCAGTTTCACTTCTTTCCCTTGCCTGGGACTGAGTATTTCCCAATTTTAAAATCCTCATGACCTTAAGGTGCTTGAAATTCTGCTTCCAACAGCAGAAGTTAAAAATTGAGTTAGAAAAAGAACACCGATTCCTCCTGTCTGGTATGATCAGACTCTCCAGCTTACTTTGATCATTGTTAGTTTATTTGTTTCACCATAATTCTTCATTTCATCTTGCCGGTCACATGTTTTATTTGCTGGGCTATTGTGCAGAGCTGCTGTTTCAAGGTTCACTTAAAGTAGCAGGCAGGAAATTATGTTCTCTCCACAACATTCAGAGTTTCCATCTCCGAAAGGTCATCTGTAGGAAAAGTCTGCGTGGGGAAGTACAGTAAAAGGCATGGGAATGATGATCTATATCAGTGTCACTGGCTCATAGAGAACACACAAGAATAGCCTTCCCTGTTGTGTTTAAGACGGAGGAGGAAAGACACCCCTTAGCTCATGAGTTTCCATATTAAGCAAGAACGGTGTTGTGTCAATTAGTAGAAGTACAAAATGAGCTCGTACTTTTCAGGTTATTCATTTTCACCAGTTACTCCTAAGGCCCTGATTCAGCAAAGCGATAAAGCTGAAGTCATTCTCTCGCAGCAAGCCTCACCATCCCAGTTACAACACAGGCATAGTGAAAGCAAAACTCTAACACGTGCCTTCGTTTGCTGTTGTGATTAAAGAAAATAACCCGGTTCCTTTAATTGCTTCTCAAAATAATGCCGAGGGCTTTTCAGATGGTGAATTTTCTTGGGGGGGACGACACAACAACCAAAAAACAATGTGTTTGATGAGTCCACATCTCAGAGATGCAGCTGTGTTACAGCCTTTACTGTAATGTCGGGTTGAAAACTGTGGTTTGCCTCGTAAATTCTATGTTTATAATTCAATGACAAAGCATTACTTGAGCAATTTGTCATTGCACTGACTTGTTACTTAAGTTAATTCAGCTTGAATGTTATATTAAGGAAAAAAACATGTAGTCAACAGGGCAATATAGTTGAAAATCTTTTTGCAGTAAGACACTGATGTGACATTTCTAATACTGAATGAGCTAGTCATATAAAAATGGTAATATAAATTTACCACTCTTTTATGTTATTTCCTTCCAGTTGTAATTTATACACCTGTTGTCTTAGATTCCAGTTATTTGATAACTGTATGTATTACTAACTGCAGTTGTAAAGGTACCTTTACCTTTATGGATATTTAGGCTTGGATACAGTACAGAGTAAAAATAAAGCTTTGCGTCTTTGTAGTATCCCGTATCAATAGGCTAAGGTAGACTTTTTTTTTTTGTCCCCCCTCCTCTTTCGCTATGGAAAGTTGTTAATTAGTCAGAAGAGATGGTAGAAAGCACAGTGGAAAGTTCTCAGAAATAAATGTTTTGGAAAGAAAATGTGACCTTAACAAAACAGACGTTGGAAGCATTAGACATCCTGTAAAGTCTGGGTTTACAGCTGCTAAAAGGGTGGAAGAATAGATTGCAGTCCCTGAGCCAGAATTGCTCAGGAATGTAATAAGTGATAGACTTTCCCTTGAACACCCTAAAGAGCATCTCAGGGGTGATAGCAAGAAGCAGGATAGGCTGAGGGGAGACCTCATTGCTCTCTACAACTACCTGAAGGGAGGTTGTGGAGAGGAGGGAGCTGGGCTCTTCTCCCAAGTGACAGGGGACAGGACGAGAGGGAATGGCCTCAAGCTCCACCAGGGGAGGTTTAGGCTTGAGATTAGGAAAAAGTTCTTCATGGAGAGGGTGTTTCGGCATTGGAACGGTCTGCCAAGGGAGGTGGTTGAGTCGCCGTCCCTGGAGGTGTTTAAGGTGAGGGTGGATGAGGTGCTTAGGAGCATGATTTAGGGATTGGTGGGAATGGTTGGACTCGACAATCCAGTGGGTCTCTTCCAACCTGGTTATTCTGTGATTCTGTGATTCTGTGAACTTTGTGGCACTTCCCGCTGTGCAAAGGTTTGCATTGTTCGTAGCCAAGCATGTGAGAAGGAGAGAGGCTAGTCAGTCAGTGGAGGTAAAAATCTATGATTGCTGTTACCGCTTGGTTTAACAAGAAGTACAGAGAATTGTTTCCAAAGCCCGTGTCAGATCTGTGGTTTGATCCTGCTGATAGTAGGTGCTTTAAAAGCCACCGGTATTAGCGATTACTAGTCATTGCTACTACTTTTTGAAGAAGTTTTCTTGCCTTACATAATTTGTGGAGGAAAAAAAGGCTGTTCACTGCGGGATCTCTCAACCTGAAAAGCTCTCCTCGCTTTTGAAGTTTTCTAAGTAAAGTTTCAGATGCAAAATAAGCAAAAGGAGGCAGTGATTAGTTTTTATAAAAAAACAAAATTAAATACAAGTCAAGCACATTTTTATGCACAAGATGGAAATTTTTGATAGATACGGTCCTAGATTTTTTTTGTTTTGTTTTTCAGCTTTTTTTCTTACTTGCATAAGTGAATTGACATTATGAAATTGCATCTTGACTAAGACAGAAGAACTGTTTCCTGCCCAAACCTGGCTTTTATCTCAATATGATGATAAGGTTTTCATGTCATTCTGTTCTTTGAGAAACAAGTGTCAGCTCACTTTGATTCACCACTGAGTCAAAATACCGGTTCACTTCAAAAGAAATCTGGACAGAGCCGCAGACACGGATGCTTTGAGTTAAACACGGTGACCCTGCTGTGCTCGGTCAAGCTCTGATTTTACAGCAGCAATGACATGCCCACGTTAGCAGAGAACAGATAATTCCTGAGCATCTGATCTTTGTGTAACTAGCTCTTTCTGAGATCTCATGCTATGTAATTTAAGAAATGAATTAGTTTTCATAAGCAAAGAATATTAAACAGGAATTTCCAGTTTTGCAATTTTGAACAGTTTTTTTAAAAACAACCCCTCCAAAGAACCCACCAAGCCAGAACAAACCAAACACACCAATAAAAACCCTCACTGCAAACCAGATAAAACCTAAACCAAACACCCAAACCCACTTTCCTTCCTGATTCCGATTAAGAGCTCAAGTTACTTGAATAGCACTTTCCCAGGTCAGTGTTTCTGTCTCAAGAGAATCCCTTCATTTATACCTCCTCACCCTTACCGACCCTTTGCAGAGGATGCTGCTGCTGAAGTGCAGCACTGCTCTACCTGGGAGCCAGCTCACACCTTCATGCCAAATTGCTCCCGCGCTGCTTGACGTCCAGCCCTCCACCAGCACACGCCGCAGCACGTTTGCCTATTGATGTAGTCAGGATCTTGCACGCGGTGACACGAAGGGAACGTAACCCCAGTGACTGCATCTTACAAATCTCCTTCTCTCACCCCTCCTGCCCGGTTCCATTTCTGAAAGATTAGATCAAATAAAAGTTCAATTGTTTTGCAATGAATTGCAGCAACGCAGCCCTCTCAGTTTCATTAGCTCTTGACTCCAAACACGAAGTCTCTACTGAAGTCGCTTGGGAGCAGACAGTTAGTGGAAATGAAACAAATGATGTCAGAGTTGTTTCGAACGGGGCTGAGGTGACATTGTTCAAAGGAACAGTGTATGGAAAATGTCTCTGCAGCAAGTCCATTGTCTGTTCTAGGGGCAGGAATACATTTCTCCCTTTGTAAAGGGCTGTGCTTTATGGATCAAGGAGCTCGTCCTTGCACAGTAAGGGGGTGGGAGGACAGGGCACTCTGGGGCAAGAATGGCAGCAGGGAGGAAAGAGAACGTGAAATACAGAAAAACAAAACTGAGAACGGACGCTCTGAGAGGGAGAAATGACGGCAGTGTCGCCAGGAGGGGGTGATCCAAAGACACCCGTCCTCCCCGTGCGAGATAGTGGGGATCTGATAACACACAAAGTGGTTAAAAGCAATGTCTTTGCACTCTGCCCTGTGCCTTCTAATGGGTATCTAAGACCTGCAACTGCACAGTTCACATTCGCAGTTGTTCAGCCCAAGGAGCTTTCACGTCCCTTTCATTCCTACCTAAGTGAGCTGCTGGGAAGCTGTGGAGCACAAAGCAGTGGCACTCGTGTGGCCACCACTCCCGGTTTGGGCTCCATGAGCTCCAGAGGAGTGAAGCCATGGGAGGGGAGGCAGTGGGATGAGCCTGCCTGAACAGCTATCACAGCTGTGATTTACCCTCCCCCAAGGTAGCTGATGGAAGAGGTAACGGCTGGGTAGCTCTGCATGAGTAATATTTGAATTTGGAGAATTTACTGGTGCAGAATTATGTGGTTTATTGAGTAGAAACAAAAAGGCTGAGAGGCACCAGTGGCTGCCAAAAATGTGATCCTTTTAGTCCTTTCACCTTTGGGAGGTAAGAAACAGTTTTGGCTACTTGGCCATGAAGCCCTGAGCTGCTTCCTTTTATGTAGTTTTGTACCAAGTTTTGTAGAATCGCACAGTAATTCTGAGACCTGAGAACAGTAAAACAGAGCACGCCTCAGACACGTGGCTCAGAACATTTTGCAAATACATTTTTTTTAATCATTCCCTTTAACCTAGAAAGTTAGGTAAAGGAAGGGTTAATTGGTTGACCTAAATGAATCTACCAGGCCAGTGGCAAAGCTGACTGTGACATTAGTTTTCATTTATAGATTCATAAGATCATCTATGAGTCAATAGGCGTCCGACAGATAAGAAACAGGACAGCCAATCAAAACTTTTCTTATTTGTATAGCAAACTAGAGGTATTACTTATTTTGAGGTGTTGTTCTTCAGGCAGGATGGAGGGAAGAATTCATTGATAATATATCATCCAGGTATTAATGTGGTCAATGCAAAAGTAAGTGGTCAGTACCCAAATACATCAGTGCGTGACCTAGAGCAGAAGTGAAAAACATTGTCCTACATGGTGAGGTGGAAGAAGGGAGTTGTGCAATTAAGAACAGCGTGTGGTTTGTAGGGCTTTCCCACCACCCCACCCCTGGACACAGCAAAATATCAATAGATTTCGGGCTTGGACAAGGTAAACAGCTGATCTCTCTTTGAACTTTGGGCATAGCTGTCAGTGGGTGGGTTTTTCAGAATTAGTCTGTATTTGCAGAGGAGCACAAATACACAAAGCTCCTGGGAGTCTGCTGGACTATTTCCCTCAGCTGGACAGGCTTAACAAGATCAAATGCACGTAGACAGGATGAGAAGTCATAGGCTTAAACTGCCTCTCAGGAAATGCAGGTTAAACATTAGGAAAACCTTTCTATCAGTGAAGACAGTTGAATATTAATAGAAATTGCCATGGGAGGTTGTGCAACTTGTGTCACTGGAGGTTTTTAAGAACAGGTTAGAAAAACTGTCAGGGATGATGTAGAGTTGGTCCTGACTTTGGGAAGAAGTATGACTTAAATGACCTTCCAAGCTCCCTCTTGGCCTCATTTCCTCTACTTCTGCAAAGCTGTGTAGTAATGGGTGGCAGATAAATTATAATCTTACTTTGTTTTCTTTTCTGAAGTAGATGTTCTGAGTTCCCTCTCCAATGTAGCATGAACATAGATTTTGATTCGAAAGCTTCCATGAGAAAATAAATCTCAGAATTATTAAACAGTCAAGTAAGAGGAGCATCCATATTTTTTTCTTGAAGGAAAAAATTAGACCCAAAAGAATTTCGTCAGCTTGAGAATGTTAATTGTTAAATTAAGAAAAGAAACCTAGAGTGAATGAGAAGCTCATATCTTTAGGGAGAAAAGAGAAGGAAAGAAGAGGAGGAAAAGCACAGATATCATTAGAACAAAACCCTAAAAGAGGAAAAAGTCCTAAACAAATTAAATTATAGATCTAACCAGCACAGGCATCTACTTTCAAAAGAGATTTAACCCAATTCTTCAAAGAAACAAAACCCAGCAGTAATTAGTAAGTGCTTTTATCTCTTCTGGATTAGAGTATCCAATAATGCTGAATTCCTAGAGGTGATGTTCCTCCTCCCCAAAATATAAATCATGAGAAGTTGTTGCGCAAGCCTTTTTCTGCTGCAGCCCAATAGGATGCCACTGAAGTCAAACTGCTTGGGTTGTGCTTATTTTACTTATTAGAAAAATCAGCTGTGACCAGACCCAGAATGTAAAGATGAGAAAAAGAACCTCAGGAAACTAGGACTTCTCCTTTGATGCTCCTATGAGTTATGAATCAGGCCTTAAAATCCTACTTGTCTCCAGTGTTTTGAGACAACACTGAAGTTTTGTAACTTCTTCAGCAAAGTGACGTGGGAGAGTAACGTGGGAAGGAAATGTGATAAGCGACAAAAGTAGTTTTTGGTCTCCCTGCTTGGGTGCACGTGCCCTGGCCACACAGAGTGACACCAGTACCTTCCTATGAAGTGCGTATCGTGCTACTGCCTTGACAGGCAAACGCTGCGGAGAGCAGACCTGTAGTTCTGGTCACTTTAAAATCAAAGTTCAGGGAGCTTGAGCAGAGCAGGATGCAGATCCTTGTTGTAACCCCAAGAGCTGGGGAAAGCCCTTATTTAGTCTTTATGGGAAGTTTCACTCCAGGGCTGACCTGGGAGTGTGCTCTTTTTATGACGTGCGTAAATCTGCCATAAATCCCAAAGGGAAAGCTCTGCACATGCCTCACGCTCACAAGCACTCACGCAATGAGTATTTTACCACGTATTTGACTTTTTTTATGCCTTTGAGATTTATAGAGTGTCCTCTGAACCTCTAAGCAAAATGGGAGGCTGGTGGTCCAGGAGCAGTGGTGATACGTGGTCTTGTTTTTTTTGCCATGCAGCAACAAGCGATGAGGGTGGGAAAAAAGAGCCGAGGCTGGGAGCATGTAAAGCTCTTGCAGTCTGCCTTCCTTTGAAAAAAAAGAAAAGAAAAGTTAATCATCACCAGAAATATAGGTCAGGGTGGAAAAATACAACTCATGAAATGTTTCCAAACTACTCAGGGAAAAAAAATGAAGATCAATTTGTGTGCCACCGCCTTTGACTTTTCAGCCAATAGATGTGATACTGGTGAGCTGAGCCGAGAGGATGTTAAGCACCCAGACAGAGAGTGGCAAACATTGGCAGAAATTCTCTCCAGCCAATTTCTCCAACCCAAACGTGCTCAATCACTCTTCTATGGATTTAGACATTTCCCAGTAGGCAGCTTCTTTTTCTTTAGTTGCCGTGTTTCAAGACACTAAGTCAATCTATTTCAGCAGAGATGCTCAGGCTCTGAGCTGTCAGCAAAGTTCATATTGGTAGCATTAATCATCCGGTAGTGGCTGTTTCTTCATTTCCTTTTGTTAACTTGTGTTCTCAGCTGTCTTTCCCTGCTTTGAAGGCAGAGATCTCTCTAACTGACCTACAGCATCAGGAGGAATAAGAGACGGCTTCAAACTGAGCTTTGGAAAAGAGACCTGCCACTGCCACCCAGGCCGTGCTGGTCCCATGGGGGGTTTTAGCTGTGCTTGAAATACTTGGTGGCTCCAACCATTACAAAAATTCTCACCAGTGAGTTAGTTTCTGGAAATTTGTGGACTTTGCTAGGGATGGCATGCCCTTTCCTAACTGAAAACTTCTCACTTGCCCAAACTTATGAATCTGGACCAGCCCATATCCATAAAATTTATATTTTTCACTATCATAGACTGTTGATCTTGATACAATCATCGTTATAGCTCATTCCCTGGCCTGTGTTATGTAAAGATGCAGTCAGGACAACCACAGCATTTGGTCCTTCAGTTACAGTGTTTGGTATGGAGTGGTGCAGGGAAATTTTTTTTAATTTATTTGTATTTCTATTTTTCTTTAGGCATCTCTCCAATACATTTATGAGACCAAAGTGGCACTACTTTTACTACAAGAAAACCAAGTCTCATTTAACTTTGTCTGGGATGTAAAATTGAATTAACAAAAAAGAATTAAAAAGAATTAACAGAGTAGAGGCCACAAAGGTGAAGACAGATTGTGAAACTTAGCGTATGGATGTCTCTGTCATAGCTATTTTAACTATATTTGAAAATTAAAATGTAGAGAACTTAAAGGTACATTTCTAAAAGCCTTTTCTTATTCCTAGGGCAGCTTCAGAGAGGTAAGAATTTAACTCAGCCCCGGCAAGAGGGAATGCTGCGTTTCTGAGCTCTGTTGGGAGCTCCCTTGTTGTGAGGCTGAAGCTGGTCTCAGAAATGCACACCAAGCAGGGATAAGCTTTCCGAAGTCAGGCATTTCTCCAAAATGAACTGAAGTCCTGGTGAGTGGTCAGCAGTCCTAAGCACTGAGAGGACAAGCAGTCAGACCACGTGGTGCCTCTCCTTGCAGCATCGCTACACTTTTTATATCATCTGCAGAAGGCAGCATTTCTGACTCTTCTGCAGCTTTAGATAATGCTCAGTGGCTGCTTTTGCTTCTCTCCCATAATTACCAGAAACATTGCTTTAAGAAGTTACAGCTTCCTGGAATGATGTGAAAAATGAACCGTTTAGAGCACTGGTGAGTAATAGGTAATTGCAGGCTAGAGCATCTTTAATCACTTTCAACCTTAAGTACATTTTTGAAGAGCGTGGCTCATTATTACCTTGCAGATCCTGATGGAGTTGTACATTTCTGGTAGCCTAGATTACAAATTGAAAAAGAACTTGGTATACAAGTTGTACTGGTTGGCAGTTATGGCACAACCTGGTTCATGGGGCCAGAGGCTTAATTCCCTACTTTGCTGCAGGCTTTTCTGTGATCATGGGAAGTCACAGAGATGTTTGTGTGGAGGGTGACCACACTGCATTTTCCAGAGATGTATGTCTCAAGCAGTAGGACGTGCACAGTCGGTACACTGCACTCCAACTCAATGGTCTAAAACCTCTGAAGCTGCATTACTATCTCCATTATTGCTGTTCATCTGCAAATACCCTGAATTTATTGCCTCAGCTGAGCTTCTGACCATCCATATGCTATTTTTCCAGGCACAGTGACATCTTAGGGACCAAAGGGAGGAACAGCAGCACAAGGATTGGAAGAATTATATGTTTTTAAATAGGATTCATATTACTGGAGCAGAGAAGGACAGTGTTTAAAGGACTTCCAGCACCATCAGGAACCTGGCCATGTATATGACTGGCATTTGCACTGCTAATGAGACCATTTCTATTCTAATGAGCTCATTACTATTTTTATTGCTATTGTATTTTGCATGTTTCACAAATCATGCAGGGAGCTGCTTTTTATTTCCACTTTCTCTTTGTACCTTGAAAACTCTCAGGGCAATCCCAGTGTCTGCAAAACACAGATGAATGAATTAACCCCTGTGGAGAGACCAAGGAGGGCTGGCTGCTCTTAACTGGTCGTAAGGGGAGAATGAGAGAAAGGAGAGGATTGAGTCATGCCTGGAATCTAGTTCAGTGAGGAGTTCCCATGCTGTTCTGAAACCCAGTGACAAGACATTTTTATGGATGTATCTCCTCTTCAGGACTATCTGCACAAAATTAGTCTGTTCCTAAGAGGACGCTTGGCGTATATGTTATACTCTTTGACAACTCTTTCTCCCAAATATTTATCCCTTTCCTTTTTTGAGCTCCAAACGTATGTGGGGTAGGGCAGAGTCATGTGCGAAGTCCAAGAACTCCTTAGGAAAATTAATTGCCACCAAAGAACACTAAGTAAAAAAATTGTACGTGGGCAAACATCTGCTTGTTGTTGGAGCTAGCAAGCTACGTTTTGAATCTCAGGTTTGTTATTCTGTTAGTTTGAACTTGTAACTCTCTGACAAGCTCCTTCTTTCTCACTCGTTTGCTCTGTGTCCTCTACCTCCCGAGACAACATCACTCTTTCAAGTCCAGGGTTAAGCGTGGCCTGCTTTCAATACTCTGCAGACTTCGGTGGCATCTGCAAGAAGTACTGCCAGCTGTTGCAGAGAAGATAAAGAAGAAAGCAAGACATCAGGATTAAAAAATAAATAAATAAAGCCAGGTAACTGTGTTCAAAGACTCAGTCTCAGAAATTTGTACCACAGGAAAATCTGAATGCAAAACTTCTGTGCCTTTCAGACGAACCTTCTGCTACCTTGCTTGGCTAGCTCACCCAAGGGCACAGGAGACAGAATAGAAATATGCAGAGAGATAGAAGTACATGCTACATCTCCTTCGGGAATTCAGTAATTATTCAAGTGAACATAGAGCCTTTTTTTCCCTAACATCTTAGAAATGTCTCTATGATGTTGTTCTTTTGTGAGCTTTGTGCTGCACTGGTTTTCTATGTTTGAATGATGCAGGGGTTAAAGTGACAGGCTAGCTAGCATATAGATTAGTCAAGAATTCCAATAAGCTGGTGACAGTTGAACTTTATTTTTAGAATGTGATTGGTAGGTGATGACTGAGTAGTGCTCTGCCCAGTTTGCTTTGATGGACCCAGTAAAACAATGGTGCAGACACTGACAGACTAACGTCATTGCTGACTGAAAACAATATTCTGGTCCTGTAGGGCATTTCAGACTTGCAATGATCCAAGTGTCATCTCTTGCTCATTTTTTTTGTGGCTCCCATCTCTATTTTCTGATTCTTTTTCTTCTCAGTTCACGACAGAAGGAGGCTAAAATGTCACCCTAGGATACCTCCATAAAAGTCTCTACTGTGCTTCGCATCAATGATCTTGTCAGGTTTGCCATAGGTAATTGCATGTAGACATATAATGTTTTCCCCTAGAACACATCTACAGATGGTCTGCAAACAAAATTGAAGTTTACCTCCTACAGGTAAGGTTTTTTTTTAAAACCTTAGTTCTATACATATGGACTCTACATTTTGCATACTTAATTCAGCTATCATCAAAATCAAATGTCTTGACTTACCCCAGACAAAACCACCTTTCCAAATTCTCTCATACTGTGATATCAAGTCACAATGCTGGATTTCCTAGCTAGCCAACTGTGCCGTTTAATTAGGGTGCCTTTCCTTATCATCTTCAATAGCATCATTGTAACATATGGTTGAGATTAAGCCATAGAGTCCAAGCACAGAAACAAAGCACACCACTAATTGTCTGAACACACAGAGAACCACAGGCAGTGAGCTTAGATAGGCAGAAATAGGAAGACGTGTCCTGCTTTGTAGGGAGAGCATATTTTTTTATACATATAATTTATGCATATATAATGAATAGCACTGGGTTGGGGTTTTTTTGGTGGAGAGAGATGTTTAGAGTTTAAAATCCACCTGCAGTGCTCACTAATCTACTTTAATTGGACTAGACTGTGAAATGCAGTGCTGCCTTTAAACTAAACTCCGAGGCATTGAATGAAGGACAGACACATGAGAAACATTTTGCTTTGAGGTGGGGGTCTGTTCCAAAGGATGCAGTTTCCTCCTGCTTAGAGTTTCAACAGAATTAGTGCTGCCAGGTTACAAACAATCATTGCCTTTTCCTGTACTCATGGCAAACCAAGTCCTGCATGCTTTGTAAAGCACAGTTTACACTGACTTATAAACACATCTCAAACAGATTTGCTTTCCTTCTTTATTCATAGGCAACTCTTTCTTTTCTTCCAATGCATCAGACCAAGAGTCTGCACTCCAGTCAGTCGCTTTGATAGGATAACATGGCAAACAGGCAGTAGATGCCAAAAGAGAAGCAGCTGTTACTTCAGTTAAATTAATGATAATTTTATAAAGAACATGTAGCTGCATGAATCACTAAGGTACATAGATCAAAAAAAGCATTAATATGAGTAGGTACTAGTCTAGTTCCAGGGATGATTTGTGTGCAATAGACAATCAGCTTTGAGATAAGGAAAATACGTATTACTTATTTATATGGGTTATGATTATCAAAGAAGACTGAAGGTATTTCAGTGAGCCTGGGTGTCACTAAATGCCTATGAAAATCTTTTCCTGATTTACTAATTCAACATACGTTCCAGAGGTATGCATCAAAGTCAAGGGGTATTGCTTTTTAAGTATTTCAAGAGCTCTCTGGTAATGATGTTAAGAACAAATATCTCCTTAACATCACTTATTTTTTACTATGACAACATAAACTGTTCTTCCCCAGACAGGAAGAGTTAATCAGAGTTTTAACATAAGAACTAATCTGTATCAGACCTGTTCATTAGACTCTTTCATTTTACCCTTGTATTCGAAAGCCCAGAAGGTCAACTGTATCCTGGGCTACATCAAAAGAAGCGTGGCCAGCAGGTTGAGGGAGGTGAATCCGCCCTCTACTCCTGTCCTGTGAGAGCCTACCTGGAGCACTGTGCTCAGCTCTGGAATCCTCAGCCCACGAAGGATACGGAGCTGTTGGAACGGGTCCAGGGGAGGGCTACAAAGATGATCAGAGGGCTGAAGCATCTCTGCTGTGAGGGTTTGGACGGAAGAAAAGCGGAAGAAATCCTTCCATTAACAGAGTAAAGAGCGAACAACAGGACTTCATTCACAGAGTTCCCTGAATCCAGCATGCATATGATGATCGAGTTCTGTAGCAGCACATATAAAGGATATCAAAATTAATGTTTTCCCAGGAAAATCCCCATGCCAGCAGTCTGGAACTTGAAGGTAGGATACACTGGATATATATGACCGGATAATTACTTGTGATTGAATCCCAATTTCCTTCTAATGTAACTAATGTGGAGTGGACATGAAATGTTCTTTGTTTCCTGCCAGGGCACGTGCTAGGCGTGTTTTTCCTCCTGCAGTTCCTCAGCCACAGAAATTCCGCAGTCACCACCAGATGTGGGCCCTAACGTCACATTTCAGCCACTTCATTACCACTCCCCTGCCTTTTCAATCAACGTGATCCAGGAATACCTTGTTGAAGGCTTTAAAACATAGCTGGATGTTTCACAAGATTTGTAGCTGCGAGAAGGATTTGAGTTAAATTAATAATACATCTCTTCCCACTGACTTGTTACTATAACCTAACCTAAATTTTAACCCTGTAATACTGATGCTGTGGATTTCCTGGAAGATTTTTGTACTTTTGCAGTAGTCTGTTTGTTCAAAGAGTATAGTTATAATCTATAGATCCAAACTGGGATTACTGGAAAAGGTCATATGCACCACTCTGCTCATCCTCACATCCTCTCATTTCTTTTCAACGTCAGCAAAGCCCAAGTTTTAATATTATTTTATTATATCTAGGGCAGTTGACCTAACCAGCCAAAATCAGGGATTAGGAATTCATTTCATAAAGTGTTATGCAAAAATATAGCAAAAATTTGACCCCTTTATTTCTGCCCCCCCCCCCCCATCAGAGCTTCTGTACACAGAATTGTTGAGATAGCAAATGGATTCTTTGCAAATTCTGTATTTTGTACCAAACAAGATTACTTAGGAGCAATAAGAATGACCTCAGCTGTTATCTGCTGCTAGAAACCTTTTAAATGGATAAGGACATAGAGTCATTCAGTAATTACAAGGAAGGAAGACCACGTCGCTTAAACTGACCGTGTAGTAATCAATTCCTGCTGTGAAAATGTTTGTCTTAGCTATGCAGTATGTGTGGAGAAATGAAAAGTGTGCATAAAAAATATCAGCACTGCTTCATAAATAGAAAAAACTAAATTTCATGAAAAAATGAGTAATGTAGCCAGCATGGTAAGAAATTCCACTGTTTTATAATATCTGCTTTAACTATATCAATGTGTTTAATTAATTAAGAAAGCGAGCATAGTATTTTTTCTTTTCATAATAGGGCTTTTTTGCATATATTTTTAAACATTTTTATCTGGTCTGCCTCCACAGCTTCAGCTTTAAAGGTCGTCTTGTTTTATCAACATATCATTTCGTGACAGCTTTTTTTAATATTCTCAGTGATACTAAAAGCATGTAGTGGCTGATTCTCCTTCAGAACCAGTACAGGAAGTAAGTGATGTCTATACATAACCTAAAAATAATGGATATTCCTTTTGCATTTTAATTTAGCAATAATTAGCTTATATTTTTCACAAACGTATTTAGGCACGAGGAACAGCTCTGGACTTATGAGTATATTTTGTCACAGTTTCAGGACATAAAACAACTCTTCAAGGCTCAGAAAAGGACGACAACTCAATGCAATGAATTCTACACCAAGTGAAATTGTGATTTTAAAATTCAGTGACAGAGAATGACAATAATACTAAAACATCTCTGCGGTGTTAAAAAGCTCAGATTGCCTGTTGACAGCTGCATACATGAAAAGGTTCACCCTACAGAACCCAAATATAAATATACTGAAATGTTCTGGATTAGTTGAGAAAAAACCACCATCCTTTGAAGAGGAAGGTAGCAGCTCCTCATGTTCTCAGAGTGGGTGCCCACTTACCTTTGGTGGCATGCAGAGCAGCCACACGCTTTGCAGAATAGTCCAAAAGGAAAGGACGTTGGCGCAAAGACATCTGTGTAAGTAGTAACAGATCTCAGGTTTTTCAGCTGTATTTCCAACTGTGAAACATTTTTTTTTCTTGTTAAAATTCACCTGCAGCAGCATTGTCCCTGCTTGTAGCCAGTTCTTTCTATCCAATACCAACAGTAAGAGTAAGGCTGAAAAATAAAATTGAGAGGACAGTGTCCTAGGGCACAGCACACTGCCTGTTAGCTGTTCTCCTGGTTCAAATAGGCAAAGTCAGGGGTACAGCACTGGAAAATTTACCAAAAGCAACAGTATGGAAACTATACCATCCTTAGAAATCTCCTGTTTGACCTTACTTTTGAAGAAAGGATGGCAATACAGGGTAGAGACTGGAAATCTTGATTCAGTTCCTAAAGCCAGCAAGGGCTCTGGGATTCACAGGAAAAAAACAGCCTCTCTCTTTGCTCCCCAACTATAAACCATATAAAAGTCCTTGGAGTAGGTGGTACCTCCCATGATTTTATTTTGTTTTGCCTTTCTATGGGAAATAGCCCCTTGGTTGAGCTCCTATTATGACCCCAACATGAAATAGTTCAGAGCAGTGCTTGTGTTTCCTTGTTCTTATGATGTTTTGAACATTCTAATTTTCTTCAAAGGATATTTTTTTCTTTGAAATGAGGTAATTTGCTTAATGTTTAAAAGTATTTCATATCCTCTTTTTTCTCCCCAGCAAAGCTTTCAATAAGAGTCATGATATAAGTATAGTTTGTAAATGAAATATAGGTCTGGAGATAGTCCCTTCTACTTGCTGCATAATACCTAGGGTGGCATAATAACTGGAAGATGTTCTCATAGTTGTTACGAGTGCAGGGGATTGTTTAATTTATTCTAGTCAAATACGTTGTTAACTCTCTGATGATATGAGTTGACTCTGAGTTTTCTGTACTCATGGTGAAACGTCAATATTCCTAAAGCATCTTACAGTCAGCAGTTTCAGAGGACAGGTTATTTGCAAAATAGCCTCCACATTATAATCCAATGACTAACTTTCAGCACTAGCCCTTCTAAATCCAAAGTTAAATGGCTTCTACCCCAAGAGTTGAATCCTCACCTAAACTGTGGCACCTGAGAGATTTGCTGTTACTGAGGAAACTGGTCTCCTCCGTATTTCTATTGAATAATTTCCCAAGGACCTATCTTCAGTGCATGGTAATACAGTATATTGCAATGTTGTAGCTTCTGTATAGTCTAATAGATACGTAATCTTATTTTTGCAGAAACCCGGACGCTCATAGAATTACTCTAACAGAGCAGTAACTTGATGTACAAACAGTCCCCATGAAATCAATAGGAAACCTCAGACAGGTATTGTTTAGTATATGAAGTATATTCACATCTCATTAGCATATACTGATGACTTTCAGCAGAGTTACATCTTGACTTCTATTGTAGTAAAGCTCAGGCCCTTTTCTGGTGGGCAACATATTATTTTCTTTGTGTAATACAGAAACACAAAAATTGCGTTTGCACACAGTACACTTTCCAATACATTTCAGGACTCCTTAGCCCATTTTCATTATATCCTGACTGCTTAAAGGATCTTATTCACAATTACTCAATTCTATATTTATTCAAACTTTTAGTAACCTCCTTGATACAAACAATACCACTCCTGCTCCTCCATAGTGAGCTGTTGTCCAGGTTTTGTCTGGATAATTTTGGATAGGAGGGTAAAACCAGTAAACCCTGTGTAATACTTAGTGTAGCCACGTGCTACCCATCTCCAGCATCCCATAGCACACCAGAAACTAGCAGCAAACACCATTTCCCCTGCTTGTCCTATCACCAGCTTCCTTTTGATCTTCCATATGTGCTTTTTTCTCTTTGAAACTCACACAGATTTATGGATACGGGGTTTGCTTTGCTGCTGAGCAAGATCGAAACAGGCATCTCTGACTGGCATGACTGCAACTTGTCACTGGCTTTCATTTGTAGCAGAGGATGCAAACTGAGACAGCGACAAGTGAAGAACATCCTTCGCTCTGTTGTTTCTCTTACACTCAGCACAGGAGCTGTTAATGTGAGTGGCTTTTCTTCAGCATCGCAGTTGTACCGTGCAACACAGTCGTCATCTTCAAATGTTATCACAAGTATCATTCTTGCCATACCTGGACTATCCACTCATATCAAAGAGGCTTTTCAACACAGATCCGCAAACAATCTCAAATAGGACCTTTCCCTGACCTGTGACAAGCAAGTGCACGTCTTGCTTATCGCACTTGCAATTGCCTGGGGTGTGATGCTTCAAGCTGACCTTGGCCTATCAAGAAGTCCAGTCCCCAGCCATTTCACTCTGATAAATAAAGCCAGAGACCTCGTACAGCAGTCTGGCTATTTGCAGATGCACCGCATGGACTCAAACCCATGTGTACGCTCAGCTCTCACCCAGATAAAATAGCCTGTGATGAATTCCACAGTAAGAGCAGTAAAAAGAAACGGTGTCAATAGGGTTTGGAGGACCAGATCAAATAGCTCTAAAGAGCACTTGAAACAGCCTGTCAAGAAAATGCAGCCATGCATGAGTTTCACCGCGTGTTTCAGAAGGCTCACAAGCCTCTCTATTGCTCCTTGTAGCAAACTATTCTCTCCCACGATGAGCACTCTGCAGGGAAAAGATGCCACAGCAGGGCAGGTGCCAAAACCGACCCACGATCCCTTTATTCAGTTTGCCAGATACAGCTAAATAATGAGCTGTGTTCATCTAGTAGGAGTCTCTATTACCTCATTTGATTTGAGGTAATTGATATACTAATAGTACTTCATAATCCAGTGGTACGGAGAACCCAAAATAATACACTTAATAATGACAGCAGCTTTAGTCGTGTACAGATTCAAGCTCACTTGAGGAAACTAGATATAAATCTCCTTTTCCTTGCATTGGTATTTATATTTTACCTTTTTTTTATTAGGTAAGACTCACACTTGTTTAAATTATCTTTCTTCTATTTATTATGACTTAATTCCTTTGCCACAGTTTCAGAGTCTATTTTTAATAGAAAGAACTATTGGACTATCTCTTATTCAGGAAAAGCAGAATACATTAGGAATTTTGCATCCCCAGTAAGCTGAAACAATAGTAACTCTCACTGCCCAGCATATAACGTCACCTAAAATTCAGAAATTTAAACAAAGGAGTTTACCTACCTACCTACCATACAGCAAGTGTTTTCTGCCACACTATGTGAGACAGAGAAACAGAAAAGAATATCCGAAGGAAGATACAGAGAAACAGGAAAGCTTAGGATGCAACGTGAATAAATAGTGACATTATGGTCTTTCTGAAAGCTTAAAAGGAGACCTTTTTTGGCCAAGTGCTGGCTCAGGGAGGCTTGGTGTTGTATATAAAAATACTTTCACATATTAGTTGATTTCTGCGTTAAGAATTAAGATTTAGTGTTTTTTTTCAGATGAACAGAACTACATCAGAGATACGTGACTATATCATCACTTTTTTCTATTTAAGGAAGCAACAACGTTTTTTCGTTAGAGGCAGTAAGAAATAATGTTATTGCATACCTCACCATATCAATTTCCTGGTTTTGTTTGATGGGATGACTATGATTTACAGGATTTCTTTGAGAGACCCAATTAAATATAGAATTTATAATATTCATGCAGTTTTTGTGCCAAATATACATAGTGCTGATACAGCATGGATCTCAAAATATCAACCACCTGCTTGGAAGGAACAGAATTATGAATACATCTCCTTAAACAACAATTCATCATACTCAGAAGCCTAAAGTTAAGCTGCTCTAGAGCCAACACAGCTGCTTTACCATCTTACTTGGGAGATACTGCTGACTTACAATGCTGGATATCATCCTTGCAACTCATGACTAAGACTCAGGGCAAGAATTTAGAAGCTTAGGAATCAGCACTGACTTTGGCATGAAGGATCCTGGCTTTCAGAGGGGAATCTAGAGCTGTGAATTGCATGACCACATTTCTCATACAATGCACCAGGAAATCTAATCAGTCAGTTTACTGAACCATCCAAATTTAACACATTCACAGCATCTGTGGGAAACTGGGAGAACTTTACATACCTCACTGAGGACTGTAGGGGAATACCTCCTCTCCTTGAGGATCCTCATCCTTGAACACCATCACCCCCTGAAAAAAAAAAGAAAAAAAAAAAAGATGTCAGTGGGTAGAGCCTTGCCTAACTGAGGTACCTGCTCAACAGAGGCAAGAAGACAACTTTTTCCCTAGGGAAGGCTGTTCTACTCAGAATAATGAAATTAATTTTAATCTGCATGACTTCCTCACGAGAGGACTTTGATCTCACATAATTTAGGTTTATGATATTTTCTTTCTAGACAGGCAGCACTATAGAAGCAAGGCAGACAGAAAATACTCACAGCTGAGCTTGGAGAACATGCATTCAGGCTAGGGATATATATATGTGTGTAGCAAAAATGAAATCTCAGGACTTGAGTGGAGTTCAGGGGGGATAAAAAAATAGCGCCACAGTATAACAATGACTTTAAGTCCTTTTTTTGCAGCATAGAAGCAGAAACCTGCTGTGCCCATTCCAGAAAGGTGTTAGTCTAATTGGTCCTGTATAACCGAGATTTTGCAGCACTCCTTGGGGGCCAGGTTCGCTGATTAAGTATCCTTCATTAGGAAGCTTTTCCAAATCTTTAATTTAAAACTTCGCCACATGTGGAGCCCACCACTTTTCTTGCCCCCTTGGTGACCAGGACAATATTTCAGAAGCACCCTCTTTGCAGACTTTTTGAGAATTGTAACACTATGATCGTGTCTTTTTGTTTGAAAACTCTAAAAATTCACCACTTCAACTATTTTCCTTATGAAAAGGAAACTTTTTTTAGCTTCTTCACAATATCTGTTGCTCTCCTGGAATCAGGGACTCTTTAGCCCTTTCTGTCCCTTTTCACAAAATAAATGCATTTCAGGGCAACCACTTCTGTAAATTGGGTATGAAAAGCTCACTCAGTCAATAATTGAGGTGGTATGAAGTCTCAGGGATGTTTCTAGACTGTTCAGACACATTGGGATAAATGCCTCCCAAGAAATTTAAATTAGCAACAGTACGAGCAAATCTAACATTAGAAATACAATCTGATGAGAAATGACAATCCTATCAGTAGTGGCCACGCTTTAATGCAGCTAATTTTTTGCCTCTAGCAGGCCTGCCTTATTCCTCAATCTCCCGGTCTTCTTCTTGGGACCATGTTCCGGCTCAAGAGCTTTTCCAGCCAAGTGATGGATTTGTAGGGCCAACTCTGAAAGGTACAGACATCTGTGAGGGGATGATTACTCACTAGCCTTTAAAAAACACTCCAGACCAAACAGATCAGGTCTGTCTGTATTAAAGAATATTTGTGCCATTTTCAAGGCAGCAATGACCCTCTTAACTGCAGGAAATAACCTTTAGAGTTTTAACAAATAAAAACAAGGAAGAGTCAGTTTACTGACTTTCAACCAGTGTTATTGCTTGAAGCAAAAAAAATAGACTGAGGGCTGTTTTCAGAAACAACATGCACGACGGACTCCAGATGGGGTGAGAACACAGCAAGAAAACTTCACTTTCATTTGAGATTACTGGGAGATTTGCTTATGTCATGAAAAAGCTCTTATAATAAGCATTTTCATCATCTCATCTACTGTCTCATTTTACCTTTTGCTCCTAACCAGTGCTGGAGGCTTGGTTCTAGGATGGCTGTCTTTGACATTCACACTGTCTGCCTTCCCCGTTCGACTGAAGCTCCATTTCAGTGATGCAGAAAATTAATTAGGGCATTTTATTTCCTTCACATGTAGACATAAACACTGTTTCTAAAGCTGCAAATATTGTAATTCTGTAAATGAATAATCAAAAAATTAGACTTCTTTTGCATGACTTCTGAAGCTGATAGGAAAAGAAAAAAGCCCAAACATGAACTAATTGCGACACAGAATCTGCTGTTTTAACCACACTGGAAAAAAAATTCTGTTTAAAAATTAGAAAGGTTACTTCTCTCAAAGCGATGCAGAGAAATTAAGTAATCAGGCAAATACACTAACCAGGTGTCACCTTAATCGGCAAGAGGAAGTAGCGTTCCATAGTGATTGGAAGACAGTCTGTGGGATGACCACTGGTTCACGTATATATTTCCTTATATTCCCATAATTCCTTCTTCTGTGGCATTTCCTCAGCCTTTGCTCGTGAGTAGGTGAGTAGCGTGAGTACTGGCACTGCGGAAAGATCTCCTGTTTGCATAACAATGAGTTGGTTAGCTGGGACAGTGGCCACGTGCACCAAGAAGGTGATGCCTGTGTACAGGTTTATTAACCCCTAGGTCCTGGGGTCACTTTGTCTTCTATGCCGATGCACGTTAATGAAATATTTAAATGTCAGTAGGGAAAATGTGGATTCATGCCTTCAGCTCTATTCATTACAAATCTTCACGGGGCATGTCGTGGCAAAATTGACATGCCACTAAAGACAGAGAAAGAAATAAGATGTATAAAGAGAATTATAATAACAAAGATGACTAGGTATCATCACCTGTGCTTCGATGTTGCTGTTCAACAAGCCTTTGGAAATATTAGCTACATTTGAGTTTTAAGAAGTTATATATTTCACCAGATGAAAACCTTTCTGTTGTTAGTACTCCGCTACTGAAAAATAGTTGTTTCCATCTATATCTAATAAATATATAGTAGAAGCTTAAGTTAATCTAATATGAATTCATGTTCAACTGTGCATGTGATGCTTGGATGTAAACATCCTTTTCACATTGTACAATATCACCCCACTTCTGTTGTGTCTTTTCTCAGCCTTAGTTTTGTATCTTTATGGGATTTTCATCTCAGTGGCTGACAGATAAATTCAAATGTCTGCACTGAAATCTCTGTGTTCCTGTCTCCAAATTATTTCAGCCATGCGTTAGGGTACAAGTTTTTCATTGCAACCAGTTCCAGGTAACACACAAAAGAAAAATACATACCTGCTCAAAAGTCCAACATAGAGTTCCTTTCTGCCCAGCTCCAAACTTGTGCTGAATGCTCCCCAGTCATTTGAGTTGTTAGTTCGTCCTTGTCTGTTTTAACACAAAGGAACATATCTCAGCCCATTTGGATCATAACAGCTGCAACGCCTTCAACAGAGTGATGAGTGTTTATTCCAGCAGGAAGCCTTACCCCAAATCTCTCCTAACTAAGATCGCCCTTACTGCTAAACAGGATATTCCATATCGCAGTACGCTAATGTAGTGGCGTGTTTTCAGCAAGCACAATTCAGTAATTCATTGACAGCACCATGGTGACAGCGATGACCACGATCCCCTGACTCAGCCTCCTATTATAGCTAGTAAACGTTACTGCATTTTGAAGTCCTCTGTAGGTAATTTGTCTTAGCAGTCACAGAATTAACAGATCTATGAGTAAGCTTCATAAATAAGAACTGAATTCTCAAAAGAGTAAAATATTACTTTGAGAGGAGGGACAGCTTAATCTATGAAAGGCTCATTGTAGTGTGGATGCTGTCCTGAATCATAATGTACATTTATGTAAGAAAAGGCTATGTAGAGGAAGAAGGCAAATATTTGTGCTTTTTATTCTCATTATTAAATATCTAAAGAAATAAAACCAACCCCCAAACAAATGATTATTTGTATTAAACCAGATGCTATACTATAGTAATGGAGGATTAAGCAAAGAAGCATTTAAAAAGTGTAAAACACTGTTTAGTAGGTGGAAGGTTCAACAGGAAGGTGCCAATGGAACTTGCTTGGGCTTCAGATCACCTTGTATTTCTATAACATATTTTTACGCGCCATAGCCAGTCCACACTGGTTCTTGCAGACCAAGCTCTCAGCTCTCCCCAGACCCCTGGCCAGTAGTGACTCTCCTCCTTGCTTTGTGCAAAGGCAGATTAAGCAGAGGGGTAAGAGTTGAGAGAAAAATGCGTCTCTGTGCAGTAAACAGCCTGCGGACATCAGTTTCTCTCAACATTGGGTGGCAATTATTTCTGTGTAATAGGCAGTCACCTGATGACCCTCTCCTTTGGTATGCAAAGCTTTTACTGTCAAGTATTAATCCCTTTGTTAGCTACTCAGCCACACATTCATTTAGGAGGGCTAATGACTTACACTGTTCCTTCTCTGCATGATTTCAACGGACATGTAATTAGAGGTGAATGGAGTCTTCAGAGGTACAGCAGCCACAAAAGCCAGGGGCAAAGTCAAAGTATTTGTCTAATTTAGCAATCGGCTGTTTCAGAGAATGAAACCATGTGGTCAGCTGCACATAGAGGAAAATAAAGTAGAAAAAGAGAAGACTAAAAAAAAAAAAAAAGACCCAGCCTTTAAAAATAAATAAGAAAAGAAGTGGGTTGTGTGACACTCACAAACCTCTGAGATGAAAAGGAACACGTTTAAAAATATTTTTGGTCAGGATGTCAGAGAGCACATCGTAAGATAATGCCAGCGAGGAACCTATTCTTCTCATACAGATTGAAAAAGTATCTAAAGGTGAAAAGCTTTGTTTTACAGTGCTTGAGATTCTTAATCATTAGCAGAGTAAGTGTGAGAGCTGGAAAGCAATAGAAAAATATATGAAGGTGAACTGAAGAACTTTTCATGTGCCACAGGTCTGGCTTAAAGGTCTGAGCTTTTGTCTGGAAGCCACTGATGCCCACACCACCTCAGGAAATATGCTGCAGTCCTTATACCAAAAGAATACGTATTTTTGAAGCCCAAGAGATGTATTAATATCACAGAACAAAGCAGAGAAGTATAATAGGGAGCCATCGTCCTCCAATTGATAGATTTGAGATGAGAAAAAATCTCTCCGACCTGATTTCTGTGGATGGACAAACTGCAAAAAAGCACCCGCTTTGCTTCAAGCCGTCATTCCCTTTCCAGCACGCAGGGGGTTGTGGATGAAACTGGATCCCAGTAAGAAAAGCTCCTCCTGTGTTTTTCACCTCCTCGTCACTGGTCCCCTTGTACACTGCATGGCCATGCCTGTTGTTGAGGCTGTTGTCCTATCCCAGTTTGTCCCTCAGACACATTTTTATCTCTTGTTCACTTTTGGAGCATGGAGTCTCCATTCTCCGTATGGATTAGGCTAAGTGCATTCTTGGATGATATGGTGCTTGCATTAAATAACACCCACTCCTATTCTCTCAGTTACAGAGTAGCCAATCAGAGTGATATTTTAATGAATTAAAATAATATGCCTTCACTAGCACATTGAATTCAGGAGCATAATTTCATTAAAAATTAAAAACAGAATAATAATTAATTAATAATTGTTTTAATTCTGGCTGGGCTTATGAGCTAATGTCTCTCACACAGTTGTGTAATAGAATTATAAACATAATTTCATGCTTAATGAAATATAAATGAAGCAATCGAATGGCATGCTCCAAAGAAATCTCCCTCTCAATCAGTTGCCCTCCCAACCCTTCCATCTTTCCTGCATGCTTTAGTAAGCTACTTTATTTTAAATGTAGCTTATGTTTTGGAAAGATTCAATTTGAAGGGCACAAACAGCAGATAACCCATGATATCCTTAAGGAAGTTGGTCTGATCATGAATTGCCATCATGATTCAAACTGGGTGTCTTATTATTAATAGGAGGACGTTTTATTTTCCCACTCTTGGCACTGGTAGCGCTTGTAACGTTGCAGGACAGGTTTCCAACAACAAAGAGTGATCCAAACAGTCTCAGTTGAGCTGACACACTCCAGACTTCAGTATCCCCACACAAGCAGAGGTGGCCCCTGCCTCACATCTGGATACCTGGACATCATAAACTATCCTATATATAAGATGTGACAAAAGTGTAGTTCAGATACACAAAGTATAATTACCTAACAATGAAGTAAAGTTGATTACAAAGCCTTTAAGCTATCACACTCCTATCAGAGCATTTTCCAGCCATAGAATAAATGAACGTAATCTATTTCTTAAAAGCTGTGTAGCTTCTGCTGGTTTTGAAAATTATACGTATCTAACAAGTTAGGTTTTCCCATTATAGAATTCTATATGTTACGAGGAGCGTAGAGAATTCAATTCATTACCACTAAGAATAGGAAGAACTAGTCTTAGTGGTAATGAATGGAATTCTGTATGCTCCTAGGAAGAACTATTCTTAGTGACTATGCAGACTGAAAACGATAGAAGTCACATATCCAGTAACAATCATGAACCCGATAAATCAAGCTTGTAACACTCTGGTGTGATCTGAAAACCTAACAAGCTTCCAAGACGGATCTCTGGTTTAAAAATACATACATTCTTTCTGAATTCTCTTTTTTTTTCCCATGAGATGTGCAAGACTGAACAGCATGAGAACAGCTGTGCTGTTCATATCATGAAGGGATATATTTATATATTATGTAGCAGTGCTCCAATTATGAAATTGATCCATGGATAAAAATCCCTTAAGGGTGGCTATTAATGAGATTGTCTGCTCTTAGTGCATCCAGTAATAAGATTAGGTATGCATTTATCCTGAGCAGAGATAAACCAATGACAAGTTCGTGCCAAGATAAGACAGTTTTGAAAGGCAATTAAACATGGAACATAATGTGCGTGCATATGTCTGTGGGAGGTTGCAGGATGGAACGTTGGTATCATATGCAGAAGTGCTTCTGAGTATAACAGGTAGGGAGAACCGGCTTTTCACAGTGGTGAAACTGAACTTGAGCTTAAAAATAAAAATATTTGAATTTGGAATTTACAAATCAGTTTTGTAAAATGTGCATCTTGACCCGTTTGTTTTTTTTCTTCACTTACAGAAGGCTTGAAAATATGCTTGACTCTTACCAGCTGTCCAGTGACACAATACTTAGTCGCTGCAGTTGGACTTACATCTTGTTGGGTTTCAGAGAATACAGAACCTTAGCCGCGTCCAGGCTCCTACACAGCCTCTCATGCTGCCTAACTTAGGCAAACTGCGCAGTGATGTTCTGGGAGGAAAGATCTCAAGTATTTCCTGCAGCATAAATACCTGCGCCATAGTCATAGGATCGTGTTGTCACAAAAATCTCGCACAAGTCAAGACAGTTTGGGTGGTGCTGAAGGAGCGGCCAAAGTAGCACGGAGCTCAGTGCATGGAGAAATGCCCCTAAAGCCAATGGCCCACACCACATCGCAGCAAGAGCATTTCTTTCTCCATCTTATGGTCATTGTAACTGCCTGGTTATTCATCAATCTCCTGCAAGACAGCTGAAATGTCTCCTAAAATTTTATCTTACTTTTACAACACTGAGAAAATTTTATCTTTCTTAAGCTGTTGTTACTGTTGTCACTCAGGTCATTGTTTGGCTGTAGTAATAATTGGTGCACACAGGTTGCAGAGAGGCCAGATTCCCTCCAGAAGCCGAATTCTCTCTTGTTCATAAATAACCCAATCTCAAATAAAACTTGTAATTATTGGGCTGATTAAATTACTCAAGAAATTTGGATATTGGAGATTTCATTTAGGTGTGATTGCAAGAAAGAAAAAGACTTTCTCTATATATTCACAGACCTCAAATGGATGGTTGTAAGTTTTTAAAATATCCACTAAATAGATATTCTGCCTATTAAGCAATGAGTTTATAATGTACATGCAGGAAATGTTTGTGACTGGGGAAGTCCTGAAGCTGTGTACTTTTAGGAGCCTTCTGTTAAAAAGTTGCAAAAAACCATATTATCTATCAATAAATGTACTTAGCACTTATGAAAACTCTGATACTTTTCTTTCTATGTCCTTCCTTCACTGCCCCCTTCTGTAACCAGGATCCCAAAGTATGTGTTTTCTGATGATGATTAAGCCATGACCCATGCATGATTGCAGGAAATAAGCCTTTAAATACGCCTAAGTTCTCTGCTTGTTTGAAGTTACTGATCCTTAAAATAAACGTCTGAAATAAACATGTAGTTTCAAATGTTTCTGCAGATATTGTTCCACTACATGTAAGAAGGAGACACATCCAGCCAAGTCACATCAGTTACGCTCCATTATATCATGAACTGAACCAAATTAATCAAAATATATGGTAATATTTCAAATGAAAATGCAAGCCTAGTACTTTCCCTGGTTACCACTTACAAAGCATTGAAATACCCACCTTGATTTGCATGGTTTACGTTTGCTATTTACCAGAAATCTTTTCAGTATAAAGAGCACGTCATATATTGTAAGAAAGGATGAATTTTCTCTGTTTATGTTCTTAATATTATTTGTGATTTAAAAGCCCAGTAGGATACCCTCGACCACCAAGGAGTCTGATGTTTGTTCAGCTCACCTCGTATGGACATCTCTTCCTTCCAGACACCTCCTTGTTTTCCTGCTCTCCATCCTTTCTTGTTCCCTCCTAGCCACTTTCAGAGAAGATGACCCCAAGTGCAGTTTGCAACCTGGTCCACAACAAACAGATACAATCAAAATTAAGAAACACCATTATTTTAGTCCCTTGGCTGATCACCTCTAAGCTCTGAATGGCTTTTCAAGAACTATATGCAATGACTCAGACATCTGTTCCCTAAATACATTTTTCTAATGAAGCCGTGTAGACTAAGAAATCAGCTGAATCAGCACAGGAACATGGGCCAGAGAGCTGTTTCTTTCTCTCTTGTGGTTCAGTGCACACAACACTTCTGGGAATCTCTAGAAAGTAGAGGCAATGCAACAAGACCAGAGCTTCTCCAGAAAACCCACTTTCCCTCTTTTTAATGTGATCCTTCTGCTCAGATATGATAGGAAAACAATGGAATTTTTTTTGATTTTTTTTTTTCAGGGACCTTTTGGCCCTTCTGCGATATTAGGTACCAGGTGACACCACTGGATACTCACTGAAAGAAGCTGATGCCTTAGAAATCCTAAGGGACTATCTCGTATTTCTAGATTATTTCATGCTTGCTTAGCTCACAGGCAAATCTCTTCCACAGTCATTTACTGTACAGAGTATATTGATAAAAGTAGTAGAATAATATCACTCCCTCCTCATTAGTCTCTCAAGGAGGTTAGGATATAATTTTGTCCTATTTAACTTTGCTTTAATCCTAACAAAGTCAAGATAAGGTCAGATGTTTCACCTTTACCAAAGTTCTGAGCCCTCTTATGCCTGCGTGCATGCAAACCTATGAGAAAAACATTTCAGTCATTTCCACAGCAATGATCAAAGAAAATCGCAAATACAATGGACTTCAAAGAAAAGGGCAATGGCTCAGACCTAGCTCTAAGGCAGTGTGCACAGCATTGGTGAGATCTGAACTAAATTGCTTAAAAACACTTCCCAGTCTGCAGCATTTTTGATTTAAGGGAGCACAGACACAGGGTCTGTATGTAGCTGCTGCTTGCCAGCGATGGCAAGGGACCTGCCTGCAAAGTCAGTTCTGCAGCCGCACTCACCTCTGACCAAGGAAGTTTCAGGCACTGAGAAAGTTTAAATAATCTGTGTGCTGCAAAGCTCTGACTTCTCGGGTCTGGAAATAAAGAGTCAATGGGAAAAAAAAAAAAATGCATTTCCAAGAAGGGAAATAGAGTAAAAAGGAGATGCCTTTCAGTGTATAACCTATCCCAACACGATGGATGGACGGACAGAGAGATGGAAAACCAAGGAACTATCGTCACATCCAGGTCTTATTCAGAGCCTGTAAAATCCTCTCCCTACCTTCACTGAGATATTCTCCTCAGTGGTACAGGGAGAGGAATATGACCATTAAACACTCCCCAGGGTTCTGGGAAGGCAGTCCGTGCTTTTCCTTCTTTTCCCTGAGCTCCGCCAGGCCCAGGGCTTGTAGTCACATCACTCCAGAGAAAAGAAAGGGGTGAGGCTCTGCTGCAGATTGGCTTGTGTTTGGTGTCACCTACCAGGGGTCAACAGTCAGAGCCTTGAAAAGCCACAGCTACAGCTGCTGTGGGCCAACACAGATACCCCCACACAGAGCCCAGCAGCAGTTTAAATGCTGGACACTATTTATTTGCCTGGCTATGTTGTTTTAATGCGCTCTACTGATGTGCATCACCAACCAAAGGTAATTTTCCGCGGGCACTTGGGGAAAAGGGGAGATGGGGAAAAAAGGATGTATCAGCCCCACTGAGACAGGAATTGACAAGCTAGGAGGAGAAAACTCAAGAGTTTCATTTGACAGAGTTAAAGCCTCTGTTTCTGCACATTATGGTGCCTGCACACTCAGAGAAATAAATCTTAGTTAAATTTTTGATGAGCTTTCGACTGGTCTAAATAATTAACTAGGACTTCTCTCACTTGAACACGGGTGCAACTTTTCATGTCTCAAATGCTTCCCACCTAAATCACAAGGGAAAAGCTCAAGTTATTCAGGTCCCTTCATATATTTATTTTTTACCCTACTGGGTGAAACATATTTTGAACCTTCAGGCAGGGAAGGGAGAAAGCAGTTCCCTTTTGATCTCACTACAGGTAAATCCCCAGGAGAAGTATGTGCCTCATTTTCAGTAGTTCAATAATAGAGATTGATAGGTTATCAGTTCCAGTACAATTTACAGAGGAACAGCGTGTGGTCTTACCCTAAGTTTTGACAATCCTCAAGTCCAGGATGTTTCAAAGGCAGCAGTGAAGGACATCACAGAGTAGTTTTTGAGACAGATGAATTAATAAGAATACTCCTGTATCCCCTCTTGTAACACATAAGAGACTGATCCTGCTTTTCACATGCTGATTGTATGACAGTGCAACTACTGAAGCCACTCCTGCTTCCCCACCATGTAACAGCATAAAAAATGAGGTTTTAAAACCACTCAATCTGTCCCTTCATTAAGTGTCAAAAGGAGCTTGGATGTTGCTTTATGGGGAAACCAGGTTATCTTGCAAGTACATTAAGCGAGCATTACTTGTACTAAATATTGGATTCAGTCCCCTAATAAGGGACTTTGATCTCCTATCATAAGGCTCAGATGTGCAAACTAGACTCTGAAATCAGATTAGGAAAATAGCTCCTTCGTAACCACTCCATTCACTCCACTCTCAATAAGTCACACTCACATGAAAAACTTGTGAAACAGAATTAGCAGCGTCCAGTCTGCAACTCCAGTTTCTGCAAAGGGGAAAGAAGGGACATGCGGGTGAGGTGGTTAAAATTTGTCTTCAAGTCATATTTCAGCATAGCTACCCCTGGGCTTCAACATCCCGTCCACAAAAATGGGACTACCCACATCATGCTGTCTCAAAGACATCGTGGGAAAACAAATATACCTAAAACAGCAAAGGGCTTCAAAAATACTAGAGATGCAGGTGCAGATTGCACTCTCGGCTGAATTTCTAACAAAGACCTACCCAGAGCTTTCAAATCTGTCAATAAATCCAGGATTAATGATCTCAGTCTGCACCATTTCATAACTCATTACTTCAGGTACCAAAGCTAGTGGGCTGTTTTAGACCTACCTGAGATGCTTTTTTTTCTGTGGATGGTCACCGCGAAAACGTGAGTCAGTTAGTTATTTCCCATGAATCCTGGTTACTGTTGTTTAGCAGTTATCGCAACCAAGTTTCTATATATGCTGCTTTCACTAATTTGTCCCTCTTTGCAGTGAAAACTGTCGTAACTGCTCAATTTAAAATGCAGACTGCCTGACAAAGAGCCTCTAGAGAAGTGATGGGTTCAGAGAACAACTACGTGAGCAGGACAGCACTTTAAATTGAAAGTGGGTTCTCTCATGTTTCTGCAATGAGACTGGTGGAAGCGTGTGTTACTAAAACTGGAGTCTTACAAGACTTCCTTCAAAAAATGCTCATTTCTTCAACTACTTTCTCTGAATTGCATATATGTGTATAGATATAGGTCAAAATTCATTTTTTTTTTATTAAGTACTGAAAGCATCAAGACCAGGAGCAATAGAACTGGATATGAACTGCCACAGTTCCACTGTCTTAACAGTTAAGTCTCTTTATTCCAGCTGAGCATCAACCCGTTAAAAGCTAAGTCAGAAGCAACATCTCACAACAGAGGCACTGTGAGTTTCTTTTTTTTTATGGGAGTGCTGCAGAAATGTTTTTGTGAGCCGTTCACATGCCACACTGCCACAGACACAGAGGGGTGCCAACTGAAAAGCAAGCCCAAGAGCTCCTTTTCTTCTCCAGCAATTAATATTGATATCAGATGTGTCCAGCTCAGTCAGGTGGCCGCATGTCCACCAGACACCCAGCACTAAGGACACATTTGGCCTTCAGTCTCCACGTTTGCTTTCTGTCGTTATGACATATTCATTTGACCTTGGTAGTTCACAGAGGATATCTGAGACTCTTCCAAGGTTTCCATCTCTCTCATCAAGATGCACTAAATATATTTGAAAATCTGGCCTTTAATCTGCCTGAGCTGCAATTTTCACTCCTCTCCTCCTTGCCTCTTTTACATCTAGTCTAGAGTAAATGCAATCTCTTCACAGCAGCTGCTATCTCTCGAGCTACGTGCTTATGACATGATAGGACCTCCACTGTCATTTAGAAGCCACTGCAATATAAATAAGAAAAACAAACTTCCACACTATCTCAGCATCTACATTATCTTTTTCAGTCTTTTTCCAGCTTTATTTTTATATATCTACATATGATAAGTCACTTACTATTTCTGTGGTCTAATGCGCTAGCATACTTTCTATTCCAATGCCTCTCAAGTGTGATTTATTAAGATGACAGACCACACTACAGTTTACAATGTAGGGCTAATTCATTCCCACTTTTTAATACAGCTCCTCACATCATTTCCAGTATTTGGGAGAATATGTATTTATTTTAATCACTGTGTGCTGCACATAAAATTTTTTCCTTGTTGAAATTTCCTTTTAACGGAGGTTGCGTCATGAGAGAGCAATTATTTGAGTTGTGTGCAAGTTACAGGATAATTTAAAATCAGCTTTCAGGTCAATTTTTTCTAATTATCTATTTTATCAACTGTTTTTGACTAGCAGTTTAAATAATTGTGTTTGCCTAATACCTGGAAATGTAATTGCTTTTAGATGGCCTTTATTCGGGTCCCTGGGTTGGTGTCTTTCTCTACATACTGCACACGTTTGCACCTGTCCGCACAGTGACAGATTTGTGGTGACAGCTTGTGTAACTTATTTATAAAATGACAAATTATTTTAGAATTTCTTTAAGTTCACAGACTGGAAATATGGAGGAACACCTGCTTGCTGCAGCGAGCAGAAGAGGATCTGCTAAGTCAAAGGGAAACTACATGAATTGGTGAAGAGCATATTTCAAGTGAAACTAAACCCCGTGGGCTATCCTTATGCTGATCCAGGTTTCACAGAGGGCTCCATGGATGTCGTTTTTTAACTATAAAGTCCTGTGGCTGAAGCCAGAGATCACAAGGAGTTTCCCAAAGGTTCTGGGGCATGGAAACATTACTTGGAGTCTCGGGCTGGGGGGGAAATTGCTGCTTCCAGGGTCAGTTCAGAGCAGAAGCCAAGTGGAATTGTTTTAGGGGGTGTCTAGCAAGCCCCCTCCACAGAGCCCAGCTGGAGCCTCCTGTGCCCAATGCACACATCTACTTTCCCATGTCTTTCTCTGTCCTGCAAGGAAAATACCTTACTGTCCTCTGCTTTGTGCTTACTGGAGCAAAGACTTCAGCAAGTGGCCCACTGTTGTTTCGATCCCAACATTAAATGCGCTGAGCCTGCCACTAATTGCAGGAGGAGTGTTGGTATGAAGCCATCTTGTTAACATAAAAGGATTAGTTCATCAGCAGGTGATTTTGCAAGGTAATGTTGCCTGGGATGTCCAGCTGATATGCTAAAGAAAGAGTAACGAGATCCTCTGCTAGCAATTAGTCCTCATTCCCAGCAGTACAAGCAGGAATTAAACAAATGAATTGCCTTGCAGGAGCCAGAAGTGGACAGAGCAAGTACTGTGGTCAGAGATTGCACTGTGCAACCAAGTTAGCAGGTACAGAGACACCAATAAAGGTCCACAGAAGGAGAAGGGTGTACACAAAGCATGTCCTGACCAGCTGCTAGAGTAGCAGTACCTGGGATCACCAGTCTGAGAGAGTCCATGCAGGGCAGGCAGTTCCTATATGTGAAATAGTCATTGTAGTAACTAGCTGTTGGCTTGAATGTAAATATGTCTGAATAGGGGTTATCCAGAACAGCAAACACTCATTTCTTCTCTTTTCCCATTCAGTTTTTGATATCTGTAATTTCTTTCAATTCATGCCAGTAGTACTGTTATTGGTTTATTTTTGAGAGAGTGATTCCTGGAGCTGCAGGTACAACTCTGCAACAAGCAACCCTGCAGCAAGCAACAGCAAAGTTCAGCGGACATTTATTAGGACAGACAATAAAAATAATCCACTATACCCCCTTCTAATAGAAAGATAATACATTATGCACCTTTCCCAAAGTTACTCTTGCAGCCACTTTCATACATAATAAGGAAACTTAGCAGCATCACTCAAATAAAGAGGTTGGTTTGAATTTAGTATCCCGAAATCCTACTCATAGAAACACCCACTCATCTGCTACTTAATGACCTCTTGGTTGGAGGGCACCTTCTTTTCTAATCTGAGGTATGGTTGCATATTGCTCAGGTCAGTTCCAGGTTTCCTTAAGCAGCCCTGTGTAAAGACAGTATTTCTGATCCATTATATTCTGACAAGTATTCAGGGATCAACGGACATCGGTGTATAAGCTCAGTGCCAGCTCTGATGATTGCTGTGTACTGGTCAGCCTGCTAGGTAAGTGGCAAATGATTGCTTTGGTGTTAGACCAAGTCTGGCCTGGACTCGAATGTTTAATGCTTCAACACTCAAAATAAAGCAATAAAGCAGCATATCAATTACTATGAAATTAGCTGTAGAATTGCTGCCGGTTGCAAGTGCACATAACATTGACACTTATTTTCCTACTGAGAAAGACTTAATTTTATTTTTGAGAATGACTAAGGTATTGGCATAGTGTTCTGTGCTTTTCAAATTGTCTCTATTTGAAAAATGAGCTATCCCCTCAAGGTAAATTAAATGAACCTTTTTCTTTGTTCTTTCAATCCTTCTGCTAGAAGCCTAGTGCTGTTCAGCTGGAAGTCAGAGATACACAGGTTGTTCCTTTGAGTACTGATTTCCCAAGAAGTATATAGACAAAGGAAAACCAGCAGGAGTAAAACTAAACAATTCAAATTATCTGCACTGTCAGAAGAAATGCAGGGATTTACCATCCTCATGAAGGAATACAACTTGGCTGGGTCATGTGATGATGCACTCAGTAGCTCAGTTTCAGGAATAAGAAGAGAGAAGGGGATATGTTAACCTGCAAAGGATGGTGGCACGGAGTCCCAAAACCTAGCGTTCACCCCCACTCCTGATATACCCTTAGCAGGCAAAGTTTTATCTCCATTTAGGCCTGTTCGTCCCACTCGCAGCATGGAAGTGGTTTTGAGAATCTTGTTCCTATTAGACTTCGCAAATACAGTGGAGCGTTTCTCCATCAACACAAAACCTTCTTCCTGGCTTTATCTATCTCAGTGAAAAAGAGTGCAATGCACACGGGGTTAACACGGCTTCCACCCAGCCCAGAACCAGAATCATCTGTGTGGGCTACAACTCAGAAGCTGATATTGAAAATCTGACACTTGAACTGGACTGGAAGGATGTTCTGTGACACTGAAATTCCAGTGTTGAAAGAACGGGTAGATAGGTTAAAAGAACAGATAACAAAGATATTTCAGAGCAAAGGATTTCTCTGACATTTCGAAGTATTTTACCTTGCACAGCCAGTTGCACTGCCAGGACTTCAGAAGGGAAGCTGTTCCCTGCCCACTCTACATTTCAACAGTGCTTAATTTAGCTTAACTTCAGCCACTGGATCCGAAACTGCCTCAGGCACTTGGAAGATTCTGCAAGATAAAAAAATAGATATGCTTATCTATTTGCTTTAGTGTTCATTGTGTAAAATCAGGAACATATGTCATTGAAATCAGGCTTCACTGCTTGAAAACAATGACAATTGGTGAAGTGCCCTGTATTTACTACCCAGCACGAAATCAAAACACAAGGCAGTGAAACGGCTCCTCCATCAGCAGTGAAACATCTTGAGTTCAGGCCTCGGAGTCTGAGGTCAGGACAAAGAACTCCAGAGGTGCTTGATTATGATAGAGAGATCCTGGACAACAAGCCAGTGCCAGCAGGAGAGCCGAGATGTCCTTAGGTCTACCGCACCCTGTGGTCTCTGCCTTCTGGGTGATATCTCTAAGAATATGCACAAGTCCCAAAAACCTCTGCCCTTGGGGTCACCAACAGGGATTCAGGAGCCAACAAGGAACAGACAAGCCGGTAATCTATCATTTGTTGGTTTTGCTCCCAGAACTCCTGTGTGCTTTTTGTAATAAAGCCACTTGACCACAAAGGCACATGAGGACATGGAGTCACAGTTCCCAGTATGGTTATCTGGGGTCAGTCTCCAATTTTTTTGTTCTAGCAGGCATATTGCAAGCCTGTCCACCCTGCAAGACCTTAAGTCATGCCAAAAGCTGCACTATGCAAGTGCAGCACACATCAAACCTCTTGGGTAAATAACAGCCCATCTGGGCCCAGGCAGAGCCATTAAGACATATTAAGTCAATACAGCACAGAGTCCTTCACATCTTTGTCCTGATCTGCAGATATTAATTACATTCATAGGAGCTCCAGGTGTCTGTAGACAAAACACAGTTTCAGTGAACTATTAGAGCTATTTCTTGAAAAGGACCATTAAGATTTCAGAGGAAGCACTCAGAATGAGATGCCATTTGTACAAACTGTGTCACAAACAGTGGAGAGGGACTTGTTCTGTAGCAAAAATAGTACACGAGGCAGTACAAAGTAAAAAACTCTTCAGAAATCCTTTCAGACCTTCTTATTTCTGTGCAGTATTTGAGATAGGGCTTAAAGGAACTGGGTACGTGAGCAGCTCCCACTCCAATGCCATAAGACCTTTTGGCAAACTGAGATGGTTTTAATAGAATGGAGCTTAGTAAATCAATCCCATTCTACCACTGTGCTATTCATAACCATTTATTTCATCTCCACAAAACTACAAAAAAAAGAAAGCTATGAATCCTTTGGGATTCAATATTCAAACAAAAAAAACTCATACGCAATTTTTTTAATGGTATCAGAGAGCGCTGGGACTGATTGAATTTAGTGCTCAGCTTTTAAAATGAAGGCATGATCAAGTCCTGAAATTCCAGCAGCACAAACAGCATGGAAGTGTTTGCAGAGCATCTTTGCTTACTGACCACACCAGTTCAGGTTTGCTGCAATGTATTGCTTTTAGGGACAACAGCACATGCAGGAAGAAAAAAGTGCTTTAGAATGGGGGGAGAAATTGTATCTGCATCGTATATGAAAGATATTTGTAAACACTTGTAGCTAATTTTCATATGCTGTCTTGAGACAGACACTGCGCCACCTTTGAAGAGGCCTGAAAGGTTAATGGGCTGAAAAACACCTCGTGGTTTCATCTAAGACACGGAAGGTGATGTTTCTTGCATATCAAGTTGCCTATGAGAAACTGAGATGAGGCCTTGAGATTGTTTTGGAGGCTTTAAATGAGACAAGGCAAAAATCATGCAGTGATTAACTATGTTTTATATTATATCTCTGCATACTCTTATAATTCATTCTTTTCATTATCACAGACAACACGACCTTGACAAGAGACATGCTGTAGGACCATGGTAGTGACAATAGAAATAATAAAAAACCAATCCTGGATACAGGAAAAAAAAAAAGACAAGATTGATTTTTATTTCCATCTAAAACTTACCTGGCTGTCCTTTAATAACTTGATAGGACACGAATTGGAGAAACGCAGAACAGGGCACATAACTTTGTGAAGCTCAGAACAATCTGGGTTCAGGTAATGCTGTTCCCATCCCTGCTGTAGTGCTGCAATGTAATGAACAGTGTCAAAATCCATGGGGAGATCAAAGGCCAGAAGCTGTGCGTACAGCTTGTAAAAAAGTGGAAAACCAGATAAAGCTGCTTCCTGTCAATGAGTGGATCTGGTAGTTTTGCAGCGTTATTTTCTGTACAATTACAGGTCACATGAACAATCTAATCATTTCATCTGGATCTAATATCAAAATCTGAAGACTGTGTGAACAGCTTCTCTGACTGTTTCAGGAGGAGCAGATTTTGTAGACCACTGGAGGTCTGGGTACTCTTCAGACCGAGCACTCATTACAGAGGCAGGCATTTAAAAAAAAAATTAGACACACAGAATTTCCAGTCTTACTCAATACCTCTGTTTGACTCCTTGTTTGAACCCTTAATCCCACCATTAGGCACAAAGTTCCGTTAAAATAACATGAGTTTGGACATTCTGCCTTTTGCCTGTTTTAAATTATCTGTATAAAGTCACTGTCCGAGAGTAACCTGACTAACATCAGCCTGGATGTTCTGTCTGCCTCTCTGCAGGTACCACTTGCACAGGTATATTCTGTGTTACCCAATTACCAAATACATAAAGAACAAAGCCTGCCTCACTCCTCTGAGCTCTCAGTATCTGAAGGGGTGTTGACTTATTTTGGAAAAGGCAATGATCCTTGTACGGCAAGAGCACAGATACAGGTTTTGGGACAGTGGGATTGAGGTATATTTTGTTATTGCTTCATCCCTAGGACATTCTCTTTGCTAGGCAAGGCTGATGGGTAACAGCCTCGTGTAGATACAAATTTAATTGCTGATTTGGATACTTACAGTCTGGGTAAAGATGTTTTTCTGTGTTGTTTAGTCCAAATAAAGCAAATCTAAGGAAAGAAGGAAAGGCAGGAATAGTTAGTGGCAAAGGGAAGCACTGAGATTATTGCCTGAGCCACGGCTGGAACAGAAGCAAATTCGCTTGTGCAGCCTCCTACCGCACCAGCTCTCTCCTGCATCCCCAGGTCACCACCTTTTCATTCTGCAACCCTTCAATACGTGCTATTAACTCATGTAAGACACATGACTTGGCAAACGGCCGCGACTGATCCCCTGCACTCAGGGGCCAAAGGGGTTAGGGGATGGCAGCGACACTTGGACACATTGGTCTGCGTGTGGATATCAATGGCTAGTGCCATACGGGCTTCTCGAGTGCAGATCTTCCCTTCTTGCCTCTTGTCGAATTGACAGCTCAGAAGCGAGTGACCACTTGAGCTCCCCTCCACCCACAGCACTTCATTTGCTACAGCTCATTACTGCCCTGAGACACCAGGCAAAACTCATTCTCTTTCGTAAAAGCTAATCTCTTTATAACAGCATTTATACATAAATTAATGACAGATCGGAATATAAAGATGTTCATTTTTGATTATTTGCCCATTTACAGGAAATTCAGTTTAAATTGTTTAGTTTTATCATCACCAGACAAAATAAGCATGACGGGATACACCAGCCTCTGGATTATGTAGATAACAAACAGAAATGTCATTTACATTTTCATTCTTTTCACAGAGCAACAAACCCGTGGTTGCAAGCAAATTAAAATTCAGAACTTAATTGGATTTTTATATTCTCTTTAACAGGTAATAGTGTTTTTCTTCTTTTTATTATTGTATCTGAACACTAGATTTCATTTGGAGAGTGTGCCACTGAAGGTGAGAGCCCCTCTGTGCTAAATTGTTCATTTAACACCATTAAAATCTAACTTTCTTCAACATGTTTGAGGATTTAGATAGTTGAACGCCTATATTTCATTATTACTCTTAAACAAAAGGCTATGGAAAATAATTTTCTTGGGTTTATGCATGAACATATATATGTGTATAAATACCCACACAAGCACATGTACATATGTCTATATATTTGCATGTTTGTGCACAAATCCATTTATTCACAGTTACACGTGTATCTATATGTATATATACACATACAAACATAGAGAAAATGTTCCAATAATTTATCTCTGCATGCTCATACTTTTGCAATATCCTGACAAACAATTTCAGAAAAAAAATGTATTTTTTTGAGTCTTTTTGAAAATCTACTCTAGCATGAAACAATGGAAATCATTCACTATTTTCTGTTTATCATGAGCTTCACCAAGGTGGCACTGTCTGGTACTGCACTTAAAACCCTGTCTCTGATGTTGGTCAGTAAAGTCCAAGCAGCTTCTCTGCAACTGTGAATTACAAAGCATCAGCCTCCCACCGAAGGAGATGGGAAAGAGTCTTATTAGAGCAGAATAAGAAATATCCCAGAGAAAACTTCACTAAACCATTCGTATTCTCATTGAAGAAGATACTGAGAATGGGACACTGGCAGGAAACCACATTTCTAAGGGTGACCAGAGGTGTCGTGGTTAGAAAATTAACTCTGCTTAGGTCAAACCAGAACAAGAGGGAAACATCATCTTGATGAACTCCATGTCACATCACCTCTACTGACTCTTCACGTCAGAGGGTAGCACTGCAGTGCCAGGCACCCTGTACTTAAGACCTTTATGTTTTGTGGCACTGGAAAGCGAGGTTTAACTTCACACAAGTCATTTGCAATCAGGAAAATATCTGAAATTATGAAAATGTTGAATTATGAGAAAAGCATTTCTTGACCGGCACTTCTCACTGCTCCCTATGAGGGCCCTTAGCACGATGGGAGAGCCAGGAGGCATGAGGCCATTCCTGTGTCCCCAGGCGATGTGATCACTGCTTCACCCCAAAGTGACAAAGGTCTTCTTGCAAATATACAGATTCCCATTCATCTAATGAACACTTCATTACCCTGAAGAATTCACTGAACCAGAAGATTGACTCAAAAATCCTCAGCTCTGAGCAAGCACACTTGGACTAATCCCCATTCTTCCTTTACTCCAGTTACTTCTAGTCAATGCACGTCAGACATCACACCCACAACTGAAAACCTCCACGCTGCAAATCTGTTTAGGGTGAGGCATGAGCAGAAAGGCTTTGCTAACCGAGGCCCTAATTATAACCCTTTGAAAAATAACTGACCACAAACGTCAGCTAATCAGCAGGGGTAGGAGCATTCTTGCTGGAATATAAAATCTTCTACATTAAGTCTCTGCATTTCACATTGTGTCATTTTCAAGTGCATGACTTAAAACTGATAACACCAGACACCTTCCCACATCTTCTGTGTTTCCCCTTCACCAGGGATGCCAGTTTCGACACCTGCCACAATCTATATAAGTGTGCAAATTAAAACTATACTTTGCCTCCTCTGGGTTGACCTTCCTCATAAATTTTTAATTGCACTTACATCTACCTGAGACAGAACTTCCACATGTTCAGTGCAGCAAATCCTTTGCATCATTTTCCCTGTTTTACAAGTCGTGTTTATTATGGTTTACAACTTGAGTAAGGATTTCGAATAACTTTTCAAAAATTAAATTTTTCCACACAAACCTATATCTAAATAATAAAGAAGCAAGCAAGGAATAACAGTTACATGTTGGCGTTATTCATCCTTCAGGTTTTTGTCTGGCTAGATCTGTGCATCCCCTAGGAGTTCAGAAGCAAGAGCGAGAGTCTGTCATAAAGCCATTTTTGTGTTATTTCTGCCCAACGTAGAGGGAAAAAAAATATTAAATGAACATACAAAAGGAAAACCTTTTCCCACCAGGATATTGGGTCCAGCTTTGTAGACATCAAAGGTTTATCTTATTCAAATTACTTTAACGTAAGTGTCAAAATTTACTCTGCCCTACTTATTTATCTCAGTCACATGGCACTTCTCTCTCCTGATTAGCCCAATGATGAGATAAACCTGGTCAGCCTCACCCACACATGATCTGCAGAGCAGCATCGCGCAGTGTGACTCTCAAGTATAAACTGCTCTTCCCCAGCCCCCGTGCCGGCCTCGCTCTCCACTGAAACGTCCAGAGGACACAGACATGAAAGGGGCCTGCAGAAACACTCACAAAGAAAGTATTTTTATTTATTTTGAAAGAGTCTTCTAAACCCCTTTTTCACTCTCTTTTTTTGGTTTGTTTTTAATGAAAACATTTTCTGTTTCAGTAATAGTAAAAGCTCTCTTTAAAGTATAACCTCCTATAAGGTTAAAAAATAAAACACTGCTGGTAAGAGCATTTTTCATTTGTATCTCCTATGTCTCCTGTGAGATTATATACAAAGCCACATTTCTACCTAAAGTATTTTTTACATTTAGCTACTGTTTTGAGTAAATAAACAAACTGAAGAAGATACCGAGCTTTGGCATAAAATTCTGATTTTTCTGTTGACAGCCGACACTTCTTGCTTCCACAAAGACACACACACGAAACAGAAGGATCTATTCCTTTTCTTCTGGTCCTCATCCTTCAAAAGAAAAAAAAAAAAGGCCTTTTTCTCTGATCAAAAGCCCTTCCTTTTTCTATCAGTTTAGTAAAAGTATTACCCCTTACCAAACGGATAATAAATTTATACTTACAGCTTACCATATGCCTACCTTCAGCTCCTGCTTCAGAGAGCAGCTGGTTAGCTGCTGCCCTATAAATACCACCAACTTTATTCATAAATATGATGGGAACAAATGCATCTTGAAAGCATATGGGCAGGGTAGATGGATGGAGAGCTACAGAGCTGCGCCACCACTATATGTACTTTTAGAATAACAGTTCTGGCACTTCATCTGCAGCTCCCACCAGCTGTGTAAGTCCTGCAGCCACGGACCACGGGTTAGGAAGAGAGAGAGGACATTGAGATCCCCACGGAGCAGGTGCCAAGTGGAAATCCCCGGTGACTACAACGCTGACTTGTGCCATCAGTGAAATCCCCACTGCCAGTGATGGGAAGGATTTCAAAGGTCTGTTTAGACTAAACGGAAATTACATATGTATTTCTCCTGTGTTTATAGCTTTCCTAATGGTTTATTTTCTTTAAATAAAGACACTTAAATAAAGCACACCCAGTATCTATTTCTCTAACTGTGGTGTAAGCAGGTAAGACCAGCTCTTTGTTCTATGCAAGGGACTATACTGAGCTGCTGAGTGCTCAGCAGCACCATCAAAACAGATAATTCTATTTATGCAAGGGATACCCATCTGCTTTTGTCTATCCACTTTAGCTAATTGCATTAATAAGACTAAATAAAGTTCAAATACTTTCTGTGTAGGGCAGCAGGACGGTATTATTTCTGTTTTCCAGCTGACAGGGAGGGCTGTCAAGGGAGTTACTCAAAGTCACATCAGAGTCTGTGGTTCTTACTGGCTTCTCCCTGCCTCGCAGTGTTGCGGCAGCTCCCACACCAGGTAAACGTGGACTCCACAAGGAGCCAGTGGCTGTCAGCTCTGCTAGGGAGCTCCTACCGATCACTAAACCCTACAAAGATTTTTGGAGATGCAGAGTTGTGCAGAAGGCAGCTCATCAACAGCACCAGCAGAGCTAAACCGCTTCAAACTATCAAGGCAGGACGATAGCTCATAGGCAGAGTTATCTCTGCAGAGTTAGGACATTTCATGGAGAAAGCATCCCACACAAGTCATCCTAGGGGTTAGACTGCAAACAAGTTCCTCACTGACACAGCCAAGGCATGGCAGTGGGTTTCCAACTGATTTTATGCTAGAGGACTCTGGGGCAATCTGCATGGCGATATAGGTGTGGGCAGGTGAGTAACCGAGGCCTTAACCCTTCTCAGATTTGTTGTGTTCAGTGATTCTGGACTCTCTGTGGCTCTCACAGGAGACCTCTTAACCCCTAGATGCAACTGCTGTAGAAGAAATTTCTCAAAAGCCCAGATATATGCTTTTAAAAGAAAACATGTTTCCCAAGTGTCATTGGCAATTCTTGAGGAATAAAAATCCCTTCTTTTCCCACTTTATTTTGGAAAACAGGTTGTTGAAATAGTGCTATCCTCTTCACTAAAAGGAAACTACAGGAAAAAAAAATCTTACTTTCTCCCATTAGCTAAAAACTATTTTATGTCATTAAATTATACTTCAGTCATTAAAACAGATGCCATTTGAGTGGCCATATATCTAACTCCTAAAGAGAGACAGTGTAGTGAGTTTGGTTTAAAATCACAGAGGTTTTTTGCATACTGAGTATTAAATGACTTCAATCAGCCGTGTAACTTCATAGTTTTATGGTTGTTGTGGCAAGAAGTTTATGGCCTTCATATTACCCCTCAACAAGTCTAGTTTAGACAGCCATGGCTAAATATTTTAGAGTTCCCCAAGTATATTTATTTTGCATCTTTCCTCTTCCTTCTCACCCCATATCCCCCAAACCAGAAAATATGATGCAACACCCGTAACAATCCAAACACTTCTGGCACAAACCCACAGATGCTGCAGGAGACGTCAATATTCCAGCATTTATATTAACAGGTCATTAAAATTTGCCACCTATTTGTTCCTGTTGCAGTGAGCTGCCAGAAACACGATGAGTTGTATGTGACAAAACAGCCACTGCGACTTTGTTCTTGCTTGCAGAGATCAGTATGATACCTCAAGCCTGAACCCACGTGAAAACTTTCTGCCTGGTGAATAGATTAATTTGTAGCAAGATCTAAAAGTCATGGATTTTCCATACTTTATCTCCAGTCTAAAATATAAGCTCAATATCTCTAATGCTCGAGACACAGGAAGAATTATTCCAAACGTGCCCTTTAAAGGGTTTGCTTCTATTTTTCTTGCCAATTGCCGTTTGTTGTTTTGCCACCTGGCTGACCCACACAGCTTATTAGCAACATCTCTAGCAGCATGCTGGAGGGAGATAATACTAATTAGAGTTATCGAGTCCATCTTGATTTTGACATGATGCTGCACACTGCTGTGCAGACTGCGCCGATTCATCATCCCTCCCCTTGCCCCCCAAGATGTAGCACGGCTACTGATGCTCGGCACAGAGCAAGCTTTAAAGGAAAAGAGAAGGTCACCAGCCGCTTGCAGCAAATCTACTGATTCTGTGCCAAAGCACCACTCCTCCTCCACAGAAGAAGCCCAGCCCTCTAGTGGATTTGCCACCTTATACCACGTTTCTTAAACTGGATCTCAATAAAGAAGTCATGTATACACATCATTTAGAAACTGAGCTCATTTTCTATTGGAACAACTCTAAAAGCCTTATCAGGGAACAGTGAATGAGCTGGAAATTAAGCTACAAAACACTCTATCTCTATATCAGAATACAGGATTTGACAGGTAAAAATACACTCACAAGTGTTACAACAATAAATATAGCATAAAAGTGAAGATTTTTTTTTCTATTCTCTAAGCTTGAGTTATAGTCTTGCTTTGAAAATATTGGTTTAAACTTCACTAAGAAACAAGATGTAACAATACCAAAATTTCTTCTCTTTCATTTTGGAAACCCTATCAAAAGTACAGCTTGCTTTTAAAGTACATGAGATTTTGATTTTTCCAATAATTCTGCTATCTAGTTATGCTCCTTTAATTAGCTATCAGGAGTACTTAATTTATTTCTAGTGCATTGTTGCCAGGTTTTTTTGCATATCTCGCCCAACCTGTGAAAAATCACAAAAATAGACTATAAAAATTAATCTTTCTGTTCCCTGCGCAGAGATATTAAAATGGTAATTGCGTTCTTTTTCCCTCTAAAACCTGTTTCTACTTCTAGATACTTATCTGAAAGCCCAGTGAAACTGTGCGATAGCTGTTGTAGATGCTACTTACACATTACTGGAAGTTATTGAGATCTGATAATAATCACTGGATTGTAAAAGCTGTGCACAGTGAGGCCAAAGTTCATCGATGCTTTTGATTCCTGTACTGAAGGATGATTGTCTGGACAAATAAACTCAATTTATTAATTTTTAGAATCACGCTTAGCTTTACTTATTATTGCACAAGAAGAAATCTTGTAATCACAAAGGTATTAATACTCTGCTTGCAACAGAGCAGTTGCTTGAGCGGGTAGATCATGCAGTCAGACCCCACTTGACTTCTTACTGTAATTTACTGCCCCACAGGAACAACTTCTTCCCACTCCCCATCTCCTCAAAGCCCACAAAATGCTACAACTTTGTTGCAGTTCATTGCTCACTTCATGTAATTGTCAGACCCCCTGGAAACTCTTACATCCAGGTTTAAGTATTTGCTTCCATTCCAAATAAAAGACTTTAACAGGTTTCTCATTTGGGGAGCATTTAACAGAAACAAGTCAACAAGTCAGAGGTTTCACGTTGTTGTCTCTTGCTCACTGACCTGTAAGTGATGGTCTGGGGGAACTTTCCCACCACTGGGAGTTGCGGCAGGGTCTGTATATTCCACCGAGACAGAGCAGGAGGAAGATGTCCCACTCAACCCGCTGCCAGTCCCATGCACCTCAGGATGAACATACAGAAAGGTGAGGGTGGCTGCCTCCACAAAGGAAGCCGACAGAAAACAGATGCCTCCTGGCTCATGGGAGTCCCTCAGCAAAAGAATTGTGAGAAACAGAAGGAGGCAGCATTAATTTCAGCCTTACAATGCTTCTCAGAGGTACTCTGTGATGCAGAGTCTGACAAAACCAGCCTGCCCCGATCATTTGGACATATTATCTTCATTCACACATCAGATTCTCCAAATCAGCTTCCATTTCAGGAGTTCTCCTTCACGAGGCAAAATGATTCTGGCTGAAAAATAGAGAAGGGGTGGTTTTTTGTATGCAACAGCGCTACTGACAATTAGCGCCTTCAGCATCCCCTCTGCAGAGAAAGAAACTTCACTCTGGATAAATAAAGAGCCTAGGTCTCCAGGGCTGTCAGCTTTTAGCAAACAATAAGTGCTTCTACCAGTGTAGAAGGGAATCTAAATCAGAACAGCAACTTGAAGGGTCTTTCTTAATAATACAAAGTATTTTTATCTCCAAGAAAAGAAGGCCCAACAGCTAGCAAACACCACAAAATTCCCACACACTGTAGCACTATGTATGGCTCTTAGAAAAGTAAAACACGCTTGAATATATATCTTAATACCAGAGACCTGTATGCTTAGAGAAAGGAAATCACAGCACACTATTTCTCCTGAGGCAGTACAAAGTACTGTTCCATATAATTGCAAACATAAGATTTAAAAACATTTCCACAGCCTTGATGAGTTTTGTTGCAGACTGACAGCACACCAGCCACAGGCTTAGCCTGTGTAGCACAACATGTAAAGACCCTGAGCCTCAAATGCACGTGTTTTTCCAGTGTTCGAAGAAGGTGGCTTTGATAAAGGCACATAGCAGAGAAGCACAGGAGTTCATTTACAGAACACTTTTAGGGTGAGGCATTTCTGCTCTTTTCAGCACATGAATCTTCCCCCTTTTTTCCCTGTCTCTTCCGATTTTTCAAGGTTATTATCTCAATGCTTTTTTCCTTGGTACCAATTCCTCTGAAGTCGAGTTCACAACGACTCACGGCAGGAAGGCACAGAGTGAGCTACCAGCAGAAGCCTCCTCCCTGGAGAAGCTTCACAATGCAGCCTATTATTTAACAACTTGAAACACTAGCTTAATGGCACAAATCTCTTGAACATCTCTTTCTTTCATCTGTTCACCTCAGGGACCCAAGCCATGGAGACGTATCTCCACTCTCTCTATCCCTCCCTCCCCACTGGCAAGGGACAGGAAAGCAGGGGGGCTGCCAATCTCCACACTGCACCTGCGATTCCTGCCCCTGGTGTTCAGCAAATTGAAATTGTGGGCTTCAAAGCTCAGTTCAGTCATGTGTTCACCCACCAGTGAAAGCCCTGACAGTGCTTAGACAAAGCCGGCACACCTTAGGAGAGTATTAAACTTGAAGGTGTTTTCCTGAGTCATTATCATCCCTCTACCTCAAAATCAAAAGTGAAAAGCAGTGAAGAAAACACTCCAGATTCTTCGACTGTCCTGGGATGGGCGTTAAAAGCTTCTCTGCTGATGCTTAATAGAAATCCTCCTTAGCAGAAGATCTCATTGCAGTTTAAAAAGTTGACCATCCCTCCTTGCACTCCCACAAAGTATTTTATTCAGCAGAAGAGCGTAGATACCAGGGATATATAGAAACATAAAGTTCCAGAGGGAAATCGACTCCTGAACAATGACAAAAGTGCAGACCATTCTGCCTCCGTGTGGGCTGTAGCCCCACAAGCTTGAAGACAGAGTCTTGCAGGCTGACAGCAGGACACAGGACCATTATTACACGGTATTGTAATCCCTCAGCTAATTGCTGTATGGGAGAGGCACCTCTTCCCCATACATGAGGCAGTGCTTGGAACATGAATTTTTCATAAATGAATACAGACTTTTCAAAAGATATTAACACATTTCTGCAATCAATGCTCAAGGATTGCTGTGAAATAAGAAAGATCCTTGCTTTCAGGGTCTTGCTTTCCACTCTCAGACAGATTCTGATAGTATTGAAAACATGCAGCTACAGCCTTATTATGAAGTATTAATACAACCTATCTCAAGGATATTTATCGACTGCTGTTGTTAAGAAACATTTTGAAACGGTTACTTGACTCCCATTAGATCCTACTCTAAGGTAACATTTCCCAGGAATTTATTTGCATTTCAAAGAACACACTGACTGTGTTCAGACTTTCCAATACTTTTTCCAGACACAAAGGATTATTTATCCATGCTGCATGCAAATATCTAACTAATTAATTTTGTTCTTTTAAAATGCTATTTAAATAAAACTTTTCAGGAAGTAGAGCCTGTTTCAATTTATTTTAGTTGAAACTAGGACTATAAATCCCTTCAGTTTCCTTTATTGATCTTAGACAAAATTACAAATATAAATTACAGCTGCTGCAAATAAAATGTTCTAAAGACTGTGTTTGAAAGCAATTGCAATAGTGTCAATAACACATTAGATAAGACACAGAGAGAACAGCATAAAGCTACCAGTCAGTGGTGAAATCAAAAAGAAATCTGTGGAAACCCACAGCCATGGGTTCTCTTCTGCTGCAACCTCGTTTCTCTCATATCTCCAATTAATTTATAAAGCTAACTACACCAGACTAACAGGACTTGTGCGTGTTTTAACACACTCACCAAGAAAACTCAGGTTTTCAATTGGTTTGTTAGACACCAATGTTGGGGGCTGAACAGCCACTGAAAGTGTTATTATTTGAAGTCTTTCTTGTAAATACACTATAAACAGCAAGCTTGAGCTGAAACTATATTGACTGTCTTTAGGAAACCAGAAAGACTTTGCACGTTGGACCAAGACAAGAATCCAATACTGGCACGTGGTGCTGAATCATTGTACTTGAAAAGGAAAACCATATCCCATAGAGCTCACACTGAAATACATAGACAAATCTCCAGATTAACTGTCCCACAAGTTGTCTTCACTCTTGATCTCACTAAAAAACTTGGCCACAGGGTCACACTCTACAAGGGCAAATAGCAAGTGATGCTTCTTTGGAAACAATACCTTTCTTTATGAAGAAGCTTCTATTTCACAAAGCAGCATAATCATCCATTTACTACACCACCGACACTTAGACCCTTAAGCACAAAGGTATCTGTTTACCAGGTCATAAAATTGCAAGTATAATAGCAATGACTTTGCTGCACTTGATAAAACCGTAAAACATTTCATTTTGCTGCCTACTGAGCTTTAAAAAACTCTGACGTTGGAGAGAAAACAACATCCTTATTACCATCAAAGTATTTCAAAATACCTGCTTTTGTGCTTGTGATCTGTGGACGTGCATTTTTCCTCCACTCTAGCTCTGCATTCCTTTCTGACACAGACAACACCGCACATATCCAGAAAAAAAATATTTCCTTTCATGGGTTCTTCAGTTTTATATCATCGCAAAGCCCCTCTGAATATGCAGATCTGTGTATAGTCAAGGTATTAACATTCCTACAAGGCTTTTGAAATATAGTCACCTCAATAACTAGACAAGTGAGCTCTCCATTTATCTGGAGCTAAATGCAGGACGCAGGGAATGGAAATCCTGTTGGTTTTGTGGCTCAAAGAATTAATTGTTTCTAAGATGAATTGAATTGTTTTGATGGACGTTACTGCTAGACACTGTTTGCTGTTTGAATAGTGAAATGGGTGAGCATTCCAGTCATATCCTAAACCTCTTGTCAACAGGGCCAGTACTCCTGCATCTCTGAGGTGCAAGCACAGGAGCTTCTCTAAGTGGGCAGGGATGGCCTCTGATTCAGGGTTAGTATTTATGCAAACTAGCCTCTGACGTTCTCTTTTATCCTTCAGTGTACATCAGTTCATATAATTTCATTCTTGATTTACTTTGACCTTTAGCAGCATTCGATATTTTCTGTTACCAGAATCTGACACTTAATAAAGGGAATTTCAAATAAATATCAACCAGAAAACTAAATATCCGCACAGAAGAGGCAGGTTTCCTATTCAACTGATAAAAAAATTATTGCCTTGCCAAAAACCTAGAAAGATTCTCACTACTTCAATCTCAAGTTACCCAAAGCAGGATCTCCTTCTTCCTTAACACCACAGTTTCACACTAATTGTTTCTCAAAATACCCTGGTCTTTTATTCAGCTCTTCTGGGTAATAGTGCAGTAAATATCTAGCTTTGGGAATATTTTTCTCCTTCTCATTAAAGTTACTTAGCCCGAGCTACCGTGCAAGTGTGCATTCATGCATGTATATAATTCAGTGAGCATCTTCCATGGGTATATTCTGCAAAAGTCATCTGCTGGATGCAAAAGTTCAGCTGAAAATTATTAACATCCAACAGTAAATGCTGTAATCTTAGTGTTAAATGGCAAAGAAACAATTACAAAGATCAGGTTAAATACCTTTCAAAATAACCACCAGCTATAAGGCTTGAAATGATTTCTCTCGGAATATTATCTCAGTAGCACAGGGTCTTCATAATAGTGAGCTAGATTGGAAAGAACTGATCCCTTACCGGGCCTGGCCCCTCTTCTGCAATTATTTGCAGAAGGGAAAATCACAGCCTTTGTGTTCAAAACTCTTGTGAAGCTTTGCAGGCAAAAGAAACATGAAAATCTCTTTGATCATACCTAAATATCTCAGAGAGATGACCAGACTTTGGAAGTTTAATTACCATAAGCCGTGAGAGAGCAGAGAATGAGGGTAAGGAGAGAAATAAAAAAAAAAAGAGAAAAAAATTAACTTTTTCCAGGACAACAGGATGTTACTATTTATGAACCTGCAAGAGAATTAGAGCTGAAATAATTAGACAGAAAAAGAGATTTTAATTAATGATGGTAATTCTTATGAAAGGAACCAGATTGCCAGCTCCGGAAACTGCCAGTTCTTTTTATCCAAATGTACATACAATCTCAATGAGATTATTGCAAAGATAGGATGCTACCCAGAGCTGCGAAAACCAACATCTGACTGGTCATACGTCCTGTATTTTGCTGCAGCTGAGCTTTGCAATGTGAATAGCTGTTCACTAAATTAATTCTTTGATATAAGCAGAATCTTTGACATAGGCCAGTTGATCCCTAACGACTTGAATCAGCTTATAGTGGTGACCAAAAAAATGACAAAACCTAACAAATAGTAGAGAAGAATGTAGAGTCTTATAGGGTCAAATGAAGATCACATCAGGATCCCAACCTGAGGAAGTTATGATAAATGGGGAGGGAAGGACGGAAGGACGGAAGGAAGGAAGGAATCTTTCATTCAGATCATACCACTTTGATTTACTTCCTATAATCCTGTTTCAAAACAGCACTCACTTTATCCCAGTCCTTATGCCGTAGCTGTGGGAGCCACAAGGCACAATGTTTTGCGAAGAGCAGCAGCTGTAGAACTCGTTCCTGAGTTGGAAGGTAAATAGAAGGGGTTGTTTTTTCAGTTGTTGTCAATAAAATTCTGGAGTAATGAAACGTTAGCAGAAGTGCATCTGGATGGAAAATTCCACCTTCCAGAAATGCTGAGCAGACCAGCAGGTTTGATGTACAAGTCCTCTGGCAGAAGGAAAGCTAGTGTGGCTGGCCCCTGAAAATTTAATTTATAAACCCTGTTGGCCAACCAATGCAGCTGGCTTAAGCGGAATCTGAAGAGTAACACGTCGCTTCAGCTCTCATAACACCCTATGGAATGGAAAGCAATGATCTTCACTACTTGAGCCTGATATGAAATAGATTAAGTCACACGTATCACCTTCACTTTAACATGAGTATTTCTATTACCTGGGTCAGAGAGCCCGTGCAGCCACTCTCTAAAACCTGCTTTTATTAATTCAGCAATTATGGCTTTATGGTAGCAGGGAATCTTCAGTGTTTGAGCTGGCACTGGAAAGTTGTAATTCTGAATGGGACATGACATGAATTACTAGATTGCTGTAATTTTTCAACTTTTCATGCATTTTCACTGCATATATTAAAAATACAGCAAGCAATTCACTTTTAATTATGCAAATTCAAAGACAGTAAGACAAGAGATGGATGAGTTTTTAAATGCCTGCTCTGACTGGACACCTGTGGTTAGAATAGAAAATCCAAGAGCTAATCAGGTAACCCAGCCCACCACAGTCCTGCTTGCCTGAGTGTACACAAAATTACCTCTTTTTAGTATTCAACACCATTACAAGAGCACAGAGCACAGGAAAGAAATTTCCAAGCAGAAGGGGAGCTGGGAACAGGTAGATTTTCTCAACCTGCCTTCCTCACCTCTTTAGGTGTTCAAGGACAGCTGATACGTAGTTATCTCACATTTGACATCAACATAAGACTTCAGAGGTTTTCAGGCATCAATATGCTTTATAATTTGGCAATTATCTTCCTGATGTTAGGGCTCAGTTTTAACTGGGAGATTCTCAGCCACTGTTTCTCAAGCAAAGGAAAAATTTGCCCAATAGAGATACTGAAAATATCTTTTAAATAGAATATTCAAATTGAAGCAGAGTGCGCATCAAACTGACGCTTCCGTGTTCTGCAGCCCTACCCTTGTGTTCTTCACTGTTCCCTAACAAAGTCTATGGCTGAAACCGGCTTTTACATGCATGTCATTGTGAAGGAGAAATAAGTTAGCACTGCTCTCAAAGACATTGTTGTTAAATTGTAAGGTAGCAAGTGCAAGTAATGATGGCTTGTTAAAAGTCTAGTGGCTGTATCTAATAGCTGTAGTGTTCAGTGTGGTAATTACAGAGGCGAGAGATTGCTGAACATGTGTAAAAAAGGAAATAATTGGGGTAGCAGTAATGCAAAAGCATCTCCAAGCCTAGAGCAATTGCTATTTTGCCCTCCTACTGATGTGCTACTTATCAAGGATATAGTGGTTAGAAACTAGCTCCCTTTAGTGAATGTTAAGTTTAGGTGTTTTCCATCCAGGGACCCCAAGGCTTCATATCCAGTACATCCACAGTTTAGGACACAGAGGTAAAATTACTTAAACACCTTATCACCTTGCCCTGAAAAGATACATTTGCTTCTTTTCCTTGGAAGCCTGGGAGAACTTTCAAGCAAGCAAATTAGCAATGCAAATCTCCAGCAACCTATTCAAAAGAGGATGCTCAAGAGGGTGCTCACAAGGCATTGCTGTGCTGGGTTCTTCAGATTAGTATTCTCAAATCAGGTGGAAACTTCTCATTTTTTCTAATATTTTCATCCTCTTTTTCCCACCCAGGGATGCCTCACTGCTAGTTTCAGTCTTGCTTCTCTATTAGGTGATTTCTTGCAGCTTCCTCAGCAGCCATTCTGTGTGTTGGAGTCTATTGCATACAGTTTCAAAAGAAGAAATCTTCCTGAAGAGGAGAGGGTGATTGGAGAGTTTTCTCTGCCATGCCCTTGGCATTGCTATTACAATTGTCACTCAGATGTGGCATTTGCCCTGTAGCCTTGGAATTCAGCCATATTCTCAAGTTTGTTGAAACTCACAGCTCTGTTTTTTTGCCTGCTGATCAGAGCCTTTATCATTCTAGCCAGAATTGAGCTTAACTTCACCTTGGAGCTTCTGTAGAAACCTTAGTCGTGCATTAGCACGCATGCTGTCTTGATCACTGCTGCTTCTTTTAAAATTGAGTTAAATTCCTGCTCTTTATGGAGTAAAGCACAGAACTAGCTGTTTCACTTCTTTATCTGCTTTACTTTTACAAAGATGCACCTTGTTTGGGCAGGGAAAAGGTACCATTTCAGTCTCTTACCAACCCGTATCACCAACTTGTTCCCTAATTCTAGTTGCAAGTCACTGAGTGATTTCTCTCAGTCTTCTCATGGAACACTTTTGGCTACATGGCACAAAACATCTAAGCACACTGTTTCTCTATGAACTCACCACAGAACAAGTTTAAGACCATAGAGCTAGAGAACTGAGATACTGCCTTCCTGCTGCAGGAGAAGTATCTCTTGCTCATCGTGAACAGAAGAGCTTGAGCTTCTTTACTTCCCAGTCTCGCTAAAAGAAAAACTGATTAATATTTATAATAAGAAGGAAATGAAGAGCACAAAATGAGATGATGACAGTGTGATTAAGGATTTCTTTTAAACCATAGAATGAAGCACAATTAATATCTTTGCTTGAGAGAGACTGAAGACTTGTGTGGATTCTTCCATTCTTGCCTAATATCACCATTATATAGCAGTTGTTCTTATAACTCTCTTAAAATTAATTCTGCAATACACATCTGCTGCTGGTTCTACCAACCAAAGACTGTATAAAGATCAACTTGTAACGAGAAACAGTTTAACACCATTTGCTTTCTTAATGTCAGTGGTATCATCAAGATCATTTATAAGCTTGCATGTTAAGTAAAGTAGTTAATTGTGCCGCTGTACCGGGTTCAGACATAAAAGGCAGAATTAATAATAGGCTTAAAGAAAAAGCTTAGAATAGGAGAGCTGAATGCAGAAAAAGAGCTAGTGTGAGTGAATATCAGCTTGTAAATAGAAAGCAAGGTTAATATTTGGTTTAAAGATGAGACCAATAATGTTTTTTTTAAATGATCTGAATGACTTCATACAATAGGGGATAGAAAATAAACATTTTTATGAAAACAAGTGGCAGAATCACCAAGGTGATTTGTTTAAGGTACAATCCTCCTGAGCAAATGTGAAAACATCTACGTCTGAGCTTGTCCTGGAGAAAGTCTCATATAGTTAGTAGACACCAAATAGACATTTTGGGATGTATTTCCTCTCATACAGTGCAGGCACCTTGCTCTAGCGTGGGTATCTACACCCAAACATCACACTGCCTAGGCACTGGCTGGGTATGGAGACAGGTGCTCGAGTGAAATAATAGGACCCAGGTCAGTAGAAGGGTTGCAGTAACATGGGTACAATAAGGCATATAGCACTTTTTTTTGCAGAGAGCTGGAGGTGAAGAGGCATGCAGATCCTCTTGTTTTCAATGAATGTGAGTGGCCTACCTTTCACTTCTGGGGAAAAAATATAACCAAATCAGAAAAATCCAGCAAGCATTGCGAGCTTATTCACATCTATAGGCATCTGAATACTTCTTTTAATACTTTTATTCTTAATAGTCTTAATATCTGTTTAGAGAAAGCAGGAGCGTAGGTTGGCAGGGAAAGATTAGAAACTTTCAACTCATAATTCATTTCCCAGGCTGTTCCTAGGGCACAGCAATTATGCACTTTCCTTACCCAGGACAGACTATAAAATGACTGTATTGTCCTTAAAGTCTAAATCAAAGTCAGTCAAAGGTAAGTAAATGTTTTCCACATGACTGCTGACATTTTATAAAAAAACTATTGAACTTAAAATGAAAAGTATCCATAGGTACATAAACAACTTTTTCTTTTTGTTTTAGTTTTAATGGTCCAAGGCACTGTTTAAACAGCAATGCTATTATACATTTACTTAGCTGATTTCTTTCTCAGTACACCAGAACCCTGATCCTTCCAACAATGAATGGTACAGAGAGCAGCATTAGGCAAGTTACTGTGAAACCAAAGTGTATTTGTGCAGCAATAAAAAAAGAAACAATTGGGACAATAATGAGTAACCAAGTAGTAACAGTTAAGGGTGCTGCTTTGCAGGAGACAAGTGACTATTCTGGACTCTGAAGGGTCAATGTAATGACTCATAAGAGCCCACTAAAATGAGAGCAAACATATAAATTCATCTTATTTCAGTATATACAACTACCAAAGCAATTTAAGGTCATTAACCTCCACAGCTTGAGGACAATATGTTCATCATTACTGAATAGCACTTCCTTCTTCAGAAATTCTCTGTTTTGACGTCTCACTGAAACATCATGTATACATGAAGGGGGCAGGGGGGCAATATCAGACAACACTGAGCAGCTCATAAAAAAGTGGACAATTTTTTTAAAAATTGACTAGGAAGGGAAGCAAACTGATGCTCTACGTTATTTCAGAGAATGCAGATTGTGAAGAGATGCTAAAAGTATTTGGATTTTTACTTCCAAATGGATTTCACAGCTCCTCCTTTCCTAAAGACCTTAACAGTTACATGTTCATCTCTTTCACCCTGCACTGCTGTTTCATCCCTACGTGCCCTACCTCCACAGCTTCAGCTGAAGTGCATCTGTTTCCACCTTCTCTGCTCCCTTCAGGGTCCCAACAAATTTTTGACAAAGATGCCTAACTGCCATCAACTGAACTAGAGTATAAACTCAAAGAACAGTGAGCAGATGGCAATTATTTTGTGAGGCTGGGTAGGCACACAGCACTAATGGTAATCACAGTGAACGCTGCACTGTCCTCTCTTCCCCAAGCTAGCCAAGTCATCCGTTACTTTGGATTTGAGAAACACCTTGGCTAAAGCAACTCTTGTCATCCTATACATCATTGCAGTTTAACTTCCCAACAGACCAGATAGTCTGCAGTATCTGCCTGCTATCACTGCCACAGAGAAGGTCATAGTCATGAAGGAAGGCACAATAAAGTGCTTCAGTTCTGTCTCTGAAGATCTGCTCCATAAATAAGTCATGTGCTGTAAAATCACCTTCTAATTGCAGCTCTGACTGATGTGTACGTGCACTGCTGCTTTCCTTTCTATATTCACGGCCTTACCACTGTGATCCTGAACCTCACTTGTATGGAACTGCTCCCTGGCATCACTCGTATGAAGCATCTCGCACGAGCTAAGGAAAAAGATCAAGCACCAGAAAGACTGCTATACAACTGGTAAGGACTTTCCCTCCCAGGGAAGTATTTCTCAGTTTACTGAAACTTTGGGGAAACAGATGTATTATCCAGGTATGAAAATATAAGCAACAAAAAAATATCTTTCTTTCTTGACCTATTAATTTTCCATTGAGAACAAGGAAAGATTAACAAAAAACGCTTAGAATTCTTCAACAGGCAATTGAGTCTCTTAAGAAACATCCCAAAACATAAACAGCCTCTTCTTTAGTTGGAGGAGGGGAAAATACCATAAAGCTTAAGAAGCATTTTGTTCAGGAAATCACATCTATTCCCATTTTCCAGCTGACACATTGCATTGCAAGTCTGTCACAGCACATTATCTTGGTGATGTGATGTAATGCAACATTGCTGATGCAACCCAATCTCATGTGTCTAATGTGATACATCAGATCCTATATTTGGGAAGATTTTTCTGAAAACATCATCCATAGAAGAGATTCTTTCCCCATCTTTGTCAATTAAAAAAAGTCTTCCCAAAGAACTGCATCACCTGGAGATAATTGTTTTTTCACAGGTAATTAGCAGATACAATTAGTTGTGGAAAAGGTTTGCTTTTCTGCAAATTACATACAAAAAAAATGGGAAAACAGGTTATCATAGCTGACACATAACCACGTTCTACACGATCAGGATAACTCATTTAAGTAGATGTTACTTACAGGGCTACATTGTGCCACCACCAGGCTGACTCCCCACCAGGCTGACTCCCCACCATGCCCACTCCCAGACAAGTGAGACCTCAGGGTTTGGAGCTCTGTGCTTAGTTTTTCATTTAGGGCTCTGAATTCAGTTATACTCTGGGAGAAAAAAAAGAGGAACGTCACCCAACTGTCCAGAGATGCATCAAAACTCACAAAACAATAGGAAACACGTATCACTGACTGGCAGTTACGTTTGCTAATCTCCACAGCAGACAGTTACTGAAAATCGAATTAAATGAAGATATATCTCTCGGCAGACATCATGGGAAACTGTAGTGAATTCAGAGTGATTTATTCCAATATAAGCACTTGGCACTGCAGATGAATTCAGGACAACCTGAAATCCTTCTCCACTGTGTTTCTGAAACCAACATCATCTGTGGGAAAGGGCTGGATTTTCACATACAGAAGGGAGATGGTCCATGTGACAACGAACAGCTGAATAGTAAGAATGACTAGATACAGATTTTAAGTAGGCCACTAAAGTGGTGATGATATTTGTCAGTAGTGAATGAAATAGTACTGGACTGATACTGTATCTCATGCTGAGAAGCTGGCTGTAGAAAGCTGTAAGCAGGCTCTTTGCTGTATCGCTTGACCAAGTCAGGGTAAATGAGAGCCAAAATCCTCACTGGCTTGTAAAATAGGTTTTAAGAATGGCTTCAAGGAGGTGGAAGCATCAGTTCTCAATGATTTCCTTCCATTTTGCCCTCTATACCCTGCTTGGCCGTGGCCACACACCACTCGAGATGCCTTGTAAGCATAACTCGCTCTGGCCTGGAAGAGCGCAGCAGAGAACTGGCACAGAGACAGAATGCCAGACCATTTCACTCACTGCTTAGACTGATTTTTCAAGTGTAAAATGTAATTCAAATCTCCATAAAAAGCTATTTGCTCCCTAGTCTCAGGATTCTTACACCAAGTTTCAACCATGAAATTCAATTGGAAGAAAAAAAATGAAAAAAAAAGAAAAAAAAAGAAGCCTTATGCTCAAGGTCTGAAAATCCTGCAAGACACTTTCAGTCTCAGATTCAATTCTACTGTAAACAGCATCTGACCAGTTTTGTTTCTCTACTCTGAAGCTATAGCATAGTATGTTGTCTCTAAAAGCCAGATTTTCAAAGCCAGGCGCATACACAAAGTGCAGATTGTTATTGGCCATCCATACACCCATGAAGATATTCAAACAGAAGGGGCAAAGCTGAGCTTTTTGAATTTTGAGAACATGGCCCGAAATGCACATGGCAACTGTTCAAATTAACCTTTGAAATTCAGAGTCAATGCAGTCCTTTAGGGCTGCTGCTCAGGTCTAGAATAGAATAGCTCTAGAATAGAATAGTACCCAAAAGGGATACTATTTCATAGCATCACAAATAGCTCTTACCTTTCCTAACTCATCCGTATTTTCCTTGCTGATTCAGATTAGCAAACAGCACAAATCCTGAAAAATTTATTTCATTATTTGGGCTTTCTTTTTCACTTTTTAATCTTCTCCCCCAGCATATGTGAAGAATTTGCTTTTCTAGAGATGCTTGTATTTAAAATTATCTCAAATCAGTGAAGAATTAGCAATGGGCAGAGATTTTCAAAGGTCTGAAATTTGTTCTACCTTCAGGATGAGAAGCTTGAATGTACATCTAAATTTTCCAAATCTCTTGATTATGAAGATTTACCAAAACACTTTGGAACATAGATTGGTATCCAGTGAGCTCTTTCAGGAACAGCCTGTCTCACATTCTAGTATTTTCTAAATCGGGAACTGTAAGTGGAGTAAAAGTACAATAATTCCCTTAGCATTCTATTGCAGAAATAGGTAAGCCATTCGATTTTTACCATTTCTAACCCCTCAACTAACATCTTTTATGAGAAACAATACAATAACAATTTCTGCTCACACCTGTGTGCTGCTCCAGGGGTGGAAGTCCTGCAGTGATAGGCCTTTATTAAATACAAAAGAAATTTCTAACATTTATGATTATAATGTAAAGCTTGAAAATATGACCTGTGTATATTATGAAGGTTCTGAAATGAAAGTTACGTATTATATCATTAGTGATATTTTATTCTTTCTTGAAATGCGTTCAATGGTTTTGGAGCCTTGAAATCACTCTGAAGAGCCAAGTGATTTATGTGTTACATGCATGAACTGTTCCATACACACAACCCACCACCATGAATCACATGCTACCTTGAGCAAACCAACTGTTTTATCAATGCACAAAACAGAGCTTAAAAGAGCTTTTCCCAACTCAAACCTCTCTTTGGATTTTTCCAACTTCTCCCTTCTGACTTCTGATATTATCAAGCGCGACAGCATGCTGCTCGTGGAAAAGAACTTTCAGCTGTCCCTTATCTCAATCCTTTTTTGCTTTTTGGTGTTTCGAAATCCAGTCCCCATGTACTTCTCGGTGAAATCAGCCACTCCATTTAAGAAGCATAATATAGCTGCATTTATTTCTCTGAAGAACGAAGTTCGCCTGATACTCTGTGTTGGAAGAAAAGTTGGCATGGCCATCTGCCTTCCAGTAAAGATGATTATATCTCAGAAACTGGGAAACCTCATGTCTATTCATTAATTTCATCTATGACTGGGAGAAAAAAAAAAATAAACCTCTTTTCTAGTCAGGGACTTCTTTTAGCAGAAGCCTACTGACATGGGAGTTATCTGCTTCACTATCAGGTAACAGCACCACCTTCTGCCAGCGAGTTACCATCTCCTTAGAAAGCTATTAGATCTATTTTCTTTTTATAATTTCAGTAACTTTCTCCAACATTTATGACACAGGCAGCAAACTTTAGACCAAAATCCTCAAGGTGGTTTCAGAACGCTACAAGCTGTCCAGATGAGACATAGATGAAGTTACTGAAATTTAACAGATTTACTTACAAAACCATAATAAATCTGAATGTTCTAATGCTAAATATGCCCTGCTTCAGCAAAACACTTAAAATACATGCTTAACTTTACAATACTTGAATAAATCTTCAAATATTTTTTGCTGAAGCGGGGCTTGAAATGCCATTGCAAGATTACCTGTCCAGTTTCCTGAACATTCTCACAGCCCTTTCTACACAATTTAGGTGACCAGGCAGGATTACAGTACCTCCCTCAGGCTGCTGAGGCATTTGGGTGCTTTTCAGCTTTTATCCTGTGAAAAAGGAGAAATTATAGAAACCACAGGAGAGAAAAATGGAGCTCTCAATAGAAGCAGCAGGAAAGGGACAGGTCTCTCCTACACAGATGTAAATGTAGTTTATCAACCTCTGGCTCTGCAGAAGTGAGAGAGAAGCTCCCAGGCTGCAGGTGAGACGCTGCAGAGCTGGCTCCGTGTCTGTGTGGTTCACACCACGTGCACGTGCACAAATGGCTTCTGCCAGCACCCTATAACTATTCTTACTCGTATGCACATATGGGCACAGGTGCACAGGCAAATACACCTTCTATGATACATAACTACAGAAATGTACAGTCAAGTATGAAGCTTCTATATCCATCTGATATATTACTAAAAATCCACTTCGATATTTCAGTTAGAAGCAGTCCTACGCAGACGTGAATCAGAGCAGACCACCAGGTCAGCGAACTGCCTCTAACCCTTCATTGTCCCCCCGCCAGAGCCCCCAAACCCCAGGCTGGAGCTAACCCTGAGGCAAAGAGTGGGGAAATGGGACAGCAGGGAATGCTGAAGAAAGGCCGCAGGCTGACTTGTCTCTAAACCAGCAGTTGTTTCCTCAAACCCTCCTGTCTAGAGAACAAAAAGAGCAGCAATGCCATCATCCTGCTTCTTTGTTCTCCCTCCAGCTCCAATTTCACTTCCCATAACAGGAATGGAACGGCCATCCGGCAGCGCCGGCACTGGAGAATCCAATTTTGCACACACTGTTGAGAATCCTTGGACAAACTGTTTTTCGACATTACAGCACTACATAATGTTACAACCATCCAGTGTAAAATATGTCTTCTCAACCATTTCCATTGAAGTAATCAACTTTTTCCAGTGCTATCAGAAACTCAGGAAGGAATTAGCAACAGGCAGCCTCCTGCACCTGCTAGTCAAGCAGATGAATATACCACAAGATGCGAAGCACTGTATTAAGCAAAATAACTAACATCTGCCATGCGCTGTTCTCTTATCCTCCCTCCTAGGGGAAAAGTGAGAATAGAGAGGGTTTGGATATAGATTATGATCATCTAAGGCTGTTAATGACATGTGCTGTAAAGTTTTTCCCAATAATTCTTACCTCAAAATTGTAAATGCTGACTGAACTGACAGATATCATTTGGGAGTGAAAATAGGGCCCATCAGCAGAGAGAGGGCTTGCGGTGGGAAATGTAACATCGTTTCTAGGGAAACTGCTGTTAACTACTCCCTCTCTTTAAAGCCAGTTCATTGTTTCTAATATTGCTGTGTTTTTTATTAAATTGGATTCTGGTGCCTCCCCTAACACTTAGCAGCAGTAATGCCTGAACTTCTTGCAACACTAAGTGGGGTGATATAACCAAGTAATGAGACCTACCAGACAAAATAGGGGCATTAGTTTCTGGGAAGGTTACTGAACATCTTCTAACTGAAACTCATTCCCCTTTTCCTCAATGTTTTACATCCTTTTTGCCCCACATTCCCTCTCTTGAACCCCATGCTTCCGCAAGTTACAATTTAGGATGCTGGGGAGCGACCTGCATCTGGTGTAAAACTACTGGTACTTCCATACCGTGAGGATACGTGCAGCTGGTAGATTTACACCAGTTCCCAGAGGGGATGCTGCTACATCTCCTGTGTATCTTCAAAATATTCCCAGAGGCTTTTAGGGGAATAAAAACCTACTTGAAAGCACATGAAGAAATCCAGAGTGGGTTTTTTTAACAACAGAAAACCTGCAGGAAGTAAACAACCTTCTACCTAACGTAAGCTGGCTAAAATTAGAAACATGTCTTGAGGTCCCCGTCTATGTTCTCTGTACTTAACAGGCACTCAGTGACTAACCTGCCTTCAGCTTAGGTTGGGTATCTAATTTTCAGACAGCTAAGTTTCAGAGAGACAAACCCTACACAGTATGTATAGTTATTGTTGACAAACCGTGCTCTGATCACAGGAAACATCAAACTTCCATGATAGAATTGTCCCACAGAGCAGGAGACACACTGAGGTGCATTTGGAGCCAAGGGATCCCTGAGAGATGGTGTTAACGGACACAGAGATAAAGAATAAGACACATAAGATGAGCCAATCAATAAACCAGTAATTAGGGCTGTTTGTCAGGTTAGGAGCGTTTTAGTTTTGATATTTTACTTGGGTTTTCTTCCCCTGGATTTGCAAGAAGTTTGCATACCTAAGTTTTATAACCACTTAAATTAACCCCAGTTCTGTTCAAATCAATGAAAGCTTTGGTGAGACAGCTGTAATTTTATGTGCATGTGTTTTAGTAAATTAGAAGGTTTAGCCTTAAGGATTCACTTCAGTGTAACCTACTAAAAAGATAAGTAGAGACAGATGGAGTGTCTTGCAAACTGCTGGACAGTTGCAACTGGAGCAACAGCATTGAAAGCAACTTTATAGCACAGGGAGAAGTGGTTTACACAAAGAGTTGTAAACATTTTCTATTCACAGTGCATAGACAGAAGGATGCAAACAGGTTAAAAAAAAGTCTAAGTAGTCAGTAATGGTTTTATCTTTTTCTGTTCGTGTATATCCATGGAGAAATGTACTATGGAGTGGAAACTATCTAACTAAATTAAATTCTAGTTAGCATCTGGTTTCCCATCAATAAGTGTCTATATTTCTGAGAAGCCAAAGATTTGTGGCACTAATAGACACAAAGATTTTAATAGGTAAATAAATCTGTTGTTGCATTTCTCTTGATACCAGGACACAGTTTAACAAGAGTAATTAGTGGTTAGATATCTGACTATTAGGAAGGAAATTCTCTAATCATCAAAAATTCTGGAGAAAGAACATTCACATACCATCAGTAATGTTTACTAATTCTGAGGCATATTCACTCAGGACCAGAAATAGTTTTCACCTGGTTCCTTGCTCTACACGAATCTTTAGTAAGATCTTTTCATCACCATTAGAAAGTGATTTTCAGGGTCACCATCTATTTTTGACCATTTCTTATGTCCTTAGCCACTCAAATTTTTTTTTTTTTTTTAATAAAAGTCAATGTAGTTTAACCATAAAACCACAAAGGGGGGTTTTCTCAGTATCTTCAACAGTTAGTCCTAACTTCTTAATTATAACTCTCCTAACTCTTCCAAGCCCTCTTGAGGGCTGTGCATAGAATAAGCAGCTATAACAAATCTTTAGAGATAAGCAGCCTAACCAGACTTTTTATGTTCTTTAATGTTTGGGTAACTACAAGTTTGACTATCTTGTTATTAGCACCATTTCACAGATGCACACACAAGGCTGAGCTCAGCAAGAAGCTGAACATGTGGACCTAAGACTTCTGCGTGTCCGTTCATCTTTAATGGATTAGGTGAAGCTGGATCCAAAGCTGGAGGCTTGCCAGCACACTAAAAATTGAAGCCAGCTCTCTTGACACTAAGTCTAGTGCCTTATGTATGCAAACCCGTTTCCTTCTGGCATGCAGTTTGCCAGTTCTGAACAGTCTGGGGACCAAATTCCTATCCAAGTCAGTAGAAGTTAAACAAGAACAAGGACTGACGACAATGCCATTGTACTTCGAAAACTACCAAGCAAAAAAATATGATTTTACATGGCTGTACCTCAACTTTCTCGTTGCTGCAATTACATCTGCAGTTTCCAAAATGCAGGTTTGCCAAGATGAACAAGAAATCTGTAAAAATATTAAGCTTAGTTTCTTTCTGATCGTAAATTATCACCCATAACGAACATTTTTTTAGGGAGGAAGAAAGGATTGCTGTAAAGATACAGAGCAAAAAGCTCATTCCTACCCCACAGAGTATTAAGATTACAAAGCAGATGATGGGGACAGACTGGAGAGGAAGAGGAAACAATGAACCAAAATACAGCATTGAATCCAGGGGATACGCAGCCCACTTATTTTGTAAGGCATGTAGTTATAATTTGGAACACCCTGGAAAGAAGACATTCCCATTGAAAAAAGCCCTTTTCTGCTTGTAGCCAGATGGTGGAAGCTACAGGATTTCACTTTTTTGGCTGTCAGGGAAGAGATTTCAACCAGTAGTGAAGAACTGAAAGTCTAGCCCAAGCAGCAGAGACTAAACCCAGTGTCTGGGCTCCAGAGCAACTCTAGATCTACAGGAACACGCATTATTTATTCTTCCTAAATAGAGTAATATCTGGCAAACACCTGAATAGAAAAACTACCAGGAGTTATACATTTGTTGATATGTTTATCTTGTCCTTTTTATATTTATTTTTTTTCCTGAATTAGCAATAAGATTACATCTTTATTGCCCCCTCATTGATTTGTTCCTCAGAAGCAAATGAGAGAATTTCTGAGAAATAAATAAATAAGCAAATAAAATAAAGCTGACAGGCAATCTGCATGTAAATCAGCATTAGTCATTGACATTTGAGACTTGACAACAAGCCATCCCAGTCCCAGCTGTCCCCACAAAAGCTTATCTCCTTTGTAAGACAGAGAACACTGCAAGCAAACGGAACCGAGGATGAATATAGATAAGATGTAAAATCTCTTTGCTTGAAGTTTTTCCTAAAACCTCTTTTGTTCCTGAACACTTAGGAATACTTTTACTTACTGTTGCTATTGATGTGAGTTTTGCCTTTGGTACTTTCCTTCCAACTATTCGGTTTCCTACAATTCTCACTGAAGTTTATATTGTATTTTCTCATAAGTGCAGTCGCAGCCCAGAAAAAGGCTGCTTAAACTGGGGAGTATGTTCATTATTATATGTGGGGCCCTTCCAACCCAAACCATTCTCTGATTCAACGCTTCCATTCTCTGCACCACGCTCCACCTACAGTAAAAGTTAAACCAGTTCTTGCTGCTTTTCTGAATAATTTCTTTCACTCTCAGTAATCTAGCATGATTCGGGCAACAGCTTTTTTAGTGAAAAATCAAGAGATTTGGATTTACAACACAAATATTACTGCAGATTGTGCGTAGCTCTGAAAAGCACTACAAAGATTTTCTTCGGCCACACCAAATTGTTCGGCTCTAGCTCATACCAGTATTTCTACTGAGGACTTAGCTACAGGTCTGTTTCTATGCTGGTTTGACCTTTCTCATCAATCTTGCTGCAAGGAAATGCAATGGATAGTAAAGTAGAGAGTCGCCTGTCCAGGGAGGGAAGTGTTTTGGCATGGTCTGTGGCACTTCCACAAAGCCAGGACAGGATTGCTATTCCTGCCAAAACCCTAAAAAAAACTACATTCAGTTACCATCCCAAAAGGCACTGGGAGATCCTGCACAGTATGAAAACAAAACCTTTCCCAACATTTCTCTTAATCTATTACACAACAAAGAACATTATGCAACTATTACGCCCAAAAGCAGTTTGTTCAAGTATGCCAGCAATTCAACAGAGCTAAACATGCATCAGTGCAGCTTATAACTCCCTTCTAACAGGGAGATATTACTCTTTTCCAGGAGATATGGCCCTGATCCCACTACAACTGTTTGTGGAGTAAGGTAATTATTAAAAGAGCTCTCCTGGTTTCATCTGGAATCTTCGCCTTTTTATGTCTCCTTTTGGTCAGTGAAACTGAAGCGTTTGTGTGACTTTTCATTTAAAGAAAGTTTGGAAATGCCAGCACAAGAGCCAGACTGATGTGGGACAAGGACAGCTTCCTGGTAAATCTTTCTAGATCTGAGGTCAATTGTTTTTACTTATGTTTTTAGGTTTGTTTGGGTTTTTATTAAGAATGCAGAAAACCATAACAAGTAAATCCCTAGTCTTGAAAACCTTCATTCTAATTATGGATAAAACACCTCTAAATTCCCAAAGCTCTAATTATGTGCATAAATTTCAGCATAATGTAGGCTTGGTGCTGCTAAACAGAACAATGAGTATATGGAAGAATGAAAATATTGACTTTCTTTGACTGAGGGAAGGAGGCCTCAGCTCTAGGTTCTCGCAATTGTGTTATCAGCTTAACCAGGTCTAATTAACTTCACCCATTGTGGTCAATACAAATACAAGAAAAGTCTAATCAACAACAAAAATACAACCAAAGGCTCAGAAACACTAGCCCATATTATGTTTCCCTGCCAACATTTCCATGATACCTTGCTCTTCCCTCCTTTTCGGTTTTATTCATGAGCAGTTCCCACAAGTCACCGTTTTTCAGAGAGGTTTTTACAACACAGCATTGTTAATTTTAGCACCTATGTGTTATGCTCCAATATCTGCTATAACCAGCGCTGCTGGAAAAATAGAGACAATTGGATGAAAAAATGTCCTCTGAGATAAACTAAGCAAGTTTATTCTGCGTTCTTGGATACCAATTCTCCCTAGCTCCTGCATGAAATAATCTAAGCAAATAATATTATATCTTACCAATGAGACAAACTACCAGCAATCATTTTTGCCTTCTGCTACAAGACACTCACTATGGTGGAAATTGTTTCACCTGTATCCCAGATCACAGAATATCCAGAAGCCTGTAATCCTTTGCTTTATTTTGCGCTATCCAGAGAGATGTTCATCACCAGTTGTAAATCTATGACACTGTCATAGGGAACCCTAAGGGGATCTTTTAACAAAGTCTTGCTGGTGTTAGCAACTGATAAATTGCCATATGTTAGAATAATTCCCTCTCTACTTCATTTCCTCCTGGGACGTTTCTAAATGCAGCTATACCTGGCCTACTCTGGCTGTGTAATTACCCGACAATTGGTAGATTAATGGTCTACCAATTTACAGCCACTATTCTCACATCTTTTGTAACATCTCCCACAGCAAGATCCGGGTTAACTCACCTGCTGTCATTCTGCAGTGATAACATTGTGATGACAAGGCATTGAAACAATGAAATATCCAGGATCTGGGATAGAAACAAAACCTAGGACGACCCTTGGCATTTGAGCATTTGGCTACCAGAGTGCTGCAAAGGATTTACTGCAAGGATGGGTGTCCCCTAGACTACCTGGCCCACACGGATGTGCACCACTTGTTGCTGAACACACTTCAACTATCTCCAAGTACCAAAATACTGCCAAAGGAACTCTTTTGACGTCCAATTGTCATTGCTCTGTTTTTTATTTTCCTTCGGTTTTTAAGACAGAACAAGTATAGCAAAAAAATGGAATGCAAAAATCAGGCTTAAAATGAACTTCACTTGTGTTTATGGTCATGTGTATTGCTTCCATGCTGCTTGATTATTTTTTTTTTTTATTTCTTTTTCAAACCCAAGACAAAAGCCTCTCATTTCAGCACCTTGTTCATTTGTCTTTTCAGCCATCTGGGTGCTGCATTTTGAAGGGTCTCAATTTAGACACCCTTTATTCTCACTAAACTAAGCAGCTAACACAAGAATGACATCAGCACCGATTGCTGCTGCTAAAAAGAAAAGCAGTAAGAATAAAACATAACTTGCACTGAATAATTTCAAAATGCTTCTGGCTCTCTCCCCTCAGTCATACGCACAAAACCCTGCTCCTCGCCTATGAATTATTGCAGGAATTTGTACATGAAAAATCAGGATGTAGTTCTGCAGTTGTCAAATGCAAACTTCAGCAACAGACAGCTATAAGCAGCCTGAATCAAACCAAAGCTTCTTGGCTTAGTTTGGATTTCTTATTTCCACAACTTTAACTTCCCCTAACGCTGCTGACATAAGTACAATTTTGACTTTTGAGGCATTATTAGGATGCCTTCAAGTTTAGTCAATGAACCTTGCCACTTCAAAGGAGAACTTTTACAGAAGAAAACTAACAAGAATGATGGCTTTGGGGGCAGGAGTTAGTGGTGTTTACTTTGTGTCCCAAGTGAGCACCTTCCATCCACCCAGGGAAGCTTTTCTCCTTTGTCTAGCTGAGGCATCAGCAAAACCAGCAGCACAGTTGCTTCTCTTGCGCAAATGAGTGAAAAATGAGGGGAAGAGAGACTGGCTTCTGAATGAAAGGTGAGCCAGAAAAAGGACATGCAGAAGGGTGAACACAGCCCCACAGCAGCTATCTTGTGCCAAACCCCAGAAGGAACTACACAGCTGCAAGCAAAGCCAAGAAATGAGCCAGGTTTTGATGAAGCGTCTGTTGGAGAATTTTTTTTTTTTTAATTAATTTCAGAACTTGTCATATGGGTTATGAAGCTGAAACTGAAGGGAACTTTTTCTTTTTTTTTTCTAATTGTAACAGCTGCTCTTGCTAGCAAACACCTGTACTACCTAGAGATTTCTGGTTACCTCTGTGGCTGCTGCTACCAGAAGTAAGAGTAAATAGTTTGGTAGATTTCCAGGAGGAATTAATTAGTTTCACTTAAAAAATAAAGACCAGCATTTTGGCATAGAAACATTTGAGCTTTTCCCTGTTTTCACTTGGTTTCTTCTATCTGTCTCTGGCTGCTCAGGCCAGCCTCATTTCACTCTGATGATCATTTCTAAATGCGCAGCAATAAAACCCTCTCCACAACTTTCAACATTTTTTTCCTACATCCCTTTACGGATCTCCAACTGCAATCCACACCTTTACATCCAGGACTACGCTTATCACCCTTCAAGTGCCAGTTTCCCTTCTGCTTTTGTAGCTCTCCAGGCCCAGGTGCTCACCTGCTAGTAGCAAGGAACCGTAGCAGATGGAGAAAATAGCTGGAGACAGACGCGCTGTGAATACGTAACCATCCCCTCTGCCCTGGCGTGTCCCTGTGGCACTTGCTGGGGGTACACCTGTGTTTTATTGGCAGCTCATCCAGCTGCGCCGTGGGGAGGCCGGCAGCAGACCTGCAGAGCAGAGGGGGAGAAGGCAAAGGAAGCGCAGTGACTAGGGACAAAGGTTTGAAAAGGCTCAGCAATAACAGATGGATGCAATAGCTGAACTACCCGCGGTCCTCAGGACTTTGGAACATCATTTAAGAGTGGAAAACGGGTAACAGGAATCAGATTTTGCATCTCTTTGTTTTACACTCCAGAATTTTTTAATACTGTGAGTAAATGAGAAGACATTGACCTCTGTGATTCAAAGTCTATTTCTGCAAGAAAACTGAAATTGAAAATGCCATAGAGCAGTTAGAGGCTTTTTACAGTACAGAGGGGACAAGTCAGATTACTTTGAATGGGTCGTGACTCTGCTCAGACTCTGCACCTCCGAAGCTGCCAGAACCATCCCAGCCTCAGGATACATCTGCCCAAGTTGTCTTTGCTTCTGCATTATTTGCTTGTAAACATAGTAATATAGGTGCTAACTGTGCCATTGCTGTTGCTTTTCTTCTTTAGTGTTTCTTATAATATCAGCAGTAGAATATATACCGATTTTGCATTGTTTTGACTGGACCTCTTTGTAGAATCTGATTCTAGTCATTTCTAAATGACTGCCTTTGAAAGCCACCATGCAAAAGCACGGAGGAGAAGAGCTTATCCTGGTATGTGAATTCTTAAACCACATTAAAACTTGCAAATCAGATGAGTACAAGGACAGTGTGCCTCTGAAATATTCAAACTCCAAAAATATCAAAGTAATTAATTAGACTGAATTTGCCCTTGTTTACTAAAAGCACTAGTTTTATTATTATTGCACAGCTCATACTGGTAGGTAAATGTTGGGTATCAGGTGCATACTGCTGAAATTGTTCTCAGTCCTTCCAAAATGTAGTTTAAAAAACGATGGCAGAAAATCCATTGATCAATTCCCCGTTTGGAATACTGCCCACGTACTAACAGTGAGCTATTCCCATCTTTTCATTTTGGTTTGCAACATTTCTATAAAAGGCTTTGGTTCAGACAATACTTATTACTGCTGCCTGCTGATATATACCCAGAAACTGAAGGAGATTATATTGAATAAGCCTGAACATGAATATCATAGGTTAGTTAGAGCAGGTCTTGGCAAAAGTTCAGATAGAGGGGGAAAAAAATGCCACTAATATCCACTGGACATAAATTACCAGTTTAAAACTAGCACCAGTTCATAGATTTAAACGGATTTTTAATGGACTCCAGCCTCACGATTAAAGCCATAAGAGGACACGATTCCTCTATCCCCAGTGGCATCATAAGGGTTTAATTGACATGTGCCTTAGTGATTTATGGTTGGCTGCCTTAATCAGAGCTCCAAGCACTGGGGGGAAAGGCCCATGCAGTGAGACAGATCATGCAAAAGTGGATGCTAATTCAGCCATTTGAGCAGTATCCACAGGTATTAATCTGCCTGTGTTCAGAGCCACCCTGCTCCAGTGCCTTCAGGGAGGTCACCGGGGCCTTTCGCTGCCTGCAGTGGAATCGAATAATTTCTGCGTATACCAATGTCACACATCAGTTTTAACACCGAAAGTTCAGTGAATCTTGTAAGATGCCTTTTCTTTCTTTGTGTTTGGAATTCTGGTGTTTTGTTTTGTTTGGTTGGTTGGTTTTTCTTTCATCCATAACCATGAGAATATGTTATTACAACTTTTAGCAGTCTTATAAAGAACAAATTCTTGAAGTGCAAAACCAGAAAGACAAAGGGGCTGGATCTCAATTGCCCTGGTCATTCATACTGTGCAAAGTGGAAAGCCAGCCCAATAAACCACATAGAGAACATGAGTAAACTGTGTGTACTGAAAGGGAAGCCAAAGCTGTGGGCAGTTCCTGTATTTTATCCACTCCCTTGCCTTGAAATGGTTAACTGGAAACACTGCAAATACAGCTTCCCAGGAGTTTATCCTATTTTTGATGTTATAACTATTATGGCACAATCATTTTGAAGCACTGTGATTTCTTTCAAAAATCAAAATGATTCCTACAGTGAATCTTTCTTCATTTTTTCCTCCCTTTTCTCCAGAGGCAGTGTGTCTTATCTCAGCTTTGTCCCTCACTGGTAAGTCAAACTGTATCTTAGATGTCACATTCTGTCACACTTATCTATGATTTCACACATGTAGCAATACTGGATTTTAGCTCACAATCTTTGTCACTGCCCCAATCTTTTTAGGTCGTGACTATGGCAACTATTCCATAAGTTGCTCCTAAATAACCATAAAATGCAGCAGATAGTACAGGAGATGTCTTTCATTAATACACCTTAATTTAGTCTGTAATCACACTGCAAATTAGCCTGGGAGAATCAGGAGTGCTACCATTTTTACTAGGTGGATATTTCTAAACCAAAGGAGGTTAGGTCAAAATAAAATTTACAGCTGATTTCAGACGGTTTAGTATCATGAAGATAGAACCGATGCAGGTGAAACAGCTCCAGTTTTATTAGAAATCTCCAGACTGCTGTGTCAGGGCAGAGTATGTTCTTTCCTTCCACATACGCACACACTGGGACCAGGGATTCCCAACCCACGATTCTTACCTTTTTTCCCTTTTTTTCTGTTTAAGTAGGCCGTTCTCCAAGATGGTACAAACCACCATCGCGGGCTCAGACTAAAGAGACACCCTAACTAGTCTAATGAAAACTGGACCAAAACAGTTTTGTTTAGTGTCTTGCTAACTTACTATGAAAATTAACTCCACAACTGTACAAACATACCCTAAATGTGTAAAATCCTGGCTTTGCACAAAGAATTGTTACTCGTTAATTAATATCAAACTAATCAAGAACATCAAACCCAGCCTGCAAAACACCGTTAGTCCACTGCAGAGTCCCAGGATATCCGCAGTATATTTTACAAGCGATGGAGCTCGGAGTTATCTGCTGGCAGACAACAGATTACATGACACGCACTGACATCCTGGCTCCAAGTGAAGCACAAAGTCATCCAGTGTGGTTTAATTCAGATAATACTTACAACAGCCCAATTCCTAACAAAGTAACACATCTCCACATTTTTCCAGGCTTTAATTTTGTCATGAACTATTTGTTATTGTATGTGCTGCTTACAAGACTTTCATAACACTTGTTTTTCTTTTTAGCTAAAAATTTATGCGCAGGCACCTGACAGAGACCTGCTTTTACAATTACTCTAAGGCTCCTTTAAACAGTCCAAGCAGCTAAGGGATTCTCTTGTAACCAATAAGGTTGTCATTATTATATTCCCTGGGGGATATAATTTTAAAATTAGTTTGCTTCCCTTTATCTCAAACAGAAAGAAATACTCAACAAACAATTGAAATTTGAGTGCTTTTCATGTTTTACTGCAGTGATGAAAATATTCTCTGCCTGATGGTAGATGTGTTAAGAGAGTGGACTTCTCCCTCACTGTCAACTTTCCTCCTGGTGAGAAAAGCACAAGTCAAAATATTGTGATCTTCTAAAGACAAAATGTCCTTAGCAATTAGCAGGAAGGCTGAGAAATACTGAGAACTTAGTTACATGGAGACTTGTCCTTCTTCACAGCAATATTGTGGGTGCCATTCCCAAATTATGTGAATATGTGTATAAGCAAAGGTTGAGAGCCATGGCAGAGACTGGTGAGCAGCCACCCACTCAAACCTGCAGAAGGCTTTCTGCAATCCAGTCTGCAGCATCTCTAAGCTCAGAGCACGGATAGGTCATCTTGCATCTCCTTCCCATGCGGAAATAGAGGAGAAATACAAGAGAAACCACCCACTTTGTTTTAGCTAATGGGAGTATCATTTCTGAGCACACTAGAAGCTCAGATTAAAAGCTGATTGACAAGTAGCTCACTTTATCACTACAAGAGAGCACAGGAGTTAATATTTCAGACATGATCTGAGGTGGCAGTGGGTAGGTGAGGTGTTGGAAATGACATTAATGCTATTCTGACAGGCTATGACTTTCTCAGTGCAGAACTGAAGGGTTAGGCTAAGCCCCAATGTTAGATTCGACAGTCATGGTATCACTACAGGCTGCAGTAAGAGTAGTTTGGAACAAGTTGGCTAAAACTCTTCCCCATTTCATAGGCACTTACCTAATATACCTATAATGTTCTAGTGGATTCACATGGCACAGGAGGAGGATTTTGGAGCCTACCAACTCAAATGGGTCTGGCATCAAGGAAACATGCTAAAAAAATTGCAACTGCAGCAATAAATAACCTCTGCTTGGAATCGTCTGATAGACAAAACAAAGACTGAAATCCTCATAGAAGTTCCATACTAGGCAAACAGGGTTTGAAAAAATGGTCTGATATCATTGACCTGTTCATCATTTTTCAGAGATATTCACATTTTGTTTTCTGGTCCCAGGTTAATTATAATTGAATTTGACTAGATCTTTAACCTCTAGCTATCTAACTAGTGCTTCCTTTCACTATCAGGGCTAGAGAAAACAGCCTGCAACTGTAAACTGAAAACTCTTCTTCTGACTTCAGTGGTGAATAATTTACTCTAGCGGCACATTTGAACTCACAGTGCATCAGTAAGGACCTACAATTCTCTACCTTTACTCTGAGCACTACAAAAAACCGGAGCCAAGTAGCCAAGCAGTTTTTCAGCCTTGCTCAAGACTGCGAGTCTCCTTACTGGCAGGTGATATCTAAACATTCATTTTTTGCAACATGAATCACTGCAATTACAACAGCTGGTCCCAACTGGTCCCACACAGCTTCTGCACAAGTGGTGTGAAAGTACAATGCCCCACATTTTCCCCTTCTAGATATCACAACAGTCAAAAATTGGTCTTAAGTATAACCAAAAATTTCAACCACTAATGCCTTCTCTTTATTACAGCTTCTCAGCGATGTTCACCTCCCCAGTTATGCCTCCTGTGCCACCGCCCGGAGCCGAGAGTCTCAGGCAGAAAGACAGACAGTCTACTAGATCAGCTTATGCCATGCACCAGGGTATCTATTGTTTTCACAAGCTGTTGATATTGATTTTGCAAGATTTTTCCTGCAAAACTACAAATTCAGGAGCGTTTTCGTCTTTCGTCACAAGATTTTGCAATGTATTACACGACCCCAGAGAGGGCAAAGCAGAGTACGCTTCCCTGCATGCAATGCTGACCCCTTTTTAGGGACCAAGCAAATGGAAATAGGTGTCCGGACCGGAAAGTGGAATGAGATGCAAGCTGCTGACTTACAGAAGTACTTCAAAAGCAGCAAAAAAACCTAATCAGAGAATGAATCAATTCTCGATCTTTACTCTGAGCACTACAAAACAGGGGTAGGAAATTGAAGCCACCAGTATCACAGCATGTTTTCACTTGTCATACACCAAGACGTGAAGCAAAACTCAGAGGACTACCCAAAGACAGACTGAGAGAAACACAACAGGACCATAATTTTAAGTAAGTATATTTCAGAGTAACATAATACGACTGTTTTTTAGAACAACACTTTACAAATAAGAAGCATGTTTGCCACCCAGTAACTGCCTAGAGGGATATTTCTGAAATACACTGGCTCAATGTGTTGAGTACAACTTCCCAGCTGATCCAGACATAGTCCAAACTTCAATTCAGTTGCAAATGGCACGATATTTCATACCACTTCTGACTCAAATATATTCAAGGAAACAAAAAGCAAATGAAGAATCAGAAATATTTTCCCACTGTTTTAGTGAAACTGCACCTGTGAGGAATCTCATTTTACTGACTCCTGGGCATAAGCTGCTGTGGGTCTGATCGCACAAGGTTTAATGAATTGATGAGGCAGAAATCATAGAGGTTTCAGATTTTACCACAGCCTCCTGAGACAAATCAGTTACCTTTCAGAGGTTCAGTTCGCCATCAGTAAAATGTAAGTGCTACACTTTTGTCTATTTTTACTACAGATGTTCTATATTATTCACAAAAACCATGGAGACACTAATTAGGTATCTAGTTCCTGGTATAATGGCCATAATATCAGACCTAAATTTATTACCAAAATCACAAGAAACCTGAATAGTCACTAAATATTCCAGCAGAGTATAATAACTAACCACGAGAGCATCCGGGGCAGCAATTAAAATAAGAAAAGTGACACATGAATTTCCAAAGCCAATTTAAATGCAAACTCTTCAAACGTGGTGCACTGAAGCATCCTACGAGGGTCCGGAAGACTGGCAAAGCAGATTAGTAAATGCATGCAACTGCACTGCCGCGACCAGAGCATTTCATCTGCTGTGGAAATGCAAAGCCATCTGGAGTGACAAGCTGGAGAGAGTAAAGGTCCTTCAGGCCTTTGCCAAGTTTCTATAAAGTGCAGTGAAAACGGTGAAATAGAATATGAATCTTTTAAAAGCAAAACATATATTAAGAGACGAATAAGCATCCACTCACAGTTAAAGTGGAGGGATGAGACCAACATGGTTAATTATTTGGTATGGGTCAGATCAGACTGAGAAGCGATTCTGGGTTTTCTAAGTATGTCCTCTGAAGAGCAGAAAAATATAAACTCAGGCCAATTCCTAACTCTGTTCTCAGTGTTTATTGAGACAGTTTCCAGTCAAATCAGTAAGATCCAGAAAATAAAGTCTGAGATTTTTCTAAAGCGTTTAGAAGTGTTAGGACCCAGCAATCGTTGATCTTTCTGGGCAAATCAGGTCATCCCTCATTTGGGACAATTAGCTGTCATGGTTGTTCCAGAACAAATCTATGGAGAAACTGAATTTCTTTTATTTTGGATATGTGTCTTTGTTTTATAAGGACACTGAAAGAGTAAAGATGATGGGCTGTGGAACAGCGTAACTGTAACACTGCAGTTACAGGGAAATGGCTTATCTCCTGATGCAAGTCATACAGATGAGGCTTAAATTCCTCCGGCACTTCTGGCCATTTCTTGTAAATGCCCTAAATAACATCACCAGGACTTTGAGATTAACTTTTAGTAGAGTCCTAACTCCTAAGCAGTCATTGCAGACAGAACTACTTGTTACAGAAATGTTCAGCCATAAATTGTTGCCCTATATGACATGTAAACCTTACTTGTGGAAGAAAAGGATACAGCCAGGAGACACATAAGAGTCGCTAGTACACAACCTCCCCAAAACCAAGCCTGAGAAACCAGAGGCAGCATTTTGTCTTTGCTTAGGTTCAGGGAGCTCAAACCATCATCTCTGGTGCAGTGGGCAGCAGGGACCTTGCGTGACTCTGGAAAGGAGAGCTCTGATACAGCTAGGTTGCACAGACAAGTGTTCATCTTATCTGCATCCACATGCAGCTCCTACACAGCTGCTCTCTATTGATGCTCTATTTTGCAGCAACAAGATTTCTATCATGTGAAAGTCACAGATCCTGTTTCTCAAACGAAGGCATAACAGAAAGGCTGTATCCAGAAAATAAACCACAAAGAAAAATTATCACAGCTGCAGGCAGAAGCAAAAAGAGCTTCACACTGCTTCCAGCAAAACTTCCCAGTACATGGAGGAACGGGCAAAACCAGGCTGTGGGCTCTAGCTGGGATTGCTTCCCTAGTCAAAACCATCACAGGGAGGGGGAATGAGGACGAGGGAGGCATAGTCTGTTTTAAAAACAAGTAAATTGCAATAATCAGCAGGTCTGCAGTGCTGGAAGGAAAAGTCTCAGTGTGCAGTATATAGCAGCAGAGGAAAGATTGACTGCAAGAGGAAAACAAAACTTCAGGGGAGATCATTCCCCTTATGCAGAATTCAAACAAAATTCAGAAGGCTTGTGTCAGGCAGCATCTGCTCCACAAAACCAAAGCACATGGCTCTGTATGGTCATCCTCTGGAACACCAAGCCACGGAGTAAACAGCTGAGAAATGATGACGGCAAAGGCATGAAAGCGGCTGGACACAGCTGTGAGCCTCAGGCTGCAGCAGCGTGGATCACAGCAAAAATCACAGCCGTGGGGCCAAAGAGCCCAGACCTGGGCTGCAGGGGGAACAGAGAGTGGGCACGCAGGGCAGCAAATTGAAAAGCAGGAGATTACAGGCAGAAACAAAGCGCTCCCTTCTCTCTTCCTTATGCCACGTACCATAGAAATTCAATTTCCCCTCCTGGTAACATTAATACAACAAACGCTACAGAGGAATCACTGACTACAGAATTTAGCACACTGAATTATTGGATTCGTTCTTGGTGTGCAGCTAAAATCTCACATTTGGTAAGAAGCAATGTGGAATGAGACACGTTCAAAATAAGTATGTCCAATATATCCCCCATGCTTACAAGCTCTGCAGCAGCCTAAGACTCTGCCTGCCAGTAGCAGCCCTTCTCTACTCTCAGTATTTACACTAGATCAGCCAATGTCAGTAAGTTCAACAAAAAGATTTTCAGACCTTGAGTACCAGCATCATATATTTACTACTGGCTATGGTCACAATGTTAGTAATTCATTTTCTGGTTTTCCTGAGAATCTACTTTCATCCTTTGCCTTGTGATTCATCAATATCTTGGGGGCTGGTTTTCAGCTTCTTACGGTCTTATGAATACACTTATGTTTGTGCCTCATTGCCAAAATGTAGATTTGGAATTTTTAAAAGTGCTTCTCCCACAAGAACCGAAATAGGCTTTTGAAACAATCAAAATACTTAATCCCTTGTGATTTTTGTTGTAAAAAAGAAATGTAATCAAAATTGATTTTCCAAATATTGGGCAAAAATGTTTTTGTAATTGAAAAAGTCTTTTTGATGATAATGTTCTGAACAGTTCCAAACCTCTCATTTGTTTTCCAGTGTTCTTCCTCACATGGGATAGAAAAGTGTGTAATCAACAGCAAAGCATAAACAAACATTCAGAGGATGCTTTATGTAGAAACTAAGCTACATGACAAGCATATAGGGAGGAAAACAGCCTTATCTTTTCAAAAAGTCACTTCTTAAAAAAAAACCCACTTTTTTGGCTCATTTTGACCTTTCATCTCACAATCACAGAAACTCTTTCTCAGGAGCAGATGTTACTTGGATCTGGGAGAAACGGTTCTCAATTCAACCTTGTTGTGAGATTTACCCCTTTAAAATTCAAGAAAAGCAAGAATTTTATCTAAACAATTTTCTATATACTTTTACGGCTAGTACAGAAAATGCAGTTACACCGTGCTCCAAGTTCAGCTCCACTCCCGACTGTCCTGACAAGAAAGCTGCTGCAGTTAGAAGCTGACTAATCTAGCCTTGAATCTTGGATTGCTGGGGAAATACTGAAAATCAGAAATTCAGTTCAGGAGGGATTTCAGACTTTTCCTTTCTCTTCCTACAGGGAATCTAAAAAATCTGCCGTGGAAAACACCTTATCTAGAATGGTATCAACTCAGCAAAATTGCATGAGATCACAGAACTTTTTTGCTGATTACTCTGTAAAGTGTCATTTCTCCTGGGTTCCCAAAGGTAATTAGTAAACAGAATAGTGGTTTTTAAATATATTTTCGTGCTTGGCTGCTGAACCACAAGCACCGTCTCTCTGCTTTAAAGTCTGTTCCTGGAGACCTGCAAGAGCAGGTTTTTAAAGCTCTTCCCCAAGCAGCTGCTGTTCATGCTCAGCGCGCTGGGTAGCCTGATGAAAAATATCCACCTGCTCCACAGCAATTCTTTGAGAACTTCTTGTCTTCTCTCTTTACTATTCAACATTCAGATATTTAGCTGGTTTTAGTGAGCACTGGAACTAATCACAGACATAGACACACTTATAAGAGATTAAGATCTTGCTCACGCTTTTTTTCATACATTCATTGAGATTCTAGTATAATATCTTATATTGTTTTAAACTCTAGTCCAAATCAGAGCTCATCATCAAGATAAGCTTGTCACATCAAAACAGTATTTGTCAGAGGTCACATTTTAACAATTGAATGCCCAGCCTCAAGATCACGGAACAGAATGTATACTTTTAATTAGAAATTAAAGTTACAAACCTACTGTTTTTCATTTAACAACTATGTTTCTGTATTCTGAACCGGTAGCTGGCACCAGGTTGTACCCATCCTGCTTGGTAATCGCCTCTAGATGCAACTACACTTTGGATACAAGTCATGAGCTATTAAAAAAAGAGGTAGTCAGGACTTTGTATTACTTTGGAATGGTCTCTCCTGATGGGAGACTGATTGGTCTGTGGTAAGAAAAGAGCTGGCACAGTATGCATTATACATATAAGCCAGCTTGTTTTGGACACACAATGTGGAATTCAGTCGAACATTTCTACAGGAAGAATACAAATCCCTAAAGGAAGATTTTGAAAGAGCTGGCTGCTTCCTACTAATCAGTGCATTAACAAAATGCAGTCACTCATAAAACTTTCATGATCTGCCTGCAGCCTCCCATACGCTGCTTTCAACACCCAGGAGACCTTTCAACAGCTTATGTCAGGTATCTCTGCTATGCAGTGTATGATATAAATCACGTAAATCTCATAAAAGCTAGTTACAGCTACACCCCACTTCAGGGAAAATGATAAACATTTAAGAGGAATCTTAAACCAGTAGACATGTGAATTCCAGGAGATTAGTTTTTAGGGGTGCAGTCACCTTCCACTGGGCGTATGCATGTTGATGCAAGTCACCTACGGGAAGCATTTGTAAGAGAAATTCTCATATTCATCATCGCATTTGATATATACCCATAAAACTGAGCGACAGTAACCTGAGTACACCATTGAGATTCAGTCCCTCTGCCAGGAATGACTTATACAGCACTTTCCTTGTCTCATTGCACGTCCTCCACAACAGAGGAGCTTGTCTTGGCCGTTTCCAAAATGAAATATTGGAAGAACCAATGTTTTGCACCTCTATTCACATTTCTACTCATTCAGAATTGTAGCGAGTGGGTGAAGTGCTCAAAATAGGCCCTTTTACTCTCTCTATAAACCCTGTTGATTCACAACATGCTATGTAAGCAGACTTTCAAGATAACTGAAAAAGGCAATCAAAAGGAAGAGGAGCAAGAACGAGAAGGCGGCAGCGGTTCCCAGCTCCCTGCAAGCTGCTGCTGGCTTCCTACCATTCTAGCCTCAAGGGGGACATGACAAAAGTCTCCAAGACAAAAAGGAAAGGATAAGAAATATCAAGTTTAAAGAGCAATGAGATAGATTCAATTCAGATGGTAAGAATATCTTTCTAATAGTAAGTCTAACGAAGTACTGAAATGGATTATTTATAGAAATCAGGGGACTCTACTCCACTGGAGGGCTGAGCCGTTGCAGTGTCTTTTCCAGAAATGCTATGGTTTTGTGGTCGTTAAAGAATAATCACTTTCAGAACATCTGAAGTCCACCCTCTTGTGTATGTATTTGTATAATATTTATACAAACTTCTTAGTCTCTGCACTAGAATTTATTCTCTCAGAAAAGTGTGCCATGAACTGCACACAGTCAAGGAAATTCACACTGGAAGATGAATATCTGAATACTGAAAACTAGCAGCTCTCTGGCAATCCCATGCTCTTCTGTAGCATTTGAATATGAATCATTTTGGTGTTGTATCAAGCCCTCAATGTTCTTTTGATGCTGAGCTTCTCATCTGAATTTCACTGGGACTTATTAAACGCAGAGTTTTTCTTTCCCTATCTCATATTGACATGATTACAGTAACTATGTATAATTATATGCATAGGGTAAATACGCTAATTGTATAATTGCAACAGTCAAGTAAATCGCGGCAAACAGAATATTCTTAGGGTGGCAGGACACATACTGGTAGGTGTAACAGAGCTAGAAGCACTCCTTTTATTTCCCATTATTAATATTTAGACATAAAACAGAATATAATTTATCTATCATCTAGGTGACCCTTCTATTCAAAGGCTGGATAGCAAGCCCTGCTCTCACAAGAACAGAAGTTAATAAAGTACATGTAATAAGTGCAGAATATCTTTGCCAAGGGCTATCATCTATATACTGGAAGTAGGACAACCCAAGGGTTAAACTGGGTCTTCTTACTAAGCTTCTCAAATTCGTAGAAGGCTGCTTGGAAATGTAAAATATTATCACTAGTTATTTCTTTTTGTGGAGAAGACCTATAAGGAAAAATTAAAATGAAATCATACTCAAGCACTGAGAAGGAGAGAAAGACAGGGACACAAACGTCTCCATATTATTGTGTTTAGTTTTTTGAAAAAAGAAATAAGGTCAAAGACACCCAAGAAAAAGAAGCAGATTTTATTTCTGCTACTGACTTGACGTGTGATGTTGGATTAATTACTTCATGCCCTTTATTTCCTTTTCTCTGCAATTAGATTGACATCTGTTATTGTGCATTTGAACATCAGTCGATAGATTGGGACGTTGTAGTCACTTGAGTGTCCCACTGCTGTCATGAATTCCATGCACACAACACTAAAAAAAGAAGTTGAGATTTGTCTGATAAAGGTAGACACGACCTTCAGATATGGCAGGGGGCAAGAGAAGAGAGGGAGAAGAGGTTTATGTATACCCTTAAAAAATGACAGGATTCAGCTGGGATGAGTTTTCAGCTGATTTAAAAAAAAAAAAAACCAGAACAAAACAAAACAACGAAAAAAAGCAAACAGAAAACCCCAAAAAACACAACAACCCAACACTTTAGAAATGAGCGCATGAAAATGGTGCTGTCAACAACAGCAGCTCTACTGGGAGCTCTTAGAACACTATTCAAAACATTCAGGTTCCAGCATAGTATTAAGGTAATGATGATGCCCATGAAAGCATTCATTTATGAGGCAGTAGGAGACAGACTGAGCTATAGTGCAACTTATCACCCCAACCTGTTATTAGGAACGTGGATTCGTGTCCGCTCTGACACAAGCTAATATCATCGGACTTGACTCAGTGAGAGTACTGTCAATGGTCCTTAAGGTACAAAGTTATGGTGTACACGTCTGTTTTGTATGCAGAACAGACAACACGAGGCATACTCGCCCTTCTGTACCTGTGATGAGTGATAGACCCTACGGCATAGAGAAATTCTTTACACAAATGAGATGTGCAGGTTCAGTCAGATACACAGAAGTCCTGCAGCTCACGGAGAAGGGCCATCATTTTCCTTGAGGAAAGGTCAAGAACGGGTGCATGAAGTGTAGAGCTTGGTGCAATGGTATTTCGCCCACGTACAGCAGCTGGTGAAGTATATAACATTACAGCAAGGAACCCAACTATCGATGACTTTACAACTTGAGGCACTCAGCTTTGAACATCTGTGACTGAATACTAAAATAACAGGTGCTCAGGACCTCTACAGATCAGACCAAAGTCATCCTAAACTGACTGCACCTACCTAGAGCCTTTAACTATTGGCTCCCACAGCTACGCATTGTCATGCTGCTAGTTTGGATCTACAGATCCCCTTGTTGGTGTAAATGCAACACGTACCTGCATCACAAAAGATCTGAATCTGCTTTTACATTATCATTTAACAATTTCCCGCAGATCTGAAGTACCACACTTCAGAAATAAGTCACTATAACCCCTGGGATACAAGCCAAATTCTCTTATTGAAAATACGTATTAGGTGTTAAACCACAGATCCTTCTGTGTGACTGGCCTATTTTTATAACCCCCGGTTTACAAAGGCCCCAAAAGAACACAGAGAGTGAAATTACCTGATGACCTCTTCTGCTGACAGCCCCTGCTGCTCACCTCAACTGCGTCTGATAGAACACAGCACATTCTTTTAAATATTTTATCCACTCAGTGATCACGGGTGAAAGAAAGGACTAACAAGAAATGACAAGTGAAATAACTACATTTCCGGACCTGACAACACTATTTATTTTTAATTCTACCAGGATGGTGGATGGATATTAAGGTACAACTTTGACAAGAGATTAAATAAGTGCTTAGGATTTGAATTATACTATGCCCACCCTGATCTGAGAGTTCATTTGGAATCGTAAGTAAAAGAAAACAGGCCAAGAAATCTGGTGTTACATTACATTACGCCAAATGCTCTTTTTTTCTGTGTGAATTTTCTCTTGTAAAAATGCATTCATTTCTTCACAGTGACACCTGAACCAACTGTACAGAAATGGACTACAGTGATAATAGGAAAAAGGTGTCTAACTAGATTAAACAAGTTAAAGTGAAATTCTCCAATAAAATATTTCTAAGAGCAGTTTTCTACCAAGTTTCAAATATAAATGCAGTAGTCTGTGAACAGTCTGATAGATGTTTCTATAGAAAATAACTATATTAGTACCGTATTGCACCTACATTAACATAATCTACTTACAATATTCTGTTTCTCTAAGTCCACTATCACAAGAGAAATGTCCAGGTGGCATTGAGCATCCTCTCACAGATCCCTCACTGGGACTCTATCACAGAATCACAGAATAACCAAGTTGGAAGAGACCCACCGGATCGTCGAGTCCAAGCATTCCCACCAATCTCTAACCCATGCCCCTAAGTACCTCATCCACCCTCACCTTAAACACCTCCAGGGACGGTGATGCAACCACCTCCCTTGGCAGACTGTTCCAATGCCTAACCACCCTCTTCGTGAAGAATTTTTTCCTAATATCAAGCCTAAATCTCCCCTGGTGGAGCTTGAGGCCATTCCCTCTCGTCCTGTCCCCTGTCACTTGGGAGAAGAGCCCAGCTCCCTCCTCTCCACAACCTCCCTTCAGGTAGTTGTAGAGAGTAATAAGGTCTCCCCTCAGCCTCCTCTTCTCCAGGCTAAACAACCCCACACACAGCTGGGGCTGTGTTGAGTGACAACTGATTATTACATTTTAAGCTGTGTTTGAGTAGTTTGGAAATCTGATTTCACTGTATTTTGGAAGAAATATGTTAAAAAATAAAGAAGGAATGAATATTTCTTACATTGCCATTCGGTCAGATAGATTGTCACGCTCTCCTTTCTGCTCCTGCCTCAACAGGTTTGAGCTGCACGTAGAACCACAGAGGTGCAAGTAGCAGCAGGCAAAGCATCATTCCCAAGAGCCCAGAATCTCTCTCTCCTTGCATCCAAATCTTTCTTTAAAGGCACAGAGATCCTTGTGCTTTGCAGATGGACTGAATGTGAGAGTCTTGTAATAGTGTTCCTTGAAATCAATTGTCAAGAGGGCTCAGCAGTGTTTGCTAAGAATGTCAGTCTGACACAGAATTACACCCTGGGGAAAGCAATCCTGCTCCGAGCAGCCCCCGGCACACACACCAGCCACAGCCTGCTGAGATACAATGCTTCACATACAAAAAAAAAAAAAAAAAAAAAAAGGGAAAAAAAATGGACAAACAACAAAAAAGATTTCTGGATGATGAAGTCAACTCATTAATGTAACAAGGAAAAAGTATGAGAAGCTCCAGGAAGACATGGGGCGCCTGCTCCGGGTGCACCTGCAGTGACACATCCTGAGCCTTGGCTTGGATTCCAGCAATCCAGCCCCTTCTCTCCCATTACTGGCCCCCACAGAGAGATGAGATTATGATCATAAACTGATGTTATAAAAAGCAAGTATGATATGATCAGAAATTAAGACAATGCTTCATCAGTGGTCATGCTGAGAACAAACTCCTGCTACCTCCAGTGAAGCCTGAAAGCTACATAACGACCTGACAAAGCAAATCATTAGCAACATTTCACCTAGGTCTTAAAATATTTTCATTGCAAATGACTCTCCTATTAGATGAATGCCCGTGTCAGAATGTAATTACCCTTTCTTTGAACTTGCATTTCAAAAATTTGAAACAACTAAAAAAAAAATGACAGAGATGAAAAAGCACTTAATTTTTATGACTCTCCCCCCTTACCTCTCCTCGTACCACATCAGCAACTGAGTGAGGGGCAGGTGAACAGCCTGAATTTTCAGCATTAGAGTTCAAGGAGACTGCAAAAGATGTCATGACCAAGAGGTAGCTCTCACCATCCATTTCTTTAAAACTGGTTCTTTGACATATGTGAATCGACATGACAGTATAAGTGAGCTACCAGGGCAGTCGAGTACTAGCTGGGAGCTTAAAGCTCTGAGGGCAACGTGCCAAGAGACACAGCACAGAACTGCTGGCTCTCTGTAAATGCTCTGCCCATGCAAAAGAGTGGACAGAAGAGGCAGGTTCTTACAGTTCATTTAAAATATACATCCTAACTGAAGGCTGTATTTTCTAAAAGGTTTATTACTTATGTGACTGCGCTAAGCTGAGTGAAAATTGACAGGAGACGAAGCCACGGGATCAGGGCTGACATTTACAAGATCTTCGGTTCTCAGAAACAAACACCCACTTGTAACTGTGCATTGGCAAATTATTCAATTGTTTCTTTTGGTATGTGCATCTGCTGAGACATCCAGGCTAAAATTAGGGTCAGCGCTCTTTCTGTGCATGTATACCTGTATGTGTGTATATATATGTATTAGCACACACAGACATGGAAAAACAGGGAAAGGAAGAAAATGGAACTGACAATTAATAACAGGATCTTAGGTCTTTGTTTTAAATTCATTTTGGGATCATTCACCCTGGGTTTGACTCACAACAAGTCATCCATCTGTCTGAAGAAGATATATCCAGATACTAATATCAGGACAATGATACAAGACCATGCTATTTTTCTTTAAAAAAAAACCTATTATCTGCACTAAGAAGTCAATATATCTCTTCTGTGAAAGTAAGTGTGCATGCGTCTCGTATAGGATTTTTCTGGGCTTGTGAGAAAGCTATTACAGAGGATGAATCAAAAACAAAGCAACATTTATCAGTGCTTTCTTTAAAAGAAGAGAGAGAACAAAATTGGTCCTATCATAAAATATTTACGTGGGTTTTTTGTAAATCACAGTGGCACAAAAATAATAGGACAGAAAAGGAAGATGATGTTCAAACCAAGACTTTGAAAGTGATTTTTTTCAGTAAAGTTAGAAAGAGGAGGAAAAAAGAGATAAAGACTGAGACTCCATGCATCATTTGATGTTTTGTTCCATGTGCATTAATGAGCACTCCGCAGCACAGAGGTACAGCAAACCACTTTCCAACCCAACTGTCCCGTCTTAAATACCCCTCAGCTCCCATGGTTATGGAGCCCTCAGGAGGTTCTTTAGCTCGTGGCTGATTCCTCACTGATTGTCACCCCAGAATGTGCAGAGGAACTCAGGGGGCGAGCATGGAGGTTGGCAAGAACAGGTGGAACGCAGTCCTGGGGCTCTTTGAGCAGCTCCCACGAGAAACTCAGCGCCTGCAGTACATGCAACGCTACATCAATAGCTCAGCACAGCAGCCTGCCTCCTCTTCCTCACGCCCTTAGTCCAACATGTCTCATGTCATCCTCACACATCCATCCATGCATCATGACACACGCCACATCATATCAAATTCCTTCCCCAGGAATGGTCTTTCATGTGCTAGGAATAAGGGGCTTCAGCCCAAGCCCAAAGGCAGCTAATCTAAACTTTATATTTCTACAATCATAAACAAGTTTGGGGTTTTTTAGTTAGGTTGAATTGATTTCCATATCTTTAAAGCTAAGCACAGGTATCAGTGGGTGCAGGATCATGGAGTTAATTCAGAATTAAAACCCTTTGGATTTTAAACAGCTTCAGCTTTCACTATGAGCATTTCTACCATCACTACTAATTGCATTCTGTGGAATTTTCTGAAAGGAAAGTTTTATTTTGGAGGGGAGAAACATACATTACATAGACTTCGAGATGTTCAAATTAAAAAAAAAACCACCACCATAGTTTTACTTGCAGAACTCCACAAGTTTTTCTACTCAGCCAGTTCCAACAGTTTTTTTTTGTTCACACTAACTCTAAATCCTGCTCAGAGCTGCTATTTTCAGGAAAAAAAAAAGCTGCCATATATCCAATGTAATTCAGATATTGTGCTGCAAAAAGTGTCTTTAAAGTGCAGATTTGGGCAAAGAACATTGTGCAGAGATTTGATGAGAAGCTTTTATACTTAAGTGAATGCCTTTGTATTGTATACAAGGAGGAGGAAATAGCTGTTCAGACAGAAAAACACTGATCTATTATTCCAGAGAAAGAAAACTCTGAATATGACAAAGATGACCAGCAGCACAAAAAGCAGAGTGGATCACTGACATCTCTCGCCTGCCGTCTGATACAGACCGAACGCTATCAGCTCACGACTGATTACAGTTTGCACCTTATGATGGACACTTACTTTTTCTCATCCTTTAAGTCTGTTTTCCAACACCATCCAAAGATGACAGGTCTTCATAGGGGACAAGCTCAAATGAAAATCGAGGGCACTGTAAGGTCTAGAGCACTTTTTGTAGAGATTGAGTATTTTCTAAGACTTGTACTTAATTAGAGTTGTAGTGTGTCTCCGAAAAGGTGCACATGTTCTCTCCTCTCTATTATCTGTCACATCACATTTCTGCTCAACATAATGCAGCAAATGTGGGGAGTGATTTGTGGAATACATTAACATAGTTTAACACACTGTGCATAACATTTGCATGCTAGTGCTGTAAGGAAAGGTGATAGGTCAGAATGAAATGGATGATTAAAAAAAGTTGATTAATTTCTGTAGCACTATTTCAAAAAGATGTATTACACTAGAAAACTTGACTCACTCCTTCCTAGTATCTTAATTACACAGAATGAAAGGAACAGTGCTGAAGCTGTGATCCTCCCTGCACGACCAAGTGTTACTTGCAGAAAGTTAGTGGAACAATCAGTGATTTTTGTAATGCGGGGCTACTTTTCAGCTCTCATCCTACGCACCCTTGCTGGGCCCTTTAACTCAGCTGCCTCATCCTATAGTCTCATCTTCCTTTATTCAAGTCACCTGAAATCAAAGCTCAGCATGTACCGAGGTGTTTTCCTTTTGAAGGGTGGAATTACATGTGAGAATAAATCTTTTCTTTTTCTTGGACTGGCACCCAAGTGGAAGCACAGTGGCTTTCACTTGAGCACATCAAGACTTGATCATATCCAAATATCTGTACAGGACAAGTCACTCCAGGAGACTCTTGATCCAAGTGAAGCTGATGGGAGTTTTTTATCAGCTATCGCTTTCAGTGGGACCAAAATTACTATTCACCATCATCGACTGCCTGGGGAGGGGGCAGCATCGCCAGAGCCCCCAGCCTGGCTCAGGTCTCCTAGCTTTGTTGCAATAAAGAACAACAGCAACCCATAAAGGTAAACATCAGTTTGGTCAGCTGCACGCCCATAATTCTGAATAAAACAGCAGTCAGTCACCCCCTAAGCATCCGTCACAGAATTGCTGCTGTTTTCCCAATGGGTTGCCTCTTTCTGGTGGAACTAATTGACCTCTGACCTGTTTATTGCTTTACTGCCACCAATTTAGCACCAGTTTATTCATCAACATCTGGTGGTCAGAAGATTTTATTTTACACTATTAGCTCTCAAATGGGTAGCTAATGCTGCTTAATGGGGCAGATATATGCTATTATAGATTCATTTTTTCTCATTTTGCTAATGAATGGGGAATCTTCATCAAATAAATATTTGCCAGTTAGCTTAATATCAAAGTTGATAATTAAAAACAGCAAAATGCTCAGTATATGGAGAGCTGAATGGCGGTGACGTGTGAGTTTTAAAGAAGTATCGCTTCTGCCGCTCTGTACTTGCACAGAGGCCAAATTTGCAATCAAGGGATCAGCGTGAGGAAGGTTGAGATGGATTTACATACCGTCTCACTAAAATGCTACTGATTTATTTCTCTGGTGCCAGAGACACAACATGGGCATGGCTTAAATAGGCTTCTTTTCCTGGCTTTTACAAAACAAATGGAAAAAAGAAAAATATGGAAATTAGCCACGTTGGACTCAGTCCTAAAAACATCTGATTTCCCTTCACCAACAAGCACAATTGCATTTTACAATGGGAATGTGCCTCGATGGTGTGACCTGCCATACAGAATTCATGAAACATCCCTGCATAAACATGTGAATTTGGAATAAATGCATTTCAAGCTGAGAAAGCGCAGCACTGAACCGAGAGCAAGTTGCACTTCAGCATATTACACCCTCGGGCTCAGTGCCTGGCTCAGGCCTGAGACAATTCAAGTCAAGGCTTTTAAATGAGTTCCCCCATACTAAGGGCCAAATTCTTTTAAATTTTAGAAGTTATATTTTTCCTACATATAAACACATGTACATATCTATTACTACTTGATTATTTCCAGTTATACACTGATAATTAACGGCATCAGCTGGTAGCATTCAATGCACAGAAACACTTCTGGCTTTACTGTATCAAAAGTCTTTTCTTCTCAGTAGGAGAGTCTACACAGGATCTTACGAAGGCTTCTTTACAAACAAAACTACTGATTTTAAGAACATAGATGTACAAGTATGTTTTGTTCACAGGACTGGGACTTGCTGTCAGTCTTACACTCCATGTGGTTGCAAATAACTGAAAATTGCAACTGGCTCAAATATGACCACTCACGAGTTTAAATTCATGCAGGAATTCAGGAGGGATTTTTTGCTGGAGTGCAATTATGAATAAGTGATATTTAACCTGCATTACTTGCATTCTCCTTTGAAGAGGTACACAGAGAATGCGGAGAACATTTTTTACTCTCTCATGTGATGTCTGGCAAGAAGCTGTTGCTTAGGTTTAAGAAGCTTTCAGAATTTAGCATAGTTCACACGGTGCCACGTTTCCAGCACAACCCACGTGCAACTTGAGGCAAAGCGGTAAAGGCATAACAAACAAATTATTGTAATAGCGCTGTTAAAATGCAAAGATCTCTTATTTTTCAAACCCAAATAATTCCTGTCATTTCAAAGAGAATATACTCTAATCTAAAGCTATGGAAGCACACAGAAGCTGTGCCAGCACTAACGTATCTGTTGGCTTCATGGACCATTAAAGAGCACAGACGGTACTATGAATTATTTCTGAAAATGTCAATAGGTTTCTAATACCATAGGCACAATTTTCCTAATCTTTGGGTGCGAGCTCCCTGGGCCTCGATCCCAGCTCATCTCCTGAACACCCTCTTTTTCCACCTCACTTAGTGAAGTGTAAATAGCCGGCAGCAGATGTAGCCAAAAACTGCGCAGCACAACAGAAACTCCAGCCCACGCAGACCCCTAGATGCAATTTTACTGCTTCACTTTCAAGGGCGCTGAAAGCATGGGATGAGCACTCCTAGAAAAGCCTGAGGTAAAAAGTAAATACCAAAGCCCAGGAAATCATCATGAAAGTGGTTTTTTTCAGTTATTTTTAGAGCTCTAATGCACTCTTGAGTGAAGAAAATAAAATAAGGGAAATGGAGAAAAAGAAGGAAGGGGAAAAGATTGTGTCAGGCAGATTTACATGGGATCATTCTTCCTTTTCGATCCTTCAGCACACATATGATAAAAGTGCATTAGTGCTTCACTAATAGAGATTATTTTAACCTAATGTTGAAGAACTATGAACTCATAATTTCTAAGAAGTCAAACTACAATATATGCCAGGTTTAATATTTGTAGCCTGATGTTCAAGCATACCAATATTTTTCACAGCCTGTGACTAAACACCATTTCCAAAATCCTTTATTCATTAATACATCAATCCACTGGGGAAGCAGATTTTTTTCCCGTTCTGTTTTTTTAACCTTTTGTTACTGAATTTGTTAATAAAATTGTTTCCTATTATTTTACATGCAGCTTCCTACTTGCCAGGAGAAGCAGGGTAGACAAACTACAAAAAAAAAAAACCCCTATGGCTTTCATTTCAGTGGACAGCTCTGCTTCAGTTACAGGCAATAAGGGGTTTGAAACTCAAAAATCTTCAACTCACATGGTAATTTATCAAAGGAGGAATGAGTCAGATGAAAAATAGTTGATGGTTCTGCACCATCGATATATTCAGGCCAAATTACATTCATGTTAAGATCCTTTCTACCCGTCCAACAATCCAAAATGACATAAATGTTCTCCCCTCGTGGGCTTTGTGCCTCATCAGCGACTTTCACTACTCAACTGCATTAGCCCACCCTTGTGAACCTCCCCATAAGCTGTTCTGGAAGATGTGTCTCAACAAAGACCGTGGCACATGTGATGTAAAGTTCTGATTTAGTACATCCTTAATTCATCTGAGACTTCAAGTCTCCTGCAAAGGACACCCTCAAACTGCTGTTTAACGTCTGATGCAAAGTACATTTCACTCTAACCCTCTGACTTGCCCAAATCTGATGTAAACAAAGATGAATTAACCCAAGCTTGCTGAATGACAGATCCAGATTGATTTAGACTTAAAGGACAGCTCCTCTTCAATTTTGTGACAGTTCAGAAACACCTGACTGCAATTTTTTCCTGAGTTTAGAACTTGTGAAGACTTCTCATGTGAGGATTTTGTTGCAAACCTTCTGGGGAACAGCTGTCAAACTGTGAAGTGAATCGTAAAGTGAATCTCTCTACTGCCTCTTTTCCTGTGTAAAATAACTTTCTTTCAACAAGAAAAGTATCTAACTTGGCAAAAACCAGAAAAAAAAGGTCAGCAGTATGAGTTGAAACACACAAGACTTCAGCCAGGAAAGATCTTTTCTTTATGGATATATAAAATACTCTCTCTTGCAGGAAGCTTGTAGTTTATTTATTGTTCCCATGTGGCTACTGAAAACTCCTTAAATGTTGTTTGATGGAGTAGTGATTCCTTTCTGCCTCAGTGTAAACTGAACTTATCTAAGAGCAGAATGTATTGGCAATAAAAAAGGTTCTTCTTTGTGAGATCTATCAAAATAAAATATACTTGGGAGGCTTTGAAGTTAAATTTAAAAAAAAAAAATCTTTGGGAAATTGCCTCTCATTTCTGAGAGCACAATTTAAATTCAATCTGAGGGTTTGCATGAGACACCTCAGGTGCTCTCTGTTCCAAATTCAGTTGATTAATGCTGCCTTAAAAGATTTGTTGGAGAATCAGGCAGATGTAATTAGGAGAGAGGCAGCTAATACTGTATGTAGATCATCAAAGGATAAGTATGCACAAAGGAGATAAAGAATCTCAGTACAATTGTAATAATCTCTGCAGATTAAAAAATACAATCATAATTAGGGGAAAGTACTGAAAGCTTGCGTGAGTATATGATCCAGGTTCCCTTGACATCTTACCACTGGCACAGAGTTTGCTGGGCAGGAGCACTCTTCAGGTCACCAGAGCTGTCCCACACCAGGTGCCAAAGGGAACATTGCAGAGACTTAAGGGAAACAGTCCAGGCACAAATGGGCCACAAAATCTTGTAGAAGCATTATCCCAATGGCCTGATTCCTTCCGGAGCCGGGATCTCGTTTGCACCTCTGTGCATTAAGTGGAAGTAAAAGACATGCCAGAGGCTGGTGGATAAGCCAAAGCCATACGCACCGTAAACCCAGAATTCCAGGCCAAAACACTGCATGAAGACTGTGTCAGCACAAGTCTGACTCTTGACCACTGAAATTCTAATGGCTGGAGGTGATTCAGCTTCATCATAGCTCTTTTAAGCAAGTATTAACTGCTGCAGGTGTGATAGCAGCCACTGTGCTTTTGGAGCTGGAAATGCATATGTAAACACCAGAATGACTCAGGGCCAATAAACTACTTTTGTATGGAAATGCAAATTTTCAAAAGGTGTTCTTTTGTTTAAATCTGCCAAAATTCACCGTTTTTTCTTTAAACATGAAACATCTTTTAATGGGGCTATAGGCAGGCCATCATATCCCCTCCAAAGCTGATAATTTATGTGAAGTATGTGGTCAGAAAAACAGGCCTGTAAGGCCACAACCAGTAATAGAATATAAATAACTCTTCAACCACAAAAACAAAAAGAGCACTTTAATGGGACACAAATCACCTCATTACTGTATGCACATACCTTCATATTTTATGATTTTTCCTTCCCACTATGAAGGGTAGAAAAGAGGTTAGGAAAACAAATAAGGGTCCCTAAAGCAGTGCCACGATATTGTAATATTTACCGATAGGTTGCTATTCAAGAGGATTAAAAGCCAAAGTGAAACGTAGGCTGGTCAGCCCTGCCCTGCTTACTACAAAGAACCATGGAATCATAGAATCACCAGGTTGACGATCCGGTGGGTCTCTTCCGAGTCCAACCATTCCCACCAATCCCTAACCCGTGCCCCTCAGCACCTCATCCACCCGCACCTTAAACACCTCCAGGGAAGGCGAGTCAACCACCTCCCTGGGCAGCCTGTTCCAATGCCTCACGACCCTTTCCGTGAAGAATTTTTTCCTTATCTCAAGCCTGAACCTCCCCTGGCGGAGCTTGAGGCCATTCCCTCTCGTCCTGTCCCCTGTCACTTGGGAGAAGAGGCCACAGGACACAATAATTCCTTGTTCTCCCTTATGCTTCATTTATTGCACTGGGGAAGCAGCATAAGGTCAGGTTTCTAAAGATACTTTCACGTCTGCTGCAGTTTTCAAGAGGGCCTGCAACAGTGTTAGGCATTTGTCTTATCACATGAACTACTTCTGCAGTCAATAGCGAGAAGCACATCCTTCCAAAAGGTGACTGTCTCATCTGCCTTAGGACAGGATGGATCTTTTTCTGGGAGAGCGTTTCTTACAACAAACAGTTCTGCTGAACAACTCGTTTAGGCTGGAAACCAACATTTCAGATGGCTATAGGCAATTCTGAACCCAATGGTAACCAGCACTGCACGCCTCCTAAGATCAGCACAGGGACAAGTACCTCAACCATCACGAGGTATTAAGTTGCTACAGAAAGAGATTGTAAGGCAGCTATTTTTGATAGAAGGAAAATATCGCAGTACTGAATGCTAAATGCCACAACGGCCATTTGTCATGAACAGGCTCATTCAGCCTTGGCAATGTTATTTGCAGTCAGGTTATCAATACAGATACCAATAAGGTAGAGGAAGACTTAATTTCACAGAGACACAGGCACAGCAAGCTCCTCTTTCTGGATGCACACCAGACCTCCTCTGCCCAAAAGCAGACACCCCATTTCCTCTTCCAGTGGGGAATCTGAACTCTTAGAAGGCAATACAACTGTGACCTTTCTGGCTGACAGGACTGTTCTTGCTAGGAAATCCCAGGCAGATTCATACACTATCATTACCTTCAGCTGCAAAGCAGTTAGCAATTTTTCCATAAACCTACACATATCCAAGAAATCCAAGAAAAATGCGTTGTTCATTTGTTTTCACATCACTGACCTTTGTATTGCCAACTCGGAATCCCACAGAGCTACGCACCCATGCAGCCTTGGCTGGAAAAAGGCCAACAGATATTTTCATAGCAACAGACCATCCCACGTGAGTGGAATCGTGCTTGCTTTCCCATCACAACTTGAACCAAAGTTTGAGGACTGTGTGTCTAATTGAGGCACGATGGAAAGGAAGCCAGTAAGAGAGAAAGTCACTCCTTTCCCACCGTAGCATAGCTGTTCTTCACAGCAGCCTTCCGCATTTATTCAGGACATAGCTCCATTCCTAATTAGAGATAGCAAAGATTAGGGAAAGGTAATAACATTAATTTATTTGATATATTAAGGCAGGCAAGTTTGCAAATGCAGTATAGGCTCTGACTATAGCAATTTGGTCTAATTAAATATATTACTCTGCCTACAAATCTTAGTTTTCCTCTGTCTCTTAAACCATCGCTACCACCAAAGCCCTATTACTATTGCAACATCACAAGAAAACAGGAGTGATCTGGGTTGGCTCATAGGTCAGGGAAAAGATGTTTTTTTCTCAAATAGCTATGACCAGCACAGGCAAGGCAACAGGAACAGGAGGGGAGGAGGAAGAAAGGAGGCAGAGATGATGACATAGAGGTAGCCCCAATGCAGGCAGCAGCTCAAACTTGGCCTAAACAGGGCACGTAATTGCAGTTTCACTTCAGAACACAACCTGGGTTCGGATTACAAAGGTACTTAGGTATCCAGAAGTACACTTCACTGTGTAATATGATTTTCAAAAGAAAATAAGTGGATTAGGGGTTAGATTTTTTAAGGGATTTAATTTCCTAAAGGGACAAAGAAGTACCCAGTGGGAGAGTATTACAACTCAATTAGGATTATAACAAAGAGCTTATATTTATTTTTCATATTAACCTAATTCATAAGTGGTTGAAGGAATTTTGTACAAATAATCAAATTGCAGCAAACCTAAACATTCACAGTTTCTTTTGATAGAGATCAACTACACGAAACTTGAGGCCAAACAAAATTACACGAAATAATCATTACCAAAAAACCAAGGATTCAGGAAGAATTTCTGCTGCAATAATTACAATAACCATTGGGGGTTTCTATTGAAATATTGGCATTTAACTCAAGGCATTTACCCTGGAATTATAAATGTCCAAAATAATGACAGTTAACTTTTTTCCATTCTTCTTGTTATGAATATCTCAGGGGAATGTCAGTTTTTGGTCCTTTTATTACCTTCCCTACTGATGTGTTTCTCCACAGTGAAGACAGTCTGTCTTGGTTCTCCATTCTTTGTTACACTCTGAAAAACCCTGTAGTTAAATCTAATGTCCCAGGCATCACCTTACACAGTTTTGGGAAGGAAGAATTTCATGTATTATCCTGCCCTTCTTCCTCAAATCTTAAATTTGCCATTGTTTTGAATAATTGCCAAAAGTAAATTCTACATAGGAAATTATTTTCTTCTTTGGCTCTTTCTACATTACCTACAAAAAAAAACATCCACCTATGTGAAAGGTAACATACCGAAATTGGTTCTTGTGCCAAAAGCTATAACTTCAATAACAGAGATTGAGGCTATCTCTTACAGATGTACACAAATAAGACTCAATTTGGTTTTAAGATTTGGCTTCCTCATACTTCTGTCTATAGACAAACTATTACAACCTAACCCCTTATTTCTAAATTAAATACAGATTAATTGGGAGTTAGCTAGGTAACAGAGGCTTGAACAAGGACTTTGTCCCATGGCTATTTAGGAACTGTTCAGTCTAGTTAAAAATTTTCATTGCATTGGTTTTGTATGTATGTTTCTTAACAGGCTGTAAAGTAATAACATAGCTTCTTAAAGAATGTTGTTTTCACTGTGGAATGGCATAAAAACCCACCCTTGAGATGGCTACATTACTTTATTGAATTTAAACACAATAAATTGAAAGTTAAAAATCAAAGAAAGGGAGAAAGGTGGAAGAAACAGGTGAAAGGCATTGAAGCCGTAGGAGTTCAGACAAATCATCTTGGCATATAGTCCCAGCGGTGATGAGAAAATGTTCTGTGCATTTTATTTATTTATTTGCGTGCCAGAACAATGTAATGTAAGAAAATGTACTTAAGGCAAAGTTGTAGAATATCGTTAAATTAGTGTCCTTATTTTGTTAATGCTCATGAGCATGCAATATTTAAAAAATATTTTTCTTACATACAACCAGTGCGGGAAAATGTAACAGTACGTGCCTCAGTTCTACAGTCGGTGACAGGTACTTCATGTCTGTGAGTAATCACCCCATCATGTAAGACAACATCCTAAGGTACTTCTTCAGGGTATTTTCTTCCTTTAATGAATAAGTCTCATGACCTATGTTTACAGCGCATCCTTTCAAATCCAACAGGCTACTCTCCATATTTTGGTTTTGGAATGAAGCATTCAGCTATATGTGCCTTCTACCTTGTTCCCTTATGAACGAGAGAAATGACTTGGTGTCAATTAAACACAAAGTATACTGTACCAAGGCATACCCTTCAGCAGAAATAACTGCACTGTCCTTCATCCTCCAGGCAGTATTTAAAGCCAGCAGAAGAAACACAATGTATGCAGTTTTCCTGGTAAGAAGAGTGACAATTTGAAACAAGAAATATTGATTGTTTTATATTTTCTGAAATTTTCATTTGGGCACAAAATATAACAACAAAGAATAAAAATACTCTGTGTTTTCATTTATTCCTATTTTGTTTCCAGAGGGAGAAGAAATGTCAGAGCTAGACCCCATTAGCCTGCTTTCACAGCAATGCCATTAGTAAAATGTCATTTTGATTTGAACCAACCACAACCTACTTCAGAAAAAAAAACCCCAAACCTGCTGCATACACTATATATCAGAGAACTTTTCACTAGCTGTTAAACTGTGTAATGGTGTTTATATATGAGCACGGCTTAATTAGCTACATAATGAAAAGTGCAATGAAAATGCAAAAAGGGGTTAGGAAGGGCTGAACTGCAAAAAGAAACTGGATCTTGAGACATCTTGGGAATACTGGAGTTTGTATAATAAGGTCAAATTCTCACCTCACATTGATAAATAGACCATTACGTAAATAAAAGATTAAGTGTGTGGTCCTCATTGGGCAGAGTCGTAAGTTCACAAAAGAAGACAGGAATGATGCATAGTTCCTTGGACACCACTGAATTAGCAGCAACGCGCTCTAGAGAGATCGTTCAGATCTGCAGTTTTGCTTGTGTTGCTAACCACCACACTTTTAAGGCACTGTGGTGGAAGAATGTTTTCATAGCAACATGTTTAGGTGTTGCAGAAATGGCCCCAAGGCACAAAATATTGTCTGTGACAAGCACGAGGAAAAAAAAATACCATCATTTAATTCAAACTAGTAGTTTCTAGCATGTGTTGAACACGGAGTGAGCACTTCACTTGATGAGTAAGGATTCTGCCTGCCCAGAGCTGCAGCTCCTGGAGAAGATTACACAGCTCAGGAACTGGCCTGGTCAGAGCAGTTTTGCTTGTCTGGAAATGCATTGACAGCAAGCTGAAAACAAAATAGAGGAGAAATTAAGAGAGAAAGTAAAAAGCAGCCACAGCAGCCAGAAGAAATCGTCTGGGATGAAAAAGGATGAAAAAAGAACAAAACAGCATCAACAGTGAATCAATGCCCATAGCCCCTGATTTAAGAGCAGGGCAGTGCATGAGGGCTTTATTTATGCGAAGATGAACACTGGGGAGCCACGATCAGAACTGCTCATACAGGGTCTGACTTGACCACATGTGCTGCAAGTACCTGCCAGTCCTCTGTCGTGATCTGACCGTCCACTGCCTGCAGAAGGCAGAACGCTCACCTCTGCTACTACTCCCACCCCACAAGCTCTTCTGGAGCTGCTGCACAGAGACAAAGAAGTCTTTCAAGTTCTCCAACATCCTACGAAAAGTATCATAAACTCTTCAGCAGTTATTTCTGGTACACAGAAGAAAAGCAAACCAAATCTGAAATTCAGTTGCATATTTGCTAACTAATTGAATTATATGGGCAGGATGCAGTCTTTCCTTGGATGCATTTTCTTTCTGTCTAGAAATATCCAATAAACCGAGGTGCACTGGCGAAGATAAATGCTTAACTGAAATTTAATTCTCTGGCTTCTTAATTGGTCTTTCATCTGGTTCACTATTGAATATTTATTTATATAGCACATAGCAGTTGACTTCTAATTAGTTTAGAAGCAGAACCGAGTTCCAAAATACTTGGGTACTTTTGCACAGGAGTCAGAAATAAAGTGCTAGGCATAAACCGCTGCCTTTCCAAGCCGAACATCCAAAATCTTTTCCATTATTCCTCCAAACTCGGAAAACACCAATAGTCCTTCACTATAAGGCTTACAAGGACTTAACAGAAATTAGGCTATTACTGTAGTATTTCAAATGTTTGACAATTGCCCTATGAATGTCAGTGCCGGCTTTCCAAGATCCTAACGGAAAACTCAGCAAGCTTTTCTGCGTTACTTAAAAACCACAACAACCACCAAAAAACAATAAATAAATAAGTGTCAATAAAAGCACTGCAACCCCATTTAATCTTTAGCCCCTACTATGCCACATGCTAATTAGAAGTTGACCCCCATCACAAAATGTGGATCCATATCAAAACACAGATGGCCAAATTCCAACCCAGGATTTCATTTTAGGCTACCCTAATGGCTGCAAAAAGCTGCACAGTTGAGATCTGCATCAGATTTGGAACTTTCCCCAAATGTATCTGTGTTCACATCCTGATTTTTTATTCCAGCTCATCTCTAATGATAGTTATTATACAGAATGTCAGATCTCAGGTTATGCTCTTTAAAGTTCTCCCTATAAACAATTAATTAGCTTGCTGCAGCCTTTCTATAAATAGGTCGTACATATAAATTATTCTCATCTGCTCAGACAAACAAAATCCCTGCTCTGTTTTTTGCCTTCTGATTTTCCCTAGTGGACTGCAGCTGTTAGGCTGTCAGACACACGTGTGTGTGCTCTTCAAGTTCAGAGCTAAAAATAAGATTATGGGGCTAATTGACAAAGTTTTTTGTATTGAATTAATGCTTGAGAAATCAGGTTTTCCCCAGAAAATGTCTGAAAGCAGCATTTCTATCAACTTCCTAGCTTGGATAGAGAGCTGCTTCCCACACCAGCTGAAACGCTGTTCAGCTGAACAGCATGCATTCCTTGCTTGGAGGCACCGTGCTATTATGGGACAAGATACATATGGTTACCCAAATTAATTTTGCTGACAGGTCTTCCAAACTCATCCTCTAAGTGCTGACAGGCAAGATCAGGCCAAAGCTTCCTTCAGCAAGGGAGTTACCTCTTCCCTGCAGACATATCCTCTCGTTCCCTATCGAAAGTTTTCACCTCCACTGTAGACCTGCCCCAGTGTGCAGTGACTCCTCTGCCACATTAGTCCTGTGACTTAGCTTCATTTACAGATGAATTGGATGGATACAAAGGCACCTTGGCCACGGGCGAATGTGAAGTAGCCTGGTGGCATCGGCGGGTTGCGGTAGCAATCGGACCAAACACGGCAAGTCATGAACGTACAAAGTGAACAAAGATGCACACATACCATAACCAGTGAGCATTGCCATTCGCCTCATTCTGTATGCACCTACCTGCAAGATGTGCATACAAATAATCTTGGTCTCATCCTTGCATCGAGACCGAGTAAGGAGTATTGGAAAAGCACTTTGGAAGGTTGTAAACCAGTGCAACAAAGCGTTATGATCATTTTGAAACACTAATCTATATGTTTTTCCCCACAATCTAGCATCCAATCACCGTTGCAGCCAGCCAGAGAAAAGAAAGCAGGATTATTGGACATTTTAATGTTTCACAATGTGATACTGCTGTCATAGTGGAAACAACAAGGCACTGAAGAGATTTCCCTTATTTTATGTCCCTCAAGCTCAGATGGGAATCACTCATATTCCTCAGACCCTGGCGACAGAACCCAGGATCAGCAGAGCTTTCCTGAGACTGATGCAACTATTCTATTCCATTAGCCAAGCAATGTGTCACTAATCACACTGTGCATCTATAAGCCCCACAATATTTTCATGTATTTATTACTGATAAAGACCAGGAAGCTCAAGTGTATGGGAAAACCTCTTTATCGAGGCAGCCCCTTGGTGGTTATATGGCTGTCCAGGACACAGACTTGGGGGGCCTGAATTCTGATTTAGGCATGATTTTTGGAGGATCCTGGGATAAGCCCCTTTTTCCATTTGTCACCTGCATAAAGGATCATCATACTAGCTCACACAAAACATTCTGACATCACCCCTAAGGAGTTAGATCCTGATGTATAAATACACACCAGCAGATGCTAACATCCCGTCTATTTTTATTTGGAAATATATAGAACTACTAAAATCCATTATCCCTTTATCCTCCCCTCTGAAAAGTTTTTCTGTATGCCTGTTTTTGCTGTTCATAGATGGGGAGGAATTAACAAGATGAGTTTGAACCAAAAAAATTGTCACACTGCACTGAAATGTGCTGTCAGCTGTTCCCAGGTGCACGCCATATGGCAAAAATGCAGCTAGGAGGAGGTACAGCTCCAAACCATAAATACATTCATGTCAGTCTCCTCTGATGAAGCTCTGTATAAACACGCAAGCAGGCCTGTTGAGATTTTTTTCGAGTTTTGGCTTCTGTCAGGTAGGTAAAGTCTGTTTGCCTCAATGGCTGTTACAGGAGAGAAGTTTGCTAAAGTGCAAGCAGGGAGGTTCAGGCTGTTCTTAGCTAAACCAGCAGAGAAAGAAAGAGCGAGTGTCTCTGTAACCACTCGCCTGGCTTAGCAACCACTACAACCCCCTTGGATCTTGCTGCTCCACATTAAGATCCCTTGGAGTGGGAAAAGCACTTGGTTATATTTGCAAAACAGTATACCACAGCCGTGTTCCTTGTATATAGAAATTGCAATTAACTTTCAAGCTGTCTAGCGGACTGAAGAATAGATTTGGGTTTGTTTTGTTTAAGTTACCGAGCCTATTTAATTTACGGTTTGCAAAAAGTAGACTTGACGACTCCTGCTTGGTTCTCTCCAGCATTCATCAAACCAGTGTAAACAGTAGTGTAAAATGTTACCACACAATGTGTAAAATAAATATACTATATTCTCTGCATACAATAAATAACATGAAAGCCAAGAGGGAATCAGAGAGCCGACTGATGTAGATTTTGGGACCAGAGTCACGTAAAGGACTTCAAAACCTGAAGCTCAACTACTTCGTTAGATTGTATGATGAATTCCTCCCCTCCCTCCCCAAAGCAAAGTTGTTCTATTATGTATTTTGGATTATATACCCCTGACTAACAACCTGTGCATATTTGAGCCACACCAACAAACAGCACAAATCCCAAGCAGAGACCAGAAAAGCCACAATTAGCAGCTGTTGAATTTTTATCAGCTGGTAACTGAGGTAAACTACATCATTGCCAAGCATGGTTTATCTTTCCGTGCAGCCACTGAGATCTGAATTAAGCAAGACTTATTTTTTCCCCGTTAGTGACGAGGATGATGGAATGGGCAAACATTCCAGGCACTTTTCTGCGGGGCTGCCATGTGCGAGTAAATATGTGAAAACACAGAGCTGGCCAGAGATGTTAGAAGTTCAGGCAATTGAGACATTGATTACAGGATATTAAAAAAAATAATAATTTTTTTTTAATCCAATAGGTCTCTGTGTATGAGGAAAGAGAAGATGGGGTTACTGAACTAATCCTTTGCTCTAATCCTCATAAAACACACATGGCTCAGCAGAGGAGGAATTGCTGGTTTGCATACATCCATCTTCCATCCTATTAGAAAGGAAGATGGAATTAAATCCATTCTTCTACCCTCACACACTACTTGTCTGAACTCTAATTTCTGCAGCCTCGGGGGTTCATGGAGCTAAGTCTTTAATTTTTTTTACCAGCAGACAGCAGCAGAACAGCTAACTTCCAGCGAAATATTTCTGTATCAATAAATGTCAGCTCATTATTGCAGCATCACTATTAAAGAAGTATAAATTCTGGTGAAAATCTGATTTAGAGAAAGTCTTTGAAACATTGATGTTTTCCTTTCAGAAACATTTTTATTTCTAAAGAAATATATTAATGTTATACTGTATTATTAATTAAGAGCTAAACAGAAATCGACATGTAATTACTTTAACCTATATCTCTCTCTAAGTTTGGGGTTTTTTTCTAAAGCAGGGGTTTAGAAAAAAATACAAATTAATTTTTCTTATGAAAAAAGTTTAACTCCTTTATGAGTTAAAAATCTTATCTTGCTGTAATTGACATTTATCTTCATAATCTCTTATCACTACCACTATCCAAGTAAATCATGCCAAGCAACCAAACAAAAAAAACCCCACAAATCAAACCAACGTAACCCCAAACAAACCAAAACACACACAAACATCTATATCTTAAGCCCTCTAATGTATTAGGCTAAATGGGGAGGGGGATGTCTTGTTTTTCTTATAATTTGGAGAGAGAACAAAAGAATCCTACCCTAACACTTGATTTCCATCACATGGGTTTAATATATGAAGCACCCACTGCTGGAATGGCTCTCTGAGAAGAACACTCAGTTCTTCAACTTTGACAGGCAAAGTCAGTGACTGGCATTTCAAAACAAAAAAAGGTTGGAATGAATATAAAACCCAAACAATAAACCTTCCACTTAACACGCAGTTTCACATCGGTTGTATTGTCACGAAGCTCTTCATCAGGGTGATGCTAGGCATATTCACTGTCTCTCCAGAAGCTTAAGATAATAACATGAAGGAAAAGATGAGAACTTAGAAACTGTCTCCCTAGGATAATTTTTAGCACTAACTTCTCTCTACCAAGTTCCTCTCAGTTGACTTCCAGGCTGACACAGCTGATCTGCGCTGGATTAAAGCACTGGGGTCTTTTTCTGTCAAGACAACACACCAACGCACCCTGGCTTAAATTAGACCTTGGAGCTTTGAACAAAAATCCCTCTTCCCATCCAATCCATTTTTGTTGATTACAGAACAAAATATGTGTTGCTACAATATGCAACGAGATAGTCATAAAAAAGGAATGGGGATGTGTAATTGTCTGATATAATTTCTAAATGCCAGGAAATTAAAGTTGACCAGTAAATGACAATTCCATTTTGTGAGAATTTTCCATGCAACCACAACAAAACATTGAAAATATTTTCCAAACATTTTCTGGTTTGCACTGGAACAATACAAACCCATCTCAAAATCTTGCCATAAAAACAGAACCAGGCAAACACATCCACCTTTTGAATAAAACCTGAGCTTTTCCACTTGGAAAGATGATGCAAAATTGTTTTAGCTGTTATGAAGCAATATGGAAAATTCAAGCTCGTTTCTCATCCCAAACGACTGTCGCAGTAATCAACTTGCACAAACACTGTTTTACTCCTTCCATCCTCACCTCTTTCTCAGTAGATCATCAAAGTACTTGAGCACCCACAAGACATTACACCTTCACAGAATGCATATTCGGCAAATGGAAATACCTTGGGTTAGCAAGCACTAGTAAAAATCTGTTCTTCCACTCGTCTAGAAATTTAAGGAAATTGTTCTTATAAAAATGAATAATGGATGTGAGTAAGCGGAGTTACCTGTGAGTAGAAGCACCATTGGGCTAAATTCTTCCCTTGCAACTGTTTGCTGCAGTCATAATTCTGTCTTAAGTACAAATGACTGCACTGTTTTCAAAGAACTTGCTATAAATGCTGTTTGCTGGAGAAGATAAGTGCTAGCAGCTATAATTCAAAAGCAGCAAAAGCTGCACACATTCCCTAGCAACACAATAAATGTGAGACAGACTTACACTTACAACAACAACAGAGAGCTGGAATAGTTCAAATTGTTTATTCCTTCAAGAGTAGAAAGAGGCAAAAAATACCTGGTAGTTCTTCAATGAAACAGGAGCAATCACGTTACAGAATGCTTTTGTTTCTTGCTGTGTTGGTTAGGCTGTGGACAAGGGATCATACAGACTAATATTTTTACAGCTCAGTAAGCATCATGCCAGGACATTTAAACCCATTTGCTCTACACAGCTTCAGTGAGAGTCCTCTGCCCAGGCTGGAGCATCACAACTTACCAAATATGCAGACCAGTTTGGAAGGAAGCCAGCATACAGCATGACATAAACCCAAGTGTGGAAATTTTGCCCCTTAGGGCAAGACAGAAAGAACTGAAAATCAGGTAAGTCTATATATATATATAAAAAAAAAAAAGTTGGAAAATCCTGGCAAAAGAAGAACTGAGTAAGAGCTTTACCTTTATTCTGTCTGACAGTGACCCAAGCCACTGTCTGAATAAACTCAGCAGTCTGCAAGACAAAATTATTGAAAACGTCTGAGAGGGTTTTATCCCTGCAGATCTGAATTTTGCCAGACTTGACAGTGAAGTTTTCCTTTTGACATCTATCTCAGTGGATCAGATGACTCACATTTTAAAGGTTTTTGCCCAAATCTGAGGAATATCCTATGTAAAGCAGGCAACAATAGACCATCCTCACAAGTGCAGGAAGAAAAAGCATAGGACCCAGTCAAACGAGTCTGAAATCTTACACAGATGTTTATCCAAGCCACAAAATAAATTTTAGTTTACCGTGGTTATTTTCATACATGAAAGATGACAAACCTAAGAAACTCCCCTCTTTCCATTCCCTTCCATTTACAGTCAAGTTTTAAGAAACTGCTAAAAACATAGTCACATTTGCTGAAATGGGAGCAGTAAGGTAATGAAATCCACATATCTTTCCATCTTGGAAATCCAGGCCAAATCTCAGCTGTAGCCGTCTTTCATCTTTTATTGCTTGAAGATAATTTCCACCTCACTTCTGGACTATGTTTCTCAAGAGTTCTCCCTGCCACATTGGTGCTGAGCCCTGTACCTCCTGGACTCCAGTCAGAGGGCAGGAGAGAGTTTGCATTGAATATCACTATCTATTAACCCAGAAAAGAGTTTTCCTCAATTCTATGTGATGATCAGGCAACTCGGAAGGTAATTCATCATCACGGTATAGCAGAAACAAGTCATGAAAAACTATGGAAAGTTCTCATTTAGCTGGGTGAGAGCATAGGAGGACTGCACCTATTGCAATTGTTGACGTGAGTGACACTGGAGGAACTCTTCTTCATGTCAACCTTCCAGTCTTGGGGGCTAAAGCACAAAGTGTCTTAATGCACTTTTTTTGCTTCACCTCTGTATGATTTCACAGATTTCAGCAGATTAAGGCTGATCTATACTATCCAGCACTGGTCCAATACTTGCAGGAAACATTGCTAAGGAATCACAGATTTCATCTATAACTTTTCCTCTTTCTAACCCACTGAAATGCTTTTTGTGCTGCACTCTAATGCACAGTGTTACAGCTACTTAGGCCAATGTAATACTAAAATACAGAAAAGCTGCTGTGGGCTTCCAGTTTGCAATAATCATGCTCCTGACTCCTGAAATTACCAACAGGGCCGGGAGGAAAAGAAAACACTGGGGCAAAGACAGAGGGTGTCACACAGCGCACACAGATCTGACTGGAGCACAGAAGCACTGGCAGAGCTGGACTGGAAGGAATCTCAGCAGCTCCTTTGCACATTCTTGCTTAGAAGAGCTTTGCAGTCTCCAGCTACGATCCTTCCATAATCTGCAGTGTTACTGAAATATCACCAGAGGATATTTTGCTTTCTTTTCACTGTTGTCCTTTGTAGCACAGCTCAGAAATTATAAATCATAAAGCAGCATGGAAATCACATTTCCCCTCTGCCTCTGGAATGATTCCATCGTATCTTTTTCTATTCAGCCTGTGAAACAGCTAATGCTCTTCTCTTATTTTCAGGCCCTTTGTGGATTTAGGTTAACTGTGCTACTGACCTGTTTACAACAAAGTGCCAAACTAAAGCATAACATGACAGATTTGGTAGCCCTTGACAGTGAAAAGAGAGAAAAAAAATCCAAAACAAAGCCTGTCCCCCAAAATAAAAACAATCTGAGTTTTTAATAGCCCCAAGACCAATGTTTCAAATCCAAAACTCAGCCATGGGTGTCAAAAGATGCACAATTTTATTGTATTTTTAGAAGGTTAGTTAGTATTTAAGCTACTTGGTTAAGGAGGTAGCACAAGTCAAATACCGCATGAGGCAAGCTAAGATTAAGATGGAAGTTCCAGCCTGAGAATAAGAGCCATCACCACACAACCACTGCAGAACAGCACTGCTGTTTCTGGCCCTTCTGCCCCATGGAGTTATGACCAGCAGCCCCTGCTGGGGAGCTTGGAAATATCTGCTTCCTTAGTGCCTCGTGGCAGAATCACGTGCATTCAGAAAGACAGTCTCACTTATTTTGTTGTCACACAAAACACTAATGTGAAAACCAAAAAATCTCGCAGAATTTTCTTTTGTCATTTTGTACAGCTTATACGTAAAAAATGATGCGGTCAAAGCACCTCCCATACAATCTCCATTAATGCTTCATAATAGTCAGTATAAACAAAATCAAATAAGAGTAAGCACCTACAATGAAATCAGAGAAACTAAATATATAAAATTGATTAAAAAATTAATTCTAAGAGTGATTAGCAAAAAATCTTGGAGAAGATTGGGGAGCCATTTCAGAAATATTTGAACACGATTAGCTCAGTGCCCATCTTACAGATGCACAGGCTGGAAAAAAACACATTCATGGTGGAAATCTCACATTAGAAAATGTACAGACAAGCAAAAAATGAAATTGGGATTCAAAGAGATTTCACTTTTCTTTCTAACGATGTCTTTTATAACGCTTCTACGATGCAGAATATTTTCTTTGGAAATGGAGTGCTATGTTAATTGGAAGTATATGGAATTTATACTGGAAGAAGTTATTACTACTAGAAAGTATGAATCTATTACACCTTGTTACTCCTAAATACACTAGCTTACTTTTTGCTATAGGCATTTGCAATTAGACAGTCAAAGTCATCTTGATAACTGATGTGCTGACCTGTCCTAAATGCAATGACTCTGGTCTTTAAATTTCATCCTGATTTTCTCTACAGGTATTTAATTAGGAGATGTACTGCAAGGCACTCGCTCCACATTTCTGCATCTTCTAAGAACGACCTTTGATCTGTTGATTTTCACTTGCTTAAACACATCCTGAAACACATTTTGCGAACTGAATTAATTTTTATTAGCACTTTAACACTTATGATAAAATGGGGCGGCACTCTAACTTTCTTTGTAAGGCTGGCTTCTAAAAATGAAACTTCTTGAAGCTTAAATCATTCAGTGTAATGCCTGTGAATTGTGACTAATGATTGTTATCAGGAGTAGTCATCTAGGGAAAAATACTAAATGTATAAACCCACAAAAATTCACAGTAATTCAAAATATTATTTTCTTCCCAGAGAATCTAATTTTAGCTACTAAAATACCATCATAGCATTAATACTAATGTTTTTGTTGTATGGGACCTAAGCTGTTCAGAAAAACCCCAGGCAATTCATTTTAAAGCTCAATTGCTCTCCTTAGATCAAGAGGAAATAAGCAAAGTCTAGTAGAAAGGAAAGCAGGGAGGGAGATGGAGATTTGCTGTGTGCTCCTGCAAACTGAGCTCATGGGGGTTTATCACTATGAATTTGCTTTATATACATCCTCCTCCACCAAAGGTGGAGATTTTCCCATTTGCTCAGCAGCCCACAGAGCTGGTTTCTTGCCCTCTGCAGTGCCCGCACGCTCCATGCATCACGATGGAGGGCAGCAGTCGGCTAGGAAAACCCAACCCGAAGACCATCCATCTATACTCTGTCACCTTTTAATATGATTCCCCTCAGCAATTAGCGGAGCTGCAACACTGCTCATGATGGAGAGATCTTCACAAAATCCAACTAACATTTCAGAGAACTCAAAACTCCAGAAACATTTCCCTGGCTTTGCATTAACCCAACATCAATAGAAGCTTTTATCGTCCATTGACATGCTCGTGGGATGTTATGACTTGAGGGAGATTTTAGGAGACACTTCTTAGTAAGCAAAATACTCACATTGCTTAGCAAGCACACTATTGCTTTTCTTAATACAAAGTGACTCCTTAAAATCATAGTCAGAGAGGCAGAGGCAGGGAGGTTAATGCCTATTTTTCTAGTACAGATTGAAAGGTTTCCTTTGCATATGCACATCCGTATCCCTGTGCCTGCACAGAGAAATTAAAACAGACACTTTCTCAGGCAGGAAAACCAACTATGACTTATTTCCTAATGCCTTTGAGAGGGCATATGGAATAGCAAGTCCCCATAATTACACACTTCAATTTCCTGAGCAGGGGGTGCTGCACAGCTTGCAAAGAACAGTGCAGTTGGAACATCACGTGTCAGAGATTTGAATGGATGCACAGAGCCCATCGTGTGGAATACAGCACCTGCTTTGCCTCCAATGCTGTTCCATGTTTGCAGCAGCAGACAACTGCACCTGCGCATCTGCACACCTTCAGAGACCTGTTTCCCAGCTCCTCTCGCACAGTGGCACTTCTCCATGGGCACAACTGCAAGCTCATTTAACCGAAACTCTGTGAACTTCGGCATCTGCCAAGCAGCTCTCTCTCCTTGCAGAAAACCAGTGGTCGGACCTTAGCACCCTGATCCTAACCCTAACTTCTATCTGGATCGAGGGGTTTGACACGTCAATGGGAGATAAACATGTAACCAGATACTTTCTGGGCCTGTAGTGTTATTCCCAAGAAGTAACTGGGTATGGAGAGCAAAAGGCTGAGCCAACAGGCAGCGCCTGTTCCGCAGTTAGTGTTTTCTACATCCCTATCACGCGATACCTGGGATTAAAGATAACGTGACCCCTTGGCGCATGAGGAAGACAGAAGAGTTATCCCAGATAAGCAACATACAGAGAGTTCAGTTCAAGCAGTAAACCTGCTGAAAGGTCTCAACATTACTCAGCCTGTGATAATTTCATGACATAACCACAGCCTCAATACAAGTTTATGATAGCAGGGGGGCATTGTTGTTGCATTTACTTTAGGTTAGCATTATTTGCATTATAAATTTATAAAGTATATAAGCAGTTCTCTCTTTACCTTGCATCCATGTGAAAAACAGAACTAGTATTTGTGTTATTTTATGGATTTTTAAGAGCTAGAATGAGCAGTGTTTACATGAACTGAATATAAAATCAATCCTATCTTGATTACTTTTGACTTCAATGACTACTAAGTGATGCTTCTTCCATTTAATCAGGGAACAGTGTTGTAGCTATACCATTTGCATTTTAATAAAAATTCTCTCAAGATGCAACCAAAAAAAGCAGCAGCACAGCTAAGTGCCTAGAAATCAGGGATTCATCTCTCATGATGAATAGTAGGATTTAACTTGTTTATATGTTATTTTGCTGTTAGACCTAAGACTTATTTAATAAAGACTTATTTAATAAAGAGAACGAGGCTGAAAAATTGCAAGGCTTATACATACATTCCTTCAAAACATAAAACCCCTCCATATGCAGAAGTTCCCTGTATTTTTTGGTATGTTCATACCTACATATGTGTGTTTACACCTATACAAGCACACATTTATATATGCACATCTCAAGATGTTTTGCTGCAGGCATCAGCAAATGCCCCTGAAGGAATTAATAAAATCCCTTAAAACAGCATAATATTTTAGCTACTAGAAAAGTAAAACAGGGCATCATTGCCCTATAATACGAAGCATGAATTTAGAGAAGGCAATGTCAGACTGACATTACCTCATGACAAGCATAACACAATGTATTTTTTCCAGTGTCTAAGAATTCTGAAGTGGGCCAAAACTAATCCTGATATAATTCCACTAGTTTTAATGGAATTGTGCTGGGGGTAAGCTTATAGCAACAGGTAAAATTATATCATTCTCTCTCTCATACCGTAGTTGTATTCTGAACAGTCAAAATGAAACAGCACTGAGAGCGTAAGCAGCAATGAGTTTTAAAACATCTTTCCTGACCTACCTTTTACATCACCAAGTCATGTAAAAACTGAAAACTGGAACATTTATATTACACTGCCCTTTCTTAGCAATCTACAGGTTCACTAGCAAAACATCCAAAATTTGTATCACGATGAATACAGTTCGGTCTCTTTAAAAGAAGAAAAGAAAAGATGCTGATTTTGGGGTGAAAGAAAAGTCCATAGAAACATAAAAAGCTGTAAGAGGCTGAGGAATGGATTTGTATAATGGGTGGCTGCATGCTTCCCATGCAATGGAACTGGGATTTGGAAGGCCATTTCAGGACTTTGAGTGCCCATTTCTATTACAATTAGCATTCAGTTCCCCTAGGTAGCTTTGAAAATTTCAGCGTAGGTGTATACATAAGCTACATTATTACTAAATCCTGAAACAGCTCAAGGAACATTAAATTTTATGCACCATGTTCTCAGCTGCTGTTACTCAACAAAGCCCCACTGAGGTCATTAAAGTGCTGGTGATGGCTATCAAAGGATCTGACCTAGAGCCTTCACCTGTTACTGGGTTTTTGTCTAATTTGTACACTTTGGATCAATAGCTTCATTACCAGTAATGATCATCTGTAGATTCTTCAAAACAACTGCAAATTAATTAGATGTTGCAGGAGTTCAATTGATTTACTTGCATGTCGCAGAATTGCTTATCTTCACCTCTACGGTAGCACTGCCATTCGCAGCTGCTGACACACAGCTTGGTGGACTCGCTGTTCTTCAACCTTAATGGAACGACAGTGAAAAGCTCACAGGACTCCTTTCTGCTTTGTGTTTCCACAGCTTGCTACCAGATCATACAGTTCTAGTGTAGCTTTCTCACTGCCACTGTTTTGTTTCTATGCCTTTGCTACAAAAATGGCCTGAAAATACCCTTGCTAGACTGACACAAGAGTTGTGGGGTCCTAATCTTGTCTCCATCCCCAAAGGATATGGAGGAATGACTTTGTTGGAAGGCAATAACCAAAACCACAATCATGTATGGTTGACAGTGAGGTGGAGAGGTGGCGGGTAGTCTTTGAACCGCACTTTTTCATCACTACAAAGTAGAGGCAGAATATGTTCCCCAATACATTTTGACCTCCACACCCAAACCGGTTGCATCTCTCACCCTGAATCATGCTCACAAGCAATCCGCTCCAAAGATCTATAAAGCGCATAAACAGCAGGGGCAGAACACGTGTCTACAAAAAGCTTAGTTCAAATGCATTTCAACTCAAAGGCTGCTGAGGAAAGGAGTCAAAACAAGAGGTCAGAGCTAGGAGTTTCTTCTCAGTATTCCTACCCCAACAGCTGTGATTTAACATTGTTGTAACCAAGAAAACATGAACAACTTACAGAAAAACAGGCATTTTCCTCTGTGGAATATTCAACAAGGTGTAACATTTTGTCATGCTAATCCGTCCTCATTGATACAAAGCATGATTGCTTTGAAAATATATTTCTTGCATTAAAACTAGACAGGACCCTAGTCGTCATTGTTTAATCCAACTATTTTCACATAAGATTTTTTTCACTGGTTAACAGTCTCTGATTTTTTTCTGATCATAACTCCTATTTAAATTAATGACATTTAATTTAAATCAGCAAGTTCAATCTCCAAATCTTGTCTTTTTAATTAAAGACCATAGAAAGCCTATAAAAAAAATTCACTGCAGCACAAAAAAACATTTTTTGAGCAACTAAAAGTGTGCAAAAAAAATTAAAACAGTCATCAGCTGATGCAATTTAAAAAAAAAATTCTAAATAACTTGCATAACTTTTAAATTTGACCAACAGAGAAGATCTATTGCTGTCACAAATTAATACTAGGGAACAGAAGCTTCCTGAAGGCAGCTCTCCCATCTCACAACAGCTGAGGATCTGGCCCTGTTAATACTGACCCTGACAGACATCTGGAGATTATTTTACAGCAGTGATAATATGGAATCAATCATTCTACTTCCCCTGCTACATTTCTTCCCTGGAAATACAGGAAATGGCATTAGAAGAAAGACAAAAAAGAAATGAAATGTGCATTTGTGCTGATAGCACAAGCCACAATCTAAGTGGCTGTAACACTGATGTATCCCCACACAGTGGATCACACAACACATCCTGACTACAGGCAGTAGCATTTAGAGTACTTCTGTGTTTCTTTAGCAGATGGAATATAAAAAATTATGAAAAAAGAGCGTGTTACTATTATTACTACTATTCTTTCCTCACTTGGTTTCTTAGCATCTCTCACATAACCAAACTTAGAACTTCACTTTACTCCTTTCATTTGATACATCAAAGCCCAAAGAATGCCAGATGCTCTGGCTGCGAAGAATCAAACTGTGTTTGATGGTCACCTTCCTAGGAATATTGCAGAGCATTTCTGAGCCATAGTCATATGCTTCACCTCAAAGACCTGTGACACTTTACACATCTTACAAGACTCTTCGAGAACAGGGAACAGCTCTGGATGTCCCCCATGCGGGAGCTTTACAAACTCATTCCAGTATTTAAGAGGATCAAAGCAGCTGCCACAGATGTCAGGGTCAGTCCTGCCTTGGGTAGGAGTCCCACCACTGTTGTATTTTTACCGTCTCATCTCTTTTTGTGCATCACTCCACAGACGTTATTGGAAGAAAACATGAAGCCATTTTATCTAACATAGAGCTGTGCTCCACTGAGCCTGCTGATGATGTTAATGACCCTGCTGGCTTCTTACTATTCCACTTCTTCGTGCCCTACATGCGGCATTGCTATGGCAACGTGTGTCTGATACTCTACAGTCTTCAGTCTTCATTTGGATATAGCATAGCTTGTTTATTTTCGCTTTTCTTTCTGACACACAGCAAGTTCTTATAAGTCAGTTTGGATCCCGCTCCTGAAAGGATGTACATCATGAGCAGAAGATATTGAAAGAAGCACTGCTTATCTGCACTGTTATCTCTGGGGTTTTTCCCTAAAGTAAGGCTTGACTTGTCTCTGGTTATATCTTCTTGGTGAACCATCTGCTCCTCATTGGAATATCTCTCCAATTCCTAAGTCCAGTCAGTCTATCACCAAACATAGCATGAAAAGTCTGCACCAAGAACTACCTACAAACCATGTCTTTACGTAAAAAGGGGTTTCTTTCCCTGCACACACACATACTCATAAAGCCCATAATCATGCCTGAAATAAATGCCCTCAGTAGAATTTTAATTTGTGCATTCAGAAGAAAGGATACTCAAATTAATAAGAGTAAATTAACTCCAAGTTAAGGTCGCTGTTTCTGATTTTTCACAAGAGTTTTTAAAGCACTGTCTGATAATTGGATATTGATTTCAATGCCCTACAAATTGACCCATCCGGTGGTCTTGCCTCTTTCTTGATTCTCCTCCATTAAGGCATTGATGTTGACAGTTTTAATTATTTCGGAGCATTCCCATTTCAGAAGGAAGAAGAATCACAATCTTTACCGAGCCCTTTTTTCACCACAGACTAGATCAAAAGGATATAATTGCTTCCATGGTGACCAATACCATAATGGATTTTACTGTAGATCCTATCACGAAACACTTTACTGTAACTAATAGTCCAGAAATTGATGGTACAAAGAACGTGATTCATTACTGCACAATCAAATCAGTGTTTTACACATCTGTCCCCACTTAAATTCATGGCAATACCATAGTCTAAAGATGAGCCACAGTCTTCTTAATACAGACAGGATGACCAGCAGTGATGCTGAAGAGCTCTAAAAAGTCAGGCAGAGGCTACTTGATGCTTCAGATGCTGTTATGTGCACCCAGACCCATATAGTTATACGCCAGATTTTCATAATCTCTTATTTCCCCAGTATTTTCCCCAGTCAGGAATAAAGCAGAGATATGACTTTATTTAGTTAATAAAGCCTTAGAGGTTGTTGCTCATGAAGACGAATTTGGTCCCCACACAGCACGGGTTTTATTAAAGAATAGTAGGAAATTCTGAGTTTCACATACATGACATTGGACCATAGTACTGAACAGGATTAAGTCCAAAATACGAAGGGATATCACTGAATAATATGTCTTGAAAATCTCAATTCCCTAATATCTGTCATCTAACTGCTACAGCTACACTGTATTTTTCCTATTTTCTTTCCTTTTTATGATTACATCCTCCAACACCTCCACTCTTTCACCTCTGACTGCTAGCTATAATGTGTCTGTCACCACTTTAAAGACACTTATTTAGAATTAGAGAACTGTGGGACACCAAGGGACAAACGACCGTTTGTCTCACTTCCTTTACTGAAGGGGGATAACTATTCTAAATATTGTTCTTTTCCCTTACATTACATTGCTAAACCAAGAGAGACAAAACTGAGGAACCCCTGGGTATACAGGGTTTTCAAGGCTCTTTGCTATTTGCAGTTCTGACCATCCAGGGAGAGGATCATAACCATTCCCCTGCCAGGGTAGTTCCGACCCGCACACCATCGTATCACTTTAGCTGCTTTTGAGTGCCTTGCATTTGTATCCATTAGGTCCTCACATTGTGGCCAGAAAAAGGTAGCAAGGTCAAAAAAATGAAGCCCATTAAAAGAATCAGAGGGATGTATATGTGAAGGGGAGTGACAGTAGAAAGCAAGAGGTACAGATCACCAGGGAAACGAATAGACCAGAGGGATGCTCTGTAGCACATATGGGAAGCCCAAGAACTGTTACGATTGGTAGTAAGTTTTCCTACTGCATGTCCCAAGAACTAAGATTAGTTTCATAGTCCTTAATTACTATGTAGAAACAGAACATAAACAGTTTTTTTCCTACTCCCCACCACTTCCATTTCACAACTTAACCTCTCTAAGCCAGGGCAATATATCTCTCCTAGTGCTGGTAAGTGGCTCCTCCAGACACCATAAGGGCCATCATCGCCCAGTACAGGTTTTCCTACAAGCAAAATGAGCACTTACCCAAATTCCCTAGAGAGCAGGGCCATGAGATCAAGACACAGTAGGAGGCCCTGCTTTCCCCAGGTGCCTGTGCTTCTAAAAGCACTCCACACACTTACACACTGGAAACAAAAATTCTGATCTGCTACTGACACAGCAGGATCAGGCATAGAGCTTTCACAGTTACCCCTCATTAGCCACGCCAGCTCCTACAGACTCGTATAGACACCAGGTTACCTTTCTAGCTCCAGTGCTAAGAAACAGAAAGGGTTCATTCCCCTTATATTTTTGTTCCTTACTTCAATTTTCACAAATTAAATATTTTAAATTGTATGCTATCTATAAACATATCAAAACTCCAATTTCCATTACAAATCCTGATTCTTGCGTAATATTTATAAATTAAATAATACAAATCCCTGAAATCAGGTTCACTATAATCCCTCTGACAAGCCTAATTTGGAGCAGCGGAGAACAGCATGTTGTAATAATGATATGAAGGCAGCAGAGGGACTTTTGCAGTGCAAGGTAATTGCGATGTTTACTAGAGCCATCCTGCTGCAGAGAGGTGAGTGGCTCAGGGCAGCTGCCAGGAACATGCAATTAAATGCATATTGTTAATCTTACTTCAATGTACTGGGTATAGCAGGCTTTCCGTAACGTTCACGCAAACACACATACCTTTATTATATCCATAATCCACAAAGAGCACGGTATGGAAATAATGTGATGTATAGCTGGAAGATACCCATGCACATTTTTAATTATAAGCAGACAAGAAGCCCTTTTGCAACAGGTACAGCTCGCCCCACTATGCAGGGGACGCAAGGCTGGAGTCACAAAACCTCAACGCTGAGTCTGCCTTTGCACGACTACATCTGCCTCCCCGCTCTTTAAAAACAGGGATAACGTTGCTTGGATAGAGAGCACGTTATTCCAAGTTCTTCACCATTTTACTGGAAGACGTTAAGGATCCTTGTTACAGACTGCCCAGCTCCTGATCTTCTTTCGCATTGAGTCAATGCGATACTTGCATTTCTAAATATCTACACTTGAATTGTATCCAGGATTTTTTTCACATGTTTTTATCCACATTTCTTTAATTGTCCCTTGCCTAAGATTGTTGCATCAACTTATTGCAAAATGTTGTCTCCAATCTTCCTGTTGGGGCAGGATGGGGAAGGGAAACACAGGACAAGACAACTAAAAATAAACCCAAAAGAACTTTCTGTATCCAGTATCAAAAATATTTACTAGAGATAATCCAATTTCAAACTAGTTCAAATCAGAAGCAAAGTTTTCTAACTTACACTGAAATTTTACTTCCAGACTGAAAATAGGAACAAGTATCAGACTAAAAACATCTCCTGGCAGTGAGAGATGTTCTGTGGTTTGTTCATTTTGTTCCAGGAAAGTGTCACAAACCTATTAGGCTGTAAAGAACAAAAAGTTCATCAGGGCTAGTCTTTGGAGGACTAGACTTAGAGCAAGGTTAAAGAAAAATGCTGTTACACAGCTACATGCTAAAGAAAACACAACTACTTAAAAGCGTTCTGATTAAGTGAATGGATGGCCACAAACAGGTTTGCATTATAAACATTAATTGCACATTAGCTCAACTAATTAAAAAATAAATACTGTACACGGCAGGAAGCTCCTTCTTAAAGGAAATTCTGCCTTGGGAAATGAGCCAGTGCTTTTAAAAGAAGGAAAAAAAAAACCTAACACAAAACAAACACAAACCCTGTAGCGTCAGTGAAATGCCTGTTTCAGCAAGGGAGAATCTGAAAACACCGTCAAGCAGATATTACTGCTGTGCCAACTGTGCAAAGCCAAAGTGGCAGCAAACACCAGAAAACACTTAATGAAAGGATCTCTTCATTCCCTCTTACTGCCCAGCCCAACTAAAAGCCTCAGATACTGTGAGTGAAATAACATGAAAACACAGAGTAATTAATTTCTAAGATTTGGCAGAGGGTTAAAGTGCAGGCTTTGGGGAGCCAGTGACGGGGCGTGGGGGGCGAGGACACGATGATGACACACAGCTCCTTTACAGGCACCTGCGCTGCAGAAATGTAGGGAAATTGGGGCAAAAAAAACCCTTTGTACAAATACCCACAACCACACGAGCATCAAAAGTGCAAGGAGCTGCCTCAAAGTCATGTTGTAGCCAAACAGACTTCCAGTTTTTCCCCGGATCCACAGGGCTGCCAGCTTCAAGATAACTCCCCAACAGAGCCCAGCCCTGTCACTGCAGTTTACCAGCATGCTCACAAATTTCTTGGAGCCTTCGGCAGCGTGCTTTGCTGCAGGAGGGTGTTGGCATACCCTTCTAGCTCCCTTTTAAGTGGTTTCCAAGGAACACAGCAAGAACAAGAGATATCCGGGCTTTTAACAGCTCAACTGAGGATATGATGGAAGGATTGTAATGACCTGGTCCGACTCTGGAAGGTGGTCGTGGTGGCAATAAGCACTGTGAGGCTGAAGGATACAATAAAAAAGAAAACAAATAAACAAACAACATAAAATCACACACCCTGCAACATTTTACCACAGGGCAACCTACGTGGCAGGAGCCAGGCTAGCACTCAGACCTCTTAAATTCCAGCCCAGTGCTCAGACAGGGTGATTTTGCATTTAATAAGCATTACCAATGGGATTTGCAGTTGGTGACAGATGTATCTTCTTAGGAAACATGTACACGTAAGAAAGAGAGATTAAAGACCTTTTCAGATGTGAATGTTAGCTTTCTCTGGCCACATACACACAGTGTTTGCTTCGTTAAGAAGAGAAGCACAGGTGCTTTCATCAGTGCAACACTGAGCAGTTAATGCACTACTAGATAAAAATCAAGATGCCACATCAATTTGTGTGAGAATAGTTGTACTGATATATCTAACCCCAGGCAAGGCAGCTCCTTTCCCTACTTCTCAGATCCAAGAAAAGTAAGTTTTCTTCTGTCTTTTATCTGTTCTCCATTTAGTTCTGTGGGGAAGCTGCTTTTGGTACCAGCCTCTGTGTGACACTGAATACATAAAAGATCCAGTCTCAGTTTAAATACTACTGTAATACAAATAGTAAACAATCATCATTAAGTCATTAATTTGCTTAACAATCTCTTTTTCTCTCTCTGCAAACACATTTTCTGAGTTGGAAGAGGTTTAAATTTGTACTCTCTTGTAAACGGAAAGATCATATGCCAGCGTACTCATAATATTGAATAATAATAAATGACAATTTGATAAATTTCTTGACAAGCACCGCAAATCTTGGTTGCAAGTCATGCCACATCTTAACAGCCAGTTCTATTCAGAGGACACAGAGCAATTACAGAGAATTTCACTAATAATCAAATGCTGCAACCCAAACACACCAATTGCAGTATTCTTTCCTCTGTGTATGTCATCAAATATGCATGAGTCTCCTCTCCTTGCAGCCAGTTGTTTTGGACAGGGCACCTTGTAACACTGCTGTTGTATTCAGTGGCAGCTATTAGAGAAATTGCTTCTTGTGGTGCAGACAAGTCTGAGTATTCTAACTGTGAAAGGGTTCCTGAGATCATATTGTTTGCTAGTATTTTATTTTATCTTATTTCAATTTGAGGGAATTAGGGAAATTGCATCCCCAACGAAAGACTATTTCTGGCAGGTGAGAATGCTGTATTTACTTTGCAATAAGCTGGAGGGAACTTGCAAGAGCACTGGGAGGGAACAAACGCAGCCCCAGAGAACCCAAAGTTCATCCATGTTGCCTGGTTAAGCCACACAAAACAACACCACTATGCACAGTCTTGGGAACTAGCATTCAACTCAACTGGCAGAGCAATATATTCTAGTAAGAAAGGGGTAATCAGGAGAAAAAAGCAGCCGTGCTTAGCACTGCAGCTTCTGGATTCATAAATCCACCACATTGCGTGCTCCTGATTTAGCTGAATACACATGGGGCTCTGATATACGCAGCTACTGCCAGGCTAACAGCACAGTCCATAAAAACAGAGGCAGACACTTGTCTTAAATTGTCTTGCTAATTTACGCGTTACTTATGAAGACACAAGCTTTAATTCTCCTCTCATTAGGCCTGATATAGCCATCGCCCTCGTTACATCTCCAGTACTGCTACAGGCAGCAATAAAAAGAGCATCATGAAGTTGGGCATCTCTCCCCTCCACACACAGGCTCAGGTTGTATTCCTGGCATAACTGTTCCCTTCTTGGTTTTGTCTCCACGTTGCTGCAAGTGAAGAAATACCTTTTTATATCTTCCTATTACCTTTTTGTTCAAAGCCAAGTTCTGCAGAACCCCTGCTGTTCTTCCGCAGTGACACGGGCAAATACACACACAAAACGCAGGGTTTAAGTCACGCAATGAGCAGAGAACAGAAAACGGCCACAGTTTGCTTGCCCAGCTCCCATATACATGAAAGGCAGAGGAATTGACTATTTCCTACACCACCTCCCCATTTCCTCCATGCAGCAGGTAGTATGGTATCATCCAGGCTCACTAGGAGTGTTCTCAGCATCCCAGTGGCACGACATGGGAGTTAACGCTCCAAGGAGAAACTCTAGATGTTCCACATACAGTAAAGAGCTTTGATGTAACCATGATTTACAAGTGCTCTAACACAGTGCAAGTTGAAGGCCTTCTACTTTCAGTAGACACTTAAAGCAGCGTCTGTGCAGAGGAGCGAATGGAGCCAGGCGAATGTGCAGTGTCTCTAGTATCATTTTTGAATTTTCAGTTTGTTTAGATATATATCTGAGATTTAGTGACCCAGTGACATATTGGGTTTATGGTAGGCACGAGAGACGTGGCAGAGGGGGGAGCAGAGTGACTTTTTTCCAAGAGCCAATCTTTGTTAGTTGTTGGTTTTCTGTTCCAGTTCCATCTTTAACAAATTAAAAGAAACTTGCATTTCAAGTGAATTCCTGTAATTAGATTTCAAGAAGTGGCTGGTACTTAGGTTTCATTTACAAGTATTTTAAAGCACAGAGATGATTAGCAGCTCTAGCTGCACTTCTGCTTTAGGGGAAGTCATTTAATAAGTTTTGAAGAGGAAGAAACCCCACGGAAGGATAAGTACGGTAGATTTGGTAATGAAATACTGTGCCTTAGCTCACTGCATGCAGCTGCATGAGATGAAGGCAGAGGCGCTCTCTGCTGTGGCTTTTTCTGAAACTAGAGACAGATATCTGGAAGGTTGACAAGCTGCAGACTTAAAGTTCATAACCATAAGGAAAGGACAGGGCTAAATTTTGGGAGAACACATTAAGTAATTCTTCATCAGACTGGATCAGCTCTTTGCACCCACATCCTGCACCTTTCCCTGGGTTCCTCCCAGCCTCCTGCTCCACCTTTCTGCTGTCAACTCTCCACTCTGCCACCAGCAGCTTAATTTCCAGAGCAACTGCAGAAGCCGCTAGTGAGGTTTAAATAAATTCTTCCATACACATCACAGCTATCCCATCTTCCTCCAGTTCTACCTACTTGATGTTTTTAGATTGTGAGAAGAGGAGAGCAGATAAAGCAAAGAGCCGCAGGGAGAAAACTGCTTTGTCCCATGGCATACCTGCTTGCACAGTTTGGTGGATGGAACAGCCAAGTAAAGAGACAAGGGAAGAACTGTTCTGCTTCTTCATTCCTGCGTGTTTCCAGACTGCTACTCACTTCCTTTACTGCCATCCACCATGTGCCTGAAATTATTTCCTCTGCTTCCATCAGTTTATTCTATATTCATACCCTTTTTTGCTCAGGTCCCACCCAGGAGACTTCCGATCCCAAGCTCAGACTGCACAGGTTAAAGGTTGACCCTTCCTACTTCTGAAGGAAGATGCAAAACAAGTGCCTGACTGAATCAAAATCAAAGCAAAATTGAACAGAGACCTGGAACTACAGCCCACTCACCCCTAACTGGAGCCACCCATGCTAAGATAGTAACATCGCTCCTAGCCCTTCGTTCATGCTACTCTCCATCATGGGAAAAGAAAGCAAGCTATTTTGTATTTAATGTTAGCTGTTTTAAACTGACTACCATACATAAATGTGCACTTCCCAAAGACAAATAATGCTAACGCTGCTAACAAAGTACCGATTCCATAAAATGATCAGAAAGGAGTGCTTAATTATTTCCAAGGAAAGAAAAAAAATACAGTAATATCACAGATTTTGATTACATAAGACTGCTTTTAAGGATAAAGTCCTTCATATCAGCTCTAGGTCTTCCTTCTTTCACAGCCTGATCTATATTCTTTAGTCAGTTTGTCACAGCTTCTGATAAATCCCTTTTGAAATTCAATGTAAACTGCCCTTTTTTAGTAAGCATTTTAATTCTGATGTGGGTTCCGTATTCTCCAAGGCAAACATACACATGAACTGTATTGTGTGCCTCTTGGGCGACTGTAACAATTACCTTAACACACACTAAAGTGATAACCATAGCAATAGTTCTAATCTATGATTTGACCCCAAGGTATTATTCTCCGACGCAAATCTTTGCACATTCTGTATGTTGATGTTTAGTTTGCTTCTTTAAGTCAATGATTTGAACATATGGCCATGTCAGATCAGCCACTTTCCAAGTAATTAAGAAAATACTCACGTCCTCTGGAAAGGGGGAACATCACAGTACAAATCAGTATGAGCAGCTCCTTGAACGCCAATATATAAAGTACAATAGAAAAAAGCCTCTAATTTGTGATTTATGCAGAGAGAACTCATGCTGCCAGAGTTAAATTGTCCTTGCAATTGCTAAGGAACTACAGATGACAAAATCTTAACTCAGAAAAGATGCATCCAACACAGATAATTCTATATTAGAACTCCTCTGTGTGATAAGGAGTAAATTGATCACAAAAAAAGGTATTATCCAAAGAAGTGATCATGACTTGATTGCATTTTTAAAGTGCAAACAGAAGGCTTTTTACTTTGCCAAAATTACTAATGTACATGCTTGCTGCTTAAAGAGGATCGATTTCATGAAGCTGGAGGAGGAGGGCAGGGAGTAGAAGAGCCAAAGCAGTTGGGAAAAAGAATTTTGGAAGAAAAATGTTACAATAATTGGGAACAGCTTAAGAACATTTTTCGGGATGTCCAGAAAAACCCCAATCTGAGTCAAACAAAACTGTAGCTGCTAAAAAAACAGGTTGGCTTAGGGGGAAATGGAAGCGGGTATAAAATAAACATATAGCAAATACAAGAAAAGCAAAGTTGATAGTTTTAGTACAAATCAAAACACAGAAACTCTCAAAAATGTACAGGAAAGCCATAGATTTTTCCTTTTGTCCATCTGCATTAAAAAAAATGTACATGTCACCAGAAGGAAATTTTTAGTTATAATAGGAATAAAGAGGGACTGCATAGTGATTCTCTTCATACACACGTTTAAGATTAAAATGGTCAACAATAACACAGAAAAAAAAAGTTTTCTATGTCATGCCAATAGGCCCAATTCCATTAATTTAGAACTGTACCAATTTTCTGAGGATCCAATGAATACCTGGGACACATCAGCTAAGAATTTGTCTTCTAAAATAAATTCATGCAGCTCCCTGGGTGGAGTTATCCCAGTTCTGCAACTAAAACCAAATCCAGAAAATCTGATGGTAATGAAAACATTCCACCACTCACTGGAGACCCTCACCTCCTCTCCTTCCAAAGCTACCGTTTTTCCATCACTGCTAAATACTACCTGTCAAGAAAGAGTTGCCTTTGATTGAGATGCGGAGGCACCAAAAGAAATTATTGATGTCAGATAGCATTCTTCACTTAAGAATTCATTTCCCTGTATATCTTAATTAACAATGCCTTCACACCAGAATAATCAGCTCTTTTTTTTTATTTACCTGATATCTTCAGACAATTTCATGACTGAGACATAGGGCTTCCTTTCTTATTTCTTCCAGTGCATTAGGGCATTAGGCCGGTTAGAGGCATGGACTGAGTCTGAGACTAAAGCCCCTCACCCCTACTGATATGACAGAGGAATATAGAGGCAGATGGTGTTTGAGCCAACCTGAATTTATGGAGGCTTCAGAGATATGGCTTTTGTGACAAAGGAATTAGAAAGCAACGTATTAGAAGTGCCACAGCACAGAGAAAGACAATGAAGCCTACCAAATGAGATGATATAATAACACTAGGGGCACACAAAAATGATTCAAGACTGACATATGAACTGTCTCCTTAAGACAAATTGTTGCACTTTTTTTTTGAACTGAATGGACAATAAAATGTGTGCTTTTAAAATTACACTTAAAAGAACTGAATAAAGCTTCCCTCCAGCATAACTTCTCCTTACAGCAGCTGAGGATGCCTGAGGGAGAAAGCAGGGCAAAAAAGAAGCCATACTTCTGTGCTCAACTCCATTCCCAGCAGAATAAGAACAGCAGATTTCCCTCTGCAAAGCACTTCAGCAGTCAGACAATAATCTCGCTTCTACCAGTCCAAACTCAAAACGACTCCTCTGATGCTAACAAAATCAATCCAGTTTTGTACCCCTGAGTGCAAGATCAACTGCTGGGACTATGTTACCTTCACCTAGAAGAAAAAAACACTTACGCAAATAGCTGATACTGCAAAGCAAAAGCATTTCCCCAATCTCCTTACACAAAGTGTAAACACAAGCTAGGAAAGTTACTGTAAAAGTTGCTACTCAATTTCTCAAGACAGAGATGTTATTCCTTAAGCCCAAGCCAGATCATCTTAATAATGAGCCATGGCAGGATTTCTTATTATTTACAAGAAAATGGAAGTGGTGTCATCATTCCTCAATGATAAATAAAGTATTTGGAAGCAGAAAGCCAAGTTTCAAATTAGATTCAGTGTTAATTAGCATTAGCACTGCATGGACATCATCTGAACAGTTAATTAGTAAAAGCTACATTTGAAAACAAATATTACATTTCAAAGGATGAAAAAGCCCTTGTCTTATCTCATCCGTACTTTCATCCTCACACCGAAAAAGATCAAGGTTTAATCCATAGAGAGCGTACAGACAACAAGCCCAAGTTCAAGGATCTCTGTGCAGCTTCAAAAATACACTGAGAACCATTACCTACTCCCATCGTGCCCTTCAGAAGGAGGAGCTGCTCAAAACACCTTCCTTCTCCCTGAGGAGCAGTTAACTAGATAGTTGAGAAGTTGCCCATGTTTTCCCTATTTGTGTCATCCCTGTCGGTGATTCAGAGAACCGCAAACCAGCTTCCTCATGATCCATTGAATTTCCTCCATTTGCCCTAGAAACCTCCCAGAGTCTACAGTAAATCCAGAGGTGGAGAGATTTTTCTCGTCCACCAAATCTTCTTACAATGTTGGTTTCTAAATAAGCTGGAAGAGAGCTTCCTCCTCTTCGAGGCTCCAGTTCAAATCCAGAAATGAAACCCTGTGGCCCTCCAGAAACAGCCAGGGATAATTTTTATTGGAGACATGCTAATATCCTCCTAAAAGTATCCCATGGGAGAGCTGTAGGAGTGTACGTTACAGTCACTTCTCTTATGCTTCTTAGGCTTCCAGGTCTACACATCATACAGGGTAACACTAAAGTCTAATTAACTCTCTACAGGTTCATTTATCTTCTTTCAAAATCCTAGACACCTGGCTGCACCATGTCAGTGTTGATTTTGTTTTCTAAAAAAAAAAAAAGGAAAAGAAGGAAAGAAAGAAAGAAAGAAAGAAAATGCTGAGGTTTATTCCTTATGGTAATGTTCAAAGGTGGCAAAATGAACTCCTTAAGTGTTCATAACAGCTCTGTTGTGACAGATAGACTGCAAGTCTCTTCCTTTTGTCTTGAGGGCTGCACTGCACTCACATTTGTCAGAAAAATCTCTGATGCAATGACATCCTCATCCATTTTATAACAGGTAATATTGGCTACCGAAGCATTCATGCTGGCTTTTTGTGAAACTCCTACCGCCTGCTTCTTATCTTACTGTAGCTGAAGGAATTCAGGAGAAACTCCCCAGGCATCGGTGACATTATATCAATCCAAGAGAAACCAAAATCACAACTGTGGCCTCATTGTGCCACGTACATTTTATTTTATCGAACAGGCTCTTTAAACATCAGTGAGATTACGGCCTATTAAAACTAATGAAAGATGCTTCAGATTTCCAGCAGATTCTTGGTCCCTAATTTACTGCTTCTCTGCAGAACATTTCCCTTATTCTGGCCAGAGAAGCTACGGCCTTTGGCTTGGAAATCCCATCCCTGGTCTGTACGAGTTAACCTCCCAGGCAATCCTGCCAAAGCCAATTAGGTTATGGCATCAAAGTACATTTTAAGCATAACTACTTAAACAGATTATAGGTCTGTTCCTTGCTACAGCCAGAAGTTTTACTTTTGGAAGGAACATTAATTCAATCCCCATACTCTTCCTCTCTGGCAGTTTTAAAGGAAGCCTGAGGGTAGTCTTTTTACTTATTATGACAGGCAGAGTTCTCAGCATCTGTTTAAACAAAACAGAACAAAGGGATTATCTGTTGCCATGCAACCAATAAAAATGTTACATTTTTAATAGCTGAGACCAGAAAAAGCAGCTGCCATATGGGCTCAGAAATTTTCAGAAGAAGAAAAGGGTTAATGCCTTAAGTTAAGTTAAGCCACTTTGCAGTAGAGGGAAGGGGAACAAATCTTTTGTGACCATTATAATATAAACTCAGCATGGCTGGAAAGAGCAGTACTTTCAGCAAATTCTCTCAGTAGGTACAAGAATTGTTATTATTACACAAATAGGTTGTATTTTCCCTTCTCCAACCTTGCTGTGTTTGTTTTGCCCATTTCTTTCCATATCATCAAAACACTTGGCCTTTCAACCTGTGGGATGGAAGCTGAAGTGCACGACAGGACAGTCCAGGCCATCTCCTGATCTCAACACCTGGAGGTCTTCAGAGAGTAGCCAGATGTTCATACATACTTGCTCTTTCAGACACTCCTAGTTCAGACAGAGAAAATCCAAAAAAAAAAGATCCAGAGCAGGATCAAAGGAATCACGTGTTTCCTTTTCAGGAATTAATCCAATTATCTATCTTGGATGCAGTGTTTAGAGAACCCTTAAAAGAACAACTGCAAACAAGTTGACGCACCTGGTAGAGTTCGCACGACTTTCCTGGTGCCTGCAGAGCAATGCCGGTTCACAGTGAGGAGATTTGGGTTGTTTGAACACAGGCAATGTTACACAGAACAATTAATGGCAGAAATTTGCAAAGCTACAAGACACAGTTAATGAGAAGTTAATCTGGAGAATGAGAAAAAAACTTGAAGCAACCCATTTTTACAAAGATGAAACTGTTCCTAGGAGAAGGGAAAAAGCAGCACTGAAGCCCTGGCTACAGAAATTATTCTCCAGAGGATTTCAGTAGAGATTTGAAGTGTGGGGAAAATTAAGCTATTTAGAAAAGTACGAGATCTCATACTGATATTTTCCTACTATACATTATCTATAAGAGCTAAATTGCTGTCCCTTGCAAGGCTGCTCCAAGTGACAAGGATCTGACCCCACCTCCTGCGACATTCTTACATTGCATACATTTAAAGCCTTCTGGGGAATACTGAAAGGAAAAAAAAAGTTACATCACCCTTCTGATTTATGAAAGCAGGTACTCTCAAGGATTTCACAAATTTATTTCTACTTAATAATAATAATTTCAGACCACAGGATCAAGCTTCACGGTATACAAGGTCATGGAACTAACCAGTAAATGAAGATCAGCTCTTTTCTCCTAAAATCATTCCAACCTCTAATCAGCAGATCTGGTTTTGCAATCAGAAGAAACTGAAAATGAAGCTTTTATAATTTCTTCCTGGGTCTCAATCAAAGCTGAATAGAATTAGCAAGAGCTTTGCTTTTAGGTTAGCTTCCTTTGGATCAAATCCATCCTGACTAGCTTGAAACATCCTTTCTCCAGACATCTCGCTCAGATAGCATCACTCAGAAAAATACTGGACACGTCGCAAACCCTTCTTTCAGTTTTTATGACACCAGCAAATCCTCGTCAGCAGTTGAAGCCAAATAGCTTCAAGGCTAAGTCACCTTGGCATGTTTTTGTCTTCGGTGCAATGCAAGTTTTGTTCAGAAGCAGTTAACAACATAATACACGTTTCTGTCTGTGATGTTCTGTCGTTAACCATTTCCCTTAGTGTGAATGATGGATCAAGACAACATCAAATAGACTCTTCCATGTGAAACAGACCGACATGGCACAAAACATTTGTAATCAATATCATTGTATATTAAGACCTAAAGAAGCAAATTAGTAAGATCTACTACTTCTTTTACTGTTTATGTTATATTAAAGAAGTTATTCATTCTTATGACTATTATATATTATTTTTTCAGATTGGTAATCACCACCACTAAGCACATTTTGGCAGCTCTGAAAATCATGATACAATTAAGAAATATTGAAGGATCAATAATTTCTCATTAAATCATAATGATCATCATTAACACAAACGCTATTTAAGTTAATTTAGAAGAATGCCTACATTAAGATAACTGTGTTGCTCCAATTAAAGGGCACAAACATTCACCACTGAACTTACTCCGAGTTATTAAGTCATTCTCCACCTTTGGTGAAATTTCTGCAGAGCTGAACTTTTTTTTTTTTCAACTTTTCCTCTATTTACTCTGTAACTTACTGAATTCAGTAAAACTCGGAGAATGATGGAGAATAAAGAGGAACACCCTTGTCATGACTTGTTCTGTCACATTCATAGTGAGATACGAAGTGAAAGAATTTGAATATCTTGGAGACTGGTCCAAGTCCACACACATACACCAAAAAAAAAAAACCCACACTAAAGAAATCATTCTTCCAAGTAAATGTGACTCAATATTTTTTTAGCGTTAGCAGTTTACTTCCTTCTGAAATACTTCACTGATAGAGGATAATACTGACCATCAACAGAACAGGAACTGGGAAAAAACAGAGTAGGAGCAGAATCTAAGCAACACTCAATGTACTTTAAAGGGAAAAAAATCCTGAAAATTGTTTAAAATCGATTGACAAGAAAAATATCACCTTCTAGTTGTCAGTGATTGCTACAAACTGTAATGAGCAATTCATTATGCACATGAACATAATCATAGCTTAGCTGAAATCCATGGGAATTTTGTTATTGGTAAAACTGGAGCGAGAAGACACTGTCCACAGCTTTGGCCACATGAACAGTGAGAATACTTCTCAAATCATAGAATCATTGACCTTAAAAGGACACAATCTAAAGGTCACTGGATTTAAGGAAATCTTCCCATTTACTTCTGCGTACTTTAGATCAGGCCCTAAGGGGAGCTTGCATTCATCCTCTTCTATTCTGTAAAGACAGCTGGAAAGCATCCACTTCACATAGACCATTTCGCCACTTACAGTTGATTATACTGGCTGTACTAGTAACCTCCAAGAGCCAGAAAACAAAAGTGTTTTCTATTTATATGGTGAAATTTGGTTTATCATGTGGTTTTTATATTTGCTTCAGTTTTTTGGGTTTGTTTTTTTCTTTTTCAATTAGGTTCTCCTCCTCAAAAGAATCTTCCTGAATCTATTTGGCAGATATTTCTACACTGTCCTAAACTTTCATGTAACTTCATAGAATTTGTTAAACATCCTTTAATTAATTTTAAGTGCACTTTTCAACAGGCAGGCAATTAGGGCCCTCCAGAGACAAAAAAAAAAAAAAAAATCTCTTTATTTTATCTTCCAGTCTACTCACAGACATCGGGATCATTGTAATATAGTCACGTTGTACCAGAGCAGAGTACAGCCCTGTGTTCATATATTGATAAGACTTCAGCTTGAGCAGTCATTCAGGTGAAAATAGCGCAAATGTTTCAGTTTGAACACCTGCCTCTTTGGAGACTTTTCAAACTCTTCCCTCATTTTATTAGTGGATAATTCCTGCCAGAGCCTGAAATGTTCTCTCCTGGCAGACTCGGCGCTCTGGCCTGCACTCCACTGAGGTGCAGCACTGACTGAAGACCAATCAGGTTCTGCACTGTGGTTTGAGAGGCTTGTGAATATAAATGAGCAAACTCCGTTTAAGAGCTATGTGTGTATTTCTGCTCTGCAGACTCGCTGCTCCGGGGGCACAAGGAGCCTGCAGCAGATACACTGGAGAATTTGGTGCTAAAATTAGTTTGCATTGTAACAAATCACTTTAGTCTTTTCTTGTGGAAAATTGCTGTATGCTTAGTATGTTTAGAGAAAGGATTTTCAATCTTTTGATTTATGGACCCTAAAAACTGTTCCAGTGAGAGCGTGGAACATTCACGTCTATAGATTCCGCATATAAACTTGCTTTTCCTCAGCCTCTTGGAAGCAAAAAAAGAAAACCCTGAAGGTCCACAGATCACAGGTCAAAAATCACTCACATAAAGGAGAAGAACTAAATTGTTTGTGATAAGAATTTCTTCTCCTTTTTTCCACACTCAAGTTTTCACATTCACTCATCGTAGTTATTGATTCAGAAAACAGGACGCCATAAATAATTGAAGCTTCAGTTGCCATCTAGACCAAACATTAAACAAATTATTCAGGTTGGCATGGCTCAAGGTTTTCTCACTCAAAGGAAAACTTTTAATGTAAACAAAGGGTCAAGAAAGCACAACTAGCACTATCCTTGTGTCACTCAGTTTTCAGCAGACAAAACGTTAACCTGGAATCAGACAGATATAACTATTTTGCTGAAACCACCTGGACCTTGGAACCAGAGAGGTGAGAATGCTTCCCAGAAAACTACTCCATCTCCTATCTAAGCATCTAAGTGCCTAAGGAGAAATTCACTGCCCTCTGCTTTCCAACTTGGTGATCTCTTAATTGCTTTCTACAAAAGAAAAGAGCATCATTTAGGAACAGAGCTGTATCAGCATCCCTCTCTCCTACTCACATTAGCTATCCCACAGGTTATAATGGCCAACATCTTCCCGCAGAAGGAAATTATATGGGTTCAGACTTTTTCAAGCTGAGGAAAGGTACCAGATTACTACAGTGTTTAATGTCTCAAATGTTTATTGTTTTCTCATTGTGACATCTTCCTCCTCTGAATGTTTGCAACTTCAAGTCAAAAAGTCTAATAATGTTGACCAAAAACACTCCTCAGCTTTATTTCCAGTTCTTTCATACAGCTTACTCAATGCCATTACAAGCTCTTTATTCCCCGATACATGTTTTAAGCATCACATTTACTACAGTGATCTCAGACTCCTCAGTATAAAGTGGTGTGAGCATAAAACAAGCTCGTTGGTTATGCAAAACCAGTGAATTTACAAAAATGGTTTTAAAAAGTCTCTTCTTCCCTTTCTAGATCAGTGACTTTTGCTTTAAACAAGTGCTATTCCCCCGCTACAGATTAATCGCTACAAAGGGCCAGAAATTCCCTGTGTTGATTGCTATAGGTCGAGGTTAGCAAGAATTGCTACGATCAACAACCCTGCCTGACCCCTTTTATGGCAACTACTAAAATCTCATGCTGGAATACTGCAGAGGCGATCTATTTGACCAAACTTAACTTAATTCTGGGAAATAACGCTGATCGTGGCAACGCTTTAAAGCTGAAATCAGAAGTAATTAAGCACATATTTAATGCATATTGCTTATGTGGTTCTTTCTGTGTTGTCTACTGATTACTTTTAAGGGTAAAAAACTTTGTGGTGACTAAATCATAATTCTCCCCACTCGTCCCGCACCCAACTTAAAGACTTGGAGGGGTGATGGAATCACTCACCATAGCTGTATGATCTAGTGCTTAATTAACTTTCTCTGTTCAACAGAAAATTCTTCATTATTTGAATGTCTTTAGTTACACCCATTCTTCGTCACTTTGTGGTCCTAGTCCTGTCCTCCCTGTGCTCTAACCTATTCTTGGCCTTTCTAAACTACATGCTATTTCTTGTTACTCTCTATTAATAAGCAGATTCTTTTCCTGAAATATTATATTCTAAGGAAAAACTAGAAATTGATAACCTTTTAGAGTCAAAAAGAGTAAGAACGTCTGGTCTGCACCTCTAATTTTTCTGAAGTTTACCAGCGACTAACACCTAGACCTTATTTGCAAGAAAGACACACAGCCTTGATCAGCAGTACAACTTACTGTACAGGTACTTAGAACTCATTAAGCCAATAAACAAATGTTTTAGCACTTAGTTCTGTGGATTCTCAGACAGTGTTACAACCATGCAGTTGCCTCCATACTGGTATCTTTAACGCAATTTAAACTTCAGCTTCCAAATGTAAACTCGACACGTCAGATCCACCAAACAACAAAAAGCAACCATTCTGGAACACACTTATTACCAGCCACAAGGTGGATTTTACTTAGTCCCACTTGAGCAGGTGGGAAGTCATCTATGCTCTTAATAAGACCTGACATTCACCACACATATTAAGAGGGTCCTGTTACCAAGTTCTCTTGAAAGAAATTAGAAAGGAACAAAAAAAAAAAGAAAGCACAAAAGTTGCTTCAGGAGGCTGAGGGACCAAGGTGGCTTTCCAAGATATGGATCTTTGCTTGAATACAAATGGTTTCCATCTCAATCAAATCACAATGCACAGAGCTTCAGTCTTCTAATTCACACATAGTAAAGTCATGGCAACTTAGACAATAAGCTTAAAGCGCTAGTCATAAATCACAAGGACTTATTATTGTTCTAGCTGGCGTGTATTAAAAGTCCATACTTCTACACTGAACACATTTATGGAAATACAGTACAGGAACCTAGGGTGAAAAAAAAAGAATTTAGGAAGGGAAAAGATCTCACTCACTTGTCCATGAAAATTTCATCCAACTGCAGGTGTACTCAATTAACACCTCATTAAAAAAACCTCTTGAACTTCAAATAAGCCGTCAGCCTTGTATAGTGTAAATGAAGGGTATAATTGATAGCCACAGCAGTGCTAGGTTAAGTGCTTTAATAACATTCTGGCTCTCCAGAGAAAGTCAGCTATTTCATCAATATAAAGAATCCACGCCAAAGAAGTTTCATAGTTTAAATGAGTTTTCTGTAGCTGCAGCAGAATAAAGGCAATAAAGTCAGGGAGAAACTCAGCATAATGCAGCATGAGCTTTTTCTGTTTGCTTCTGGAATATTTTCCCCTATTTAGGCTATTTTCAAAGCAAAAATACAGCACAAACCTTATTTTCTTTGATAGGCTAATGGATACAGATTATTCATAAAGCATGAAATACCAATGCATTTCCAAATATGTGGCCCCAATTCTGATCTCATTTATGAATCCGTCTTTGCCAGAGGCAGATTTGCAAGGCTGATCTAGTATACAGTAAATCCTTCTCACTAGCAATTGGCCAGCAGAGGATGCTTATTGCCAGAGCACCTGATGCAGCTGTAGCTTCGTCCTGTAGACATTTCCTTCAACAGAATTACTTCAGAAGTGCCAAAGATCAGTATCTCATCCTCTCTGCTCCATTCAGCCAACCCTGAACTTTGGGAAGGTTCAAGTATAGAGCAATGTCATAAATCAAGACCTCTAGTGCATTGATTGATGAAATATGGAGGAGAAAAATATAACAAGCCACTTGATCCCTGGCCTTTTGCTCATTGTTATTGCTCTGGCCTTTGCACAGCAGGAGCTAACCAGGTGCAGCAGCTGTAAAAGAGCATCCATTTTCCATGTGATCGTATTTTCTCTCCTTGGGGGGAAAGCAGAACCGCACCGCTCTGCCGTACTTTGAAGAGGACAAGTGCCTCCACCTTCTTGCACTTCGGTCAACATTTCCTCTGACTGTGAAAGCTCATCCACCCCAGAGCTCACAGCAGGATCAAGTTTTTTGAAGCTAGTGAGCCAGTCAGTCTGCAGGTCACTGGGTATCTGCAAATTATTCCTCTGTTAAAATACTGGGAGGTCCACAAATTGAGGGAACTTAAAACTAGAGATTAATACCTGAGGTGATTTTCCATCCCAGTATCTGTCTCCTAACTAAGCTTCTAGTACTAACTGGAAATTTATAATTTTGACCTTAGCTTTCCTTTGTCTTTTCTGCATGGATTTCAGCCTCTTCAGTCTAAGTATGCTCATGTCCCCTGTCCCTCCTCACACTTTGTCCTGGTGCACACAGTAACCTTCAGGCTAGAGTACTCACCTTCCATGTGCCCTGTGTTTTACGAGTCCCTTTGATCCTCCTGGATGAAAAGCATTTATTGATTAAAACATTCCTGTTATTTTCCCTCCCTTCATACCGCCTTGGTTACTAAATGGCCACTTTTGCAGTTCCCTAGAATCAGTCTTTTTATTCACAGGGAAGCTTTTCTAGCTCTCTCACAAGCTGAGACTAACAGAGTTTTTGCTTTATGAACAGAGAATCTCAAAGGAATTTCCAAACAACCAACTCTCAAGGTGCATCACTCTTCAAAAGAGCTGGATTTATGCCAGCTTCCTATCCTTTCAGTGCTGAGAGTGGTTGTGGAGATAATTTCACACTTACACTATTCTGCTTCATGACCATGCTTGGCACTGTAGCTGCCTGTCTCAAACACAAGCAACTTCCTTAATGTATCTTCATCGTCCAAAATTACATGATCTCATTACCTAAAGTGAAAATATCATCTATGAGAATTATGTTCTTTCAAACAACTAGCACCACATTTAAAAAAAATAATAATCACTTTGGACTTTGTAATTTATATTAAAATGGGCCCACCTCAAAGAACACTTGTGGAATAGTAATTCCTACATTACACATGCGTATGACACTGAATCAAAAATACACTTCAAATGCAGGAAAAACATATAAAATATCATATTTTCTAATTTTCAGCTTGTATGTGATTTTTCTAAAATCTAATGTTGCAAGAATCAGAAGTTCTTGTGTGTGAAATCATTAAAGCCATACAATCGAATAACTGAAAGACAACTCCAAGAATGCAGTAGGTTTTCCACACCTATGTATTATCATTCATTTTATTGCAGTGGCTGGCAGCAAACAATGATCTTGAGTTGACAGAAAGCCTCCCGTAATGGGGAATAAAATTTGTATCAGTTCCAAGCCCCACTGTGAAAGTAAGCACAATAACACAGCAGCTGCAGGAGAGGAGTCTCTCTCAGGAGGCAAAAAGTCTTTGAGCACTTTCAGGCATAGTGCAGAACATCTCCTGCCTTCTCTCTTTTTCATTTCTACTAGCAAGGATCATCATATGGATGAAAGGCAGTAAGATTTACTGGCTTTGACCGTGTACTTTCTCATATTTTGATCATCCTATAGCAGAGGAACTGTACCTCAGAAGTTCCAGTAACATCACGGGAATGAAATTGTGCTCATTTTAGCTGTCACAACTCTGTCTCCTGGGAGATAGTACTTCTATTTTCCTGCTGAATGTAGCCTCTGTTGTTTGAGGCTTTAAAAAAGAAAATAGAAGAGATTTTATATTTGGCATGGCTGGAGTTTACTTATTTGCTATGTTGTGAGTGTTTGCGCTTTTCAACAATCCTTGCATCATACAGTCTTGCTCCTCATGCAGCACAGCTTCATAATCTGCTTTATACAAAGAACCAGTCAAGGTTAAAGATAAAGCTTTTCAGCATCTCAGCCATAGCTAAGGGATCGATTTTGAAGGGGTCCAATCACACTTGTAGAAACTCTACTCAGAACTCTAACTCCATTACAAGAAGTTGGTAGGGAAAAAAACCAAAAACCCGAAACATTTCAGCAACATTGAAGGGAAAAAAAAAGAAATAAAGAAGGAAGAACTTCAACAGAAGTTCTGTAGATGCAAATTGTAAAGGAAATCTGGTGTTTAATTTTTAATATGAAAGAATTGTGACTCAATTCTGCTGCTCAGCCAGAAGTTCAAGGAGACTTAATACCTATAGTTTAGGTATTAAATCAGTCTTGGAAAGCTATCAATTGGGTCATTTGAAACTGGACTGCAAAGAAGCACTAGAGTAAAACTGCAAGGAACAATTTTTCAATGGTAAAAAAAGATTATTATAGCAGTCTTAATGCATATAATTTTATCTTCCCTAGAGATAAAAAAAAAAAAAACCACTATTCAAAGATCTACCTGGCTAGTAATCAAAAGGCAGCAGCTCCTGAAATTTTTACTATTGATAGTCTTTTGCAAAAGAATTCCATGTTTTCTATTTCTGTTGTTTCTAGTCTCAATTCCTTTGAATAATATGTTGACTACTGATTTTCTCCAAAAGTCTGATAAATTCAAGTTTAAACATATTCTGCTTTAATTTGAAATAAGCTTTTCTTAGGCAATGAAAAAGGTGGGATCCTGGACCTGGGAAGAAATCAGCACAGAATGCGTCACTGAAATCCTCCTCCAAGATTTTGCTTTTCAAGTACTCCACAACTCTCCTGTGCCACTGTCAAATACCTGCCACGTCACACCCACAGAATAGGCTGAACTTTATTAAGCTTAATCTCTTCTGATGAGTTTTTACATATGCATATATGTATATACACACACATTCACACACATAAACTTACGTACAGGCTGGACCACCCACCTTAGCCCTTGTATTATCTTGGCTGGCTGCTTTCCCCATAAGGCAACTAAAGTTTCAGCATCAAAATGAAGGTTGGGAGATGGGAGAGTGGACAAGGTAGGTTAGAAAGTTAAACACCAGTGGCTTTGAAGCTCCCTAATTAAATGCATAGGGCACTGCATCTGCGTAACTGAACTGAAAGACTTTGGGTCATATGCTTTATTAAAGCCTAAATGAGATCAGCGATGAGTGGCGTGTTTTTGACAGACAAGGTTCCTCAGGGTAATCATTAGGTATGTCCACTGAGAGCAGAACTGAAAGTGTGCCCTTAGTTCCTAGAAAAAGTCTTAAAGAAGATGTCTTCCCTGCTTCTGAATCCCCTTGAAGGACGATTTGCTGGTTGTCCTTAAATGTCTCTGTTTGCAATTAAGACCATTTTAACTACAACAGAACCCATTACTCCATTTGAGGCAGTGTCCCAATCTTGGGATGCCCTCTTACTTAACTAGAACTTTACACACTCATTATTACGCTTTTACAGCTGTCAGATAATCAGTACTACCAGTTTAATGAACAGTTTACGTCTTTTATCTCTGCTACTGGTAAAGCTTGACAGCACTGCTGAGTATCACATGGGATCATGAAGCCTCCAAGTCATCCCTTCCAGAAGCCATTTGCCTAACGCTCTCTTACACCAGCTCCAGCACTAGTACAGCACTTCAGTGACTTGATAAGCTCAGCAGCAGCACACTCTTGACTCCTCTTTGCTCCACAACCCTAAGCACAAGAGCTATTTAAAGAAACCAGATCACAGGCTATTAAACCACACGTCAATAACAAAACAAAGTTGCTTCTTCAGCCTGGAGCTCCCTGAAACAGGCTGAAGCTGACCATCATGACACCTGTTTGACTTCAGTAATGATGTTCACTATGATGAACCATCAACTGTAACTCAAATTGCATCTCTGCGTTTCTTTTCACAGATACTTGTGGGGGCTCATCACATGACTGCGCCGCAGCTCTGATTTCCCCGGGTTCACACTGCGGTAAATAGATAGGAGGAGCAGGAAAGGTTCCTCCAGATGGCAAAGCAAGCAGGAGTCTGATGGGGTTGTGCAAGCTGCTCTAATTCACTCTTTATATGTTGTGCTCATATTCCATCTTGAGAGCTCCGGTCGCAAACAATTGCCACACAGAGCCAGAGCTTTCTAGTTGCCCAATATGCTACCTGCCAGGGTGCATACAAGTCAAAGAATATAAATAATTAATAGCTATTTAGGTCATTATTCCAACTTCTAAATACCAGCATACATTGCTTTATACTTTATGCAGAAAAATAATATGGGGGCATTAGTTTTAGCCACTCGAGTCACAATTTAGTACAGGTTCCAAAAAGACCTAAAATGCAGAGCCATTCATCAAAAAGTATGTGCTTCATTTCATCTTGTTTTGACCTGTTGCGAGGGTGACTGAGTTTAATAAGGGATTGGTCCAAAAAGTTTCCTCCATTCAGGCTAAATTCCTTCAAAGTCAATGACAGTCAGCACACACACATGCAGTACGTTCATAATAAAAACATAGTCAATCCCAGTGACAGCAGAAAGTAGAAAAATAATTTTTAAAAACAACCATCTAAAAAGTAAACATGCTTCTAGTGTATGTATATCACAGGTAACTAGTAAGGAACTCCATACCTTTCATTTAAGCACATGAGCGCATGCATCACATGCATACAAATGGACAGGTAAAAAAAAAAATGTTGCTTTGAACATCCAAAGGTGCAGAAAACATCTCCTTAAAACGCTGTTTACTCGCAATACCAAAGAACAGCAAGCAACCAAATTAGACTGTTTACAGTTCAGCTGTAATCCAGAATCAATGCAGCCGCATTCTTACACTAAGCTTGGGTGTACATTGATCTTTTTCTATTCACCACTGAACAGAGGTCATTAAGAAGGTGGTTTGCCTCTTATCTGCCTCTTATTTACAGGCCTGTTGAAGTATTTCAGTTTGACTATAATTAGTAAAGCAGGTGTAGTGTACACTATCTATTGGAGTTCATCGAGCAAAGCACTGCTTTCAAAGATCCAGTGTCTACACTGACATGACTGCAGGACTAGATCCGTGTTCAGTTTAGCTGCAAATGTCATAAAAATGAACAAAGAACCGACTCACTCAACCATATGCCTGAGAAATTCCCCTTTACTCCTCCCAAGATGGATTGTGAAAGACGTGGCTGTTCAACTCATTATTCTATTAGACACATTGAAAATCTTCAAGTGGGAAACTACCTCCCCGATGAGAAACACTGGAGGCAGAAGCCCTTCAGTTTTAATATGCCAATACATCATGAGAAGCAGAATAATCTGTGGCTTAAATCAGGAAAAAGCACAAACAGAACAAAGCCTTTGGAGTTGTCTAAACAAGCTTCAAGAAGTATTACTCAACAAACTTTAAGCTGCTCTGAGGTAAAGGAGAGAAACTTTGGCCTTCAACTTTAGTTCAGGAAATTGCCTTGGAAGATTTGGGTTGAGAATACACTATTTCTTGTAATTACTTGCTTGTACCAACACAACCGTTATTATTGCTGGTCTCCTAAAATACACAAGTGACGGCAGAAAGAAAAAAAGGCCAGATGCTCAGAAGATTTAAATCAGAGCAGTTTCAGTGCAAAGTAATGCCAGTTTATCCCAGAGAACTATTTGGTCCCACTGGGCCAGATTACTCCCCATCCCCACCTTAGGCCTCCCATATTTAAACAGCTGTGTTATCAAAATCAATAAATAAAAAAGGAAAGATCACTTCCTTATCTGCAACAGACGTGCCTGTGCCTGTGAACATTTCAAGTTTCCCAGTAAACAGTGGACAGAGTAGACACGTACGATCCTACAGGACCTTCAACACCACGTTTCTTGTGAGGAGATGAGTATTCCCTCTGCAGCTTTGACTGCATGCTGGATGACAGAAAATATATTTCTGGGATGAAATCACATAACCCAATGCACCCATTTAAAATATGGAGAGCACAGTTAGTGCTTCAAAAATACTCTTGAAGCACTATATATTGAGGCTTCTTCAATGTACCCTGCCTTCACCAGAGGAAAAGGCAGATTCCTGCAGCCTTCCTACAGAAATAATTAGATGGTCAGAAAATGCAAAACACTAAATCAGGAGGTTACTCTGGACAGCATGTCAGGGTCAATAGGAAAATTAACAAAAGTAGAAATAGTGAAAGCTGGCATCTCTGTCAATACTTCTAATTACTCTATAATTTCCATAAGTCTTTCCCCCAAATCCATTACATTACCAGCCACAAAGCGAAATGGATTCTCAACAAAGCCATCGGTGTTTCTATCTCCAGAACTAATGAAATGACTGATCAATAACCCTGTACAACTTCTGCAGACACAAACCCCATCCTTTCTGTATACTGCAGTCCTGCCCACCCAGAGGGCAAAGGGACAGAGTTGTAGAATGAACCTGAGCATATCTGACTATGCAGAACAGAGCCACTGACCTCCATTGCTCTCACATCTAAGTTTGTTGACATAACCAGTCTACTCAGCTACTGCTTTTAAAAGAAAAATAAAAGAAAGTAAGCTTATTCTCATCCAAGTCAAGAAGGTTCTGCCTGCGGTTTCAGCAGAAACAAAAATTCACGTCTTAAGCTTTAAAGATCAATACGCTACTTGTGGATCATCTCATTCTCCTTGGAAAAGAAAAAAAGGGCTTCAGAAGAATCCCCAAAGACTCACAAGCCTTCCTGGTTCATCAGTGCACACATACAAGTGGGCTAGAGAGAAACAAACCCAGCAGCTCTCATTCCAGTGAGCTTTCTCCACTCATCTGACTACACACAACCTTCCCTGTTTGCTCTGCCTTCCTTCCTCCTCGCTGCCCCAGTGCACATTATCGAGTTCACATGCTAACCTGCCATGCTGTGACAACAACAGGCGTCAGCATTTACTATGGCAGGATGACAATGATGTTTTACAACGTGTTATAGACAAAGCAGCAGCAGATTATTTCTTACAATGTGTTATGTTGGAAAAGTTTCAAAAATCCCATCAACTTGATTCTTTGATGTGTTGTGCACATCAAAATCCCACTAGATTGAAAATACAGAACAAAGTGGAATTTGATTACAAAACAGGCAAGGCTAATGCTTTCAACCAGAAAACGATGATGAATTAAGTTTGTCTTTAATGGTACAGTCATGGTTCAAACAATAGACAAAAAAACAGAACCCAGGTACATATTCCAGTTGCTAGTGCATGCTAACCTCAAAACTGTTATACTACCATTGCTATTATACCCTATATATTTGTGACATTAGGATAGGACTCTACAATTATTCAGCTGCACAAACATATCCTAAGTCATTAATAGGGTGAGCACAGATATATGCCATTGAAGTAATGCCTGCTCATTTTATCAGACGAACGACTGCACAGTTTCCTCTTAATCTGAAAAGATGAGGGAACATTAACCTGCAGACAGCTGCAAAACGTAAGAACAGGCCATTATCTACTACTGCATCTGAACAAGCAGTGCGGTAACAGGTGCCCCACCAACTCAGCTACAGTCTAACATCCCAGTGCAGAATTCCCTCAGTTCATTTTGTCATTTCAAGACCACTATCAAGCTACTGAGAAGCTCATGCTTTTACACAGGCAGTAGCCCATACTAACTCCATACAGTAAGTTTTACATATCTTCAAACAGGAGTGCAAACATTCATTTGCCTCATCCCGTGTCTTAAAAGCACTTTTCAGTGTAAATGTCACTTCAAAGTTCAGCTTTTTGATGCATTTGAGCTTTGTCTTTTTCCCTTGCTTCATAGTGAAAGCCCCACATCAAACTACAAAGTCTCTTCAAATTATAACACCACTAAACACCATTTCTCACCTTGTGAGATCAGCTGCATCCTTTACTTAATGCTTGTTTTCTATTTACCTCCTGCGTGTTGACACTTCATCCTGATTCCAGGTAGCAGTGCATTTAAAAGACAACATTATACATCAGACTTCTATCAAGCATGGCCAATTATGCAAATTCCTCCTGAATTTATTTTTAAAGAAAAGGAAGATTGATTGCTGAGATTTACCATTTACACAGACAGTGATTTAGGAGGGTATTTCAATTGCTAATGCACCTAACAAAGATTTGGAATTTGTTTGTAAACTTCAGGCCTGCAAAATTGAATGTCAATGCCAGACAGTTATCATGTCCTACCCAAAACGCTAAATTTAATCGAAATACTCTTTGTTGTAAATCAACACTCAGCATTAGTCCTAATGAAAGTTGATTATGATGCTGTCTGTATGTAAAAAGTAAGTACTAGTCATGTAAGTAATGGGTACCTCAAGCAAAAACAATGCATAATTTCTCATCATTGTTTGGCATGAGAAGCATGATAATGGCATCAGATTTGATTGACTTCAGAGATGTTGGTGCTTAGGGCACAGGTATCAAACTCATTTGGGTGAGAGCCAGATTCCATATTTAATTATGGCCTGTGGGCTTGAACATTAATTCAGGACACCATACTTCAGCTCCCACTCTTCTCAAGAAGACACCCCAGTCTTCACAATAAATGATTCATTATTTGTTCAGCTACATCTTATGATGTTCACCTAGAAATTTTTCCAACACTGCTTCTTCTTCGCTTCTTCCCATTCTCTTCCATCTTTGCATCTCTCCTTTTCTTCCCTTCCTTTTTCCGTTTTAATCTTTTGACAACACTTCAGACATTAGAAATCTCTGTGTTGATGTTGAATCTTGCAACTTCCTTAAATATACACTGCACTGCTGTAAGCCAATTTCTCACCCCTTGTACATCCTTAGAGCACCTCAAGCTTGAAATAAAACAAATCTACACTTTGCTTAGCACAGTGTCCTTCCCATTTGTATTTGCTAATCTCTCAGATGTTAACACCACAAAGAAGCACTGTTTAAAGTGTCATAACATCCCATCATACTCATGGAAGTAATCATATATCCTATTTCCTTAAATTCCACAACAGTCAAATCTTATTTGAATACAAACATCTCTTTCCTGGCGTGTTGTTATTTCTTCCTATGCTTTGAGTCTTAGATGAGGAACGAATGCTGTTTAAATTGTGAGGAATCACAGACATTTCAGCCAAAACTCAAGACATTTTCCTTCTCAAATGGTTTTGCAGTGACTCATAGAAACTGCTATTTCATTGTTACTTATTCCCATTTTCTTTAAAACATGCTTAGGGATGATGGAACATGAAAAACATCATAAATATTATCCAGTGAAATTTACATTGTGCAAGTCTTGATGTTCAGTTTTGCGACTCCCAGGAGTCTCCTGGTTTATCTTGCACTTGTGTCAGGCCACAGGAACTACGTAAATCCTAAACCTACATAGCTTTTGTCTGAAACAGATGGATAGAAAGATTCCTTTTGCAAGATAACCAGCTCACATGTAAGAAATATTTTCACAATCATATCTATAAAGTCATCTAAAATCTTCTGTCACATCCGTGGCTGGGATATCCAGATTCTAATCTACTGGAAGAAAAAAAGCTAGACGAGTTCTTGTGATTCTTGCACTGCTCTACCATCTATCTGAAAGTAAAGTATTAAAATCCAGGAATAATTACTAGATTGCAAATTACTGTAGGGATGGAGATTGCTGGGTTAGGAACATGTTGGGGGGAAATCATAAGCATGTTTCTGGCTTGTACTAAGAAGTCTCAACATTCTGTAATAATCAGCTGGCAGTCCTCTGGAAGGCCTAGTAACTCGGACTTGCAAACAAGTTTGGGTTGCAATCCATTGTCTTCAGAGTTGTGTGCTCCTCTCCATGCTTGTCTCTCCCTTCCCACTATGCTGTGGCAACAGTTGATCTTTTTACTACTCCTGGATCACGTTCTCCAAGCTCCCTGCATAATCTACGTTTGATACATGCTGCTCTTCCTGCTGCACACCATAAACAAAGAATCTGCTCATACTCAAAATAGTTTATTCTCCCAGTAGGAACAAGACATTACAGAAAGATGATATTAAAACAGACAATGTTAACATATGTCTCCCTTACTTGGAGATTACTGTCTCCAAGGGAAAACCAAGGCAGCCTTAGTTTTCCAAGATACCAGAGGAAGTGTCTACGTATCTAGGACTCTCTGCTGTTGAGCAAGAACGTCCCCTTAACCATCCCCCTCAAGAGGCACCAACTCCTTTCACAGCCATGACTGCTCAGGTTTTTCTCCTCCTCAATCAAAGAAGTGGGATAAATCCAAAAAGTCTGTTTTGAAACTCAAGGGCTCGCTTTGTTCCACAAAAAGCATTTGCCATTTCAAGTATAAGTTTCTCCTCCCATCCTGTCTCTCAAGAAATCACCTCCAAGTAAACTCACCTATTGATATAGTAACACTATATGCTTTGGTATATACAAAGGCAAACATGCAGTATTTCCTAATTATTACCTACTAGCTCCAAAATGGTCCCAGAACCATTATTGTTCTTTCTCCCTACATTGGAAAGGATCGATCCCCAAACTGTCTTCTTTTGTACAAAAAGATTAAGAAATAGAAAAGCACAACAGCTCTAAGTTCCTGATGATGCATTTTAAACAAGAATATCAAGCACAGGAAGGCCATGTAAAAGTCACCATAACGGAACAAAAAACTTTGCTCCGGATGCTGTTTATTAAAATCATCAAGAAAGCTACAAGACAAATAGAAGGTGATGCAGTTCCATGGGTTCTCTGCACCTACACCACAGCATTGTGGTTTGATAATGTCAAGGTCCCCACCTCATTTCTTTCTCCCCAAAACTTTAGTATCCTATGATATCCAACTTCCCCTTTCAGCCTGTGTTTCTGAATTATGTGTGTGCATTCTAGCACATAAGGGAAAAACTTAATTTGCCTTCTGTTTGCCCTCAAGCTACTTACAGGGCGATTTTAATGATGGACATGAGAACTAAGATTTTGCCGGAGGGTTTTATTTCCCAGCTCCATTTGACTTCCCAGCAGACCCTAACCCCTCTGAAATGTGCAGCATAGTTACCATTTCAAATGGCATTTCTAATATTCTTCAAACAAAAGTAATAATAAAAAAAATCTCAAAAATAAACCAAGCTTCTGTGAAGCAATTAATGCCATACTCAAAAAATGGAAATCCAGTGAAAATATGAATAATTGCATAGGACTCTGTTTCCTGCAGTCTTGTAGAATATTTCCTTTGTCTGAGACTCCCTGGGGCCTTTGCTACTGAAAACACTGTCAGTTAAAGCACTTCCATTTCCATGAGCTGCCTCAGAAGCAACTGCATACTTATTGCTGTTGTCACACACCTTATTCTGAAAGTATCAGTCGCTGAATACTCACATCAGTGCCCCTCCACCTGGGATATCTGAAGGACCATGGAGTAATCCATCACAACAACAAATCAAGAAGCAACCAATGGCATTGCAACTGGGATGAGGGGAGGAGCAGACACGACCCAAATATAGAAATTCTTTTATGAGACCTTTACAAGAACTACATGAAAACCAGTCTGAACAATTTTGTTTTGTGCAAAAGTGCAGAAGGCTTCAGCAGGGGCGTTACTGCTGCAGCTGAGAGGGAAGGGTTGTTGCAGTCTGGGCTCGAGCACCGTGCATAGAGCTCCATGGCAGAGGAGCACCACACTGCAGCACACGGACTTTAAAAAACAGATTCAGTCCTTTTGTGAATCTAAACGTGTATTATTACTTTGGGATGCCTATGGTACTGTGCCACAACACCACACACGTAACCATATCACCGTGCCTGTAACAGGTTTGAAAGCTGCAGAACTCCAATTGTCCTAAAACTTACATTTAAGCTGATGTTTATGCTGCACAAACCTTCAAGAGGAAGCAATGGGTGTATAACTGCAGCTCTCACCAACCACTCACCCTTCTTGCTCAGACACACAAATATTCACACAGCACTTCCTAAGCTCATCGCCAGTCCCTTAGGCCACTAGAACAATGGCTGTTTGGTAGGTGCTGCTGCCACAGACTTAAGCAATGAGGAAAACAACAACAAAGAAATTGCTTTAGCTCCAGCGGCAAGAAGGATGGCAACTTTTTTTAATACAGAAAATATTCCTCCTCTTTTTACCACTCAGTTTTCTTTCCTTGATGAAAGGGGAAGGACTCCCACCATGTGATTTCTGAAATTTAGGAGTTATTACACTCAATATGATCTAGAAGCGTTATAAAGCACAAGTCAAGTACTGGCTGTTTTCCTTTATGGCAGCAGCAGATCTAGTCTCCAGGTTTTATGTCTGTCACTAGAATAAAAAGTCAAATATTACTGAACAATCTTTACAGTAGTCCTGTTTCAAAGGTGATGTTTCTCTTAGAAATTAATTTTTATTTTGGACTACAGACAATTTCTGTCTATGGCACTAGTGTTTTATAAAGGTCTAAATTTTGAAGGAAAAAGTAATACCAAGAGTCTTTCAAGGGAGGCTTTTGTTTTATGCTGTCTCATCTCTTTTGATAATAGAGTGTTGTTTTTTCTAGGTCTGATTTTATTTGGGTTTGTTGGGGTTTTTTGGTTTGAGTCTTTTTCTAAACAAAATAAACCATTACCAATGTGTCAGAGACTTCCTTTAAGAAAGCCCTCAACGAGTATTGATATTTAAGGGGGAGAAGAGATGGCAAGAATGAAAAATATGAAAGAGTTGTTATTACCTTAGTGTAAGCAGCTATACATCATTACTTAGCTTAACAAATGAACTATAAAAAGAGATAGCTGTAGCTATAAAAACATTTCGTGAAACATAATTCTACGTACCTTAGACACAGCTCTCTTGGATAAAGCATGAATTTAAATTATGGAAATATTACTTACTCCTGAGTATTCCCTAAATGTCTCCAGAAAAACAAAAGGTATGTCTCCCCTGTAATATTGACAGAGTTATTATTAAATATTATATGGAAGTAGCGATAATCAATCCAGTATGACAGAGTCCCATTTATAAAAGGTTGCGCACACATTACTACAGGAAAAAAAACAAATCCAATACTGTCTACTCTTTTTCTTTTCTTTAATGAAAAATTTGGCCTTATTGACCTTACAAACTACTTAAGCATACACTTAACTGAATGGCTAACATACACCTAGGATTCATTGGCTTTCAAACACATAGAAATGAGGCAGGCTACTATCAGACCTAAGAACGTTATAAAAAGCACTTTACCACCTTTTCCCCCTTGCACCGATTTGCATGAGGAGCATAAAAGCTCCCACAAAGACGTGCCGGATTACTTTTCTGTTTTCCTAGGTACAGATTAAGTAGAAACCCAGTGGGCATCAGGAAGTGCTTCTCAAAACAGGCCAACTTTCATCAGCTGTTTTGTCTGTGGCGCTTTAATCTGTATGAGGCAGCAGTTTCCAGGTCCCGTTGCCTTCAGAATCTGGTAGGAGCCACGTGTTAAGAGCTGCCTCTCCCAACATCAGAGTGGGAGCCATACTGCTATAGTCAGATTATTTTGAAGTCTGCACCTTGCTGACCCCCACTCCCCTGATGTACACCATGGGAAGACAATCCATAGGTATCATGAGCGGCATTTGCAAATTATTGTGGTTTGCAAGGCAAATCTGCTCTTTGACAAGTTACGTGAGTACAGTCCTTTCAGTGGCCACCTTCCCATCTCTCACACGCTGAGAACTCGCTTGCTGGTGCTTCTGCACGTCAGCAGCAGAACAGCAGGCAGGCTGAGTGGTTGCACTGGGTGCTGCTCACCTGCTTCCACCCCTGGAGAAATCTGTGGAGAATGGAAATAAAGAAGTTCCCCTTTCTGCACATCAAGTTTAATTACTTTTGCTCTGATGATCCCTGCCTGGCCCTCAGATAAAAGTATCATCTACATACAGTAAGTTAGTTAAGATCCACAGGGAATTAGCCTGGGTTTGGATGAAGAGCACTGAACCAAGAGTTTCATTTCTCTAATCAGGGAGCAGGTTTTCTGGTGACACGGGTGAGCCAATCAAAATTGCTCAAATTAAACAAAATGCTTCCAACTTACCAGTAAGGCCCTAATGAAGAATTATTCAAAGAAGTTACAAGAACAAGTTCAAATGCATTCTAGACTACTGCCATCTGCTTCAACAAATTTATGAACAAAAAGGAAGATTCATGAATAAATTATCCACTATAAGTTATCTCCCCATTGCTTTTTATTAGTTTCAATAAAATATACACTTTCACCTATTTCACTTGCAAATCCTTTGGACAAATCAACCTTTTCATTCAATATATTTTAACAAATCCTGAGTAACCAAGCAGTTCTTGTGCCAAGAAATCAGTACCCATCATAGCCCATATCTAACAATCTGGATTCTTTTCTTTGCTGAGCACAACTAATTCTATCTCCAGAATGCCATCACTGTTAATAGACATTTAATAGTCTGGGCTTCTCCAATAAGTTATATCTTTTTAATAAATCTTACTGACTCTGATGCTTATCAAAACACAGCTATGTATGCCCAGAGACACTTCTAACTACATCCCAGAACATCCTTCCCATTTTTGTTGCAAAGCTGCCTCCCTGAAGGCAATAATCTAATTGTATTCCACATTGTTCAGAAGTCTGTGTTTAGCTGCAGTAGCCTGAGTTTCCTCTGATTCCAAAACTGCAGCAGAATTAGCCCCAGACTCCATCTCTGTTACCTGATGCAGTGGGAAATATCCCTGCCCACAGCAGGGGGGGTTGGAACTGGAGGATCCCTAAGGTCCCTTCCAACCAAAACCATTCTATGATTTCATTTAGAAAATATTCACCAGGGTAGCAACCCAGCAATCCCTTCACGATTGTTCTAGTCAGCATCACACCATGACCCACAAATACAGCTTTACAACAGTACCTCGTTCTATAGCAACACCTCTGGTGACTCACGTTTGTAACATCATCATTGTACTAGTATTTTGTACCTAGAATTTCAGAGGTGTGTAGCTAATTAATTCTCTCTCCTCATGGACAGTAAATATTAGGAGTGAAGAACCTTTGGCATAACTCATACATCTGCTCTATTTCACAACACTTATCAGTGTTTCATCTGTTCACCCATATGGGCTGCCTCATTTTTATAAGGAATTAATATTAGAGATTCATGCACTGGAACATTCCATACACTCTTGCTTATGATGATTATAATTAGATGCGTGCACCAAATTGATGCTCATGAAACCCTGAACAAATAACCTGCATAGCCTTTCAAGAGCTTCAGATTTTTAATATACCCTAATTTATGTCTGAAGTGCTAAAACACTAATACCAAGCAGTAATAGGCTGACATTTAAAAACCCTATTAAACTAAAATATGTTAGCATAAACCTCTGTTAGCAGGGAATAACAGTTGTCACTTGAAACATTTTATTCTTTGTTCCTCTTTCCCTTCCCTCTTTTTTTTTTTTTTCCTCTGGTGTGGAACTTTACACAACAAAATAGATTCACTGTTTGGGAAAATCCTACCATATTGTTGGCATCTCTGTAAAGGAATGGGGGCTTTTTCCAACACAAACAGGTTAATACACTCATTACCCAGGCAAACTTTCAATACCACATTTTGACCTTTCCTGCCCAGCTGATGGCTTGGGAAAGTCCTTGCCTCAGTATATCCACTGAATTCTAAGGGAGAAATACTTGCTTAGTTTCTGGTTTGGGTTTTTTGGAGAGGGTGGGAGGGAGTCTAAATTCTCCTCAGTTTTTAACGTAGCTGGAAGTCCACCACGTTCTAGATGAGTTAGCTCCTGTTTTGGGTAATGAGCATATTGATAAGTTTTGTTGGCTTGGCAGTGAATCGTTGTTTTTCAAAGTTGTAAGAGAAACAGCTGGTATCCACTCCACAGTGGGGAATGCATCTGTGTGTTACCCACTGCATCGCATCCCTCTACCAAGCACAAACTCCAAACAAATAGCACATCAAAGACTTCAGGGAGGCTAGAGGTAATTTGTGCTGCTTAATATTCTTAGTTCTAAGATTCCAGCAAATATTTTTGTAGGAAAGAATAAAAGTAATTGGGCACTTCAATAGGTTTAGGAAGTTGAGCATAGAAACATATCTGGGAATTGGCCAACCCCAAATATTATTTGTTACATATGTATATATATTCTCACAAAATAATTTATATATTCCTTATTTACACACATATGCATACACATGATACATATGTATTTTCAAAAGAATCATGGTTTGCAGTCTCTCACAAAACTTTAAAGCTTTTAAATTTTAATGCTTAATCTCATCCTGATGTTTTAGCTTCCTCTAAGAGGTTCTGAACGTGACAAGAATTTCAGCAGTGTAAAATTGCCAAAAGGCTTTTACCTGCTTGAGAAACAACAAAGCTAATATTGTCTAATAAACAATATGCCTGTAATCCAGATACATCCTCCAAATGCAATTAATGTCCCAGAAGAATCTGATTCAGCATCATTCTTCGATGACATTTACAATTCCCCTCATCAATGAAATAAAATAGAAAAAAAATGGAGATTTAAGTAAGATATGTTTAATTGAATGTAATTAAATCACTCTACAGTCAAGAGGGTTTTTAATAGCAAAGTGCTCTTTGATAAGGTTCATAAAGTAGCTCTAGCCAAAAGCTTCTGAGAAGCAGTAGGTGAGGGCCCCAGCTTTCAGGTACACGGGCAGTTTCCACGTCAGCAGAAATTTGGGCAACATTCAGGAACAATACGTTGAAAGATTTTATTTTTTTTAACCTGTCCATCCAGTTCAGGTGAGACTGATTAACATTGTTGCATATAATTATGAACCCACTAAGAACTGCACCACTGCGACCACTTTTATTCTGACTTCAGCTACAGGAGACTCTTGCCAACCTGTACTATGCTACTCAGAAACTCCTCACCAAAAGATTCATATAGTTTTCATCACTAATTTGGTAGCAATAACATAACACACACAAGCCTGTCCTCAGTTTTTAAAGGGGGTATCTAAAACCTAGTGCTGCTACGGGTTCATACACATGCGTAAGTCTTCAAAGTCTGCCACCCAAAATTTTTTTGCATGGGTTCTTTGGAGCAGAGTCTCATGAGGAGGCTTAGAAAGCAGGACCCTTGATTTTTTTGTTTTAACTTGATAATAAACTTCCAGCTCCTTGAAGCCATTTTATTACTTATGTTAAAGCCCTTATGAGAAGATACTTGGGTAGTTTGTTCAAAGAATTAAGTAGAATTTACAAAAAAAAAAAAATCTACAAATCGGAATGCAGGAAGAGTTTATGAACATTTATCCAAATCTCTGATAGCACCTGCTCTAGCCATGTCTGACAGAGGGCTCCTGGAAGATTTTTCAGTCTGCCTGGAGCAGTCAGCATAATGAGGTAGGTGTCATTGACACCCTTGCACAGCAGAACCATGTGGGGCCACTGCAGACTCGGCTAGAGGAGAACAGCATTAGAGCAGCGTTAGAGCAGCTGGGTCACCTTGTCCATGGGCACAGAGTACTTGGTTCCCTAAAAATCATGTTATTTCCCTGGCGGTGTAAGAACATTATCCCTACTTTAATGATTAGAACATCATTTGAATCACAGAATCACAGAATAACCAGGTTGGAAGAGACCCACCGGATCGTCGAGTCCAACCATTCCCACCAATCCCTAAATCATGCTCCTAAGTACCTCATCCACCCTCACCTTAAACACCTCCAGGGACGGCGACTCAACCACCTCCCTGGGCAGCCTGTTCCAATGCCTAACCACCCTCTCCAGGAAGAATATTTTCCTAATCTCAAGCCCGAACCTCCCCTGGCAGAGCTTGAGGCCATTCCCTTTCGTCCTGTCCCCTGTCACTTGGGAGAAGAGCCCAGCTCCCTCCTCTCCACAACCTCCCTTCAGGTAGTTGTAGAGAGTAATAAGGTCTCCCCTCAGCCTCCTCTTCTCCAGGCTGAACAGCCCCAGCTCTCCCAGTCGCTCCTCATCAGGCCTGTTCTCCAGCCCCTTCACCAGCTTCGTTGCTCTTCTCTGGACTCGCTCCAGAGCCACAACATCCCTCTATTGCTTCTATTTCTATGTGGAACATCTACAGCAAGGTAAGAAACACAGAGCAAATCAAGGAACTGTGCACATCTCTGCAAGGAATAAAACAGCACCATAATCAAAGCAGCATCTCGCCTTCGCCTGAGGCTTCAGTTCCAGTGTTGGAACTATTAGTTTAACCTGCACCATAAGGATTTACACAGACAGACCCCAGCACCATTCTCTTGCCATAACAAAGGCACTAAAACTTCTTCCTGCACTCCACTGACTTGGGCATTCATCTCTGACAGAGACATAGATCAAATCCCATAAAACCCCATAAGACCAGGGATAGTGAGCACCACACCATACAATTCCTTGTACGTGGCGGAGCTGCCGAGTTATTATTCTACCTACCTTTGTTCCAGTACTGCACTGAGATTAGCATGAGGCTGACATGCATCCGCATTTCAACATTTTTTGGATTCCTGTTTTTTAAATCAAAACTGTACAGAAATTTTTCTAGCTTTATTTCATAAAATGTACATGCCGTGGAAATAAAAGTACTGATGCATAATTTGAATAGACAAATACAGTTTTCACAGAGGACTGTGAATCAGGTTTCTTCTACTGTTATAATTTACAATTATTTATCACATTAATTCCTAATTGTCTTTTCAGAATGCACTCAATTACAAAATTAGAATCCTTATCTTCCTGTAACAGCCACCTTCTAGACATATCTCCATAAAATGTGCAAATTGACAAGAAGAATATTTTTCCTCATACTGTTCCTGTTCATCAAAAGGTTGTCCTAAATCAAAGCTTGAGCATGCTTTTGTTATTCTGGTGAAGGAAGCAAACCAGCTGCTTTCTCAAACTAGCTTATTAGCTATTTGCTTATACAGAGACCAGGTGGTGCCATGGATTAATTATTTTTCCTACCTCACAAAATCATAATTTATAATTTTTTAATATTTTTTTTAAGACCGGCCTTTGCAGTAAGGCATTCTTAAAGAGCAGCCTTTTTAACAGGCAGCCATCATTTGCTCTGAATGAAGCAGGAAGGAAGAAACATCTTTCATTTCATCCTCTCCTCCTCCCTTTTTAAAAGGAGGTGTGAAGTCTCAATTGTTGGTTCAGCTTTGTGTTGTGGCCATCTTCTCTGAATAGGCTGAAACAATTAGCAAAGTCAGTTCCTTCTTTGACTGAAGGATTAAAATATATTCCTACAGCTCAAATACTCTTAACTCATGCTGAGGAGGAGGGTAAAACAGAAATGCACCAAAAAAACCTCCAAACTTTTGCATGAGGCTGTCTTCCCCCAGCAAATCAAATAGGGTGAAACACAAAGCCTGCTGCAAAGCTCAGGCTGCCAAGGACCAGGGCTGACTGCTTTTCAGTTGTAAACATGTCTCAAATACTCTGTGTACTGTGATCCAAAAAATAAAATCTGAGCATCTTTCAAGTGTGCCAGGATCAAATCTATGTTGCATCCAAAGCAAGAAAGCTTTGACATTCCTACATATTCAAGTGATAATAGCCTGTGAAAAGGGAAAATTAAATATTAACGATCATACAAATAACAAGCCTCATCTGTTTTCAGTCCCATCCTCTGTGCACTATAGAATCCTTTATTTGCATTCTCAAAAGAGCTCCAGAGAAGGCTTGCCACACCAATTCAGAAACAGTTACAAGATAACCAGAATTTTTTGTCACTACATTGATATACACAAATACTCAGACACAAGGAGCTGAGTGCTAACACCACTACAAGCATATAAGCAGTCTGAATAAATCTGCAGATCAGCCCAGTAGTGCTAGTTTTCATGATGTGGGAACCACTGTTGGTCGCTTAGAATCTGCTTCCCTCCTGTCTGACAGCCCCCAGAGGAGATGTCCTTTTTACCCTCTAAGACGGGTGCAAGGCTGAATTAAGTTCATACATTGCTCATTAACAGTGTTTAATTGTGGAACTGAGGCTCCAGTCACCTCTGCTCAAAGATACTTGTGGCCTCATCCAAGTCCACAGTAGAAAAGGCTATTTCTATCTAGGCTAAACACCCTTAGCTGTGTGCAAACAAGGGGAAACGGCCACTGAAAGAAGCCTGCACTAAAAGTTCCCAAGTTAACACCACAGAGCAAAAAACACGTTGTGCCCAGATTTAAGGCTTAATCTCCAAGCAGTGCCAACATCTCAAGCAGTGGAGATTTCTCAACATCTATTTTCGGTTGCTTATCTCTGAAGCTTGCCATGGACAAATTGTATTCTGAGAAAGATTAGAATTAAGACAGACAGGTTATTTATGAGCCAAGTTCAAAGTCACTGGAAGTCTCGTACAGGACTTCACGAATAGTGATCTCAACAGGGAAGAACTGCTGAAAAGCGATTTTTTTGGATGGTACACGTGAATAAGTACGTCATTCTGTAAGTCTGGCATTGTACGTGGCATGAGAGGCATAAAAAGATTAATGGAGCAGACACCAGAGCTGCAAGCCCAATTACAAGTGGTGCATTGGAAAGCAGGATAAATTCTACAGTTTCAAGAGAGTCAAATTTCCAGTAACTTTTAGATGCAAACAGAGCTCCCTAGGAAAGCCGAGAGTTTTATAGGTGTAAGTCTGGAAAACACAGAGCTCTAATTCACTTTATAGCCTTTACTTTCCATGACATTTTTGTAATTTTCATAATTTCAAGGTAGGTGCATAATTTTGCATACATTTAAAGTAAGTGGTTAATCATTATTAATTTCACTGGCATTCTCTGTACTAACAGTAACCACTATTAACCTATTTGACAATACTGTGGATTCCTTTGGCATTAATGTGATTGTAATATGTAAATCCATAGGAATTCAATTGTAAATTACCATTATTCAATGTACTTAGCTTCAATGCATAATTCTGCAGTTTGCGCAGAAGGAAATTACATGCTTACTCATGAGACATAACTTTTCAGGGCTTCATAAGACCAAATGTGAACAATTTGTGCCTATAATTACATTAAAATAAGTGAAACATAATGCAGCTACAATACATTAAAGGAAATATACCACTTCTAACCACAGCCATGTTGCTTAAAGCAAAATATTTTATATTAAACTAGCTATTTACATTAACTACTTGTATAAGAGAGATTTACTGAAAAGCTAGCTGTATGTCAACAGTGGTAAAGGCCTAAATCTAGGGCATATAAAAGAGTAAGTTTTCATAATTTGAGTTCTAAACATATTTCTTCTTAATTCAACGTAAAAAAACCTCAAGCCCAGTTACAAAGACAGCAGGTGACTTCAGGGTACGTTTGATGATACCTAGGCAAAGTCCTGACTTTTTCATGGACTGTACAACTTTAAGGACCAAAGGACTTCACAGAACTTGGGCCAGGTCCTAGGAGGAGAGGAACAATTTGAACTCACTCCCAGCCTGAAGTGGAGTGAACACCTGGGTCTGAGGTCTATGCCCTACTCACCTAAGAACTGATCCAATTATTTCTATGAGCTTTGTATGAAACTACTGGAAGAAGGCCACACAAGGAACCTGAACACATATATAAGTCTATGGGACCTGACAAAATACATCCCACAGTCCTGGGGCAGCTGGCTGGCCCAACAGAGAAGGACTTGGGGGTGCTCACTGATTAGAAGCTCAATATGAGCTGTAGTGCACGCTCGCAGCCCAGAAGGTCAACTGTATCCTGAGCTACACCAAAAGAAGCATGGCCAGCAGGTCAAGGGAGGTGATTCTTCCCCTCTACTCCTGTCCTGTGAGACCCCATGTGGAGTAGTGTGTTCAGTTCTAAACTTCTCAACTTAAGAAGGATAAGGAAGTGTTGGAACAGGTCCAGAGGAAGGCCATAAAGATGATCCGAGGGCTAGAGCACCTCCCATACGAGGGCAGGCTGAGAGAGTTGGGATTGTTTCAGAAGGTAGAATTGGGTTTCTCAGTTAAATACTTTCATCTTTGGGTCAAGTTCTTAACAGCAAAAAACCCCACACGTCTCCTTAGCTGGTAATATCCCTTCAGTAAATTTTCCTCTTCTTAGCATTCATTCAGTTTCTTATGGTGATTTTTCAAGGTCTCAGCAGTAATATCACTGAATAACATGAGGCATGTGAACAAGTGGTGCATCTTCACTGAGAATATAAGCAACAGACCTTTGTTGTCAAGGTGGCTTTAGCACCTTCCCTTGCAAGGGGAATAGGTTTGTGCTACCCATGCAGAAACCTGCTAAGTATTTCTGACCCCCACAATAGTAGTAGGTGAAAAGCAAAGAAGTGATTGACATGTCCTTCCCTTCCTCTACAGGCATTTTGCCAACTAATAATACTACCCCTTTGCTCCTTCATTTCATAGAATCACAGAATAACCACGTTGGAAGAGACCCACCGGATCATCAAGTCCAACCATTCGTATCAAACACTAAACCATGCCTCTTAGCACCTCGTCCACCTGTTCCTTAAACCCCTCCAGGGAAGGTGACTCAACCCCCTCCCTGGGCAGCCTCTGCCAGTGCCCAATGACCTTTTCTGTGAAAAATCTTTTCCTAATGTCCAGCCTAAACCTCCCCAGGCGCAGCTTGAGGCCATTCCCTCTCGTCCTGTCCCCTGTCACTTGGGAGAAGAGCCCAGCTCCCTCCTCTCCACAACCTCCTTTCAGGTAGTTGTAGAGAGCAATGAGGTCTCCTCTCAGCCTCCTCTTCTGCAGGCTAAACTATCTTCTCTTCTTTTTTTGAAGAAAAGTGAGAATTCAAGAGAGAGGAGTTCCTCAAACCACTGTTGAGGACCACTAATCTTTGTACAGTCATTGCTGTAATATCACTTCTTCCATCAAATAAAACCCAGGAATGAGTAGCACAACCCAGCATCACTGTGTGCCAGAGACCAGTCCTGCAGTGCTGGAATAATGTCACAACTCTGGGTCCTCCCATCCTCCTGCTGGCATTGTGTACACATGGATCAATACCTGCATCCTCTAAGTGACAGAATTCCACGTTCTGCCTTCTTGTCTCTGCATCCAATTTAGTGATTAAAAGAGAGCAGGGACTAAGTGATCGCATTACACAAATAGGAAGAAATTACATTCAGTGCATTCCTATATTAATCTAGCATTTCATGGTAGCATTACTCATGTTGCAGTAGGTATCCAGCACCCTTACATCTATCAATGCAATTGTAGCAAATGTTAAAACACACTTTGCCATTTCTGCAGCAATATTCTGGTTTGCTCTGCTCTTTTCTTTTAATGACTGCAGGGACCTCAGGTTTTCTTCAACCTTTATAGTCAACAAAGTACCAAGTCCACAATTGGCTAAAAACCTTTCTGTTCTGCCTGCAGCTACAGCCATCCAAGTGAGATTTTTGTCATTTTGGACTCAAGTTTTTCTGAATTATTGATGGCAAAGTCAATCATACAATATTAAGTAGATCTAGCTACCTCCAGACTGTGTGAAGTTTTAATCCTTCCTCCTTCATTTATAGCACACAAACATACAAAAGAAAAAGCACGCAGCTTAACATTTCTTTAGCTTCAAACTGTGCCTATGAGTTGGCATTGCTGCAGTCTTACAGCGAGAGGATAGAGCTGTACGACACAGCTTCTTTAGGAAAAAATGTGCTGAAATGTGCTACTTGCAGAATAAAATATTTGACACGTCTAAGAAATAGAAGGGTAAGAAATTCCCCAGATTAGGAGTGGAGAGGATGATGTGGGGGCTCCTGTATTTTTGCTGATCACCTTTTGGCATCACACTGGTTTGGGTGAAGGACTGAACACAGCATAACCCACAATGCAGTGAAAATGAAAAGTGTTAAAGAGTAACCCAGTGAGTTCTCTGCAAGTAGGTTAGAAAACCAGAAACAGAATAACTGAATTGTAGATTATTCAATGCACACACATTTTGCCAAAGGGAATAATCTTCCCATAGAACTAGCAGCTCTTTTGGTTTTCACATCAATAGCCACATTGGGAGGCTTTTGACAATGACTTGCTCTCCTCCTCCCCCAAGAAACAGTGCAAAAATGGAGCAATGACAGCCAGTTGAGCCTATTTTTCCTGATGTTAATGGCAAGCTCTACATCACACACTCATGTCAACAGTTTTACAAAAAGGATCAGCCGGTGTTAAATACCAATCATTGTGTAAACCTGAAAAAATGTTAACTTCCATAAGAAGCAGAGAGCAATGTTTATTTTTTTCTGCCCTATTTGATTGCCCTTTCCACTTCCAGAGCTTGGATGCACTGTTCTTCTAGCTTGGCAAAAGCCTTCCTTCCCAGTGGCCTGGAAGGACATGTCACAAATTATCCTTAGCTTTTTTTTTTAAAAATTTTTACCCATTCTTATTGTAAGTATTCTTGAAATGTAAAAGAAAAAACAAAGCCAGTATTCAGAGGTTGACAGATGTTCCCAACGATCCTGCAGGACTTGATGGCACAGACTGTATCTCTCAAGGCTACTAATCATACAGGTCCGCCCAGGACCACTACACTCAAATCTCCCCTCATTGTTAGGCTGGTTCTGTTTTTAAAAGGGTTGGACTTGATCATATGACATGAGCCAGCAAACTATTGTCAGAGATGAGAATCCTTCCCTGCTCCTGCAAGTCCATAAACTCTCTTTCTACAGCAAATGGTGGCCAGAGACCCATCTCCTCCCAAATGTGTTCTGAAGCCTCTGCCAGAAGGGTGTTTGAGCCTTAAAAGGCAAGAGAAATGAGCAAGTGAAAAGACATCAAGGGCCTGCTCCTAGAAGACAGGACCTGCTTTGAACAAGAGACAGACAGAAATAATCACTTGCACCAGATTCATAACAAAAGGGCATTCAAGTGTGACTCACCTCTGGCAATGCCCATCTCACTAAACTAAGGGGAACAGAAGGGCTGAACACGATGACCCAAAAACGAAGTGTGGAAAAAGAAGAAATTAAATTAATTTGTTTTACATTTCTGCCAGGCTAAATTCTGCTATGTCTGTGTACCTTTGCAAAGAAAGGTCAATGTAAGGGAAAGGGGAAAAAAAAAAAAAAAAGGCCAGTATAACTCCTCCATTCACGTGCATTAAATTGCTTTAGTGGTTCTTGGCTTCATTGAAACCAGTTGTACTTATGTCCTTGCTGAAATAAGCGGAGGCCTGCTGAACTCAGGCTGCTGTCCCTATGGTTCAACCATGCCGCACATGTGCCTCCAACAGCTTCTCCCAGTCACACAACTGCACGTCCTCGTTTATTAGGACAGAGGTTTGAGCTAGGAGTGGGAGTCAAAAGCCACAGGGTCTATGGCTAATTACCCTGTTAAAACAGGCCCAAGAGCCCAAAGGAAGATTAACTTCTCTGCTTGAAATGAAGATCTGCTTGTAATTATCTTCAGCGTTGATTCCTACTTCACTTGTTCATCTCCCAGAATATTTTCAATTACATCCAAGAACTATAATAAAACAACATTTTATTGCTAAGCCAAGCACTTCAAAATTAAGAATTGCCAGAATTAGAACTGCCCATGCAACTTTGGTTTGGCCCCACTGTATATAAGCATGGTTTTAATTACATGATCACACAATATTTTATCCACAGGATCCACAATTAATTTGCACTCAGAATATGCCGTTTGGAACTTCAGGGCTATTTAAAAAAAGAATCTTAGTTTTTAAATACCAGCTCATCAGTAGTTCTGAAAAACAACAAAAGTATTTCAAGACACTATTTAACCACACGTTCCTACAGATTTGAGGAAAGAATTGCAGCCATTGGGACTGACCCATGGTGGTTAGAACCGACAATTCATACTGTTCTACCACTGATCTACAGACAATGCAGCATCACTTAAAGAACAACCAACATGCAATATCTTAGGAATTGAACTCTTCTCCTGGAGCCATCCAGACTCTGAGTTAGAGAACACCATTTTCTATTGTTATCACAAGAATTTCTTCAACTGAGTATTGGTGGTCAAGCATACCATCCTCACACATGTCTTACAGCTCTTAACAGAAAAACCCGCCAGCTCCTCAAAGACTGCTCCTCAGACTAACCTTGCGGTATTCTGCAGAATCCCTCCAAGAGGTGTGTTGATGCAAAACAGCCCTTTAAACAACTTCAGTATCACTTCTGGTGTGCAAAGACTAAATTGGTTTCTAACAATGTGCCTATGTCATCTACTGCAGATACAAGCGAGCTTCTTCTGTGCAAGAAGCCGTGCCCTAAGCTGTACTCAAATGCACCTCATCCTCCCTCAAAGGCATCAGCTCTGGCCAGTCACCACACCAGACAATCCCATGACCTCTGATCAGCTCTGAACAGTCAGAACCAGCCACCTAGGAGGGACTAGAAAGACATACTCAAAGTTTCGCACTTGGCTAGGTAGCTTCTGACCACACCACCAAGAAAGTGGCAATTTAAGAGCAAAATGCTCATTACCTCACAGTCAGTCAGATACTCCTTGGCAGCTATTCTGATGCACTTGTGAATACAGGCAACGTAAAATGATAGAGGTTTGACTGTGTGCAGAGCAGATGGAGGAGGAAGCTATGGAACTCAATTCACAGTGTAACCCAGTTAAAGTTGATTTATCAGCACAGGATTTTACTGGATACCTATAGGTAACAATGTTTGGGGGTTTTATTACTCACATCCCTTACACAGAGAGCATGATATTCTGGATATATGAAGGATGCACAAATTGTAGGTTGAACTCTTTACTACTTCCCCACTCTCCTTAAGGGGAAGAGTGTCAGGTTTTGTCTCGGAGCACAGTAGGCATTTCAGCATTATGTTACCCACAGACAAGTGACGACACACTGTATTATATACAGTCCTCAGGAGCCTGGAAGTCACATGCATTCTGACATTAAACAAATGCATGGGAAAAAATTATTTTCCAAGTTCAGCTTTAAAACAAAACACAGCTGTGCTACAGCATTGGCTCTCCAGCAAGGCAGGCTGGACAAGTAATGCTGCTCCCTTTTTGGGGTTAGAAGGGCAGAAGTACAAGTAGGACTCAGAAAATCTCACTGGACTTCACTCTTTCCCACTGTCCTCTTCCCTTCAATGCACTCCCATGCTAACAACACCAAGACAGATGGTGATGAGAGGAAGGCTTGTTGCAGACTGTAGCACACCCTGTGGGGCAAGAGCTGGCTTGGCTGCTACCTTGCCATTACCTCTTCCTTTCTCACCCCTTTCTCTAACTGTACAACACAAATACAAGCTTTGGTTGGGATTAGCTTCAGAAGAGAAGTTTAGCTCCTTTAGGCGATTACAAAGGCGACAGAGAACAAGGAATGTGTGAAGGAAAGGTTGTAGTTGCACTCAAAACAGAGACGTTACTAGGGTAAAACATAGGCAAAGCACCGATGATGTATAGGGACCTCTCAACAGAGTGAAAGGTCTTTAGAGTTAATGGACACCTCTGCTGAATCTTCGAACATGAAAGGACTGAAAGTGTTAGAACAAAGGGGAAAGCACTGGCAAGGCCACAGACTGCAAAACTATCTATTGCCTTGCGCTGTACTGATAAAGCCGCTCAGATTACTTCTATTAAGTAACACGTTTTTAAACCCTAACGATTTGCTGTTTCTTCTCCCTTTTAAGCCAGCTTGTGTATTCATCGTAGCAGCAAACCCATCAGAACTGAATTGCATTTACATCATCTTTTGTTTTCCATAGGGATGGGGCATAAACACTTGGACAGCTTGTACAAATGACAATAAAAACCTCAAAGGCAAGTTTCTCATCTAGAGGTGATCAAAATGCCAGCCAAAACATTTACCACTGGCCACAAGAATTTTCTTGTTCAACTGCAAAGTCTTAAGCAGATATTAATAACCTGTGGTATACTGTCTACGTGCCTGGGAGTCTCTGAGTTTGTTTTACTATCACTGTTAAATATAGTTTTCTCTGTTCATAAAACATCTGAAATAGACTCTTAGAATTGTAAGTAAATAGGGTAGAACTTCATCTTCTTTTCAGCCCACAGACCACTCGTTTGCACTGTGTGCAGGGAAGTTTACAATGGCATACAGTGAAATTATACAGGAATTTCAACAAGGAGAATCAAGAGCATCTATCGCTGATGATACAGCATTTTATAAGTATGTAACTTCAATAAGTAGTATTCAAATAGTTAAAAAAGACCACACTGAAAGTATTGTAGATAAGCAGATACACAAGCCACAAGAGTTCCATATTTAACCTACACTCAAACTTCTTTGGAGTCTCCATTCTAGTTCAAGCGTATTATAAAATAAACTTCATCCCAAATAAGAGCTCAAAAAAATCAGGAGAAAGTAAAAGAAAGGCCAAAACTGAGATTTTCATTTGGATTTAATTTCAACTATACTCTTCTGGGCAGTTTCTTCCCTATTATTTTTAATTAGCTCCTCTGAAACAAGAAATCACACACAATAGCGGGGATGGTTTGGTTTAGTTGTGCTCTTTTTTTCCCCTAAATAATCTCCATTAAAAAAACCCACCAAGTATGATGAACACACTCTACTGACAACTAAATATTCCCAGGGCTGTGAACATTCTTGAGTCTTAGAACACAGGCAGACCAATGGGGACCAAAATGAAAAAGAAAAAATAGAAAAAACCCAAACACATGTACAATTACAGAAGCCGGGCAACAGATTTTCAGGAACTTGTAACTGCTCACCTGTTACCACAGTGCCACATTCCAACCTTGCAAACAAGGGACTCAAATGGAAACTCCTCTTAATGACAGCTTTCCAAAAGCAAGCGAGTCAATTGCAGGTAGCCCTTTGCAGTAATCTCTGTGACACTGTATTTAGGATTAGCAGTAGTAAACCTATTGCAGCAGTCAGTTTATACAGGAGTATTCTGAAGGCCAGTCAAGCAAGTGCTACTGGGTAATTAAAGGCACAGCAGGCAATTAAAGGCACAGCAGCCAAATTTAAAAGAGCAGCCAATCGGGGAGGGAAGGAACGAGAGGATATATTTTTCAGTATGATGATTTCTGGGCTTAAAAAGGTAGGGGCAAGACAAAAGAAAAATCAGAATAACGTTCTCTAATCATAAAACTCTAACATATTATATCAGAGTGAGCAACCTTTGCTTTATTACTCTTACCAAAGCAATACTTAATTAACAACACTATGAGATGTATAACATTCAAGTGCGGTCCCTTAATACCAAGCATACAACAACTTGAGAAATCACATGAATCAATACAAAGGTTAATGCCATCCTGAGGGAGTTTTGATCATGTTATCCATAAGATAAATGATTGTGAACTGGCACATGACTTTCCCACATTTGTATACTGGATGACTTAAGGTAGATGAATAAAATTAATAGTTAAAAAGAAGCTAGATGGAACACTTCAGGTGAAACCATGCAGTATTATATTTCTAACCAAGCAATGTCTGCTTTGAAAAGGGCTTTTTTTCTCCTCTCTCCACCACCCACCAGCAAAACCACAGCTCTGCCCTGTGTTTTGAGTCTTGCCACTTATTCTCTGTAGATTCCAGTAAGTAAAGTTTTTTTGGCACTAAAAAAGGAGAAAGAGTAGTATTTCTATAATTTGAAAGTTAAGAAGAGCTTAGCAAAATCAAAAATCCATAGCATTAGGTAAAAACTTCCCTAGACAGAAGATTTAAGAAGGTATGTGCTCTGCTTCTCCAAAGGCAGTAAGGATCTTAACCAATAGTCCGATTTCTTTGCTAACTTGAGATGAAGACAGAACTGGTATTACAGCCAGCAGTGGATACAGAGTCTTGAGCTTCTAATCAAAGAAATAAAACAAAATTGTTTCCACAGTTTGAGTTACTGGAACCCTCTATATTTGAGGTATTCATTATTTTAAAGTACTGGAATATTGGCAAGGTTGGCAGGTGAACTTGCTAGCCATTCTGTACCTAGGATTAAGTCACTAAATTTACATCACAAAGAATAAATGCTTTTTAAACAGCTAATTCCTTCCCTCACTCTGTTAAGCAGCAGACAGCATGAGAAGCACCCACTGCCGTTCCTTCAATTGTTTGTGAAGGCTGAAAAGGGAAAAAACATAAATCCACTAATTAACAGAGAAACAGCAATATGTGGAATCTGGCCTCCGCTGCAGCCAACGGGACTTTTGCCAGCCATGGTCACCCACTGAGCTTAACAATAGCTGTTGGAAAAAAAAGTGTATAGCTACATTAGGAGTTTAGGGTGAGAAAACAAAGTCACTTGGCAGTTGAATACAGTGGAATAGGATGATAAATCAATGAAACAACGGACACTTACCTAACTGGACTGGACAAGAAACCTAAGGTATCTCACATGATAGACAACTTTGAGTTCATTTTGACAACAGAAAATGAGCCAAAGCTAGAAAATATAATGTAATTTTACAGGCCATCAATGTGTTCACAATGAAGTTTCTGCATTTAGTGTCATAACAGTGATGAACTACTAATGTTAAGAGAGAAAATTTGCACGTGCCAAAGAAATGGCAAAAACAGAATTCAGAGACCTGACCCCATTCATTTACAGCCTCCATCTTAGTTTGGTTCCAAGATTTTTTCTGAAGAAGCTAACAATCTATCCAGCTGTAACACAGGATACAAATACGAAGGAAAAAGTTGGGATTAGGCAATACTGCAGATCCTTAGATTCTGTTAGACACAAAATCTTCGGAAGGCAATTCAACAGGAATAAATTAGAACTATGATGAATAATTGATGCTTTTAATGTTTGCTTTTGGACATTTTATTTGTGTTTCTGCAAAAACACCTGCTTTGTTTTAATATTCTGCCTCAGATGAGCTCCTTCATAAATATTCTACTTCGCAGTATAAAAAAATCAAGTTGTTAATTAAAATGTCATTTGTGTTTTATGGCAATAAATGCATTGAAATAAATGACAGCATTCAACAAAACATGCACATTTTAACAGAGATGATCACCACTGATGTTCATGGGGTGCCGTGAAGGATGATAGTGTCTTCATACTGCTCACAAGAAAGATTACTGGGACCTATGTGATAAAAACTGCTGATGGAAAAGGAGAACAAGAAGAGGAGGCAAGAGATTGACTGATATTCTGCATTGTGAATGTTCAAGCAGATTTGAGTAGCAAAATGCTGCTTTGTTTTACTCAGTAGACCCTTCCCCCCTCAACCTGGTTCTTTGCATAGTTATTTCTAATGTATTTTAGAATTTGGAATTTTTTTTTTTAAGAACTACAAGGTCTGTGAAGAAGTTCACCGTAATGGAGAATATTATTTCACTAGTGAAGTTTTTGTCTAAGAACTTTAAAAAAGAAAACTCCTTTTAAAAGGCAATATTTTCATAACATGTTATTTGTACATTGAAATAACTGACCTGGAAAGAACGGCTTTGGAGGGGGCAGCTGTCACATCAAGGTGTACATTAGAAGGTCCAAGGTAACCTTCTCACAGCAATTCAAAGACATCTCTTAGGAGCAGAAGCACTAACCCTTGTATAAATCTTGTAAACAAGATTTCACTTGAATTTAAATATCTTCTATTTTTGGAATGAGAGCTCTTTAGAGTGAGATTGGTTCTGAATAATTTAAGTTTATGGATGATAAAGAAAAAGGCAACATACACTTATTATCAAGAAAACATACAGATGGACAATACGTGGTCCTGCTTCACTAAGAAAGCTTAATTCTGTTCTTCCAGCAATAAGACACTGCTGCAATGTTGTGCAAACATCAGGGCGAGACACTGTGGTTGCACTGCAGACTGAGAGGTGGCAGAAATTTGCAGCTGCACTCTGAAAAATTTTCTAGTCATATTATAACGACAAAGAACTGCTTGCTCCCTCCCTCCCCCCACCCCAAGCACTAATGGAACTATCCATCATAAAGCAGATTAGAAACCTTTAACCTTATGTTCCAGCTATTCTAAATACTTCCTAAGGCCATTTTATGCTGCTTTGTTTTATTCAATAGCAAGGTAATTAACAGCAAGGACAGGTACACACATGATCCCTTTTCTAATTCGCATGCTGCCCTAGAGATTCATGCCATAAACACCTCCTGCAAAGTATTAAGTGCCTTTGACTCCTATGGTGATTTGGAGCATTCAGATTCTGTGAGCGGTGCCAGGCTCTCCCCAGTACCTGTCTCCAGCGGTGTGACGAGAGGACTGCTAACACTGTTCCCATCTCTTCTGTGTGCCCTGTAACTAGCAGTTATTTTCATTAATCTGCCTTCGTTTGGGAAGAGGAAAGACAGTGCTTTGAATCCAAAAGTACACACATAAAAGCAAATCATGTTTCTATTACTGTTAGATCACCCTTAATCCATTAGGAATATCATCCAAACTGTGTGTAGATTCCTGATGAAGTGGAGCAGCCAGAGGCACTTTTGTTTGGTTGAAACAAATCTCACTGAAACATTCTGAAATACTCCGGTTAGCCAGTGCTGCTCAGCCTGTCCCTTAAATTATCATTTTGGTCTATAATAAGCCAGCTTCTCTTTCTTGCCACCCTGACTACTTGTCAGCAGTAACCCAAGCCCCGCAATCACAATTCCACCTACCACGGAAATTCTTCCAGATCTGTAAGGACAGATAATGTGATCTGGATGGAGCAGTTTCTCTGTATGACAGCACAGTCCTGTACAAATGGAAACATACAGGTAAATTAATAATGAGTTTTAACCTAATAAATAGTGTCATCTATCAACCATTTTGTCTAGTAGAAACTGAGGTTAAAGGAAAATCCCTCTAACTGCAAAAGCTTTGCCCACCCTTTCCACAATGCCAAAGGAAAGGCATGTCTTCTGGAAAATGGCCTTTTACTTCTTTTCTTTCCCGTCACACAACTTCTGTGTTTTAAATGCAGTGTCAGACAATATGTGCAATCCAATATCACAAAGTTATACAATCTCATCATCTTCCACCCTAAACACAGGTCATATTTTCAGAACCCTCCTGAAGGAACAAGGGTGTCTTAGGGGACCAACATTGAAAGTGTTCCAGCAGCAGGACTAATTAAGGCTGCTGCTGGTCTAGGTGGAATCCCCACAGACAACTGAAAATTTATTTAGTCTTTCCTAAAAGTTTCAGTGAAAATTAAGACACCAGAGGTTGTATGAGAGCCCATGAAGTGACGATGGCATAGGGAAAGGATTCAGTCCATCCCGATTTAGGAGTTAGCACTTCTTCAAGGAAGAGCCCTCCTCATCTGACCTCCACTTGCTCCTGCCAGTTTGTTTCAATATGCACTGTTTCACTTTGCTTTGTTAGGAAAAAGAAAAAAAATGAAAACAAGAAAGTTGAAATGGCAATACTCTCCAGTTTTCATTTTATGTGAAAATCTCACCTGCCAGCTAGTTTCTACTGGCTGCTTTTGCATGGTTCTAGCAGGGTACTGTAATGTCCATCTTTGAAACAAAAGTTATTTAGATCATTTTAGGATTTAAGTGGAGCTCAGCTAGGGCAGGGTAAAGGTTGAAGTAATCTTCCAAAGCCCTTTTTAAAGATTAGATATTCAGTTTCTATTCCTGTTCTGCAGATAACCACAGTACAAAGTGACGGGAAAACTAGCACATGCTTGGCTGAACTTCTTATTAATAAGGACATTGCTATCTGGATGATCTTGCTCCCTTTTCCTCTCATGCTGAGAGGGAAGGACACCACAACACACATGAAAAGATAAAACAGTCCAACACTTCATAAAGCGTAACAGCTTTTTTGTTAATCAGTAGTTGTAACTGGGCTATATATCTATTAGGTTTGCATACAGGACTGGTGGAAGACTTGCCATTAAGATACAAGCAGAAGACTGAAGACAGAAATGCTTTCCAGACCCACCACAGACTGCCTGTGTGATGTTGGATGAAATATTTAATGAGAGTGCTTCAGTTACCCCATTGTTCAAAGCAAGCTCCCTACCTCTTAAACGTCTTGGATATTTCAAATTGCAGGACAGGGACATCTCGATGTGGGTTTGTACAATAACAACTATAATGGGCTGCTGATCATCATATAAGTGCTGCCTTCATAAAACAATCCTGTTGTAAATACTGCAGACAATTAGGACAGTGAGCTACTCAAGGTTTTGTAGTTCAGTATTTAATGTTCATCACAGGTCCAGATGTTTGGACATCTAAATCAATAACCAGATTTTCTAAAATGAGAAACAGCTAACATTTTCCCTGGCTTTTAATGGTTAATAGAGTATATCACATCCAAAGACAAGCAGCAGTACAAATAAGACTGAAAATGTAGCCTGGGCTAGGAGCTAGGAACGTGGCTCCATGAGGGGTTTACTTACTTCCAGTCCAGCATCACAGCAAGCAATTCACTCAGTTACTAATATTTAGCTTCTACAGATTTCAATCATTTAAATAGCTCACATACCTAATTTTTTCTCTGCCTTAGTTATTTATTATATATTTAACCTTCCAACCATAGGATGAAAAACAAGCTAAAGACTGGGAGCAACTCAGATATTCTAAGAATGACTGTGCAGCTGCTCATTGAAATCAAATTTAAAAAAAAAAGCTGGCAGTCCATTAAAATTAGGAACAAAATGCATTGTCTGAGAGGAAAAACCAACAGAAAATGGAAGTCATGGAAGTTTGTCCTCCACCAGCTATTACGCAACAGAACAAACAGACAATGCTGACTTTAGTGAGGCATTAACATGTGCCGCTTAGTCTGGGTTATAACTGTGATCTTGAAATAATGTATGAGGTACTGCAAGTACCTAATAATTCCAGTTGGTAGGATATAGTTTTACTGATTCCTACTATTCTACTCTGTGCTTGACCCCTGCTAGGCAGCAGGGGATATGTACGAGTTGGCAAACCCAAAATCAATGTTTGCTTTTAATTAAATCCTTCCTGTGTACCTTGTTCAGGACCTGGCAGGACGAGGCCTTCAAAAATGTGTGTGCAGGCCATGCAGTGAGGAAGCAGGATTTATGCCACACAGCAGAGGGGAAGAGGGGATAAATCAAGTTCATAAAGCATGTTATTTCCAGCTGTGATGGTACACATATTGCTTTAGAGAAGCAACAGGAGCTTTCCTTTCCCCATACAGCTGCTTTTAATATGCAATAAAATGGTTTAAATGCCTGAGAAGGCACTAAGGATGTTTTAAGAAACTGCCACAGAAAAGTCTTTTTTATAAGAGAGGAAACTGGATGAGGAGTCGCAACAAAGATGTCTCCTTGCAGGTTTGAGAACCTTAGTTGCTAAAACTGTTCTTTTCTAGACTTGTCACCAAGAAATACTCCTCTCAGTACTTCAGAGTAAATTTATCTCATCTTCACTGCAGCTTTTCCTTCTGGATAATATGTTTCCTGAAATAAAAATCACAGCATGGTGACAGTGGATGCTAGATAGATGAGTGCATTAATGGACCCATACCATGCAAGCCATGCATTTCTTCCAGCAGAGGTGACAGGAACTGCTGGACATTTTCAGAGAAGACCACCTTTCTGGTCCTGCTGATGAAGCCAGTTTTATCTCCTCTTTAGCTTCCACCAGCTGAGCTCACTGGGGAAAATATCCTACTCCTTGCCTTTTTGCTCTGAGTAGGTTCTAGAAAGCAGCTGAATCTTCTCAGCTTGCTATTTTACTGCTACTTGCAGTGGCACCCCTCTCATCCTTCGTGCAGGGGTTTTCTAACAAACAGGACATAGAAAATAGCCTGGACAGCAGGCAGTCCTTTAGCTGGTGGGTATATTCTAATGTTTTTCTTATGTTTGCCAGCCCTACCACAGGAAACCCAAAAGAACGGCTTGCAGCTTGCAAGCCACCGGGTTGTTCTCAGAGGAACAAAACAGAGCTGAGATAGGGCTGAGCAGCCAAACTCATCCAAGTCTGTCCTCTCACAGTGACCAGATCCAGACAGCCAAACCAAAAGGAACTTCCTGCACTCTGTGCTAGAGCCAGAGGGCTGACACTAAAGATCTCAGAGGCACAAGTCCATGTGGGAGATTTTCTAAAGTGGTAAGACCACTCAAGGGCTTGATGAGCTTCTAGATCAGATTTATTTTATCTTTGCAATCATCTGCTCTTTTCATCTCAATATGATTTGTTTAAATAAACAACCAGCATGGCTTCAAGTGTTATTTCACCCATTAGATGTGCAGCTAGACAGCTGAAGAGGCAAGACAGAAAATAATAGAAAACTGATGAGGAGAGAAGAATAAATAAGACCAAAAGAAAGAATGAACACCCTTAGGGTTATAGTCAGCATCCAGCTGAGAGGTCTATGCATACACAAAAGATTATTTACATTGATCTATGAATTTTAAAAGTAATATTGCATAAGCCTCCCAGCTTTAACAATTAAAGAGAAATGTAATTATAAGAATTGCCCAAATGTTAAATGGCTAGAAAATAACTGAAATATTTCTCTCTCCCTAGTGGAACATTCTGCATGACAAAAAGAACAAGTTTCTGAAAGATGAGTAGGGGGGTTCTATCATTCATTTTAAAATGCAAATATTTTAATAGGTTTCTTTTAATATATATGATAATGAGTTTATAGATGAGATACAAACCACAGGCCAAGTAAGCAGATGTCTTGTCAACAAGGTCTAGAATTTAGAGTCATTAGGGCTCTTTTAAGAAACATACTTACTCTGACATAACACTGAAGCATATTATAATATTTCAAATTCACATTGCTCTGTGTGACATTTTTTCCTCATTAAAATGAAGAATGACACAGCCAGAGAGATCCCCATCTTTCCTGCTTTGTATTTGCAGTTCAAAGATGTATCTAGCAAATTGTCCCAGAAGGACAAAATATTAAGCACCTTGAGTGCTGTTCTGCATGCAATTAATTTCACAGCCTTCAGAAGTTTTTAACGTGTTGTGGTGACCAGTGAAATAATAACTATCTGCTGCTCATTCTTCCCATCTTGTTCATTCTTTCTTTTCTGCAACCTGTCAAATCCGGGTTTAACTCTGGTTGTTTTTCTAGGTGTCAATACCTTTACATTGTACAGTTTTCGTGATGAAATTCCTAGAATTCTTGTTTGCCCTTCAGCTTTGAAAAATAAAGATTCACACAGACCTGAGCAAAGGAAACTCAGTGAACGGGAATCAACACAGTCTGTTTCTGAAACTACAGAAAGTAAACGAGATAGTTTCATTAAGCAAATACCATAAAAATTAAGTCAAATATCTAAGTTGATTACCTATTGGGCTGGAGTTTTGTCAATCCCTTAAAATCAATATAAAGTTTCCTACTGCCCTAAGAGGCCTTCTATCAAACCTTAAATTAAGTTCTCTTTTAAACACATTCCTTTCTTCCTTTGGTGCACACATACATATAACCAAAGGTAAATTCCATCCTTTGACCCTTATAAAGTAGTGACATTTATCCAAAACACCATCACTCACACTGTAAGTATGAATTCCACGCATTGCTGAAAAACATCAAGCACAGCAGGAAATGCTTCCCAGCACTTTTTGCTGTCCAAAGTGAAGACACAATTTTTAATGGTTGCTGGTTTGGTTAGCCTTACTGGAAAATACCCTCTTTTTCAAAGGTTTTATTTCTTCTGCAACTACAACACATTCCCATGAAATTTTTAGCAGAGATTCTGTAGTTGTGTAATAAAAAAAAAGAAAAGTTTAATTGCTTGGGAATTGCAGCTATTGAGCACAAGAAAAAAAAAAATCACTTTCCAATAACAACTCCCACATGTAACTTCAGTACAAACTTTTCAATTAAAGAGGCAGAAATGTAATAAGAGAGCGTTCCATGTTTACTCAGCATACACAAGGGTAAGAAGTGAGGTGAATTCCTGTGTTGGGCTTCTCACAGACCGAAGAAACTATTTTCATTTTAGCACTTCGCAACACATCCATTTCCAGAGCTTTGCACACTAAACCCAGAGAGGATAACTAACATCACATCATGTCAGGTTTAAAGTGTGAATTTAGCTTTTTCAGGGGAAAACTCATCAGGAGCATACAACGAACCTACAATCTGATGGTAAGATATACAGTAAAGGCCAGGACTATGCGGAGCTAGGTATTGTGTTATGATAGTAACAGAAGAACTTTGTCCTTATCCAAGCAATGTATCCTGCCTCTCAGCGTCGTACCATGGATACATATGGACAATGCAGCTACGTAGGGTTTTACAGCACTGGAAGCTGTGAAGTCCCGGGTAACCTGGCAGCTTTTTTTTGTTTTCAAATTTTGCGGAATGTTTAACATATTTTTAAATCGTTCACTTTCAGAGTTTGCCATCATTTTTTCTAGAACGAACAAACGAAAACATTGCAACAGCTGTAAAATCTAATATACTTGGCCTTTTCGATGGCAGAAAAGAGAGATAAGGTCAACCGTTTCCAGAAAAGACACTGCTTTCTCTGTCACGTGTGTTTTCTGGTCCAGTTAATGCAGCACACTCAGTAGACTCAACACACAGATACTGTAAAGTCAGTGGGTACATGTCCTGTGGAAAGAATGGAATCATGACCTCTGTAGGTCACATTGCATTCATAGAGTGTGTTATTTATTATGAGGTAGACAAGCACTATGTGTGGTATTACAGAAGAAAGGCCATGCTGTAGGGAAGCCTGGATTGATATAGTCTATTTCTAACAGATGGTGCTTTATTTTCCTGTAGTATTCAATGAACTCTCAACAGTAATAGAGCAATAGTAATGAAGTAAACATTTCACAGCTCTTATTAAGAGCCAAACAGTGCTTTCAAGGCACTTTATGAACATCACATCCCTTTCCTAGAACTCATTTTCTATCTTGATTTGGGAAAAATAGCCCCTTGTTTGTCAATTTGAAACACTAAAGCACTTACTTACCTGGTATTAACTTTAACTGCGAGATATGGAAGTATTTTACTGCTGTTGAACCCTGCAGAACCCAGAAAGCATAAGAGTATATGTATAGCAAAAGGATAGCAGGTTTGAGAAATAGTCCACTCTGCTTTGCATTCATCTAACAAAGGTTTTGTCTGTCTCATTCAGGAGGTACACTAAAATATTTTATAAAAAACCTCCTGGGAAACATGTAAAAGTACCATCAAATGGAATAAAAATTTAATGGATTTCCAAACCAAAATCCTGCACAGAGAACTCACACACCATAAATCAATGAGTGACTACCATTTTTTGTTCACTCTAATGAAGTTCATATTCAAATCACAAGATTTTACAACCTTAACACAGTAAAGGTTGCACATAATACTGTAAGTTCAGAAAGAGACGAGACTGAGATTTACAAGTCAAAGGAAAAATAAGGCTGAAATTCAGATGCAAACGAGCTTGGCCCTGTTATCAAAGAAATGGAAGTGGAAGAGTTTGGGCTGTATCAGAAAATAAAATTTTCTAGTACCTTTTCCTAAATAATTTTCTCAGTTGCTGAAAGGTCCTTGATCCACTCCCATTGTTCCATTGTGGTGCTCACCGCAAATTATAATGATTAATTATAGCTAGGATTGTCAAAGGAATACAACATTAACAGTAAATGCTGAAATCCATTGCAACTGAATTCTGTTTGGTTTACACCACATCTTAAGTTCTTTCTCTATTTTTGACAGACACTGGAATCACTAGGGCTTTCCTTTCTCTTTTTACACGTATCCTTCTCTTGTTTGTGTGGACTTACTATCCACAGATTTCTGTTTCTTATCTCTTCAAAGCTTTCCAGTACAGCACTGACAGCATTCAAAAAGCTTTAGCTTATTTCACATTTCTGCCCTCTCTTTTGTCTCTCTGGCCCTGGTAAAACTGTTGGAACAACCAACTTCTCCGATTATTCAGAACTGTGTAGATATTCGGGGGGGGGGGGGGGGGCTCATTTCTGTGTATCTCTAAAGTAACCCAATTTTAGAATATGTGGAGCAGGCACTCCCTTGAAAAAAAGTCAGTGGCCTTTTCCAAATTGACATCACAATCATGGAAATATTGTCTGTATTAGTAGAGAACAAAGTTCTCTGCTCACATAGAGCATTGAATCTATCACATCTTTCTCTCAGTTACAGCTAGTCAATTTACCATTTGTTGCCATAAAAAAAAAAAACATCTCAAGCCGTCATAACAGCAGACAGTTCTACTCATTTCATTCAATAAGATGTTGGTAGCTTCACAAAACTGAAGTGCTACTTTTAATGAAAAGCCTTAAAGCTTTTAAAACTGTTTTCCCCCATACAACTGAGCCAAACCAATTTTGAAATAATTTCTGTTTTCTCCCAAGCTGCAGGTTTTGATGAATGAATGATAAAATATTGGGGAAAGGAACAGATATGCCTATAAACCAGGCATGTTGGCTTCAATACAACCAAAAGATCTTTGTCCTTGATGAATTCTCAAAAAAACTACGACAGACAGTAGCCTGCCTGGATTTCACATGCAATACAAAGAGATAAAAATAAAAATGAAGAGACTCAGAAGAGAGGAAACAAAAATGACCCCATCTGCTTATAAAATGTATATAACAGAATAAACTTACTAGCACTTTGTTTAATAACATTCCACGTTCCAGCTGAAAAAACATGTTTACCAGATTTCTGCAGTACCATCTTTTCAAATTATTCTCTTTTTTTTGTACAAGTTCCATCCTTGGTGAATGAGAATTGTTTCCTGCATCAAATACTGGCTGATGCCCTCACATTTCATGGTGAACATGAGGGTTTTCAAGACTGTATTCGTCTTGTCCTTTAATACAATACTGAGTATGTGTTTTAGCACAAGGAAAGTCCTGACTTACTTGATACGAGTCCTCATAGTCTCCCGGTATAATTCAGAGACCTCCACCACCTAAGGGATGCAGGGGAGAGAAGGGATTCCAGTTAATATTTAAATCCAAATCCTCTCCTTCCTTCCTCATGGCCTACATTAGAGTTGGGGGGAAGTATATTCAGTCAGTTCTGAATAGATAACTAAGGAAATTACTTTTGTGATATTTTAGTCCTAGCTTGATCCAGGATCCTCTTTTAAATTCATGTAACTAGCACTTTGAACATAGTTTCTTAGACAATATGGTATCTGACAAGATGATAGCTTGCCTCAGCAGATCATATCTGGAGAAAAGAGAGCAGGCAAATCCTTTAAGAAACAAGCTGCTAAGGGAACAACAGAAGAACTGCCTTTAAACATTCTGAAGGTGTCTGCTGCTGGGGAGGCGCTGTCACCACTCCTTCACTAGTGGTCGCCTCCAAAAACAAGCTGACTCTCCTGAGCTGGGTTGTCCCATTTCTGAAGCCAGCCCAGCATCCACAACAATGATGACAAAGCTCTGATTTACACTCCACTAAGAATCCTTGAAAAAGCTATTAACTCCTGTTGTGAACTTCCCATAACGTAAGTAACTGGCCAAAGAGCAAATTCTCTGTAGGATTTGTATGGCGTATTTTAACATCTATCAAACTTACAGGGAGTTATTTTCTTTCCTCTTACTAATGTTAATATTTGCTTTACTTATTTAATCCTGTAAATGCTTATGCTCCCGTGAAAGCAAATTTTTCTGTAACAGGGTGAATACACAGAGGAACACACCTAAGAAAACAGAGCTCATTTTTGTTCTTGTGTTTTCGTTTCATTTGTAATTCAGTGGGTAAAATATTCTGGGCCACATTGACTAATACACAAAGAATATGTTAACAACTTCTCCAGTAATGATCAATTCACCTCCCAGTCTTTGCAAATGACCTTCATAAGAAGTTGTCTTAGATGGAGAGGAGCCCACGGCCCACAGCCAGAACTGAAGTTGCAGCACAGTCCCACAGCAGACAACCTGCCGTGCATCGGTTTACATCATATGAGATCAGGCCACCCTGTTTAATTGACATTAATCACCAATATGTCACCACTTCACTTACTACATGAAACTTATACCACAGTTCTTGCCTTTGAAATGGTTTAATGACCTTTTAAGAAAAATGGCTTTGCTTTAAGGTGTATTCCCAGCGTACTGAACCTGAATAATACATGAATATCAGGCAGGCTGTGTCACATGTATGTATATGAGGCTGCTAAGCTGTGAACAGGTGGATGTCCCTCAGAGCACTGAGCATAAGGTGTTTTCATGTCTGACACCAGAAAATTGAGATTCATATCTAAAATTTCACCTTTTTAAAAAGTAGGTGCATTATGGATCAACTTTGGATTTAGGTTGATCTCTCGTGGTCAAGACAGAGAAATGCAGGAAAGGCAAATTATCTCCCTGATACTTTCACTTAACCAAAAAAACCACACCCACTTTGTGAATCTGGGCTATTTACCGAGATTATAAGAAGCACATACATGAAAGATACACAAGCAAGTATTTCTTGGGTGGCATTGTAATTACATGAGACAGACCTGGCTTTGGAGGGATTTGGTGCAGAGTTGTTTTGCATTCCAACTAAACAGCTGAGTACCATCCAAAATGCAAGTAAGCTGAACGAGGCAGAGAAACAAAAGCATCTCCTTTCTCCCAAACGAATTCAACTTTGTTAGTTTTGGCAGCTTTTCAAAGATCAGAAAAAAATATTTGTTTGATCTTTCCCTACTTTCCACTTAAGGTCAATGATTAAAACAGGATAAGCTCAGTGACTACACCTTCGGTTCACAGGCTGTTGGATAAACCAAGTACCATTTTGACAGCTGGAGGAAAAAAAATTAAAAGATACCAGGACTTTTTATAACATCTTTACTGAATTGAGAAGATTGCTACTTTCTCGGGTTAACTACCTGGACCATAACGTGGAACAACTGTGTTCTAATCTTCCCTCTGCAAACTCCTTGTCACCCAGAAAGTCATTCAAACTACAAATTTCAGAGACATATGTCACAAGCTTGACACTCAAACCAAATTCAGTCCCCAGCAACTAAAACCATCTGCAGGATAGCTTAGGATCGATAGGCTTCCCTGGTGGTAGAATTGCATGGAAATATGAAAAGGAGGTTCTTCATGAAATAAGCAACAACAACTCTTGTCTAAAATATTGCATCTGAGATGCCTTGTCCTGCCATTACTCAATGTGTGTTTTTCAAAGGGTGCAGCCAGATACATCAGTCAATGAAACCCACTGGGAGTTTAATTCCTCTCTGCATTACTGCTTCTGGAAAAAAAAAAAAGGCTAAATACTAAAGATGATGTATGTTTAGATAATGTAAATATTGAAGTGAATATTCACCTTCTTCAAACCCTATTTGTATAATTCTTTACAAACGCTTAAGCAGACAGCATTAGGATAAAACATCCTATTATCAGTTTCAGAGATTTAAGGATTACACTGAATCCTCCAAGACTATTAAAAAAACCCCCACAAACTCAAAACAACAAACAAAACCAACCTTTCTTCTGCTCTTGTGAGATATGTTTGGCAACATACGAAGCCAGGAAGTCACTCAGTCTCTTTATGGAAGTATAATTGGTGATTTTAAGACACTGCTGTTGTAAAACTATTTCCTTGTGATCTATTTTTGTAATCAAACTGCTGCCAATAACAATGAATATAAAACTGAAGAAAGACCGTTGAAGAGAGAGAAAGAAGAAAAAGCACAAAGAAAATTCTTTGAAAATCAGATCATGAAAATGTTCTCACTCCAGCACACTTACAGTCTCACTGGATCTTAGCAAGGAATTTTATAGATGTTACATTGCATATAACTGAGACCTCAACGCAGCATTTCAAACAAAGTCCAACTGTGGAAATATCTCCACAGATGCAAAGTTACATTACCCTTGTATAGAAATATGGCTGGAATAGACTTCTTGGATCATAAGGCCAATTTTGGACAACTGGTGGCAATCAAGTCTTTTGAAAGAAAATGCCAAGTTTCTAGAGTGAATTTGCTAACACAGCTCAAGTCCAGAATGTGTTCATGCATAACAGTGCTTATGGAATTTTGCTTCTACTAAGAGACCAAACTGGTGCTGAAGGAGCCTGTAAAAGCATTCAGCTGAGACAGTGTCAATCTTTCTGGTTTTTTGAGATCTGTCCCTTTGTTACAACATCAGCAGCATTCAAGAACCACTAATACAGCAAAGCCGATGTTAAAGAGCTACTGAAGGGAGAAAAATGAAGAAGCTGGCCCTGCAAGTCCTTGCATTTTTTGCTCCTAAAGATTTTTGACCGAAGAAAAGGAGATTATTAGTCACTGGAAAACATCCAAGGACATGATATGTCTCATTTTGTTTGGGTTCTGTTTGCTTTCAAAGAATTCAATGTTCAAACAGTCAGCTTATATTAATTTAAATTATCTGAAGCAGTGACTGTAGATTTGAGAAAACAATGTCACATAGCCTCACAACAGCTGTGTTATGTTTGATACATAGCAAAATAGTAACCTTTTACATAGTTTTACAAAAGTGAGACTTAGAATGCATGAAGCAACCGTTTAATTTTCAAATTGGTGCCTTTAACATGAAGTAAAGGTAGCTGAAATTTTTCGGGATACCTGGCAGTGCTTCCAGAAATTCTTCCTGCTGTTTCTAATGCAGTGCCAATATGAAGCAGCAGTTGTCTTTGTCCTGTCTTGAATGCACTGGACTTATTAGCGTTACGGATACATTTTGAAAGAATTATATGCCAATTACCATTATATGGCAAGTCACAGTGGCATATGAAAGTCTTGCACTCTCTAATTTGAAAACACAAAGCTTTGTCTGACTGTCTTAATAAAGTTGACAGAAATAAACACCCATAAAACCCAGGCACCTTCCAAAAAGATTCTGTACTTAAGTTTTTTTGTTCAGAAAATGAAAAAAAAGAAAAAAAAAATCAATCTAGAGTGCCTTAAATTTTTTCCTGTTCTTGGGAAAATAGAAGTTAATACAGTAATCAAGCAGAGCTCAAATTTTTAAGTACTTCTGTATTCAAAGAAAACAGGTATTTATAAAGCAGCACTCTCAGTGAAAACCTCTACGTTATCTGGAGGATTTCAGAAGACTGCGTGCTGCAATATAATAAAGACAGACAAGTTAGTGAAAATGTATGCAAATAATATTAATATCCCCTAAAGATATTTTAAATTTTGGCTTTGATGACTCTACATTTGTATACCTTTATAACTTCTCATATAAAAATTAATTTCCTATCCAGTTTTTTTAATCATAGGAAGTTATTAGTATTTGTATTTCTTTAATCTTCATGGCTCACAGTCTTTAAACACCCATTTAAAAACTGCTGATTAGATGAAGACTACAGAATCAGTTATAATGTGTCAAGGAAAACTAATTGTTAAAAAACTGACAAAATAATTAGTCTTATTCTTTATGATTCACAGAATCACAGAATCACAGAATAACCAGGTTGGAAGAGACCCACTGGATCGTTGAGTCCAACCATTCCCACCAATCCCTAAATCATGCTGCTAAGCACCTCATCTACCCTAACCTTAAACACCTCCAGGGACGGTGACTCAACTCCCTCCCTGGGCAGCCTGTTCCAATGCCGAAACACCCTCTCTGTGAAGAACTAATCTCAAGCCTAAATCTCCCCTGGTGGAGCTTGAGGCCATTCCCTCTCTCCTGTCCCCTGTCACTTGGGAGAAGAGGCCAGCTCCCTCCTCTCCACAACCTCCCTTCAGGGAGTTGTAGAGAGCAATGAGGTCTCCCCTCAGCCTCCTCTTCTCCAGGCTAAACACCTCCAGCTCTCTCAGCCGCTCCTCATAAGGCCTGTTCTCCAGCCCCTTCACCAGCTTCGTTGCTCTTCTCTGGACTCGCTCCAGAGCCTCAACATCCCTCTTGTGGTGAGGGGCCCAGAAATGAACACAGGATTCGAGGTGCGGTCTCACCAGTGCCGAGTACAGGGGGAGAATAACCTCCCTGGACCTGCTAGTTACGCCGTTCCTGATACAAGCCAAGATTAAGTATCACATTTAGACTCTGAATCTAAATCTAGTGTAAATCTAAAGCTAAATTTAGAATCTTGGCTCTTTAGTTTAACAGCTGCTAGAGATCAACCACATAGGAACTGGATCCCTGGCATTGCTACTGTAACCTTACTGGATTGCCTGAGATCACCTGTGTTAAAATATCCAAGATTAGCCACAAATTTTGTCCTTTACACTTTCTTGAACAAAGCAAGTTAACAAAGCAATTGTCAACCATTAGTGCCCCACCTTTTTATTAAGTATAATATTAGTGAGATTACAAATAATCACTGATACAAACTATAGGGCCATGCTCAGATTTCATTTTCATCCATTTTCATCACTGGAGCGGAACAATTACAAATCCTTGGGCAAGCTTATTTTAATGCACAGTTCCAGGTTTTATCTCCCTAAAGGATGGCACAGTTAAGGAGAGACTCCAGTTTCATGGCCCTTCTATGTCCTTGGTTTACTGCACGATGGGTTGGAGATTGTAGGAGCTTATCTTTTGCTGGATAAATGGAAACTATTAACAAGGTCCTTGTAGTGGAACGCTTAAGAAACATCGTAGGCTTTTCATTAGCTTAAATGCCAATATATAGCACAGTCACTAATTTAAGAGAGCCAAAAACTTTTAGTAAGAAGGGTGGAGAGAAAGGATAAAATCGATATTTTATTTCTGCTTCATTTAATTTAAACATTTTACATCTCTCCTTTGCAAAATGAACACTAAGTGAAAAACCTCAGTATTAAAAGGTACACATAGATCAATCAAGTAAACTGCATGCTCATTTACACTTTGTTTATAAGTTCTTTCCTGAAGTTGGGACTATGCAGATATCTCCGAATAAGCCACTTGGGACAAGCCCACACTCACTCCACCCTAACTATGAATCACACACTCAGTTTCTTCTTTCACCGACAGGAATGTAAAAGCAGTGTAACACCAGCAAGGTCAATGTGAAAAGAGAATTTTAGTCATAGTCTGCACATTTGGGGTTCAGTCTCTGATAGCTGGTACTGCTGCAAGGTGCAGCAGGAAATACTCAGGAACAAGCAATGCTTGTTAAAATTCACCAAATTCATTCTTTCATCCCCTCAATGAAAACTGTGGATGGCAGAGAGCTTTTCATCTCATCTAAAGATATCATTGCAGTGTCAAGACCTTTGAGGGCAAAGCTAGCTAGAGAACACTGATGATGAACTAAGATTTAACATCTTCCTGGGTGCTGAACATTCAGGAGTTCTTACACTTTATGTTGGTCCACACGTGAGCAATGCAGATCATTTTAATAAACATGGTGCCGATACCATTGAGCTTTACTTGCCTTGTCATTTCTTTATCACTCTTTTGTCAGAGGAAATTGCTCCCCCAATTTTTGACCCTGCAGGTTTCTTCGGGCCAAATTGTAGTCATATCAGTAACATGACCAGTGTTACTCATGTCTTTTAAAATTGATTTCTCCTGTTAGCAGACAACTGGCAAAAGTTTATGCAATTCAATGGTAGCTGAGCAGTGCAGAATAACTTTGTGAAGCCTCGTACAACAAAGACCACAGCTCACCCTAGTGAATAGCTCTATTGATTTCTCATGGTCACAACAACACCTAGAGCCTAGTTAAGTAAAATGTTTTTCTAAAGTAGTTGTCTATTTTTCTTCCTGAAAAAAGGAGGGAGTGGGATTTGCATTTATCTAGGAACCATGTAGAAAATCTGAAAAAAATAGGGATATAAATTAAGTACTTTTTTCCTAAGAAAAACAATATCCATGTAAAACATCCCTTATGTTCCCTTTTACTCGTGTTTCAGTGCAGAGGTTCAGAAAGTTTATTCCACCCTGTGAATTCAGAACTAATGCCAAAATATTTATACAGCACATAACTCACAGATTTGTTACATCAGCTAATCATAATCATTATTTTTGATTGCTTTGACAAGAGCACTGTGGAGTTTAAGAAAAAGATATATTTTGCACAATCCTTGTTGGCTCAAATTCATTTTTAAGAAAACAAACAAATGAAAAATTTACATTGGGTGCTCTCTCCTGAATTTCTGTCCACTTGACACTTTCTTGAACAAAGGGAATCTTGTCCCTAAGAAACATTCAAAGAGATACTATCAAAGTTACAGGTCCTAGCCTTAAGAAAATGGAAACAAAGGAATGAGAAGGACAGCTAAAGAAGATTTTCTTAACCTTGAATTTCCCCTTACCTAGCCATATGCTGCAGTTTCTCAAAGGGTATTGTTGCAGTATAGGGAGGACAATGAGTATTAGTTGAATAATCAGGATAGATTATCAAAATATATAAAATCAAACCCTGCACCCTAAAGCAAGTCATAAAGAAAAGCAGCCATCTGGAGCTTAAGAAACTTTTCTAGCTTTGTCAGTAAGACTTTATTATAAACACACAATATAGGCTGCTAATTAAAAAAGCTTCAACTAAGCATTCTTCCTCTCTCCAGGCATTTTTTTTCCCCATACATGCATTAACATTCAGAATTGTGATCTTCATAAAATGATCTTTAAGCCTCTGGGGCTACAGGAAACCAACTACAAGGTCTTTGATTTCCCTTATCCATATCCAATATGTAGAACAAGTCAGGACCAATAAGCTCTAAGTGTCTTCAGTCGTTGCCCAGTGTTTGTTTTCTTGCCGATTACAAGAACATTCTACCTGGCACTATCAAAACTAACAAACAGAAAATTAACTGGAAATTCCAGACAAAGACCACGACTGCAGTTTCCCGACTCATGCATACGTTTTTCTGAATTTCTCAGTTCGTATAATTTCTAAGTAATACAACAACCAAAGCAAAAGTTCTTGTTGATATCTACGTAAAGGATGGCCGGAGAAATGGAGAAATGTACTGAAGGGAGGGGTAGAAATGGAGGTAGGTGGGAATGTATCAAATTATTTTCCATTTTCATTTAGAAATGAAGAAAAAAAAAACACTGAGTGGGAAATTTTGCTTCTGCTTATACTGATGGTGGTGACATAGAATAACCAGACATATTATGTTTAACTGCTGTTTAGGAATATACTTTCAAGAACCACATAATCATGCATAATACATGCCTTTTATGTTGCATTTAGAGCTTTCAGTAATCATCTTCCTAAAAGTTTATATAAAGAACCAGGTTAGTACCCTTGCTCTTCTGGCTGAGACTAAGCTTCTAAGCACCTACTTCCAGACAAGTTTAATTTCATTATTACCTAGACAAATGTTTTCTTTCTTAAAAAAAAATTCACATTAACATGTGCTTTCCATCCAGTTTCCTACTCTCCTTTACAAACACAGACACCTCCAAGAGTCTCAAAGTTATCTACTTCTTCAGTTGTAGCAGATTTTAAATAGCCCGCACATTAACGAGCAGGGCTGCTCTCCCAAGTCACAGTCCAGCTATAAGAAGAACAAACTACAGTGTGGACCTAGAGGCATCTTTGGTCCCTCTCTAGATGCTATAGATAACATCATAAAACATGTAGCTGCACTGCACTGGATCTGGGACTGCTCGAAAGCCTCTCAAAGATGGCTTGCAGAGTTTTCTACCCTTTCTGCCAAAAGATCTCAGCAGTGACCAGCAGAGGAATTTTGAAGGGCTGGATCCATATTTCCCACTGTGCACAGAGCAGAGGAGGCATACGCTTGTACGCTACAGTCATACACTGATTTATCTGTACGTATTTATAGGTTTTTCTAGCCCAGAAGGTGCACCTACATTGCTCACATCTAACATACCAGTCAGCTCCACCAGAACAAGACACAGCACAAGTAGCAGCCCTCGTCACAGTCAGGTATGGTAAACACAAGGTGATAAGAAGGGTTATTCGCAGAGCTTTCTGTAGATAAAGGTTCTCATGTTATGTATTCAAGTTTCCAGTTCAGGCTCTAGTTTAAAAAGCAAGCTACTTTTTTCACATGATGAAAGGTGCCCTACTTACCAAGAAGACAGTTGGCTCTTTTGATTTCATGCTGGCCAGGATGTACAGATGCAGGAGAAGGGAAGGACAGATGACACTGAAGTACAAAAGAGATTAACAGGGTCACAAGCTTGCTCTCCCGGGGCCTGGTTGAAGGATTCCTGTTTCTTACAACTGTGAGTAGTGAGACAGACTCATCATTCAATGAAAAGAAAGTCACGACTTGCAGTATGAACTTCCTTGGCTGCTTTCCATTACCTTGGCTCTTCGGGATGTGAAGGCTCATGGGAAAATGTGACTTTGATGTTTTGCTGAATTTTCCTGTGGAACATATTAGACATGAGGCATATCTGATACAAGTTCAAAGCATGTGGGCTAAATACACATTGGTATTGATAATTTTCTGCACCGCTTGAAGTGACATTTTAAGCAGGTTATTTAATGTGCTAATAAGCGTATAACCAAGACTATCTGACTAGGAACAATAGGTCTTTTGTAAAAAGATGTAGAACATGGAGTCACACTAAACTTGACAGATATTAGGCTGATACACACAGAATTATCTAAGGACAGTTGAATAGTCTGCTATCATTTTCAATATCCCAAGAAGACAACAGAAGTTTTGCTAACAACACAGAAACGTGGCAAGAGCTGTCAAAACATGTGTCATGTAAGATGCAGAACACCTTACATTTGGCATGAAAGTTGTCCTTGAACAGAGTAACTGCAATGCAATATGGTGAAAAATGCTGTTACAAAACTGGCATGGAAAGGCATCATATTCATAGGAAGAAAAAAAAGTTAAACCTGCAGGCTAGATTCTTTTTTGTCTTATATTTTGTCATGCTATCTTTTCAAGCAAAGGATTATGCTTACCTATATTCCTATGCTATTGAATACCAGAAAAAAAAGAAAGTAGATCATGTCTATTAGTTTTTAGTTTGAAGAATAAAGAGCTAATTTTCTTCAAGGCTTCAACCTTTAATTATCTCTACATGTCCCTTCTAGACTCTAGCAAGTCTCTAGGGATAGGTAGAGAAATTTAGGCTTCTGTGAGGTTTTGGTTTTGCCAAGAGTTTCATGCACTAATGCTGCTGAGCTCATGTCAGTCCATGTAAAGAGATGGAAAAATCAGGCAGATTCAATCTTCAGTTCAATTTGTGTCTTCCATAAACAAACTTGCAGCCTGCTGAGGAAGACAAAACAATCTGCTCTAAAATCCTACCACCCTTTCAGTTCTTGTCTGAGTCCTGATTCCAGTGCACCATGAATTAGAAGAGAGAAAGGAAAATTGATTCTCCTTGCCTCCAAGAATCTCTTCTGGACAGTTTTATTTTTGCGGTTTTTTTACCTTTTTCCTGTCTAAGTGCCAACCTTGCCATCATCAGATTGCAGAGACAGTCCATGGAACCTACTGGGCTGCTGCAGGCAGGGAATCCTAGGGCATTCCCTTCAAGCACCTCCACAAAGCCCTTCTGACCAGGCTGCCATCCCTGTAGGGCTCTCTCCAGTCAATTATTAAGCAGGAAGGTTCACAGTGTCCTTTGCTTTGGACATAGATACCTTAGATGGTTAAGACAAAAAAGAAGCAACCTGGTTTGATACAGCTGTTGGCAGTCTGGCTATTTTCCTTGTGCTCCATGCTATCCTCCTGCTGCTGACATGGAAACGTGACCTTTGTCAAATGAACGTACCCTCTGTATCTTAACAGTTGCCACCTTGCAAGAAAAGCCAATGAGTGTCAGTTAGTAAATCTGGTGATAGATGAGCAAGGAAAGAGGGAACAGGACTGTTCTGAAACATACTGGCTGCAAAGGGCTAAGAAGGTCAGGAGGAGAATGGTCTGGACATTGACGTAATCCTGCCCGATTCCCGAAAAATAGCAAATCCGTTGACTAAAGGAGGCACCATTTTTAGACTGTAATTCCTCCTTCCATAACCGCATTTTAGCAGCAAGCACAGCAGGCTTGACTATGAGGTCTGACAGAAATTTCCAGGTTTTTTTTAAATCACACATTCCATTAGTAAAGTCTATATATTTCTTCATATTCAATGTCTGCTCTGAAAGTTCTATCGCTGTACTGAATGGAGTCAAGAGAGGTCTGTGACTGGAAATAGCTCAGCCTCATCTTGTTCTTTGCCGTATTTGCCCCTTTCGGAAGGAAAGCTCTGAAATGTTTTGTACAGTGTAGGTATTCCTAAGTTTTTTGCTATCATTCCTTATACTGAAGCTAGAGCACCAACTGCATGCACTGGAGTAAATTTATTACCTCCATTTCCATGGATGCCCTATAGGTTATTTTACCTTACTTGATACTAAGCCTTTCTACCACAAGACAGGTAATACAATCACTTTAAAATGAGAAAGGCTGCTTCTAGAGGGTTGACACAGTTTGTAGCACACCTTATGACTGAGACTGTGCCTGGAAGGCTGTGGTTGTCACAATCACACAGAAGTAGTTAGCATAGGCTGTACCAACACAGACAAACTAAGCTGGTGCTTCAAATTGGCACATTTCAAATGAGTAAGTTAACACATCAGTTTTGTGATCTCATTAACTACGAAAATAAAAGCTACGCTTTTCAGAAGTTTATCAAAGCATATTGTTTTCTTTAATGTCAGAACTTCTTTTCTGAGCTGCATGTAACTCAGGGTAAATAGGAAGCTCACTCAGGCGACTGACTTTGTCATGAGCATTAGCAAAGCCAGCAAGAAACAAGCCGTTGTCCTAGTAGGCAGTTGATGATCTCTTGCCCAAACACTGTAATTAAATGTATGAGAACCTCTCATTTTGCTGTCTTTGTTGTGAATTAATTCAATGTGATCCCACAGAACTGTCTGTGTGAATGCACCAGCAAAATGATTGTCAGCCCATATCACAAAGACCTAGCACAAACCACCCAAAAATAGCCCAAAGAAACATATGAATTCAATGACATTAAAAGACTGTATATCAAACACATTAGCAGGCGTCCTGCTGCTGCAGCTTTCCAACTGACCCTTCCCTTCTGGTTTGTGAAGTTTCATTACAATACATACTTTCTCCTTTTTTTTTTTGGTGCCACAGGAGCACAGGCTTATTAATGCGGGATACTATGAGCCAAGTTCTGCTGATAGTGTCAAAGTCAGTGATAAACCTCCCCTTAGCTTAGAGACGGAGAATTAGAAGCCCAAAAATAATATGAAGTAGTAACAGATCTCTCTAAAAAAAAAAATTTAACCTTCACTTGCAAAGCATACGACTTCCAAGAGATTGGTTGCTGCTGAACTTAGAACAGAGTGTTTAAAACATCTTCTGTGTAACTGAAGCCTTAAACAGAACTGCTACACCTCTCGAGAATGAGGGGTTATATTTCTTTCTTCATCTGAAAGGTGATTTCACGCTTCAGAAAGTAAAGAAAGTTTGTGCATTGACAATATAAATGCAGATGCCTCAGATAATGATTGACACTAGAGGTCAAGCAAGTGAAATTTCATTTCTACTCCCAGTAGATCACGCAGCCAAGTGAATTAACGTCTGTTTAGGAATTAGAAAGTCAAAGTTTTGACAGCTCTGCCTTCCTCCCTTGAAATGGGTTCAGTTCAGAAGGCCTCTTTGAGGTCTGATCTGCTTCTCACAATTATCTCTTTTTAATAGACATTATGAAAGCCAGTGACACTCGAAGTCTACCGTCATACAGAAGTGAATTTCCTTCCCTGCAAAGGACATAAGTAGCAATGAAAGAAACTGACTATTACATCTAGCAAGCAGCAAAACACGCTGTCATGAAGAAGCATTAATTTCATAGAGCTGTCAGAAAACTCTCTGTCCCAATCCTAAATGTGTCTCAAAATGAGTGACTTTTTCCAGCTTATATCTGTAGGAATAATGCTGTTCATGTAGAAGATAAGCAAAGTATATTCCTAACAAGTTGCTTTTGCAATTTGTGCTCTCTTACAAAAGAGGGAATTTTCCAGTACAATAGAAAAGCTATCAAGTTAGAACTCAAATATTGTGACAAATAGCAAAAACCACAGCTCAGCATTTTCCCCTGCTGCATGTACTCAGACAGCTGCCTAACATCCTCTCGAATAAAGGTAAACAAAATATGACACAGTTTTGGCATATCAATAGGGTAACAATAAATCTCCTGTTCTTTTCCATCCAACTACAGATTGTTTTGGCCCTTGCAGTCAAATTGTAAAATTTGAAGTAGAATATCTTTATGCTCACTTCTAGCCTCTGCTAGAACACTGCTCAGTCAAGTCCATTACTTGATCAATGGATTTTCTGCCATAGCACATTCAATTTCCAATGTGAAGTCCCTATATCTGTACACCAACCTACTGGACAAATTGTTTTATTTGCAAACCACATTTTACAGAAGCCATCAGATGCCCATTAGGAAGAATTCTCAGGAATCACTCTCTGCTAAGCAAAATAGGTAAAAAATAGGCACCACAATAAAACCTGATGTGTACACTTAGCTTGTATTTGTTATTCATCTGTTTTATTTAGTCACTAAACTGTACAAATGATTGCTTCTAACACAAGATGCCTTACCAGCTCTATGTTAAAGACAACACTTGGGTGTGACTGCTGCTGTAGAAAACTAGAAGCAAGTTCAACACACCACAAGAAGGATGTTGAGGCTCTGGAGCGAGTCCAGAGAAGAGCAACGAAGCTGGTGAAGGGGCTGGAGAACAGGCCTGATGAGGAGCGGCTGAGAGAGCTGCGGGTGTTTAGCCTGGAGAAGAGGAGGCTGAGGGGAGACCTTATTACTCTCTACAACTACCTGAAGGGAGGTTGTGGAGAGGAGGGAGCTGGGCTCTTCTCCCAAGGGACAGGGGACAGGACGAAAGGGAATGGCCTCAAGCTCCACCAGGGGAGATTTAGGCTTGAGATTAGTTCTTCACGGAGAGGGTGGTTAGGCATTGGAACGGTCTGCCCAGGGAGGTGGTTGAGTCACCGTCTCTGGAGGTGTTTAAGGTTAGGGTAGACGAGGTGCTTAAGAGCATGATTTAGGGATTGGTGGGAATGGTTGGACTCGACGATCCAGTGGGTCTCTTCCAACCTGGTCATTCTGTGATTCTGTGATTTAATTCACCACTTCTCTTTGTACCATGTGGGAAAGATGTGCCTTCTCTTTTCTTCATTATAGCTCTGTTTAAGTGAGAATGCAGACAAATCCATTCAATTTATGGCCTTTCTCTTCACTTTTTACTTGCAGAGTCACTAACTTCTGTGGATTTTCTAACCCAGGGAGTATCACTGATAAATTTATAAAGTTACCACAGGTTAAATGATGGAACTGTATTAATGTATACAGTAGAAACTCATTTGACATGCAGCTTTCATGCTGTAAAATCCTAAAGCACCTCACAAGCACTAGGCACAGAAATGCATGGATCACAACAGCCATTGAAACAGAGCAATAATTCATGATATCTTAAGGCATTAGTAAAACAAGAAAATACCAAATTATCGATTTTAGGAAACTGACAAGAAAAGGATTCAGTAGAAACCAGCTAAAACCTTTAAAAGAGTGATATTTTTCCTTTTCTTTCTTCTATGCTTCTCATTTTTGTTACTCATCAATAGTCTTCAGTAAAATTCAAAATCAGATGCTCTTCCTTTGGTTTTCCCAGGGCACAACAGAGAACATGATTGATGTCCTGATCACTTGCTTATAGGAAAACACTAATCTTCTGTATTGCTAATTTTGTTCTGAGATGGAATCCTCCCAAATTATTAACTCTCTCCTTTCCTTTTTCTTCTTGACATACATAAATATTTCAGATTCCATGTCAGAGGAAGAAAGAAATGAAAGAGAGTGCTAATTCAATACAAGAAACACCCTAAGCCACGTTCTCCCTACCGCTCAGGAAAGGTGAACTTCTGTCAATCTCTACAGGGAACTACAGGAGGGGGGGGAAAAAAGCCTAGCTTTGAAGGAGAAGTGCATCATAGTGTTATTCCTGTTGATGTTTTTCTTTCCTTTCCTTCTACTTTCTCTGTGTTCTACATTTTCATGGCAAGCAAGAGAAAAGATGGTTGGAGTAGATCAGCAGACTGAAACAGAAGCTAAGGTCCCTGCCACCAGCTCCCTCCCAAAACTGTATTTAACTCTGTGAGAAAAGATTGAGCAATAGAGGCAAGAAAAAAATTTAAGTGATGCAACAAAACAAAAAGAAGAAACAGGTGGATCTTTCTCTTCTTGGTATACAAAGAGCAACAGAGATGTTCAAGCAACTTGGCATTTCAAACCTTCTACAGACCTTAAACTTGCAAGTTAGCTAGATGTTAAATCCAGCAATAAGGCTGGAGCTATAGATTAATTCAGGAGACGTTAAGATAAAAGGAATCATGACAGCAGGAACTTACAATTAGGAAATTTTTGGCTGAGTTCAATCCATGCTTTGTGCATTTCTAGCCTCCCATACTCACCATCAGAAGAGGCAATTCTAAGGGAGAGCTGTTTTTTTAGGATTAGAGGTGGGGAATGCCATCACAAGAAACTACTCCTCTTTTTTCCTGTATGACTGAACTGCCAAGAATCTGAAATGCATTTTTATTGCAGCACAGTGAAACCTAGTGACAGGTGGTAATAATCACATAAAAACAAATCTCCTTTATGCAACCAGCTTTTACATTCATTGAACAAATCATTAAATCTAAAATATATTTGTGTCTGTTGTGCATTGCAGAAGAAGCACTGCAGGGAATTTTTCTCTAAAAGCAAACGTTCGCTTATCGTTACTACTAGATATAATAGGCAAAATCTTATTCCTTACAAAGTCAATGCCAAAATGTCACTCCTTCAGTAAAGACCAGGATTTCACCTAAAAAAACCTACCCAGCATAGATAATAATTTACTAAAAGTATACATCAAAATACCTCAGACTCTGAAGAAGTGCAGCTCATGAGCAATCGTTGCGACTAAAGGTGTAAAATTGACCAACACAGACAACTGTAAATATGTCAAGTCATGCTCATTGTATCACCTGTGACTGCCTATGAGGCTGCACGTGTCTTGGTATGACAAGCCTTCCTGCAACGTGCTCACCTCTACAGCACAAGGAGTATGGAAAGGAAGTCAGTGTATTTGAATTTATTTATTGAGTCCAGACAGGAATCAGCAATCTTAAGTAAAGAACCCTTATGTATTAATTAATGGAATAATCATGACAATACACACATTTCCCTGGAAACTAAGCCTGGCTAAAATTCAGGACATTTCACTGACCAATTCAATCATTCTACAAAGAGGGAATAATAATAATACTCTTTATTTTGTGGGTGGCAGCGCCAGGGCTTACAAAGGCAGCTGCTAAGAAACAATAAGATCTTTTCTGACTCCCTCTCTGCTGGGCCACATAATGTTTAATAATCATATTCTCCTAGAAGTAGATATTTACAGCCCTTTGTCTCTGTCAGGACTACGACTTGTGGCCTGAGCCAATCTTCTCCTTCCTTTACACACAAGTTAATAATAACAATAAAAAATAATAACAAAACCAAGTTAACAGAAACACACTAATCAAGTAAAAGATAAGACATCTAATCAAGATACTACTGTAAGTAACATGTTCCATGTGGCCCTCTCGGTCCCTATGCGATTTCCTAGAGGTTATGGAAAGTAACAGAGGTCAAATTTTCCATCTTAAAATATTTGTAATTAAGGTCAATATTACCTCATTATTCTAAAACAAAGTTAAACTGAGACTTCTTAAATTAGAAAAGTTGCAGAATGTTTTGCTACAGAAAGAGCCGTCACCTGAAGCTGAGAAAAATACCACTGTTATTACCACTATTATTTTCCACTGCAAATAGTGACAGTCTAATATCATGAGGATTTACCTGATGATTCAGTTTTCTGCTAAATTTGTACTTTACTAGCCCCTTCTCAGGAGCAAATACTTGTAGCCAAGCATTCTAAAGGTATCATTAAGGGTATTACATTGATCACTGCCAATGAATGCAATCAGTTTAAAGGCAAAAGGGGCCACTTCTGACACAAGGAGTCTTTGACTCCAAGTTTTTGGGCCAAGGAACATCTTGTTTGTTTCAGTATTCACTCAAGTCTTCAACAGGAAAGCCTGCTAGGTACATCTGTCAGTGTATAATGTCACAAAAAAACAATAAAGAAGGTAAAAGGAGAAGATAAGGAAATATTTTAATAAATGAAAGAAAATGTCTGTGTAGTACAATCCCTTACATCAGTTTTTATCCTCTCAAAGGATAAAAGGAAAGGCCCAGTGGCTGAAACATATCAAGGTAGCCTATGTAAAGCACTAGAAAGGGACAGGGCAGAGTATAAATCAGTGTGGAAGGGACTTTGACCACCCTGCTACATACATATTTTTTTAATTCAAGGCTTCTGTGTTCATTAGATATGTTTAAAAAATGAGAAATGAAAATTTTTAAAAAATCCTGATTCCAAATGATGTATCAATTTTAACATCAGTACAGTGCTGTTATTCTCCTTTCATCTATGTTCAACACACAGCTGCTAAGTACTGCTAAAAAGAGCGTGCTGTGAAAACAGCCAAGAGGCTGTGGTTGACTGGAGAACCAGAACATAAGCATAACACTTGAGGGAGGGAAGAAAGGGGAAGAAAGCAAAATACCAAAGCGTAAAGCCTTGTTCTGGTTCATTTTGATTGAGGCGAGGAATCAAAACAGTGAAGACTTAATCCAAACCTCTTTAAACAGGAAACAGCATTGGAAATCCCTGTATAATTAATTTGAGTCAGATGAGTATTGCTTTAAAAATTCCTTTCCTATATTTGTAAGGACAGGCCCTGCTAGAAGCAAAAGTTACTTCCAAATTTCTTTTTAACTTCAGGAAGTTTCAGCTTGAGCCCATTTTGAAGACTAGAGACTCCAGTTTTAGAGCTAGAGTTGCATCTGCTTCTCATTTTGTCCTTACTTCCCTACTCAACCTCAGTGATAAAGAAGAATGTCCAGACCACATCATGCGCAAAATTTTGTGCACATCATCCAAAGCAAAGAATTTTCTAAAGCAAAACTTCCTCCTCATTCTACAGGTACAATTAGATGCAGAGTTTTGTAACTGCAGTGTTCACAAGGTCAGACAAGCCTGGAATGACACTATGCTTACCCTGAGCAACTCATTGAACATCAGAAGAGGCTTAAAAATACAAAGTCTAAGGGTAAGGTGAATTTGAAAAGGAAACAGTATGTTCCCACAGACTGGAGCCCAGCAAGATAATGAAGCCAACTAAAACACTAAAAGAAAATAAACTCAGCAAAACTGATGAAGCAAAAGTCAGCATGAAGCATTTGTTGTAACAAAAGCGTGTTCTCTGTGAAACTAAAAGCCTGTGAATCCCTAATGATATATATGTGTTCAAGCATTTACACACACTTCACATTTCTGTATGTGGATACAGCAATGATTGCAACACAAACAACATGCATCTCAAACCACCAGTAAACAACTAAAGGAAGCGTTACCAAAACTCGTATCACAAGCAGGTTTTCTTCCACTCTTGAAGCCTCCCTCCTTCCTTCTCCTTTGCTTTTGCCAACCCTTCGTGGTGTACATCACTCATTTAGTCAGGCAAACAGGCTCAAACATGTAGAGCAAGGTATCCTTACTATTAAAACAAGTGAAGGGAAAAAAAAATAAAAGGTATAATATTCTGGAAGAAAATTTCCAAACACTGTTCCATTGAAAACAGAAGCAGGAGGAAAATATCTTTAAATATGGTAGAGAAAATTGCCAGGCAGTAAGTTTTCCTTAATTTCCCACATCTATGGCTCTCTAGTACTGTGTGTGAAATATTTCATTAGCAAGAGGGTCATGATACTCTGTCAAAGGTGATTCTCCCTTCACAAGGTTTCCTGTATATTTTACAAAGAAGATACACTCTGCTGCTTCCAGGGGCCTGCAGGAATCACAGTCACTTTAAAAAAAAAAAAAAAAGAAAAACAAAACAACGTTTTAAAAACAATTATATCCCGGAAGCACCCACTAGCTAAATTTGTAACTCAGACTCCTGGCACTATTATGGGTATGTAAAATCAGTAGGGCATATTCTAAGATAGTGTGTATTCTGTTGCAAGATCTAATTTATTTCAAAGTCTCCAGTTCGAGGTCAAAAGAGCAAACAGTATTTAATAGAAAAGAGAATCATACATTGGTCTCTGGACTAGACCACAAGGCCCTCAATGCTGCTGTCCCATCTCTGGTATTAACCAATTCACCATGCTCCAATAAAGGGGAAAACATATCCAAAAAATCCTCATAAAGCATCTATATAATGATAGATGTGCAAATAGGAAACTTCTTTCCTGGCCTCTGTGGCAAGCAGTTATATTCTCAAGTACTACACTTGATAGATCTTTTTAGGTTGCATAACCACAAATTACATTATTGTTCATGAAAATATCCTGAATGTATAATGGAAAATCATATAGCAATTCCTGAAATAATGGGGCTCCAGCAGAGGCTTAATGGCATTTCAAAAGCATTTCTATGTAAATAAGAGATGAAATGAGAGTACATTAATTTAACAGGGTTACAGCATGGCTTGTCAGTTATATTTTTCTCTTAATTAGAGGTGTAATCCTGCAAACTGCTACACACTGACCTCAGACTAGAAAACCTGCTCAGCCCATTCTTAATCCTAACTAGCTAACAAATTCTTATGTCATTTGGTGCAGCCAGGCCAGAAAGATCAGCACCATGTATGACTGAACCCTAGGAAACTGGTTTTGCCTATTGTGTTTGTTTCTACACAGCTTAAAAAACAACCTTGTAAGAAAAGGCCCAGTTGGCTATCAGACTCCATGCAAGTAGAACAGAACACCTGGGCACCTGTTATACAGATTACACTAGACAATCATCAGGTGAATATGTTGGAGACTTGCATAAGATTTCTTTTGCCCTCCCCAAAAGGTTTCTGTAATAAACATGAAGCTACAGAAGCACATTACTTTTGTGCTTCTTCCTTTCCTACTCTTCTTCACCTAGAGAGTCAAAACCACCCTTTTCCACCCCAGGGGAAAAAACTTTATTTGAACAAGCTTCCCTAAGAGTAAAAGAAGAAGATGTGAGCTCTGCTAGGCCATTACGGGCAGTAAACATGGGTAGCCCTTTCCTTAAGTTTACAGTCTAGCAGCAACTGGGATTTAAAAGGCAAGAGTAAGCCCTGGTCAGCTGCCTGGAAGGTTTGTTCTTGTGATGATGAAGAAAAGGTTTCAGGTGAAGGACCTCAGATAGGCAGCAACACCATCCTGCAGAGCAAGACTCACCAAGTACACATCTTTAGGATCTCACAGAGAGGATTCTAATGTACCTTGGCAACGCGAAGGCAACCTCTCACAGGCCTAAAGATCAGGCACTTTGAGTGACTTTCAGGAAATTAGAGACTTCTGTTTTCTTCTTTAAATGCTAATTGCTGGGAACATTTACAGCTGGCTCCAAGTATGTACAGAAGGCAAATGGCATTGCAAGCTGTGTGTTTGTGTTTGCACTGCAGAGGAGCGATGAGCAGATTGGCAAGTTTTTCCTAAGTCATCTTGAAATGGAATAACATTGACGCCACATGCATTATGCAGAAGTGGATGGATTGATTAGTGGGTCACACAATCCCAAAGACCCATTATAAGGCTTCCTTTAAATAATTAAGCACAGGAAAATGTATTACTCCTGGAAAGCTAACCAGGATCATCTCACTACTTAGAAAATTCGCTGTGCACTCCATTTATAAAGAAAAAGCTGAGCAGTTTCTCATTGCCTTGAGGCATTGCCCTCAGTTTCATGGGCACTGTCATAATCCTTCAGACACATCCTCATATAACACTGAGAAGCTTAGGCTTCCCAGTGCCATGACTTTGTTCAGTGGGGCCTCTGCTTTCTCATGGATTTGGCAGCAGCTCATTTGTTAGTGTGAGCAGGGAGTGCAACTGATTTATTTTTCTAAGCATTTCCCAGAGATTCAGGGTTAGGTTTTGTGCTTTATTTCTTGGCAATAGCACTGCACATCCCAAAAAAATCCCAAGCAGTTGGCAACAGAGTAAATATTTCAGTTTGATATAATTTTTTAACCAGAAATGACCATCAAGCCATGAGGAATTATGTTGAACTTTGGCTATTTGCATAATGTCTTTCTCGTACAAGGTTAGCTATAAGGTTCAAGATTTGCCAGCCTTTAAGAAGGGTATGTAGTAGCCCAAGGAATTAAATTATTTAAAGCTTAAAAGACAGAACTATTACCCAGAGCCTTTCTGATCCCAGTGGCTTAAAGGAAGACAGTACATATGAGTGACCCTGCTTGTCACTTCAGCCACATTTTTATGAAGGTACAAAAATGAATGGCACATTCCGTATCTTCCTAAAAGCTATTTAAAGGTGGACTAAATAAGTATTGCTGTTTTTAAAGATAATTCCTTTAGAAAAACACACTGCATTTAGAAAGAATTCATCTCGCTATAAAGGGACAAGAACAATGAGTCACCTGCATTTCACTAGCCAAAAAATCCTTAAAAAATCTCAAAGCACCTCAGAAAAAAAATTACATGGGTACACCTTGCATCTCAAGTGACTAATCTCGCATCTGTTAGCTAAGAAGATTTGGAGGGATTTCAATGATTTTCTGTGTTTTACAAGATACATGTCAATATTGAGAAGAACTGGCTTCTGTTTTTTGCTTTTCTTTTTCAATTAACATATTGTATTTCCATGTATTTCAGTTTCTCATCACCTCCTAATCAGATCGCTATCTTATCACCTGATATAGAAATAAAACACTAGGAAAAATCAATAATCAGAGAAAAGGGTCATTTGGGGGTTAGCCCTGGATAAGTGATAATGTCTGTCTGATTCATATCAAGGCACAAGATCAGCTACAAGCAATGAATCTTAAGAGTCAAAAAATGGAATCATAAGGGGAAAAGGATTTGATTTAATTCGGCTAAGCAAGTTACATTAATTGCTTAAATAAGTACAAGTGGCTGTAGTCAGCAATTTTTCATCACTATTTTATATTTCAACAAAAAAATGCCAAATAAACTGTTTTGATGGTTTTGCACTATATTTCTCTATTTTTTATGCAGCTGTACAGGATATGATATTTAAATGACAGCTGCTCTTCTTCCTTACTTTTAACAAATCAAATGCAAAGATATACATGGCTGGAGTCTATAAGTCACCCTTCCCTCTAGAGATTTTTATTCATTTTTAATAACCCGCAAGTTACTATTCCCATGGTTGGGGAGCATACAAAGGATACTTCTAAGGTTTCACCCTTCCGTCAGCATATATTTTCAATAAGCATATACGGACTTTAATATCTTGGACATGTCCCTCTCTCCATCAAATATGACTGAAATCAAACCCTGAGTTCAAAAGTTACGAGGCAAGGTGCTCGTCTCTCACGCACACACTCAGAACACGACTGTAATCTCATTTCCTTAAGGTCAAACCAAAGACTGAACTTACAATGATACTGCATGTGTAACACCTGTGTACAACAGCCGTAGGAGACTCAAGATGTGATGGGGGTGTTCTGTAGAACTATCAAAACAGCTTTTCCTAAACACTGGAACTAACCCAGAGCAAGGAGACTACTTCCTAAGGGATTGGATTTAACTGTAATGGCAGCACATCTATGAAAGGGTAAGCTGAAGACTTATCTTCAAGTCTTCAAGCAAGTTGTTTCACTGAATCATTTTGAGGATGTTCTTTTCATTTAGTTTTGGGGTCTTCTCTGAAAGAGAAAGCTCTTTTCAACAGAGAGAAAATAAATGTAAACTCACCTCTCTGTGCTTTGCTTTGCCTCAGCAGTGACAACCAAAGAGAGCAGCCACAGGCCATCACTGCGGTATGTTTACATTTACAGAACATCACTGCAAGCTGTAGATGCACAGTAATGAATCAGTATCTCCTCCTTGTCTTTCTAAAAATTTTGTCTCACATTTGCACATGTGAGTACACCACCCACTTCACCAGATGTTTTGCTCCCATAGTCTCTGTGAGTTGTCATCGTTGAACAGGAGAACCAGGGACAGAGCATCCTCACCATGTCACAGAGGTACAAGCTCACAGTGAACTTAAATTTGCCCATTATCCTCCCACTCCCTCCTGTGTTATGATGTACGTGCTCATTTCCTCAACACAAAGGGCAGTTCTCCCTGCATGAAAATCAATTAGATTGTAGGACTCTACAGACCTGTGCTAGGTGACTTAAACTTTTTACAGATTTTTACTCCAGAAGCATAATCCAAATCAGAATTCCTTTCTGTTTTCCTTCTACTTAATCCTTAGTGTTTGCCTGCATACAGATGTGCTGATTTCCAGCTGAAGAAACAGCAGCTCTGGAATGCTCATGCTGCCAGAGGCTCAGTATATGATAGTAGTAATTCTGACATATTTGAAACCTTGTGGGTTTTTCATTAAAAATAAAATGTTTATGTAGAAAATTGTTAATTATAACAAAAAAAGAACTCAAGACTTAACAATAAGATCATGGAATAGAAAAAAAAATGAAGCAATTGCTTCACTACTATTTCCAGTTTAAAAACAACAACAACAAAACCTCCAGGTTTGTGGGGGGAAGATTTGTCCCATGTAGAGATAAAATTTTTTTCAGGATGCCAGCATTTTTCCTAGAACTTGAAATGGTTTCCCATCCTCTCTGCAACACCACCTCTCATTTATGTTTAAAGTTAAGTAGGTGCATAAAGCTCATCGATTTCCACATGACCTGAGATGGGTAGAATGCCTTGATGAAATACATCCAAAATGCTTTTTTACAAGAATCCTGTGATTATAGAGTACAGAGGCTAAATCACAATGAAATGACTGATGAACAAGTTAGCCACCAGGCTTACAAAGGAAAACAAAAGGTCAGTGTAAATTCCAGAGGTCTTTTATAAGCTGTAATTAATTATGTGTCATTTGATTCTAGTTACTGCCAGGAAACTAAATGCTACAGTGCCCATAGTTATGCATCTCGTATGTCATTTACCTTTTAATTAAACTGGCCCTCTTGTAGGGTTATTGTTTTGTGCCTTGTGATCTCAGCTCCTCTACTCTCAAACTGGCGATCTTGTGTGTTGCTTTGTTCAGCTTCACAAAGCTTATTTGGTATTCTGACGTTGGATGAAAACCTAGTGTTTGGAAACTCCATCTCAGAGGAAACCGAGTCCCAGGTGTGGATGACTACAACTGAAGTTTTTCAGCCCGCTCTAATACAAAATGCAGCTGGACTTCTCCTTTGCTGTCAGCAGGACATAATAATCAAAATTTGATCTGACAGGAACCTGTCAGGCAAATGAAAGAGAAAGGTGGGGAGTTTAAGGCCATTAACCTTATTGGTTCGTGGGATAAATTTGGATAAGACGACACAACTAGCAACTTGTTGTGAATCGTCATCTTTTGATACCACTGTAGGCAGTCATATCCATAGCTGTTCACAGACCAAAAACTCAAGCACTCAGCCAGATAATCCTATCCTACCTTATCCATCACAATTGTTATTTGTGTTGCCAGCAACTGAAATGAACCCATGATTCGGCTCAAACATTGTGGCGTTTGTCATCAGACTATCATCTCAATGACACCAAAAAAACTGATTTAAGAGTGCAAGTCTTCTCTTTCCTTACATAGTTAAACAAAAAAAGTCTCCACTGGAGAGCAAGAAGATAACAAAAACACGGGAAAGTCCAGTGATTGCTTATACATACAAAGAAATGCTTGACATTGAGGAGGTGTTACATATGGAAGACTTGATTTTCATTTTATACTAGTAAAGTATATTGTTTATATTTAAAACAGCAGCAATCTTTAACATTCACAGTTTCCAGGTAGATGAAAATAGGAATAAGCCTGTGCAGTGGGGTGCTACCTAGAATCTGTGGAGGGTGTGGCATGTCCAATAATCACCAATCGACCTGTTTTATTTCCTGCTGCAAACTGGCCTCACAGGTGGACAGATCAGCTTTCTCTGCAAGACTCCTTGACAGCACCTAAAGGTCATGTAGTGCTGAAGTCTGCACAGCTCAGGCCTAGTTACAATTTCGAGACACTTTATTCAGCTGGTTTAAGTGCTTTTACTAGAGGAGAAAGTCCAGCTTGCCAGTAGAGTCCCATTACAACTAAGGAGAAAAACAGCATTGTGGGAAGAGTGCCAGAAGAGAAGATTGGTGCTCATACAGATGTGGCCTGAGAATGTCAAGTAGCTTCTCTCACCTCCCCATCTCTAATGCTGAAATGAGTGTTACTAGAATTAAAGGCACACTGTGAAGCTAAATCCACACAGGCTCTAAAGCACTAAGAGAACTTCAGCTGGAAGGCATGACAGAAATGAAACACTTCTTTATTATTTTTCTCACTCACTCAAAGAAATATCTGAGAGGAAAGCCAACATTTTATATAACTTAAAAAAATATGAGAAACCTGACTCATTTCCCATTCAGGTCAAAAGGAGTGTTTTCCACTGGCACCATGTGAGAAACATTTGGACTAAAAGGCCTATAACAATTCCTTACAAACAAGGTCCCTAAAGCAACTTACAGATAGCTGGCTGCTATTTGCCTTGATTCACACTATGAAAAAAAAAGAAGAGGAAGATGATGATGAATCTGTCCAGAGACATATGTCTGCATTCTAATTTATTTCTTCTGTTGACAGTGAAAGCAAGAACGATTGGTGAATTTGTGGACTGAATTTTGCGGGCTCCTCAAATTGAATCTGAAAGACAACACACCACAGACCCTACTACAAAGAAGCCCCTCAGCTCCAGATAGATGAACACTTCAAATCACTTCTCTACAGTATCTTCAAGTACCACACTTCCACCTCATGATACTTAATTGTTTTAACTCACTTCCCCTGATTTCAGAAGTCTGGTGAACTAGAGGATATGTTTACATTTCAGATGTAAGTTTATTTCCCAAACATTGTTCTGCCAGCACTGGAAACAGAAGCCCCGCTTTTCTGGAAGCAGGCCAGCCTCTCAGTACTTGAACTCCATTCGCCGAGTGCTAAAGCAAGTTCAGCCACTGCATATATTCGCTTTGAATAGCTTTGCTGCTGTTTTAGCCGGTAAAGACTCTACATGATTTGAGTATATATCAAATTAACATACTCTGCATTGTCCTGAAAAGATACCACTGTCCCGTCACAAGCATTGTTCTGCTGCATTATCTAGGGAGTTTTTCTGCCTGAAGAAATACTTGTGCTTCCTACTTAGCTCCTACTTCAGCTAATGCTAAAAATACCACTAGTTGCTATAACGGTATTAATTATTCCCTCTTCGTTTCCATCATTATCTACCAACACAACAAAGTAGCATATCAGCATAGAACATGCACTGGCTATGCAGAACTGGATCCTTGAGGGTCCTCCAAATACCTCCTGGCATAAAAACATCTGAACAGCTATCCTGGATCACAACAAAAGTCCACCTAGCTCATTGCCCTGAGTCACTGGGAGAAAAGGTGACAGAGCATTCAGGGAAGGTCCAGGCAGATACCACCACCTGTCAGGAAAGTACTCACAGCAGAGTAAGCAGGTGGGTTCAGTCATCTCTGGGAGGAGCAGCAGAGCCAAAGCTGCAGATGGAGGTGAATGAATTGGGACACTTAGATGCTACACAATAAGGACCCACCCCAACAAGATGCCACTTAGTGGGAATAGTCCTGTGAATTGCTCCTTGTCCCAGAAAGCAACACAATCACTGGGATGCTGAACTAGACAAACTGTCCCACTAGGGTCTCTTCATCAGGGTAAACCACGTGGCAAGACTTCTAACATCACAGCAGGCAGAGACAGACACTCTCTGGGATATCACTGCACCACACAAGTATAGCTATACCTACAGGTTGGTTCAGTTCTCCAGATTCTATGATTATCCGTAATAAACAGATTTTTACTTAAGTTTGAGATAAGGCATATGGGAATGCTTTCACTGCTAAGAAAAACATAATCTGAAACAGACCTAAAATATCTTACTAGAAATGTCTCAAGTTTTCTGAGCTGCATTCTGGTTTTCCTACACTTAAATTAAGTCTGCTTGTGAATTTTGCTGCTTTAGTGATTCATGACTACAGAATGTGTGTCTTGAATGTAGAGGACAGAAAAGGATTAGGGATGAAAAGGCAAACACACATAACATTTTTCAGTGTCTTAGCTTTTAATCACTGGGAAACAAAAAATAAATGAGCTATGGGCATTTTATAATTGCAATAAATTTTGAGAAATTAGTAGTATCCAGAGAAATCCAATTAAGTTTAATAATTTTGTGCATCAGAGACTGGGAGGATGGGGGCAGAGGGGCAGGGGGATAAATCTAACAAGTTACAGATGAATATAAAGTTTTCAACTGAAGAAAACAACGTTTAAATTAATATGACACACAATGATACTTCTGGCTGCCTTTCTAATTGATTCTTCTTGTTAAATCCAGATGAGCTTGTGCACAATAAGCAGATTGCTGAGAGGCTATTCCCCTACACAGAAATAACAGTTAACTTTAGACATAAAAGAACAGTCTTTTTAATTTAGTGGGTTTTCTAGTTTAAGGCCCAGTGTAACAGTAAGGGAAGACTAAGGGATCACGGTACTCTCTCAAACTCACAGCCAGCAAAAAATTGAACCACTATTTGGCTCACGTGCGTTACATTTCCCTCCAAGTGGAACCTGGAGTAAATGCTCATGATGTAATAAAAGGAGAAAGTCAGGCACTTTTCTCTATTTTCTGATTAATTCTTAAACACATAACAATAAGTATCAAGCCAACAAAAAGAGTGGCTTAGATTAAAGCATTATCCAAGCCAATGAAGTCTTTAAATACCTATTGCCAAATATGAAGCATTTGATTTCATCAGGTTTCACATCAGAAGTTTGATTTTCAAGCCACAATTGAAAATTCAACTAAGAGGGCATGAGAGGAACCTAGATGAATAAAATAATACGATCCCCTTATATGCAGATAGGTAAGGAACTTTTGACATCCATTCTACAAAGTTTGTCTTTAATATTAAAATGTGCAACCCCAATTGGCTAATTCTTTTAAATTCTTTTTGCTAGCTCCCCAGAGTTCCTTTTTTATTACTTAAAAAAAAAATAAACCCACAAAGGTACATTTCTATCTTTTGGAATTCTAGTGATCATAAATAAAAGCACAGTGTAATAATTCAGAAGCATCAAGAACACATTTGGAATATTACTCAGAAACCAACTGCCCTGTTCAACTCAGTGAGGTGTCCAATGATGATAAATTACTTGTCAGCACTCACGATCACTTCATTCTTTGTACATCAAGAGGAAGGAAACTCAGATATCATGAGATCAGAACTGACAATCAGGAAATCTTGTCAAGTTTTATCATTCTATCTATCTGCTCCTTTCACTGTCCCTTGTAACACAAATTGGCACTGACTACAAAATGGAAGATCACTTGCTGTAACGTTATTTGGGAAAGTAGCATCGACATTTAATTTTACCCTGGGCAAGCTCAGGAGCTTGGCAGAGCTGAAGGACACAGCACCTTCACAGAAGAAAACCCTGTTTGTAGACAAAGAAAACTACACAAAGATATTTTGAACATCTGTAGTATCGAGCGAGTGCTACATCTCACTTCAGGCAGAAATTCTTGGTGCAGAGGAATAAACCTTGAAAAAGTTTCCTCTCCCTGCTTTGCTCAACTTGTAAAGAATTTCTCATCTAGAGAATGCTTTTGAATACTTAACTTTTTTGTAACATATTTGTTTGAAGATAACACTACATACACTGGTGAATTATGATCCCAAGTACAAAGCCAGTTTATTCTGTTTATATTTTTCCCACTTTACAGAGGAAAGAGCTGAGACCATCCTTTAAGCATTTAGTAAAACACGCTTATCATCTCACCTTGCAGCTCATAGGACCTTGTATAGATCACTTTTTTTAGTAGAATTTCTTGAATAAATTGCCACAAACCATTAAGTTAATAACTCTTCCAAGGGAGATTAATGAGAAAGCCACTAGACCAAACCTCTACTTCAAACTGGCCATCTTCAAGAGTTATTAACAATTTTTCCAAAGGAAAAAAAAACCAAAACAATTCTATGACAATGTAGAGAAACCCAGAGTTAAACTCCAACAATTTATGTCACACTGAGGAATTGGAAAGTTGAAGGACCAGGGAGCAGAACACTTTCTCAGTGCTAAACCATTACAGTTGAGTGCATATACATCAAAGAAAAAATAAATTAAGTATCTTAATATCTAGGCATTCAAGATCTGTGAGTTCAGACTGTATTGATGTACTATTTTGAGGAAAACTGAATATTAGGAGGATTTATATTATTACCACCAATTAAAAAGAAGACTTTTTAAAGACTACAAGGTTCTCTTAATTTGTAGGAGTGTGCAGAGCTGAGAAGAAAGAGATTGTCTCATCAGTTTAGAATGCTAACAGGGAGAAAAGAGGAGCTATTTTATTTATGCTAGACAAGGTATGCTGTGTTTTTTCTCTGCTGAAATTAGAGACATTACCTTAACTACTCTTTTCTCTACATTTATGGTCTGTGCTAATTATTTGACATATAGGACAAACTTAGTTTTTGCATGCAAGTTCAAATGTATAACAAGAGAGGAAGTTTCCCATTGTTCAGCAAATTCTTTGCTTCCTATTGTTGTTCAGTGCTGGATTTTAATTGTGCAAGTTACAGTATCTTAACCATTTTTCACTTCACCTTTTATTTTATAGCTTCTGTTATGTGTAAAGGAAAATGTTCCTTTCACTGAAGTAGCACCATACCAGCAGCTCCTGAAACTGCAAGATAAGAATTCTCACCTGACTACTCATAACAAATGAGACATGCCTTGCAGAATTCACCTATTTTACTCCAGGAAGAGAAAATGTGTGCACAGGGAGACAGAAACAGAAATGAGGAATGCTGGGTGACCTTGGGCAAAAGACTTCACTTTTGTTTCTCTTTGCTGCTGTTTTCCTTGCTAGCTTTTGTCTGTCTTGTCCAATTAAAGGAATCTGAAGCAGGAGTACTCTTTGCATAGTCAGCACATCTAGCCAATAAGGTGCTGACCTCACTTGGATATAACACTAATAAGTAATAAACATGACAACAATTTACAAGTGATGCCTTGCATTTCTAATACTTTGGCTCAGAAGTGTTTCAATAACTTATTAAAGCACATGTGTAAGAGCTCCTTTATAATGGCAAGCCGCTATTAACTCTTGTCAGCTTTAATAGAACTTAAAAGCTTAGATTTTCACCCTGACAATTTTTCCTGGAAGGCTGTTGCAGGAGTCTACTGCTCCACCGGTCTGAGAAAAACTCTTCTAATTACAAACCCAATTGTACTCTTGGACAACTCTCACCCTCCACTTTAATGCCAGCAAGGTTTTCTCCTCCAGTGTTCATACCCGTGCTGTATTTAGAGAGACAAATACGAGTTCTTCCAGGCCAATGTTTTAGTAAGTGAAAAAGCCAAACCCTCCTATGAGTTACATGTTAAGTCTTCATCAGAACCTCTGCTTTGAGCTCTGATCCACCACTCATGCAATCATTATAACCTAATTCTGGACTTAAACTCCTATTAAACTAGGTCAAAAACCCTTCAGCTGTCTAAGGCCAGGCTGGCAAGGTTACCACCCTGGGTCTCCATACAATTTTCCCTAAAACTGAAGACAGAGTTCTGTGTCCTTGCTCCCAAAATCCATTGCTCAGTGCTGTCCTTACCTGCCAGCACTCAGCCCAGGAAGGCAGTAGAGAGAATGAGCTTCCTCACAGGGTATGCGCTCTTCCTTCTAGCTTGAGACTGTCTGCGTATATCTGCATAACTATGCTTAACTGGGTCTAGGGTACAGAAGTTTTGGAGACTAATAGTATAAAAAAAGCACAAAGACACTTAAAGTTGGAAGAAAATACTGTAGCATGTTATATATTCGTAGTAGGAAGGGTGACTTTCAAATGCCCAGTGGAAGGAAACATATAATAAGATCTTTTCTTTCCCTATCCTTTCTATTGACAGCATATCATTTTCAAACATCCTAATTTTGCTGGGTGAAAATGTATGCCCTCTTTAATACAGATAAATCATTTGCCACACATAAGCCTTTTTAATTTAGGATTAATGTTGCTGAAGTAATTAAAGTGACCTTATGCAAAACACATGACTGTAGCTTCGTACTGAAGTCCTACTGGTTATCTGTAGGGCTAACTTCAGTCCAGTGGTATTAACAGTTGGGTTGGCTTTAGCTTTACAGCTTCAGAGGTTTCCAAAACTTACTTTAAAATAAAGGCCTTCCATTAAGTCTTCCAAAGACAAATGAATGTCAATTGGTTGCTCCCAGCAGCTAACTGTGAGAAGCACAAACCCTTCAGTAAGGCTTGAAAAGTCAAAAATCACAGATAGAAACCAAAGATACAGAAATTGTGGTATATTCCCTTCTAATTCGAACAGCCACCAAAAAAAAGGTAAAGAGGAATGAGTCAGTGGGTGGAAGCAGTACCTGAATTGCTACCAGACAGGTGTTGTCACTCGCATTAACTTTGAATTTGGTATGAACTACTTGGTCTCTAAATAAAAGCTCAAAATAGCCCTCCACTATATTGCAGCACAGCACCTTCAGTATGAGAGCAAATTGTTTAGCAAGCAACTACTGCCAGATTTATAATGTATCGAGTACAAACTATGTTTATTTTCATACAATTTCTCTAGTAAAAAGAATCTGCTGGGAAATAGACGTAAAAAGAAATTTCATAGGAAACCAAACGCTACAGCACAGGCAAGGATATAAACTATAAAAGGTTGCTTTGTTCAATAACATTTTGGGTTGGTGGTCATTTCAAATGCTTTTCATGCACACAGCCAAAGATCAAAGTATTAATGGGGACAATTACAGAACACAACTGGAGAGCACCACAGCAATCAGTTGCTACAGCTAAAAGTTTATTGTAAAATAGTGCTTACACCAACAAAACCCTACTGATTTTCATATTGCAAATTGTTTGGATCTCCCAGGCTACTACCTAGAATTGCTGTAACTCCCCTGGAACAGGATCACCGATTCGAAGAATTTCCTCTTGAAGATACAAACATCAGCTTTGTGTCAGCTGCAAAAGTGGACAAAGAAGTCCATTCAATAAAACAGTTTCTTTATTTGCATATGGTTCCCAAGGACTTTGTTCAAAACCAGTTCACAGTATTAAATGTGTCATCTGCTTTTCTCCTGCTCATTAAATCTGTATTCATCCACTGCATACAGCACCTCTGTTCATCTCCTTGATGTCAACAAAGCTAAAGAGGGATGGACTCACCTCAAAAGAAGGTTATATTATTATACATTTCAAAGCAGGGGTATTTCAAAGACTATTGCCTAGGGTCACTTCTGATACAAATTCCAGACATTCACGTTGAATTTTGTAAGACACTGCTATTCAGTCAAAGCCAAGTTCAAAAGAGGCATCCCATTATGTGGTATGTATGCTATTTCTGATACAGAAGTCATTATTAAAAGAAATGTACCCAGCAATGCACTAGAGAACAAGAACCAGCATTGTACAGTTTTCCAATTAAAAAGAAAAGGGGTTTCATCTTCACCAGCAGTTGCCTGTGCAGATCAAGGGACACAGGTATCTGAGTTATGGGATACTGAGTACCTAGCACCTGAGTGCCTTACTGGCTAAAGAAGTGGCAATAAAACCAGAACAAATCCTAGCTGCACACAGTCCACTGCTTAGAAGAATGATGTTTGTGAAAGGTGCATTTTTTGGATATACGCATTGCAGCATCTATCAAAACAGCACTGTTGAAGTAGAGATACACGCTCCTCGCACGCACACATACAGAGCCTCCTTATGATACTTAACTGACTGCTGCCCAGGCCCAGAGCAAGACGAAACAACTCTGCTCCAGTGAGCTGTTTCTGATCTGTACTTGAAGTTTGCCAGCCAGGTTTTACAGCCATCCCTTGCACTGCACTACAGTCCATGAGTAGATCCTTAACCTGTAATAATTATTCCTAGACCCCTTCAAGTTCTTCATTAACGCAGACACAATTAAACTGCTATAACCTAAAGACACAGGCTCTTTCTCACTTACAAATTCCCCTGAAGTGACTTGCAAAAATTTCTGCCCACAGAGAACACTACACTTGCTTTGCTTTTTTGTTTTTCCCCTCCACCTTTAACACACAGGACATGTAACAATGCCTGAGGCATCATCCCTGACTCCACGAGTCTCCAGGCAATCTGCAAACTCTGTGGTTGTGTTACAGGTGAGAGATGAGCAATAATAAAGGAACATTGCAGTGTAGAACCTATGGGAATTTTGCAAAGAGATCAAGTAAATAACTTTGATCAGAAGCTTTAGAAGAAAAAAAAACCCTCACTACTAAGCTTCTCCTCATCAGATTTCAGGCTTGAATAAAATGTTCACAGTGAAAACCAAGCCCCTCTCTCAACTCATCTGGGTTTGTGGTTTTACCACAAAGTCATAACTCAGCTGAGAATTGTTGAAAACCCAAATGTATTTGAAAATACTTGGACTGACATTCAAAGGACTCTGAATTGATGGATGACTTTCTGTCTAAATTTTGGTGAAATTTAGTTTATGTTCAAGGATGGCAGAGAAATTACTTGATATACACGTGCGCATCACTATACCAAATGTATTTATACAGCTATAAGGCCTTAAAGGTCGATTTTGCTGTAACATGAGGGCAAATTGCTTGCAATGAGTATTTCTTCATTTTTTCCTGTTAAGTATATTATTTTTTTATTTTTATTGCTGTGTCACATACGAGGTCATAGGTCAGGATCCTATTATTTTAGGCACTGCAAAAGCACCAATGTGATTCCCTGCCTCACATAATCCATAATCTAAGTTGTGGAAGAACAGGATGACTTTTAGAATAAATGATGCTGAATATGTGGGTATTTCAATAACAGCCCATTCATTTAGAAAATCCTATTGCTAATGAGAGGTGGGGGTTTTTTTGGGTGGGGGGTAATTTGGATTGGAAAGCAGATGTAAGCAGATATCTTGGTATGTTTTCATATTTTCTCCTTACAAAGCTTTATTAAACCTTGTTTAACCACAAAGAGTCTTAAAAAATGTATATAAGTAGAACTCATTTTAAAAAGGAATTGGTGAGGCTTTGGGGGTTCCCCCCATATTTTCTTATTTGCCTCATGCTTTTCAAGGAGCTTGAAATCGAGCTTCAACATGTGACATAGCCTAACGAATACTGGCACATCCTGCTCGAGATGGATGTGCTGACGAGAATATAACTTCCCCTGACAGAAACAGGTGTACACCAAATCCCTAGAAATCATACTGCAAATATATCCCTAAGAATCCTCCAGATTCCCTAAAGTACAGTGGAAACTAGAGATATGCTTAAAAACCCCAAAGTAATGTGTATTGTCAGCAAACAGGCTAAACTGCTGCTTCGTGTGTAATGCAGGTAAAGTGACCTCTAAATGGCGGCACCAGCAACAAAAAATTAACAATTTTTATGACTTATGTCACATCACATCAAAACAGGTCAAACGATATATTTTGTGAGGTTGTTTCACATATGACCCTACAAAAACATATGTCAAATGATGGATACAATGATTTCTCAGGAAAGTATGCTCCAGGTAAATCCAGGATTAAAGTGAAGGGCCATCTTCAACAAAGTAAGAAATACGTGACAGGATGAGATACCTTTTTCCTTCCTCAGTCAACCATGCCACTATGCTGATAAATGGTGAGAAATTATACAAAATAACAGGAGTAATCAGAAGAGTCATCAAACCAGAAAATACCTGTCTTTTTTTCCACAGTTTGGCTTTGAGTGGAAACAAGCCCAAGCCAAACCAAATTTTATCTAAATATTACTAAATGACTGTACCTAGTAGATGTAGATCTAGAGCAGTCTGTGATTATGCCCTTTACAACAAAGACAAACTCTGCAAAGGGAGTAGGGCAAAGTTTGTAGCAAGTTGGTCCATTTTCATTAGACAAATATAAAGTTTCAGCCTACAAGTCTTCTTCGATGATTCAGACCTCCATTCAACTTCTACTTCCCTTTAGCCCCTAGAGCATCATGCCCTTCAGAAGTACACTCCAGACTGAGTCAGTAAAGCTCAGAGGCATAAAAATGTTTAAATTTAAAACACTGAATGAGACATGGTGGCTTTTTTTCAGGCTGTGACCTAAGAACAAACATCTGGGCCACTTTAAGTACCAAAGCCATGCGAATTACATTAATTACTGTTCTAAAAATTAGCATCTCTCTCAATTTCAGTACACAAGGGCAATATCATCTTCCAGTTCTGTGAACTAACAGCTGATTATCTCCCTGCAAGTGGAAACAACAAACTCTTTTAGTTGGATAAAACTGTGTTTTCATACAAGGGAATGCAAGCATAAATCTAACAACAGAGAAAAGCAAATTCAGCCTAATAAAACACCAAAGGAACAAGGGCTGCAGTTTCAATAAGTGCCCCCTCAGTCATTGCAATATATTCTGTCATCATTCACGCTAACATGTTGCCAAGATCAAGCACCATCTTACCAGCGATTATCTCTCTCATAGGGTCAAACTATTTAGAACTTCTTACAGTTTCCCATCTTTATGGTATCACGTTAGGACGAGATTTTTAACACAGATAATAGACCTGCTCAGGAGCTTTGAAACTCAAATTCCTCCTGCACATCCTTTCCATGGGTCAGTGGCCTCAGAGGAGAGGCTGACAGGGGCAGGGGAAAGGCAGACCCTGAATTATATATATATACTTTCACTAGACATCAAGGGGCACATTCACATTTGGGGCTATGACAGGACATTCATCACCATCCTCCTTCTCCTGGAAAGAAAGGAGAGCAAATAATTGCTAGTAAAAGGGGTATCTTGGAGCACAAGGAGCTATCACTCAAGGTGCTGGTGACACGTGTCCTCTTACTCAAGCTATGATCTAACCTACAGTATTCACTCTAGTCTTATTTACCTTCCAGAACAACATAGGTGATTGTTACTTAAGACTGCAAAGAACTACATGCCATATCATCAATGCCTACTGACACAAATGCTGCAACAGTATCAGTTGTGGATGCTTGTAAATGCAACGCTGGTTATCACCTGAGAGTAAGCAAAAGAAAATTAATCATGAATAAAACACACACATGCACACAGAGAGACCTGGTTTGTTCAGTAATATATGTTTGGACACATGTGTTTGTTTCCTCAAAGGAGACAGTAACCCAAGACAGTTACTAAAACCACAGAAGAACCAATTATCTTTTTATTACTTTCTCTTCTAGGGCCTTTTCCATTGTTCTACCAGATCTGTTTCATGTGAATGCACATGGAAACTAAAAATACTTACCTGCTCCTCAATGCCAAGGTGAATTTAATCAGAAAACTAATTGCCTTCACTTTTCTGTTATAAACCTGTCAATTTGCTGTAGAGATTACCAGGGTGAAAATGTTCTGCCAGCAATGAAGTCCAAAAGGAAATGGTCTGTGTTCTTTCCTGGAAGAAAATTGCCTTTACAAAAATCCTATTTCTTTGCTAGAGTATCAAGGAGAGATGTGTTTGAAAGAAGAGATGTTTAGCTTTTCAGATTAATCATCATGATGAATGAGAGAGAAAAGCTGAAGGCTATGAAAGACCTCCATAATCTTTTACCACTTAGTATCCAATAATTACACCAGTAGCTGCATTCTTCACTGTTTCTAAGTAGATTCTTTCCCTGCTGACCTTGGCCCCCAAAGAACTCATGTATAATAACCAGCTCTCTGCCCAGCAGTCTTAAACTGCTGGCAGCTGTAAGAAACATGAATTACAATCAAAATACCATATTAAACTATTTTCAAACACCTTAGCCACCAACAGAATATTCACTGTTTAACAAATAAGTAAGAATTGCTGAGAACAAATCTTTGACGTGAAATACTGATTATATTTTTTAACCTTAAAGTCAGCATTTGCTACAGCCTTAGAAAAATACACTCATGTCATGGTATCTCATTATTTCTTTCAATGTGTTATCACATCTTTATGGAGTGGTGCTGGTTTCTGGTTTTAGTCACAAAATGCAGATTTGGAACAGTGTTTTGTGAAGCTGAGTATACACAGCACATACAAATAATTCCCACACTACCATTTTGCAAAAGGAATTGAGATAATGTTTGAAGAAAAGCACAGGATTCTATAATGCTGCATTCAAACATATGATTTTTCACAGCTTTACAATTCCCTTGAAGTATTTTTTTCTAAACCAATTAGTTGCATACCATGTGGAAGGTGGTGTTCATTAAACTGTGTGTTAGGGAAACCCACACATCTCATAGAGCCCATCAATACATGTCTCTGAAATTAGGAGCTCCGGTTCTCACATCATCAGTTTCACTGGACACAGGAGAACAAAACCATCTCACAATGCACCCAGCATGCCAGTGATTCAAGAGGATAATCACACCACTTAGACTGACATTTCATAAAACAAACACTGGATTTCACCCAGAGAAGCCACTGTAAAACCTCCTGATTCATGTTTACTTTCCAGGAGGCGGATTCCTACCACCTTCCACAGCAGCATGCTCTAATGGTTAATTACTTAATAAAGCTACTTGTGAGGAAAGCAAAAAAGCAAAAAGCAATGTGGCTGCCTTGGTAGAATCTATTTTTCTTATATTAAAAAAAGAGAATTAGAGGTAATTCACTGCGGCATTATCTAATTGAAACAGCAAGATGAGGAGGGTCTACAAACATCCATTGTACCAGATGTAAGTGGTCATGCTGTTCAAGGAGAAAGGAAAATGTGGATTGAGTAGGGTCCACAAAGTCAAGTGCAGGAATAAGTAGAACTGAGAGCTAATTTAATGCAAACTCCAACCTAGCAAAAAGATACATAATTGGAGGTAATAAAGAGCCTACCAGTGGTAAGAACAGAAGGTTACACAGGCACATAAAAGCACGGCTTGTGTATTTTGTTGATGTGGGTTCCACAGTGCTCAAAAACACCAGCGGCAACAAGGTATATCACAGCCCAATGCCCAGGGAGCACTCAGACCTGTAAATTACACACACTGACTTCCACACAAAGTTCTTAAATGGCTCCAGCTGACTTGCAGAAAAAGCAACAATGAAAAAAGCAACAGCACATTGGTAACAGACTGAAGGAGGGCTATTTTTGGTATCAGTAATCCCTACTGACCACCTGCCTACAAGTTATCAGCTGACAATGTCATCAGCTCCACAGATCCAGAGTATCCTGTAGCGAGAAGATAAAAACAAATAATGGGAACGAATACATAAATAAATAAACAAACAGATAGGAAAGTTGATAAAACACAGAAGCAAAATTCATGCAGAGGAAGAAAAAAACATAACAGGGAAAAAAACTAATGCAGAAGCATTTTGCTAGCACAGAGAAAGCAAAATCTGTTAGAAAGAAAGAAGCAATCTTGCAAAAGCAGAAAAAACAGGAGTTGCAAAGGATGACAAAGTAGAGGCACTGTTAAAGCCAAAGTAGAGCTGTTAGATGAACAATCCTCACACAGAAATAGCCGCTGACCAGGCTGTGAGAAACACAAGGTTTCAGGATGCTCAAAATAGCATTACAAGGATAAAGTCTCCCATAGTCCATAAAGAATTAGGATCACCCATTCAGTGTGTTGACAGAGGAAGAGGAGGAGTTCTCTTAGCAGTTAGTGGAGCTTATGGGAACAGTCTGGTGAATTACCTGGGAACTCAAAGCAGGGCTTGTTTTGCTACCAAAATAGAGACCTCATTGCCATCTTATCTCAAGAAATTACTGTCAATGACAGGCTAGAGACTCGCATGTAAAGACATCTTTTAGTTACAAAGGGCTTATGAGGCTATATTTATACCCCAGTTTTGAGCATCTCTCAGAAGCAGTCTCATTATGCCACTGCCAAACAGGGGCACAATAGGAGAGTTGCTACCCAGAGTCAAAAACTTAAATGGGTGCAAAAAAACAGCAGGTCTTCAGAGAACAGATGGGGGGAAATGATAGAAACAGGAGCACAATTTAGAGTTTAACTCCCTGTGAAGCTAACAGAAAGACTATTCATTTATTTCAATGCACTTTGGATCAGGCCCTTCACTTCTGAAGAGCTTTGAAGTTGAAAAGTGTTAGATGAGCACTCAAAATTCTTATCAACAGAAAAATGTGGCTAAAGAGGTGTATCAGAGTGTCTTTTTAATTTGTTTGAAAAGGTCAGAAGATCGAGAAGAATGTTTGCACATGGGAGGCGATTTAATGGGATTTGAGAGGAACACTTCAGATACAAAGTGCAGATAACACATGAAAAAGGAGCTGAGCATTTGTTAGAAGAGTCTATGCATGATACTCTCATCAGGATTATCCAAGAATTGGTAAAAAAAGCAGATTAAGCTAAATAAGGGTGGGTTTCTAACTTATGAATGTCCTGAATATTTGCTACCTTATCATAAATCAAGGTAAAACATTTTATGTAATTTCTTTGGCAGAATTGCTAGTTTAACAAACTTTTGCTACCATATCTGCCCCAGCAGTTCCTTGTCATCCCAACATCAATCATACATTATGCAAGCAATTTTTTTCCCATGTGGGCTGGCTGAGATCTACAGACATTAATATAAGGAGGGCCTCTCTCTGATTCTTTAGCACCATCCTTCATGTCTTGTGAAAGTGTGAAAAAATGCACACTACAAATAGGTTAGTTATTAAAGAAATGCAACAACAGAATTTGCAGCTGAAGAGCAGATTAACATCCTCAAGGTAGGAAGAAATAAATATAAATAAATACAGATATCTAAATAGCAAACAGCAGTGAACATCATACTCTGGAAAATATGTTTCTTATCTGAGCGAAAGGATACTTATTCTTCAGGAAAACTTTAGTCATACCTTTATTATATGCATGCTGCCTTTTAAAAAATAAATAAAAATCACCAAGTCTCTGGGTTAAGTAAATTAAAATAGATTCCGGAACAGAAGATCACTCCTACCATCTCATCTACCCCAAACTGGCACCCTGTTGATGTCAGCTAACGCATCTTCCCATTTTCAACCACCAAGTTCAGTCATGTCAGCTTGCAAGCAGTAACTTGTTAAGCTAAGGCAAGGCAATCACTTGTGACTGTGCCTCCCTTTACAATAAGATGCATTTTATGATTATAGATGAATCTTAAATACAGAGCACCTGTTCACCAAATACATCTATCTTCCAGAATTTATTATTCCCTGGAGGAGTGCCAAAGCTTTCAGGAAATCTAGGATGTTTATGAGAACTGGTGACATGGCTGTGTTTCAGTTATACCACAAATTATGCTGTAAGCAGACTGAAAGTTAACAAATGTTAACCAGATTGGTCTTCTGACATAGTAGCTGCATTACAACAAACTCCAACAGGTAAAGGCAACTCAGTGTGGAGCTCACTTTATCTCCCCATTCCACAAAACTCAAATATTCAGCAAAGCAAAGCAAAAAGATGAGTAGAAGGCTAAACATGTAGGAGGGTTTTCAGACTGAAATGCAACTCTACAGGCAAAACTAAGCACTGCTGCCTGGCAAACCTTGCTCCATGGGCAAGCTGTTGCAAATAGATGACGTTTACCTCAACACAAATCTCTGCTGAATGCTCCTATATGGTACATACTGAGTGAGAAGTGACAAAAACAACGGGTCACTTGCACAGCACCTTCTTCAAGGGTCTCTCTAAGGTCTGGAGCTAATATTGTATATCCTGCAGATATACTTCATGGTCTTAGAATTTCTTTAAATCTTTTTTTTTAATAAAAAGAAAGCAATTAGGGCTGCAGTCACACTATGTTTTCATTTCAACTAATTTATCTAAGTTAAATTAGCTGTTATGTAGTTGAATGGGAAATCATGTTGAAACCATAAAAAGTGCAAAATAACTACAGAATGTGGGATGATAATGGTGCAAAGTAGTTTCTGTGGGTCTAGAATTAATAGTCACTAAAACAGAGTGAAACAGCAACTGACTAACTAGAAACTGTCAGCAAATGACTGACTAGTTTAACTTCCCACTGCTTTATTTACCATGTCTGAGTGGAATTTACTGTGGTGGCACAAAATTAATTTATAATCAGTATGCCATATTTGTTACATATAAAGCCTTGCCAGACCTTCTGCCTTGCAAAATCAGAGCAGTTGCTCTCTTAAGGCTTGAAAGAAAAGATGAGGAAATCCAACCTCTTCCTAGAGGTGAGTTGTGGCTAGACGTGAGCCAGACATTACAGAATGGATATTTCTGCTATATGGGGGGATGGGAGCGATACACTTGGTTTTGTACACAAAGACATAGAATCCAGAATCAGAAAGAGTTTTAAATAAAGAGTGACTGCAGCCTAGAGGTAAATAGAAAACACTGGGAACTATATATAACAGCTGTCCTCCACAAAGCCTCAGCTCCCGCTGCTGAGAGGGTAAGAAGTTCAGGCTCAATAACCAAGTTTTTCCCAGCCCTCATTGCTGAAAGAGTCAGCAATGTTTCTTCCAAGTCAGTGCCAACAGAGGTTAGAGAATGTACTCAGCTGAAGTAATTTAAAATACTTCACCTGTACATATACTTAAAGCCACAAAAAAAAATACTTCTAAGCACACATCAGGGTGTTCATTCCCTATAGTGTTTGCCTTCTGATAAACTAAATATCCTAACCACAGCACCGGGCCTTGTCACATCCACAGTCCGTGGACGTGAGCTGAGGGCCATATACCCTGTTCAAAGTTACCAACTCTTCACCTAGGAGCGGAAAAGAAGCCAGCAAAATGCCTTTTACACCCCTAATCTCACCACAGCAATGCACTCCTACTTTTTACTTCCAGACAGTTTGGATGAGTCTCAGTGGACTTACTGTTTACAGAGAAAATGGCAAAGTTCAGAAGGTTCCTCATCCCACACACACCTATAATTATCCTGTTTTCTGCAGTTTGGTCAGACGAGGGATGAATGTTAGTTCTTTCCAGCAGTTCTATTTTCATACTAGCATCATTTTTTGGCAGTGAAATACGTCAAAAGTGGAAACCAGCCGGTGTCAAATGACATCTAATTTACCCTAAACAAAGAAGAAGAGAACTAGTTCACCTTTCCCACTTGCTTCTGCACATCTTGTCCTTACAAAGGGTCAAGAGCACAGAGTTAGGCTCACCTATATTAGCTGAGAATCCAGCTCAAAAGACATACCTCATTACCTCCCTTTTCACCTGAGCATTGAGCCAAACCTGAGCTGTAGTCTGCATTAAAAAGAAAAACAGCTGCTGGAGACAAGACCCATTTTTATGTAACCCTGCCTGTTTGGGTGGGTTTTTTTTAAATTAAGGAGAGAGTAACCCCCCATTTCCTTGCAAGAAGAACGTCTCCAGTCTTATTTCTCAAAGGCATGTTCCCAATTATAGTAGTTCTTGTTCTAACCATCTCAGGTCCTGCTTCCTTCTCTCAAAATAACCCTCATCTCCAGCAATCCAGTCTCTCAGATCGCTCTATCAATCCAAAGAAATGCCTCAGTTCAAACAGACTAACCTCTTTGCTGTGCTTCACCATTTTATGCTTTTGGCAGCAGTTTCTGTCATTCTGGCCCTCACTAAATAAAGATGTTTTTAATGCTCCCCCATTTAGCGTGAATGCAATTTCAGTTGTTATGCCCACCAGTGTGAAAGAGGCTCACAGCAATATTCACGTTTATTAGCTGGAACCAATAACAAACTAAACACTTGTCATTTTGCATTGCAGTTCTGATCCTATTTTCTTTCTTCCTCAAAGAGGCTATTAAAAAAAAAATCAGATGTCAGAAAAAAGTTCAATAATGGCTTGTACATAGTGATGTTTTGATTACAAGAGAACTTTGAAGTTTTTTGGTTTTCCCTCCATACACACACCTTTTCTTACAGTCACTGAAATGACTGACTGCTTTTTCCATTGTAATAATTTCTATTTTATTCCTCAGTTGTCTATCAGAAGGCATCTAGGGTGCTGCCAAACCACAAAGAAAATTGGCCAAGAAAGAATAAAAAAAAAAAAAAAAAAAGAAAATTTAAAAAAAGAAAGATCTCCAGAAAAGGCTACCAAATATTGGAGCTCACATGATCCAAAGTGAATCTCTGCCCTACCACAGACCTCTTCACTGACTATGGGCAATTCACATCAATCTATCAATTTTGTCATTTCAGGGATATCGTCAATTCATTTTACCCCACAATCTGCCTTCCACAGGAGAGAAACCAAATTTCTTGGGAAGTAAGAGTATAGAGCTTACTTGTAGCCAGGGTTTGGCAAGAAAAACCAAGTATCTTTCTTGTGATTTTACTCCACAGATCACTACATTTTCTCTTTCTATAACTCTTTGCTGCTGAAAAAGCAGGTGCAGGGTGCGAAGAGGAACACATCTTCCTGAAGCTCAAAACTGCGACTGGGTCTCAAAGCAAAGAGAAAAATTCAAATAACTAATGTAAAGGTGTATTTTTAGAATTCTTCATTGATCTCGCACATTCCAGCCAAACCAGCTTTTATTCAATTGACAGCATTTTCTTTCTTGCTTTTTCTTTCTCTTTCTTTTCACCTATGAAGTTGGCACAACTGGGAATACTGCGCCCAAATGACTGTCCAAATCCCACCCAGATGTATTTATAGCAAAAAATACTATACATTAATTTGCTTTGTTTAGTTAGGTATGAGAGGAATATGCCTAGTTTGACATATTATATTTGTTCTCAGTGGAAAAGAGGCTGCTTCTGGAAATTATATACAAAATGTTTGTTTTCTTAGGAACTAAAGCCATGTATAACCCTACTAATCTGTTGGAAGTAAATTTTGTGCCCCAACTGTTACACTCTGGCTCCCGAGGAAACAAGAAGCATACTAAGAAATAAAATAGTAGTCAAAATAAAAATAAACATTCTTCCTGTGTTATATAGTGTATTTAGGTAACACACGTAATTATACAAATGTGAAGATGAGGAAAGCCCAGGGATAAGAACAGGCCAACAGTGTGGGATAATTCATAGCCAGTGGCTTGAGGGATGTGTGGAACACAGAAAAAAAGTTCAATAACAAAATTTGATCTACAGATCTCATCTTTCAAGTGCTAGCATTCCCTTTTGACCATGAAAAGCTGTGTATGCACGCGCTTCCGCACACTGAAAGAGCCTGTGTTTACACATATTAGCATCTGTGCTTGAACCAGCATTTATTCCTTAAAGTATGATTAGATCTTGTACCGTCAGAATTTACAAGTCCCAAGAGGTTCCTTTGATACAAATCACATTCACATCACACACACACAATAGGCTATGGAAAGCAACTGCTTTGTTCCAGAAAAGAAAAGACAAAAATATTGGTCCTTTTGTACATGTGGACTCTTGCATGGAGCTTGAAAAGAGGTTTGGGTAACAGTATATCAGCAAGTATGCAAAATTATAACTCCTTTAAGCATAAGCATTTTTAATCCATGCTGAAAAATAACAAGTGGAAGTGCTAATACCACCTGGCTATAGCCAAGTCTCAGTGTCTTAGGTTTTTCTAAGGGACCTATTATACTGGAATCTAAGTATCAGCAATGAAAACACCATTCTCAAATAATCTGAACAACTGTAAAGCCAATTTCCTTGTCAGTTCTATATAGAATGAGTATTCTTCTATACAGCCCATAGATAAAAGTTTTTAAAAAGCATACTTGTTGCAGGCCAGCTTATATTGGGATGGCCAGTGAGTGAGTCTGAGGGGAGGATTAAAAATAAAATTTAAAAAAAAATCTCAACTCATATCTACTGAATTTTTCTACAGAAGATGAGGGGTTTATCCCAAGCAGTAGGTAATTCTGTCCCCTGCCCTTGCCTGCCTGACAAGAATAAGCTCCCAAATAGAGAGCGTTGCTAGGAGGACTTATCCCAGTCTAACTCCCCGGTTCACTGTATATCAACAGAAGACATTCAGATTGTCATCAAAAAGCCAAAAAGCCTGCAGCAAATTCACTGTTGTTCCCTGAGGGAAACAACACAGCTCTTCAAGCAACGCTATAGTCTTACCATCAGGTTACAGTACATAAACCACAGCATTTATGACATTACCACTCAAATACGAGGTCATTTGAAATTTCAAACATGGACTGCCTTGCACAAGACCATCCATGAATTACAGAATCACTAGGTTGGAAAATACCCACTGGGTCGTCAAGTCCAACCATTCCTATCAGCCACTAACCCATGTCCCTCAGCACCTCATCCACCCGTCCCTCAAACCCCTCCAGGGAAGGTGACTCAACCTCCTCCCTGGGCAGCCTCTGACAGTGCTCAATGACCCTTTCCATGAAATATTTTTTCTTGATGTCAAGCCTGAACCTCCTCTGGCGGAGCTTGAGGCCATTCCCTCAAGCGAAAGAAGAGGTTCTCACAGGAAGATACAGACTTATGAAACCTTACCAGAATCATGCAGAGCTGGCTTTTGTATTAAAATTGCCAGTTCTGCAACTTCCAAGCTTTATTTAGTGTTTCTATAAAAACTGAACTGGATGTCTTTACAAGTTAATATTCACTTTGGTCCTCACTAGGGCATGTTGAGGACTTTTCTCTGATCACTCCAGCTGTGGCTTTCTGCAGCCTGTCATGTTTTTTCATTTAAAGGAATGTATTTTGAAGTCATTGTGCCTGGAAATGCCTGACAGATTAAGCCGTAACACAGCCTGCCAGCTGGCTAGAAAAGATCAAACCAACTTGCCGCCTCAGCCACCGCTCCCGTGGGTGACATCCTCGTCGCACCTGTTACTATGGGACCGCACTCCCAAAAAAGGATGAGTGAGATCACTCAACATGCTTCATATCTCTGAACTCAAACTCTGGCAAGAGGCAGCTAAATCACACTCTGAGAATCTGATCAGTCACCTTCCACCCTGGGCAAGGCTCCACAAATGCCAGCGACATATGGCACAGGTCCTGCCTTTTGAAACGAACAGGCTCCAGGATGAAGGCAGCCATACAAGCTTCAAAAGTAGGGTGGTCTGACTTAGCAGGCTCTGGAAACACAAGCTCATCTATTGTTATAACTATTAGGCTGAGGGCATCTGGCTCAGAGGCAGCTGGGGAAAGGAGGTAAACGCAAGAGGGGGAAAACACCACATGGAGATTATCATTACTACGTGGAGGAACCAATATTGCAAGGTGTTTTGTCAGGTGTCTGAGGTATCGAACAGCTGCTTAGCTAAATAGCATTACACAGGATCATGACAGAAAAGAGCATTAGCAATATTATAGTGCAGGAAAGTAAAGAATTATAGGTTGCACATTTTTTCCCAAAGACTAATATAATGAAAAGGGTTCTGCTGAAGCCACTAGGGCACCCTTCAAATCACATATATTATAAATCAGTAAAGCCCCGAGGCATCATGTTTATATAGACACTTAAATTTAAAATAAAAATACTCAATCTTCATTTCTGAGTAGAGAATTCAATTACTTTGAGCTTTAGAGTCTGAATAATTTGAAGCATAAAACTAAGTTTTGTCCCCAAGGTATCTCTCACTTGTGGACCATTTAAATCACCTAGTTGCATGGAGCAAACAAAACAAATTAAGCCAAAAAAGCAACAAAATTAGTCTTTCATCTGTGAAATCTGATACAAACTGAAATAGAGAAACATGCAAAAAGCACTTGGGATATCAAGCATCATGAAGCCCTCATCAGCTGTACTTCCAGCTTTTCCTTAATTCTATAAAGCTGTCCACAGAAAAGCAGGAAATATTTTATTACTGCAACTATTTGACAAGCTGGTCTTAATACCCTCTCACTGTCTAGGTGAAGCAGTGCCAGACTAGAGCATAATGAAATTTCAAATATAATGCAATAGAGGTTATTCCCATGACAGCCAGAAAGTTCATTGAGACTGTTCTGCAACTGCAAGTTCTTTTTTCATTTTCTATTTTTTTCTTCTTCTTTTCTTTTTTTAAATCAAATTAGAGATTGGCCACTAAAGCCTTGATTCTATAGCTGAGAAGATAAGCACACAGTGCTTCAGATTAGCTCAGCTGAGTTCAGCAGAGTCCAGCACAGAAAAGTGCACCAACAGCAAGTCAAATGAAAGCAGTCAAAGAAACTGCACTTCCTTGAAGCTCTAGGTGTGCAGATCTAGGGTTCCTCCAGTCCCTGTCGTATGCTGCTATATCAATATGGTATAAATCCAATTGCTTCCTTACCCAGCCCTTTTACAGCAAATGTTCAACAACTGCACTGTCATCTGAGGTAATTCTGCTGCACTTGCATGAGTGACTTTTGTAGCTGTTATTAGGGAGAGAAGAAAATGCTAGAATTCTTTGACGAGTAACACTGAACCACATAAATTCCAGTACCCAGGCACCTGGCTTTCAACAAGGTTTCCACTAACATTAGAATAAAGCCAGATCAAATTTACAGGTTTGAAAGGGCTCTCAGAGGCAGACTAATACCAGCCTGTTCTGCAGCCAAATGCAGATTCACTTACCTGAGTACAACAGCATCCACTGTCACTTTACTGTGCCAGTTACATTAGTTCCCCACTAGATTGGTGAAGGCTTGTTTTTCTTGGTCAGACAATTCACTGCCATTCTACAACTACTTTTAAAAGCTTTCCTATTCCTACATTAACAAAATAACTTCCCCAGTAGAACTTAGAGAAATAAAATTCCTGAAACTAACTTCTTTTTCATTAAACCAGACAGGGCTGTTAAAATAATTGCAAGAAGCCACAGATTCCTGCAAGACAGATATTCAACATGCAGAGGCCGGGGAGTTGAGCAATGCAGTTGTTCTCACAACTGCTCAAGTTTTCCAGGCACAGGGGAAACCTGCATACAACATCACCTCTCCACATCGGTGCTGTAGATGTCCCGACACACGTGTGCTCCTTCAACAGACATTACAAAATCCAAGTCTGGTCTGGCATATGCTCAAGAGCCCTCAATGCCACCAGAGAATGCTGGACTGGGCCCAACATGTATAAACAAATCCATTACCTCTAGATAAAATGAGACCTTGAGGATTTAGGGTTTGGCAGAGTATAAAACAGCAATGGACAGTTCTGCTGGGATGGACTTGCAGGCATTGCCCGAGACCGCAGGTTTGCTCACTCCATGCTGTCAAGCTGGTATGTGACAGAGCAAATTGCAACATGTCCTCCTGATGTAGCCAGTACCCACTAGACTCAGATAAATCCAAACAAATACTGGTTATCTGTGACTTAAAGCAGGAAATCAGCACAAGACTTGAGTATAAGAGGTACTCAACCAACTTTTTGCATTATACCAGTACACTGCAATGACTGGGAGGAACTTTCTTAAAAGTCTCTGTGCAATGCTCTCAAGCTGTAGAGGACTCTGCCAAGAGTCCTGTGAGCCTAGCTGAATGCCACTAAATACTGCTTCAGAGGTACAAAGAAGCATTATCTTACCAGAAGCATGGCCTTCAGATCTCCAGAGATAAAGGGCCAGAGCACTAAACCACTCTCTGTCCTGCCAGTCACTATAAAGAGTCATTTAATTTAACAAAACTCATTTAAAAATAGAGCTTGATAAAGAACAGGACTCGATTATTTAATAAAAAAAAATTAAACTATTCCTCTGGGTTAGATGACACTCCCACATTCTTGCAAGACAGAGATATGATAAAATGTTTAATAAAATTTACAGCATTTCATTCAGATAAAAGTTAGAGGATGCTCAATTTACGGGTGATGTTTGGCTCAGAGCAGCAATAAAAGTCAAGTCAATAAGTGAATCCTTTTTTTAACTTGGAAAAAATATTCTGACTAAGGGAAGTATCACCATAAACCACAAATGGGAAGAAAAAGGAGCCCTCTGATAGAGACACACCACTGAAAAAAAAAAGCAAAAGGTGTCTTTCTTTGAGATAACTGGAAAATGTCAAAGCAAAGTAAATTACTTATGTAGTCTCCGTAAATAAAATATGGTCTTGGAAAATATGAACACGGAATTGGAAATAAATCAGTAAGTTACTCCCTGGCAAAGAAGATGGTCTTTTTAATTAAACAAACTTAGCACAGTCATACACTAGCATGCAAGTCTAATTAAATTAAATGGAACACTTCAAACTTAAGGAAATCCCAGAAGAAGGAAACAATTGCAAAAAATGTAAAGAAGCTTTAAGGAAATGTTGAGAACTTGTTGTAGAGTAGCCATAGAGATCTGTGTCTAATGCAGGAGAAAGGAGGTGCAGAAGATTTTAACGCTGAACTTATCATTGGAGCAGGATCATCTTTTATGCTTCTCAAACAGTTTCTAACAAGGCACTGAAAAAGCCTGAGTGAACTGCAGTTAATGCTTCAGCTAATACAGTAGAAAAACTTCTGCAAACTTAAAAGGCAGCAAAGTGAGTCCCAAGTCCTTTAGATTCTGTGTAATGGTTTGCTCTTCACTTTATCCTGCTAGCAGGAGAATTACATTTAGGTCCCATACTGTATGAGGGATTGAATGTATGCACGGTAAGAAATAGTCCTCTGGCCTGCAAAGGTGACAAACTGGAGCTAGAGGAAAAAAAAAGCTGTGTGAAAGATATGATTTGCCCTATTTTACAACTGAAAACCATGGCACAGACAGATCGAATGAGTTGCCCAGGGTCACATCTACTCTGTGGTATAGCCAGAAATTAAATCCCAGTCTCCTCAGTTTCATGCCAGAGCTTTAACCTTGAATATCATTTCACTGTTAAAAAATAAAAAGAATCAAGCCCTGCCATATCCCAGCAGTGAGCTAAAGCATCCCTTTCATGTGACAGACAGGCAAACTGAGGGAAAGCAGAATTAAAGGTAATGAAATCTGTCAGAAGCTCATTTGTTTTGAAAGGCAGGTCACTGATTTAGGTGTTTAACTCGGGAACCCGCTCAAAAACTCTCAATCTCAGAATTCACTCTCAGTGCACTGTTGTTAATGCAGTGTTTTGCATTGCTGCTGTACAGCTCCACTGTATTTTTTTTAATTATGCCATCACTCTCTGTAGACATTCCCCTGGTTCACAGGGTGGAATTACTTGAAACTTATTTAAGTAAATACCCAATGCCAAGGAGCAGCCTCTTCCATTTGAGCTGGAAGCAGAATAGCCAAATAGGAGTATGACTTAAGACTCCTCTGACTAAAGAAAAAGAGAACAAAGAGCTGGAGAAAACCACAAAGGGAAATTTTCTAGTTCAACTGTACCAAACACAAACTTATTTATGAAACAGGTAGGTTGTGAAGACTTCATGCCAAGTGCTAGTAGGCAGGTGCCTTGTATTATAGTCAGGCTCCAAGTACAGTTATAATGAAGATGGCAAGGGGTCCAAACAAGCATTTAGAAAGCTTGGAAGTTACTGCTATCCCTTCTACCTGGAACACAAGTATAATCGTCCTGAAACGGACATGTGTGAAGGCACAGGCCCAAACTTGTGTGGTTTTCCTCCCTGCAGTCATAATCACACCAGTGACAGCTCCATAGGTGTCAGAGACTGCTGCTTGATTCCATGTGCACACACTGTGAATCATACAAACTGGCTCCAAATTGTTCAGACCTGAGTTAGGCGAGAGACATTTCACAAGACTGGGTAAGAAAGAGCCACTTCAATACTCTGGACACCTAAGTACGGTCAGGGTCAAGCAAATCATCTCATCTGGATTCAAGTATTCTGGCTTAGAATGAAGACTTCTAAGTCCTCATACTGTATTTATAAAGAAGGGAGTTTGTGCAGTCAGCTTCTCTAGGTTAAGAGTTGAATACAAATTCAAAACTACTCATTTTTTATTTCCCTTTTTTGGGAACAACAGTTAAAAAACACAACTAAAATCACAAATTCCAAATTAGTTAAAATCAGCATTCCAAATAAAGATCTTTTATTTGAATAACTATTCTGGTATTGTCATAATAAGAAGCTTGTAATAGGTTGTTTACAGTCAGAAAAGAACTCAGCCCTTGAACTTAAGCAAGCTCTCTTGATCCTTTAATCTAGCTGATTTCTCCATGTTGTAAAGTTCTCTTTACCAGATGGACTCCGACAACACTCCATATGGATTTTATTTATCCCTTTCTGCTGGGGAAAAGGCCACCCAAGCAAGACCCTTTACTTACTCCTCAGGATATACAAGGAACAAGAGGAGGTTCTGCGATACCTGGGAATGCAATGGCCAAATCCCAGAGTAGGAAATTTCCACAAAGTCTTATAAAACATATAAGCAATTCTTACCCTGCCACCCTCACTCACAAAAAGTAACTTATTCATTGAGTAGTGTTATCTATTTCATAGTCCCACATGTGAAATAAAGCACCATGCAGGCAGGCAGTGGTTCTTCAGCATAGAACAACCTGACATTTTAGAAGCAGCAGATTCCTAAATGGAAACAGGAAAAGCAACCTCCTGGAGGTAAGCTGCCTTCCATGATTAAAAATTTGTGTCTACATTACATCAACTATAAGAACAGTGTCTGTGGACAGAGCTGCCTGGAAGTACTGCAATTTAATCACCTCAAAAAACCCACAGGACCAAACATGCCTGTTTAAGTAAAGTGGGGGAAAACAGCGAAAATCCTTCACTCATTTGTTTTGGTCAGTTCCGGAAACAAATCAGCAGCAAGAGCTATAACAACCAAACGCCACTTCCTCTCTCCCAGCTTTCACTGTTGACTCCCCTGACCACACAAAGAGCCACCACATTATGTACATACATCTACTTAAGTCTATCTTTGGAAATAACAAACTAGAACTCGGTTGATTAGTTTGTTCCTCACAAACACCATAATTAGACTAAGACATATTTCCTGGCTTTGACAGATGAGGTACAAGGCATGTCTGAAAGCAATAGCTACAAAACAATCATGGTCACAGTTTACAAAAGTAGCTCAGAGGAAAATGACATTGACAGCTACCAAATGAAAATGATACAGGCCTGATTTGCCTCTCAGCTGGAAACATTTAACAGGAGAAGTGAGCTGATTTTTAACTAGAGTTTGTAGTGAACAGGAGAGAGAAGTGGGAATATAACAGCAGTTCATGAAGACAACATACCAAAAGCTGCTGGTGTAAAGCAGTGATACAGTAAGAAAAAAAATCCCAGAATAACAAACAACCCCTTGACCTAGACAACATTTTAGTATTGTAAATTTTAAATTCCACTATAGAATTTATAAAAATAAATCCTTTCAATATAACTTTTGCAATGCTTTCCGTATTTCCAAAAAGGAACAATCTCTTTGTGCACATGGGTTCGGAGTGGAGACCCTGCTTGGGTGGGTGGCCTTGTAAAACTTCCATACACATAGAGCACATCGCCTTGGCTCCCTTGGAAGCCTAGCTAAGCCCCAGCAACTTTCAAGGTGTTCAAGGAAACGTGACTCTCATATATCCAAAAACCTACATTCACAAAGGTACTTAAGTGTGTGTTAGAGCACCTTGTCTCCTATTCAAAGTTCAGTGACTGCTTGGACACTTGTCATAAATCACACAGTGGGGCAATTTCCTCCCTGCAGGTCCAGAAGCAGAAAGTGCCCTGGTGCCAGCACAGCTAGGAACGAGGTTAAATGTCCAGCCAGACACACCCATGAAAGACGCCCTTACTCACCTCGAGGAGAAATTGCTCACAGAGCAGGTATGTGAGCAAGGTGCTCAGCAGTGTAAAACACTCCCAGCCCTGCGCCTGGTGCTGACTGCAGAGCCCCAGGGTTCTGGCTGAGGCCACCAGCACAAGCAAAGTGTCAGACCAAGGTCAGCGTTGCGGGAGTCTTGACTCAGCCTTTGGTGAATGAGTGGCCTGTTAATTCGTGCTGAAGGCTGCTAAAGGTCACTGATGCAAGACTTCTTTAAACCTCTCACAGAGCAAAGGGTATCTCATTCCCTCGCCCCGTGCCCGAAAGGCCCAGGGATCACAGCAAGCAAAGCCGACACACAAGCAAGCAGGCAGCTGGTTTCAAGTTTACACTAACGGTGAGTAGCATCACTAGCAATGAAATGGCATAGCTTCATTGCTTAGGATGACTAAGGGGTGGACAACAAATTCTAGCACTAGCCAGTGTTTCTCAATGCAAAGAAGTTTGAAAAAGAAGCATTTGCAGTAACAAAGATGAGATAAAGACACAAGTAGTTTCATCCTGGAAAGGCAGAGAGTTTAGCAGTCTGACAGGAAAAATGCAGACACTGCTTTCATCTCTCAGTTGGAAAACAATATTCTTTTTAAATATGCCCCAGAATTGCTGCTTTAAAATCCTCAAATAGCCATACTTTAAATGTTCCACTGAAAAGATCTGACATTGAGCATGACAAAATTGTTCTTGCTCAGGTTAGAATAGGAAAAAAAGAGAGACAAAAAGAGATAAATTACCAAAAGAGGAAGTTAGCTTTTCAAATCTATTCAAAAGCCCATTTATACCAGAGAATAGATGTGCTGGGGGGGTGGGGGGGAAGGTAAGGATGGAGTGAAACAGCCCCACAGGAAAATCCCTGCTCATCTTGCAACCTGTGCATAAAACAGATAGAAATATCACCCTGGAAATGTCTAGATATTTGGGTTTGCCTCTAAGAAAATCTTACTGACCATTTTTCAGTCAGTCTGCAGCTACAAGGGTAGCTCACGTTATCCACATATTATATTAAAACTTTATTGTACCTAAACATTTGATCAAAATTAGGAAGAAAACAAACAGCAGAGCCATGCAGTAACTCACAGGAAAGACAAACAGTAAGAGTATGTCAGTGTCAGCAGAGTCCTGAGCCTAGTCCACCTGACTCGCATCTAAGCGATGCACCTGGGCAGTGCTGTACAGGCCTGGGATTTAGGATTTATGCAGGTCTAGAGGAACGTGAGGGAAAAGTATAAATAACTCTTCCAAACCACTAATATTCTGCGCAAGATTTAACAGCAAACCATAAGCATTCAACTCAAGGGAAAAGCAACCATCATCTTCCATAGGCTCACATCATACAGGCACATTTGTGAGATGGAGTCTGTAAATTAAATGGTAGACAGAAGCATTCTTCCTGTCCTCTTCAGACTGGGCCACAGAAGAGAAGTTTGGCCTCAGGGCACCACCACTGATTGCAGTAGTTTGAACAGAGGCCAGTTTGACCAGGTGATCCAGTCAAGGGACTGTCACTTCAGCTGTGCCCATGGCTCCCCCAAGATCACATTAAGCTGATGTTGGGTAGAGTGCTTTGCACTTTCAGAGACTGGAAAACTACACGTACTTTCTGAACTCTTGGAAATTCACACTATCCCTCCTCCAACCTGAAGGCACAACCCACAATGCTTATTCACATAAACACACCATGACTTCCACAGCTTACCCCAAAGGAGTAAGGGAAGCTGCAGGAGAGAATACAACAGGCCTGAGGCACAAACCATGCACAGCCCTAGCCGAGACAGCTTTTAATTTCTCAAGTGTTACAAGGGCGAAAAGAAACATCCTTTTCATGCAGACATGAAGCAGAAGGTTACAAACTGTTCTGTTATACAACTACAATCAACACACATCAGATGTGTGAAGTAGAATGGCACTTCTCATAACAATTAGCCCGACGGTGATTGCAAATAAGGCAACTGCCAGAAACGGGAACAATAGTGAGTCAGAGCTTCTGCTGCTGGGTATTTGCAGTTGGCACTCCCAGTGCAAACCAATAGACATAATGATATGCTCTCAAACTTTTAGCTGCGTGTGGCAGTCATTCTTACCTACTCTAGAGCTTTTACCTGCTGATGACTGTGGAGTTGCTGGCTTGTCAGATACACGTAAAACCAAGCTCTGCTGACAGACAGAAAGGATATCCAGGTACCTGATGCTGCCTGGATCTTCCACAGTGCAAGCCAGAATCCCACTAGAGGGAATTAATTTCAGAGTATAAAAAAACTGTTTGTTAGTGGGATATTGCTGCCACAGGACAGACAAGAGAACATAACTATGGATTAAATCCTGCCACAAGTTCCTAGGGCCAGCATTAAATACGTGCTTCATGGGGGATAAGGCTAGCCTTCTGGCCTTTAACCTCACCTAGGTCTCAGCCTGCAAAAGAGGAATATTCTCTCCTGCTGGGAGACTATATTGAGGAAAAGATCCCCTTTAGTCTCTTTCTTTGCCCTCTACGCATCAGTGGGATAGAGTTAAAGGCTAAGGCACAGATCAGGAAATCTTGGGCCTGTTACTCCACTCCATTTCCTAAGTCCCTCTTGTTGGAATTGCTTTTCAATTCTCTAAACTGGTAAATAGCCCCATACTAAGGCCTGGATTTGCAGAAGCACTGAGCATCCACAACTTGTGTTAGATATTTGAAAACAACTGTTTTGCTAGCCTTGTCAAAATCTTGCAGCCCATTACCAAGTTTTGCTAATGAGCTAGGTCTGTAGGTTCTTGGGGTTTGCAATTAATCGACAATTTTACCTCCCAAAACTCCTCTTCCTCTCTCTCCACATGGAGGGTTCCTTACTGAAAGGACCTTTGAATATTAAGGCCTCACACTAAGTCTTGAACCTGAATCTGCAGGTGAATCCGGGAATATTTTGATCCAAACACTTTGCAGAATGGGATTAAAGTGATCACCCAGAAACAGGTGGTGTTATCAAAAAAGTGTTGACCCATTTGCTGCTTTTCATTCTTTCTATCCTTCAGCCTCAACAGTTTTTCAATTCTTTCCTCTCCTTCCACTTCCCTACATCAGCAGCGAATTACACATTTCAAGACCAGATGGGCATTTAGTGCAACCACTGTTTTCAGAGAAGCTAGTGAGACTCGCTAGCTAGTACAACATGTTTTACACTCTCTTTTTAGGTATCTAGCACACCAGGGAGTGCTCAATGCTGAGAATCTGATTCACTAAGACACTGCTGCTGATTGAAATAAAGGAACAATGACAACCTTGTGAGAAAATTTTGTTTCTTTCTCTTCTGTTTATGTTTTCCACAAAGAGAAGACCCTTGCATTCTCAGATGGTACAAGGCTAGTGACTGCTACTGCCTTGTATTATTCAACAGGAAGTACATGATTATTTTCTTACGTTCAATTTGGTGTTCACATTAGCATCAGGTTATCATAAAATAAAATTATGTAAAGTTACATGCTCATCTTTCCTTTGCTGAAAACCAAGGCCAACACCAGCATTTCAGAAGGATCACAGTTCTCTAAAGCAGCACAGCAAAACTTCTGCTTAAGTAAGTTCCCTGGACATGTTCCCATGGCAGGGGGGGCTGAAAAAAGACCTGTAACATCTGATACAAAAGGACTGTGAAAGGCTAGCTTTCAGCATTGATAACAGTAGAGCAGCACACAATATGACAAATGTTGCAACAATACAGGTATTTCCTAGCTGGTGAGTATCAGGGTAAGAAGAGAAAGGAGCCCCTTACAGACTGCCCTGGGTCAGAGAGAGGCGTTCACTACCTTGTCAGCCCAGTCTTCCGGTAATCCTTCCCAGCTCACATCAGAGTTTTGTAACTCAGTTTGTCCACCTGCAAAATGGGTGACACACTAACACTACTCCCATTCGAAAGCACTGCCGGTCTGATTACTGAAAGCTGAAAATGAGAGCAAGACCTTAGCAACTCATCACAGGTCTGGGTTTCATGGGTCTGGTCAGACAGCCTCCCTGGCCTCGTGTATGACTCAAATTCCACCTCCTTGCTCTAAGTTATCCTCCCTGATAATAAAGGAGCATTTACCTCCCTCTTGTGGTCCACTGCAAAGAGCATCCCAGCAACACGTTACTAGGACAATCTGGTCCTCTGGAGTCTTTTTTCTTACCAAAGGCATCACATCAGCATTGCCATAAACCGGTTAGACTCTAAAGAAACATGTTTGCAAGAGTATGTTTCCCTTTGCTGCACTGTCTCTTTCTCATGCACTTGCTTGAGGGAGAGATAAAGCCGTGCCAAGTAATGCTGATGAATTTAACACAGCATAGTCCTATGTCAGCGGCTTCCTATAGGTCTAATTCTTTGAAATAAATTGGCACATGAAGTCTTTATTATAAGGCACCCAAGAATACATAAAGAGAACTTCTGACTAAAAGAGTGGAGCTTCAGGGGGCGAGGCTCTGCACAGGGAAATCACACCCTAGGTCCAACCCTACTGATTTTCTCAGTGTACTGAGGCAGTGACCGCAGAACCAGCCATTGGTGCAGACTGAATTGCTCATCATTCCAGCTTTCACATCAGGACACTCTGCAAAGCCTGCAGGAAGCTGTTGATTACTAGGAAACCGTTGGGACTTCTGTCAATTTGCAGCAAAGCCTTCTGCTTATTGAGCGCAGAAACAAGACAAGGAAAAGAAGGGAAAGAGAAGGCTGGAGATGTGTCATGTCCTTTAACTCCACTGCCAAGAAATAGTCCTATCCGGGAATTATTTGAGGGACTATTACAGGACTGAGATGGCTCATTAACCAGATGTGCATGGGCTTGAGTCTCTTTTCTCCTCAGATCTCTTTTCCAAGTTATTTGACTTGTCCAGTTGTATGCAGGGTGTGACACAGGAAAAAAAGAGACTGCACCAGTAATTCCTTTTATTTAACAAATTCAGAAAATGAGCTACAATTCAAAATAGCCCCCTTCTGAGGTGACACACACCTGCATATGATGCTGCCAACATTCAAAGGAATTCCACACCATTTTATGAAAGCCTGTTAAGGATCTCCATCATTTTCACTTTCATATCTACCAACAGAAACTGGGTTCCTTTGGGCATTGACTTGGTCTTTGGAAAGAGGAAGCCAGATCTGGCAAGCCAGGTGAGTGCTCAAGAACAGTGATGCTATTAGCTAAAATCTGCTTCACAGACAAAGTGTTGTGGGCTGCTGCACAGAGACATCTTCCAACTCAAGGTAAGAAAACATCTATATTTGAACACACGGCCGCTCATATTGAGTGAAGCAATTGAGTTGCACCTTGTCTCACTGTGACAGGTTAGAACATGTTCCATAAGCATCTTCCAATGCATTTCCCACCACTGTGTCAGTTTGCAGATTCCATACAGTTGGAGCTTGTAAGCAGCTCCTCATTAGGGACTCCATCTCCTAATAACAACTACTAAAACTCCCGAAGGACACATTCCATCACCAAACAGGCTGCTAAATCCAGACCTGACTATAGCATGTAAGTGCTTTCTGCCTAAATAACAATAGCAGAGACCAAACGGAACGCATCTCCTGTTTTTCTCTCTTTTCAGGATAAAAACTTTGTGGGAATAAAGTCTTAGCAAAACCTAGTATAAAATTCTGCCGTTAATGAGGCAACAGGAGTTTTGCCATCAGCTTGTTCTGGAGAACTGCCAGAACCTCATTTCCACTGCCTGACTCCAAGCACACTGAAATCAGTGGGAGCCCTCCTGCTTATTCCAGTGTGTACAGCCTGAAGTCCCTAACAATTTGCTTTGTATTAATTGCCTTGTAGAGGCATGTTTGAGTTCACCTCTGAACAGCATGCAATAAATTGCACAAGCCCTATTCTTCTAGAAAATTTCTCCTAGGCTGTTTAAAGAATGTTCTCTGATTTTCTTTGTTGTAGCAAATTCCAGAAAACAAGAAAGCCTAATAAATACTATATTTAAAATACATATTTGCTCTTCGCTATAAGAAACATTGAAAAACAAGAGTTCTTCAACTTCATTGGTTAAGAGAAATAAGATCAACTTAGTTTTTATTTTCACACAGATCATTAAAGTACATTAAACTGATTTTACTTGTGGGGCTAAATGCCAGAAAGGACTTACTCCTTCAATTGTTATAACATTTTCTCAAGCTTTTAATATATAATATAGTTGAAAATATTCCTTTTGTGACCCATACTGTTCTCTTGCTGCCTCCATTGTAACATTACTAACCATTTTATAACTAAGACATTGGGCATTTGTAGATTCTGCAAGCTTAATGCACCAAAGTCTGGATTCAGAAAATCTCTAAGTAAACAATTTCAAGCAAACCTTTATGTTAAAGCATATACTTAAAGATTTCTCACAGAGAAGAAAATTATTTTCTTACTTAGCTTTTTATGAGATGAAGTCTTGCTGGGGATATCAATGGATGTATTGAAAACACTGCAGTGAGCATCCATTTTTCACTCAGTGTTGGTTTCTGAGTGAAAATTGAAAAAGCTGAGATAATAGTTAAGCAAAAACCTATTGACCGATGATAACATTGCCTATAGACCCACTAATGGAAAGAAAGCCCAGTAGTATTTTAATCAGTTATATGATTAAATATGCAAAGCAGACATTCAATTCAGTAACAAATGGCAAAGTGGATGATAAGAGAACACAGACACAACCCTATTTTCCTGTTACTCCGGTTTTTCTTTTTCAGAATAGATAGGACAGACCAACTGATTAAAATCCCTTTAATTTTCTCTTCTTTTAATGCCAATTAAACTTCTCTAACATGAAGGGAACATAGGGAAAGTCACAAAGCAACAATGCAATATTAATTACCTAGCAAGAGAACAAGATGATAATGATTAACCATGAAATTTTTTATCTAGAATAAAAAGATTTTTGAATGAAGGAGAATTCTGATTGGTTGTGTGTGGCTTACTGATATAGACTAAAGGAGTCCTGCTCCAGTCACCCCGGGTGCAGAGAGTCTGTTGTGGTACTGTTGCATGATTCTGTCTAGCTTTTCACAAAATAGAATTCCTATTTTCTGGTTGGTTGTGCATTTGATCTGCATAATCACCCCACAGCTATGCAAAGCTCCATGCTCTGAGCAGCTGACAGCAACATTTAATCCAAGGTCAGTGATTTCCTCTAATTATTGCAATTTTATTTCCTTTTTTTCAATCAGTCATAAGCTCTGCAAGGTTTTCTGCTCTCCCTGCTGGAACAGATATGTTTCTCCAGCTTACTTCAAAGAAAATCTAAAAAACCTAAGACGACCCTGGGCAAATAGTCCTCAGCAAATGACTGTAACCTGTCCAAAAGGTGCACAGGAGAAGTAAATGCACATAGAAAGGAGGAAGGCTTTAGCAAAATGGTTTTTCACATGTTTCACTTCCTGACTTGTCTGTCAGTATCCCCCCATTTACAGGTCTCATGCTGTTGACTCAAACGACTGAGGGCCAGGATGCCTCCTGCTGCAGAAGTTACTAAAACAAAATGGAACCCTCTAAGGTTTCCTTCTCATTTTTTCCTCTAAAACAGTCCTTCACAAAGAAAAGCACTTGAGTGGTTGCTGTAAGAGAAGCAGAACTTCTAGAAAAATCACAGATTATGGGGTTCTCCCTTGAGAGCTGTTCTCCTCCCACAGCAGCCCCACAGCAAGTGGATAACATCTCATCACATCTTCCCCGCTGCTGTGATATCATACACACTTTATCACTGGCAGGGTTCCCACCTGAGAGTTAACAGCAGATGGAACCTAGAGGGAGGTAAATGCATTTCCCAGCTCTATTACCCTCCCATGTGGGTTGCCCATTTGGAGATCCCAGCACCGTCAGAGATGGGTGCTGTGAGATGCAGCTCTCTTGTGCTCTATGTAGAAATTATCAGGGATCCTGCAGAGGGGCACCATGCTGGGACAGACAGAAGGAAAGCTTTGTCTCTTGGAGTTTATTCAACCCAGTATACAATTATTATTTCCTCAACAGGAAGCCCCTTCCAGTTATCATTATAATAATGCACGTCTCCATGGATACATAGCTTCCTCTATAATAATTCACCCATGGAAAGGCAAGAAAAACAGACAGTAGAGAAAGCACTGAGCCCTCTTCTTTTCTTTTTGTTTCAGTCACAGTGAATAAGAATTCACTTCATGTTTTAGGAGTCATTAGGAGCCTAAAGACTGTAGCGGCTTTTAAAAAATTGGTCACTTAAATCTGAGTTGCAGTGATGTTACTGGTGAGACTTAGTAAAGATGGCCCTGAATAAGAATGAGCACATCTCTTCACAGATTTAACCATGCAGCAAGTACAATGAGACAAACCAAAAAGGTCCACCTTACAATCACAGCTCCTGGGGCAATGCAGTCAGTCTGTCCAAGCACCCTCACATTTCTCCAGTCTGCAGGGATCCCACTGCTGGAAGCAGGTGGTGTTTCAGTATCCCATAGGGCAGCATACACAGGTTCCACTAAGAAGGTAGATTATGTGCCCTGATGCCATCTTCCTTCTTTCTCACAAATCCAAAGCCAGAGAAGAAACAGCTGTGTATAACAAACCAAAACAAAATCTACGTAAATTTGCTACAGCCAGAGGGTCGATCAGTCAATGAAACTGATAGGGAAAAAAAAACAGTAGTCCAGGAGAATATATGCCTCCAAATGATCGATTTTTTTAAATGCCTCCAAAACCACTCCCCAACTTTGTTCCTGAAATGAACTCTAGATTTCTTAAATTGAGAGAAGATCCAACCCTTTTTCAGATTCTAATTAACCAAGCCCATCTTCCAATATGAAACAAATAATCTCTCACTGAGCTCTTCCAACCAGATGTTACAGCACAGGGACTTTGAACTGGGAACACTGTGAAAAACTAAAGGGCTAGGAGAGGCACCAGAAGAGGCAGTCCTGCCCTCCCCCCAGGTTCTAGTTGTTTGTTCCCAGCTCTGCTCCTTCATCGTGCTGACAAGTATCTGTGTGGCCGTGTGGGAAGTGGATCAGGGAACTTATCTGAACAAAAACAATTTAGTTCACCAAAGTGGGCAATTTTGGAATGGAAGAAAGTAGCCAGGGGCATAGGGAGGGCTGAACTGCTGCTCTTGGCAGCAACATCTGCTTATGCTGGCTCAAAGTGCATGTGAAACTATACTTACTATCATTTAGACAATTAATGGCATTGTTACACAAATGCTAGCTCTCAGGCAAAACCCCTCTGTACTGACTGTCCCCCCATTGAATTAGTGCAACACAGTTACTCACTGAAAGCTGTTCTGAAATATGCAGGTTTCTGGAATGCTACAAATCCTATGGTGAATTCAGGACCAGAAAGCGATGACAAGAAGGAAGGCATTGTATCATAAGAATAATTCTTTAATTGGGGTCAGTAAAAAAGTTTTAGCTGAAGGAGACAGATGAGCTTTGTTTCTACATGTGTATGTAGGGCTGGGTGCAACACATGCTGCTGGGTGGGCTGCGAAGTTCCTACTGTGTCCCAAGAGTAGAAATGAATGTGGCGGTTACAGCCCCTCTGCTCAGCATGTTTACAAATTCATGCAATCTAGCTACACACTTCCACAGTGGCAGAGATCTGTGCAAATGAAAGATCAGCTTCCAACAAAAGCTTGAGTAGAGCTAATGAGGGCTTTGATCCTACAATTGGATCCATGCAAACATGCTCCATCCAAGCCCAGAGGTCTGTTATGCACAAAAGCAGTTGGTCTTTCACCACAGGCAACCACTACAAGGCTTGGGCTTCAATCAAACTCGGCAGATCAGGCACGAATTGAAATACCAAGCTATCCAATCTCCATAAAGAAGGCAATGTGCACTACTGAGAACAAGCTGCACAGAACTTGACCAAGCAAATAGGGCAGGGATGGAGACTTGTTTTTTTCTTGATTTCTCATGATTTTCTCTTACTTAGCCAACCTCTATTACTGCCATTAATAGGCACCTCTCTCAACTCAGATGATAAGGATTGAAGAGACCCAGGACTGAGTTGTCTTTTGGAGTTGATTTTATTGTTTCGGAGCCAAGCCACGTTGACAGCATCACTGGCACTATTACCTGCTGTACCACATTCTTTGGTTAAGTGCAAGAGAATACCATTTTTCAGGTTGGTCCTGTTCATAACTCCTAGCTAGAGAAGAAAAGGGAAAAGAAACGCAAGAAAGAGCTTTTACAAATCATGGGACTCCTGAAATCTTGGTAGAAGGCTTGCTAACAACAAATGTTTCTGTGCTCAGCATCTCAACAATGTAAGCTTTTGTGCACCTCTGATGGTCCTGCAGCTGCAATTAACTATCATGCCTTTCATTGCTAAAAAAATGTAAAAACAAAAGACTAGACAGGAAAAGCTAGGTATGTTTTAAGTTCAGTTAAATATCTGAAGAAAATGCTTACCAAATAGCAAAAACGTATTAGAAAAAACATTTAAGTGAATCAAAACCATTTTATCAGCTAAGAGGAAGTTGTAAGTACATTCTAGTAACACGGTACAGACACAGTATTTAACAGAGCGCTGTCTACCAAACATCCTCTCTTACATAAGAGGCTGATGCAGTCTGAGACTGCTAAGGCTGATGCAGTCTGAGACTGCTACATTATAAAGGCTCTTATGCAAGATGATGATAGTCTAAATAAAATAGCCAGGTTCAGCACTAAACTTCAGAATTCAGCAAGGTATCTAATGAGCTATTCAGTCCTGGGTGATTGCAATAGCAATGGGAAAAAAAACCCCAAAAAGTCAGGAACCTAAGAGAAACCAGTACAAACCAGGAGTGAAAAGCCAAAAAGATTCTTATGGAACTCTGAATCCCCCTCTCCCTCTCAAAAAGAACTGTTTCCCACGAACACTTTGTAACAACCTTAACACAGCTGGAGATTATTGGCAGCACACTAATAACACTCTACCAACAGCTACTACCCTTCATTCCCAGTGACCTAAAGCAGCTTCATTTATTACAGAATTTTCACAGAAATAAGAATAGATCCAAGCCTGCTGCAATCAATGGAAATACTTCCAAGAGCTCAACAGGGCTTTGAGTCAGGCTCATATTTCACAGCAAGCACAGGCCTTTGCTTTATCAGATTAATGAATACAGTTTCTGATTGACTTATAAAACATTCCTCTGGAGCAAACTGAAACTCACCTAAATTAAAAGACAATGAAAACTCAGGAAACGGAAAGATGTTATTCTGTTACAGTGCATTATCTACCATGGAAAATCACCACCACGGGATGTATCTCTGGCTCTATACCCCCACGGAAAGACTGCGCAGGGGCACAGCACTCACACCCTGGCTGCTGCTGCCCACGGGCTGCCTGGCAGCAGCAGGAGGACTGCTGCAGGTAAGACACTGCCATAAGGTTCCTCCCAGCCTCAGCATATCACATGCTCCAAAGGTGCCCACTGCAACAGCGGCAGCTGCACTTGCAGCCTCATGATCTGGAGCGTCAAGGACTGATGCCAGGGCTTGCCTTGGCCATGCAAACACAGCCACAGAGGAAAGAATTTATATTAAAGAGTTAAGCTGCCTATAATACTACTTAGAAAAACTCTTGTGGCTTTAGATAGGAGGAAAAAAAAAATGTGTATTTTTGTTTAATGGAAAGAACTACTTACCAAACTATGGAATATGGATTGAACGCTTACAGGTGTAAAAAAATTTCCCTAGAATTATTCTTATAGGATAACCACAAATTGGCTTCTCCCACATGCCATTGGCGCACCAAATATTGCTCCCTACAGAGCAATCTGCTTTGCTTATAGCTTGAGGGGGAAAAAAACCCAGCCAACCAGCAAACACAAAGAACAGACTCCTTCTGGTACACTGTAAACAAAAACCTGCATACGGAAAACTGCACCTCCCATCCTTCTAAGGTTTGCACAGCCAGTGGTATTTTCACTCTTTTTCTTTTATCATATGGGGTTTGTTTTTTTATTTTCTACAACATTAAAATGTCCCAGTCTTCCAACCCTCAAAACAAAAGAATGAACACAACTCTTTTTTCCAAACAGAGGAGGTTTCCAAAGTCAGTGGCCTGGTTGTCATTTTGGGTGCTATCTTTTGCATTTCACTTAGTAAACAAACTTCTTCTGGACTTAAATGACTGGGTGTCAGTCACTCCAATATGTAGGACTAAAGAGACTGATCTCTTATTAGTATGCAGACATATCAACCACTTTTAAGAGCAAGATCCTTCCATAAATTGAATTACAACAAAATGTTTACCTGGAAGAAACACACAGTACAGTTTAGTTATCAATACTCTTGTACGTACATAAGAAAAAAAAAAACCAAAACTTTACCACATCAGTAAAAAGCTCAAAGCCCCACTGTGCAGTGACCTTATTTCTTTCTAGTCAATACAATCAACATAAAACTCCATGTGCAAGAATAAAGCAAGACAGGGAAGCATTTGAGCTCCTAAGTTCTATGTAGTGATAGCAATCCTACAGTTTGTTGGAAAAAAATCCTGTGTACAACTGTGTTGTCCTTCTCATTACTCAAAAATTATTACAGCGCTTTCTTTTCCTCTCAAATGTTTCTATTCACTGCTTGTCTTGGAACACCAGCAATGCAGGGAAGAACTTCGCAAAGAAGGCATTTATAAAACAAAACTTACTGGAAGTGATAACCAGGGAGCGCAAATTTACATTGCACATGGCTGCGCAAGTTGTATTATAAAGGACCTCTTAAAAGGGTAAGAGACAAGGCTTGGCTCTCCTCCTGTTACTGCCTGGGCTGATGGCATCTGGAGATCCAAGGGTCATGTTCAACATTCATTCACATCGGGGAAACTCCACTGATTTTGGGAGAGTGGAGAAATTTGTTCATATAACAATTTTACACCCAAGATCAAGGCAAACGTAAATAGACTGCCTGGGTATCTGATTAATAGGCACCATCTGATCTTAATTAAGAGTCAATCTGTTAACTCTATGTATTGAGAGGCTTACCTCCTTCCCTTGGTTTGACATACGCACCATATGGTTTATTTTCCAGCTGGGAAACCTGCTCTATAAACCAATAGCAGTTCTCCCAGGTGAAATACTGTGTTTAAAATTCTATGACACAACACAGCTAAGTTATTTACATGATCAAATACTGAATATGGAGAAAGCTTTCCATATATTTTCACATATGAATAGCCTATTTTATTAATTTTGCATTATCTTTTTCTGCAGGCATTTGAATCTCTTAACTGGCTCACAAACATTCATAAACATAGATAGAGTAGGAAGTTTTCCCATCCCCTTCCTTTCTGTAAGTACTAAAACATAGGTAAATCGGTTCACAATTGAATTAAGACTTGAAAGTTATTGTATTGCAAAGCTCTCATTGCCGATTAGACGAAACAGAAGCTTTATGAAACACCTCTGTTATTTTTCTTGATGAATAAAAAGCACTGTCTCATTTTAGCTGTCCCTATTAGCACAGGAGACAGGTTGTTTTCTCTAAAGGACAGCCTGGAACTAATCTATAGCTGTTGACCTTACAGTACTGAAATGAAAAAGCTAAAGTTAGATTGCTACCTGAGTCACTCCTCTGGCTTACCAAATAAATTACATCTGTGTGAACACTCTGTATGTTTCTTTAATAGCTGAACTTATTTAAAAGAATAAATGATTTTCAAAGGAATCAAAATTGCCAAAGTAGTTGTCCCAGCAACGGCACCCAAACATGAATCCAGCCTAGCTTTTTGGTTCCTCAATGTTTGCATTCAAAATGTTAAAACAATTTCTGAACTTTAAAAAGTTTATGAAATGACAAAAACGTCTTCCCATCTCCCCGTTTAAAAGTGCGTGTTTGTGTATGCATACATGTATGAAAGAATTAACTTACTAACATATTTCAACACTGTGAATTCTACACAGTGAGAGGAGAAATGAAAACATTCCTTCCAGAACAACATAATTATCTGTCTTTCTGATCACTGCTACCACGATTCCAACACTAGAAACAGCCATTCTGGTTAGGACAGGAAATAAGTTCTGTCTTCATCTCTGTGCTAGTACTGTTACAGAGATTGTCAATTAGTAAGTAATTTGCAATATGGATGTTTCTCTCCAGAAACTGCATGGGAACAATAAAACTTTTACTTCAAACTAATGAGCACTTGCCAGAGTACAATAATTTTGATGACTTACAGAAGTATTGCTACTTAATGTAAGGAAGAACAGCAGGATCTCTCTTTAAAGCACCCAACCCCTTCACACGCAGCAAAATGTAAAACCTCAAGGTGAATTTGTCAGCCAGGCTAGAAAGGGTTAGAAATGGCATTCCTGACTATCATATGGATATTTAAGGACCTCCTACTTCAGGTGACAGAGACAAATTATCAGTACAGCACACTCTCCCCTGTCTAGCATGGACGGAGAGAGACTGCAGCCAGCATTTGCCAGGTGAACTGTGATGTTTTGCATTACTGAGGGGGTTTGTGTTCAAATGATAAACTGTGCTCAGTGGCATTTTCTGTCACGATCTTTTGCGCTAAACTGAGCTCTGAAGAAATGAGCTCAGCAGCAGCATTTGGAAGAGGCTAAGTTGCACAGAGAACGAAGACACAAATTACAGCTGAAAAGCTTTTATCTGTAAGTACCTGTCTACATCTGCAAAGCTGCAGAAAAGCTGACCAAGAGCAGAAAGAACTTTCACAAACTGCCTCCAAAAAGGAGGCACCGGGATGCCTTTGCTATAAACCAGAGCATTATAGGGGTGTGCAAGTGAGGGAGTACCAAGAGAAGGAAAAAATATTTTTAAAGTTCTGCCTTTTGAATAAGCTTCCCACACTACCTGTAGTTTCATCTCATGCGTTTTGCTAACAATTTTTCAGTGATTTTCCTTAATTACACAGCACTGTAATGAAATACACTCAAGATCAGTCAGAAATCTGTAAAGCAAATAGACTGTGTACAGCACACGGGGAGAAGGGAATCAGCTCAGCTCAGCTCACACTATTCAAACAAAAATCCATGCATTTCCAAGAGCTTTACCACTGCCAGGCTGCAGCACGGCAAGGTTTTCAAGTTAAATCATTGCATAATATGATGGTGATGAGTTTCTCAGCAATCATTATGTCTCTGTCAGATGGTAATAAAATGGAGTATTTGTCTCTGTTCTTGGTGCGCTTAGAGAATATGCAGATATGCCAGTCCTCATTATATCTTGATAGAAACAAAACCCATTAGCACAGGTGCTATACGTTTTAATGAAGGAGACATGTGGAAACTAATCCAGGTCAATTATAATGAAATGGTTACACCTAGCAGAAACTGATAAAAATCTAATTACATCCATACCAACGGACTGTTTCATAGATGCGTGGTGTAGATCTCCTCGAGGTAGGAGTGTGTAATGGGTTTTCAACTAAAGGACTCCAGGTAACTGGAAAGACATTTGTATGGCAGGTGCTGATTTTCAAGTGTATATCAACATGTAATGGAGGATGAATCCTTTGAGAAAAAACATTTTAAAACTGTTTTGTTTCTTACCATCAAAAAGGAGAAGCCTCCAAGAAAAACACAAATCTTAGTCTGTTGGTAAGTTATAATGGAAACAGCTCATAGTATTATATATTGCTCTTTAAATCTAAGACTCATAAATGAAATCATAATTACCATTTTCAGGACTAGATTTGAGAAGCCCTGAGATATCCAGATATCAATGTATTTACTCTTTTCAACTGTACTACAAAAAATTTAGCAAGTGGCCATATTTGGCCTCAACTGTTCGTTTCATACCCTACACCAAGCTGACCTAGGGCTTATCCATCCCAAGCCACATGTGGGCCAGAGCGGAGGGTGGTTAGCTTTTAAATACAAGATAGTGAAAGTGTGCTTACTCCAGGCAGGGAGGATACAGGGCAACAAGTTTCCAAACTAGCCCCAACCCATTCATGACACTCGCTATGTGGTCAGGAAGCCCAAAATCAAACTTTCAAGATGATATTCAGCCCACCCCCAGTAGACATCACTGTAATTAGCATAAGGCTTGCCTGGCTGTATTTTTTTAGCTCTGTCTTAGCATGTCCTGCGATCTGTTGAAGCCACCATCTGCTTAGGTCTACAAGGCTGGGAGGATAGATGTCTCCAGGCTAAGCAAAGGTCTGCTTGACGTTAGCCTCCACAAGCAGTAATCAGAATATGTGTTGTCTTAAATAGGCTACGTGGAGGGGTGAAATGGCTGCCTAATATTTTCTCTTTTTTATAACTTGCATCCTAAAAGGAAATACAAGCTCTGCTATGAGACTGTTCCAAATGAACTCCAGATGAAACCTCTGACTGGCCCAAATTCCCACTGACTTCAGTGGATGCTTTGAACAGAAACAAAGAAAGAGAGTCTGATAGCTCTAAGCTTGAAAACATATTCACATATGGCTGCCCCATTTGTTCTAACTCACTGAAAGCAATGGAATTGCTTCCATGTTATACATGTGGGTAAGCATTTTTCCAGATCACAGTCATAAAGAACTAGATAAAAATAGTTGCAGAGCCTCATATCTTTGACAGTTGTCTCTACCAGATGATTCACACAATTATTTTCCTCCCGTTACCCATTTATGTACTCCCCTAACCTTACCTAATCCTTCTTTGCTTCTTTTTGCCTAAAGGGAAGTTGCTTTAAATTTATATTTTCAGCTCTTTTACCTGTTATGCTTCAGAAAGTGGCAATGTTAAAAAAATATTTACTCTTTCCATTTAGCCAATAAACCTATGCCTGATACCAAATGGCATCAGATTTATTTCTGCCATTTGTTTAGCATCTAAATGTACCCCATTTCCTCTTCTGCAGCATAACTGGCAGTTTATTAAGACAGCCTTCTGGTTTCTCCAGGCATGTTATCTACTGTTTCCCTAAAGGACAATGACGGGGAAAAGAATTGCAATCAAGTTTACACAATTCTTTGGAAATGGGTAGTTTGAAATTCAAATTCACACTAAATAATAATAATTGCTGGAGTAATAGAAGTTCTCCTTTGCACAAGGGAGTTTGCTAAACAGGGATTTAAAAGTCATTTTTCAAAGTGGCTAAAAATAACAGTTTTAAGGAATCGTGCTAATTTTCTCATATACTCAGATTCTTGTTTTCTCACACTGGAATCTTACAACCTGTTTGTAGAAAATCTATAATTTTCTCAGAAGATCTGTCCTCTTTTCACTCATCAGGTGTGCTCACAGCTTAGTGTGGGGCCAACTTAAAACTACCCAAAGCAGCTCTACGCCAGCTGCGCAGCCACAAGCCGTGGGCCTCAAGCATCTTGACCAGAATATGAAACAGCCTGGGCAAACTGTTTAGCCCTCTCCATCACTGGGAGTGCCAGTCTCACTTCAGGTGGCTATGCTGTTCCGAAGCCCAATTCTTTCAGCATTGCCACATCATCCTGGATGAGCTCTACTTTATGGTCAAGGAGACAAAGTTATTGGAGAGGATATAGAGGCTTTAACTGCACTCATTTCACAGTCCCCTGACACATCTCCAGAAACTTGCACATTCTTAGCAGCTGAGTTGGTCTAGGTGCATCAGCTGTGAAAACTGGATAGAAGCTGAGCTACAGCACCGGCAAATCCACCCTGAGCTTTTTCACATGATGCAACAAGAGGCCAAGAGTAGAAAGACTGAGGGGAATAACCACAGAGATAAAGATATGTCCAACACTACTGAGTGATTCAATAGCAGAGGCAGTATTAAAATGATTGGTCTATTTGCAACTGAAGCCATATTTCCTGTTTATATATGCTCTCACTTGTTGGTTATATATTTTCTTTAATTAACAAAGGGTAATCTGTGGATGGTCTAATACATATTATATTGGTTTGCAAATTAAGATCAGACCTGGGGCTTTGCACACCACTGACTGAGATTAGATCATGTCTTTACATAATACCTGACGGCCTTTCTAAAGCCAGGTCTTTTGTGGCAAGCTTAGCCCAAAACTGATAAATAAATCATTTATAGATTTCAAAAACAAATAAGCAGCCTTACAGATTTACTCAATGCGTTATTTTCTACAGTCCAGTCAACTCGTATATAAATTACGAAAGGCTCTTGTCTCTTCACTATTATTATTTATTTAAAGAGAACTTATGTAGAAGTTATCAAGAAACCATACAAACTTATTCACCAGTCTAATTGCCTGGAAACTTTTCAGCCTTTTTGGTGTGACATTTCTCACCTTGAAAAGGACATTTGCATTGAGAGTTGAAAACAATTTTAAAATTCAAGGCTGAGAACATTCAGGATTGCTATTACTCATCTTTACCAAGCACTGACAATTTTAAACCTGAGTACTGAGATAGCTATGTAATTTCCTAAGGGAGTCAACTACTGTGCGACACCATTGTTTTCATGTGATAGCACTTTCAAATCATTAGTCCACAGAATTCTATACATATTTGTAATTAGGTATGATTTATAGCTTGTAGGGTGGAAAACCAGAGTTAAAATATTACATTTTAACAAGAAACACTTGGACTGAAAAGCCCCTCTAGATTTCTGAGGAAAATGCGTCATCACTTCATCACTCACATTGGGACAGCACAGAGGTGAGATGAATAAAACCCCCTTTGTGGTGGGCAGTAGGTTGAGACAGAAAACGACAGATCTTTCACAAATAGCTTAAGCTCCACACTTAAAAAAATCTCTTTGAGACATCACAAGGGACTGATAATGCAAAAATCAAAGTGTAATTAATGATTATATCAAAAGTAAAATTGGATCCATAACCTTTTCTTTTTTTTCTTTAAAGAAAAATGAATGGAAATAATCTCCTCTACCGCATTTCAAGAGAAAGGGCATTACAAATAACTATGAATTTAAATAAGCTCCTTATAGCTACCAAGGCCGAATCCACGTGTGATCTGGAGAGTGTTTTCCAGGCTTCTGAAAAGGACAACAGGTTTGGGTTGCAAAACCAGGAAAGAAAGATATTAGACAATGAAATTTGTTTTAAGGGGCTCTGTAGCCTTCCTAATAAAATAGGCTAATCCAAATCAAGACTAAACATTTGACTTGAGAACAGCATCACTGTAATTAATAAGGGATAACTAATAAACAAATGTTCTCAAGGAGCCACCCTACAACCATAAAATAGAGATGCCAAGACGTAATGCTGAAGGACAAACTAAACTCAACACTCTTTAAATCCTGCCAATATTTACTCAGGAGAGTAAAATGGGCCTGCCTGATTTAGATCTCAATTAATCCAACTAAGTTGTTATAAACCCTCCTTCAGTTCTAAACTATCAGTTCAACTCCTAGAGTTGTCAAAGGCCCAACCCTGTACATTTAAAAATAAAGAGATATGCTTTGGGATTAAGTTGACATGAAATGGAAAGCTTGTAAAGTTGAGAACACCCCGACTGCACGTCACCCAAAATGTTGCAATTGCTTTTTTTCCGGTTGAACTAAAAGAAAATCATTATTTAGGTTTTTGCTATTTTTAAAGTTTGAACATATCATTTTCAAAATAAAAAGTATTTTTGAATGAAAAATATAAAATCCAAATGCATTTTATTTGAATATGGTTAAAGAAGAACAAGTGTCATATTGTTTTCTGAAAACAAAATAGTTCATACAAATTTTATGAAATTCATGAAATGTTTTGACGTTGGTGGCTCTATTTTCTCAACAGTTTCTACTGACATTTTGACCTTTTTTTATCTTGTGTGGTAGAACTTTATCCCCAAATATTTTAACATGTATCATAAAGCCATGGAGCGAGTGAACTCAGACTTCATACAGGATATGGTGGTGCAATAGCACATGCAAAGCCTGACTGAGACAAGTACTGAAATGGACAGGATCATGACCTTAGAGTTATCAAGTGAACATTCATAAGCCACTTCACAGAGCAGAGCTTCACTAAAATACTATATTATGCCATATCAATAATAAAGCTCTTCTGGAAGAATACTTAATTATGCTTGAGAGATCAGTGATAAGGAATTGAGCCATGGTGTACTCTGTTAATAACAGTGCCCTTATCCAAAGATTAGTTTGTCTAAAGGACAGGAAGAGAGTATATTTATAAGGCTCATTCTGTCAAACCTCCATCAGTCTTTTTCCTATTTATTGTACATAAAGCAGCAGAAGAAAAAATATTCCCTTCTGCTGCCATAATCAAAGTGATTGTGTCTCACATCAAAAACATTTATTTACTGCATGGATTAAAGGATTAAATTGCATAGAAGTACTTTATCCAACATTTTGTGCCTGTGTTAGACTTCAGCTGCCTTTAATCTCCATACCACTGACAGAGTATATTGATAAAATGTTTTTGCCTTTATGTCTTGTTTGTGATGTATACAGAATTAAAGTAACAAATACAGGATTCCTAGGTCTTTTTCCCCAACAAGGTTAACTCCTCAGCGAGCTTTATTAACATACCATATATCTTCTGCCCAAGAACTACTCCTTTCTTTCAGAGGAGATAATGGGAATGCATTCCTATTGAATGTGTATATTTGTGGGACACTCAAAGGTAATCATATAAAAGGGAGGAGCAAGGGCTATGCCTACTTCCAGCTGTGGTACAGTGAAGTGAAACAAAGTCATTAATGCCTTAACCAGCAACCTATGGTTAAATCAACTTCCTGTACGCTTCTTCTCTGCCCTCTTGAGATGTCCAGAGAGATGTAGGGGTGTTTGTAGTGCATGGTGGAAACGTGAACCCAACTAGGCTGCATTCACACACCCCAGGGAAGCTATGGCTGTGTTAATGCATCCATGTATCTCAGAGCAGAGCCACAGGGCAATACCAGGTCCAGTTATGAAAGCATTAAGGCCAAATTGCCCTGTTGCGTTGCCTTACCTGATAAGCCCTGTCTCTCCATCAGGCTGAATCAGGTTGAGCAGACTATGCTGTAGACAATGCTACCTTGCTGCTGAGTCTGGGGGTGGCTCAGGGATCTCACACTGTGTCGTTCATGGTAAAACAGATGTGCTGTAATTTATAAACACCAAGACAGTTCATGTATGTACGAATGGCAGCTATCTAAAAGCCCAGGGAAAAATGAGCAAGCAGTCAAAATCACTGCTGAAAGAGCAAAAAGCCACCAGGAAACAAAAAAAAAAAACTCAAAATGTCTCCTTACCTAGGCCAGGGTGAGGTATTCTGCTTTTTGTCCTTGGCTTCAAGCCAGACTGTCATAGAAAGATACCTAAAAAGGAAAAAGATTAGAAATATCCATTCATAGGCAAGAAATTAATTTAATTCTGATATTTTCTTCCAAAGCTATGAAAGACTCGGGAAGACTCAATCTTTCTTTTTCAAAATCTCCAGATGAAAATCAGATATCAGATGGTCAGAGGAAGAATCACCACTATTTCAGTCCCCTAATGTATCTGTTTAGTAAGGCTTTGGGTTTAGATCCATTTCCAGATACATAAGACCACAATGCATTTTGACAGTTCTATTAAGATGTTCCACTAAAAGAACTGAACTGTCAGAGCTGTGGAAGACTGGAGTAGTTTGTATAATTCTTGTGCTACAATGTCTTTAATTCACAGGTTATATATTAAATTATCCCCCACTGCAATCAATTAAGGACATCTCATGAGCAGTATGGATTGTCCTGAAGGTTTTCAACTTAGTATCTATAGCTACACTCAACAATTAAGACAACATCCTTGCAGCAAGGTTGGTTTAAGCTATTTATTGTCAGACTAGCTCCTCTAAAATTATTCATATGAATGCCACATAAGTCTGAAGCAGGGCTGTGGGATCCTGTATGTGAGTGAAACTCTATGCCAACTGATACCCTGAATTAACTAGCTTGAATTGAAAGTGCCACCACAAGAGGGCCACGTCATTCCTCAGAGGAGAATCTTGATTATGGGCAACATTCAAATTCTCTAAAAATGAGCTATTTGCATAAAGGAAATGGTAAATCCTTTACTAAGGTATCATTCAAACATTTCTTCATGCTTTCTTGCCTATAGAGAAAACCACTACAGTAAAAAAAAACACATCCAGCAATATGCTATAACTGCTTTCCAGAAATTCAGAACCCCATACACTCACCAAACATCTCTACCAAGCTGCAATACTGAAAAAAATTATTATTTTGTCTCCAGAAATTTCCGAGGGCTAAAACTAGAGCAACGCAGCTCACAGGATGCACAGAGCTACTCTAGCGCATCTGGAAACCAGACACAGCCTGCAAGGCAAATTCATCTGACCTCGCTTCTTAATTGTGATCTGGCCATCCTCTATGTATCTCTGCCTGTCCATACTTCTAGTCTCTGCTAAGCATGTGTAGTAAAAGGGAGAATAGGCTTAAGGAGTTATGGGAGATGACACAATTTTAGAGTCTCAAAACTCATTTTAACCTCAAACAAATGAGTTTGGACCACCCAGATTGCAGTACCTTAACAAGAAAGGTAAGATTATTTTAACTGAGAGAAGCATTTTTCACCCATGGACTACAAAGCAAATATGTTTTACAACATGCACATGCCCCCCAAGTATTAGAAGTATCAAATCTTTCTTTTCCCCCCCTTATTTACTTCATACTGGAGAGTGTTCATCACTGGTAGAGTCACACGAGAAATCCTGACCCCTAGTTCTCTACAGAATCTCAGAGAGCAGTCCCTTCACAGGCTCAACCTAGAAAAAAAAAAGGACAGCATGGAGTTTATTGCATTAAATGTTAAAAATAGCCTTGACAATAATTGTTATACTTAACTTACAGAATTTTAATATAGCATCTTTCTCTACTTGAAAATTGCTATTTTTTTAATTACAGAAAGGAATGGGGACAGCTCTTATACAATGAAGCAACATTTCAGTGACACCACCAGACCTCAATTAAAAGTTCTATGCCACTAGTATTGCTTCAAGGGATGGTTAAGCAATACTGACCCACTGTAAAGTCATTTATGAATTGCTGCTGATGAGAACTCTTGCTGAATAAGCAGAATAGAGTCTTTTTTGTGAACAGCAGCAAGGAGAGGAGAAAGACAATAATTAATGTCTTGATATCAAGAGAAACAGAGAGCCTGCAAAGATCTCTGTCCTTTCCCAGATAACAGGGATGCTTCTTTAATATAGCTGGTACCCTTAATATTTTGCAGAGGATGGACTGTGGGCAAGCGGTGGTTGATTGATTAAGGTACAATTCTGATAGTATCTTAGACCCTGGAAAAACATCTTATCTGAAAAAAGAAAAATATTAGGCTACAGGCAACAAACTAGGCCTGGTAATAGACTGTAGGGCACAAGAATTTTAAAAGCCATAGCTAATAACTTCTAAATAAATTAAATATCTATTTCATGTTGAGGAGCACAAGAATCAGGTGGACTGGAAAAGAGCTTTTATCATAACTTTGTTATGACAGCTGATTTCTGAGACAGTTACGAGTTTTCTTCTGAGAAATCCACCCAGCACTAATTAAATGCCAAGATGCATATTCACATAAAATGCTGAAGATGTTGGCACTGCTGGAACACAGCAAGGAATGAACAGCTCCAGCCCTCATAAATCAAAAAGCCTACACTGCTAACGCATGGAAGATGGGAGAAAGAATCCACACTAGTTATTGCTTCTCCCTTGGAAAGCAGACATAGCAGACACCGCGGATCGCCTGAAACTTTGCCATGATTGCAGGCTTGACACCTCATTTCTTACAAGAAGGGCAGAAGAACCTTTCAGGCCTAGACAAAGCCAGCACACATCTTACAGCTCACTCAAGACAGATTTGCCAAGGCTACATTAACCACGTGTGGTGCTTCAGTAGGGTCAGAGGGAAAAGCATAACCTAATCAAATTAAAAAATAATAAAAAAAACAGTAACCACTTTTCGTAGCACCAACATCTCCCTTACCAAGCTTCCATAACAACGTTTTCAAAGTGCTGGCTGCACAAGATCCAGCCATCAGAGTAAGTTACCACAGCTAAAAACGCTTAACAGGCTGCTCATTGTCATCTGCAGAACTGCCTGCACGAGGGGAAAGTCACTGTAATTTATTGCCAATTAACATAAAATTTTAATTACTGACTCAGTTATCGAGGGAGGGAAAAGAAAGCAGAAATGCCACAAACCTTTTGGGAAGCTCCTTTCTTCCCACTTCACCAGGCTCAGCTCCAGTTCTCCACCCTGCTTCTCTCCCTCAGGTTCCCTCCATTTTGTGGTCCCTCCGTCCCCTCAGCCCTCAGGGCACGCGTTGTAATGGCGTCGTTCAGCCGCCCTCTGCTTTCTCTTCTCCTCCGGAGCTCCTGGCTCCTTCATGCTCCTCTGCTCTCCGTGGGTCTCCCCGAGCCGGAGACAGATGCCGCGAAAAGCCAAACTCAATAATCAATACCTATTTGATTATTAAGAGGGTATTCCTTTAATAAATGGCACCGGCTACACGCAGGGCAAGCCACCTGATGTGTCCAACTATTGAGACTGGTTACATGACTTTTACACTGGTTAAACCCACATATCCATATAGATTCCTGGAAGCATGTTACATGTCCATCGTTTCTCCAGGAACTCATTATCCTAGTTTTTCACCCACTCTTGTATGCACATCACAGTTTCTTTGTGTCTTCAGAAGCCTCGGGTGGTCTTTGTGTTATCTCCTCCCTCACTGAGCTCAGCTCTGTCCCTTGTCCTTTCAATCCTTGTTTTGTTCCTTGTTTCAACTAGTAAACAAGCTAAATCCTGTTAACAACCACATTCTCCCTAAGCTGGCCAAAATTTGATTCTTATTATTGCTTCAGCTAATTCATTCCCTCAACATAATGATTTCTCCCTTCCTGCAAGACCCTCAGGCACTCGTGCAGCAGCTCCAGGTGCTCCCCGAGTGGCTGAAATTCCAGGCTCTTTCCCAGACCAGGTGGAATCGTCTGGGACCCGCACGGGGCGGTTTGCAGCCTCCTCCCCGCAGGGCGCTGCCCCAGCCCCTGCTGCCCAGACCCCAGCATTTACACCCAGTACAGAAGCTTATGTGCTCTTTTCCGTGAGGTCACTGACAGAAATAATAGATTTCTTAAAGTAAAACAGGAGATTATAACAACAGAGGGAGCAGCCCGAAAGCAGAGAGGCTGACAAAGAAATAGCATTTCCTCCAATTTTTCTCGAAACTTGCAAAGAGAGGCAATTCTAATTTAGAGCAAATGAAAAGGCCACAGTCAGGAGATTAAATTCTAAGTTAACAATTTCACAGACTTTTTTTTTTTTTTCCTCCCTGCAGCTCCGCACCTCGAGTGCTCCTTTAAAAGAAAGGCCATGTAGCACTACCAGCTGAGTAACACCCCGGAGCTCCTGTACACGTGGACTCTGAGGACCCTGACGCATCCAAGGAACGATGCTAAATCACATGCGAGGCACCAGTTGTTTCACATGTGCTCTCCTGAACCTCTTAACTGCGAAATGCACCCACACTGAGCTGATTAAAAGCTCCTGTGAGTTTGAATTCTTCTCCCTGAATAGGTTTCTACACCACAAAAGAACATTTCATATATCATGTTTGAAACAGATCGGAGCTTTAAAAGCAACTTTATTCTACTGCCATTATGAAACAGAGCTTTCATTGTCTGCTGCTGAAATGCTTTGAGTCATCTTCTTCCAGTAATAACTAATCTCTCACTCGCTCTCTTTCTATCTGACAATTCACGGACAGCCCAATTACAGGAGAGGAAAGCAGCACACCAGTTCCAGAGGGTGGGCTCAAACACCCAACTCATGTTAAATGATTTTGGTTTGGGGAACAATTCACTTAAGCAAATGAATACTGATAAACTACTCTGAGTGCAGACTATAATAACATATAGTTAAGTTGTAGCAGCAGCATCTAATAAAGACAGAGCCAAGCGTGATTACAAAAATTAGGAGGCTGAAATAATACAGTATAATCTGAGAAACCTGACAACTATTTATTCACCATGTAAAATCCACAGCTCTCTACAATTTTGCATGCCAAATCTGCTCCTTAGTTACTAATATACCTGTCACTCGAGACATCTACTATAAAGTCCATTTCACACCAACACAAGTATGTGTGCAAAAGTGTATTGATACGTATATCTCTATGCATTTCTTACAGATTTAAAATATGGCCAGCACATCATAGGTGTCAAGGACTTGTCACCAGTTACCCTCATGAATATCAAGCCAAATCTGTCCAGGACTCTACAGGGGGAAAAAAACCAAAAACATATCAAGAGGTATTTTAAGAACACAGAATGCGCATTCCACCTCTCTTAATTCTCAGGCATTTGTTTTTTACAGAGTAATAACAAGGATTTTTTTATGTAATACCTAATTTGAATGAAGAAATCTTAAAGGGAACACCTTTAAGTGAATTTACAATTTATGTCTTTCACTTTCAAGTTTCCGCTCAGCAAAATGCATATTGAGCATATATCTGAACTACTGAGACAGAGAACCTATAATCTATAATCATAAAAAAAAAAAAAATCAAATGTAGCTGAAATACCTGCTGTTCTTGAAGATAATCAGGAACTTCATATACTGTACCACATCAAACCACTTACCTGCTAATGGACAGTTGCTCGTCATACAAGATACGTCCAAAAGATTTCCTCCAGACTCTGAAGAATGCTCATGTGTAACTAAAAGCTTTCAAGATCTACCTCCTTGGAGCCAGTGGTAAAACTTTGGATTAAGACTGTATAAGTCTTCTCACAAAGCAAGGTAAATCCATGGCATATATTCATGAAAGAAGAGAACAGTGTCTTTAACATTTGCACATTAACACCATCAGGGATCTCATTAAAATAACTGTCTTTTCCCTATTAGCACTGCTCCCTCATATCCCAAGCTTTCTCTTAGGATTATATTTTAATAAACAAAAGAGATGCCGCAAATCTAAAAACAACAAAGTTTGTCTCTTTTAACTTACATTCTCATTTTTCTATTATGATTTCTACCATGAACAGAAAAAGCAGCTGAATTATCTGATGATTCCCTTTCAGGGAATGCTGTCATTGCTGAGAGTCGCACATATCTAAGACATGCAAATGATTAAAGAAAAAATATTGCAACTCCTCTGATGCAGCATGTACCATATTTCACAGCTACAAATGTTACACTTGTCAATAAAAGGAAGCCAACAATTCCGTTCAAGTCATGAAAGCACTCAGCTTGGTTGTGAATGACTGCATATAGAGCATGTTGTGACACATGCAGGAAGTGTTATGTTTTATACGAAGAAAGTTCAGATTCTACTTGCCAACATGCTTTTGATGAGGAAGCAAGTCTCTGCCAAAAAAAAGATGTTTATTTTCCAAATCCTTATATAGCCCTTACCATTCACGTATTTGAGTTTCCATATACTCCATGCATACCAGATATATACCGGCATACAGCAAAATATATCTATATCAGTCCATCATCCTCTCTTTGATATACAAGAAGCACACAAACCAAGTGTGGGAAAAATGGGAGCACACTTTATTCATCATTCAAGGAGACATAGAACAAAAAGCACCCGGTCTGAAGTAATAAACTAAAACTCCAACAGTACATATTGCAACACACCTAATTGTTAAACAGAAAGACTTGATCCCTTTGATCTAAATGCCTGCGTCTGAAATCCATAAGCTCACCGGCCTTACCTTTTGTCACGTGACTATGGTTCAAGGTCAACCAGCTGGCCAGGGTTCTTTTCTAAATTTCTGAGGAGTGAATGCTTCCTGCTGGACCTTATCTTCTACTGATTCTTCTGGACCCAAGGACGAAGTAGGCAGTCACACAGGAAAGTCATGACATTCTTGATTAGAGTCCCTTTGGTCTTGTGAGGTCCTCAAACCACCTAATGGGAAAGGCAACAGCAATTCAGCTGGGAGAAGTTCTGGTCCATTTTGCCTACGAAAGAACTGAAAATAAATAAAAAACAAATACAAGCCAGACCCAATGTTAGCTAAATCAAGATCAAAATAATTTTCTTCTGCGGGAACAGCAGAAATTCCCTAACAGAGTTCATCTGCAGATTTAATCTTGACCTCTGGACAATTAATTAAAAGCCAAATTTCTTGTAGACATAAAATAGACCATTCTGTTTAAAGAAAGACTTTTTGTAAACATATTGTTAATGCATTAACTGACTGGCTAGGAAGAAAGACTGAATATCGAATAAAGAAATTCTTCTCCTATACGTACTTACTGTTGGCAGTTCTGCTGTAAACATGTTCAACACCACATATAAGAACATCACATCCACATCTCATTACTACAGTCATCATCTTTTAACATACAGGCTGTTTTAATTTATTAAAGATTACACCTGCTTTTGGGTCATTTCTATTTAGTCCATAGTGTAGTATTTAAAATATTCTAAATAAAATTAACACCAGAGAATTTTATAAAATGTTTATTTTGAAAAAAATCACTCTGTACAAATTTAACATTCTCAACACCAAGGATTTATAAAAATGCTAATACAACAGAAAGACGAGTGAAACATTAAATTCATTAAACATTAAAATCTTTTCTTAAATTACAAAGAAATTGATTCATTCTCAAGAAGCTACAGTAATTCTAAACATAAAAAAGAGAGAACTTTATAAGATTTTACTTTTTTTAGCTATTACAGTCAAATACATGTAACAAAGGATGACTTTTTCCATCCTTTAGCTATTACAGTCAAATACATGTAACAAAGGATGACTTTTTCCATCCTTTTTATAAACTTCCCCCCACAAACACTGTCCACAACTAAACCAAATACTCTGAATGCTTTTACACTTTTACTGTACACATAGCGTGTGCTCCAAGAAAAGCCAGCACAATTTGATGATCACTTTCTCAGTGCCTAAAATAAAGTCACCTCTATACACTTAGTACAAAATTATCTGTACAAACCATCTTTGCTCATGTAAATTTGGTGAAAACTTAAAGGAGTTGAGTACTTGTTTGTGCCTTCAATTTGGTATAATGAAGGGACAGTGATTTTAGTAAAATTTCACAAAGTAAAATGCAGTAACTGGGATTACTGTCTTTTATTTAAAAAAAAAATACTATTGTATAAAAAAAACAGATATACTGTAGGTTACTATGAATGGCTGTCCCTAAATCTAACAGTGCTAGTTTTACAGTCCTCATCTTAAAATAAGATCTTTCTGTACATTAAGTTTCCTCTCTTCATTTCCAGAAGTATTTGCGAAAGTAGTTGTATATTTAACAATATTTCTTAAGCAGGAGGAAATGTCCCCACGTGAACTTTAAAACAGTGAAATTGTCATATTACTGTAAACACAATTAAAATGAAGTCTGACAAAACACAGTGTGGCAGGTAAGCCAAGGTCTGGAAAGCTTTTTTCACATTTTCTTAATACAATATATGGCTCACACCACAAACAGCAGCAAAAAAGGCTATTGAAAATTTCAAGTTACAACCAGGGGTGCCAGGCGGGATCCATACGACAGAGATTATCCAAGCTATTTGCAGCTGCTACTAGAGTGTTGACTTTGCTTTCTCCTCCTTCAAACTGAGCAAGATTATGAAGTCGAGTCATGATAGCAGTAACAGCTTTTTGAACTAGTGAAACCAGCTGCTGGCTGTCCATATTTTCAGGCTGCCCAGCTGCTGAGAGTGGAGAGGATGTATCCTCTTGTGTTTTTTTATGCCATGCAATTATTTCGTCCCGTAGCACGGTTTTTAAGATGCCATCAACCTATGCAAAGAAGAAAAATCAGACTATTAGATTTAATCCAAAGAACCATCGGGGATTACAAAATTGTAACTATAGTCAACGGTATTTTGATGCTTTTGGTCCTGCACTGCAATCTCAGCCCTTTTAAGAGAAGTCTGGCTTCCAACTGTCTTTACTATTTCCTCTCAAGGTGTTTCTTTTCATAAAAAGCTCTCATTATGAAAATGTACCACAATGACTCCTATAGATATAAAAAAATCACATCAACTAACATATGTTCAGATCTTCACACAGAAACACAGTCACATACATTATATTTTTAAATGACTCCACTAAATTTATGCCTTTTCCCACACACGCACACATACACAGAGGTCTTGTGCAAAGACTAGGAGTGCCCCAGCAAGGCTGGGGGTTTTTTGCACAATGATTATATTCTCAGGGGATACTGTTTTCTGCCAAAAAGGGAAAGAATGCTTATTGCAACATACACACATATGTTTATAATATATATGTGCATATGCAAGTGTATATATAGGCCAGTTCTATCCCTGGATGAAAAAGAAGTTACTGCTACAAATAGTTTTCTGGTTTTTTTTTCTCGCCACTGAACTGAGTTACTGACATTGATCTGTCGACTCCGAACGTCTTGAGCTTGTGAAACAAACTTCTAGTTATCCACCCCTCAGTCAAATTCACTGTTTACAGATAACAAATATAACCTTTTATAACACAAGTCCAACATACAAGCACACATTTAATATAATTTATGGGCATTTGTAAAAAAGATAAATTCAGAAAATGATAAAAGCATTCATATTAAGTCCAAAAGATCAATAATCTAAAGTAATAATCACCATGTGCCTGAACAGAGTTGGGCACTCATCACTCCAGAAAGAATAAATGGGCACCTGTGCTCTGATCTTCAAAAAATCACAGAATACCTCAAGTTGGAAGGGACCGATAAAGACCGTAGAGCCCAACTCTACCTAAAACTAAACCATATGACTGAGAACGTCAACAGGATGCTCCTTGAACTCTGACAGGCTTGGTGCCATGACCCCTTCCCTGGGGAGCCTGTTCCAGTGATAAACCATCCTCTCAATGAAGAGCCTTTTCCTAGTGTCCACTATGAACTTCCATTTCTTCATGTCCTATTGCCAGTCACCAGATCAGCACCTCTTCCTCAAAACCCAATGTGGACTTGTTCAGTTTCTATCTTAAGCAAGAAAGTACTGCTTGGTTTATAAATTGCCAAATAAAACATGCCTGCAATTAACCTTTCAAAAAGTATACAAACCTTAAAGTTTGGTTGTGCAAAGCAGCGAGCTACTGCAATCATAGAAGCAGTCAGCGGCCCGGACACCCCAATGGTGGTAAGGAATTCAGAAATGTTTGGCGTAAGCCGGAACGGAACTGGACGATTGGCATCCAAATCTCCAGTAGCATCGTTAATGTCAAAGCGAAAGTAAGCTACATTTAGCTTACCAGTATCCTGGATTTAAAAGCAAGATGCACAGAAGTAGTTAAAGGAATAGAATTTCACTAATGAAACCAAAAGAGGCTGGATTTTTGCTTACTACTAATAGTCAGAGTACAAACAGTACTCCAGTAGCTTTTCACTCTTTCAGTCAAAGAGGTTTTGAGAAAAAAAGCTAAAATTAAAGGCATGCACAATGTCAGGTTATGTATTTCTCTCAAAACACGTGTCCAAAATTCCTTACTAAATACATGTAACTGTAATATCAAAACTTAAGGAATAGATTCTTCTGCAGCACGGTCTATAGAGTCATGCTGACAGACAGATCTCTGTTCTCTATGCATGCCAGCTCTGGGTAAGCGCTCTTTATGCACTGCTCACTCTGGGTAAGCATCTGAACACTTATATAGAGGGATTAAAGAATCTTAATTGCTATACAGAGTCTAGCTCTCCATGCATTAAAATGGCATTAAGACTTTAATACATACCACCTTTGCCCTATGAAGGTGGCAGGAGTCATTTTAAATGTGGGGTTAAACCAGAAAATCACTATTAATAGGAATCATAGCTTGACTTGATGGCAATTCCAAAAAGAAAACAGCATTTGAAAAAGGGTATTCCCCTTTAAGAAAATAAGGCTCTAAATTGTACTGCTTTTTTAAAAACTGTCTGAAATATTCAAAGCAATATATTTGGAGAAAGGCTAAAATGAGAGACTTAATCAGTCATTTATATGAACAGCTCCAATGTCTAAGAAAAATTTTACAGACAAAGTCCTAAATTCTCACCACAGAAGGTACAGTTGATGTCCACGGGGACTAAATTACTACCTACATGATGTGCAATCACATATAAATGAAAAGTCTACTGAAATGCACTGTTAATTACACATGCTGAATTACTGGTTTGACTCATTTCAAAAGTATAGTCCAAATTTCCATTTGATCAAAGATGACAGCTTGCATCAAGAACAAACTAAAGCATACCTGGGCAATCTGCAGCATTTCAGGGTTGAGTCTATTTAAATGAAAGATGAATTCTGCAAAGCCAATTAAGGCTAACTGAATCGTGAACATCTTTCGGAAAGTCCAGTAATCTGTAGCATTGGGGAATGTATGTAAAGCCCACTCCTTAAGCATACTGCGTGGCACCATGTTGCTCTGTACTTCTTTCAATATATCTCTGAGAACCTACATATGGAAAAAAAAGTAGTTGAAAGAGATCATTATCTCTATCGCAACCTGCATGCACCTTTTGTAGCAATAAAATAGAATCCTTTAAGCATAATGGAAAGATTTGACATCAGACGTGGGACCTACAAAGTATGCAACTTAAAGATGACTCTCTGCATGGTTTCTTCAAATCCCGGGTAAAAGGTAAAGGATCTTTATTACACAAGATAAAGACACTGGGTAATTTGTAACGTGCATTACTACAGCAATCTTATCTCAAAAATACAAAAAGATAAAAGCCAAGAGTCATATTTGACTATTTCTGTAAGTGCACACCATGTAATAGTTTTATTTCCCTCGGTGTAAACATTTGCAATCTACCAAAACACTGAATTACTGTAGCATATACTACTCTAATTAATTAGAAATAGTAAAAAAGTTAGGATCTGTTCTATTACACCAGAAAGCATGTAGTCATACTGACTTCAACCAAATGGCTGTTATAGAGTTTCATAAGCTGAAGGAAAAATTCTCAAAATAGAAACAGATGTTACATAACATTTTATTTTATTTTGTAACAAAGAAAGCCTGAAAAGTTCATTCCTCTAAATGATGTCTAATACATGTATATTGTGTATTTTCTAATATCTATATTTGAAATGGGACTGGCATTTCATGTCAGAACTTCCATTAAGCTTAAGATAAAAAACATAAAATAACCTTATTTATCACAACTGGATGTTTGATGGAGGTTACAGACAGAGGGAACTTGGTCTTCTGAGTACCATCATTTATTAGGATGAGATTACTCAAGTCTATTTATTTGACTTGGATGAAATGAATCCACTGGCAATTTCAGGAGATTGGGTGAAGTCTGCATCACATGCAACACTGTAACCACTTATGTAAATTAGGAACGCTGTTTCCCATGTTATCAATTAATTATTTTCCAAGCGATATATGAAACGACCAAAAAGCAATCAACACCTTGTCTGCTTTCAGCTGCAGTTACCCAAAACAATCTTGAGTAAAGCAAACACAGCTTTTCTGAAGCTTTCCGAGATAAAGTAATATAGCAAAGAGATACAATACATTAAGTATGACCAAAATAAACCCCAAAAAATCAGAACACCACCTCTGCAAAACATATCTATGTTGCATTTAATAAGAAGTGAAGGGTTGGGGCTGGGGGTGGGCAGGGAAGAGACTGGACACAGTACAGTAGAGTCATGCAGAAAAGCCGTTGATTAAAATTCATTATCCATTCCCATACCTGATGACTAGCTTGAGTCCCCCGTGCTTGGACTGTTGCCAGCCTGTCATAGTAACGAGAAATAGGGTTGTCATGCTCAATGCCTTTCTTGGCACAGCGTTGCTTATAGATCTCCACCAGGGAAAGAGAAGAGGGATTGTCTTCAACCAAACGCATCTGTGGAGAAACTGCTACAACACGGGGGACTGCGAGCAAATTTGAGAAGGGTGAGAGAGGACGGTGGCAGGGTAAGGAAGGGGCAGAGGGAGAAAAACAAAACAGTTAATCCATAACCCAAATACTAAGAGAAGAATTAACATGCAAGTATCAGCCCATAAAACACAACTGTAATGATCAACTGAAGTGGATCAAGAGAAAATACATTAGCAAGTAATTCACAAGTTCAGTTAAAAACAAAGTGATGGCAGATTTTCTTTTATCTCAACAGAAACATCAATTATGTCGGTAAAAAAGACTGAGCACTCATTTTTCTTCCTACATTTCTTTACCTGCAGAAAAGAGTGTAACACTGTTTAGATGCAAACGGGTTCATAATATCTGATTACACTACACTGGCATTATGTCAATAAAAATTCTGAAGAACAAAACTATTAAACTCAATAGGGTATTTAAAGTGATTCAGAAAACCTGGGGGAAAAAAAAATATATACATAGTTGAGGAATAGATGTTTAAATGACACTATTTGAAAATAACACAGGGAAGGCACAACAAAATATTCAATAATAAGAAAACTTAAGCCACTGAGGTTTTCCTTGGTGAGCAGTAAACACGCAAAAAATCCTGTGTGAACTCTCATGGTGCTCAGCAGATGAACTAACCTACTGTGTCTTGTGTGCATTCCCACCTACATCAAAGACACGGCTAGCACAGCCAGCTTTCCAGTGGGCCTGTTTGTGCTCTTTGACAGAGACCTCCAGAAGCCAATCAGTACATATTCTTCAAAGTAAACACTGCCATAGATACATAGTTACTTTAAAATTTACAAAGAAATGTTCTCATATCAGAGAATTTAGAAACTATATATCAAATTCAATGCTCTACAAAAAAATCTTTCTTCTTTTGTGTTGTAAGGAAGAGGTAAAGAAATTCAACGTTCATACACTGCAATTTGATAGAAAAAGTTTTGTTCTATCCCTCCTCGATTGTCTCTAAATGCTTGTTGTAAAGTACCTATATCTGTTTCCATAGCAACAGGTCCAATGGGCATGCCTCTGCCTTATACATGTTATTTACAACTGAACTTTAAACCACAAATTGTGGTTGTACAGTCTTCTAAAAACACCCTAGACGACATACAATCAACTTCACTTCTTCAGAGGGGTGCTACAATGCCAGAAAAGACTAATCACTTACTAGGCAAATGTGAATTTACCTTCTATATATTCAAAAACCTCAGTATCAAGGACTAGTAGCTGCCGAAAACTTTAGTGATTATAATCTTTGAGTAGAACCTATATTTAAAAAAAATATAAATCTCTCTTTACAGTACCTGTAAAAAACAGATGTCTCTTTGTGGTTTCCTTCCTTTTCTCTAAGCAAGGGTTCAAAAGGCGAAGAAGTTGTAATACTCGCTCTTCTCTGCGAGACTCTGTCAGGCAAGCATCATTCATTACCAGATAGGGGTAAATCTTCCCATTATGGCCTCGGATGTAGAGTCTCCTCGCCGCAGTATTGTGTTTTTGAACTATCTCCACTCTGGGCATAAACCTATCGCGAAGAAAGGGGTATTAAAGCACCTGAGTTAATCTCCTCTGATATTAAATCATGATCTAAAAAAGTTAAAAAAATAAACCAAACAATAAAACCTTGCCAAAGAAATAAGAAAATGCAACTCTATTGCAGGGTACAATTCTATTATCCAGCTAGCCCATGGTTTCTATTTTGCAGTCAAAAAGCTCTTCCATTTTGACTTTATCTTTAAGAAAAAAATTCTTAAGCAAAATTAACCATTAGTTCAGACCTTTACTGCTATTTTGAAGGACGGTACCTCTACTGACTACAAGAGAAGAACTAATCTCAACTTATACCAACATAAAAGAAAAACAAATATCCTCTTCATACAACAGTACAGCTGCCTGGTGAGGGAATGTAATTTACCAAAGGATAAAATTAAAAAATTAAGGTCTTATACCAGAGTATGTCTCTATATGTGCAATTTAAATATATATATGATATCTACTTTTACAGACTGGACAGATGGAGGTGGTTTTAATTTTGTTCTATGTTTTAAGAATAACAATTACCAAGGGGTATTTTTAGGTTACCTTGCTATCTTGATGTAGTAATGTGTTGGCTTGGGCATAAGGAATTCTCCAGGTATCTCTACTTCTGCAGTTTGAGCTGAAAAGTTACTTAGAAAGCGACACTTTTCCTCTATAAGAAAGAACTTTGGAAGCTGTTTAGTTTTCGCCTCCAAAATTTTAATCCATTTCTTCAGTTTAGAGATAAGATTATGAAGTTTCATTGAACCAGGCACACTGAAGTCAAAATCTAAAAGAAAACCAAAAAGCATATATATTTGTATGCAGCATTTCAAATTTTACATAGGTAATTTAACTACTAAATGTCTGATGTCCGCATTTTCAAAAAGGTTCTTTCAGCCACATGCCCTCAAACAAAATACTTGAAGGAGCCCTACACACAGCACAGGCGTTAGGTAGAAAAGCATCACACTAGGCTCGGCTGCTACAGTAAAATGGAAAGCTACAACACAAGGTAAAATTAGCAGGTTCAGACAAACGCAGAAGAGAGATAAAAATCATTAAGGAAGACTCACAGCGCAATTGTTGCAGTGTTTCTGCAACAGTACATGCTAGGGGAGAACAAGCCATACAATTCAATAATGTAAACTGAACACACAGAGCTGTATCGCCTTTAAACGATAGCCTCTCTTTAACATTTCGCCTCTATAGAAAATCTTTTAGTAAAATCCTAAGATTATAGATAACTTAAACCTGTTAGAAGCTGCTACCTCTTTTCCAAACACAGCTCTAAAATATTCTCTGTTATTTAGTCAATAATGAACTTGCCAACATTTTCCTGTTTCAGTCAACACTAGAAAAACGTACTGTGAAAATGTTAAATACTGTCACTGGATTTAACCGCCTATGTCCTGCAACCTGACAGACTGCACAGAAAGAAAGCAGTAACAAACCAATTGATTAGATTAGATCATTTAGTGAAAGAGGAAAGGTGTTTTAATTCCCCATAAGAGAGAAAATGAATATATCACATACACAAGTTTAATTACAGTTCAGCACTTCAATACCACAACAATTAGAGATTAAATACAATTGGATAATAAACTGCTTTCTCTGCAAACTTCATTAGTTATGGCATCCCAAACTGTGGAAATTTACTTGAAATTTTAAAAAGCATTTCTATATGAGATTCTAAAAGATGCTATTTTAAATTCAACACGTCACAAGTGAAAAAGCAAGTCTACAATGAAAAATATAGTCTCATATTTATAGCTGTTAGAACTCAGTATAACTCTGTAACGTGCCCTTTTCTTTTTCTACCTGGTACGGGCAGTGCATCTATTGCAATATAAAACACACTTACTATAATCCCAAGCCTACCCTCTAGCGAGCAGTGGGAGTAAATCATTTCATGGAAGTGACAAAACTATTGAATCATTTATCTCCTAAATCCCTGAAGTGCAGGAAAGTATCCCCATATTGGAATTAGTTTTTGTGCTAATGTGAAGCACCCAAGTAGTTAAAAAGTGCATCGATGTATATTGCTTACAGAAAAAGTCATTCAGTTCACCAAAAGAATAGCTCTAGTTCTGCTGAAAATGCCTGTTTTAGGATTTTTTTGTTGTTTTGTTTCCCAGTGGCAGATGGGAAAACAAGAGTTCAATTAGTCTTTTTGCTCATGTCATGGAGAGCCTATCTGAGAAGAAAAATTACTTCAACCGGAAGAAGGGAAATATAAAACAAACATTATTTGTGTACAAAGTCTCTCTGCTTTGCAGACATCTTTATATAAACAGTATTTCTGTTTCAAAAACAAAAATTCCACTTTTTCTAATACTTACTACCAGAGAACATCATCTCAAGCTAACACATGCTGGTCTAAAGCACCTCACTGCTTATACCAGATACTCCTTATATTCTAAACAGGATATGAAGTTTACCTCCTCATCTTTAACAGAGATATTCTCGGAAGACCATGATACTTTACAGACTGCATTTCAATTAAGGAAGCTTGGTCTCTGTTCTTAAAGCTGCAAGAGATTTCCCAGTGCAATATATGTATTTCATACAAATACATTCATTCATTCAAATTCTTGAATTCCTCAAAAATTGCTACATGAATGCATCCAACCCACCATATTTGTCAAGTTCTTGCTACTTTCGATGAAAGGACAAACAGGAGGCAAAACCCTCCCATCAATGAGACAGATCTAAAAAATCCTGATGGTTCTTAACACAACTAGACAAAGCTTAGTACTTTCTGAATGAGGGCTGTGCTATTACTTCTCAGGATGCAACGTAAAAAAAAGAACAGTTAGGAAAATTAGAGTCCTAAACCCTCTGTCCCCCTCAAGCCCTTGACCTACTGAATATTAGCATACTATTCAAAAACAAAGAAAACGTCTCCAAACAAAGATTTAACAACTAAACAAACCTCTTCTGCAACCCTGGCAGAAAACAGCTCTAATCAGTCAAGGCTTTAAGCACAAGCAATAGTTTGTTTGCAAGACTATAAAGATGATTCCGATCATGGACGAAGCTGCTTAAGAAAGTTCACGACCCAAGGACCTTCAACTAAAGAGCCAGGAGGCCCATCGTGTAAGATGCCACTTAGGACAGAAATATAAGCTTAGTCCTGCAGAGCAATTCAAATCCTTTATACAAGATCCAAGCGTTCTCCACGAGAAAAGAGCTTTTTTGCTTTTGAAGTTATTATTCAGACATTTATACACTCTGTACTTTTCCAAAGGTTCTTTTTAATCCCATAACAGCTTTGGGAGAGCACTAACAAACATGAAAAACCTCAGTGAGAGTTAAGCAGAAATATGAAGCAGAAATTCTCATTTATCAGGCAGCTCCAGAAAACCAGGACTGCAAAGTCCAGACCAAGGTCAAATACAATGCTAACTCCAGTGTCTTGATCTGGATTTTCTGGATAACATCCCATTATCTAAAAATCAGAAAGGCAGTAAAGAGCTACTGAAGTGATGTGATGTTCACTCTTGCAGTGGAAGGGGCGGGGGGAACAGGAATCCTTAAAAAAAGCTGAAAATTATTAACTGAGCTCTTTCCCCTGCCCTCTTCCCACACTTGAGAGAGACACTAGGACTTCAAGAAGCTTCCTTCTGATTATAGAGTGTCCATTCACAGTAAATAATTCATTGTGCCAGATGCCAAAACTCTCAAGAAAATTACCTTGCCCCTCAAGGGGACCTTTTGAAATTTTCCATTCCTATTCAGCTTGAGTGGAGAGATGGTTGCAGAAAGATGCTGATCCAAACTCTAAACTATCAGCTGCCCACAAAAGAACAATCGAGGCAGTTTTTATCCTCCTTTCACTGCTGAGAGAGCTCTCAAAGGGGGCTTTTCTCAGTATTTGCCTGTTCTTTGATATCAAAGGTTTAGCAGAAAAGGAGAGAAGGAACAAGAACAGATGGTGAAAGAACTACGCATTTGAAGTTCCAGGAAAAAAGAATTCAAAGTAAAATTTGGTTTTAAAATATATAACATTAGGACAGAAAAAGATTGCCTATCAAAGCTCCAACGGTCCAGATTGCTGCAGACAAAGTATTTAAAATATAAGAAATAGTGTGAGAGTCCCTGGTAGCTCCAACAGGAATCAAGACGCACCTCGGATGTTGTTGGGAGAGATTATGCAACCATAGCTTAAAGTGTCTATAAACATAGCTGCCAACATTAATCTGGAAATAACTGAAGGGAACAGTTTACTCCAAGACAGCTCCTCAGCTTGGATACTTTTGAAATAAGAGAGCAACCGCTGTAATGATCTGTACATAATCTAAATGTAAACGGTACTGAAAATCAGAAAAACAAACATGAACTTTCTAGTGTGACAAAAAGACACAGCAGGCATGATTTACAAATGGTTTCTCATATGTTAAAACAGCCTTTGCTATCTTTAGTGCAGTAATTACAATCCTATTCATTTATTTATGTACATTTTAGTGTTACTGCAAAATTAATAGAACATTTATTTTAATTTTCTGCATAGTGAGTTAAATTATCAAAATACTTAAGTATACTGATCATTTTAATTTCCTTCTGTCTTCCCACAGTTCATTTGTGAATTAAAACACTGAACTTATTATATTAAAATAAAATAAAATCTATCAATGGGCAAAATATTCTTTTCAACCCAAAGACATTCATGTTTAATCATAATGGAAAAAATAAGACATGAACTCTTCAACAAAAAAAAAATACAGAAAGTATTTTTACGTATTATTAGCAGGCGAGTATTATGAAACTCAAGTTTACTAAAAACCACTTTGCACTGTTTGACTTTGGATGATTTTTATGTCCAGGCCTATGTTGTTGCTCTTCAGTTTATATGTTGTTCCATGTAACTCTTTATAAATATTATAATTAGATAGGAAACTGCTAAAAACTGTACATTATTTGTAATTAAACGTTAATTGTTTCTCTAGAAATGGGCTAAAACATTAGATTTTGCAGACCTGAGCTGGGTGCTATAGTAAGTTTTCCTTTACAGTTTCTGAAACCCTGCCTCTTGCTAACTCTCAAAGGAAAGAAACTGAGAGGACCAACAATAACTCAAAAACAACAACACCTGAGCATAAAAACAACAGTCACAGCAATAAAAAAGTGATGATACTACTATTGTAACGTAAAGACCATTATTAAAAATTAAAAACAAGTCTAAACAGGTATTAAATGAATTTCCCCCCCCCCCAATATGCTTACATCAAAGACACAAAATGTTTCTACATCCATTAGCCTCCCTAGTACACTTCGTCCATTAAAAATTTAATCATATGGTTCAGGACTTCAATTATCGGCTGACATGCGACTGTTGTGCCTCAAAAAGGACAGTGAGCAATACACAATGGGCACAAGATATATAGGTCATATTTACTAACCGAGTTACTTTCACAAGACTCCCATCACTGCATTTATTTTCACAACATGAAAAAGCAAAATGCTTGAAAAAAATCTTTTCAGTTTCAAACAACTCATAAGTTTCGATTCTGCTAAAAAAAACCCCCTATATTTAACTGTTCATTTTCATCTAATTCTATAATTATCTCTGATAATGCTGATGTAGTTTAGATTGGAATTCATGCAAGACTCAAAACCCTGGCATAGCACTGATACGAATCAACATCACCTTCTGCCACGACAGCTGCAAGGCCTTAACACTTTTCACTCAATATAACAAAACCACACTCTACTGTACACAAGCTTTGCTTAGAATTTTAAATAAATATCAGATACTTAAACAAGTAACTCCACGAGTAAAGAGAAAACGAATGAAGTGAAAAATCTACTTCCCTTAAGTACATTTTTTCTTAGATCTGACTAGTTATTGATTCAATTGACCTAACAATGATGTAAGTTTGTGTAATAGGATTTTTATGATCTAGTTATCCAAACCATTGAAGTAATCTTACTCATCAGAAGTAGGTTGCTTTGAAAGACTTCACACAATATTGTCAGTTAGGATTTGTGGGGTGATAGTTTCATTAAATGCTGGCATCACTGGAAAACAGAGATCATTATTCTCCCTCATCTACAGCAGGTGTTTATAGGCAAATTGCAAAAATATTCCAATGAAGAAATCTATTTTATCTTTAAACACATACATGATTTGACCACAGTTTTAGGTAATAAAACTACAACAACATATTCATTCTCAATGTTGAGGGCTGCTTTCCACTTGAATAAGCTTTACTATTCCACAGAAGACTGGAACAAACTATTTCAGGTCTGGTGAATGACAGAAAGGCACTGTTTTCTATATTTTCTTGAAGAAAAAAAAGAATTGGAAGAAGAATAAAAAAAGCAGAACGCTTTTAGAGTTGAACTTTGGAGAGGAAATCTCTCTGGAGATTAGAAGTTACATTTAAAAATACATTTTAAACATTTACCTGTTGTAAATTGCCCTTTTAGCTTCTGGAACACCGGATCTTGAGCTGTTGCCTGTGCTCTCCTAGCTAGTGACTCTGAGGCTGCACTAGAAAACATGGTGGACACATTAGAGACGTTCTCAAGACCTACTCCAAACGTGCTGACTAACTTCTTGACAAAATTGAGCGTATGAGGAGTGATTTTGGCATCTGAGACAGCTCCACTTTTCTCAAAGGCAACCGAGTAACACTTCGCCAAGCCCTGCTGCAGTTGTCTAAGAACCTGAGGATTAAAAAACAAAATAGAAAATCATCAGGCCTTCCGATTTGACATCAAGTATTTATTCCCGCACTGCAATTTATATAGTGAAATTATCCTCTCAGAAACATTTACTTAAAACTGCACTTTTAAATTGCATCAGAGGGCCAATCGGAATGAGAGCACTGGTTCTTATTAGCACTGCAAGTAAACAACGTGGGCAGGGGAAATGCTTCATCCCAAAGTACACCTTGCTCTTTCAAGAGCTGCAAAGTTTTACATTTCGTATTCTGTGATACATTAGAAAATAATGTGGGGTATGAGAAACACTCTTCAAACACTCTGCTAGGCAGACAGAACAGAATAGTCTGACACTCCGAGAGGTAAATGATCAAAGCGGAGTGGCAAGTCCATCTGCTTGCTGCTACCTGCCCCAGACCACCAGATCATCTGTGAAACTCGGTGTTAAGGCTATATATTTTCAGCTAGTACGAGCAATGGCTTTAATTCTAGAGGCATTCATCAAATTAACAGTTTTGGGAAACTTCTTCCAGAAAAAAAACAAGCGCCTCAAAACTCCAATCAGAACAATCAGTTGTACTAACACATCAGTTTACCAAGCAAAATAAATAGCTATGTTTTGCTGCTTCAAAATTATTATAGATACATATCTTGATACATATCTTTTCCTTAGATGGCATATATATATAGAAAAGGTGCATTACAGCCAAATACCTCCTCATGCCAATTCTCTCTGAACCAGACCATCTGATCTACGATGCCTTCCAGAGAAGACAAAAGTGTTGGATGTAATTCTCGCTGCATATGCATAATTCTGCTGCATCTCCACATTGGTGCAGTGGCTCTGATTGGCCCAGGATCTGAGGCAGAGTGGGACTGATTTCCAACTGAACTTGGCTGTTGTTGCCCAGAATCTGGAAAATGGAAGATTTAAAAAAAAGTAAAAATTACCTTTCATAAACTTGATACAAGCCTATAATGAAATAAAATAAACCGTTGAAAGAACTTGCTTTAGATTTGCATTAAATACTGATCATGTAATACTTACTGAATTACAGAAGACCTGAGAAAAATTTTTTTTAGAAAAAATCATGTTTTAGAAAACAAACTCTACTCTGGGAAGCGATACAAACTTCCCAAAGTCAGAGCAATATAAACGCTCTTCAAAAACACCCTGGAGGTGAAGCCTTTGCTTTCACATTTCCTAACCACACTCCTCAAGTAACTGACATCGTTTCATAGACAATCTATTTAAATTACGGGGGTTTTGTTCCCTTCCCTTTTGGGGACATCTCTCCCACATATCTGAAGAATAAACACACATCCTTGTGGAGTATACACCTGGTTTCTTGCATTACAATTACATTAGAAAGTGATTAAGCACAGAGCTTTGCTTTATTAGATAATACCCCCTGCTACTTGACACAAATCACTGAGTTCTTCAAGCAGCGATCTTAGAATTCACTGGAGATTATATGGGAATACTTCATTTAAGAAAACTCGACACAGCTCAAGCCAACTGTAGATTTAGGTTCACCAAAATAAATTAAAATAAGCAAAGTTTATCATAAATTCTTTTTCTTAGCCTTGATAAGCTAGTATGTTTTCTAAAGTTCCCATTTTCCCCTCTAAAATCAGGTGAAATTCAAAATAATAGCTAGGTTACAAAGAATTCAAACAATCTGATCCTTATCAAGCTCACCACTTTTGTAGCGCTCTCGTTGTTCTATCTTCAAGGTCAAATAAAGGGTCCGGATAGGGAAGTAGACGGCTTGGGGATAGACCCTTCCCACCTGTTCAGAGAAACACATAAGCATATTTTTCAGTTAAGGAAAACTGACTGCAGATCAGATCAACACATACAGTTTTCTCGTCATAAATGAGTGCACTTCAGTAATAATTGACTCTTTGTTTTAAATAACAGTTTATGGAAAGCAAGGAAACTAAAGGTTATTTCAGTAACAGAAACACAAAGAGGATGAAATGGTAACTCCCTACACACACTGTCAAGGCACTGCCTAATTAGGGCTGCGAGATCAGATTGCCTAATAAACCTGAAAACAGCAGAATGCCAGAATACCAGCTGAACCCACTCAAAGATCTTACTCATGTACATAATGGAAAAAAAAATAGACATAATGACAGCAGGTAGTCTTTACATAAGGCCACAATTCCCAGCGAGTCCTACGATACTTGATAAGAAGACCCATTAGAGAGTAACTTTACTCCACCAAACTGTGGCACTTAATGTAAGGGGATACCAATCTCATCCAAAAATAAGAGATTTTATGGCTTTCTTTAAGGGGGGGAAAAAATAAAAGCTAAAGTGATATTAACATTCAGCATCCCCTTTAAAATGTGTAAACCTCAGTATCTATTAAAGGAAAGAAATGATGCATCTAAGTACTATCCGTGATAAAGCCCATCTTAGGGCATGAGTAGAGGCTTCTCCAGCCACAATTTTACTAGATCATTGACTCTTTCTCCATCCAAATGGGTATGGTAAGTGGTAGAAATTTTGCAATGGCATTTAACTGTTTGGTAACACGGAGGTTATGGCAGGTCACTAACACAACATACGTATGCTTCATGCTGTAATTCAAGAACAAATTACTTGAAGAGAATGTAAGGTTTAGTTTCCAGTACTTCCACAAACATTTAGTTTTAAGTGAGTAACAGAGAAAATCTAGTATTTTTTATTTTATATTCCTTGTATGGACCCAAAATGTAAAGGCAAGGTAAACAAAAATATCTGCAGTATTTATGAGCCTAAGCTCCAGGTATAGTAGGACTTCTGCATAGGCACTCACTTCTAAAAATTTTATACAGATCTCAAAAATAAAAAGTGTCTACAACTCACTGAAATAAGTTTTTCCTGCCCGTTGTCAGAAGAAAGCTGAGCACATATGGTGTTACAAGACAATACCGAGCCATATGCATCAGAAATTTTGCCTTAGGCTACTTTGCTTTCTTAAGCTGCTTGGGTGCACAGTCTCTTCAAAGTTTTGTTTTAATTTTATGGACAGAGGGTAGAAAACATGCATACATATGCACACACGTACTTATCTACATTTATATACACGAGTATCGATGCACATGCGATCACACATGGACATATAATCTCTCTACAAAAATACACGTTCTTAAGAGCTCTGAAAAAGCAAAAGGGATAGTCTAAAAGGAGCTGGATATCATAGAATACTCTCAGATGGAAGGAACCTAAGTGGATTATCATGTCCTTGTCTCAAAAATCAAGATTGGAGGGAAGGAGAGAACAATAGTTGTCCTTTGCCAGTTTTCAGGAGTAGGTGGTAGTGCCCTGGGCTACAGGCTAATGTGAGAGCTCCAAATGTTCACCTGTACATTAATGTGACTTCACAAATGTTCTACATTAACTATGATGAACAAAAATCAAAATGCTTCCAGGTTGTACACGTGCTGAAACAGTCGAAGTTAGCCCATGAACCGTTAATATCACTGATACCACGGCATTTGAATGCTGTTCACACTCAGCAATAACAAAACAGTATCTGAAACCACATTCACAGAAAAGTGCCACTTATCCTACCCAAGGCTGCAGACATGCTTAAGCCAACTTCATACTGTGATACAGGTATACATTCTATTCTTAGATATTGTTTCAGAACAGACAGCAATAAGCAGCAAAACCTTAAAATCCCAAAGGAAGATTAATCAAAACTCATATCTGTCAGTTCTGAGGTACAAATCCAGAAAGCCAGCTTCTTCATCTGCCTCCCTAAATCTTATCCTTATTTGTCTAATCATGTGTCATGTTAAATTTCAAGTGAAAATTTACTAAGCCCCAGTAAAGAGTTCTAATGGTGACAGAAAGAGCCTTGTTTTTTGAAATCAAGTCTAATAAGCAAAGCACTTAGGAAACAGTTCACCCTTTAGTCACTAAAGCTAACAGTTCTTTACCCTGACTCCCACGTTACAAACACTTAACCATATTTCTAGATGTGTACTATAGTGTTCACAAAAATGTAATGAATAGCATTCCAGAGGGAAAGCTATAATGCCTCGCGCACATATGGCATACAATTTCACTAAATTTCGCCTCGTTGAATAATACTCACTTTGAAATTTAAAATACTTCCCTTACAGAGAGCAATGACTATTTTTTAACTCGACAGCTGCAAACAATAGCACTTTTGAAGCGTGGCATTTTCTTTACTAGCTTTGAAAAATATTTGTATCTCATCTTGAAAACAAAGATGACAGACGTTAAAGAATTAGTGATTGTCTTGCGTACCTGACTAATGAGGTTCAGAAGAAGTTTGCCCTCTGAGCCAACCAGACACGTCAGCAGCTGTGGAATCCAGGCCAACCACTGAATGGGTGGAACCCCGATACAGTACTTGTCCACTGCATCAGCTAAGGTGTTCTTATCATCATCAAAACTCAGTAGCCAGAGAACCTAAAAGAGAATTTTAAGAGGACATCTCTCAGCACTTAAATTCAAGACATATCAATCATTATGACGGATAAAAAACCACAGATATTTTATTACTATGATACAATTGCCCTGGACACAAGACTTTACATTCACGTCCAATATAAATTTTTCCCTTAGAAATAATATCTAAATAATGTAAAGAAATAAACGTAAGTGTATTACTTGCTATGAAATAACTCAGAAAAAGCAAACACGACTGCATCCCACAAATTCCTTTGGGTGATGGTTGAGGTCTGGGTGGAAAATGATGTATGCTTACAGAACCTAAAATATCCTATTCAGATAAATAAAACTTTGATGCTAGAATATGACTATTTCTTTCGGTGTTTCCAATTATTTTAAGTTTCCACTCCAAATGATGCTTTTCCAACAGTTTAATTTAAATATAAATATATTAAGCACTGAGTAAAAATCACTGACAGTTACACAATCAGACAGGGAGAATAATAAACTTCAGAGTGCTATCAAGGCCTCTGTCAAGCTAAAAAAAATATTTTCTATGTTTGTTTCATATTCAAAATAAATTGTCTTCCACAGCACGCTACCATTTTTTAAATTTTCTTCATAAGATACATTAAAGTAAATATCCTCAGGCTGAGAAATGTATCCTGCAAAAAGAGCATTGAACATTATCCCAGCCTTTTCTGAAGGGGCGAATCTCCAAATCTTTTTGAGGCATCTAGATCTTACCTTTGCTAAGTATTTTCTTGATTTGCTCTCATTCTGATGACGGCATGCATGCAGGTAGCAAGTAATAGCAGACACACCCAGGTGAAGCTGCCTTTCTTTCACAAAGATATTCTCCAGGTAATCGCCCCACATCGCCCACGCTTTCACTAGCACGTCATGCATCTGCACAGCTGCAGAAAAAGCTTTGTTTGCCTCTTCAGACCTGTATTGTGACAAGTAAAAATATTAGGTTTAGACTAACAAAAAGTTACTAAACTATGTAAATCAGATTTCTGGTAGGATACTCAATTACTTTCTTGATGATATTTTTACATTAAGTTCTCTTGTAAGGCCCTTTACGAGTCTTTTGTCTCAGCTCTCCTTAAAGTTCAGCACTGATGCAGGTAAAATGCTTTACAATGGAAACAATTGTGTGTCTCAGATTTACAGATACTCCCTGAAAAAAACTAAAATTTGCAGTGTACTGCAACCGCAACCCAAGCAACAATACCTGCAAAAAGAAGAAAGAATGAAAACACAAGAAGAGCAGAAGCAAAAGTGTTAAAAAGCGCTTCTCTGTTGAGCTACAAAGGGAGTAAGGAAAAGCAACACTGGAAGATGTCACATTAGGTGCCTTTTGGAGGGACTACATCCCACTTAACTTTCTCTCACAAAAACCATGAAAACATTTACAATCAACGTTATTTGGGAAAAGTCAGTTCCTCATCCCCACAGCTTCAGAAGTTTATTTTCGAACAGGAAAAGCGATGGATGTGAAGGTTAACCACACAATTCTCGGGAATCAAATTATTTGTTTGATGCTTCTGAAGTCTCCTCTAGGGTTCAAGTGTTCCTAGTTGAAGATTTGGCATGATTCATCCCTAGAAATATATACGCATACACACCACTTGGATCTATGTAACCTTTCAGGCATAAAAATAAAGGATGAGAAAACTCACATACACATTACTGAACTGTTGAAACCTTCGACATGTTCCAAGATTCCTTATTAAAAGAAAGTGCTTGACTTCTCCTTTTCAGAATAAGCATTGAAATAAACCTTACAAAAGAAATGTAATGCTTCTTTGCCTAATTCTTTTAAATTAACTGTATGTTTTTTAATATTAAAACATTAGCTCGGAGGATTAGAGTGATAAATTAAAATTATGAGCTATTAAGGCAAAACTATAAAGGAAGGCAACTTCGTCTGACGAAGTATAAATTAGTTTCTATGTTATACAAATACATTACATGCTTTCAGAGGCTTTCTGCTCGCTAGATGGAGGTTTTGAAGACAACCACAGCAGCAGCCTTGATAGATGACTTTGTAACACTACTTCCCCTTTATAAAATGGGGACTTTTCAGTTCTTCAGTTCTTTCATCCTTCTCTACAATCCATCACTCCTGACACCCGAGATGACTTATTTAAAATGGTTCTATCACCTTGCTCACAAAACAGAGCAAGAGCAGAGGTGACCTTTACCTTCCAGTTTAGTTGATGCACAGGAAATCGGTAGTCACGCATCCTCAGGTTCAACACTGCCACTGCTCCTAAGGTAAACTTCCTAAACTCCTCACCTCCGCTACGGCGCTAAAAAAAATGCCTGTGTGCTTTTTGGCAAGATTAAGAAACTGTAAGTACATCAGAAGCACATTTGAAAGAGAAAACATCATCTCCATTCTTACAGGACAAACTAGACAATTTAGCTGTCTTCATCTGCATGAATTTAAAACAATTTAGAGAGATGCAGGGAGGTGCACTTTCTTCTCTCCGCACCTCAGCTGAAACTAAGGTCGCTTACAGCCATAACAAAAAAGCACACAGCACTTTCCATCACAGTAATTGCATTCTGCCTATTTAAAATTCTCTCTTATAAATGATATTCATCATTTTCTGACTTAAATTGCTATGTGAGGTTGCAGTGTACAGCTTAAAACCTGACGGATTTCCTTCTGTAAGTATCCACAATGCAATGACAGAGGAATTATTCCACCCATACGTAACAGGTAGCAACACTGCCATTAAATACACATTCATACTAAAAGACGTTGAAGCCTGAAGGTTGTTTTGGTTTGGGTGGGGTTTTTTTGGGTTTGGGGGGGGTTTTTTACAAAATTTGACTAAGATACTTGTTTAGTGAATTAAGGAGACAACTTTCTCAAAACAGTAAGATGGCTTGTCAGCACAAAGCAAAACTATCACCAAAGGAGTTGTAGGAAAGCAAGGCTTGCATTTAGACACGCATGATGGCTCCAACATATGAGTCTTTTCAATTAAATTATCCAAAATAAGTGCCGCATTCCTATATTGCGTCACAATCCAGCTTTATCTAAGCACTCTGAACTATGCCACACATTTTCCTACGCCTTGATCAGCTGCATCTATTAATGGGACACATACAATGACAATGAAACAGAGAGAAACAAAGATAGATGCTAATTTTAAGTAGCTGTAAGTTTACAGACTTTTTTCCCCTCGATTTTACACAATATATACATTAAGAACATATTTAAAGCAACCTCCTGTTGTCAACTATGCCGTGACACCAGTTAGACATCAGTTTGTTTAAGTAAGTACTCACAGGACTAGGGAATAAAAGAATGTTTCTTAAGCTGCAAAGCTTTAAACAAAGCTATTCTCCCTGCCTTTTCCATTTCCCCTTGAAATACAGAACTTTTAAAAAAGAACCAGTGCAACGTTTGCTTTAACTAGCAAATGTTTCCTATAGCACTTAAAAACATGACCAACAAGTACATCTTCAAACTGCAAAGGAACTCTCACGTATACTTTTGCTTTCTAATACAGCTGTGACGAATTTTAGGCTGGTATAAACATGTGGGAAAACTTTCCAACTCAAATAGTGTCTGGAAATACTTTGTGTTTTTCTCAGATGTGTACCAGTGCCTCTTCCAGCCCACATACTTACTTGTTAATCTGTGCCAAGAACATTCCTTTCAATGCATAGAACTCAGCAGTCATCTCCTTGGTGAAGTACTTCAGATTGGTTGACTCAATAACTTCAAGACCCTGTTACATAAGCCTTAGTGAGAAAAACCTTCTAAAACGCAACGTTTTATTAAGATGAAAGTGCCATAAAACAACAGCCAAAATACTGTCTTGAAATACAAATAGCAGGAGCTGCTATTATTTAATTTTCATTTTAAAAAATGTGTACTGTCAACAATCAAGTTTGCACTGGAGTACACAAAGCTATTAGATACTACAGGCAACATTCACTAGGTGATTGCTGGTCTTTTCTATCTTGGGGTTTTTTGTTATATTATTAATTTATATTATGTTGCATTATATCATCATTATTATTATCAAGGTCCTAGTTTACTGACCTTATAATCATGTCAGTGGGTTTTGCCTACAATCATGTTTTTTGCTTTCCTCTTAACACATCCAATTCCACCTCAGTTTGCCAGCATCCATCACTCACGTGTCAGACTCTCAAAACTGACTAAGAGCTTCAGTTAGTTTTGCAATGGTGCCGTTTCTTCCTATCACAAATAATATGGTTTTCAAATTCCCTTCCATTTATCTATCTTATCTTGTATGATTTCAAAACACATCTTCAAACTTTACTTTTTATTTGTCTGATTTCTAATACACTCATCGAGTTCGGTTCAATGAGGACAATGATTGCTTTTGACTAACAGCATTAATTAAAACATGGTATATGCATGGTATAACACGGTCAATGAAATTCTGATCCTGTTGTGTATATGGGCAGTTTATTTAAATTAATGTATCCGATGGCCCTTGTAATCCTCCAGGTTCTAACTTCAGAGATAAAGCTACTGTACCTGCATACACTCATTTTTGCCCATGACTCCAGCCAGCTGAAGGTAGCATTTCACTTGCTGGCGAATCTTCTGAAAACAGTCCACGATGGGCACAGTTGGAATTGTATGAATGCGACTCAGTATATCCAGAGCTACGTTGACCAGTCCTTGTTTTCGAGCTATCTTTCCATACTGGATAATTGCCGATGCAGAAGCATGAACTCCCAACATAGCGTTATTAGAACTAGGATCATGCTGGGAGCTATTTTCATATGCAGTTACGATGGCTAGAAACAAAACACAAAGTGTTTGTCATAAATGAAATTTTATAAATAGCAGTATCTTACAAAGCAATACATGTGAAATGATGACTTAAGATAACGAGACACTTAAATGGAAACTGAATAAAAACAAACACTTGTCAAAATCAACTACTTTCTCATACGTTAAAATATAAAAAAAACCCCAAGGACTTATTTCAAACAATGTGTTGTCTGGAAAATTACATGATGAATGCATGCTGGACCAGGCAGTTTTACCCTGGTAATGATGTTGTCTCCACATGAAAATGCTGCTCCAGTGGGATAAATCATCGGATACAATAGGTAACCTGTTCCTCCAAGTCTTTACAACAGTCTTCATATCATGTAAGCTGTTGTTTCTCCCCAGATTAGTTGGTTGCAATCCTGCATTTATTTGGGCTGCTTCTTGAAGTTCAATTATTTGCTGTGCTGCCTAGAAAATATTAAACAGTATAAATTATCATAAATTATAGTAAATTATCATAAAGGATAGCCGGCCAATTTCACTGTTCAAAAAAGATCTCAATGAATGGTGCCACCTTTAAATGATCGAGTAAAGATGAAGCGATTTATGCTGTTTTAGGGACCTGCCTATAAGTTGCATAAATGTCCTTTATTCAATCTAATCACAAACAAAATAGAGAAAAAAAAAAAAAATCATGAGACTGATTCAACAGTTCAGTCACTGACTAAAATGTTACATTCATCCACTGAATCACTAGCACAGAATTTATACCCATAGGTTGTTCATCCTGATAAACAAACTGATTATATTAAAAAAATAAACGTGCCATAAAGTACTTTCTCACATGCTTGCAGAAGCCCCTGCAAAACTTCAGGCTCCTCTCTCCTCAAGGGATGGAGGACAAATACCAAGCAGTTCATTTCATGAACACTTCATTCTCACAAAACTTAATGACCCAACATCATTTGGTTGCAAACAGATATGACAGATTTACACTTAATGTGTTCTTCCTATAATACTACGGGTTTGCTTGCTAAATTTAACTTTGGTCAAGTGTTACTTATCTTTCCTTGAAAGAATTAAGAATTCCCTCAACCTTTCTCTTATTTTGAACTGCAAAAGCTTTCACAAGTTATCCCCAAGATATGGTAGCATCTTGCTCTTAGGAAACTTTTTTGCTTTTTCTTTTTTTTCTTTAACAAAACAAGCAACCAACCCCCAAAAACAAACAAAAAACCACCCAAACCACAAAAAATCAGACACCAAAGGGAAGAGTTTGCTGGACTCTACACTCTTGCCACCCTCATCCATTTCCCTCCTACATATCTAAATAAAACCAGAGTTTAGAATCAAATTCTACCATACGTGTTTGGACTTAGTACATTCAACTTTAAGTCAACAACACTTTTAACAGAACTTATTAGTATAAATTCTCTGGTCGTGATCTGACTTCTTAATAGAAACTTGAATGTACAGAAACAATATCTGCATGTTCCTGAAAGCGCGACTTTAAAACGTTCCGCAAAGACCTTAGCTTTGACAAGTTCCTTAATTTAAGGATGGTTTTTCACTGACATCTACTATCCTCAAATTAATGAGAGGAACAAAGAGAAGACGGCAGCAGTCCCAAACCTACTAAAGGAAGCAGACATCTTGTTAAAACTTCAGCAACCTGAAGGCCCTGAAACTTTAATGGAATTTAATTACTTGTAGTACAATAAAACCAACGTAGTATTCTCCAAGCTACCTCTTGGCAGATAACACTTGTATTCACTGTTAATCAACCAAATAAGATAACTATTTGGGGGGGGGGGGAAAGCAGTTCAAATTTATAAAGTGAAATCTCTTGAAACAAAATAAATTAAACAAAGTAATATTTTCCAACAATCATCTCAGTATCAGCTCTCACAATAGCTTAACCTTCATCCTACACCCATTCATCAGGTAAATTTAATTTTCTCACAGGTATTTAATCACATACTATCTGATATTAAAAGAAAGTAATTACAGCAGTGCAAATTCATGGCTGCATTTGTACCTCTGTCAGTCTTTGACTAATTCATCATTTCTTCATGAGGGACATACACATATTAGATTATTTTAAAAGCCTGTTTTAATTGATATCTGAAAGCATTTAAATACTTTATTTAGCAGTAACTAATCCTTTCGTGCTGCAGATATTGCCCGTCTTAGCAGAGGGAAAACATGAAATATTGAAAACTTAGCAGGAAGGAATTAATTTCATCAAGAAGCCTTCTAGGAATATTGCATCAGTTCAAGCAAATCAAACACTGCACTTGCCTACTTGAAAATTTCTCTCAATATGGAGAAAACTTTCATATTCATTCACTTTATCTGATGAATCAACCTGCATTACAAAAACGTGAACGTATGGGCTCCTGTGTGAGCTCTACCCACAGGTACAGGCTTTTCAGAGGAGGGACCTTAGATCATGCAGATTTGGCTACTTAGGAATCCCATCAGGCATGACACCCAGGATGAAATGACTGATCTTACACAGAATTACAGAAGCCACCACATCAAACGGAACTCGGAAAGGAAAGTCCTCTGCGTTCTAAGTGGACCATTTGTGAATAACAAAAAGCACAGGATTTAAACAGATCCTGTCTTGAAATTGAATTGTCAGTGTTGGGTGAACAAAATAACACTTCTCACAAGCAAAAATAAAGATGTGCCTGGTGTACAACATCTTAAAACCCATTTACATTTAAATACACATGCTGGAAAATGGTACATTATTTGCTTTGCAATATTTAAAGATTTGAGAGCTAAAATATGCCATACTTATTTAAGTATTAAGAACATGTTTAGCAAGAGTGAAAGGAAAGTAATCTTTTACTTTCCTTATTTCAAACACACTCCTTTACAAAAACACAAAATAGCATGTTCTGTTTCAAGAGCAAAACACTTTTATCATTCAGAAGCAACTAATGGGTTCTACCTTCTCCTATAAATGCATGACAGAATTAAGAAAAAAGTAAATAAGCAGAAAAATGGTACAAAAAACATTAACTTTGCCCATCCTCTGTGTACACACTGGGTTATCTAACTGGAACGTTATTCATTTTTTACAAGTCAAGGATTCAAGCAGGCATGTGAGAGTTTACTTGAACATCAGCGCTGTTTAAAGTCATTCACAGGACAGTATGAAATTTAAGTAATAAACTTCTTCCTCTGTTTTAAATTGTCTTGACAAAGAATTAAATTAAGATTAGATATTACTCAAATTTTGGTCAGTGTTTTATTTATTTGTAATATAGAGAGGCACTGGGGGTTCATTCGTTTGTTTTTAAAATTCCTGTAACCCCAGGTTCATTAATTATCCCTCACTTCATTCTGGACAGGACAGCTTACTGGTTCATTGCCAGAATTCTGCCCCTACTTAAGAATAAGTTACTCTCAAAATTTCATGTTTGCTGTGTTTATTTTTGTCCAGAACATGCATGGATCTCTTTCAGATCACAAATTAGTAAGGCCACTGTGCTCCATCCACTTGATTCAAACAGTCCATTCCTTCTCGGTTCAGCAGAAGGGCCCTCGCAGAGGTTCTCGCTGACTCAAATCTTCCAGCTGACCTACTCATACAAGTGCTCTATAACAGACTGGATTTAAAATGAACCTATTAGTTGGAAGTAGCAACATCTTCAGTCAGCACAGTTGGATTTGGACGATGCACGTTCACAAGCAGACAGGGAGCATTACTGCAATACAGCCTTCCACACAGACCACAGACGTATTCTTTCCTGTAGCTGGGATCAGATTAGAAGATGGGACCAGAGATCACTCTTATCAACCCGTAACATCTCTCAGTCTGTGAAGCAATGTGATCCAAAACGGCAACTCTTACAACATCACTATAAGGTTTTAACGCAACGTTGAACAGAACTTGCCAAATGAGCCGGCTAAACAACTAATAAGGCTGAAGAGCAACGCATGAAGCTCTGAGTTACATGTTAGTTCATCAAATAAAATCCACTATACTTCTTAGCAGAGATCTGTACACAATTAACTCCCTGTCGAGTGAGAACTATCATATACTTAAAGACTAGATTCCTTCTTACTTCCTTCCCTGATATGAATCAGAACATTTAGCAACATAACATCGAAATGACAAAGAAAGTTAAGGCTCACATTAGCCAGAACCTACCGTACTTTTCCTAAAGGAAGTAGTGCTCACCTGAAAAGTCCTTCACTAACAACAGATTTTTATAGTTTTTGGTTCTTTGACCCTAATGCTTAAGGCACAGGGATGTTCAGAATGCTACTCCTCAAAGAAACACCAGCATTTCTTCTTCTTTCCTTCTCCCTTACGGGGTATTAACAGTTCAGATTTAAAAAAAAACCAACCATAAATAAAGAATATAGGAGTATGTTACGGCTGACAAAATTCCATACCACATTTAACACATTTAACTGAAAAGAACACTTAGGAGGTTACTTCAACATTCCTGCAAATAACACGATGCAATAAAACACCCACCCGAAATGGACCTCACTTCAAAACCCGCTGAATGTTCAAGACCCCCAAGTACTGCAGTGCATTATGTATTAAGCCACAACAAAAGCTGAGCCATCAGATCAATTTTTAAGTAGCTACCTCTGAATACTACAAACAGAATGGAGCCAGGTAAACTATAAAAACTTTAAAAGGAATACAAATCGAAATAAACATTCTACACATTTTAACAATAACACTGTTATGAAAAACCAATCAGTACTACACAGTAAAATATTTCATGCTCACAGTTACTAGAAGTCTTGATACCTGCTGCTAGAAAATAACTGGCAATAAAAAACTTTTCATTCTTACCTGGAGAAGGGGAGTATGAACATGCGAGACGACGTGAGGAAGCCTTCGCCATTCTCGAATAGCTAAACTACTCGCCATCTCTACCAGACGCTCAATGAAGTTCAGCTGTTGCTCTTCTGGATGGCAGATTGCTAGGTATCCTCTGTACATATTCACCTTCCACGCCATCTCCTTTGGACAACTCAATTCCACCTGGAAATGAAACAGAACAAAGTCTAGTAGAAATTATTCATACTCAAACAGAGACTTCTTAAAGTTATTTTTTAAAAGTCTTCTTAAGCAAACACGCAGTTTTTTGGGGTTTTTTTTATGTAATGTAGCTCAATTTTAATAATGTCAGACTAAAATATCAATATTTCTGTAATCAGAGAGGTTTCAGCTCTCAAAGTTATTGGCAAGGGCAGGCTAGCAAATAAATTGCAAATTCAGCACAAGAGTAGAAGTGCCTGCATACAACCTGCTGTTGAGGTATTTTCACACTGACAACTCTAGTGTAGCTCAGAGACACCTGAGTAAACGCAAAACAGTCTTGCAGCAGGAGCACAAAGCTCTCTGCAAACCAGTTCTCCCTGGATAAAGACAAAAGATGCTTATCAGCAGGTTACAGGTATTACCTCTGAAATGCTTCAGGGGCTCCACAGCTTCTCACTGAAAAGGATTCTGTCCCTATATGTCAGCACATTATACTTCTTAATTGCCTGCTCTGGGACATTAATAAATTTATGAGAACAGACATTTAATAATTTTTAAAGTTCTCTACAACTAATCTTCCCATTTCTGACAAAGTCATTTCTGAGTAGAGGTGGAAAGCCAGGCCATAGGCTAAAATAATTCAAAAACTAATTTTACATCATTTTCTTAAAATGCAGGAACAATAGAGATATGGCAACTAAAACAGGCAAAGTACTTGAATTGCCTAGCAACTAAGTTCTGTGTGTACTTTGCAGTAAACTTGCATTTAACCAACACTCACTAGTGGACACTGCAGGCCTTAAATTGAGGACATTTTCACTTCTTTCTTGCTTTACATCAAACCCTTTACAAATTGATATGCAACACAGAAATCCCTCTGCATTATCTTCTTGTTGATAGTCTGCATCTTAACCATACAATTGTTATTTCTGTTATCCTCAACTGACTTTTACGCCTGAGCCAACAAAGAGAAACTGCCAGGTAGCAACCTTATACTTACACAGTGAAAATAATCTCTTACATTATTACATTATCTACTGGATCATTAAACACAATGGCAATCTGAGCAAATGGAAATGAGTCTTGGGTCCTATCAAAGGCTACTTGCTATTTTAATAGCTTAACTTTAATAGGCAGATTATTAAAAACGTTTCACCAAGATTTACAAAAACTAATACATATTTGCGATCTTTTCTGACCTCTCTCGCGAATCTACCACGGAACTTGATAAAAACCAGCCACATTAAAGTATATCAATAAAACTGGAGCACTGGGTATAGCAGCACAGAATAAATTATTCTTTCACATCCTAATATTTATGCAAACATGTCCCGACACTTTTACAAGAATCTGAGCAGAGCCACAAAAAACTCCATTTACGGCTTCAAGCGGCATCTTCTCCTTGGCTGTTTAGTAAATGTCTCACTACTGAAAATATCTCATTTAACACAACTGCAGCTAAGGCGTATCAGCAGTTCCTTCTGGTCGTCACTTCCACTCAACTTGCAAACCTCTAAAACCAGAACCTGTCAGATATGATCTATTTCATTCTGTTAGCACTCAAGGTTTATAATATATTGTACAATACAGTTCTTATTGGAGGCTTTAAAGGTTTCTCAAATAATATTCCTTCTATAACTAGCTACCAAAGCTGCATACTTAAATATGACACATAATAGCAATTGTTACAAGAACAAAAGAAGTTAATTAAAATGTAAATACAACCTATTAGATAATTTGTGTAGCATATGCAGCTTGCTACTTATAGATTTGGCTCGACATGGGCTGATAAATGATAAAATACATCTTTAGAGGCACCTATTTAATTTGAACCATAAGTACTCCAAATACTAAAAAACTCCATTTCAAATGTTGCAATGGTTGGACACCTTTAATTTAAATTCCATCAAAAGACAACACTACCTTTAATTAATTAAACAACTTTTACTGTTTCCACAGTTTAGCTTTTAGAGAAAAACATAGTGGCTGTATCCATCTGTTTCCCCTTCTGCCAAAAGAAAGCGTTGCAGAGGAACATAGTACATTTACACAAATGTAATATTCAATCTGATTTTGAAGAAAGTAAGAGAGACGTACAACTCAGCACACTTATCACGCAAGACTAAGCTGTCAGAACAAAGCATGCCGTACGATATCTTGTATACAGGAACTTAATCCTGCGAGATATTGGAATTAAAGCATGCTCAGCATTTTTCATAATCATATTTTATCTTTTGCAAATATCATTAGACTAGACGGTCAACTGTCAATTTGACATGTAGCACCTTTAACTGGCAGGTATTGGTTCACAATTTAGACTACACTGATGAAACAATAAACCCTCGTTAAGTGAGAGACTGACTGTTGTGGCTCGCTCTTTTTGCAAGCTGAAAAAGCACTGCCTAGGGCTCTGCTCAGACTTTTGTCAGTAACGTCATATTTTAAATATACAGTTCACCCCCTTATTCCAAACACTGGCATCTTTAGCAGAGCAACTCCACTAATGTCACACTATATAACAAGAGCGCAATGAACCTCAGAAAGTTCCTTTCCACTTGTGATTTAATGCAGATTTGCCTCCTTTCAGATTTTATAAGAAGAGAGTTAGCTAAATATGGTCGTTCTCCTTGCACGTGAAAGAATTTCTCAAACTTGCTCTCAGATAAAAACATCTACCTATGTATTATCTGTTGCACCTTTTCAGAAAACGAAGCATCATTTTCAGCACGTTTCCTCAGCCAGTTAAGCTTTATTCATGGGCACACACACAAAAAAGAAAAAGCTTATGAATGTTTGGAAAGGAAAAAGACTTCTAGCTTTAAATCTTTCAAAATGTTTTGGTTTTTTTTTTTTCTTTCTTTGTTTTTTCCTTTTGCCCCCCACCTTCAGACTGTTCAGTAATAGCCAAAACTTTGCAGAGTGTTTGCTCATCAAGTACATAGATAGGACAGAATACACAGAGGAAAGGACAAAGGGAAGGTTAAATGTTTTACAAGTGCATGCTGTTCAGCAAAATGAATTACAAGTAGAACACAATAACGAACTCCATAATGAATCGGGAAAATCAACAGCAGGAAAAAACAAACCATACATCACATCCACTAAAAAAATCAAGATGATTACTACCTACACTTGCCATGCACAAGGTTCCACAGTTTCTAACAAAAGAAGCTAAGTACAGTCCTGGTTTCTAAAACAACACGTAACAGGGAGGGCACAGCTATGCTGCTTCAGGTACAATTTGCCCAGAAAGGCTGTGGCATCTCTTAACAGATACTAAAATTCTACCAAACAAATCAACCTGATCTACTTGGGCCCTGCTCTGAATGGAGCACTGGACCAAATGACCTCCAGAAGCCCCTTCCAACTCAAACTATTTTACGATTTTGTAAACTTCGCATTAAACTATAAAAGTAGAGTCATTAATGCATTAATCTTCTCTGGAAACCTTGGAATATCAGAAAATTCCAAACTCAAATTTTCCAATTCCACAGGCACTTAAAGGAAACAACTCAAACGTCCCCCTCCAATGTTGCATTATTTTAAATAATACCACATACCCAAAGAGGGGGCCCCATTTGAGTTTCTCCATATATACCTGCTGGCACACGCTTCCATAAAGCACTTTTTGCTTTTTAATGACTCAGTCCCATGCACGATGTCACTCACCTGTCCTGGCTAAATTTCTTGCCTAGTACAGCTTTATAAACAGATTGAAAAGAACCATGTTTGTAACTTGTTTGTTGAAATGACAGGCTTCAATTGCCAAAAAACCCAGCTGTAAGCTAGGACATCAAAGAAAACTTCAAAAGAGCAGTTCTCTGTGTCTGAAATGAACTGTAATGCTGACTTGTAAGAAATATAATCAGTAAAATTAACAAAGAAACTAAACATGAGCACAAAAAGCCCACACTCACCTGCACCAAAGCCTCCTTCATAGCAGTCCAGTTTGAGACCCTCCACGCACATTCCAGTACCAGGTAAGGATTTATGTGACCCTTTGATTGGCCATATTCGGTCAAAGGTTCCCACTGGTTCAGTTCTTTTGAGCAACTAAGAAAAGCAAAATCACTCTCAACTTGGTTAACAAGAAAAATTAAATTTCAATAAAAATGACCATACATGTTGTGTATCAGAATATTATCTGCATATTTGTTTGTCTGAGAACAGCTTCGCAAGCACTGCAGAAGTTTTACCCAGACTGGAAGATCTTTTTTTTTTATTCTTTTTATTACCGGTTATAATACAGAAATCTGTGAGCAGAGAAAAGCTGCATTTTGTGTCTCCCAGAATAACCATTTTAAATAAAAAACCCCAAATTTTAGCTCCAGTCTGTTTCCACCAATAGCAAATTTAATTTTTACAACACTTCAAGCATACCACTTCTAAGGGTCTGTTAAGGGAGTAAAAACCAGCTTTTTTTATTCCCTTAAGTTTCACTGTATCTGAGCTAAGTTGATTCTCGTAACTAATGCTTTACACTAGCAGAGTACTTTACTTCCATTGCAGGTTAAAAATACTCATTCTACATCAGCTTTAAAGTCTTACCGAATCCAATGGTCTTCCCAGAGCTGATATTCAGGAAAGATGGAAGGAGAAGCATTGTTCCGTTCATGCTCTTTTTTAGCCTTTTCCATTGCTTTTTCGTAAGTTTCTTGTGCCTAAACACAATTCAAACCATTTACTTTTTTTCCATCTGCTATACACAGATTAATACAAAATTCTTTTAACAAATAAAGTGAAAATTTCAATAAATTCTAAAAAAATCATTCCTGAATATAGTCATTATTTGGCAGCTCAAAATTCTCACCTTATCTAGGTATTACATGGCCTTAAACTGCTATATTAGCCAGCAGAGAAGCTGTGGCACCATACGTTTAACTAGACTGAAGGTTTTTTTTAATATTCACAATATTCGCTCACTGACCAGAAAATTCATTCTGACAGTAGAACTACTCAAATTGTTTCTAATATCAAGAACGTACCTGTTCAAAAAAGCCATGCTGTTCATAGGCAATGGCTGTCGCTGTCTCTGGGAATTTACAGCGTTTCTGCCACAGTCCAGCCCACATATCCTCCTCTTGCAACAAAGAATAGAGCTCAGCAAGGGAATCCAGGATTTCCTAGAATGTTAAGCACACATATTTCTCCACAGTCAAACTGTCATGATAAAGCACAGCAGGGAGCAAAATCACATATTCTACGCTATGGCAAACTCGGAGAAACACAGAAATGGGGAAGTGTTTATAGAAACTCTTTAAAAAAGTCTAGAAGGTAAGTAAACGGTAACAATCGAGTACTGAGAAGAACAACACTGCATTACTCAAAAAAAATCAAAACCACCTGTGGCTTGTACACTGATTCTTGCTAATCTTCCCAAATACAGCAGATCAATTAATAAAAAACAAAATTGTTTAACAAGCCTCCAACTCAGTCTTTAATGTAAAAAGAATCTGTAATACGTAGCTTCTTCAGCCGATGACAAAAACAGCAAGATAGATCATAACTACCCAATAGACTATTAAACATAAAAGCACCTGTTTACAGGGAACTCAGTTTTGCTAAGTTAATAATTCTTCAAGGTCATATACCAACAGATTGGATTAGGGAAATCACAGTCCCTTTGAGGGAGACAGAGACAATACAAACTTCTACTCAGGATTAACAATTAAGGGCAGAAATGGTTTCATTTAGTTTTGCAGTGCTGCAAAGGGTTAGAGGCAAAAGCAGGTGGAAAAGAGGGACAAAGAGAGAAAAATATGATAACATCCGTGAGAGATGAAAGAAAAGCACGATAAGCAGGTAAGACACGACAGGAATTTATTCACTGAATTAAAAAACAAACTAAATCATCTTAGTAGCCTTTTTCAACCTAAATGATTCTATGGAACTATTTTAACACCTTGATACTGTGTTTAAGTCCTTACATTTCACAAAGTATTTCAATTAATATAACATTACCTGTTGAGGAGGAGTTATGCTTTCCTGCTCATAAAATTCTGTTGACTGTTTAGGCTTAATTTGCAGGCTTAGTCCTTTTTCAAAGGCTTGATGTTCCAGCATCAGTGTAGAACGAAACCAGAGATTGTGAGTTTTACCCAAGTATTTCAAGACACAAGGTCTGATGGGAATGGGAGGAACACACTGCGACATCGCCTCAACGAAGCAATTCAGTGCACTCGGTTGGCAATCTCGCTGTACTTGATGGCTACCACTGCACAAGAAAGGGCTTATTTCACCTGCTAGAGCCTAGAAGAAAAAACATAAAGGATAGTTATCTGTTCATTCAGATTCTTCACTTAGAGAATTTACATTAAAAATCTTGTTAATACAGAGAACAATCATTTGATATGTGTATTTTTCTCTTTGTAAATTGAAGGGCCCTATTTATTTCAAAAGAGGTATTGATAGAGGTATACGGCATTCACTAGTCACAGAGAATGGCCAACTTCTCAAATCAAGTGAACAAGTAATGCCTCAGAAATACGTTTTCCTGAAACACCAGACATTTACACAGACGAATCTGTAAGTGAGGAGAGAAAGATTCTCACATGTTGTTGCCTGTCAGACAAGATTTTCCAAAGTCGTGAAAAAAGCTGTATCCAAGTCTTCTCTGCTAATGGTGTAGAAATATGACATAACTGAACAAAGGCACTTAGCAATGCTCCAGTCTAGAGAAAAGAGAAAGAGATTTATATAAATGGCAAAACTACAACTACTAGTATGGAAAAACAGTTCAGTTACCCAGTTGTTTAAGCACTAATACAAATGCCTTTTCTAAAAGTATCAAAAACGTGTTTCCTTTAACAATACAGACTATTGTAACAAGAATTTAATCCTATTTTCATGTTGATTGACACTCTGATTTATTACTGTAACAGGTTAAAAAAAAAAAAGTTTAACTTGAGTAATAGGAATGATCAAGTTAATTGGATAGAGCTGTCATTACTGAGAGAAATTTTTCAATGTTCCAGCTAAAATTATCTTTTTTATCAATTGTTAAAATATAAGATGCCGATACACTTTTTTGATCCTATACCTTGCCACTTCTTTGTTCTTATACCCTCTCTGCCATCATTATTTTCTTAAATGAACAGTAAAACACATCAATGGTGGAAGAGGATGAAATTTAACTTTGTAGGAAAGGTATACGATAACAACTAGCACAGAAATGAAAGCTTAAGAATTTTTTTTACATCAGACAAGAGACGTCTATAGGAAAACCACCCCATTAACTAGAATCAGAATTGTGAAATTAAAAAAAAGGAGGAAAAAGAAAAAAGGTTTTAAGAGTTCAGTATTAAAATGACTTGTCAGGAAACCAATGACCTGTACCAACCTTCACTTCCCGAAGAGAGTCAAGAAATTTGTCATGCCGGTTGGTTAACATGTGCAGCTGATTGCCAATGTCCTTCTCAGAAAGCTCCTTGGTTTTAGGTGTACTGGTCTGATCTCCCGGAGCCAATTCAATATCTATTTCAACATCCTTTACAGAAATAAACACAAAGTATGCAGTTATTTTCTAAGTATTTTTGCTTTTTAAACAAATAAAAAATACTCTTCCAATCAACTTATTTCACATTTCACTATTTACTCCTGCCAGTTCTTCAGGTTTATTGCGGCTGGACCGCTGGGCAGAGTCCAATGGCAGGAGGTGTAACACAGCCAAACGCTGAGTCCTGCACTTGGGGCACAACAACCCTGAGCAGCTACAGACTAGGAGAAGCCTGTCTAGAAAGCTGCCAGGAGGAGAAGGACCTGGGGGTGCTGGTTGACAGCGACTGAACGTGATCCCGCAGTGGCCCAGGTGGCCAAGAAGGCCAATGGCATCTTGGCTTGGATTAGAAAGAGCACGACCAGCAGGTCCAGGGAGGTTCTTCTCCCTCTGCAGTCAGCACTGGTGAGACCGCACCTCGAATCCTGTGTTCAGTTCTGGGCCCCTCACCACAAGAAGGATGTTGAGGCTCTGGAGCGAGTCCAGAGAAGAGCAACGAAGCTGGTGAGGGGCTGGAGAACAGGCCTGATGAGGAGCGGCTGAGAGAGCTGGGGGTGTTTAGCCTGGAGAAGAGGAGGCTGAGGGGAGACCTCATTGCTCTCTACAACTACCTGAAGGGAGGTTGTGGAGAGGAGGGAGCTGGCCTCTTCTCCCAAGGGACAGGGGACAGGACGAGAGGGAATGGCCTCAAGCTCCACCAGGGGAGATTTAGGCTGGACATTAGGAAAAAATTTTTCACGGAAAGGGTCATTGGGCACTGTCAGAGGCTGCCCAGGGAGGGGGTTGAGTCACCTCTCCTGGAGGGGTTTAAGGCACGGGTGGACGAGGCGCTGAGGGGTATGGTTTAGTGTTTGATAGGAATGGTTGGACTCGATGATCCAGTGGGTCTCTTCCAACCTGGTTATTCTGTGATTCTAATTGTTATCGTGCTATAGTAAAGAAATGGCTAAATGAATGAGTAAGTTCTGAAAAACCCACACATGGTTAAACCACAGTGTATTGATCACAAGATAAACTTAATGTAATTTTCAAGTCATATCCTCCAAACTTAATCGATGACAAACTCAAAAGAGCCATGCTCCATGTAAAAGATTCTTTTTTCTGTAGTATGTCTGCAAGTTACCTCTTCTTTGGATTCACTGTTTTCCCTTTCCCGAGGCTCCTGTTTGACGTGGGTTACCATAGCGAACGCTGCTCTATCATGACTGTCAGCAAGGTTGATGACGTTGGTGATAGAGGGCAGCATAGCCCCCTGACAGCTGGTCCCAATTGTAGTGTTTCTCTCACACACTGCTAACAGGAGCTAAGATATGAAAAAAGCAAGAAGAGCTTTTAAATATACATTTTACGTTATTACAAGGAAAACATCACTATGCTTTAATATATATAAACAAGATAAAAGTTGCAATAATACATTTAAGGTGGACTTGTCACCTTTATTCAATAAATACACTAATAGATTTTCATCCTAACCTGATCACATTTTGTCACCATTCTGAGGTTCATGACTATACATTCAAGACTGTATTTCAAGCCTTCCTGAAAATACTGAAGAAATGGGAAACTTCTACGCCTAAATTCTATATTTTGCACATTTTAACACGTGTTTAGTGCTCTCAGCAAGCTAAAGGGTATAGAATCTCCCAATTACAGCAAAAGTCCTCCCAAAAAAGTTAGAAGAAAAAAAAAAACAACCCAGTACGCTGTTTTGTACCTCTGTGGAAGGAGTTCTAAGTTATCCTCTTATAAAACTTTGTACTAAGGCAGAGTAAAAACTTGTCCTCACAGGCATTGTAAACTCATGACTTGATGTCTTGATATGGAAATCATTATTTAAAAAAAAAAAAAAAGGACAGGTTTAGTCCCATTTTGTCTTATATAAACCAATTAAAGATGCAATTTCATTTCAACACGACCTCACCTAACAGTGGTCAGTGGTCTTGCCACCAGTGCAGCCACTCTACCCTTAATGGTTTTCTTGAAACCATCTACTATAACAACCCTTGCACTTTTTTTTTGTAATCGCCACCCTATAATAGAGATCGGTTTTCCTAAGAAGCTTAACCTGGTCATTTAGCTTCCTGCAAAGAAAACAGATTTTAAAGCCTGATACTAAAGCCACTTTCCAAGCATCATCATTTCAGGATTCAGACACTGCATTTATTTCTAAGCACCACTGGAAGTATCTGAGACAGCAGACTTATTTTTAGCTTTATACAGATAATAAAAAATAGAAGACACAAATTTAATAATGCCTTTACACAGAGATGAGAAAAATGGGGAATAATACATATTTCTCTAATTATAATCGTATTTCTGATACAAATCATTTCCCTACCTCAATGCACTGTTTTATCCAAAAGTGATTTCCCATTGCTTCCCAGTTTTGAGAACAGGTCACATAAAGTAGGCGCTCATAAACACGACGTTTCATAGAATTGTCAAAAACCTCAAAAAATTTAGCTCGTATGAGTGGCTGGGCACAACGCAAACCCGAAAGAAATGCTGGCTCGAGCTTAGCCGTAAGTTCACTACCAGAAAGATTCTCATCCCTAAAACAAATAAAGATTAAATGACAGAGACATTAGAAAGAGAAGCCTTCTTGGGTTTGTATATAAAATACTAAAAATCGAAAGAAGTGACATTCTGTAGAAGCCCACATGATGCTGCATGTGTCCAGGTGCAGTATTTGAGAGAAACAGCAAAAAAAATACTGCTGCTTCTTAGAAAAATGTCCAAGAACCATTGTAAAACCTCTCTCAGAATAAAAATTTTATCATAACTGTGAAACAAGCTCAGCCACATTGGTACCTTGTTTGAAATGGCAAAGGATATTCATTGATAAAAACTTCCTCCCATCACGTCCCCATCAGGGTTTTGCACAGTTAGTCAGAAAGCAGAACAGCAGCAAACAGCAACTCAAAGTCACGTGAACCATCACCACAGAATTAAACACTCAGCATTTTTTATAAGGTAACTGTGTTAATTATTTCATCAAGTTACTAAACCTGCCAATTTAGCAAGGCAAGTTCATTCTCCTGAACGTACAATTTACAATAAATTTCCAGGTAAAACAAAAGAAAACATTATATACTATAGAAGTGAAGAGACACATATTCTGGAAGTGTTCGAGGCCAGGTTGAACAGGCCTTGAGCAGCCTGATCCTGCGGGAGGTGTCCCTGCCCATGGCAGGGGGGTTGGAACTGGATGGGCTTTCAGGTCCCTTCCAAACCAAACCATTCCATGATTCAGCTGTCACCACAGTGTTTAGAATACAACCAGCTACAAGGATGCCCTGGTATGTTGGGAAAAGAAGAGGTTGAAGCAGTGGAGATATTTTAATGGAGCCAAAAAGAAAATCCTTTCTAAGGAACTGTGGTCTCAGTGAAATGAAGTCATTTTGCATTTAAAAAAAAAAAACCACAAAATAAAAAACACTTAATTCAGACCTAAGAAGATTGATGGCATGTTATAAAGGTCATATATGGTACAAATTATGAAGCAATAAGCTGCAATAAATGATTAATTGCTATAATTACCTATAGACATAGTTAACAAGGTCTAAAAACAGGGCATTTAATTCAAGGTCTTCTGGAAAACGCTTTTCAATATAAGTCATCATTTTCACTAGTAAAATGGACTTCTCTCGGAGAGTAGGTGTCTGTGTTAAAAGAAGACATGATGAATTTTGTCAATTCCTCTTAAACCATACAGAGAACTGGCACATTCAAAGCATGCCTCAGCCACCCCCTGTAGTCCCCTTTCACTTCTACAACACTGAAAAACAGCCTGGCAGAAGGTCATAGTTCTTCGAAAGAAAAATAACTCAATATCCTTCTAATATACACTAGAGAATTTTAAAATCATGACTAAAGCCAGGTTTAAGTTGTTCAATGGTTTCAAGAATCTAAGGTATTTTTTAAGAAGTGTAGGTCCTTTTTGCCAGCACTAGACTGCCAAGCACGCAACTCTAACAGAAAATACAGCAAACTAAGGAGGCCACAAAAGGCTATAGGAATGACACAACTTAAACTAACATTAGTCATCCTCCTTCTCCATCCACGGTAATGTCAAACACATTTTGAAACTTCTAATTTCAACAAGTTCTCAGAAAAACAGCATTTGAGATCAAACACCTAATAGAAGCCTATAAAATGCTAAGTAACTTTCACATAGGATGCAAAATATTCCAAACTTAATCAAGGCCATCGAAACATATATTAAGAGATCCTTACAAACATCACTGTCAAAATTTGATGAATTATAGCAGTGGCTTACAGGTACTTAATATTTGAGAGTAATAATGATTTTATCTCCTCAATTTACCTGATTAGCTGCCATTGGGGAATTGTTTTTCACCCACTCTTCCACTATTTTTACCACTGCACGAAGAATTTTGGCATCAGTAGATTTTTCAATGAGAGATGTTAGGATAGCCTGTATAAAATTTTTCCTCATTTCCATGCTCATCACAGCCAGGCGAGTTTTCACAAGATCCAGGCTCAGCATTACCAGTTCACTTGTACCTGCTATGGATGCAAAAAAAGGACAGGAATTGTGTATAAACTTATAAAGTGCCTAGTAAAAACATTTTCAAGATAAGCTACTGTAGTTTTAAAAACAGCAACACCACTATCTGTAACCTGGAAAAATATCCCTAGTATTAACATTTTCTTTCCATTTTTTTTTCCATTCCTAAACAATAAAGACAGACTCCTTCCAAAGAAACCCAAATCCATTCAATATCCTGAAGGCAAGTCTGTGTGGTTTCACTTCAGTAAGTCTTTGGCAAAAGGTATTAAAAACCCCATTACTGAAAAACTGCAATTAAACTTGTGAAATACTGTATGATGCTGCAAACCTATCCTATTTGTTAATTTCCCGACTTGCTTATCTGCCAAGTTTAATAGTTTTCCAATTGTTTCTCAGTGTTAATAAAATTTGCAAGGTTCTCATTTACCTAATTAAAATATGCGCTGGGAAGCTTAACAGTAGCAATTCTTTCAAAGCATTTTCTTCAGTAGCCTATTCATTAATAAATTACAGTGCTCTTTACTAGCACTGAATTTTCTTCTACAAGAACGTCGGATTTTTTTCAATGAATTATGTTCTAATTAATTTGATGACAGATAGAATTGCAGAGACGGGAGAAATGCTATATTAAGATAAAAACAAAGGCACCAGGTCCTACAAGTTAATTCCACAAAACATTGTTCCAATATTATCAAACAGGGAGGAATAAAAAAAGCCTAACAACCTGAAAGCACAGAATAATCAAAAAAAATCAGCCTCTCTCCCCTCAGAACTATGAACTCTTGAAGAGTTTCTTTATTTCTATAGACACTACAGCTCACAAATTCACTACAATATTTAGATTAATACACAAATTCATATATTAGGCAGGTAATAGGAACTCAAAGTGCATTTTTATCCTTCAGTACTTCAGTTGGATTTATCACCAATACCACAGTATTCTTCAACATGTAATAATGCACACAAAACTCTACAAAATCATTTGAATGCCTTTAGGATGGAGAGATTTGAATACTTAAAAACGTTTCTAATCATTAACGTCCTTCGACTATATGATATACCTGTATTTGCGTCTGCTACTCCAGCTGTAGCCTGTGGGTTCAAGTGCTCCCTGACCATCTTCTGCAGAGATCGCATAAAGACTGAAATCAATCTGTCAATGTAGCTGGGATTGTTACTACAGGCAGACTTCAGAATCATTAAAGTACCTACGGATAAAAACAATGCTTCAGGAAGTAAAAATATATGGAGCATGACCCGAGTAAGATATTGGTTTTCAATGCGGATATCCTCGTTCTATGAAATGACAAAGAACACAGAAGTTTTCTACCTGTGTTTTGCCTTGCCTTGAAAGAAGCATGGGACTACTTAGTACAAACACTACAAAATCTGGAGAGATTTAAGGAAAAATTTCAGTCTTAACTTTAGACTTCAGCCTAAGAATAAAAAGTTATTTTTGCATTAATCAAAAAGTTCTGTATATAAGCACGTGACAGAGGACAATGAAAGTAGACGGCAATAACATGTAAAAGCGTTTACACAGATTCCTTGAAATATTCTATTTAATCTCAGAGTAAGATCCACAGGATTTTGGGGTTTCCATGTGACAAGTTTTCGGTAACTTTTACTTTATGTTTTGCTCAATCTCAATGCTGCATCTTTTTCCAATCCCCTTTGCATACAGCTTCCCACTTCCAATAATTGCTCCTAAATCAGGTAGCAGGAGAAGAGAGAATGCAATGAAACACCCTCCCAGGTCCTTTCTTCACAGACATTCCAAGTTCATTTCAAGTTAGCTCCAAATGCTTCCCACAGCTTCCTATTTCTATTTCCTTATGGAAAATAAAAGCTCGTAACAAAGATCACATCCATTAACAGGCACTTTACAAGTCTGCTAGAGAGGTGGAAAACTTACCAAAGAGCTGAGAAGGGTTAGCATTAGTAGCTTTTTCATAATTAGTAAGCCCTTCATAAATAACCTTTCCAACTGCAGCATAAAGGCACTCCAGTTCTTCATATTTTGAAGCTACACTTGAGGTACCTGCAGAGTTTATAGAGTATTGTTTATTTCAGTAACATTAGTGACAGAACAGGCAAGGGACAGTTATGCAGTGAACATATTCCTCTATACCATCACCAGAGCTTTATTGTGCTAATAAACCAAGGAAGCACAAGCAGATATCTCATTTATATAAACCTCTTTATTATACAACCACTATGTCTCCTATAATAATGTACCACTATTCTAAGTAACCCATTTTGATGAGAAGTCTTAGATTACTAGGAGGTTTATTTCAGAAAAATTATTAGTTTATACTATGACACAGTATACTACTTATTGTCTTTCTTTTTACACTCCCTCCTTTCTTTTTTTTAGTAAAACGGCCAACCTTAACAACTAAAAAATTGCACTTCTGAAGCTAAAAAAAATTATCACTGCAAAAATTCATGAAATTTATAGCATGCATTTCTTGAACCAGAGTTATGACAGCCACAGGTTATTAAGTTTTTATGCCAATGGATAATGATGTATTCCACATGATTACTTATTTCAGCTTTTCTTTTTTTAAAGAGAGGTTGAAAGTGCGAGCTAAAATGGACCATTAAATGCAGGAATCATAAAACAAATACAAATGCATTCCAAAGGGAGTCTTTACCCCACCCTTAATCACTTAAGTTATGCAGCAATAAAGGATAAAAGGAGGAAGAAAATGCCACATACTTGGTTCTGTAGGGAAAATGCCCATCAAGCGAGAAAGCAAACTGTGGACTGCTCTCAAAACCTTGGTGTTTCCACACGTCATACAAGCTGCTACACCTCGTTGCAGGGGTTTGAAGCTGCTAAGGATAGCAGGGGGTTGCAGTACAGTTAACAGGAAACTTAAGACCTCTAAGCCAGTGCAAATATTGGCAAAGTTGGCCTGATTGGGTTGCTCCTAAAGAGAGAACATACGAAAAGGCAGTGAGTGGAGGAAATGGAAGTCCAGGTGTACTCTACTGAAGATCTGTAATAAGGCTGACATTTCCGCACTAGCCATGTTCCACGTCATTCTCTTGGATAAGTCACGCAATATAAAACTTTAAAATACAAGGTGCTATAAAATCTTTAAAACCAAAAATGTTACTTAAGCATTCGCAGTGTGCTCCTCCCCAAGCAGCCTGTTCCAGTGCTCTGTCACACTTAAAGTAAAGAAGCTTTTCCTTATGTTCAGATGGATCAATATCCAGATATCACAGTATTCAATCAACGTAGGTGCCAGTGAAACCTAAAGACCCACAGGACTAGAACATTACCTACCACAGTCATTAGCAGCTTATCAAACCACTGCAACTTCAGTTCTGATTTCGGCCACATGTCTGGTCGTAAAGCTGTTTTCAGAAGGTTGACACAGCGGCGAGACAGCAACTCCCCAGGAGATCCAGCGGTGTTTGAGTTGTCATTTACCTAGCAATTAAGCAGAGTTAAGAAAATTACATCCCTTTGTAACTAACTCATTAATTTACTGCGCATTCCAAGCGAGCATGTAATTTCTTATTTCTGAAATGGATGAGCTTAAGTAGTTTCATCCATATAGTCCAAATGTATTTGATGGCATAAAAAGCTAAGAAATAATAGTAAATGTCCGAACTGGTATCTAGACTGTTAGCTAATCACCCCAAGACACCCACTGAAGGTATATTTTAAAAAGTTTAATCCTATGCCTTATTGCTACAGCTCTGAACATGCTTGAGATGGTTAATCTTTTCTGTTTGCAAGGTATCTGTACTATCTCTATACTGCAAGAGCATGTCTGTTCTGTGCAATAGGCTGCACAGTATAAAAACCAATGTTAAGTAACAGCTGAGTCTGCTGCAGAAGCCATCAAATCCATCAGCTTTGAGCTACACCCAGCTAATTTTCCTCACTCTAGAGAAGTTGGTTCTTGACAAAACTTGCTGAAAAGCTTTAGGTCTATACGCTAATGAAGTAAAACCATGTATTCCATCTTGAAAATGTGATTAAAATTGTTATCCGTAGAATGTAAGTGGCATAGCCTTTCCCTAAATAAACTCTCCAGGTGTTGTTCAGCCTTGGGATAAAAATAATCCAAACATAAAAGGATTCTTATGAAAAGAGGGGTTTCTGGCTTTCGTGCTTCATTGGTATTTGCGTATCAGAATAAACACTTTACCTGGCAAGCAATTCTAATCAAGAAATTCACAACTGTATCTGTATGCTGCTTGTCAATTGGCTTGGAAAGAAGTGCATCAGCTCCTGGCAAGGATTGGCTACGTCCAAATACCTGCAAACATATAAAACAAAAACTATAAGCAACACTGAAGAAGGAAAACAACAAGCAGAAGAGATTTAAGATATTTCTGCAAGTATAAGCTTCACTTCAGAGAGTTGCGAGTTATGTGGAAAAAAAACAAGTACACTAGACTGCTTAGTCAGTGCAGGTTATAATTTCAGAGTCGCTGAGAAAAGCCTGTTTTTCTTACAGCACTTATTGCTCCTGTAGCTGTCCTGAATCGTTTTACTTCTTGGCCAGAATCAACAGACAATCCTCTTTTAACAGCAGATAAGGCAGAACTTGATCCTTCTCCACTTCCACCAGAATCGATATCTGAATCTGGCTGAAATATCAGCAATGTGCATGTTAGAAAAGCATTTAACTGCATAACAGTTCTATTTTTACCAGTTTATTTAGAATTCCTACCTGCTGGTCTTTAATTCTTTGCAATTCCCATTTAATAACTACTTCAGCAAGATCCACAGCTAATTTTCTTTGTTCTATTGTAACACTGGGAGTGAAGCCCAGTCTCTGCATGGCACTAACCATATGCTGAACCAAGTGATGTCTCACTGGATAATAAACCTGAAAAAGATGGTTTCACAGTCATGTTAGCTATTAACCAATAAAATACTACACAAAACCCACAGAGTTGAAATAAAGCAAAATGGTAAAATAAAATAGTCTTTAATCCCAAAGTTTACTAAATCTGCACCATGTTCAAATTTTCCAATATAGAAAAGTAACTGGTACACTGAAAATAAAATTTTGGTTACTAATTTCAGTAGTGACTATCAATTTCATGAAACGAAGATGTTCTTTTGGAGATACACTATTTTTCTTAAGGATCAAACATTCCATTTTTTTTCCAATGCTTTTAGAGAGTAACAACTCACATTGGAACACACACTTTTTTTTCTTTTTTTTTTTTTTTTTTTTTTTTTCCAAAAGCACTGAGGCATGGAGTCCTGAAAGTGACTTAAATCCATGTTGACTAGTTGTCACTTCGGGTCATATTTTAACATGTGTTTTCAAAACTGCTCCCATACTTGCTGCAGTATTCCCCCATTTGTTTAAGGTTTCCCAACATACATTAGCTGGAGATAAATGTTACCTAGTTAACCTCACAGTATACATGAAAGCAAACAAGGATTAGTGGAGGATGGAAAAGAATATGGTTCTGTGTCTTTTTTAAATAACTCTTAAAAGAATGATTACAGCTCCATTAAAAGAGCTCTACTAATGCACGTGTTATGAATTAATTTTGCAGACATTCACCCAGCATTTTGAGCTCTATCTTCAATCATTATAAACCTTAGTAAGTGGTTTGCTAATTCATTTTAATAGTTGTTTTCATTTTAAATAACTAACTTCACATACAACTGATGCCTTTTGGAGCTAAACCATCTAAATCAGATTACATTCTTTTCTCATCAAACTGCAGTTTACCTCCCTGATACCTGAGACACGGTAATTACCAGAGTAACTGGTACAATTACCTTGAAATGTTGTACTATCAAGTGCAAAATATGTACTAGTTGGGGAACAGTATGACCCTCTTCCACAATGATTTTCCGTGTCCAGTGAGTCAGCATCTGATGTCCATCCTCCATCCGAGCAGGCACAGCTGGAGTCAGAATAGCCATTGCTTGCCGGACAATGGCTCGGGCCTCCATCGCATGAGCTTTTAGAAGACTGTGAAAAACCTGAACAGCAAAGTTTCTGATCAGCATTATACATAGTTACAAAAATAAAGCATTTATTAAGAAAGAGAAACTACAACGTACACTGTTTAAACAACACAATTTTTTCCTAAGAGCCCATAATTTGGTAATTTACTTCATCATTATATATATACAGCATATAGTTCTATCTGTCTTATGATCCCTTTTTCTTCCTTCCTCCCCACGGTCCAATTTGAATTTTTCCTTCAGCCCTCAGATTCTGCCTCAATGAAATGTCTCTCTCCCAAGTGAAGAAACATTATCTATTTTGTTAATTCATCAGAAAGGACTTTTCATTGACCCATTTTCTCTCTGTTTTCACTTATCTTCAGATTTCTTCCTATACTCCCCAATAATTTTGCATTATTATTTGGCTTGCTGCCTCTGTATTTTTTTTGTTGCCTATGAATTACATACTAAGCATCCAAAAGTACTCTGCACCTGCATTTTCAAATAAAAGCAAGCCCACTACACAACTCATCAGCATCCTTCTAGGTATCAATACAAGCCCATAATCAATACCTGCAGAACTATTTTCTTATGTATGGCAAATTTTGCAATGATGTGTGCCAAAAGCAAGTGCCCACTGTATTTGCACGCTGGGTCCACACAAGCCTTGGACAGGAGGCAAGGCCAAGCAAATGTCATTAAGCGGCGCAGTTTGCTGTTCCGGTTTTTGTTATTGTCATGGATGTGATGTGGAGCGTGCTCAACCAGAAGTGTGGCGAACTGCAAGAGATAGATCCTGAGAGAATCCAGCATGTCAGCCTGTTTTTCTGGATCAAGTACCTAGTCCCAGGGATAATCAAAGAGGAGAAGACGAAGGTGAGGAAAAAAAGAAAAGAAAACAAAACATTCCAACTTTATTATCTATAAAAGCAAAGGCCTAATTTTGCTGCTTTCGGAATCATTTTTAAGATGACTAATAGGTATAACTACATGTTTTATTCAGTCTAATACCCACAAAACAAACTCCTGAGGTGAGAACTTTCAAATAATAAGCATATCTAGGAAATTCCGAAGTGTTAACCTATAAAAAAAACAATTTGAGTCCCTTAACCCCCATCTTCAAAACCATCCATTTTATAACTGCTAACTGGTTAAATAAAACCAGAGTGAATTAAAGACATCAATGTTGAGTCATGGTAAGCTTTGCTTATGAAAAAAAAGACAAACGGGCCTTCTATGGCTGTAATCCCTAAGACAGGCATTCAAGTCAAAGAGCTATCATAAACTGAAAACTGCAATCCAATCCTACCAATGACTGATAGATCTCATAACAGTTCAAAGCTACGAAGCGATTTTTATATAAGTTATCAAAGTATTTGGCAATAGCAGAACTAATATCAGAAATTTAAAAGCCAAATGAGAGGAACAATTTGATTTTCAAAATTTAATGTAAGGAAGGCTCATTACCTTTGTTATAAAAACACTAGTGATGCTTTCTGGGTTATCTCCTTCTGGGTTTGGGGGTCCCAACAGTTGTTCACCTTCTCCCTTTTCAAAACTGTGCAAGAAAGCAGGGTTCAGAATATGTTGCAGCACCTACAGAATACAAACAAAAAACTAGTTACACTCAACTACTGGATTCCTGTTACGGTAGTTACCATCCAAGCAATTTCACATGCAAATCTGCCTGCATCACCTACACTGCTTGCATTACAAGAGAAAGATATATTAAAAACCTTAATACAAAACACAGAATTTCTCCCCCTCTTTCAAGGGCAAAAGATTCTTAGAAAGTGTAAACTAAAGTAGTCAGCATTGAAAGCAAGATGAATTACTGTCTCAGTTTATTATCACTCCTCTTCAGGTATGATATTTTCATCCAAATGGCTCTGCCAATTATCAAACTTGTTGACATTTAGGTAAGCGAGTTTTGTTGCCCTAGTTCCAAAGAAAAAAATTAAACCTAAATACCAGGTTTCTTTGATTTAATTGCTTTAGTTACCTTAGCTTTGAGTTCGTCTCCAAAGTTTGCATCATTGAAGTCTACAAATCGGAAGAACAAAGCCCGTTTTTGGGGAATACTGTAATTCTTGGGGATCTCTTCTTCCATGTATTCCTTTAAGAAAGTCATATTGCAGAGAAATCGACCCGTAAAAGCCCGAAGCAATTGGAAAAGCAACTCTATATCACCATAGTTCCTTCTGTAAAAACATATAAAATAAAGAGCTTCTGTGAAAAAATAGCCAACCAAACTACTATGCTGATTACTCATTGAGGAAATAAATCGTGGTTTTAAGCAACCAGAAGCAGGGGGTTAGAGCTAATGGCTATAATTGTAAATCCTCTGTAGGAACCCTGCATACCTTAATAGCATTTGCAAAATTTGAAAGGAAAAAAGTAAACAAGCAATAGGAAATAAATGGTTTTTACGTACTTGCAGTAATTCAGTAAGCAATATGCTAAGAGCTTAGGTTCTTTCCAGTTCGTTGCAGCCATATTCTCCTTACGATGTCTCTCCTGAAAAGCTTCACTCACCCATACACGTTTCAGCTGATTCACCAAGGAATGTTGATTTGCTAACCAACACTCCTCATTCTTAACAATAATACTTATGATCTGTTAAAAGCAAAACAAGATAAATGCAGTCAACGTGCAACATATCTGGCAGTAGAAACAAATAATACAAAAGTACTTTTTAAAAATAAATTAAGGGTTCTAAAATATTTTTTAAAAAATCAAATAAAAACTAGATCAAATTTTAAAGGAATTATTTTTATTAAAAAAGCTGCTTTTACCATGTTTTCCTCTTGTATCCTATTTGATTAAAAAAGCATAGCTCTTCTGAGTCTTTTTTCCCTTCCTTGAGTGACTCTGACTGCACTTTGCATTTTAACACCTATTTTTCTGCGAGCTATAATAAATACGCACTCAAAAGCTTGTATATAACAGGCCTGTAGCTAAAGAAGTTTTAACTATGCAGTGCAGAGGCAAACAAGAATAAATTAATACCTTAATAGCCTGAAATTGAAGATCAAGACGCATTGTGGTAGTGCTTGGAGAACCAGGTCTAACAGCTGCTTGGGTACCAACAGGTAATAGTAGAGTGATAAATCGGTTAGGATTAGCTGCCAGTACATCTCGCAGAGGTTTGGCATCTTTATGCTTTAAGAAACTCTGAAGAAGGGAAGAATTAATTTTAATAACAACCTGGACTTGATGATCCAGTGGGTCCTTTCCAACCTAGTGATTCTATGATTCTATAAAAGCAAATACACAAAAAGGCTGTATCATCCCATCGCTTTTATATTCCCCTCTCAAGTTTCTGAGCTTGTATTTCACGTGTAGAAAAATAACCTCTAGAACCTCTAAGAATCTTACATGATCTGGAAAGGTATAAAATCAACATCTCAAGATAAACAAACAGAAAATGGAGAATAGGTGTCCTGCAGTCAGAGTAAGACCATGATTAAGGACTACAAGGTCATACAAGGAAAATAAAAAAAAAAGACTGAAAAGATGAAAAGCTTTTCATTCATCAGATTTGTGAAGATGAGGGATTTTTCCTGCTCCCCCTCCCACACAGCTTACCATAAACATTCTGCTCCACTGTGGATCATTTAAAGTGGCTTCCATCATGAACAGCTCCACAGTCTGAGATGGATGACGTGTCAAAAATTTTATCAGTGGTTCCCTGAATGGACTGCCAGCCTGAAAGATTCATAAAGCTTAAATTAAAAATGCAGAGGGCATAGTGTTTTCTACTAATTTACTCCAGCACTCAGAAAAATGCATTTGACTTGGCATTTGTACAGATACAAAATGTTCAGAACTTCTATGATGAGAATTTATTGACAACTTCAATATTTCCCTTTTAAAAGTCTAAGACAAATGTTAACACCTTCTAAAAGGCTTCAAGAGTATATTTATTTATTCATTACATTAAATGTTCCCATACCATGTTTAAAATATTAAACGTATTATGTAGTTATGTACTATAAAGAAAAAACATCAGCAATGTTAACTTTCCCCTTTTACCTCAATTAACATTGCTCGTTCTGTTTTCATAACAACTTCCAGCAGAGGTTTAACCAAAGTCTGAGGGGCAGCTGGGATCAGATGGAATAAGTTTATAATTGCTGAACAAATCTTCATTTCCTACAGGTAAAAAGCAGCATTATTACATTAACACTACCCGCCAAATATATAAAAACAGTATCACACATCCTACTTTTTTCTTCCCTCTCTATATTAGCATAGCCAGCGACTAAATGTGAAGAGTTAGCGTAGATAGAGCATCTACTTACCATGACGTACGGACAAAATTGCTCTTGTGGAACCCTGCCCTCCCTCCCAGTAATATCATGGTGAATTTTAATTTCTTTGTCAGTTTAGTGGTGTTTTACAGGTAAGAGCTAAACATTGTATAAATATAGCGGTGATGGGAGAGTTCTGGAGCGCTCACTGCACTACACTAAGTGGCTCGTGCATCAAAAAGCCTGATCTTCCTTTCTAAACGACTCCCCACACACTCCACAACCCCAGACTAGATGGGTAGAAAAAGACAGACAGCTTTCTCACGGCACAGTTCAGTATATCTTACAAGTGGCCGGTTACTTCAAAGACAAGTCAGCTCTATTCTCCCACTAGATATTACATTCTTCTGAAGTCTAAAATAATTTCGTGGATTACTTTTTCGTTGTATAATTTAAATGGGGACTATATATCAATTAACTAGAGTGTGGATTTCCTTCAGTAAGAAAAGAGAAAGGAAAAACCAGGACAAAACATCTACCCTTACCATCCCTGTCAAGTCAACTTCTAGTATGTAGCATACAAAAGAATATTACCAAGTGCATTATTATTTCCTTAACTGAATTTAAGCAAAGCATTATGGCCAACTACTTTAACATGATGTGCCTAGACAGATCCCCACAAGACTACGCTCATGGATTAAAGTGCAGGGCTGAGAACACACATAAAAACCTTTTGAAAAAGCACCTATGTCTTCACAGAACCTAAATATGCTGCTTTTCCTAGTGCAAACACGCTTAACATCCTTAACAACGTTACCAGAACAACTATGCCACAGAGGAACAGAAGACAAATCACAGCACTGCACTCGAAGGTACAATGCACTCTGCCCAAAACACAACAATAAAACTAACAAACCACAATTGAAAAGAAAGGGGGAGTGGGGGAAATATATAACAAACAAAAAAACCCACAACAGAGAACTTCCTGGTGCCTCCACTGAATTTCTCACCTCTAACCCTTCTGCGGCAGGCTGAACCAAAACAGAAGTCACAGCATGAAAAGAAAAAGCCCACAAAAATATCAAATAAAGGAACAAATAGGTTTGTGCTATTCTTCATGTTGCAGTCAGAAACTGACTTCAGTAAAGTTCTCATCTTGAACTGAAAGAACGGAGACGAGAAGTATCTGAATTCTCTCCTAAGATTCCTTTCCAAACGTCTGGTGAGCATCTCTTCCTCAACAGGTTTTAAACCAACTAAACAATTACAAGTTTAGGAGACTAAATACACAATTACGTGGAAAAGATCAACAGAAAACAATAAAAGCAGAAGAAATCACACTTAGATGTGATATAGGAACAACTAAAAACTGGTCTAGGTGTGCCCAACAAAGGTTTGAAAGACTATTGCTATAAATTTCTGCAAGATATCTGTAATCATCAAATTTGAGGCAAAGTGAATCATAAACAAGCGTTATGAAGTCCTTAGAACCACTCTGATCTGAATGTCCGAGTTTAACTAACAAAAGGCAGTTTTTTTAGATTAAACATAAGGAACAAATTCTACTCCATTACAGAATATCTAGGTCAAACACAAAGCAACGACTAAATTCAGATTTAAAAGCTGTCTTTGCAACAAGAAGAAAGAATAAGGAAAAGCCATTAAACCATTTCCATGTTTTGGGGGAAATACAAAACCAATCTAATTTCATTCTAATTCGAAGAACAAAGAAATGAATAAAATTCCCCCCTCCTTATTTTTTCCTAGTTGAAATAATAAAATCTCAATACTTAATATAAATTATTAATAAAATCTCAATAGAATCACAGGACTTCTGATAATCTACATGAAATAACACTGGCCATACTGGTAAGAGCATACAGTGTTGTCATTATGGTGTGCAATTTTCCATTTATAAGAAAATTAAGCAGCTGTCCATAATTCAATATTGGATAGGAGGTTTCATTGTGATCACAACTGGTAAATACTGAACTTTATTTTAAATACGATTTATGAAAAACAAGTGGGATTAAATCAGTACTCTGTGTCATTTTCAAAATTATGTTAAAAAAATCTAACATGTTAGTGAAAAAAGAGGGATTAATATGCTGCTGAGCTCGTCACCCATTCAAAAAAACCAGATTTCTAAGCAGAAAATCCTGAGGAAATAGAATAAAAATCAACGAGCTGTTCCCACACCAACCTGTATAGAATAGGCTTTAAAGAAACCATTGTCAGCAAATAAGCAGCTCCTCTTACTAGGATTTGTAAAAAAAATATTCAACGTACATATTAGTTCATTAGCTTGTAACAAAACATCTGTGTGTAATCACATATAGCAACATTTACAACTCAATTACTTCTGTAATTCCAAAACATTAATACTATTTATTTCTTGTCTTCCCACATAAAAGCATTAACTTACATTTCCATCGCTCCGTTGTCCACCTTTGTGTGTAATAACTACAACTTCCATCCATTTACGCAGGTGTTGCTATAAAGAGAGGATAATTAGCATTATTCTCTTAATTATACTGTTCCATGTGATAGCATACGCTACAAGAAAAGAAGCAGCAGAGGCAGAAATGATTGTTTAAAGGAAACAAAGTGAAAGATTATTAGTCATTTTCATTCCCTCAGACTGAAGAGTTTACTGTTGCTAAAAGTCCTCTCCATCTTCAACAAAGGAGTTATAAGAGTAGATACATTAAAAGGCACAAAAATCTGAAGTCTGATAGGCTTATATTTGTTTTAATTATCTGCTTGATATGAGTGCATTTAAATATTTCAATATCCGTAGCAATAGGATAAAGAATTCACACACATAGATTAAAAAATGCAAATATGGAGGGTAATACCTTCCATTGTTTTATAAATCAAGAAAACACCAAAACAGACATAGCCCAGCAGGAAGCAAACCGTATTTTCAAGAGTTTTCTTAGTATGTCACGCTGCTGGCACCTTGCTTAAAGATAAATTTGTCCAAGCAGACCTTAGCATAACCAGGTAAGTCATCACTAGAAAAGAACATCTCATAACTTTCATGTTTAGTAGCTCTTTAGAAATTAACTCAAAATGTTTGAAGATCATTTTTTTCCTACTAGTTGTGCAACAGAAATAATTTACTTCCAATTATATACATTGAGTCACTACTGAATTTGTTCTTTGACAACCCAACAGTTCAAATATTAGCTAAAAGAAAATTTCTTCTGGAAGAGCTAAAGAAAACTTGAATCAGCTTACCATCATCTGATCACAGAATTTATCATTAAAAGAGTTTGGAAAAAGTCTAGTGACCGATGTCAGGCGATTCACAACATTCAGTGTCAGGCTTCGGTAGTCTCCTAACATCATAAGCAATGGTCTCATGTGTGTATGAATTTGATCAACTTCTATGGTAGCTCCTTCCAAGAACTGCAAAAAAGTACAGGTTTACGATACAAATCGACAGAGAAGTGACTTTTGCGCAAGCACCTTCAGTAAGATAAATTCTGCTGACTTCATTTTTCTACTTTTGTTTCATACTTTCAGAATGCAATAGCATAAACAATATTAATTGCTGGAAAAGTATTCAGTGACAAGACGGACTTGGAAAGCACTTCAGTATTTCTGATGCACAGTAGGATGTTCTGTAAAGTAATCAAGCAGAACATCTTAATTACAGACAGATTGAGACACTGCCACAGCTATAAACTAAATACACAGCTATGGACAAACTACTTAAACGCTGCTTTATTAAGAACTGCCTGTGACTCTGACTGAAAGCAATAAAGCAAATTTCTGTGTTACAATCTGCATGCATCTTGACTAACATAAAAGGTCAAGACAAGCTTGCTGCAAGCAGCCAGAGAGAATATCCACTGTCATAACCAAACACCCCATGGGCATGCATTTATCACACAAAAAAAGGATTAGAAAAATCTTATACCAAGTACGTAGGTCAGAACAATCCTTATTTGCTTCCTCTGACTTCTCAACCCAACCGTATCGCCAGCAAGCCATAAATAGTAAGCACATTCCCTTTCATGACCAGAGTGACATGAAAAGACAATGTCTGACCTCTAACCAGTCAATGGCTGAACAACTATAAACCACCAGTATTACCATAGTTCGATTCACTGCTACACGCCAGCCAATATACATACCATCACAAAGAAATATAAGTATTTTTCTAATCATTCTCTATATTTAGAAGAATGGTATTCAAATCTTGCTGAATCAGAATCAGTCACATCTACCTGCCAACAAATCATGATGAGAGAATATCCTTTTTGCTGTCCTTCCAGCTTTCTGACACTATAACCCAGCATCCACAGGATGCAGTGTGCCACATAAGAACACTAATTCTGACCTGAGTCATGCAGCCACAGGCCTGTTCCTTAAGTTAACTCTCTCTGACTGTCATGCCGCCTGACTGTGTTGGGTTGTTTACTTTTCCCAAACCAACTATGAGGTCTCTACCAATTCACTTAGGAATACAGAAGAAACATGAGAAAAGCTTTTACAATTAAGCCAGGCAGGCACATTTGCAAAACTGCTGGGATGGTCTGACACCGTTTCTTTAGAAAAGAGGCTACAGTTACAAAGACCAGACAAACAGAAAGACCAAAAGGCTAGACAGACAGAAAGACTGGAAGATTTACTATGGTCCTTGTCCAAAAGCTTGAAATGCTTAATTTCCACCAGCATAAATTTTTGTGTCTAAGTTCAACCCCCTAAAAAAGCCACAACTGACAGAAAGTTAATTATATTAGCATCATTACTAAAAACTTTACACAGCAGCCATTATTTCCTGTAGAGAATTTTCTCAACAAGCTTTGTAACAAGGGAGTAAAGCAGGGAGAACAATAGCCTCAAAAGTAATATTATTTTAATACACTAACCTTTCTCATGCATGCTTCTCCTGCCTCCTGCAGTTCGTTATTTGTTGAATTAAGTGCCTTGAAAAGCGCAGCAATGATTTTCTCTCTCGACTGAGGCAAGTAATTGCAGGCAGCTAGAGCATCTGCAAATATCAAAGTAAATTTGTTCTCTTTGTTAACTCAGTTTCAAAAGAGAAGGGAAAAAACCTAATTCAACTTTTCTTCTCTTCAAGTTTCTTCTATTTCATCTTAAATTACAGACAGCTAAAGCTTAGCATGCTTTGCCAAAAGCACCAAGCATTATAAAATAATAAAAAAATGGAAATTTTATTAAGAGTGTTCTAAAATTTTCCTAATACGATATAACATAATTAGTCTAAAAATATTTTGGGTTCATTTCAAAAACTAAATCCTAGTTATTAAGAAAGCAGCAACATTTTCCCATTATTCTCCATTAAACTGTGACCCCTAGAGAGCAGTCATCAGTCTTCAAGGGCTCGAGCTTTCTGCTGATCTTGGGAAGACAACTGCCCGTTGTTCACAAGGACAGTTATCTACATCAAATTTTGTTTAGGAAGTTTTACTTACTTAAGGCTGCGATGCGAAGAGGTACAAGTGATGGAAGACTTTTGTAACAAGGTAGTTTCATTAAGGCAGTATCTTCAGCCTCACATAAATTCAGTAACTAACAGAAAAAATAAACAACCGTTTTAGCACAGGAGGTTTCGTTCTGTTGTAAGGAAAAAAAAGAGGATCCTCTGCATTGACAACAACAGCCAGGCAAGTACGAGGTTATTGACGTTACTGTTGGTATCAAAGACATTCCGAACTTGCATTTGGACAAGACAGGTAGGAAGCCAAGGGACTAGACAGTTTCTCTAAGTTAAGTCCACAGGGTAGTTTAATATCCGATTGTACTCAAACTGATACAGACTCAAAAACCTTAACAAGCACTACATACGTTCTGGTGGTACAATTTATTTAATAGATACACTGTGCATAAAATAAGGCCTAAATAAGCAAGTTAGTCTAGTAGTGATAGGATAACACCAAAGTTCACGTAATGTATTTCAGACACATCAGAATATTCTGAGAGCTATTACGTTGCAGGTAAAGCAGACCTCATTCCACATCTCAAAAGATAAAAATCTTTCACTCTGCTGAAAGCTTAAATGCACACAAAAAAAAAAGTAGTTTTAACAATGAAAGTTATAACACCATCACTACTTAAGGATCTACATTCAAATACAAGAAAATTAAAAAGAAACTACCTCTGTGTAGAAAACCTTGTGTTCCACAACATTTAGATCCATTGTAAACAATCGGGGTTGCAAGGTTGTGCAAAATGTATTTCCTTCCATCAGGCCAATTTGGGCATTTGCAGGTTGATGCCTAAGTAAATGCTTTTTAGGAGGAACCATGTCTTGGAGAACCTACACAATATAAATTAGAATACTGAATTAGTAGTGTTTTCAAATGATTCCACTGACCTAGCCACTAGTCACTGGAACCTCTTATAAACATCACATAAGCAAGAAAGGCTGTATTTCTCTGAACTAACTTAATTCACAGTTAGTTAGCGCAATCTGTAATTACCACATATTTTCTGTGAACAGATTTAGGGCATTCTCTCCCTCTGTTCCCAAATTAAATAATACTGATAATTTTGCATGTTGTGGTGGCCCTTAGTTCCTTATGTGCATTTACTTGTCTTTCAAGAGATCGAATGCTATTAGCTTTAATGAGTATTGAGCAAAAAGTGATTTCAACCAGCTTTGATCTTTATAATCTCTTTCTGGACAGGGAAGGACATAGCAGTATGCTTCATTTAGATAATAACACAAAATTGAGCTTCAAAAAGCATTATCTACCTGGTCTAGCCTATGTCTGATTAGGGGTAGGACAAGCAGTCCATGGTTTCAGGAAGTAAATCAACCTGAAGACACTAAATGCTGGCTAAGCAGTCAGGCACAGCTTGTACGAATCTCTACAGTACTCCAGCCACAGTGTATTTTAGATCACCGAAACCTAGCAAATGACAAACACACGCCATCAAAGCACTAAGAACCTAATTCACTAACGTGGGAAAAAGTACTCAGAAAAGCATTTTGCAAATTCAAACTGGTAAACATCTTTAAATACTCCTGGACTTTGAGAAAGTATTTCTGCTCACCTCTTTATGTGGCTCCATAATTACTGTGACGCTTTTTCCAGTGACCTGTGCAAGTACCTGCAACGAATGCATGGCCTGTTTTCTCACAGTAGAGTTTGGAGAGGTTACTTCTCGAACGAGATCATGTGTTACATGATGGAAAGACTTCTCCTGTGCTGCTAGGATTTCTTCTGTTTTTTCTTCATCTTTTAAAGGAGTTGCACATCTAATCAAAAGCTGTTCTAAAGTGGTCTTTGCCATAGCAACTGCTCCATTGGAAACCTACGGTATCGTAGATAATTTTTATTCAGTAAGTACAAGAAGAAAGATCACAAGCCTACTCAGTACTCCCCAACAAACTTAGCATTTGATTTTGATGAAACCTCTGCAAATGGCTAAAAACATATAACACATATTCAACTAGCCTTCCCACCAATCTTTTCAAAACTGAGCTGCAATGCCATGCAATATCATAAGCAAACTCAAGTACTGCAATCCTCAGAGGTGTTGTCACCATGATTCACAACTGAGAAAAGGTCAAGCAGCCTATTCTCTAGGTACCTATAACTACATCCAGCTTTTCAATAACACAAACACCTTTCAAACTAAACACAGAAAGAAGAAATACAATAGTGTTCTTGCAAGTGACAGTGAACCTAGTGTTTTTTCACCAATCTGAATGTGACCTGTACACTTCTACTTTGAAAGTCACAAGTGTAACTCCAATAACTCTGACTTGCCAAAGTTACATGGGAAAAGCAGACTTCATTCCTAACTTCAGGTCTCGGTTTAAGTTAAAATGACTAAAATGCACTCCTAACTATCACAGATATGCTACATTCTGAAGTTAATTAATTGGCAAGATTTCTATCAGTATGAATTTAAGAACAAAAGTTCATTTCTCCCATACTATTTGATGTAATTCATTTATTAAATACCTCTCCAGTTAGATCCATCATAACGAAGAGAAGTGCCTTCAGGAAAGTTTGCTGATTCTGGAGGACCCAAATTAGCGGCAGTCGTTCCATAAGAAATTTAATTGACACAACACCTCCTAATTTGGCATACCATGCCTGTTCATAACAGCAAGCGCATAAACGCTCCACAATGTATGAAAACAGGGGAAGTTGACAAGCCTGGAAACAAAGAAATGTATTAGTTTGCTTTTTCAGCTCATTACTGGCCTCTAAAGTATTAGAAGCAAAATTGGCTGAAACCAGATCTTTTAAAATATATATATATTACCCTTTCCTTTGATCCCAAGATAATGCTTGCAACATCAAATATCACTGCTAGAGCCACCTCTCCTATTTTGCAAAGCTCCTTCTCCTCATATGCCATGCAGATTGCTATGGCATCAATAAGCACCAAGGGATCCATGCCTTTCGAACCATTTTCTTCACTGTGAAACATGGCTGTGCTAGGCTGGCTTCCAACCTGATAGCACTGCAGCAGAAAGGGACCTGTAATTTGTATGGGGGAAGAAAAGGGACAGAGGGGAAAAAACATAATAAAACTATCGATGTTTCAATATGAATAGTCTTTGAATTAGATTGTACTACTCCTTTGACAAGAGGAGAGCAAAACCAGTAAGTAATGTGTCTATTTGCATATAAATGGATTGTAAGGCATTCTTCACTCTTAAAAGGAAAAAGATAACATCTACTGGAATATTTCTTCTATGGTTAGACTATGCACTGCAAGAACAATAAATTAAAACAAAGTCTCCTAAAATTTCAAATTACATTAATGTGACAATGAAGAGTGATATGCTTATAATACATTTTTTCCCAAGTTACGTGTCATACAGTCCAACTCCAAACAAGAAGTTTTCTTCATAGATACAAGAAACTGCAGTGCTCTAACAGCTACTTAGTTCCTCTGATGGTCCTTCAAAACCACAAGTGGAAACAACCCAACTTAAGACCATTCTCAGAAATAACTGCAGATCAAGTTACACAAATGCTCTGGAAATATAAACTGTTCCAAGCTGTAATTATTTCATTGACTGTAGCATTTTAAAGTATTATTCAGGTGACAGTTTCTTAAAACTTGCTCAATAATTTTTCACTGCTCTACAGAATTAAAACATATTTCAGCCATCAAAGTATAATCTATCTACCCAGAAGCAACTCTTCCTCACCCCTCTCATGGGAGTGCACACAACCTCTGTTCCCACTGGACTTACCACACTGCTGAGCGACTGCCACCATCGTGTAGTGGCGGATCAAGCTGGCCACAAACGGCAGCGCGCTGGGCCTCAGATCTTTGATGACTGCTGACATGAAAGCCCCTGTCAACGCCTGCTCAAACGTTTTACGAGCCGGAGTATCCTGAGCCTTGTATCGATGGGAAATAATCACACTGGGTATGGACTTCTCAGTAAAGCTGAAAGACAAAATTAAGTTCATTATAATCCTAAACTGCAGCACTGGCAGCTCAGTCACGAGCACTGCCAGGCATCTGATTTAGAGTTTGCTTTCGGTACCTAACTCCTTCTCCACTTCCCTTTTTCCCCTCATTTTGACAGAGCTAGACCAGTTCGCTCACTCCATATTAATTTTGTCAACCCCTGGTCTTGAACATGATGGATGGCTCAATTTCATCAGGAACATTTAAAGCCAGTGGCTCAGAAGAAGCCACATCTATTGCAAATAATAGGTATACAGACATCACACTGCAACTCAATTATAGAATGTCATTTTCAATATTTTGACATTTTTTCCTTTTAAAATGACATTTGATTTTAATCTCCAAAGATTGAAACATTATTTATCAAATTATTGCCCAACAAAACCTATCCATTGCAAAGCGACACTTATATCAAGACTAAAAAGCCCAAATTATAAAGGCTACTGCAATCTTTAGCTACATTGACTACACTGTAAAAAGTCAAAATCAGCACATACTTTGTGGGCAAAGACTTCCAAGTTGTCTAAAAGCAATAAGCTCATTAAGTGTCAATTACTTAAATTATAAAAATGTAAAAAAAATAACCCCAAAAGAATCAATAAAAAGAAGTCCCCACACTAAGACAAATATAGGCTGTGTGTGTGACTACACTATAGTTTGGTCACTAAATGAAACTGAATTTTTTATCTCTTTCACTTTACTAAAAACGCAGATATACATATAAAACATCACAATCTAAGTCAACCTTTAAAATGCAACAAAGCATCAGAATGTTCCAACTATTTAAAAATAGTAAACTAAAACTGATTTTTAAAAATGCTCGATCATATGTAACAGATTATACATTGAGCTGCAATTAGGGAAAGAAAACTCAAGTATAAAACATTAACACATGTAATTGGCACTAGGTAACATGCTGACAAAATTCCTCTTACTGGAAAGTCCGGCATTGTTTTAAAAGGACACAGGATAAACCAGCAGGTATATATCCCATGAAGAACACATTGCCTAGACTTAACTGTTGTCTCTAAATTAAGTTATTCTAAAGACACTATAAATTTTACATACACATTTACGTTTAAAGAATTGTCATACTTGGGGTGCGCAAGAAGTTGGTATAATGCATGTTTATTATCATCCAGGCTCATCATAGCTACTAGAAAACACTTGATTACTTCCCATGCTTGTCTCCGATAATACGGCTCTGTGTTAGCACTCTTCAAACAGTCCAGAGCTGTTTCAATTGCCTATAATGAAAAGTAAACAGATAGTACCCAAATAACTCTTATTCTTAACATTTACAATAAGGGGATTAACCAAGGAAACAGGATCTTTAATACAATCAAAAGTAACTTTAAAAGCAGGTACAATTTGGTCTGCCTAAGTTAAGGCCACCTGACAGAGTGGATTTGAAACTCAGTACACCTTTCTGGAAAATTCCTGGAAATAAAGTAGAAATCTTTGTCCAACTAGGAGGATATATAAAATAAAAATCAGGTATTCATGAGAATACCTGCTTTAATTAATTATGTGACTGCTATAATGTTAGATATTCATTAACTCATCTGAAACTAGCAGACACAGCACATCTTTTATCAAAGATTCACAAGCAAACAAACTTAAAAAAAACAGTAATAAAGGAAAAATTAGTGAGATTGTTTCATAGCACAGAAAAGAACTTAAGCCCTTACCTTTTCCATTGGGAGCTGAATGGATGCTTTACAGTCTGAGAATTCAATTGTAATACTGGGTCCTTGGATTTCTGTAACCACATATTGTAGTTTCTGCGATTCCTTTAACATCTTCCTGTTACTTCCACCAAATTTGCCAAGTACCCGATACGCCACATGAGAAATGCTGTCTGCAGGATTGCGCAGTGTACGCCACAAAGCCTGTAAGGATTTTAAATGTTCCATGGCTAGATCAGTCTCACCTCAAAAATTTTCAAGTTGTAATGTAAAAATACATCAAGGAAAACACTTATTCTTGTATCTGGGTAATTGATCCTGTGTGACTTCAGAAAACACTTACCTAGATTGAATAAAAGCAGTCTAAGTTCACAACTGTTCAAGTGTTTTGTAACAAGGTGGACCAAAGCGTACTTTAAAATTAGATTAATATGATCAGCTACGGAATCTTTGCCACACTGAAATGTAATTTCATGTTTATAGCCAATATTAGATAAATAAGATTGAGGTTTTTTTAAAAAAGCAGTTAAGACTAAAGAGGATTAACCTCAAAGAGCTAGTTCAGAAATATGAAAAGCAAATAAAGTAAATATTAAAGGATAAAGCATATGCATACACAGCATCAGGGGAAATAGCCACATTTAAAACACTGTTACATATTTCAGCCACAACATATGCACTATATATGTAAGACTTGCTAAAACTGAATCTTATGAATCTTATGCTGAATGTAACTAGCTTTTCTTATTTTGTTTTTAAAGAATTAACTGATTTTCACCATTTCCTGAACCAACCCATCTTAAACATAGTAATGTCCTTGCTGTTGAGGCCCGGGTCTCAACTTTACCCATTTATCAGGGGTATAGAAGAAATAATTAACTTTTATATTTTGCAGAGTTTTTAGTTTAACAGCACAACACCAACCAGTCCAGAGCAGTCTCAACTGTCCTTTTAAATACAAATTAGATTGTGGTTTGGTCCTCATGACAGATTTTTCAAGTGTTTATAGCCTAAGATTCACAGAAATTTCTAATAATATTTAGCAAATCAATGACCTCTTGTGGTCTAATAGGAAACAACACTTTTACCTGCATTAGCTCAGCTCGAACTGGCTGAATGTGATCATACAGAAAGTCTGGCTGCAGGTTATCCACACACAATTCAAGAGTTCTTAAGCCTTGGCTAACCAGGGTCTGAGATCCATTGAGAGCCGACACCAAAGGATCCATCAGCATTGGCAGATACGGCAGTAACGAGCTTAAACGAACCGGCACAGTGAGGCAGAGCTCTACAAACAAGTCTTTCATGTGTTGTTTGTGAAGGCCACTTTGCAACATATTAAGTCCTGAAAATCATGGATAAGTTATGCACTCAAAGTAAAGAGCCCTCAGTTTATTGTTTAAAATTGTTATTTCCTAAATTCAGAAAAACCTGACATATTTTCATTCTGTAAGCCTACATCTCTAAAATTAACATATGTACAAAATACAGCAGCTTTCATAGTTATAACTTACATCTAAGGATTTTATGCAGTGCATGTTTTTGTAGGTACGTGCATATACAAAAATAAAGAATATCCACACATACATTATACTCAATAGTAGCACTTGAACACAGCAGATAAAAACTGGAAGAAGATAGTTTGCCTCAAATCTCAGCCTTGTATCAATAAAAATCCACACAAAACAATTTCTTCAAATATCTGGACTCCTGAAAAGAAACCTTAAATCCGGTTCAAGTACACTCACTGTCCCATACAGACCAAGCACGTTTGCCAACTTATTTTTCTCCCCATCAAGATTTCATATACTCCATAAACCTAGCTAGCACTTCTACACTGACACAGATTTTACACACTGATTTATAGATAACATACATATTTTGTAACTACAATAAAATTTGTCCCCATAGCTGCAGATGGAGTCACAGGTTTTCATGTTCCTGGAATAATTCCCATTAGCTTGTCCTCGAGTTTAAGTAGTTCTCCACGTATCTCTGGAACACAGCCCTTGCAACCACAAATGCTCGATTAATCAAATTGATTGCTATTTCCATTTCTTTTTGCAAACTGACACTACTTATTATCCTGCAGGTGCACACAAGCCCTCAACTGCAAAACCAGAGCTTCTCTGTCACATTCCTCCCACAAAACTAGTGATGGCCCAGAAACATCCCTTCTGCTACTATCCTTACCCCTCAATGCTCAAAAGTTATCCATAGAAGACAGACAAATGAAAGAAAAATAAAAAGGCCCAACAGCCTCACAATGGAAAGCAGAAAAACAAGCAGCAGAAATTGTGAAGCAGCCAAAACTATGGAGCCTGAAGCAGCTGATATGAAATGAAAATGAGCCACATTTAAGATATTTCATCAACTGCAAAGCTCAAAATCAGAAGCCACTTATCAGGGTTAGGGCTTTAGTTTTGTTTTCTTAATTACATAACGTAACTTAATTATTACTATTTGCACAAAAAGACCAGAAACTGGGGTGGAGAAAGAAGGTATTGTTCTACCTTGCAGTAAGTTCGGTAACAGCGGCAAGAATTCTTGATATAACAGATCGTGACTGCCTCCTCCGATAGATCTGAACAGTGCTCTGAGCAGCAGGAAATAGTTATAGGGTTCTTTGGCAGTCTGTGCAAGTTCCATAGAGCTGTTCACAATCTTGTGCAAATGTGGCTATAAAAAAAAAAAAAATAAAGCTTAAAGATTAGTAAAATATCAATTTTGTCATCATTGTACTCATATTTTAGCATGAGACATGTTTTTCAGACCAAAAACCTTCAGCTGTTCCAAGTACTCTGATAGCACACCAACTTTAGACTGCTGTTGAAAAATTATTAAATAAATCACTGTTTGAAGAGTACCGAGAACCCAGCGCACTCCTTAGTTAATTGTTACTCCCAGAACAGCCAAACAATCAAGTCTGCTTGCTACACCAAGCAGTTAATGATATTAAAACAAAAAACCTTCTGCAAATCTGCCACAATCAAAAATATTTGCTCCACAGAACCTACGGATATGTAGCAGAAACCAGAAGTGTCAGAATGACAAATATTTCACAATACTAATTTACTTCTGACCCAAGTTCATCATGAATTCATCACAAATTTTTGTGAATGCCAAGATTTCACTTTGAAAGTAAACTTTTACAAGCAAAAAAAAATGTTTATGGAACCGATGGTGTTTCTAGACCACGGGACATAAAGAGTCTGCAGGAATCAAATAAAATCATTGATAAACACAAGGTTTCTCACAGATCAGAGACAAACAGAGACACAATTCTGGATTTTATTAACACCCAAAAGCTTTCTACATTGCTATGCAAATGCCACAAATGGCTTTCATCATTCAATTAAATTGTCTACCCAAGGCCCATATCATCAATCCTGTGGAAACAAAAAAACCTAACAGAAGCATGAAACTGTGAAGGTAGTAAATCACACTCTAAATTGAATCTCCATAAGAGCCAAATGACCTTGATTCCAATGACAAATGAGAAGAATTTAAGCAAGCTTATATGAATTTTGCTTCATATTGTTTCATATTACTTTTCCCTTTCAAGGAAACTGGAAAACGAGTAGTTCCTATTCCTTTCTATCCAGAAAACAGAGCTAATGCTGGTGTAATGAATCATTAAGCACATAATTGTTACCTACATCAGAAGTTTTGTTTATTCTAAGGTAGAAGGACGAGAAACAGAGAGAACTGATGAGAGAAGGAGCAGCATTCAATTACTCTCTTAATGTGTATTTCTGGATATAGGTAGCTGTCACTTTTATGAGAAAAGCACGCTCTTCCTTCAAGGTCAGTACTTCTAAACTCACTGAATAATGAGATGATCTCATCAACATAAATAGATCCTTGGGATACACAGAGAGTAAGTGGTCAATAGAAAAAATAGCATTTTTTAACGCAGACTTTTCAAGCACACAGAAATAAAGTTTTCAAGAGGTACATGTCATTGAAAATGACGTGAATGAACAATGACTGATTCACCAACACACAAAAAAGTGATTCCGGTCTAAGATATGCAAATCTTGACAATGAAGTTGTCATGGGTTAATGGCAATCCTAATCAGACCACAGCCCTTATCAATCATTTTTACTCAGAATTAGAACCTCTACTTTATAGTTTCAAATACGAAGCAAACATTCACAGAAAATGTCTCTTTTAAAAAGACAACGTACTTGGCATTTGGAAAAGATCAAGATGCATCCCTAAGAGTGGCTTAAACATAGAAAGAGTATCAAACATTTGCATAAAACTCAGTTTCATCAGAGAGCTGAAGAATGTATTAAGAGACAAAACAACTCTCTTCTTTTAAAAAATACAAATGACCTTTACCTTCAGCATTTGCTCATTTTCAGCTGCAAATAGTGAAACTGAGCCAAAGACTAACTTGAACAGCTTGAGATACAGATTGGAGAGTTCCACATTAGAGCCCATTTCTGGCAGCCGATCCAGGAGGTACTCGACCAAAATCGTTGCAAAGAGAGCAGAGGTAGTAGGGTTTGCCAAGAAGGAATTGGCAACAATCTACAAAAGAAAACCGCAAAGGAGTTATTGTCGCTGTAATAAAGAGAGTAGAGGAATGAATGCATTATCCACTTAAAATAAAAAAAAAGATAAATTTCTTTCCCCATCTCCACTGCTATCCAAGTAATTCAGGTTATCCTCGATAGAAAACAATGCACAGAACTGACGTATTCAAGTTTAGAATTTGATTTTAAACAGGTATCATAGGACTTGTGTTCTGTAAAACAGCAGAACACTAACACAACAACAGGAACAGAACAGGAACGCCGCAACATTCAATACTTTTCAAGAACGAAATTCATTAATTTCCTCTAAACTCAAGTGTTCCTATTTGTATTGCGTTATTTAGTCTGGAAAGCATTTTTATACACTGCTTCAAATCTTGTATGCCAATTCCAACATTATATTTATAATTCCATTTCAACCTCACGTACCTTAAAGCATAACCAATTTTCTACAGTCAGTTTATTAAAAACTGAAAAAAAATAAACAAGAACATACTACCTGAAGAGCATAATTTTTCGAGATTCTCTCCACCATATAAGGAACCGTAGTTTGAAAGATTTCTTTAAAAGTTAAAGGGTTCATCATCGTAAACACACCAGCAAAATGCTCCAAAACTTCCTTCTCCTCTTTCATTCTGACTGTCTGACAGTTTGCTACTCGAACATACGTCTGTCCATTTCCTGCTATTTGGACCTATGGCAATTTAGAAAATACACTTATTAATCGCAGAATTAAGAGTAAATTTTTCCCAACTATTTCAAAAGGTACTTAAAGAAAAAAAACTGACATTTTATAGGTCTCACATGCAACCCCAGTACAATTGGCAACTGGGCACAAGAGGCAACAGTGCAATAAAAATATTAAAATTTAATGTTTTCAGCACAGATTTTAAAACCATTAAACCAGGAGTGGAAAAAGACAACAGCAGGAGATACAGTGTGTTTGTAAACTTACTGTGTTCCAAATTATGTACATTTACATTTCATCAGTACTTTGTGTAACTACATTAGATAAACATAGTCATACCAAAGCTTCAACGGAAGCTTGAACTAAACTACCTCTCTGAAGAAAAGGTTTAATCCATTGCATTAAAGACTAATATTTTTTGCCTGATCTGGCAGCATAAACACAGCCAATAGCAGCTGCTAAGAAAACAATTTATTCCTTGCAAGTGCTAAGTACTTTGAAATTCATAAAAATTCCCAATAGCTGTGGTCCAAAAACTAAAGACTACATATGCAATTTGTTTTTATCTGAAAAATACATCCTTACTAAAAGATCTGACACATGGAAAGCGTATAAATCAAAGTGCTACATGGCCAGGTTACCTACCTGATAAATATCCAATGCTTGCATCGCATATTTTACCAGTTTTATATAGATTTGAGTCTCCTTAGGTTGCAACTGCTTATTGGGAATAAATTGTGCTTCTGAAAGAAGAAAACAAATAAAGATGGCAGTTAACTATTAAAAATACTATTTGCTTTCATGCTAGAGAGTTAATTGTAGAACTAGAAAAGATAACTGTAATCAAATAATATTCCATTTTACCACCAGGAGCTTTGCATGACGTTATGCCCCACGTGATTGTCTTGACACCGCAGACCAAAGTTTTTACCAAGCTTCGGCAATCTGTGACCTGAAACGTCTGTTTATCTTCTTTTTCTTTCTCTCCTTGTTTTTCAAACACAGGTACTGGCGCTGGGGCCACTGGAGTGGCTGGAGCAGGAGATGGAACAGGAACAGGCGCTGCATTTGCTGCTGTCGGTACTCCAGGTAACGCAGTCTCAGCAGCCCCAAGTTCCGACTGTGGTTTGCATTTTTTAAAAATTACTGAGAGCTGGTATCGGGCTATAGTATGAAATTTCAGGACAAAAACCTAAGGCAAAAAGGAGAAAGAGAAATGAAAGAGCAAGAAGGGGGAAGAAGAAAGAAAATAACTTTCTTCAAAAATCATTCTAAATTTAATAATAATAACGCATCAAGCCAGCATACTGAGATCAACAAAATTTACAACTAAGTAGTGTTGAAGTCATTCAAATAACAGCAAACACTTTTAACTGTAACAAAGTAGTTTGCTTACTTCTAATAAGTTCCAGAATAAAAGTATCTGCTGAAAAGCAGTAATACCATCAACTAAAACGTGATCTCATCAATTCTACTTGATTTAAAATGAAAAGCTTTTTAAATTCAGATTTTAAATAAGATTTAATATTTCCAAATATAAATCTTACTATTAAGAACAAAAAGCTCAAAATTTCCTTAAAAACGAGTAGCTCTTGTAAGTACAGATACTTCACATTTTACAGATGGTTTTGGGCCATGCCAGGGACCTGTGAGATAAGCCTCTTTTAGGCTTTAAAAGCAAAAAAAACTTATTATCAGATGTTTTAAACAAATCAATACCTCCAGCATTCTCATAAGAATATCTCTACCGTTTCCATTTTCCTGTTCACTTTTAGACCGGATACAGTCCACCAAATTTAGCAGAAGCTTGCAAGACATTGTCTGGATACTGCTAGGTAACGACTCATCATCAATGTTCTTGGCAAATAACTGGACAGCAAGGGAGAGATCGTTGAGTGGCAAGTGCTGACGGACATGATGTACCAGGTCTGCCAGGGTACTGTATGCGAGAGGTCTATCAGCAAAAACAAGAAATGAAAAAAGAGATTGAAGACAATTACAGTTGTTGTTAATGGGACTTAACCAGTAATTACCACCTGGACCTATTTCCAAGATTCTGAATTCAAATATTCTATATTTATAAGCAAATCCAGAGTTCACAAGGCTTCTTCAATTACATAAGAGAATTGTAACCTGCATAAAGAACCAAAGATGTATTAATTTGTCCCACAACACTATCTCTCTGATCTTTCCTCCCCCATGGCTGACGATTCTCAGCACGTATTTTCCTCTACACACAGTTAAGAGCAAATTAGCATGTTGTAAGCCATACCAGTCATTAACGATTCATTATTTCATCCCCAGCAAGCACGCAGATAGCTATTTCAAACTTTATCATACCTCAGTGTCTCTCGGGCAGTGTATCCAGAGCCAATTAGGATAGATTCATCAAATAGTTTGTCCATACATGGAATAAATTCTATAAAAAAATAAAAGAAAAGCTGTATATAATGACTGGCAAAGGAAATAACCATAATAACAAAATAAGATAGTTAAGCATTAAACCACTTAACTTGAGCATTTTAACCTAAGCCAGAAAGTGATTCTGTTATAAAATTCATTCCCGAAGCTTATAAAAGGCAGTGCCGTTTAAAAGGAACAAAAAATCACATCCACCCCTAAAATACTCAGAAGTACATAACAGTCCAAACCAAGCAGCAGGCAATATGCCTCTTAAATATACAGCTGAAACCCTCCCAGTTTATAGATACATTTTTAAAAAGCATTACATACGGCTTCTCAAGTCTGTTGTCAGGATGTGCTTAGCAGCAATCAGAAGCTCCTTCCGGAGATGTGCCGTTTCTGCTGGACAGTTGGAAAGCAACTGCAACATCCCTTTTACCATTTGCTGAGAATATTTAGCCACTAATTCCTATAACAAAAAAAGTAACATGAATAAAATAAGTACAACATTCTATTTTAAAGCTTTACTTTACATTAGCAAATTAACGTTCTATTAAAATTCACTTGTTTCTCTTTAAGGAGTCTAAGAGCCATTCCATAAAAGCCTAGGATGGGGAAAGGGCACTTTTTTACTTTGCATTCCCATGATAACACTCGCAGAAGGACAAGCAATATAGCCCTGTCTTCAGATTTGCTACACAAACACTCTTCTCTCCAATCCCTGCTGCACCGCAGTGGTGCTTGTGGCTTGCTTGCCATAAAATAACTAGAGATCTGTTGCAACAACATAACAAAAATGCAACCTACCTGGTATATTCTTATGATGTAAGCCAAAAAAGACAAGGTCTTAATTTGAGCAGCAATAAAATCAGCATACAGTTCCTTGTTATAAAGTTTATGTTGCCTAAAATAAAGTTGAACAGTGGTTAGGATTTTCTTCATTCTTTTTAATGCCTTTGTTCAGAAAATTCACCAAAAATTTCAAATTACATCTTGTAAGGTTTGCACTTCATAAGGGGATAAAATCATCACAGGACAGTCCATTTCTAACAACTACTCTGCTGTTCGTATTCCCAGCATCTTATACTCAACGCAAAACACACAGCTCTGAGGCAGATACGCAATTCTCAGCTTTCTACACAAAGCCAACATCAGCATCCACTCCCCTAACTGGGGCAATTTTTCTCTCCAAGCAATATCCCCTCCCACAGATTTGTCTGTGTCTCTCAAGCTTCAACCACTTATTCAGACATCTGGGCAGCTAGGGAAAGACTGAGCTCTGACTCCTGCTGCCCTACTCAGCACCACTTGTTGCTCCTTCAAAACATCTCTTCAGAGCAGATAATGCAAAACTCCCTATCTGCAACATCCACAAATACAGATTTTAACAATGACATATAATCAAAATATTCAATTTGCCAGTTACTTCACTTACGCAGCTTTGACAATCTTAAGTCAAATAATCATTGCTACTTTTGAGATTAAAAGCAGTAAAACTAGAAGAACTCACAGGATGCAAGACAAAAATATTTTGGGTAATCTTGAGTAATAAGTTTACCTCAAACATCATCAAAATACTGCTAAGATGCTCTTACCTTGCTTGTCCAGAAACCTGTATTATAATAGTGTTCATAATTAAGGGCACAAATTCAGCTACCACATTGTGAATGTTCAGTTTGTAGAGCTTAGGAAAAAAATAAAGCATTATTAGAGAAATTTACAAGTCGTGCTTCATGCTTGCAGACAACTTATAGCTCAGAGCTAATCAGAAAACAAAGAAATCTCAGCAACTAACTTTTAAACCATATTTTAAGCTCAAAAGCCAAATTAGAGTCATTTCTACTAATGCATTAGCTAGTAGAAGCTACACAAGCAGGTCAGTAGTAAGTATTTAAATACAGAATACTGGAGCATACTAACCTGATACATAAGAACGACAATAATTGGTAGCTCTGCCAAGACCTTTAGAGATAAAGATCCTCTGGGAATTATAGAATGCTGAAAGAAAAATAATTTTAAAACATTTAAACTATATCATAAAATAAAAATAACTTAAACACATAATTTAAATAAATAAAACAGATATTTATAGAATATGTACTCTAAATTTAAAATATTATTTGAAATATGATTTCAAAAAAAAAAAGATCCATCTTATTAGCACTATATTTAGTGATAATAGTATTTTAAAACAATGAAAACATTTGATATTACTTTAAATAAGAATTCTTTAATCATGGCCACATAGAATATGTCTGAAAAAATTCGATCAGCTTCACAAATAAATCTTGATGCGGAAAACAAGCAAAAAGAAAGCCTGTTACCTTTACCTTTCCTTATGATTTTGGGTATTCTGATACAGACTATCTCGCAGTTAGAGAGTAGTTAGAATACTCACTGTCCTCGTCTCACTATCTTCTCTCTCAGGGTTTACTTTCACCACAATCGTTGTAATCATGCCAACCATTTCAGGAGTAGGAACGGTGTTCTCTGGAATCACCTGAGGATTCTCAAAATAACGATTCTACAAGCAAAGATCAGAATAAAAACATAATAACGCTAGTAACAGTCAAGAGGCCATTCATCTCGTAACAATTCCTCCGGGTAACTTTTCCCCTCAAGGTATTGCAGACTCCCTTTTCTTCTCCGCCCACGACATTCACACTGCGGTACCTACTAGGACCACACGCTGCCCTGCAATCTTTCACTCCCACTACAGCAAGAAGCAGAAAACATCCTCAGTCAAGGTGGTTACACTGCATCAGTGAGGAAGAGCAGGCAGTGGCCTCCATCAAGATAAACGATACTGAAAAAGTACATCACCTCACCCTTCCCTAAAAAAAAACTGGCCACCTGGACACCACTGCAGGCAACTGACTTGGACTTTATTCCAGAAGTTTGCCTCGGTTTTCTCATATTAGTAATATTATGCTAGAAACTAGAAGGTTTTCTAATTCGAAATATAAATTTCTCCATTTTTATAAGTATTTTTGTTAAATATTTTTATTAAAACTACATTTACTTTGTATCACTACATACAAATGTAATTAAGTTAATACCTTTTAGAGATAAAATGAAGAAATAAAAGCTATTTTTCTAACTATAGCAAGAGCCATGCAAGAAATAAGAAACTTACCACTACTTTTGGAAGTTCCTTATAAATCTGTTTCACAAAGTCCAAAAAATGATGGATCTAGGAAGGAAGAAATCAGTTTACCATAAAGAAAAAAGATTCATAATTTTAGATTCTTTGTGTCAACAGCACAATTACATAAAATCTTGAGTCACCACCAGAGTATATTTTTCATGGTATTTAAAAAGAATCTGAAAGCTTTAAGAGTTTGGTTTTCCCCAGAAGCACTACACAATACTCTTAAATATTACTGAAAGGTAAAAAAATTACAGATATCGTTACCACAACAGGTCAGCCAACAAAAGGACAACAGGAAAAAACAAACCAACCAACCTATTTGACAAAAATAACAATTCTGAAGAGTATGGCAGCAAGTTCTATACAACATAACAAGATTTATGACCTACTTCTTGAGTGATTGCTGGTCGGAACTGCTTGTGCAATTCAATAATTATTCTTAAGCAGATCAGTACATTTTCTTCATTCTCTGTCTGAAAAAAAAAAAAGAAAGAGAATCTTCAATGAGCCTAACGCTGCATTTTTCAAGTAGTCCATAAGTATTTTAAAACCCTATAAAATTATAATCCTCTCAGCAACCTGTAAGTAGTCTATTAATATGAATATGCATGAGCAAGATGCCTTTACTTTGATATAACTTCACCTTGCAGCCTCAGAGTACAGCTAAAATTAAATTTGCCCCAGTAGCAGAAAAAGCAGAAGTTTCAAACACTTTGTACTGTCAGATCTGTTTCTAATGCCCCACAGACAGACACACAAGTGGAGATATTTACATACCAAGATACCTCTACACAGAGCAGGCTATTTTCTGTGTGTTTCAAATGACAGTGTTTTCAATACCAAGCAAGAAACAAAACAACAAAGGCTCTGGAATAAGGTATCTGCACTTATATAAGCCAGAAAAGTGTATGTGAATGCAACATGGTCCAGCATGAGAACAGAACACTTCATTCGTAAAATCCGAGTTTTTAAAGGGCAGAAGAGAACATGCAGAAAACCTGTACATAGTAAGATATCACACTGGTGAAGCCGAAATACAACGTCCTTCCACTCTTGCTGCAGAAGCACAGCTATTTAAAATCCAGCTCTCAAAATTTTTAGAGATGAAGAAATTAAAGGAAAATCTTTCTGAAAATTTGAAACAGTTTTAAGAGAAAAAAAATACCTCTAGAAATCTAAACATCACAGACAAGATATTTTTGGTATGAAGACGAAGATGTTCATTTGTTGGTATTCTGTGGATTATTTCAAGCACTAGCTTTCGGAGTTGCTGTAAAAAAAGGAATAGAAAAAAAAAATAAAGATATGCTACAACTTTTTTAAAGCCCACAAAACCCAACAATTGATTGCAATATCTTTTCAGTTCAATAATTCTGCATGCTTACTTTGTGTAGGCGTATGCTTTTATACAAACACATAATGCTTCCTACTACCCACATACATGAATAAGAAATTTAACAAATTTACAGTTGAAAAATGCAAGCTATCACACTTACTAACGGCATTGATTCAACTTCTACCTTTTGTTCCACAGTAAAGTCAGCAACTTGCAATAACATCCCATTTCAGTGAGAAAGCCTATTCTTTTGCACTGACTTTTCCCTCATTTTTCATAGAAGCCCGGGTTTGCAAAATTCATTAGTAACTCAGGAACTGGAATTTATCAATTTCAGTCCAAATGACAGCTGTAACTTTAACAAGAAGGTCTACATACATAAATCTGTTCTTTATGTTAATCAAGTACTTCACTAAACAAGTAGTCTGCTGCACACATTGCAAAAAAGAGAGAGATGCTCCACACAGAGTACCTGTGCTGGCTTCTCCTGCAGAAATTGAACTTCTCCATCCTGTAGAAAGGTGAGAAATCTAGGGATGATGTGTTCCAGGAATGTAGAATACTGAGGGGATGACGTCACATTCTAATTAAGAAAAAAAAAATCCACACTGAAAAATGGTAGACATATAATAGACATTACACAGATAAGTTGCATTCAAAGCATTCTTATTTCTCAGAATACAGTTACCAGCTCAAATTTCTTTATTCCCATATGTTAGCCTGAACTAAACAAAAAAAATTCACTGGACAGGAAGTTCCATCCTTAACTCGGAAACGACTAAAATCAGTACAGCTTTCAAAATCCAGCTCCTGCTGGATATAACTTTACACAAAGCTTACTTGGAAATACCCAGAGACATTAAACAGCACCAGAAAGTGTATTTTTGTTTCCAGATCACCAACTAAGCAAGATCACTTCAAATACAGCAAGTAAGGTCAGAATATCTTACAGTGGTAGCACTGTTTTATTGCAATGCAACTAAAAATCTTGATAGAGAATTGCAATGATTTTAAGATCTTGGACTTTACAAAATAACAAGTTCTCTATAACTTCAGAACAGACATATGACAACTAAGTACTCAACTAAAGTATAATTTCTGCTAGCACAGAGCTGGTTTAACTTGCATCTCACTTTTTTTCCCACTGCTTATACAAACTTGATGGTCCATCAGTATGAAAAAAACATCACTGGAGCCATCTCTGCTTCTGCTGTCAGATTCTGCACCTGACAACTCCTCCCTCACTTCTGTATTATGAAACAACTCAGTAGAACCTGAGGGGCCTCTGTTTCTTGAGGGTATAATACACATTTAAACTAATTAAAAGAAAGCTTTAAATACAAAGATTTCATAACATTAAACAACATGGAGGAAATAGATCTATTACTTCACCTTTATTTAAACGCTTACTGAATAAAGATTAGAGAATGGAAAAGCTAAGCCCAAATGTTGTAAATCCTCAATGAACAGACCAATTCCTAGATAAAAGCCTAAAATCAACAACTTCTTAATAAAATAAATCATAAGCTAAAGCATATTAATATTTTAACCACATAACATCAGAAATCAAACCAGCACACAATATGCAAAAGATGACTGCAGTTCCAGAAGGCTGGGGGAGGTTCTGGGGCTTTGTTTGGCTGTTAAGGGTTTTTTTTAATTTACCTCAAAATTCTCACTGACTTCTTGCATCATTTTCAATTTTGTTTCATCAGCTGAAAACAGAAATTCAACCAAAAAAAAAAATTAGATGTAAAACTACAACATGAAGGAAAACACCAGACTCCTGATCAAAGAAGCAATCAGATCTTATCAGTTTAGCTATCACTGCCCAGTTACAAGGCACACAAATCTCACAACCACCACACAACTGCACACACACACACAGCTCACTCACTTTGGCTCACTGAAGTATTACTCATCACTTTGCTTCTTCAAAAATCAAAATTAAAACAAAATCTAGAGTGAATTCACAGATTTATTAACTGCTTAAGCAATTCTGCAATGTTTGTGAGACAAACTATTGAAGAACTGTAATTTTCAACAGAAAAAAAGTTTCTTACGTGTATTGACATCTGTAAGAGCTGCCACAAATTGAAGGTATTTTTTCATCAAAGTGGTTTGGTCCACCACCGTAGGCCCTTGGGCTGAAACGAATGCCATCTTGGAAGAGGCAAGGTCAGCTTTCACTACACAGAATCAAGGCCAATACACCTACTAAAAATTAAAAACACATTAGTTATATGGCTTGTTACCAGCAGCTATCACAGCCCCTACACCGATTCTTTTGACATATTGAAGAGGATGTGTCTTTTCCAAAAACCACAGCAGTCACGTTTAGCTGGGCTTACAGACATAACACCCAGCACATACAGCACCCAGCATCCCAGGAACACGTTTCTAAATACAAGTGGTTGGTGACCTTTGCACAACGGAGCATAAACATCCAGGGGTCGGGTTTGGTTTGCTCTGTTTCAGTTTGATTTGGTTTCTCCCCAGAGCAACACAGGCTCAGGGGTCCTCAGGCACTACGCAGCTGTCACAGCCTGCCCTGACCAGGGCAGCAGGGTCCGCTCCCAGAACCATAAAATAGTTTGGGATGGAAGGGACCTTAAAAATCATCTAGTTCCAGCCTCCCTGCCCTGGGCAGGGACACCTCCCACCAGGCCAGGTTGCCCAAGGTCCATCCAACCTGCCCTTGAACACCTCCAGGGATGGGGCAGCCACAGCTCCCCAGGGCAACCTGGCCCAGCGCCTCACGATTCTCATAGCGAAGAAATTCTCTCTTACATCTAGCTTAAACCTGCCCCTCTCCAGTTTATACTCATTCTCCTTCATCCTATTACTACAAGACTTTGTAAATAGCCCCTTCCCAGCTTTCTTGTAGGCCCCTTCCTGGTACTGGAAGGCTGCTACAAAATCTCCTTGGTGCCTTCTCTTTTCCAGGCTAAGCAAGCACAACCCTCTCAGCCTGTCTTCACAGGGAAGGTGCTCCAGCCTTCTGGTCATCTTTATAGCCCTCCTCTGGACCCGTTCTGGGTCCTTTCTTGAGAGCAAATCAAATCAAACGCCTCATCCCTGGATGTGCCAAAGGCCAAGCTGGATGGGGCTTTAAGCAGCCTAACCCTGCAGGCGATGTCTCTGCCCACGGCAGGAGGGTTGGAACTGGGTAGGCTTTAAAGCCCCTTCCATCCCGAAGTACTCTGCGGTTCTATGAAATCCAGCCTGAAGGACCTGGCTGCGCCCCACGAACACCCGGCCCCTCACCTGCTCGCTCCCCGCCGCCGCCGCCTCGCCGTCACGCCGACCCCATCCCCGCCCTGCGTGTCAACACAGGCTCCCGTGAAGCGGCCACGACGCCTCCCCCTCACCCTCTCTCCCTCCTCCTAGACCTCCCGTTACCCCTTGGGCCTCCCCGGGGCCCTCCCGGTGCGGCGCCCCCTCAGCCTCCCTCCTTTGTTGCTTCCCGGTGGACGCGCGCGAGCGCGCCGGAAGTCCGCGCCAGCACTTCCGGTCCGCCCCGCCCCGCCCCGGCCGGGAACAGGGCGGCGCGGCCTGAGGGGAGGGCGGCCCTGAGGCGATGGCGGCTCCGTTAAGGCAGCTGGAGATGCTGCTAACGGCGGGTGTAGGTAGTATGGAGCGCTCAGGGGGCCCCGCGTCCCGCGCCCTCCCGCCTCCAGCCGTACGGCTGGAGGCGGGAGGGCGCGGGACGCGGGCCCCCCCAGTGAGGAAACCTGAGGAAAAGTGAGGCTCCAGCAAAGTAAACGCTAAAACGTGAGAGAAAACCGAGCAACCGCGCGTAAAAACCTCTCCCCGCACGCTTAGAGGAGCCAGCGAGCCGCCCTCGCTCCTCCAAGCGCTTTAATCTTTGCCGTCCCGGCCGCAGACGCGCTCCCACGCTCGCAGCTGCGGGTATTGGTGCTTTGGGTTGATTTATCTTTTCAAATTCCCCCGCGGGAACGTCCCCCGGGAGAAAGGGGAGGGGTGGACACGGGTGGCGCAGCGGCGCGGGGACGGCGGTGATAGAGGGTCCCCACGATGCTGAGGCTGAGCTGGGTGCTGCTGCTGCTCGCCCGAGCCGCCCTGGCCACAGGTAAGGCTGCCAGAGCCACCGCCGTGACACCCACCCTGGGAAGAGAGGGCAGAGCTCAGACACGAGCTGCTGGGCTTGTGGGGCAGCGCCCAGCACCCTCCTGCCACCTCCCTCCTTTCTCCTGCCACCTCCCTCCTTTCTCCTGCCACCCCCCTCCCTTTCTCCTGCCACCCCCCTCCCTTTCTCCTGCCACCCCCCTCCCTTTCTCCTGCCACCCCCCTCCCTTTCTCCTGCCACCCCCCTCCCTTTCTCCTGCCACCCCCCTCCCTTTCTCCTGCCACCCCCCTCCCTTTCTCCTGCCACCCCCCTCCCTTTCTCCTGCCACCCCCCTCCCTTTCTCCTGCCACCCCCCTCCCTTTCTCCTGCCACCCCCTCCTTTCTCCTGCCACCCCCCTCCTTCTCCTGCCACCCGAGGCTTTGCCAACCCTAAGCTTTGACTTTATTCTCAGGCGCCACGACCTTGGTGCTTGCAGCGAAGCTGGGGCATCCCCAGGACCCAGGATTCTACTCGGCGTTTTCTAACCCAAAAAGCTGCTTTTCTGCCCCCTCCGCTACACAGGGTACTTGCTTTGGCAGCCTTGCTGGGCTGCATTCTGCAAAGAGAGGGCAGAAAGGTAAAATAAATCCATGAATTGGGTGGATACATCTTGCTCCCGCGGTTACTCACTGGGTGACCTTGGGTTAGCCACTTAATCTCCAACTGCTGCGGCTGTTGGGCTTCTGTGTGGCCTTGGTTTGCAAAGCACTGTGATAACCTCCAAGGAGAAGTGCTAGATAAGCGAGAGGCAGCTGGCTGTTTTTTTCTCAGTTTCTGCTGAAACAAAGTGGAGGGCAGCCTGAATCTTCTAGAGACCAGAAACCTCTCTGTGCCAGATTTCATTAAACTGCAAGCATTTCACTATGAACTCAAAGCTGTTCCTTGTGTTTTGAAATGAAAGCAGTGAAGTTCATGCTCAGACAGTAATGTTAGAGTTATTTTTCACAGTCCATTTGTATCCAGATTTGCTCAGCACTTAGAGTCTATGGAATAAAATGTGGGCTCTAAGGAGGCACTTGGCGTTCTCCTTCCCAAGCAGATGGGTGCACGAAGGCAGCACAGGGGTTATCTGACCACAGCGCCTCCTCCACATTACAGGTCATAGATGGATGAGAAATGCAGCTTCTGAAACTCAAAGATTCAGGTCCCTGTTAGCACTCTGATGGCTGTTGAAGGGGGGGGAGACCAAAAATTGCCAGGATGAGAACCCCACAACTCTGCTGCTCTGCCCTCTATTGCCCCATTGCGCACTGGTGAGAAGAGAGCCAGGCAGAGCTCTGTGTAAATGTGGAAATTGAATAAAAATGCAGTACAATGAGGTTTAGGCTTGTTTGGTTTTTTTCTTCTGATTTTCACAGAGAAATTTGGTCTGGAAATAACCAACAATGGTCCCATCACAACAGGTGCTCAAGCTACTGTTCGTGCCAGTCTAAGTATGAAGAATGACAGTTTTGCACCAAACTTGTATCACTTTAACTGGATTTATGCTCCTCTGATTCTGATAGAGAAATCTGAGCAGCAGTTTAACTCTGTGATTAATGTGGCTGGAGAATTTCCTGGGACTTTTCCTGTATCTGTCTGGGTGACTCACAGAAACTGTTGGTTATGTCGGCCAGTTGCTAGAAATGTCACCATGCTTCAGATTACAGGTAAAATGGCTTTACAGTTTCTACATCTTAAGGAATTCAGTGTACATCAGAATGCTTGCTGCCTTTTTTAACACCAGACGAATGAAAGCCAAGCATAAACGTGATGCCTGTCAAGAGAGTTTGATTTGTGTAGCCCTTTGATTGAAGGTGGATTTGGACAGGCATTTGGACCATACTGTAGTCTGTTTACATCCAGGAAGCAAGTGTGAACCTACCCATATTCCTCTGCCTCTGCTGCTTAGAGAAATCAAGCTAGAACCCAGAGATTTCAGTAGCTGCAGCTAACAATCAGCTTTGTTAAGTGATGTCTGGGCTCCTAAAATGGTGCTTCCTGTGCTGCTTCCCAGCATTTCTAGTCCTAAAATTAGGGTGACCAGCAGCAATGACAATCTATTGATCTTCCCTGGTGCATGACAGCAAAAACTTAGGCCGTCAGCACAACAGAGCCATTACATTTTCTTTCAAAGATCAGAGTGTACTGAAATTGGATGCGAAGTTATAGCTGCATTTCCAAATATTGCTAAGTGCAGTTGCAGTCTGCTGGGAATCTTCATAACTGTAAACATGCATGTTTTGACAAACTGACCAATGGTGTGGTATGGTTAACCTGATCTCTGATACAGGGATTGACATGAAATATCACCCGGCAGCTTCCCACAGTCCCTTCTTTCAGAGTTCAGTAACCGCATCCCTCCAGCTCTGTTTCCCAGTGCTCTATATACACTCCAAAACAGGCCCAGCTTCCAGCTGAAAATAAGAACATGAGTCTGAATCCTTTGATCAATATATTTGATGTCAATCCCAGTTCTTTTTAAATCAATATTAAAAACTGATACTGGCCTCAGTTGGTCGAGGATTGTTTCTCTTAGTTCTATTAGAAGCTTTACCATGACCCATTGTATAGCCCTAAATAAGTAATTTAATCTCTGTGCTTCATGAGCACATGTAACGACACTGAGTAATAGATAGGAAAAACACTTAACTGCTTGGACTAGGACACAGACTTATGCAGTACATTTTGAATAATGTTTTGGTGCTCACGCAGAGTACGCTATGAAAGTAATATACGCTGCCATTCTTTCCCCACCTTATTCTGCAGAATTTATCACAGGGAACCTTACCATTGCCCAGATAGAAGACAGCAGGTTTATCACGCGTGGTTCTAGTTCCTCCACGGGTGCCGTAACCCGGATTTCTTTCTGTCTTCATGACCCAAGTTACTACTTCAAGTCAGCATCGTTTGTCTACAGATGGGATTTTGGAGATGGGTAAGTGTGGTTACTTTGTTTGCTTTAATGAATATTCAAGGTAGCTCTGATTCAGACAGTCATCTAGGGAAAGATCCTGATAAAATTATATGACAAAGCTTAGTTTTGTCAGTTGATGCATTGTCTATAAAATATATTTGAGATCGTTACTTTTTAAATTAGAAATATGCAAGGACTCGGTAAAAGGCAGTTTCAATTCCAAATCTTTTCATGTTGCACGTAGGGTTTATCAGATTACCAAGGAACCCTTTGTCTACTGTAACTGCTCTGCCATGGGGAATCGCACGGTACACCTCAAAGTCATAGCTGAATGGGAACAAATTGGAAGCGTCATACGCGAGAGAGAAATGGTGCAGAAAACTGGTGATTTTAGCACTACTCTGGAGCTGCTAGGTAATTATAAGACAAACAAAACAAAACTTGTTATTTATGTACATACATAATCTCCCTGTAATGTGATAATGCCACTTAAGCATTGTTTCACATACGAGAATCTGTCAACATTATTCAGTGAAAAGTTATCATCGCAAAATGGATGTGTGAAATTCTACTGCAGAAAAGAATTGGAGAAGCACATAAAATCTCTTATTTTTTTTTCATTTACCAGAATTTTTACTATCTTTTGTAAAGTACCCACATGCACTTAAAATTTACCATAAAATGTTTACCGTGACTTATGGAATATTTTTTTAATTTTTGCCAGCTATCTCTAAAAAATAAATTGGTTAAAATAAGCAGTAGGAAAGTCTCATTGATTTGATCAGCTTCAGGAGTAAATAAACACATAAGTGAAAATGTAAAGGATTAATAACATAGTTGATTAAGTATTAAAATTAAATCACAAAACTTTCAGAAAACTTACAACTTCTCTACTAGTAGGTTTCCTTTCGGGCAGTGAGGCAAGTACTACTTTTTGTGTCACTGACGGAGCTAAAATCTGCCAAGTCTGTAAAAATAAACCTTGACTGGAAGAGCACTGAATTTCAAGTTTACATGTGGAGTGTGACATGCTTTTTTTTGTTTCCTTCCTTTCAGATGCTGTTAGAAGTATTAATGTAGTGGGCTCCAGAGAGACTCACGTAATGGAGAACATGAGTTTATCTCTTCATATCAATGGCACGTAAGTAGCAAACACAACTTCTTTGCCTAGAAAGCATTGTCTATTTAAGTGTTTTTCTGCACTATTGCCTTAAAATAGTCAGTGCATTCCACAGAACTGTTTCTTAAATAAAAAAAGGAATTCCCTTTGAACAGTCTCAGTAGCAGCACAGTTTGCATTCAGACAGTGAACAGCACTTTGGCATGTATGGAAACTGGAGACACCAGTACAGGCAAACATGAACAGCCAAAAACCACTACAAGCAAACCAGAGATCTCTAAAAGCAGGCTTGGTTTTAGGATGAGCAGTGTTTGCCAGACCTAGCCTCCTAGCCACAGGACTGGGACTGATGCAATAGGAGTTTACGATGGAGAAGCAATAACAAAGGCTTGAGAGATGGGTTATCAAAACCAAAGTTAGAAAATGAGCTAAACACATAAGTGGATAAAGAGATAAGGAACAAAATACTAGTAAGATGAGGTAAAGAAAAGCTCTGTCTGTTGTCATAATCAAAGTCCGTAGTGCATAAGGGAAGTCCAAGCAGAATCAGTTGGAACATGGCTCTTACAATGTAAATAAAATGCATTAACTAGGGATGGTGAGAAGACATGTGGCTATAAAGTGGATCATACCTAGATTGTTTGCTAACAAATAAGAACTTTTTTGTTATTTTTAAGAGAGTACTGTTATCCTTGCAATTCATTTACTTTCTCTAGGTCTTAGTCCATTGTACAGAGCTCATCTTACATTCTTTCCAGTTTTCCGTGTGGAGTTTTTTAATCATAAAAATCTTGGCTGTGCTTCAGTAACACAGACAGTGATTTCTTCTACTTGAGAGGAACAAAGCAAAACCAAAAACAACCCACACTCCCTTGGAAGTGCAGGGAAAAAAGATTCCTTTTATCTTTATTGGAGAAGGACTACGGGTTTTACCATAAACACTGGCCTTCCTATGACCCACGCAGGTATTTAGCTCTCAGCTGAAAGGCTTTCTTTTACAGAAGCCTCACAAAGAACTTTCTTCAATTGAAAAATACCTTAAACCAAACTATTGTGCGGTTAATTACTTCTTTGTTTGCATTTAGATTGACTTCATTATTTTTAAAATCGTTATGCTATTCTAACTTAGTGATTGATCAGCTCTTAGCTGAAATTTTTTTGATGTTTTCACCTATTTTTTTTTTTTTTAATTTTTGCTCTTGTCATTTCAGCCTTCCACTGGCATTATGCTGGCTTATAAAGTCGGACTGCATTCCACTTGAAGGTGAAAAATGCCATCTGGTGGTGATTAATAGCTCCTGCTACAATCTCAGCCATATCTTCAGTGATGCTGGACAGTATTGCCTCAGCGTCAGAGTGGAGAACGGCGTGACGATGCTGCAGACGTACCATGAAATAAAAGTGTGGTCAACAGGTGAGGAGCAGCGAGTCAGAGCAGCGCAGAGATTCCCACCTGCCAGGGAACTGACAGCCTCAAACGTGTCAGGGACAGTTGCTGGCTTGCAGATGAGGTTTCTGGAAACTGGTGTAGATCCCTAAAAGCATAGGAAGGAGGAAGAGAAAGGAGAGCCTATAATGTGTCTGCGCTAATTGCTCAGAGTTTCTTACATCCTCCTAAACCCTTAGTCTCAAGAGTGTCTTGAAGCTAATGAGTTTCCTGGGAAGGCTAAGTTACTTAAATTACATGTTTTTCAGTTTAAATATTCTGTATCTTGTAGTTAGAGGGGATAACTAGGAAAAAATATGCATACCTTAATTTAGCAGTCTCAGTTCTTTTTGTTTAGTTTAGGGGGCTCTTTAAGGGTAGATATTTCTAGGCCCCCATTTCATTACAGTTTTCTCTCCCCCACCCAGCAATCCCTGCTGGTTTCCTCATGCATGTTCATCCATGTCTCTCTTGGGTCCCTGAATTATCTGAGAAAATGGTTAGGTGGCCAAGTGGCTGATGAGGGGACAGCCAAGCTGTGATACAGAACAGTTACACCAGCTCACCGTGGGCCAGCAGGTGGATACAGACAGCACAGCCCACTCCAGAAGGCAGTGGTGTGCACTGTGTGAATCCTCTCTGCTCGATGCTGCTAGCTGCTGTCAAGATGAGGTCCCTTCCTATCTTCTTGGGCTGCCACAGAGGTGCAAACACCCTAGGGAGTATGTAACTGGGTGAGGTTTTTTAGGCTGTTCAGAGGAAGAGAGGGGTAAAGAGGGGAAGACCCTTACAACCTCACAAGCCTGCATTTCTACATCTGAGATTTCAAAAAGATCTGAATTTATCTGAAAAATTTATTCCCTGCTACATACGTCCTTTGTTTTAAAAATACAAAAACTTCTCTTAAAACATCATTTTCTTCTCACTGTAGCCTCTTCTCAGTGTATTGTATCACTTCAGGAATGTGCCCTTGTGCTTTTTCCTAGGGATCCGCCCGGCTTTCTTTGTCCTGCTCTGCATCGCTCTGGTTTCAGGGATGCTAGGACTGGTGCTGTGCACAACCTTTCGAAGTAACACACAACAGAAAGATCTTGTGGAGGTATTCAGTTACTCTTATTTTGAGCTGGGATAGTAATTAGATACCTTTCAGCCATGTCCCTTCTTTCATCCCCAGAAAAAAAAGGGCGTGAGGGAGCATTTACCTGGTGTGTCTGATCTGTTTGATGGAAAAAGCTGAATACTGTAGGTAAACAGTTGAAGCAACAGGTGTGCTTCTGGCTTGTTGCAGAGAACTATAACTACAATTTAAATCACCATGGCTGTCCAGGGGCAGTTTCTTGATATTCCCAGATAAGCGCTTGCATTGAAGTGTCCCTACCTCAGAGTGCTTACATGAATGAAAGCAGGAATATAGTAAGAGAGGATACAGTGTAGTAAAAAAGGGTGGGTATATTACCTAAAGCTGCACTAAATTGTCACCTGACTCTAGTATACGGCCTTTATCTTCTCAGCTCTCTTCTGTCGCTGGTATAGCTTCCACTTATTACATTGTTGTATTTGCAATAAACATGAGCTCCTAAATCAAAAGTAGCTTTCATGGCTGGTTATGAAGTGCCTAATACCCTTTACCTCATGCCACAGTATGAATAATAGACCTCTCTCGAGACTGCCCGTGGGTCAGGAGTGCAGCAGGTGTAAATCAGAAGTCTAGTTGAAGCTGGTGATTCACTGAAAGTGGTTGAGGTCCAAATGCCATTTCTGGCCCAAAGTATTCTTGCTGGACTCACTTGAGCCAGTAGAACCAGAATTAAAAATTATCTCTCTAATGTTCCTTTTCCAGGTAGCAGACTTTGACTTTTCTCCACTGTCTGATAAAAACCTGTCTTCACATTCGGAGTCAGGCTGTGGCCGTACATGTTGCAGGTCGTGTTTGCTTTGGTCGTCTCAAGGAGCTGCCAAGGAGAGTCATGAACTTCTGCATTCTTTTTACAAGCCAGTCAAAATGTACACAGTGTGAACACAATTGCACTTTGGTTACACTAACAGCCAAGTTTAACTTTTTCACTTATGATGAGTTAAAAGCCTGGTGCTGAATGAACAGTTTGATTTTGCCAATGCACTGAGGTTAACCACTTTAAGTCCAGTGTTTCATTCTCTGAACTTAAAAAAAACAAAAAAGCAAGCCCTGGAACACAGTAAAAATAGCTTTGTATTTTTAAATTACGTGGATGTGTACATCTACAGCTGTAACTGCAGCATTTTATTCTTATAAAAAATTGTTTTATGTGCAGGTCTGCTCAACTCACTACCTCTTGTAATTTCTATGTTCTTTGTGCTGTCCATTTCAACAGAGAAATTGCTTAAGAGAAACACGCCTCTCTTTCCTATGTTACAACAATATTACTGGAAATGGAAGTCACCCAAAATGCTGTTGTGTGTTCATTTGTTCTAAAAAGAGATTGACTTGTCCATATTGCCAAAGGCCTAGGTTCATCCAGAGGACCAGACTTACCCAATCACATTGTTTTATTTCCTCTTAAAGACCTTTCGATGGGCTTCTGTGGGAATGTGGTGGCTGGTGACCTGCTCATGGGGAGCTAGGAGCTAGCAGTTTGGTGGGATCACAGCATATGCTGTAGAGAACTTAACATCTCCAACATCTTGTGAAGCAGTAGCTCACTATAACCTGTATAAGTATTTTGGTTGGTTGGTTTGGGATGTGGTTGGGTTTTTTTGTGTGGGCTGTTCATTCTTTTCTTTGTTATATTACTACCCAGCTAGTCACCAAAGCTCCTATTCCAAAAAATGTAACAACAAGTAGCTCAAAGCTGCTAAGCAAAATGTATTATAGTAAGTTTGAATTAATAGTCAGTGTTCAAGGCTGTATAAGTTGCATGCCTTTTGCAGACTGTCTTCTAGTATCAGCTTTCAGCTCAGCCAGGCCTTGCCCCTGCCACGATGCGTTTCAGAGCACCTCAGAGGCTTTTAAATAAAAGCACTTTTGTGGCCATTTCTTTTTTGAAACGTGACGGATCTGCCCAGTCTCTGATTCAAAGCCCACGGCTATCATGGGCTTGAGGTGAGTTTTTTGAAGTATGTTATATTTTCTCAAATGCACTCATTGGAAGGTAATTGTTTCAATGCAAGGGGATTTACCAGGAGGTTTCTAGAGGTGCTCTTCTCACACATTCAACTTCTGTATTTCCTCAGAGAAGCTCAAGAGCGACAGTTCATCTGTGAATGACATTACATGACCTCAGAATGGCTTTCTTAGTTAACCTGCTAAATTCAAAACAGAATAAGGTCATCTAAGATAAAAAAAATGATCCAGTAAAACCAAGTTTTTGTCAAAATGTAATTTCCAAGGTAGAATATCTCTTGGGGTTTTTTTTCTAAAGAGAAATTGTATTTTTAAGCAAGCCTGTTAATTACGAATGGTGTCCTTTGTTCTTCTTCTAGTGCCCTGACTCTTCAGTCACATTCAGTCACTTAAAAATGTGCCTCTCCTTAGGCTAGCAAAGAAGGCATTGTTCTTGAGAGCTTCAGTTTTATTGCTTACTCCTGAGATCCAGCCATCTGAGCCAAAGGTACATGACTTGTGATGTCAGTGTGTTCTGTAAATGGCTTCACGGTTCCCTGGGCACTGGAAATAACAGATTTCTGATATGAAAAATGCAACTTGGAGTGATGGTGGCCCTAGGGAGATTGCACAGTTGCTCTCTGCAGCCAGAAGTTTAGTTTTGTTTTTATCTTTTATTAGGTTAGTGACAGACATCATAATGCACCTAAAGACAGCCACTTGGCCCTTCTCCATACTGCACTCCTAGCAAAGACAATAAATATGAGAGAGCAGGCTTAGTTAGAGGTACCTGGAACAGGAGTCATTTGGGTTGGAGGAAGATCACATCAAAGCAGTGTGACCCGGGCTTTGCCCAGGTTTCCATTAATACCCAGCATTCAAAAGGCATCATGGGATGGCAAAGGAGTCAAATGATTCAGAAAGGTAAAAAAGATAAAGTGCTGCAAAGTGGAAAGTCAACACTATCAAATAGTAGAAGGCATTATTCAAGAGCAGATGAAAAGATTAGAGGTTAGAAAGATATCCCTTGCAAAAAATAAGCAGAAGAGAAAGTACACTTAAAAGGACATGTCAAGAAGCAAATTAACCAAGAAAATTTAAACAACCTTAAACTGAGGTATGAAAAATATTCACATGAACGTGTTCCTGAACCTAATATGAAACTGCTTCCTGCATGAAAGACTGATCTGTTGGTTAAATAAATGCCTCTGAAATTGAAGACAAAAGGTAATTGAGCGGTTCAGGATATAGCAAAGAGATTAGTGGGACGTAAAAAGGATCAGCAGGAGGATTCACTTTATTAACCTTAGAAATCAATGACCTGGAAAAAGGAATGTACAGCAAAAGGATGAAACACACTGATTCAAGAAGAGCACCTAGAAGTGCAAAGCCAAGAAGTGATTAGATTCAGATGATAAGCAAGAGCATGAGGAGATAAGAAGTTTATGCAATAAGAATTAATTACAAGGAAATGCATTTGAGGACAAAAATGTCCTGAAAAGGCATAGTACAAAAACACGTGGTAAAGCTAAAGAACTTCTGCCACACTGTAATTTGTCACATAAACAACAGTATCAGTTTGTGCAGTAGATAGGGGGATAATTTAGCCCTTTATGTTAACAGCAGAGTGTAAGGCACAGTGGCTGAATGGGTCCAAGGCTGAATTGTCTTTCATCTCTGTAAAATAGGTTACACAGCCCAAGCTGTGACAACAGTTTGAATTCGCAAAATCTCTGTCGCGTTTGCTGGATGCTTAGGAATAAAAATTGGTTCAGCAAAAAGAAGGTGAAGAACTTCGTATTTAAATGCTCAGCATCATTATTAGATAATCAGCCAACACGTCACCTTGATTTTGGAGAGCCAGCGCCAGTTTCCGTGGAAACCGAAGTGCTATCCTGCATCTGTCACAAAATTGTTTAAATCCTGCAGATCTCCGCTTTGACAGCTCACCGAGCACTACAAATGCGGGTTTTTAAATTGCAGCCACCAAGGGGAATGCAGAAGTTCCAGAAACGTCTTGGGCCTCACCTTTCAGAGCTGAGTACGCTTATCGCCAGTGTGAGCAATTCTAGTGCAGGCAAAGGAGAGCAGCTGCAGTATATCGTGGGGTTTGTGAAAATATGACTGTACAACTGACACAACTACAAGAGCAAATTACACTGGAGCACTGGTGAAATGCTTCTCCGGTCCCACCACTACCCCAGCCAAATACATTTCTAATGCATTTACTCGCAAAAGTCTTGAGAGGTGGAGAATTGATATTATCACTGTTTAAAGGAGGCAAAAGGGACCATACAGATACATGGAGCTTTCCCGACAGCTTGAGGCAAGTGTAGATACCTGCATGAAATTCAAGATTAAAAATATTAAGGAACCATGCAGGCTATCTACCTGATCTCAGTCCTTTTTACAGTCTGTGGAACGAGACAAGCGCTACGTTCAGGTTGCCTTTTACAGACACCAACTTGGATATCGCATCTACCTACCGGAGATCCATCAATGAGCCTCAGGGTAGCATCCACAGCGTGGAGCTGTAATTCGTGGGCTGCACAGCAGGTGTCTCCCATTATACAAGAATATTTCCACAACCTTCACAGTCCCAGGATGCCAGGCTAAGACTTTGAGAGAATAGCACACCTTGCTGTGGCATGTAAGCTAAATGCACAACCCAATCTGACAAAAGATGTGTGTAATTCACAATACAAGCGCTGCAGTTTTGGGCACCACCCTGAGCGACGATGAGAAATTACTCCGGGTTGATCACTACACACAGAAACTTGCCACTTGTGGGGTGAGCCCTGCATTTCTGGCTGGAAGGCCACGGGTGGACAGACCGGTCACGTTATGCAGGTGGTACCTCTCCTGAGAGAGAACCTTCTGCACGTTATCCAACGCACTTGAGATGACAACACCCCGTTCTTCAGCCTCTTACGTCAGTCGGACACTTTCTGTGCCATCAGAAACTGGTGGGGCCAGGCCCATTGCTGTGGATGAAGGCAGCATCATTTTCCATAAAGGAGAGTAACTGTGAAGCTGCAATCTACAATAACTTCCTTTGAATTAAGAAAAACTAAAGAGCTAACAGCTCACAGTATAAAACACAGTTAACTCAACATTTCTTGAAATCACCTGGAGGTCCCCATTGCTTCAGTGACACTATCAGAAACAGGGAAGCAGGAGAAGCAACAAACAGGTGCACCGTGGTTTAATAATTCTATAAACTCAGTCCTTCCTGATAATACAAATTAGGAATCTATCATTTAAAGCATCTTTTCTGCTAAAATCTAGCTACAAAACAAGAACAGACCACAGCAATAAAAGCTGTCTGATCTGATCACCAGCAAGTACTTAATTGGAAAAAAAAATGCCACAGGTTTTTAATGTCTCTTTCAGTTTCCTGTCCTTAATCTATTCTTCTTTCATCATAAGCAAAGTACTTAAGATATTCTGAATTAAATCAAAAAAGGAAAAAACAATCTGAAAAAAAAAAATCTTAAAAAAATCCAAACGCACTCGCTAATTAAATAGCAGTACCCTTACTTTCATTCAGGCAATCTTGATGAATTACAGCCATCACACACTAATTAACTTCAGGTTTAACAGATTTCTCTCACCACTCCAAGCTACGTAACAAAATGCAACCTGCTCAATTTAACAAAAACCAGCCAATATTGAAACTGGTCAGCTTGATTCTGCTTCAGCAAAGCACTGGAACACGTGCTTAAGTGCAAACGCAGGAGCAGAGTGGGAGAAGCAGCTCCTGTGCGTGGTGGGAAGGTCCGAAGGGCAGGTCCGCTGCCGCACTTCGGTGGGAGAGCCCAGTCCTCAGCACCACATCAAATGGCCTCCAGCAAGCACCTGTATCTGGAGAGCTGGTGTCTAATGCACTAGTCCACTACTAGATTTAGTCCTACGTGCAATGAATCCAGAGCATTGTTGTGGGGACTGGATTACAACAGGCAGCACGGTGTGTTCTCCGCCACGCCAGGCGAATGCCCTGTGCAGGAACGCCGCAGTCATAACCGTAGACAGCACTGCGTTTATAAACTGAACCCCTGGGAGGCTCTATATTTGTATGTTGAAGTGTTTTATTGTATTTAATTAGACCATTAAAATAAGGTATTTCTGTTACTGAATAATCTATATATTGTGGAGTTGATCAAGGCCGTAAGAAAGTAAATTTGAATTACAACATTGAGAGAAACCAGGGCAGTATCAGAAAATGAATGGCAGCCCCTGATCCTGGGGGAAAGAGGTGGGTCAATACAAACGTCCCGAACCACCAGGAAAGACCTGGAATTTTGTTACAGCTGGAGTTTTGGATCTGATATTATTCCAGGTAGCTCTGCTTGTGGTATTTTGAGTTCTTACCTGTGGGTTTGTTGTTTTTTTTTTCTCCCTCCAACAGCAGTAGGATTGTAATGCTCTCCCCTGTCAAACAACTGCAAGATTTCACTTACGGATAAAATTATTCATACTCAGTAAGATGAGTGTTTCATATCACAAGTCCACCTCGGCAGGAGTGAGGCCTCCATTTCCCATGGATATCTCAGCGCAGACAGCAGTCGCTTTCTGAAGGATCCTTACGATTGATCCAGGCCACGCAGTGCGGATGGTGGGAACTTACAGAGGCAAGTGGCAAATGGCCATTATTTTCTTCTGGGCTTATTCTCTTTTCACCAGTTTTTTTTCTTTCCTTTCCTTTGGCTTAGTAATAAGTAGTGGGGGAAACCTGCTTGTAGGCAGGAATACACTGTAATTAGAGGTAAATTATTCCATTTAGTTCTTCAGGAATGACATCCTTTTTCATAATACAGTACATGAAATATCAGGTAAGTAGTGCATACATTTTTTATGAACAGAAGGGCCCTCAACTATTACTAATGAAGTACAGAAAGAAAATACAGGACTCTCAGTAGGGAAATACCATCCATTAAATGCTTCCCTGGGGATCAAATGACACTTAAAATTGAGAAGCTCTAACTGCCTCCTACATTTCAATTGGTACCAGCAGGAAGACTATTTGTAAAGATTTGTGCTGCCTGTACTCTGTTAGCGTAAGATGCCACATAAATATTTTCTGACCTTTGCAGTAGATATTACTCTTTTTTCCACAGACTAGCAGCCTGATCTTACCTTTTCAAACCATTGATCCTGCTGAAGAATGAGCACAAGAGCAACTCTGTGAGTGTGCATAGGCCCAATGAAGTGAATGGACCTACTGAACGCGTCCTGCCTGTTTTCTGATCAGGGCTTGATGTACATCACCCTTTACAGGACTTCTGTGTACCTGCCTTTTACTAAATATCTATCAGCAAAGATCAAAAGGCTTTTGAAATATGTCCCCTAAGAAAACAAAAAAATGCAAACTTGGAAATCCATTCATTTCAAAAGTGACTAATCAAAGGGAGCTCTTTGATCAGTAAAGAAAGTCGTCTGTTCCAAAACAATGAACGCTTTAATAGGGAATGATTACATCTTTCTGGGCATGTTGTCCTTGAGGTTTCTGTCGGGCTCTCATGGGTGTCCCCATCGGGGCTGACCAGCACTCCAAGGCACATCTTATTTCCTTGTTGTACCAGTTGAAAACTCAACAGCTCCAGCCCACGCACTAACTGCTGCCTCCATTTGGCTTTCAGAGTACGCAGTAATGGTCATATCGAAGCCTCTTGTGTTTTTATTTCTATATACATGTGTGTTTGTGTACACATATGCACACACACACGTGCACATACATGTATTTGTGCAATATCCACTGCCGCTCAAATGAGAAATTCACAACGATTCCTTCCTGCAGTGGATTTTATGCGACTCCTATAAAAACAAATCCTGTAGTCACAAAGAGCAGAGGTTAAACAGCAATGTCAGGGTCTGAGAGGAGATGTTAGAGATCCCGTATCTGCAGATGTCTGCAGCCACTGACAGTTCTGTCAGATTTAAAGAGCTGTTCTCCCATGTCATTCTACGACAGGCAAACGTCTGCCATAAATAATCACCAACAGACCCTGCCTTTCCCTGGAGAGCTTAGTTTGGGTCGCGTGGCATCTGTTCAGAACGTGCCTGTTGCAGAGGTGGCCGCAGTTTGGTGATGGGTGAACTGAAATTGCCCTTCGGCATCAAGAACTCGTCATACCACAGCCAGGACACAGATGTGCAAATAATCTTCCTGATAGCTTAGAAGATGCTATTTCTTAAACAACAACTAAAATTTTTATGTATAGCAGGGCACGGACATAGTGCTCTGTAATTTTTAAAACAGATGGGGCTTGTTTATTTCCAAAGCTCTTGAAGATGCCACTTTAAAATCCAAATCTGGAAAATTTCCACCTAATTTATTCCTCAAAGTTAGCATGATTTCACAGCAGCTGGATCTGTTTCGCTAACTCGTACGTTCCGCAAACACAGCCTGTACCTGCATCCTCACATCTGTCTTCAAGAGGGATACAGATCTATGGAATGCAAATGTTTCATCAGCGTGAGTGTGGGACGGCGTTACTGCTTGGATGAGTTTTTACTTGGGGGTTTAAGGCAGGCTGTGCCACTATGGATTCACATTCGATTCTTTATGCTCCTCTAAAATCGTTGTAGATTTTTTTGCGAATTTACTTTCTTATTTTAAGCAAGACTATTTTTTTATGTTCCTTTAGCATTATAACCAAGTGCCTTAGCACCATCTGTCGAATTACTCACATGGAGCCATAAAAACATTCTAAAATAATCTAATACGCCTTTTATTTGCTGCTGAGTGCCACAATTTAAAATTTTTCTAATTCAGATTTGACATGGCTACTAATCAGCACTCAATATCAGAAGACAAATAGGTACTTTCTCTTTCTAATGATACGCTGCACTGAAACTTTTCAAAAAATGCAGTGTATATGTTACTAGCCCAGCACTGAATCTCAAAACTTAAGAAGTTTTGGAGCATAACGATGCATTGTTTGGATGTGGGAGAGCTTGCAGAGCCATAGCCACAACATTTTAAATGCAATACGTTTCTTAGCTTAGATATGCTGGAGATATATGTGGCTATATATTTTTTTTTTTAATTGTCTCCTTTCTCCTGAAAGGGAAGAAAGATTGTTAAGTGGTTTTATTGTGGCACAGAGGGAATCACATTGGCTCTGAAAGGAATAACATTGCAATCAAAAAGCCTTCAAGAGTGCATCAAGGATCCAGTAAGCTGCATTGCCACTACTCCTCAGCTTCCCTCTGTGGATTCGAGGAGAATGAGCTTCAGAGCTCTGGAGGAGCTGGAGACACCACAAACGGAGAGAGGAAAACAAGAGTCCTCACATTTCAACACCTTAAAGTCAGTTTGCAAATAAGTGGCTATCTTCCAGGTGGCTCAAGAGGAAAATGCATGTAATACAGAATTTCCATCCTTTCTTACAAAACTGTGTCAATAGTGGCTGGACATTTTCAGAAGCCCAGAGAGCAAGCAAGGTCTTGAGCAAATGAAGCAGGAGATGTCTTGCTAGGAACAATCTTAGTGCTGCTTTTGAAAGTTGTCCTTGTAGATTCCTGTGAGCAGCCCGGGACTGCACCACTGCCAAAATTTCACTTACCTTTAATGCAACTTTGCAGTTCTTTGTCCCTATTGGGACTTCTATAATAACTCTCTTATTGAGAAAAGCTGCCAGAATACTACATTAGCTCTACCTTTTCAGGCATTTGGAAGCACTGCAGGTCTGCCAGTAACCTAGGACAAGTAGCAAAAACGCTTTTAGATTACAAAGCTGTACAGATATACAGTTAAGATATACATGCACCCAAACATTTACAGGTTTGTGGTAAAATGCATATTTCACCTGCCTCCGACTACTCCAAAACCTCTATAGATGAACCTTCCCAGTCTGTTCTAACATTCAGAAGAATGCAGAGATTTTTCTGCAATATTGTAAATGATACGGACTTCAAGAACATGAATTTCCTGCTTTCTACACAGTCTGTGTCTCTTGTCCCTGGCTAACTCAGCTATGCTAATACCTCAGAAACCTGTAGGAGGGATACAATGGATCTAGACATTGCAGATGGAAATGGCAGCTAAGTAAAGCACTTCACTTCAAAACCTACCTCACTGCTCAGGAAACTCCTGTGTAGACAATCCTTAGTCATCATTGTTTAAACCCAAGTCAGGGATTTTTATATGCTTCCTCCTCATTCTTTCATATGCACTTTCCTTCAAAGCCCAAAACAGACAACATGCACAGATTTGACACAACGTTGTAGTCACACAATTTCTAAATCGTTTTGGTGTGGTTCAGGCAAAATTAGATTTTCAGAACTCACAGTGATGTCAGAAGGCTCAAAAGACAGAAGGATGACGGTCGGCAAAGTAAACATTTATACCAGGTTTCCTCTAATGTGCTTGATATCCAATTTGCAAATATATTTGTATTCTGAAAGACTGTCCTTGACAGGTGGCCAGTTCTTATGCTGAAGGATGCAATCCAGAAATCCAGAGTTGCTAGGCTCTGTGTCCCTTGCTCTCTGTCACACACACACACACACAAAAAATAGAGTACTTGTCTTAAAAATAGAGGGTTCCTACTGAAACTCTCTCTGTTATGGAAACCTGTCATCCCCCCTAAAGGCGTCGCTTTATTGAAAGCCACAGCCTAGATCTCTGTGTGACCAGGTTACATCACGCAGGGATACACACACCACATTCAAGTGGTGCTGATGAGAGCTGGCCTCAGACTGCTGCCCTGGAAGAGGGACTCGCCTGTTCCTCAGTCCATGCAAAAGCACTGAACCCTCAGGCTCTATGTGTAAAAGCATTTGCCTGTGTTGTTTAAGCTACAGAAGGAATCCCAGCAGCTCAAAACACAAGAGAGTGTGGTTTAAGACCATGACAGTGGGCTGGTCTGTGTTAATCTGTCTCACAACGACACACGATACTTTATAAGCAAGATGAACACTGAGTAAATAGGGACAAGTTGCAAAGACCTCCCTCATTTGTCATCTAGAGGCTTCCCACACTCCATACATTAAACAAAGATGAGATTTTCCACTGTTTGAATCCAGTCACGAGGATGCTCCTCCCACCCTAAAACTGTGCCTCTTTCCAGTACACCACTAACTTTTGGTTTTAAGCTTGAAACGGTGAGTTCTGTGTGCCTTTGCCGTTCTGCTCTCCAGTGGGAACCTGAGAAGTTGAAATACTGCTGAGAAGTGTGTCCTCACAGGGGTTTCAGCCCAGATTTGAAGACTCGTGACATTCAAATATACGAGAGAAGCTTTATAGAAGTATCTGCACTTCAGGTTACTCTTCTGAACTACACTCAGACGCCAGCCCCTAAGGAGTTCACCCATCATTTTTAGAACCTTATTAACTAGAGCTTAAAGGAAATAGCTGTAGATTTTATTCAGCAGGGACATTCTGCCATGTGGAGCAACGGTCTTTGCAATCATTCCCTTTTCTGCAGTGTTTCAGTATTGCACATTATTTAGGCATCAGATCTGAACACAAATAACTATAATAAAAACCAGTGACTCAACAAGTTATTGCCACAATAACTCCTACATCTCCAGTGCATACAGAGTTAGCTTTGTTGCTTACCCTGCTCAGGAAGCAGATGTGGGCAGCACCGCTCCCGGTCACTGCTACTCACTGTGCACCGTTTTTCATCCGCTAGACAGGAGCAGACATCACTCAGTGCGTTATTGAGACCACAGGGCATACTCCAAACTGAAGGAGAGGAGAGGGAAAGCAGACGTCTGCTCATAACAACAGCAAATCCTTCATAAACCTCTCTAAATGTTGCTTCTCCTATTCCTTAGTTTGCAATTAAACGCAGAGCTTATGCAGGGAAGGTAGAGCAGGTGGAAGCACGTCCATCCTGTCATACTCTTCACTGCTGTGTTTTCTCCTTCAATGCTCTCTTACATTTGACTTTGCATCTCACAGCCAGAGAGATGAGGGCATCACCTCCCAGTCTTTTCTAATTTCTGGAAGATTCGTGAAACTAAACATGAGAAAAGGGAGAAGGAAGCCACGGATTTATTGATATAAACACTCAGGTTACACCTATAAGTTTGCCACAATACACACAGGAGAACACAGACCCCATAAAGAAAGCGTGCTTTTAAAAGTTTGCACCATTACATAGCCTGACACCCCTTCCAAATTCATGCAACATGATAGAAAATCCCACATCTCTGCACTACAGCTTCAGCTATAGTTACAGCAGACTGGAAAAAAACTGCTCTAAGACTAGAAAATAACCTAACAGTTTTTCAGTAGAGTACAGTCACCTAACTTTCCACTTCTGTTATAGTATCAAAGCCTCTGCAGTTCACATTTCAAAGACAGAGAGGAAAAAACAAACAGTGAGCCAGGGAGGTGACCAGCATGCAGAGCCAACCTGTGCAGTGCAGCAATTCTCCCTCTTCCCAGACACCTCAGAGGACCCCTCAAGGCCCCAGGGAATTACACAGCCATGAAAAAGAGCAGGACAAATGCCCTGTGTGTACAAGCCGCGCAGACCTCACCGAAATCACCCTGCGCGCAGCCATTTCTGTTCATTTGGCTCTTAAGTGCTTATGACTCCCCTTATAGGGACTCATTACGGCTCCCTGCAACAGCAGCCGCTCACCCTGTCACATCTCATCATGTGCCAGAGGAGGCTGCCCTTTCATCTCAGTGTTTTTCTGAGCTCAGCTTTAGCACATCACGGGGAAAATCTTTGAAACCCTCGCCGATTCCCACTAGAAATGGTGCCAAGTGAAAGAATCATTTCCCAAAGATATTTTCTTTCCCCAGGGCCATGAACAGGCTCGGCTCAGCCTTGCTCACAATGTCATCTAGAAGCGAAACGAGCCCAAACCCCATCACCACTTCTCTTCCAGCAACATTTCCTGGGTCTGTTGGAAGCTAACAGCTCCCCTGTCCCAGCCCCAGCTGAAGGCAGCAGAGATACCAAGGCAGCTCTGACAGCTTGTTGAAGCTCACTTAACGTCACCTTGGGTGTGTTAGCCCAGACTGGGTGCCAGAGCTGGGCAGGAGGTGTTTATGGTTTGCTGCTTTGGGCTGGAGCATCCCTGGAGGACGGTGACAACTGGTGTCCCCAGACATGGGCACAGCTCTGAGCACACGCCGAGCCCCAGTGCCAGAGCAAGTCTTCCCTTCACCTGTCATCTAGGTGCTTTTGTTTTGAAGCATCATTGGGAACAAATACTTAGCTACAGCAAGGAGCCTTTGTCTCATTATCTGTGTGGCCTCTTTGATGAATTATAAAGAGCACATGCTGCTTGCTAAGCACGTTACAGATGCCGTGCCACAGGCAGATTTTTTTTTGTATTTTTGTTTTAATTTAAATAAATGTTTTCCAGAGGTTTGTTGTAAATTATAGAATGATCTTTGTGCAGCATGAAGAGTGGGTGCTCTTGCCAGCTTGGAAGTGCTTATTAAACACTCACGCCAAGCATGTACTCCAGATTTGGGTTTAGGGAATGCATGATCATTCTCTCTATCACATCTACATAGCCTCATAATCAAACCTTGTATTTTTTCACTATCTTTAATTACTCTTCAAAGATTCTCGGTGAGACAGGATGTTTTATCATGTCCTTTTTTCAAAGGGAAACTTCAAGATTTGTATGGATCACAAAGAAATTTAGGTACTTAAATAGGAAGTGGAAGCCTAAATCTTACTGAAATGAACCAGAGAGAAACTCTGAACAGGACTGAAATGTTTTAATACTCCACTAAATTTCTGCTTAAGTGATTTGCCCAAGGTCATGCAGGACATTTGGAAGAACAGATCCCAACTCCACAGCTTGCTCGGTAACTACTCTGCCTGTGAAGGATGGAAACTTATTAAAATCAGTAATAATTTTGCATGGTCATTTGGGAAAACAAGACACACCTATTGTGTGAGCTAAACCCAATGGGCGGCAGGTATCTTTGCCTGGATATGAAGTATCAATGCAACCATTCTTCTCCCCAGCTTGTTTGGAGTCTCTGGAAATCTTAACACAGGACTGCATTGTACCTGGCTGACACCACCTAGAGCAGGGCAGAGCCTTGAGCCAGAATCTCCTGAGTCCCACCCAGTTCTTCAACCACAAGGGTGGCCCTCCCCACGTCATCCTTCTTCCCTCTGGGAGGGTCAGGATGAATGAATAGTGCCTTTAAAAACACCACAGAGAACGTTTGATGTGGTGAGGCCTGAACTGACTCTTTCAGAGTCCCTGAACCTCTTGCATTCTCATAGAAAAATAAAAATCTTCAGATTTTGTGTTTTAAATTCAGATCTAGTTACTGCTGAGCGCCAGAAGCAGCATGTACACCCAGGAAGCTTTATGCCTCCCTGGCTGGTGTCAGGCAGGGACTAAATTATTTATGAAGGCACTCCATGTGATATTTTATCTTGGATTTAAAGAGGCAGGAGTGATGGCAAGGGTAGTACAAAAAAAAGAAAATTAAAAATGCATTCAAACCTGAGTCTTTTAGCTCTGCTCAGGATCTACTCCCTGCTAAGACTGGTTGCACAGAAGCACAAATCTGATCTCATCACTATTTACATTGATAATCCCAGTTATTTCAGTGGAATTGCTCCTAATTGCCACTGATTTATACAGGGTAAGAATCAAGATCAGTCAGAAAACATCTCTGGTGCCAGCACTTCAGGGCTCAGTGGGCGTTCACAAACACAAACCCACTTTTCCTCCCACCACCTGATCCACTTGCAGCTGATTTCATTTTCCATGCATAAAATTCCTCAATCCATTTCTTAAATTAGCGGTAGCCAGACAGCCCCAAGCAGCCATCACTACACAAAATACAATTACCTGACACTGTGTGCTGCTGCAGGAGGACTAAGATCCCAAATACTTAAGTAAAACTGACAGTAATATCCCAAAGTTTTCTAGGTGTCATTTCAAAACAAATATTTCTAAGTGCTTGTGGCTTAGAACAAAGCCCATTGCTTTAACCATCACTACAGGATTAACCACTAAAAGCACACTAAAGGCATGGTTTTTAAAAGGACAGAGCAGAATTCATTCCTTGAGATCAAGGTCTCTACCTGTATGGTACTTGTATGCACAGCAAACCTGGCCAGAGTTTCCCAGAGGAGTTAAATGACAAGACATCTCAAGAGTTTTCTGGTGTACCAGGGTCAGGCCACTGAAGTCAGGGCACAAGCATGAGCCTCACGTAATACGTGATACTAAGTTGTGCACCAACTTGCCCACAATTTCAGGAGACAACTCCAGGGAGCAGACTCCAGTTTGTCTCTCTCCCTATTGACGTGATTAATCTGTATTTACACAACTGGATTTAGAGCCTTAAATCATAGGCTTTCACAGGATTCTCCCCCAATTCCATGGTTTGGCAGCAGGACTGCCTTCACCTTGACTACAGAGTTACAGCTGCCCTCAGTTCTCCTGAGATTATTGGGTCCTCAATAACATTTTTCTTTCTTTCATTGTCCCAAACAAAAATATTATTAAAATGTAAGGAAAGAAAAGAAGTTGGACTGTATGTCTTTATACATCCCGCTACGCATGGCAGGCTCGATACACACATAGCAGGAACACAAGTAATAAGCAGCCTGGAGACACGCTTGAAGTGTTTCATCTGGTCCCAAACTCTGGACCAAACCAGGATTGGTAGCACCTAAATAAAGGCTCCTGGGCTGGTATCACATGCAATGTTTGGACAAGCCTCACTGCTGGGTTTTCAACCCCGGAGTCCGTGACATCTCACCTTCATCAGACACGTGTTGTTTCAAGGTTTTCCTGAAACACAATAAATATATGATTATTGAAGTGTTCTGGGGAGACCTAAGAGGCTGGCACCTTTTTTGGTCGTGAGCACCAGCATTAGCCGTCACTGTGCTGGAAAGAGCTCCTTCCCTTGACTTGTAATGACCATAATTTAGGAATGAATGGCGCAAAGCACTGTACAGAGCTTGCAATGTACCCAGCAAAGTTATTTCTTCTATTATGAAGCTTCTCCAATCTCATACAGAAGAACACCTCTGTAGTTGTCAAGCTGCTTTGATAACTGACCTAGTGCTGAAATTTTCCTAGTTTTTCCCAGAGGATGTACACAAGTGCAGATAAATGAACTACTGACTTTGCAAAGGCTCTTTCAACTCTACAATAAGATGAGCTATCATGTGTGGAGTATCCCTCTGTGATGGACAATCCAGCTGGATTCTGAGGACACTGACAAAAAAGCCAAATTTCCTGCCCCTGTGCTTATTTGTGTCCAGCTACTAGTGATTCTTCAAGCGTCATGATCATTTAAATCCCAGAACTGAACAAGAAATCTCTCCCTTAAGAAAGGCTGCAATAAACTTTTATTAACTTTAACTTTCAATTTCCACACTTTCACGTCCTTTAGGGTTCACTGTGATAACTGAACTGAAGGCTTCTATACTCAGATGCCCAGAGCTTACTTTCCTGCTGCATTTCATGTGGCTAAGCAAACATTTACACTTTTGATAATTTAGGGCCATTTATTCCATCAAAGTGGACGTGACAAATGGACAGGAAAAAATTTTTCACGGAAAGGGTCATTGGGCACTGGAACAGGCTGCCCGGGGAGGTGGTTGAGTCACCTACCCTGGAGGGGTTTAAGGCACGAGTGGACGAGGTGCTAAGGGACATGGGTTAGTGTTTAATAGGAATGGTTGGACTCGATGATCCGGTGGGTCTCTTCCAACCTGGTTATTCTATGACACTTTGTGCCTAATCAGCCTCAGGATGGGCAGATAAAGCATTCAGATCTTCTTTCTCTACAACTTATCTAACTGCCCTAAGGCAGGTTTGGGCATGCTGGCAGAAATATGACATTTGTACTGGAAAGGCAATTCTATTGTAACTCAATAGCAGTTCATTAATATAGAATTGTGATGTAACTCCAGTAAGAAATAATATTTTAATTTGAAAAACCACTAGCATTTAAAATGAGATTCCTCCAGTTGATGTGCATAGATTTTTCTTCCTAGTTTCTTAATTTATTTCAGTAAGATGGTGTTTCACTGCTGTGCTTAGATCCTGAACACCAAGATTTTTACATGCTTCCTCTTTTCTCTTTTTTGAGCTGCGTAACAAATATTGCTGACACGCTCACGCCACTATCTCAGCTATAAGGCCACATGATTTCATGTCAGCATAAAAACAAAAAATAGAAAAGTAGAGATGAACTTTTCTGTAACATTTCAGCAGCTGTTACCATAGTAATAATTCGTTTTACCAAGCCACCAAACATCATTTCAAGGATTTTCTCCAAATGCTCACAGAAGAAGTAGCAGCCATTAATAACCTTTTCCTATAAAGCCTCCCAAAATTGTCACAGACTGTTCTCTTATGTTATTTGCTGAAAGCAGAAATGAAACAACAAGGGCTAGAAATAACATCTCTATTAAGATGGATGGATGCGAGGAGAGGGAGACATGAAAATAAAAAAAAGCACTGCATCTTTGTGTGCCCAGGGCCTAAGCTTCCCAAACAGTGAATGACGCTGACTGTCAGCCTGAGATATGTCAGCGCCAAGCACCCAGGATCCTAAACAGCAAAAGCTTCATGGATCGAAGCCAGCTCCTTCAGTTCTCTGAAGGGTGTCACCCACGAGGCAGTATTTTGTAAAAAAACAAGCAATGTCATAAAATAATGACATCTTTTTACTGCTAGAAGTTTCTAGGCAGGGCTGGGGGGCACGTTACTCAGCAGAGCACCGGGCAGAGGAGATCTGCCGCTCACCTTGGCTCTTAGTGTTGCAGAGGCGCAAATGCAATTGCAAATAGAAACATATTCCTGGTGGCAGGACTGAGATCCGGTTATATCATTTAACTGCAGCCACAGAAAATGGAACCATCTACCTGATGATTTTTAACCTTAAGTTCACTGTGATTGCAGGGGGTGGGCAGCAAAAGGATTCACAGCACCCAACAGTACTTGGGGAGTACACAGAAAAAAATTCTTCCCAATTCTGAAAGCAGCGATTGCTTTAACATTGTATGTCTGCACGAATGCCCACAGATTACTGATCTGGCTCTCTCACCAAGATCCATCACGAAAATCTTAGCATCTACATCTGGGTTTCTTCAGCCCCCACAGTACAGTTTTTGTAAGCTCCTCCTGGGACAGAAAATTACAAAGGGGAGTTGTGCCTTTTCAGTTAAAATAAAATGCCATACATGCACAGTCATTCTCAAATATTGGTTTTGTAATGTTCAGAAAAGTTGTTTTCATATAAAAGTTTACTTCATGCAAGTTCCAGGGCAGAGAGATGTAGAGTCAAGTACACTCCTAATACATTCCTCAAATACAAAGCATTTATTTTTCTCTTATGTTCAAACACCACCAGCACACTAGATCCTGGACTACAATTGGAGTACCTAGCAACTAGCAAGACACAAATAATAAATATTCAGTAAAGCTCTCAGCTCAGCAAGAATTTAAACACGTTTAAGGAAAAACACTGCTGAATCCAAGCCTTGCTTACAACCAATATCCTTCTGACTTGTTGTCAGAAAGTATTTTTTTAAGCACTCCTGATATCAAAGGAGTTTGTATCCTGGAACTTGCAGCATTAGTCATTTTTCTACATCGTTTGAGGCACAGCTTACAGCAAGCTGTCTCAGTGATCTTCATCTGACTGCGCAAGTCTCCCTTTTCATCACTTGAGATTCACCCCTCTGAAAGTGCAGGAGTGCAGCGGCTTGCAGGCGCTGAGATCGTGCACACGGAGAAGGTCAGCAGTGTGAGCAAGTGGCTAATTCCACCATATGTGCCTGGAATTACCTGCTGGGAGTGAGCAATCCCGGAAACTGAATGCACAATGAGACCTCCTGTTGCATGTCAGCCTCAGCTGAAAACCTATAATTAAACTGATACAATGATAATGAATAGGAGATGTAAAAAGCAGATTCAGGAACTGCAGAGACATAGAGATGTGGTTAATTATATGAGTTTTCCCACTGGGTATTACAAAGCAGCTTCTGCTGGCTTTGCCTAAAATGACAGAGCCAAGACTTCCAAATCTGCGCATCGGGGAGCTTGTCCTGGACACAACCCAGCCTCATCGTATGGGAGACCGGCTGCTCGCACGGTCAAAACCTGAGCTTTAAAAAGGGTCACGAAAACAGTCAATTAAACAGAAGAACATACCTTTTCATTTTAGTTAGACTAAGTATTCATGCAATTGACAGTAAAATATTTCTTTCGCACCTGGCAGGTTTTACATTTACGCAAAAGTGCACTGACCTCACTTTTTAAAAGGAAGCGTGATCTCAAAGCAGGATACAAAAAATGTTTCACATAAGAGCATATCCAAGTTATTCAGTTCTCAGGCTGCAGGGAGAAGGCTGAATTTGTTTCAAACAAGTTTGCAGTCAACTTGAAACTTCACTTTTCTGTCAAACAAATTATTAGCAAAAATAATTATCGCCCAGATAATTAGACTCTGGCAAAAGTCTCTAGAACTACAAGCGTAAGAGGCAACAGCCAGGCTGTGCCACTTCCAGGCTGGAACAGGCTCACGATCTCTGCAGAAAAATGCAGATAGGAAACCTAAAACCCATTTCACTCAGTGGGTCACACACATACATCCAGCCCTAAATCAAGTACAGATTAATAATCCACAAGCACTTCAGGGTCTATATAACATTAATACTGTGAGGTACCACTGATTTTGTGCAACTTTAATTTTATCACATTACACAGCAAGAAGTAGTATTTGTAAACCAAAAGGCAGCTTGTATGAAATACTGTTCTACCAAAAGAAAATTTCTGTGTCAATCAAAGAGCTTCAAGATAAGGGCTTAGAAAGTTTTTTACATATCCATTAATTAGTGGTTAGTTTTATTTGAAAAACAGTGTCACATGTGTTGTGCTAATGTACCATAGCATTTTGAACATTATTGGTTTTACACTTATTATGCATATCCTGCTAAAAGAAAGCGTTTTAAATTAGATTAAATCTTATACATGTTTAATGCCGTGTTCTCACAATTTAAAATCCTACTCTATTAGAACAGCAGAGAGGGAAATTGACTCACAGAATAAGAATGTGAAAAGAATAGATCATGAGTGAAATGAATAATAGAATAACTGAATAACCATATTACTGCCTATATGAAGAGTATAAATCACAACTACCTAATCCTGTCACAGCAGAAAAAGGGAAGCAGGCTTTCTAGGACATAACTATGTTCATTAGCTAATATGAAAAGTAAGAGGTAGGTGCGACCTGTGTTAACGAGAGGCTGTTTGATTGTGGCTGACAGCAGATATCAGTCCCAAAGCACACTGAACGAGAACACTCTTCCGGAGATCCTCTTCCTAATCTGTGGAAAGTGTGTTAATCAGCCCTGAGACTGCCCCTCAGCAAGACTGAAAAAACAAGAGGCCTTGCTGCATCGCCCACCAACAGACCTGAACTTTTAGCACCATCGTTCAGACAGAGCATCCGCCAGGACTTGACAGCCCTGATCTGTTCCTAGTTTTCAGTAATGAACATAAATTATTAAGAAGCCAAACCAAAGGCTGCTGGCAACAGGGGGAAAATTGACAAAATTCGAAAGGGATTTGATTCAAACTGTAAGTCTCCAGGTACATCTTCACAACGCAATTTCAAATCACCATCTTTATAGATCTTATAGATACATTTGATTCATTAACTTATATAATTGCTATGAGTGTATATGTGACTTGGTGCCTGCAGCAATAGCTTAGAGATTATAGTGATAATTAGATAAGAAGAGCCAACATTCAATTCACAATAAAGCAGGGCTTTTACTTCAGCCTGTTATCCAAAACCAACACACCAGGGAGTTAAATTTCCTTACAGTGCAGGATACACAGCTTTAAGATAGTTACCTGAGTTAGAGTCCCTAGCAAACTTCAGTGGCCCTCAGCCAACAGAGAATCAGCGGAGGATGCTGGAGGTGCAGCATCTGCACCTGAAATTACAGGATCTGGAACCAGAACTCCCTCATATGGAAGAAATTTCCCTTTTACAGCACATCTCTGTGGAGAAGCTGCAATCTGTTCATTACTCACTCATTCATTCATTCTTCCATCCATCTCCTGATGTCCCCTGCTCTGCCACCTCATCCCCTCATCCTCAAAGAGTGGAGAACAGTCAGGGTCACTTGGAAAATGGGATTAAAATACTAATTTCTATTAAAAATACAAAATGTGCAGAGACACCTGGTGGCTCTTATCCCATTCCCCACTCTGGCATTCCCAGCTATTCAAATACGGAGCTTACAGAAGAGCGAGCTGATTGAAATGGCAACTGGCATATCTAAAACAGGAGTTGCAACCCAACAAGCTGTCTGTTAATGAGAAAGTAACATTTGTTAGAAGTTTCTAAACTTGACCTTGTCGACATCAGACTGAAGGAAGAGGATACAAAACAAGAATAGCTGCTGGCATTAGGAGCTGACTGTCAGCTGAATTCAGCATCAGAAGGGCTCACAGTCAATATGCTCTGTTTTCGCTGAGCATTCTCGGTAAGATGTGTTTAGATATCTAGGAACACGTTTTTTTGAGAGAGGAAAGAAAGCAAGGAGAGAGATTGCACAAATGCCAAGCAGAAGACAATACCAGCACAGACAAGCAGGGCTGGGTTCTGCATTTCCAGCTCTGGCTGCACAGTAGGAAAGGGGGAAAAGAGAAGCTCAGGGGCAGCAAACCTTAATCAGGGACAATCATCAAGTCTGGAGCTCCAAGAAATTTTCTGTGGAAGTAAGAACTCTCCCAGGCATTGAAAACCACACTGTGAATGCTCTGTAAGCCCAAGCTGGCAATTTTCAGCCTCACAGATACAGACCATTCGTGCTTTAGTAGCCCCTCTGGGTAGGTTTATACCTCATGCAGTGCAACACAACACAATGACCTTGCTTATATCTTTGATCTACCAGAGGTCCTGTCACATGAAAAATCATGGTGCCCTCTCAAATCTCAGAGAGGATGCTCAAGATAAATACTCCTGGGGGTCTGCTGCAGGAAACTATGATCATGGTGTTCAATCTGACCATGCTTAGCCATTAAAGCAACCTTCTGGATGCTCGGCCAGGTGGAGTATGGAGGAAGTAAGGTTGTCTCTGTGTAGATCACTTTGAGTTGAAGAATCTTCCTAGTCAGTCACCCGGAGTCCAGGATCACTCACCAGGCCCCTGCATAAGGTCTGCAATCTGCTGCACAAAACCCCCTATTTCCATCGATTCAGCATCAGTGATTCAGGCAGAGCCATAACAAGGCAAAGTGACTCAGTAAGAGACCGATTAGGAATGCAAACTCAAACTGCTATGTTCTTGCAAAAAAAAAGTGATTTTTTAGCTTTATAGCTCCCTGCGTAGCTCACCGGACATCCATGAAATAACAGCACTGATCAGGCTGCTTAAGCTGCCAAATACCACCAAAACGGCAGGAGCAAAAAATTTCGTAGCAATTGCTGCAATAGTGGCTTTGGATGCAGATCTAGGAGCATATGCTGGTTTTATGCCAGTGCTCAGCATCTCACAGCGACAGGTCTGGTAACTCAGCACCCCAAACAAGAAGTTTTAACCCAGTGATAGTCTCTTCAGTCTATAAAATTACAGTTGCAGAAGTATATTCCTACTGTTAAGAGACCTTGTTCAGTGTAATCTCCTAAAAAGGATAACCAAATCCTTTTTTCCAACAGTGTAGCTGCAGGAACCTAAGGATGCAAGCAAGGTTTGTAGAAGGAGAAATATCCTTTACTATGCCAATTAACGTATGTAGAGACACCCTCACAGATATAGTCGGGAGAATACGGGTCCTTCTTCAGGGCTGAAATGGAAGCAACAGAGCAAAACAACTTCGTTGTGTTAGTTGAGAAAAAGGAACGAACAGTCTCTGCGAAGACTGTGGACACAAAAATATAGGACATGACAGTTCAAGTGCTATTCAAACACCTTGGCAAGACTGTTGCTGATCTAGATATAGCAGTATAATATCATGCTATGTAAAACACAACAAAAGAATATTCAAAAATGAGGACAAACAGAAAGGAGAATAGTAAATGTGAAGTATGCAATTGTATATCTGAGGCTTCAAAAGGACCGCTGCCCAAAAGCTCGAGAACATAAAATGCCCAGAAACTGACTGAAAAGAAAAAGCAAACAGGATAAGAATTGGGAGTTCTTGGGAAAAAAATCTTGAGCTGGCCCAGAGCCACAATTCCACAATTAGAAAAAAAAGATCAAATTTGGCTAAAAGCACATTCTTATTTGATATAAAGTGAAAGAGGCAATTAAGAACACAACGGCAATATGAAATTACTGCAAAGGAGGAAATCAATAGAAATCAGTGTAAACAAAATTAGAAAAGATGAAATATTTATTAGGAAAGCTAAAAAGGACAGAGAAAAAGCCATTGCAGGCCTGGCTGAGGACAAAGAGTTTAAGCAGAGAAGAACCACCTCAGCAGCACAGCAGCTACAAGCTGGCAAAGTTTTCAATAATAATGCAGAAGAAGTAAAATTGTTCAATACATGTTTCTATTCCATATATGAAAAAGGCAGCAGGAGAATTAAGTGTCTTCCAATCCTTGAGTAAGTAAAGAGGATATTAAACATCTAGGAATAAACATTTTAAGGCAGTTAAGGAGAGCCTGCACACGGGAGCTGGAGCAGAGCTAAATGACATCCTACTAATTTTTAATAAACTTTGATATATCAGGGAAATCCATTCATTTTCACTAGGTCCAATGTAAGCTAAATCTGTGGTGATATATCTAGGAATAAGAAATGCACCTAGGCACATCTACAAAATAAGGGACTATAACCTAGAAAATGGTCCTGAGATGTATAACCAAGTAAGCAATAAATAGTGAAGTAAATTTACTTCCATTTGCAGCACTTGTGAGACTGATGATGAAATATTCTATAATCCTCTGGTACCCAAATTTTAAACAATAAATAAGGAAAGGTGCAAACCCACAAATTTCTTAGAGAACATGCCTGATTCTATAAGAAAAATATCTCAAACCATAGACTAAAAGCTGTGTGGTTTACAACGTATGGAGACCTCAGAAATGGACAGGGAAGGGCAGAAGGTTAATAACTGTTAATGAAAGGTTCCTCAGTCTAGATGAGACCAGGCAAATTCAAAGCAGTGCCCTGCAAGACATGTATGTACAGAATGGATAAATGTTTGAACAAACACCGGGGAAGAAGTAGATTGTCTTCCTTGAGTGCTAGCAAGCAGTGTGCTGCTCATTTATTCGTTTGCTGGCCTCAGCCTTCATGTAAACCTCTGCCTCCTGCAGCACCTCACTGCTTCTCGCTTGCACTGGGCTAGAATATTACTCTTTCTTACAGCTGTGTCACGTTGGAGCAACTACATTAAGTCTAGTGCTGCTTTCTTGCAGACACAGGCAGTAAAAAAGCTACCTGAGTTACACAAGCTTAACAACATGTGGAATTGGTTACAGGAAGGCAAAGGACTCCAATCATTTGCCCTTACAAATGGGAAAATAACTAGGCTTGACTGATTTCCTCAGGTTAGCACGTAAGCGTTTGATTCAGTGAAGAGGATGCACAGCCTGATGGCGTAATGATCAAGCCCAAGCAGCACCACATAGTATCGGGCTGCTTGTGATGAAACAATAAAAAGCAAGGAGAAAGCATGTCCTTTGTGCATGGAAAATTAGATTTCACGTTTCATTATTTATAGCAAAACTTTCTCACATCCTGACAAATCTGCAGGGCATTTCTTAGTGCAATTTTTTTGCATGAGTTGGCAGGGTTCTGCTGTATTAACATTGATAAAATTACCCTTACATGGACACCTCCCCAGCAAACGCCGTCCAAGGATGAAAGACACGGCAGCTTTCAAAGTTTCTACCTTGTAATATTAAACTTATTAGAAAATGTAATCACCCTCTATCTAGTGTGTGCCTACTGGATATATTTACACTCCCAAGAGGGGTTAAAACAACAATTTTAGCAGCTGCCTCAAAATGCAAATCGAATCTTTGTGAGATGCTACATTGATTTGCATATTATTAAGCATGATCCTTCCCCTCCACTGCAGTTTTGCTTCATAGTTTCGTTCCTGTGTGAAGGTTGCCACTAGCTGCACGTGTGACACGTTCCCCCGTGGCCGCCTGTCGCTAGCAGGAACGACGCCGGTGCCATGCTAATGAGTCCCAAGGAGACAGGGATGGAGCCAGACTTGCCATTTCAGCTTTGGCAGAAAGGGGAAGCATTAAAATGCTTCTGGCAACTTTTGGATCTGCTAAAATTTAGTCAGTTGGAGAGTGTTTACCCAATGTTAACACCAAACTGGGCAATTTCTGGCCCCAATAAGTTACATTTTTATTTAATCAGTTTTGGAGCATACAGTGCCTGACAAAGCAACACAGCGGGCCAGGTTTTAGTCATTTGCTAAGTAGGGCACTGGGCATTTTGTCTACCTTTTCCTCCCTCCCACCGTTTTGCAAAGAGGTCCTGGGGTCTAAATAACACCCAGCGTAACACTTGGACATCAGCCCGCAGCCTGGAGGGGGCTGTCAGACAGAACATCCACCCTCAGGGGAGCGGCTCGGAGAAGGACATGTCATAGAATCATAGAATCACCAGGTTGGAAAAGACTCACCAGATCATCGAGTCCAACCATTCCTATCAAACACTAACCCATGTCCCTCAGCACCTTGTACACCTGTCCCTTAAACCCCTCCAGGAAAGGTGACTCAACCCCCTCCCTGGGCAGCCTCTGCCAGACACCAATGACCCTTTCCGTGAAAAATTTTTTCCTAATGTTCAGCCTGAACCTCCCCTGGTGGAGCTTGAGGCCATTCCCTCTCGTCCTGTCCCCTGTCCCTTGGGAGAAGAGCCCAGCTCCCTCCTCTCCACAACCTCCCCTCAGGTAGTTGTAGAGAGCAATGAGGTCTCCCCTCAGCCTCCTCTTCTCCAGGCTGAACCCCCCCAGCTCTCTCAGCTGCTCCTCATCAGGCCTGTTCTCCAGCCCCTTCCCCAGCTTCGTTGCTCTTCTCTGGACTCGCTCCAGAGCCTCAACATCCTTCTTGTGGTGAGGGGCCCAGACAGCAAAAGGTCTCAGCTACAAGCCAGGAGCACTTTTTCCTCCTAATAAGAAATCAAGAGCACTGAAGGGAGAACATGAAGGGCTGACAGGCTGCACACAGACTGCTAACGACTCACCAGCGTGTGAATGAAACGAAGGTTCATGCCAGACCAGAGGGCACGCGGCGGCTGCTTGGCGAGCTTTGCAGAGAACAAGCCCACACCACGCGGCGCTGCCACAGCTGAGCCACAAGGTCACGCTTCTGGAACGAGTAAAAGCCTCGCACTAAGTGGGAACAAGAGGAGTTGCTATGCATATCAAAAACCAGATTATAGTCTCATTTGGGGGAAATCCAAAGTAATTCTCTGGCAGACAGATCACCGTGCTATTCCAGTCTATGGAGCGTTTCTATTACCATAGTTAGTTTTCCTGCTGTAATAACAGCAGAGGACCCAGCTGTGATGTAGTTCCCAATCTGCTAGCACGAAAGGTCACGTCGCAATTGAAGATTGGCTCTCTCAAGCGCAAAACTGGAGCACCCACCCAACAGGACCCCTTTCGCACCACAATGCCCTTCTACAGGAAAGGCAACCCTGTGCGTTAGCTGAAATGTCTGTTAATAGTATTTACCTATCTTTAAAAGCTGTCATAAAGCTTACTTAACATTTGTACTGCAAAAGGCTTCAGGACTGTGAGGTGCCAGGAGCCACAGACGGCATGGCTGAGCTTTGGCAAGCTGTGCGCTGCAGACCCAACGCTGACCAGTACAAGTCCGTGGCAAGTAGGAACAACGAGCTACGTTGTTTATATGCACAACTTGCAGGACTACAAACTTGATTTTATTTTTCCTGTTGCAGGCTGGTGCTCCGTCCTTAGTACGCTTGCAAGTACTTTTATGACACGGCTTCCTCAATCATAACTTTTAGTCCCTGTGCTACTCGGCACAAAGCCTTGAGCCTGTTGAATGGGGTATAGCTGGAGCCTTCTGCTGCCCCTAATTCCCAAGGCTGTAACAGCAACAGAAGTTATACAGCTGCTTTACCGAGAGTGGACAGCCAAAAATTGATTCAGAGTTCGAAAAGCATACAGTTCACCCCTCCAGTACTGCAAAGGGTAGTATCAACTACTGAAAAGTATCTCTAGATGCCATTTAGGGGGTCAGTATAAATCTCCACAGAAACCGCCTCTCAGAGCACAGAAGTGGAGACTTCGCATAGATTTCTCTATTTTCCTACCAAACTAGCAAAGGGAAGCGCTTCCAGCAGGAGTCCTTTCTACACCATCACATAACATTTCACCTCATAAAAGCAAGTATTAGCATAGGCTTGAATCTGGAATTTCTACAGTCTGACATGTTTACAGTTCAAACCAAAAGCCAGCTTAAAACCGCAGAGATGGATTCTGGTGAATCATCCATCTGTACATAGCACTGACGTGTAAAGTTGAACTTTTTTTTTTTCCATGTTGGATCTTTTTATCATCTTTTCTCCTATCAGTCTTTTGAGGGGAAAAATAAGGAGCTGAGAGAGCTCATTTAAGCGATTGATTTTCACTATAGCGAAGCAATAAAGCTCCTGTAAAGTGTGGTCACCCTTGTGCTCCATTTCAACAACAGCAATAACATCTAACCTGCTGCTGCTGCTGCTGCCGCCGTGCTCTTACCCTTCACATGCTAAGCTCCTTATTTTTAATCACAGCCTCCTATCACATTCAGAAGGCTGTGGATATTGTATTTTTTCTCCTCTTCTTTTTTCTTTTTTTTTTGATCATTTGCTAAGATAAAGTGAAAAGCATTCTGTGAGTCACTGATAGATCATAGTCTCTTCCATATGCAATTGGAAGCTCCTGCTGGGAGATGTACCACTGCACGAACAGCAGTCTGTCAGTTCTGCTTTGGAAAAACCTATTGCACGATTCTCTTCTTGCTATCAACTTCTCATTTGCAGTACGTAAAAAGGAAGCATTATAACAATGCAATCGCTAGATAAGTCGCTGATAATTCACTAGTTAAGTCAGCAATAATGCTATTTCAATGCTGCAGGTTATATACAGCAGTGATAAATAACTGCAGTACGCCACTGCACCAGCCCTGCCTTACCTACAACTGAGCCCTTGTCCTGATCCAGCTACCACACAAAGGTCAAATAAATCGAGGGCTCTGGCCACTGGCTCGCTGCAGGGCAGCCCTTTCATCCCAGAAGAGCTGACAGGGACAAGACATACACTCTGAGGGTCTTTTAAACCGCTGCCATCTGCTCCACCGACACCCCAACTGGAAGCTGGCCCTAGCAGACCCAAATCACGCCAGATCACCACCAGCAAGTGGCTAGGTAACCTCGTTATTCTTGCTGGAAACCACAGATGCGCAAAGTCCAACCTCAGCAGCATCACTGAAACTGGGAGAAACCTGTAATGCTGAGAAGCCACTGCTGGGAAGTGGTTTTACCCTTTGTCTGTGCCTTCTTCTCCAGCATTTCAGGCAGAGATATCACTTCTGTTTCTGGAGCCAAGTATCTGAGGGTCTGAAGCGTTTCAGTGGATAACACTGATGTTCCAAGGTGCTATATTGCTCCCCGTTTCTCATCGCCGTTCAAGCTCATATAGTCTGACATTATACACTTCATCAAAAGCTTTGGGCAGGTATTAAACCTTGAGCTGATTCACTCGGAGCAAGAGCAGCGGTTAAGGGAAGGAAAGCTGACTTTCATGTTTAGAAAGTAGCTCTTTTTCAAGCCTTGGGTCATCAAGCAACCATTCTGCTTGTGATTTCTAGGCCATTACACATTTATTTCATTCCTCAATATGACTTTACATACTTTCCTTACCTATTTCATATTTAAGCTCTCTAGAGACAAATATTTATAGTACGGAGAGAACTCATTATTGTCAAAATTTTTAATTACATCCTTTTATGAGTAGTAAATGCACGATCTGATTTCTGGTAATAAATACTAACTTTTGAAAGTCAATTACCATGGGTTTTTATCAACGTCTACTTAATTTCTGATGAATCAATCCATTGATTTACAAGTCCGAGAATTCAGTAGTCCACACTCTCCTTTGGCAAAACCAGGGGATCCTCAAAGTAAACAGAAGCTATCTACTCTTCTTAAACATATCGTCTCACAGCTAGTATCTTACTGGGGAAAACATCTTCACTTTTTCAGCTGTAGTACAGAGACTTCACCACAGCACGCGTGCTACAGACATATCTCAGACTCCCTCTTGTGTTAACGGTAACTCAGACTCCTTGGCAGGATCTCCCCTAACAGTGTCTATATTGGAGCTTTCTCCCTCACTAAGCACAGGACTTTGTACTCTTGGAAATGCAGCAAGAATTTAAAGAAATGATTGCTGACCAACTGCATCTCTTTTAACCTGAACTCTGTATTTATTCTGGTGCCACTGGGAGGTAGCAGACCTGTAAGACCACTAGGGGTTTAGAGTTACACCTCTAGGGACACTTTCTGAAGATAATGAAGAGAAAGTATCTTTCTTATTCCTGCGAATTTATATTATATTGCAGTTTCTTCTATTTTGTTCTTATTTAATCGATTTCTTACATAACTGATATTTATGCATTTTTCAACCAGCTCCAGGTCTGTGTATCCTGTTATCAATTCTACACAATATTGGAGAGATTTCCTCCCCGCTGCCATCACCACCTGTCCCCTCCAATTAGTGTCAATTGCAGTGAAAATCTTTGTGATATTGAAACTATATTAAGAAACACATGCATCTGCTTATAAAGGCAAGTTTTCTTTCCACAGGAAAAGCTGCCATTTCAAAATCTGGGTTTATTTCAAATTGGAACAAGAAATCAAAATTTTAATTTACCTGCCGAATGAGGATGCTGGTAAAATAATTTGTGACTAACTAGAAATATTTCAGAAGTGTCAGAACTTTATAAAATGACATTACCATTATCAAAGGGTCAAAGTATATATTGCATTATTTACAATTTTAACTGGGATAAAATGAATAAAATCAAGAAAATAAAAAATTGATTTATATTTATTCACTTGAACACATGCGTGACCCGTAGCATTTCTTAGTAACTTATTAACCACTGCGCAACTTCTAGGACACATTAACAAAAACTTAATGAAATTATCTTCAGCTAAACTTTTTGACTGCTTCCATTTTAGGTTAAATTCCACTGATCAGGAATGAATTTGGTTCTTCAAGGTCTGTACTGGCAAGTTACTTGGTGGTGAGCTACGGAACAGACACCACAGTATTTTCAGTAATAAGAAATGTTTCATATTTCACTCTTCTAAAGACCAAGATCAACTAGAAATTCTGCACATCACACTGTGCATTATCTATTTTCCTAATCATAAATAATTTGCATGAGAAACAGAGTGGCCATTAATATTTCATCCACTGCATCTTGCTTTCTGGGTTTTCACAGATTTTTTTAGCACCCAAAAACTCAGGTGAATGAATTCCTGTCTGCTAAGATTTATTCCCTCACTAAGAAATTAAAGTAATTTAATTAGAGGAAGGGAGAAAACTTTTAAAAAAATGGTTAATTGAAAAGCTAGTTACCAGCACAATGAATTGCCTAATTAGAATATTATGCACGGAACTAAGGAAATCAGTTCATGCCAGTCTACAAAGATACTTTCATCTTCGATAGCTATTCCTGCTGAGAAGGAAAAAACTGCCACTAAGCCTGGGGAAGTGTTGTTCTCACATACAAATTGCTAGCCATATATCCCTAGTTAATACTTATAAAGCATCTATATTCTGTCAATAGTCTCCTTCATCCACGTAAACAACTAATTTAAGGTATTATTTTCAGTAATACATTTCTTAAGGGCCATGCAATGAACCAGTTCCTCAGTAATGTAATCAATAGCCTACTTCAGAAATATTTGCAAACCATGCAAATTAACATAATGTGAAATCTCTCCGTTTGCTTAGTGGTACCAGGGGACACACGCATCCTACCAATGCTACTGAGGGTTTGGGTTTTTTTTGCTTCTAATAATCAGAACTGCTCAGAAGCAGAACCGAAAGAGTTTCCTGTTTTTTAAATTTTCATGAAGTGCTCAGACTTTAAAAAAACATGTTTCAGAAAGAAGTGTTTTAAATGCTTGCCCCTCGATTTAGGCTTCCTAGCAAAACTGAAAAATCTTCCGTTTAGGAAGATAGGAGGACATAATTATTACTTTATGGTTAAGTTATTCCTTTTATTTCCTCTACTTATTTAAGCCAGATGTTACCTATACGCAGTGCAAGAAGTGGGTCAGAGCTAGTTAACTATAAGATCTGTCTATTCGTATGTGTATCTCAGAGTGCAAAACTACTAGACTTTTCTGCCAGGCACTATATGTGAAATAAAACCACCTATTTTCAAGCTCCTTGTTCTTCAGTTCCAGACCTAAGCAAGTCTTACAGCTGTCACCATAACTGATGCACTCAGCAAACTACTCTTCCACCACCAAACCCACTTAAAACTGCTGATGAGTGTTTCTAAGAATACATGGAGAAAAAAGCATTATCTGTAATATCCACAAGGGAACCTAAATTGAAAAAGAAAAAAAAAAAGAGGAAAAAAAAAAACCCACCCAAACTACGAGAGAATCATTAAAAACATACATGAGATGTTCACATGCAGCCAGGTGTTTGAGTCTGACTACTGAAGGAATCTCAAGCAAGGAAACAGTGTCAATAAGTCAGTTTGCAATTAAACATGTGAAATGCTACAGCAGTCATAGTTTGACTTGCTATAGCCCAGGTTAATACTGCAATATTCTACAATTTTATGCAGCCTCCTGTGATTTTTCTCTATCGTCAATTAATGCTTATTCTTATAGACACTCTAACTGAGAAATAATAGATCCACCACTGCTACCTATCATTTATTTCTGGATTTTTATAGTCAGAATTAGCAGGTTAGTTAAACTGCCTAAATCGTACCACTGAAATCTTCTCTTTGAGCAGCTCTGCCTCTCCACCGCAGAGCTCCTGATCTCAGGCTGAACTCAGGCTGGGGCAGCTCTGAGTGCCCCCACCAAACAGCCAGGGTCTCTCCACTCCCACTGACGTCTACTCAAGCAATATTTACTTTGTTCTGGTTATTATTTGAGCTTTTCTAAGCTTGGACCCATCATCAAGGTAAAGTGCTGGTAAGTTAGTAAGTACCTGCTCTAAACTCCTCCACTGATTTGTTCAAGATGGTAGAAAATCCGAGAAGAACTATGTAAACGCAGTGCAGAGAGGAAGACACGCTGACCACACAGCTAACAAACTGCAAAACGTGTATTTTCAAAGGATAACTAGAAAACAATGGAAATACAGAGAGGAAGATAAGACATCGCTTAAAGGAGAATACTTCTGCAGCTGAATAATGCACATAAAATCCTTGGGACTTCATCTAATTATAGATGTCAGGAAACCAGATCAGACTGAAAAGAAATAAAACCCAGCCTTTATGCTGCACCACAGCAGAGCCATGGACTCACAGAGGAGCTTGTAAATGAGTAACAGGAGCCATCAGCTGGTCTTGGCCTTCCAGTGCGAACAGATGCATCGCTACATGAAAAGCATCACTGCACCGTACCTCAAAAAGAGGTCACATCTTTTACATGAAAGATCACCGGTCCTTCAGCACACAGAAATTCCAATTATCACCTAGTGTTCTACTGCACACCAATATGACAGAAGGAAATGACTGACCCCTCTATTCTGAAGTGATAGAAAATACTTGTACTTGGTGCTGATGACTTCAGCCCCGCTGTGCAAACTGGGGCAGAGTCCGTATTATTTTTGCTCTAGTCAAGAAGTCAACATCTCAGCTGTTACATGAACCTCTGCCAAGTACTTCACCCCGTCTCCTGTAGTAATTCATGAATATGCAGCAGACAAATCTCTTTTCCCTTTGACATTATGAAGTGACAGCATAGGAAAAAAAGGTTTTGCTCTTATCATAACATACTTCATAGAAAACCAAAACAAAACTAGAGATGTCCTTGGATAGGGTTGAACATTTCATGGAATTCCATTTCTGTTGCTATTCAGTTACTACTAAATGAAAAAGGAATTTAAAAAATTAATTTCCACCTTCTTTTAAAATGGAAATTTAAAATACTCTAGTGTGAAATGCACAAGGAGATGCAGAAAATGATGAGCTTATGGTGAAGGCACTAGACTGCATCTGTGGAGAGCAGAACTAATTCCCTGCTCTGTAGAATACTACATATTTTGTGCTGGGTCTGATCCAGAAACCTTTGAGAATACAAGGAGGCTGCATATAGAATCATAGAATCACCAGGTTGGAAAAGACCCACCAGATCATTGAGTCCAACCATTCCCATCAATCACCAACCCACGTCCCTCAGCGTCTCATCCACCCATCCCTTACACCCCTTCAGAGAAGGGGACTCAAGCCCCTCCCTGGGCAGCCTCTGACAGTGCTCAATGACCCTTTCCGTGAAAAATTTTTTCCTAATGTTCAGCCTAAACCTCCCCTGGCGGAGCTTGAGGCCATTCCCTCTCTCCTGTCCCCTGTCCCTTGGGAGAAGAGCCCAGCTCCCTCCTCTCCACAACCTCCTTTCAGGTAGTTGGAGAGAGCAATGAGGTCTCCCCTCAGCCTCCTCTCCTCCAGGCTAAACAACTCCAGCTCTCTCAGCCGCTCCTCATCAGGCCTGTTCTCCAGCCCCTTCACCAGCTTCGTTGCTCTTCTCTGGACTCGCTCCAGAGCCTCAACATCCTTCTTGTGGTGAGGGGCCCAGAATTGAACACAGGATTCGAGGAGCGGTCTCACCAGTGCCGAGTACAGAGGGAGAAGAACCTCCCTGGCCCTGCTGGTCACGCCGTGTCTGATCCAAGCCAAGATGCCATTGGCCTTTTTGGCCACCTGGGCCCCTGCTGGCTCATGTTCAGTCGCTGCCAACCAACATCTAGCACGAAGGAATTTAACTTCGCATTTTACCATTCTTCTTCTCCTTGCCCTGTGCAACTTTTTTTATTAGGAGGAAATGAAAGTACTAAAACGTTAAAAAAATACAGTACAAATAAAATGATGACTTTTTTCCCCCAAGTAATTCTAAGTAAATTATGAGATCATTCTCATTTGCTAATTGGTTTTAAAAAAATATCTTATTACAATGGACTCTCACTAATTCACATAATGTTCAGGATAACCATTACAAATTACTTGCTAATTTGCGAAATTCAGCAAGGAAACTCACGGAAAGAAAGCATGAGAAAATGTACTTGCTTAATTTAGATTGCCAACTGTGGTTTATGGTTTCTTCAATTATTTACAGTGTGATAATACTTCCTATTATGCAAACTAATGTATCACATTACATTTTGGAAGAATACTGAAATCTTAATTTTGTAAGAAATTTCTGTTAGGAAGGCACTTTAATAGGTTAAAAAAAAAAAAAGGTATTGTGTCGGTCACAGAGTTTATGGGTGGACACTAGAAATGGGAACTGGAAGAGCGATTTCAGATCCCAGTAGAGCAGTCAGATTTCCAGGTATTCTTATGCCAAAGGGAGGTCGTCAGCCTTCAGTATTGGCAGCTGACATTTTACCTAAAAGGCTTCTGAAGTTATTTTGTATTCCCCATCTCTAGCAGCATTCGAAGGGCAGTGAAGATGGCAAAGCCAGGCACTTCTCGGCCACCACAGCCGTACAGCGATGACACAACATAAAGAGAAAATGTGACCCAACTTTGCCGTTCTTACAAGGGTTAGGACATAAAAATGAAAATTATGCAAATCAGAAGAACTAGATTTCCTTTATTTTTCAAGCCTTGATTTGCGTCAAGCGATGACAGATTGAAAAGTGCAGACAGCAAGCACCTCACTAACCGCTTTTAAGAGTGAGCAACAGTGCAATTGTTCAGTAAGAAAAGAGTTAACTAAAAATTATGGTATTGGCTGCTTCCCTGGAGTAAGAACAGAAAATTTCAAATCCATAACATTGGAATAAAAATAATAGACCAGACAGAAACTCAGTTACAGCTGATTTACTGACAAAAATGGTGCTATAATAGGACTGGCTTGATTCTCCTGTTACTCAGTGCAGTCCAAGGTCCAGACAATAATTCTGAAAAATTAGTGCTTAGATTTTAACAGTTATCAGTAAAAAAATTACATGACTTAAGTCTGAATATCAAATCCTTTGCCCTGAAAATAAATACATACAACTTGCACTAAAACAACAGAACGCCCTCTGGAACTACTTTGGTGCAAACATGTCTCGGCACAAGTATGGGAGGACTGCGCTGAACCGGAAAGCTTCAAAAGCCCCCAGGGGCAACCACATAAATACAGATTTGTGGTAGACCATCAGTCAAATGAAGGAGCGTCTAGATAGTCAAGAGCAGATCTGTCAAGTTAAATGCACTTTCAGCACAGCCAAAAGCAATTCCTAAAGGTTAGCTACTGTATCCCCCTCCAGAAGCTTCCTCCCTCACCACGGATCCTCCTCAGGTCACTGTGTTTACAGAGCCTTGGGACAAGGCATAAAGTCACCCCGATGATCCCATCTCCTGGTTGGGGATCTAGAGGGGGTGCCAGGGTATTAAAAATAAATAAATAAAACAGAACGGAGAGGAGTCACTGAGAGCTGATCAGATTAGGATTCAGCTGTGGTGCCTGGACTGTGAACCAAACCCATTCTAAATTATGAGAAAAGTGAAGACCTTTCTCTTACATGCACAGCCAGGACGTCTAATTTTGTAGCTTTGGCAAAAGAATTTGGAAGCAACATGGCACTCCAGCAGTGTGTGCATTAATGAGGATTGGCAGCCCCTCACGTGGCAAACTTGATAAAGAGAGAGAAAAGAGTTTATCTTATTTCAGCTGGCTTTTTATTCTACTACTCCTTCCCAATAAGGCTTATTCCTTTCTACCTAGTCCAGACAGCAGCTGAAACGAAAGCTGATACTGCGTCATTGACAACCGCTGGCACGTATGGATGACAACAGCCTGCTGGGTCACTCTAGAGATGCTCCACCCCTACAGGCACAAAGCAAAGGCACAGGAGGCTTCTACCTATAACTGCATTCTTCTGGAAAAAGAACCACAGCTGAGAAACTGAAAGGTAAAGGTTAGCAGAGCTTGATTAGATACCCAATTAAAGGAGAGAGGACAAAGGGTTCATCTGTAAATATCTCTCATTTGATTTCTGTCCCAATTTCTTTCAATATTTTCATTTTCTTTTGACGGAAATCCTTCATGAAAGATTAAATAATCTACATAAAGAACAAATTAAGGGCAGACAGCGTTTAAAAGTCTAGAGTACTCATAATATATTTCACAGAGTACTTCCTACAAGACATTTCTACCTAAAAGTCCTGCTGTGCCCATATCCTCAAACCATCACAATAACCTGACCATGGAAGCACCTACCTACCAATCTCCACATATTACAGCAACTAATCACCTATCACTCTTTCATCATCATAGATGTCTATGACAAAGAAAACTACTCCTATCTTTAAGAGCTAAAAAAGACAGACCGAAGCTCAGAAGCTTATCTACTCATACAAACATGTTCCTTTGCAAATCCAGGTGTAGAGAAAGTCCAGAGGTGGGCACAAGCAGGTGGGTAGGAACCTCATGTCTGGAGGTGCAACTGCCAGCTCAACATTACATGGATATTCACACAGTGGCTGAATCCAGGTAAACAGAGCAAGCACCTCGACAGGGTTTCCCCGTGGGGGCTGTGGAGGCTCCTTCACTGCCCCTCATCTTTTCTTGTTTTCTTTGTTACTTGTGGAGGGTTTGTCAGTTCCACATACCTATCCCCCTCAGCTTTTGTAAAGCTGAATAAAAGCCATGCTCACTTTCATTAAACTTTTCCCATTTTTCAGGCACTTCACTGTTGCAAGTTTGCAGCATGTTTCTTACTCTTTTTTTCCCCATATAAATTTTTCAGAAGCAGCAGACGACTGTTAAGAGTGTGACAAATATTACTCTCCACTACCTTTGTTCTTTGTGGATTTTTTTTTTACCATATATTTCATTTTGCTGCAAACAGCACCTTTGTACCTCAGATAAATTCAATAACCATGACTCAATCTACAACCCATACTGAGCTGTCTTCTGTTTCATCTTGCCTATTAAAATCAGTGCAGAGTGTTTGATGAGCGGAGAGGGGCCTGATTCCAGCTACAGCAACTCTAACCATGTGGAGGGACCACAAGAGCCATGAAAAAGCCACTAGAGCATCACATAGGGCTGCACACACCAGTCTTGGTGCCTTTCAACACCAGCACTTCCTTTGTCACCCTTTGTACCTCTGGATTCTGAAAGGCTTCTTTCTGCAATTATGTACCCGCTTCTAACTTTTCTTTCATCAGTTGGGCTGGATGACTCTGCCTGCCTGGTGTTTTCCCAGCCCACTGTCCCGCAGCGCCGGTCGTGTCGCTCACCAAGCTGACAGGAGTGATATTTCACCAGGACAGAGGTTCTGTTCCGTGAATTAAATGTCACCAGTGGGGTGGCAACAGGAAGGGGAAAGAACGCTGTGGTTTTTATCACCCAAAGCCGTCATCCTTTCAAGAGCAGTCAAAGGGGAGCCTGAGGGCTCTCATTTTAATGGAGGTGATTATTTCTGCTGGATTCAGGCCTGTATCTTTTTTTTTTTTAGTGCCCAAGCAGAGAGAAGCCCTCCCTGCAGACTTGTGCAAAGAGAGCTGTAGGCAATAATGCCACGTACTCACATTCTCAGCAAATATTACCAGTTCTTTCCAAAAGCAATTGTTTGCAGACACTCCTATATTGCAGTTTAGCATTTTTAAGCATATGGATACTCGCAGGTTCTTACGGTGCTATTCCAAAACCTTCCCTTAGATCCCATTTCTCATCTTAGGGTCCCAGGAGGCTGTGGGGAGGCTCATACAGCCATGGGGCTAGCAGACACCGATCAATATTTACTGCTCAAACGTATGGTTGCACACAGCACCCTGGAAGGAGAGCACTTGTGAACAGAGACCTTGGTGGATAAGGGGCAGCAGCCCAGGTCCAGAGCCCACAAAATGCTCACTTACAGCTACCTGCTGCACGTCACTACTCACCACAGCGCGGCTCGAGCCAGCCTCCGAGTTTCAGCACAATTACACCATCACATACCTCACATCTTAGGCCAATGCCAACACAGATAATTCAAATTGGTTAGTCATCCTTCCTGTTTAAATAGCACAATTTAGTCTTCAGTATTTACAAAGACTAACCACGCACTTACAGGAAAAAAAATAGATGTTATTTTGATTCCTGTGTAGTGATAATAGAGCAAGTCTAAACTTCGCATCAGTTCCATCTGCAAGTAACACCCTTACATTTAAAAGGCCCGTACAAGATTAAAATGTAAAAATGTGTGGAGTTAGAGCACCACAGAGAAATGGAAAGCACACTGTTAAAGGAAGCTGCATTTTAACAAATGTCAGTGTTAAATGTACAAACAAACTTACTAAAAACTTCCCATCTAAAGGACATACATACAGTAGCAAATAAATACTGGAGGGGTTCAGGCGTTTGCAGTCCCTGGCTCGGCGGGGAGAGATGGGTGAAGTCTTTAAAACTTGAATCAGAAGCAGGTAAGTATCGTTTCATTATACCCTTACCAATATTTCTGCTTAGAAGGAAGATACTTTCACTGTGACAAAGGAATAGCGAATCCATTTCAGTGCGATTTGGGCACCAATATCTAATGCCACTTTAAATGGCCATAAAAATGGTGCATTCAGCTTCAAAAAACAATTGATCATTTAAACAAAAAAAAAAAAAGAAACTCTCATCACGGGCAACTCAATGCAAAAATAGTAACACCTTTAGTTTTCGTCAGCCCGTGGGGGTGTAGAGACTCTGCTATTCATAGCTACACAGCATTTGGTTCCGCAGTTTACAATAAGCAAATAATCCATATGATTTCAATAGAGGAATAAGGCAGAACAGAGCTGCTGTCAGTAGTGATGAAAATATGACAGTTTCTGACTCCCAGCACCTGTGGTTTGGGCAGAGAAAGATAAGGTAACAACTACCTGGCCGCTAGAACAGTGCACGGTGCTATTCCAGTCCCTCTGAATTCACAGGCAACTAAGTAATCAAAGTCTCTCTGAGACCCAGCTGAGCTACCATCACATTTCAGGAAAGAATTTTTAATGTTTATACGTATACAGTATCAATTATTTCTGTGGTATTAACATTGCAACGTTGTGGCTTTACAATGCTTATTATAAAACCAAAATAATGGCAATAGACAACAGCTGAAGAAACTTTTTCAAGTACAGCAGTAACGCAAAGATCAAGAAAAGATAAAAATCAGACCAAAAAAAAAAAATCAATGTTTTCAAATATCTCCCAAACTGTGAAATCTGTCAAAAAAAAAAACCAAAAACCGCCTACTAGCTAAGATTTTATTTTCTAGGTAAGCCTAATATTTATTCAGATATAATAGGTATCTCTCTTGAATTATAAATACTGTTTAGAAATCTAGTAAAGGGAATATCCTGTAGTGAACTAGCGAGTTACTGTTATGGTACCCTAAACATTACAGTAAATATTCCACAGAAGAGTAATCAAATGCTACTTCATCCTCTGATTCTTATTCCTTCTAAATGTTAATGCACAAGATTTTATAGCAGATTACAGCTAAAGCTGCAGTTGGAGTATTTCTAGATACTTTGAGTCCTTTCAAGAGTATCAGAAAACATACAATTTACTCATCTAATTTCTAAGAGTGTGTCCAAGAACTGTTGCAGTGTGTAAAGGAGAGGGAAAAAAGACAAAGACACAGCAGAAAACACATGAAATTAAAGAAGAAAAGAGGTTATATTAGTAGGAAGGGAAAGGTCTAAGAAAGTCAGTCTGCTACTCAACAGGAAATAATGTCTCACTAGATGATGCTGAACAGACCAAAGCATTTACTCCCTCTTTTGCCTCAGTCCTTACTAAAAAGGTTAATTGTGATCAGATGGAAAACAAATTAACACTGGCTCAGAGAGACCAGTGTATGAACTATGACAAAAATCAGAAAAGATCAAAGAATACTTGGCTAAGTTGAAGTGGTTTATATCTGTTGGTCAGGAAAAAAAAATAATCAAAGGAGTATTGAGGGAACTAGTTGTACAGGTTTCGGAAAAGAAGCTGAGATAGGTGAGAAACAAGATTGCTAGAAAAAAAGCAAGGGAGGATCCAGGGATTTGAACATCATGCAGTATGCAGAGAAATTCTGAAATAAATAACCTGTAGGGAACCAGAAGATGATGTGAAGATGAGTAATAGATCTGCGCAAAACAGATACGTGAAACAAATGTAATTTCCTTTTCTCTGACATTTCTTAACATTTCCTCACTTGATAGTTCACAAGCAACCCTTGGAAATACAGTCTAGACGTACTCACTGTAGCCCAGTCAGGACAGCATACTGTGAACACGCAGCTGGACTGGGAGGAGGCACCCAGAAGGACTTTAGCGGATGCTGCCATTCAGGGCTTTTGTTGCAAATGGATACCTTGGAGTAAGAAATACTTCCCAACATAGATTCTTTGTCAGCGCTCAGGAACACTTCATTAACTGGCAAATGTACTTTCAGATTAATTGGCTGTCTTATTTTAGTTATTTGGCTTCTCTCAAGACCTGCATTTCCGTCTTCATTTGCGAGTTTATTAGATATGCGAGGAAGGGTTGCACAGAGAGCTCTTAGCACAAGAGGCTCCAGTTCACACAGGGAGATCATATTCACCATCTTTAAACAACATGCAGTGTTTCAAAGTCAAGTGCATGAATGTTTTCAAACACATGACATCACACGATGTCATCTGTTCCGATGCCGGTTTCCTTACTGCAGCCGTTAGGGAACGCAGAGCTGCCAGTGAAAGGCAGAAAGTATTTTTTCTCCCCTCAAAAATAAATTATAACTCAGGGTGCCTTTTTCTCATTTCACTGTGGCTTCTTTAGGCTAAATGCACTCAATTCTTTCAGTCTGTATTGCAAAATTCTAGCCTTAACCATGTTTTTCCAGACTGATGCAATTGCTCTTCCTGAACTTTTGAAGACCAATTTTAGCTGTCCTCAAAGCTCCAGACTCCTTTTCTTTTTCACAGGTTTTCACATAAAATGACTCAGAAACATGGCATGAGCAGAACTTACAGGTTTCATTATAACACCTTACAAAATACGAACAGGTTGCCTACAAAACATTACTATGAGCAGAGAAACAACTGAAGACTGTAAGGCAAATGAAGCTTTATGGCTGGTAAAAGTAGTCTAGAATGGTTACCAAGCAGTTTGAGAGAAAGAGTGCTTTCAATATTGATGAAAATAAATTCAAACATGTTTCTGAATATTGATCTCTCTTATTTCTAGTATGACATGCAGAAACCATCTCTGTTTTGTTACACAATAAGGCTTTTCACATAATTAAATTAGCTTTTTTCTATATTGAAACTTCCTAGTAATCGGTAGTCCTGGATATTCCTAAATGAATAGCATCAATTTTCTTTATCAGGACACAATCACATGTTTTATGCTGGGAACATTCCTTTTGCAAAATAAATGAAGTCCCAGACACAGGTTAATGGAAGCTTCGTCACAGACATCAAAGGAATGAGATTTTTACCCATAGATCTAATGCAAAATCCTCAGAGGTTAATGACAGTCTTTCCACTGACTTCAGTGTGGTTTGAACACGGGTAAGAGTTGCTCTAACTCACTATCTTAGACCTCGATGAATACTTAAGCATCCCTCTAAGTGCATGCTTCAATGCTTTCCTAATTTGGTCCATATTTGTCATTAACAGGGAAGGGAACCAGATATTTTCTTTCAACCTTCTTTTCTTAGCTCTATGGGCTGAATATGAGTAGATTCTGATCCTACTGTATTTTTGTTAGCTTAGTTAGGAAGACATCTGGGAACTTTCATTTGGAATTGCCTTAATATTGTAAGAAATTCCTCTCAACTTAGTTATTTTCTAACACCCTAATTCCTGGAATGCTTCATTATATATGCTAAAATAATAACTTATCCCTTGAATATTTCTTTTAGAAGGAATTTTTGCAGACCTGTCAAGGCCATGTAAGAATTAGCATTAATTACCCTCAGGCATTTCAGACCAACAGTTGTTAAGCAGATCTATTAAAAAGAGTGATGAGTTTTGAGTAAAACCTATGAGACTTATACATGATCCATTAAGTATAAAAGTTCTCAATTCCTCTTTCTCCCCAGCCCCCAATGAACATAATGTTTTCAAGATTCTAGTAGGGCAGGCACTGACTAGGAAACATTATCGTGCTTAATGACTAGCATGCAAAAAAGTAGAACTGAACCCCAAAATATTTGCTCATTAAAATTACATTTGGGATCTCATTATAGCCACACAAGAGAAATCACCATCCTGTTACTTATTTGTAGGGCGGCAGCAACAGGAAGACCAAATGATGACTGGGAAATCTGCATTACTCAGTATTTACATATGCAAGTCCATGTCCTTATCATTTATGATCTACAAAGACAAGATAAAGGACCATTATCTGCTTTCTACAAAGGCGAATCAAAGCATAGAGAAATCAAGTTATCCTCTGTAATTTGCAGAGGAAGAATCTTTGCATTTGAGAATGCAAATCTTCAAATCCATTCCTAAATACTGTTAATCATAACGGTGCCCATCTCCAACGATTTTGTTCCCAAAAGCTTGCAAGAATTTGCCCACTCGGTAGCTGTAAAAGACCAAATGATTGAAATCCAGCTGAAGGAGCAGAGCCAAGTCATGAAACCTGCAGAAAGGGTGCCACTCGCTTGCCAGGGCAACAGCAGCAGTGCTTGCGCCGATGATAGGTCTCACAGCTCAACCTCTTCCTGTAATTTCTATTTATTTCTAAGTCTTCAGTGTTCTCGGTATCCTTTACAAGCCCCTCACTTGGGCACATCAGATCATTGTTAAACAAACAAGGGAAGTGGGGAGCTTTGCAAAGGCAGCATGGCACACAATGCTTCTTCATTCCTAGATCAAGGGAGTAAAGGGCACTGGGAAAAACTCGGCAGGGCCTCGCGGTGCTCCTTCTGTGAATGAAAAGCCTTCATTCAGCCAGGTGATGTTACTCTGTCCCAGAGCAAGGCAACAACTCCCAGCTCCAGGTGACTTCAGAACCCAGCAGAGATGGTGCCTTTCCCAAGGCAACAAGGCCCCGTTTCTGCCCTGCTATTCAGACCAGTGGCTGCTGAATCCTGAGATGGTATTTTTCTGCTGACGATACATTATTACCGTAATTGCAATTGTCCATTTAATTCCCATCAGCAACAGGAATTAAACGGCAGCAGTGACAATCTCTATATAGAACATTTCAGAAGCATGTAAGATTCTCAATGTAAGATTAGAGCAAATAAATGTATGTAAAGAGAAAAACAATGCAAGAAATTTTACTGTAAAGATCGGCCTTGACATCTCTCTGTGTCTGTCACCCAGTACAGCAGACAAGACACTGGCAGCCACTGGAAGAATTTCACTGCTAGAGAAGATAAGGGGCTTCCATCCCAGGCAACAGCAATGTGTACTGAAAACTCAACGCTGAATTTTAAGAAGAGTTGTGATCATCGCTCTCCATCTTTACAAGGTCAGGTCTCATCGTGTGACATCTAACCTTTGATGGGAACTTCCAGGCACAGCTGAACCACAGCGAGAGAAACGCAAAGCACAGTCAGCAACTGCACGACACGATGAAGTCAGTGGAGCGACTGCTCCAGTGGCAGATCTTCTAAGTCACTTGGGTTACATCACATTAGTCACGCTCCTGAGTCTATGTTGGTTTTGTTTTAATTTAGAAAAACTATCACACTTATTCCATTGAGCAGGAGGGGGAAGCGTTTCTGCCCTACTCTAACCTTATATAGTGATAGGCAAAAAACAGAGCCATATGTCTGGGGGAGGCAGCTGGTAGCACGTGGGCTGTGCCGAGTGAGTATTTTACTGGATTTATGAAGTCCTCAGGACACTAGGCTCTTTGGGCCCCATCCAATAAGAAATAAGAAACCAAGCACAGCTGAGAAACTATTTTTTGGAGCTTCAGTGGTACAGAAGTGATGTTTGAGGATTTTTATTCATTTTTCTAGATCCAGGTCTTTCCAGGGATCTGTACAATATTCCAAAGGACTTGAAGACAAACAGTTCAAAATGTTAGAACATGACAACCCAGTTTCTAAATATAATGCCAATTATGATGAATGTAGCAACATTTGGAACAGAGATAGAATCACAGAATAACCAGGTTGGAAGAGACCCACCAGATCATCGAGTCCAACCATTCCCATCAAACACTAACCCATGCCCCTCAGCACCTCATCCACCTGGCCCTTAAACCCCTCCAGGAAAGGTGAATCAACCCCCTCCCTGGGCAGCCTCTGCCAGTGCCCACTGACTCTTTCTGTGAAATATTTTTTCCTGATGTCCAGCCTGAACCTCCCCTGGTGGAGCTTGAGGCCATTCCCTCTCGTCCTGTCCCCTGTCACTTGGGAGAAGAGGCCGGCACCCTCCTCTCCACAACCTCCTTTCAGGTAGTTCTAGAGAGCAGTGAGGGTCACAGCATTGTTTTACACAAGCTGGAGAAAACGCATGCTTCAAAATAGCAATATTTATCTCTCTGCAACCAAAAATAATCTTTTGCAGTTACTGGCCTCCAGCTAGAAACTAGATACTTTCGAGTACGTGGGTCTCAGCCCCAGCCAAATGAAGCCTGGAGTAAGGTGGCCCAGGGTTCACCGTGCGTGGCACCGCGGGTTCTACCACACCAGCATCTTTGAATGGCACCATAAAAGCCACACGTACCAAGTGAGGTGGTTGCTGCATACGCTGCTGGTGGCGGTTCCCAAGCAAACTGAGCTGGGAAGCCCAGATGTAGGAAACCAAACACTGAGTACTCCACATATTAGCAGAAAGGAGCTAATAAGCATGCCAATAAACACATTTCCATTTTGAACCGCTGGGATTTTTTTGCTTTGAAAGCACAGATTACACATATGGGGAAAGCATTATTCTTCTGTTCAAACTTAGTTTTCAATAATTAATGAATAAAGCCAAATTCTCTGTGTATAATGAAATGGAGGTGTCATTTAAGCACACAGCTAATTGTTTTACAGTGTCACTAGCTCTTCTTTGTGCCCATTGCATCCTGATTTCAGGTATATTTTCTGGTCAGATCATTTATTTATTTTTCTGATAATACAGCTCTGCAAAGATTTACATAATAGCGTGAATGTCTGCTGGTAACATAAGCCCTGAGTTTCACAGTAATACCTCAAGCAATTTGCTGACAATATTTTTCTGCAAAATTAGATATGGAATTTGGAGCAAAAAGCTGCTGCCTTGACAGACACAAATTCCCTTGTCACTGAACAAAGGGTTCCTGTTTTTTTCATGGCAATAATGAAACAAGAAGCTTTAAGGGATGGAAATAACATTGGAAGATTAATGATGATAAACTGATTTGGAAAAACTCCAGCAGAATTTAATTCCTCCCTTCCCCCATCCCCCCGACCCCTTCCAGTATTATTAATGCAAAACAAAACATCTGCAGAAAAAGGCTAAAAACTCCCCTGGGAACATGTGAAACAATAAGACAAAAACAGAGGATGTGAGGACACACAGGTCTGAGTAGGAGGAAAATGCCCAGGCAGATTTCAAGGCTGAGAGAGATCCTCAGACAGCTGGAGAGAACGTTTCAAGCAGATGAAGCAAAGAGCTCAGCTGGAAGACCTCAGCGTGCCACAGCGAGCCTTTTCTTACTTCTGAAGATCCAAAGGATCCATGAAAAGGTGTGGAGCAGGACGGGGACATGAGAGCTAAGCTCAGCTCTATGAAGTATTGAAGCTGCTGCTTACAAAAAAGGAAAGTGAGGCTTAAAAAAAACCTGGTCAACCTTTTCCTTTTGAAGCTGAAACATGCCAGCACAGTTTTCAATTTAAACTCGCTGTAAAGATGCAAAGGTGATTTTTTTTTTTAATTGTTCACTGAGTTACCTTTATGTACTTAATACTGACTTCTACAGAAATACATACAAGATAGAGAGAAATGTAATTGCCACGTGTACGAGTGGTGTTATTGCACCAACATCTGCAGAGGAGGGATGAGTCAGGGCTGTGAAAAGGAATAACAGACCTACCCCCTGTCCCTGTGCATGTCCCACAAGAAAAAAAGTTACCATGAAGAGGATTACTACAAGAAAAAACATAGCACAAATCTCTTCTGTTTTTCCACCACAGCATACACTTTCCTGTGATTTACAAGGTTCTTTTAGCTGTTTTCCCCCCTCGTTGCTCCCATGGCCTGGAGATCCCTGTGCCTCCATCTCTGCAAAGCCATCTCTTGATAGACTCTCCAACTACATCACACAGTTTTACAATGAATCCTTTCTTCTTAGCTATGCAAACTAATTTAGGGCCTGTTTTCCTCCTCAGAGATGCCTTTTAACAGAATTTAGGACCATTTCATATCTTCAGGATAGAAAGCAGGCTGAACTCTTCAAGCTAGAATTTAATGCTATTTCAAAGCAAGCATGTTCTGTTTGGATAATTTTCTCCCCTCAGGAAAATATGTCAAAAAAGTTAAACTCATGAAGAATTCCCCACTACTTGGGTTTTAATGAATCGGTGTCTTTTCTGCTCAGCTCTGCTGCCAAGACTGTACTTACTCTTATCACATGTTCCTAATAATAAAGCAGTTGAGCTTTCTAGAACAGACACTGTTCTTATTCCACATGAAATCCCACATCAGACCTTTAAAACACAACCTGTTCCTATCTACCCTCCAAAGCTCCTCTCATTATACCTGCAAAATTCTCAGATGGAATTTTTCAGGTAATAGGGAAAGAGAAATCACAAGGTCAGACGGGTTTGGATACAGATAAAATTTCATTGAAGGTGCTTGTCCAACAGTGCCTACAGTCTCATTCATAGTTTGACTCGTCTCTCACTAGAACAAACAAAAGCTGGAATAAGCATCCTTTCATTTAGCAATACTCCTAGCAAAGCTCATACATTTTTAACAAGCTTTCCAAACCTTAGCTGCTACTCAAAAAGCAATAACTGTTTGCATCTAAGGCTGCTTTGGAAAGCTTTCAAAGGAAATGGGAGACGGAGAGGAAACTAAAAGAAAGCTTCACCTATTCAAGATATATCCACAGACTGTCATTAATGTATCATTCTTCCAATACCAGAACCATACATTACTTATCCTGTTTATTTATATGGGGGTACCTGATGGAATTATGTCCCAATATTAGAAGGGGATCCTAAATCTCCTGAGTACACTCCTGCTGGTTTTGGTTTCAGTATGATTACTCACTTATGCTGTGACTTCAGCAAACGTACTTACCTTGCATGGGAATATTAAAAATATCTGAAGCATGTGATAATGGAATAGTTTCTAGAGAGTTTCTCTGAAACACATGTTATAAATTGCAAGTACTTATTGCACTTGCTGTAAAATTCATTACCTAAAAAGAACAAACAGAACCATTATTACACAAAATTTCCATTGCAAAATCACCTGCTATGCTATTAATGTTAGCAGTGCCAAACTGTTCTGTATAATTCCAACAAGATCCTTCCATCTGCAGAGGTAACATTCTAATACTCCTATTTAACTACTTACTACAGTTGTTCATATTCATGGATATTTAAATAAGATTACATAATTCCATGGGTATATTCCCTATTATTAATTGCAACTAGACACATATTAGAGATACCAAGATATGTTGCCAACTAGCCAAAGTCAAATTAAACACTTGATAACTAACCATGTAACTGTTGTGGAATAAGAATTTGAATCCCATAGGGCCTTTCGATGAACACACAACATTTTGACGAAACCAACAGCTATACAAACATGAAAAACAGGATAAAACAGTGAATTAATACTAGAGAGGATTGGGTGGATCTATCACGTAGATGTGTGTAAAATTTAGAAAAATGCCCAAGCCAAACGCTTGCTAGAAAACAATGAGAAAAACAAGAAAGTGAAGTAAATGAGGACCTTTCCCAAGCACACAGGAACTCTGAAAGAGCATCAAAAAAGAGAGGGGAATTTTCTGTGCTTATCTTTCTTTGCCAATCCTCATTTGAGAGCCCTGCTTCTTTCTGTGCTGTTCAGGGGATCAGGGAAAAGAAAAGAAAACATGCAGGACACAGATATCACAAGATACACCAATTCATCTGTTCTGTTTATCAGGGAAGTCTCTGAACAGTAACAGAGAAGGATTAAGATAGGGAAAGGCTTGGCATAAACCACAGTTAATTAGAAACATGGCAGGGAAAGCTGGTCATACATAATTAACATACTGAAATTCATAGCACCAGAGTGCTGTGAGCCAAGAGTCACAGTCCCACAGCTTCCCAATTTACACCAATCAAAGTGGGAGGGCGTGATCCTACTACAACTGCTTTCACTCATTGCAGGAGAGAACTGCAAAGGATCTGTCCGAATCAGATCTTGCAAGAGACTTGAAAACAACCAACTAGAAATCTTCTGTCATGTGGGTTAAAAGGTGAAATACGAAAAATTCCCCCAAACCTGCCACCACTGACGAAGTTTCTCTCAGGAACAGCGCCTACTGTGCAAGGCTGCCAGCCTAGAACAGCTCTCTGAGTGGTGTTACCTGCCCAAATTAACAACAGAGAAATTGTTAAGACCTTCTGTAAAAAGGGCTGACATATTTGTGAGGCATCAAGATAGCAAAAGATTTTAAATTGTGGCAATTTTGGGTGAAGGAAAACTGCACTCTGAAATTACAGCTCTCAGCAGGTGAATTTTTACTCATCCTCCACAAATCACAACTTTTCCACAGACAATCTAGAAAGTTCATCTTGAGCTCTTAGATTTTGTTCTTGGCCCAACTCCTATCGAGTTCTTAGAATTAAGAGAGCACATCTGAACTCCCTATTGAATAATCACATTTAAAAAGAAAAGTAATTGCAGGAACAGCTTTGTGCATACAGTGAATGGGGAAGAATCAACCATAGAAAACGATGCCTTAGAGGAGGTCAAGAAGCACAGAGATCCACAAGAGAATTGCATAAGTTAAGCTGAATCAGATACTGCAAGAGACTTTAAAATAGGTAACTAACATGCAGGATAAAAGGTTAAAATAAAAATAAATAAATAAATGAAAAAGAGGCAGCAAAGACAGAGACGGGAGATGAACGACTGCCAGCCTGCCCGGCCCAAGCAGCCACAGCGCACCACAAGGATCAGGAAAGGGCCACATTCCCACTGACCCATCCCACACTGGGCTGAACTGGAGTAAATTCCAGCACAAATTCTCTAGAATGTGAGAAACACCTCAGATTTGAGGGCAATGTACACTCAGACAAACACAGAACCAACAGGGTGGTTGCCTGCACAAGCAGCACACCCAGCTCAGTTACCCAGGAGTCCTTTCCAGCCTGGAATTCCCAACTTAGACAAGTGATGCCCACGCGGAAGGTAAAGGGATTGAACCTCCAGACACCTGAAGTTTTATCTATGCACAAAAGTATTCCTGTGGGTTTTTTATTTATTTAATGCAGATATGAGTCTACTGTGTGTCAGCAGACAAATTGAACATGACAGACCCCCTCTGGACTACAATTAAAAGCTTTTCATGCCTATATTGCTAAAAGACATGCTGGTACTGACTATTCACACCTCAGTGCAGGTCACACACACAGACTTGCAGTGCACAAACTACATAATGTCAGAATAGAGGTGTCTCAAGCCTCTTGGCTAAAAGAAGAGCTTCTAAACTACCCCTGGCTAAAGGCAGGGCTATAGCAATTTCAAATTCTGCGTTATGTGCTGTCTTTAATTCTAGTCCTTCAGCAAATTTTCTTTAATTGCACCCACTATAAAATGCATGTCATGTTCCTAAGAGTCTTTCAGCTCAGCTGTGCTGGCTCCTACTGCATCAGAAATAGAACCTGAAGTAACAGAATCTAAAAAGATATAAACCTCCTTTATTGTGTCTACTTGATGATATTAGCAGATGGCCATGCCTGAGACTATAAAATGCATAACAAATATTCTCTTTACAAGGGGGAGGAGGGCCTTTCAAGATCCACAGCGTTAAAACAAATAGCTTCAGTGTACCAGCAACACCAAAGCCTCTGGTAGGCATGTTATCTCAGAAAGCTTTTTAGTGGCTGAGTTCCTCGTGCTCCCCTCCTACCCCAGCCTGCAGCAGTGGCAGGCTCAGCTATATCCTAGAGCATCATTTAACTCGTTACAGCAGAAACTACTTCTCGTGTGCAGGCTGCACACACGTGTGAGGGAAGAGACGCGTGGCTCTTCTTGCCTGTGGAATCTGTGCTTCTGCGCCTCGCGTGCCCTCCTGCAGGACACTGACCCTGAGATGCTGACACTGGCAGCCAAGTCGCCAGCAAGAGGGAGGAGACGTCTCTGGTCTGGGAATTTGCTTTAAACGGCTGTTCAGTTTATCACCAGCTCTCACTGCTGCCGTGCAGGATGAGCCCTCAAAGGAAAAAGGGGCTCGTGCACGGAAACATGTTCCAAATCAGACACACAATAAGTGTTTCTCAAAATAGTATAGTCTCCACCTAGCCCACAGCAGGCAGAGACAGGATCCTCTTGGGGCAGGCTTCAGTTTTAATGCCCACAGCATCACATCTCTGGGCAATACCGGTAGCAGGTACAAAGTTTGAAAGCATTATAACAAATGACATGCCTTGTTAGCAAAGGCCAAAGCAGGGTTAAGCACTGCTGGCTGCAGTGGAAGGGACAGGGAGAGTGGGGAGAGCAGCACAGCTGGGATATAATTCACATTTCTTAATAAAGGCTAAGCGTGGGATAAGTGCAAATCAGGTGCCTCTTCCAGCTATGTACAAAAGACCATTGAAAACCCTCAATTTCATCTAAAGTGGCTGCACAATTATTTTGACTGTGAGAAATAAATACATTTAGAAATACCATTACTGCAGTTAGTAGCCATACTTTGAGCTTAACTCATTAATTCTACCCTAATGCCACATTCCCACAGTCAATCCCATTTCCATCAGCTGGACAGACAGCATGCAAAGGGAACATAAGGAATAGGATAGGGCAGTAAAAGAAATAAAAACGCCCAAGCTACAAGTCCTTTGAGGGATTCCAGGTTTTGCCAAGGTATTCTAGGAGTTAGAATCATAGAATACCTTGAGTTGGAAGGGACCAATAAGGATCATCAAGTCCCGCTCCCTGCTCCTCACAGGATTATCTAAAACTAAACCACATAGAGCATCACTCAGATACTCCATGAACACTGAGAGGCCCTGGCAGTTGCCTGTGAGGTTTGATTTTTCTTTTGCTTGTTTTTTAAGTTTATGTATTTACTTACAACACAAGAACAGCATTTTTCCATGGGGCACGGCATTTTTAAACACTAAGGAAACCCATTTCTGATGGGAAAACCTACAACAATTACATGATCCTATGGACACCAGGAGAGACAAGGCCAGACCCCCTCAAGCCCTCAAAGCAGACAATCCACCAGTAAGCTTTTCTGTACAAGGTTCTTCAGCACTGGGTTTATTTTACAATCAAAAACATAAATACCAGGTTTGATGGATTATTTCAAGCAGATATTAATGCCTACATACCTCTCTGTATACTGGCACTTAGCAAGAGCACAGTGTCCTCATCCAGCCGAGTAAGTCCTCAGGGCTATTATATTATGAATTGACCTTTGAGTGTCATGTCATTCTTTTCAGGGGTGTTTGTTTTTTTTTCCAGGAGGGAGAAAAAAAAAATCTCATTCTGAAGCAGTAAGCTGTTTTCACAATGTAAATGCATCTTGATGAATGGAATTTTCATTACAAATGTGTCTGACCTTTCGCAAACAGACCCGCTCCTCTAAAAGCCTTCTCCGAGATCTATTGAAGACAAGGGAAAGACTTGCAAAGATTTCAGCTGTAGATGCATCAGACAGAAAAAAATAGATAGCATTAGCTCTTCAGCTTGCTATTTAAGATATTTTCATTAAATTTTAATATATTCTGAAACTTTAATATTATGCAATCAGTGCAAAATAATTCAATGTCTTTGAGAAAAATTAAGTGTCAATAAAACCTATAGTAGGCAGATAATTTTCCAGATTAATGTCATTTGTATCTTTTTCATGCGACTTTATTAAACTGTATTCCTCTCTTTTTGTTAGCTATTTTTATGGTAAGTAGGGCAAAAAAGAGCAGAGATACAAATCAGTTCTACCAACTCTTGCCCTGCTGCAGATCCAAAATATTCGCAGAAACACTTTTTTACTGAGGTGTTTGCATGCAAAATGGTTTCATGCATGCAAATCCACTGGGCAGCTGTCAGTCAGTAGGAAGGAAATAGGATCTTTTGTGGAAACATTTGCGATTGTCAGCTTTGGCAAATGAGGAAAGTTGAGGATCATCAGCTCTCCACCTTATATGTGAGATAAGATAAGTAGACACCGTCTGGTTTTTATTCAGCTTGCATGCACAAGTTCAGTTCCTTTAGCTGGAATGAAATGCATGCACTGAAGAAACACTGAACCCCTAAACGCTTAATCTCAATAACCAGATATTCTGAACTGATGTGCCAATTTTCTAGACAAATTCTTTGTTGCTAGTGAAGTATCATTAGCCAACACATTTTCCTCCCTCCCAAAGCACAGATTTGGCGAATGAGTAATTCTACTACTTTACAGCATCCACAGATTTTGTTCAAAACATTGACAGCTTTCACATAGTCATTCCCACTGAATTGCAACGTATTGCTCTTTAAGCAGCATTTCCTTACCACTAAGAAATATTCACAAAGATACACTACCTACATAAATATTTAAGTTGGTATTTTATATCTCTACGCCTGTATTAACCAACAGAAAAATTGTGATCATAAATTAAGAGCCGTAAGTAGCACTAAAGGCACCTGAAATCCTGGATCAATCTGCTATTGCTGACAATGAATCTCTGCTTATAAAGGGGCAAGGTGTTAGCATCACATTTTATCATAAATCCCAAAACAGCAGAAGCAAACAAGGAGCTAAAATGCATTTTGTGTAGGGATAACAAACCACAGATGGCAGAAAGTTTCTGATGGGGGTTTTTACCTCCACTAGGCAAGCCAAACTGCTAGTTCTTCAGTAGGACTGATTGCAGCTTTTATAAATCTCCATTAGGAAATATTTAATTCATCCTGAATGAGTCAGTAATTCCAAATGGAATGGCAAACTCTGAGCAACCACCCTTGTAATAATAAATGCGCTTGTAGGAGAGAGCTAAGCACAGACTTGGACTGGGATGTCCAAGCCTCACACCTGCATTTTCCTGCTTGTCAACATCTCACCTTTCTTCCACTGCACTCTAATGCTCCCCACCACTTCCAGAAAAGGCTATTAAGAGGTCTAATCCAAGGATATTGGGAGAGGGGTGGAAATCACGATGAGTTTTTGAGACAGGAAAACCTTTTCCTACTCGGCTCCATATTAAGCTCTTAAAGTTAAGCACTGCATCCAAAAAGCTATGCTGTAGGTGGTAATAATGATGCTATTTTAGACCAAATTATTCCGCCAACTATGCTGGAGTAAATCCAAACTAATTCCACTAAACCCAGCTTGAGGTGTTGCAGACCTACAACAGCGAAGTGCGAGCTCCACAGACCACATGGTACAAACAGACCACATACCAAGCACAACAGTCCCAAGACTGAAATCCAGCAGGTGGAGAACCATGGCAGAGTAGCTCTGGGAGCAACGTGTGCTCTTCCCAGCCTTGCTGCCTGCCTGGGGAAACCAGGGTACAATACTGAAAAAGATGGGAGGGGCAGTAAAACAACAGGAAACACGCAGATTTTCCTTGCCAATTGTCAAAACTGCCTCTTACCTGTGCACGATGATTCTGACAACACGTTTGGACTAGGAACCATCCATCATTTGAAAGGAGGAGACCTTCTCTGCCTCCTGTTTCCCAAGTATCCAGGTGGGGCTTACTGGGAACAGGACTGCAGGAGAGCCTGCTCTCAAAATCAACTCCTCTGAGGAGCAACAGCCTATTTATTATTGACCTGCAACTTGACACTCAAAAGGAGCATTTCCTCTTGGAGACTGTAGTTACTCTCCTTGTGCAAGCCAATCAGCTCCCCTCCTTAATGCCTGTGCTGCCAAAGGAAAAGGAAAAATACCCCCCTCCTGCCAGACTCAAATGGTACTGGTGCAAAAGCCATTGGGAAATTCTCCAAGCCCTTAAAACTATATCTTGATCTTCCTCAATATATTTTCCTTATGAGTATTTTCTGAATTGCCTGCTCCAGTCAAGTACCCACACAGAATGATAATAAGGGAGCACAAAGAGGAGAGTGCAGAACAGGGGCAAGTTTGTCCCAGCCTGGAAGGGGTGAGGAATGAATCTTGTCAGCCGGAGCCAAGCTGGATGTCATAAGCACAACTTCATAATTTGTTTTTCCCAGACAGTGGTTAATCACATGAGATGAGAAACTCCTGTAGCAAATTGTGACTATCCAGTGATAGTCACGACAGACACCGGACACTCCCCGTACTAGTGGATATAATGCAGATATTCCTTTGTCAAATAGGGACTTGTTTTCTGTGCAAACTGAAGCTCAGCATATCATGGAAATAGCTCAGATATTTTTAGATGTAAAAATGCATCAATACAGTAAACTGGTAAAATACAGTAAACTACATAAAGAAAACTACAGCAGTGTCCAGCAGCATTGCCGTTTGAATGCACTGATCAAGGAACTGCATTAACTGAAGTGCCATTAACTCTGCTCTAGCTGGTGTTGGGAGATGTATTCCTGACAAGGCTCATCCTCTTTACAGTAGCTCGGTGGTTTCACTCTGCATCAGACAGCTGCCTCAGGAAAGGCAGCCTAGTTTAATACAAATAAAAGGCAAAACTCTAAAATGATATTGCCTATAAAAGTTGATTTTCCTCCAGAGCAAAATCTAAGCTGCTTGAGTGTCAGAGCAGACCAGGGTCACCTTCAAAATGGCACAGCAAAGGACAGTCATCAATCAACAAAGCACTTCAATTTTTAAAGTGTACTTTTAAAGTATATAGCAGAAAAGCAATTAATGGTAAAGTCCACATTTATTACACCATTTTTAACCAAACTTACTATTTTATCAGGCAGCACTGTTATTTGGGTCCAATTAAGTTTGGCAAAGGACTGTTAAACACATTACAAATTTCTTTAAGCACAATCCAGCAGATGTTACAAGCTACTTCAGAGTTAGCAACACGCTAATTAATTAGGCGCCAGACATGAGGACTTCATTCAGCTCCTAAAAACCTCGATGTGATGGGAGTTGGGGCCCACTGGAGAAAGGGTGGTCAAGAAGTGACCAGAATCTCAAGACAGACAGGAAAATATCTGAAATTCAGTTTACCAAGACACTCAGTATTTACTATTCTAGTGTCAGCTCTTACTGGCGTGGCTGCCAGTAGTAATAATCAGAGATTTAACTGATGTGCCTGATCCTCAAAGGCTGGGGACTCCTTGTTTCAAGGGATTTCCACAGCCCATAAGTCATCACCAGTTTAGGGGAAAGCAGAATGCTGACAGGTTCAACAGTGCAGCTTTCTCCGAGTGAAATTAAATGCTGGGCCACTGAACTCCATGAGGACCCTCGTTTGATTTCAATGCTGACAAGGTTTCACCTTATGGCGACTGAGCAAGCTCATTTGGCTACAGGTAGCTAGATATGCAGGAGATTCCCAGTGTCCAAGCAATACCAAAATAACTGCAGAGCTCATTTTAATTACACTGAGTACACCATGAATAGAGCACAAAGAAACAAGCACAATACATTGCTATTAAAATATACAAAGGACAGACAAATAGAGAAAATGGAAGAGGAGCAGTAGCGCAACCACATAAACATCAGCCTTTTTGAGAAAACATACTTTTAGACTTCTTTAAATTAAAAGGTGTAGAAGAAAACAGTGATCCTTTGCCTTCTCAGTGTCATTTGCACTACAGTAACCATGAAATGTCACCTCGGACAGAACTGGTATTTCTACTAAAAATAAGAGAATACAGACTGTAATATGACCACCCAGGAACAAGGCACTCATTATCTTTTGTTCATCTTCCAAATGTGCAAATTTTGCTCCCCAACTCATTCTTTTCAACCATTAAAACAAACATTCATACGATGACAGTTTGTTTTCTAATGCCTTTCAAACCAGTAAAACATTTTAAAAGATCAGAATCCCCTCAACAGTAAATACTCTCTTCCAAATGCCTTCAGCTGTCTCCTGCTCTTGAAGCATCATTAGATCACTTGGGGATAGATTGATTTGACAATTATTTCATTAAGTACGACAGTGATTTTGCTAAGGAATTGTAACAACTGAGATATTCCCAATGAAGGAATTGGAAATAGAGCTGAGGAGATGCCCTTGCCTCTCCCTGGTCTCTTTCCTGCACTTTGCTCTCGGTGTTGGGAGGACTGGAAGAAGCTGCAGTGGCGCAGCCCTGGCTGCTGAGCTCCAGCCAGCCAAGAGCACTAGTTGGCTCTGGAAAGCATCCATGCAATGCCTCTCAAATTAAAAGATGTGCAATTTACTCCACAAAATGTCGTTCAAGTCTGTGGCTTTCAAAACCTTTTCACACACACACATAAAACTGAAATGTGAAATTGCGCTGAAATCAAACCAAGGGAGCCTGCCAGGCTTATCAAGGAGTTCTGTAGCCAAGTAGGGTGTCCTTGAAGCTCAGCAATTCATTTGTGTCTGAAAGCTCAGGAATAAACACACCAGATGCTCCAAGCAGCAGCCCTGGATTTCTTTGGGGCCAACACAAACTCGAATGCTATACAAGTAACAATAAATCACTTTACCCAGACTACCAGCGATGCAGGATTCAGATAACTCTACACAAAGTCTTCTGTTGTGCGCACAGGGCAGCCTGCTGGGTGCAGTCATGTCCTCTTCACCCACTGTGGTCCCCAGCCCTAGTGCAAGTTCAGTGGTGCAGCAGCAGCTCCTGGGGGATCTCCGCAGGCAGCACCATCCCTGCCACGCTCCCACCCACGTCTCTCCTACCTCCTCAGTGGAAATCACAAATTGGACAATACTCATTTCATACAAAACCATCTCCAACATACACTAAGGACTACAGAGCTTCCAATCTGTATTCTCATGAAGCCTATGCCTAGAATTTATTCAAACTGAATTTCAGTTTACACTCTGCTATGTCTATAAATATCTCCTAGAGGCAGGCAAAGACAACTACTTTTATGTTCCTGTAGCCCTTTTTTCTCTAGACTGGTTCATGCAGAAAATGATTTTAGATGTTGCTGTTTCTCTTTTTCCCCAACTGTAAATATTTGGTTGCATTTTCATTGCTTCTTGTCCCTTATCTTTAATGTCATATAAATAGAAACCTGCATAGTGTCTCCATTCACAAATAGATCGAGATTAATTTGCATGTTGAAAGCTTGAATCAAATATTTTAAATCGGACATGGATAAAACAGTAATCCACTGCTGGGCTGAATTCCAAACAAATAAAGAAAATAGATTTCAAATCGAAGCAATGCCAATTGTTCATTAGAAATCCCCCTCTGCAAGCATGACTGACAAATACTTTTCAAAAGCAATGAAAATAACAACAAAGCTCTCAAGCCTCCAAACTATCATCATTCTCCAAACTTTCCTCTTTTTCTAGACTATGTTGCCGTGCATTTCCCAAATGCTTGGAGTTCCAAAGAACTTAGGAGTTAGAGTTCATTTAAATATTGAAATTGGCCTATGCAATGGGAAAGAAATCAAAACATTACCATTTAATTTCTAATTCACCTGTAACACAGCAAAATGCCATGGCTCATTCTTTTTCTGAGCCATCAACTATATTCCTTTTGATGTCATATCTGTATCTGCGGCAAATATCCCCCTTTCTGTGGGGATGGACCGTGAGATTTTAAGCACTGCCCTAAGCAAGCTATTACCAACCCAAGAATCACCGTGACTCACACACATCCCCACATCTGAGTCACAGCTCCTCCTCTGCTCTACTACTCCCTTCTAAAATCCGAGGGAGGCAATTCACTCACAGTAATTACTCCTGCCTGGAAAACAGAGAGACTCAGTATTGCCAATCTGTAGTATTCAAACATTATGAGTCAGCTCAACCCACCATGAAGTCATGTGGCTGGCTTAAAAAGTCACATAGTTTTAAAAATATTAAGTTTGTGGGAATTTTTTTTTAATTTGCTCTCTGATTGTTAATTTTAGCTGGTTTAAAAGTGTGCTTTTTTTCTCCCACTTCTTCTCTTCTCTGCTATCCTGCAAAATGAAAGGCGAGATTCTCACATATTGATTCGATTTTGTGCTTCAGAAAATACATTCCATAATACACCAGGCAGGTTCAGACCACGTGAGGCGGCACCCCTGGGAGCAAAGGGCAACCTTCCATTCTCCAATAGACGCAGTTCAAGCTAAGACACCAAAAACTCACTGCAAATATAACAACTTTCATTCCTCATCCCTCTGAACACTCTGCTGAAGGAATAATAGTTAGCTGTAATTGCAAGGAGTATCCCTATCTCTATCAAAGTTTTGTGGAGGATGTAAGAATTTGTTTCAAGCCCCTAGAACCATAAGCCCCCATAAGTACTGAGCAATTGCTGTTACCTGTGAAATCTCACTCAAATCTTAGGGCTTGTACAGGTACAACTTAACTTTTCAGCAACAATTCCTTCCCCCACACTTTCTGCTTGGGATGGCGGCTGCACAGACAAATCATATTAAAACTGGCTGATTTCAGAAGCTCCGTGGTCTCCCAACACAGCTACATACACCACTGAGCGATGCTGTTAAACAGCAGCTACATGAGCAGAAATCAGGATTTGCTCTATTGCCGTGTAAACCCACCCAGCCTGCAGATCCTCATGGATCAGCCTTGTCAGCTCCTCGCCGCAGCCCAGCAAGGGCCAAGTGGCCAGATGGGATTTTTGGCCTCCAGCCTCCACTTTGTCTCTAGTATACTCAAGTCAGACCTAAATATTATATGTTGGGGGTGGGTATTCAGAATTTATATGCGTGAAGGGAATGAGCACCCAAAAGAGCATCTCTGCAGGAGGTGACTGCCTTTTTTAGTGGCCGCCTTTAGGGCTTTTCTTCTTGAAGACACATATAAGGCTTCTTGTAGCCTGGTAATGAAAATCCCTTCCCTGGCTGCTCTGTAATATCTCCCTACATAGCAGAGCTCAAAGCAAACTAGCACTGCCCAGGGTTTCATGAATACTGTAGCCTTGATCTCCTGGTAGGTCAATGCCTGTGTCGGAGAGGCTGCAGCTACTGTGAGGATCCATCCCTACTGCCTGTGGGACTGGGACACACGCTCTGGCTGTCGGGTTCAGGGAACAGAGCCACGGCACAACTTCACAAGGAAAACACAAGCAAATGCAAGCACATAAAGGGGGGCAAGACAATACTGATGTTGCCTCCGTTAGAAAGGAATAAATGCGGCATTCTCTTGAAGCAGCATTTCTTTGCTTTCTAAACATAGTCAGCAACTACAGAATCACTGCTTTTTTTTCATTCTTCTAGCTCCCATCAGTATCCTGAATCATTCTGTCCTGAAACCCTGTTGTGGAGATGGCTTTAAACCTTTGGTCAGGTTAACTTCCAGCATTTAAGCATCAATACATTCAAGAACTTCGCATGCTGCTTAGCAGCAGTTTCTTTTCCTTTCCTTTTACACGATTACCAAGTAGTACACAAGAAGGTTGTCTTATCCTACAACCCCTTTTCGTGAGGAATGAGGCAGTGCCTTTAAGTATAACACCATTGCCCCCATTCTAAACAAAAATCTTTACCAGTTGTTAGATGAAAGCAGCTCTTTCTCTATTTCATTATTGGGATCACAAGACAACATTCTTCTGAGCTTCATCCCCAGATTTAAGCACCTCTGGCTTGTTCATCTTAAAGTTTTGGAATGCTTCCACTACTTGTGGAAGAGAAATCATATAAATAGAAAATCAAGTGAAATCATATGTGTATGAAGGTAAAACTTGCCATAGTGCTGTGTACCTGTATACTGTCACAACCAAACTAAGCACCCATATGGAGTGATGCAATTAGATATACCACTCAAAATAGACCACTCTATAGAAAAGCAAAATATTATACACTTCTAAACAACAATTTTTGAAGGAACAAACAAGAACAGCCTCACACATTCACAAGTGCTGAGCACTTCATAACGATGACTCCTATAAAAAAAAAATTTAAATCATGTTGCAATGTGAATATCAACAGATAGAGCCACGAGCTCTTCCAGCTGGACTTTTGTAATTGTTGTACCAGGACACATCTGTGACTAAGTTGTAGTGAACAAGATGTTCTCAAATCCCTGAGCAAAGAAGAAAATCTAACAAAAGAGTGAACATTAAACCTATTTGGTGGGCAGTGATGTGTTGCTCTCTGAAAATGAATACTGTTCTCCTGTATTTAATTCCCAATGACTCACATACTTCAGATTCTTTAACAAAGAGCACGCTGGCAATTTTTAGTCCACCATCCTAAGGCATTATCGTGCTGTCAGGAGGTTATCATAAATCCCAAGTGTCCAACTTGTTCTCATCAATGTCAGAAAAAGTCCTTTGAGACTTTTTTCCCCTGCAGGAAACCCTCATCCTAGAAATCCTTGAATCTATTTTTCAGCAGTATCAGTAAAATAATAACATTGAAATGCTACAGTACATCATTTTTAAGGTGCCTACCAAACTCTACATGAATCAAGCCACCAGCTGCAGTCAGGCTCCAGTCACATTAGCTCTGCTTGTAACTACGTACACAATCTAGAAGAGTAGTTTTGTCTGCAGGACTATAAATCCAATCATAAACACCCTCAACTTTGATGATCCCTCCTGGTTCCCAACATGCCTATCACGGAAGCCTGGTCTAGGTTGTGACAAGCGGAAACACAAAGGAAAAAAACATTTCATATTTCAGTGTGATGCTGCTTCCTCGTCTCTCCAAGGGGCTGCACAAGGAGGGGGAAGCAATGGGAAGCAAACAAACTGAGACGAAGCAAGTGTTTCTTTGGTGCAGTTCTGCTTAGTTACAAAACCAAAAACCACCAAAAAGAAAAAAAGCCTCAACCCTGCTTTCTCAACACACATGGGAAAAAAACCCCAAACCATCAATCTGTTTTCCATTTTGAAAACAAAGTCTCCCTTCCCAGTGAGCACTGCTCCCATTAGGAGCTCTCACTCTTGCCTTTCTCCCAGCCTAAGCAGTGTCTCTCCTTTACAGTGTTTTTCCTTAGTTTTTTACTTCTCAAAAGCACGGAAGGACACAGCATCAACCGGTCAAACCAGAGTTTGAAATTAATCCACAGGAAAACCCTTGTCCATGCAGCTCAGCTGCTCATTAGTTTTGAACAGCTCATTGCCTTGGGTACCAACTTGCTGCTGTTTCATTTATCACCACACAAAGGAGCACTTAATTGCTCTTTCTATTTACTGTAAATGAAAGAAGTTGGTGTATCCATCAACTTTAACAAACGTCACAAATGAACAAAAAATACAGCCTATGTAATAGCGGCCATCAACACCTTGAAGCAAAGCAATGTTAAGCCCTTTTCCATTTTGAAAGCATCAGCAACACTATCACTAAGTTTCAGTTATTAATGTTTCGTTCCCAGGAGGCTGCCCCACAGGGGCATAAGGTTTTACAGTAGTTATGCATAAATGCAAGATCTTTGAGGGACCTGGACACGCTACACCAGAAACAGTGCCACAATTCTGTACTGCACAGCATCTCACAATCTGAATGTCAGTTAATTACTTTGCTTTGTATCTGACACTTCGATTAAATAGTGAGGATATTTGTTTTTCTGGGAAAAGGTGCCCAAAATCTGCACATGATAATGTCAAGTTTTTTTTGTTTGGTTTGTTTGGTTTTTTTTAAATCGAATAAACTTTTGCTACTTTTCCAATAAATACATCCAAACTAAATCATTGTAGCTGTGTAGTTTATAAAGGCAATAAAATATACACTGCTTAACATTCAGGGCGATAATATATGCTATGAGATGAAGAACTTTCAGGAATCATCGCCTTACCATAGGCTCCATCTCTTTTTCAAGAAGAAACTCAGAGCAGTAAATCATTTTCTTGGTTTTCAGGACACAACATGTATGACAGCAGTGAGTGGCTGGTCTTCTGTCCAAAATATGTACAGTTCATCACGTTTGAAGTATCTTGAAGGGCTGCTGGAGAAATTTAACTCAGTTTAAATTTTGGTCCCAGTCATTTTAGGGAAGGAATGGAATAAAGCAGCCCACAACCTGGCCTAACAGCAAGCAAAGAAAAATTCCAGCATTTTAAAACTCTCACTTTCACAAATACATCAACTTCTTTTTTTTCCTCTTTTCTTTCTTAAGAGGAAAAGAGAAAACACTTTTTTAAAAAAAATAGATCTGTAACATAATCGAAAGAAAAAGCAGCTGGAAAAATCAGAGCAGTAATAAGATCTCCTTGGAAGAAAGCGGGTACGATCTGGAAATCCACATGGAAAGTCAATTTTTAAAATCCTTAATGAAACTAAGCTCACTCTGCCATCCCTCTACCTCTGATCTCAGCCCCTTGTTACTCTCAGTGACAGCCATTGCAAGGAAGTGTCATGAAGATACAAAACACGAATCTATTGATTTTTCCTCTTGGTACCGAGAGTATTCTCTCTGGGAGAAGGTACAGAAAGGCACATGTAACACAAATAATAGGTTATCCAGAATTTAATAAGAGGCATCAAAACTGATGGCCAGATCTTCAGTTGTCAAAAATCAAAGCCAATATATCCATGCTGGTTGGGAGCAGCCGTCAGTCTAGTCCCATGCAATTAGTCCCAGCAGGGTTTTCATAAATATTGCTTTTTTGTCAAATAGACCTATAATTTGTATTCTAGCTTCATATAAAGACATACGCGTACATTGGATTATTTTCTTTAACTGTGCCCACTTTTCCAAAACGGAGTCCACAGAATTATTACATACGAAACATTTTTATTGACAAGAAATTTGAAAGTCAAAGCTTCACTTGGATTCATTTGTCAAAGCAAAATTTAGAAAATAAAAATAAAAACCAAAGCTTGGCTATCATGGAAGCTTTTCCTTCTTTTTCACTTAAATTACTGGCCTGCACAATGACTTTTCTAAATTTTGCATGACTTCAATGTCTTGAGCAGCTAAGGCCTTTTACCATCACAAGAAAAAAAATCTCGTATTTTGCTTTATCATGCATATCATTCACAGTTTATTTTTCCTCATTCAGTAGATAACTTTAGGGGGAAAAAACCTTATAGAATGCCTTTTCAGGGAAGACAATTTCTGCTAACGCCTCCTCAGTTTTTCCTTTGCAAGGGAGACATTAGTACTATGTCATATTTAACAAAGCACTTTGTAAGCATTCATTAATCATGTAGTGCCCCTGAGAGGCACATTATGTAATGTTTAATCTGCTCAGCTGAGGCTGTAAGTACGAGAAACCTCTCAAAATTTTATCAGCTTTACAATAAGAGGAGATGTATTTTAAATACAACATGCACAACCAAGCAAGCAGTTGCTCTCTGTCCTCCAGGTCCCTTTATTAATGGTAAATTTTCCCCATCGATTGTACCAGAGCTATGTCTAAGCTCACAGAAAGGAGGCACCTTTTGCTTCCAAAAGTCACTGCAGATTTTTTTATACACAACTTCTGGGCGCCCAAGGGGTTGATTCGAGAAGATACTGACAACTTTCCTCACCAGGCAGGTATTTCCTAAGGCCACAACACATGGACGGGTTGAAGAGGGGCCTCCGTGCAGCGCGGTCTCCCCCGTGCAAACCTGGCTTGCTGTCAGCTCAGAGATGACCAAGTCCAGCATCAGCGTTGCTCTGCATTCCCTTTTGTGGGTATTTAATGAGAAATAAGGTCTTTGTGCAGAAAAGGGACATAGGTGACAGGTACCCACAAGTGCGTCACCTGTGAACTGCGTCTTTCCACACTGCCATGAAAAATATCTCCTACAAATAAACCTCTCCACAGCGACTCTCCTATCGCCCCCTTGTCCTTATGCAGCATCAGCCAGTCCTGACTTTTTGCACCAACATTTGTGCAAGCTTTGAGGAAAAAGTCAGTCTTAGGAAACATTGTAGAGGAAAAGGCAGCAGCTGTAAGGCCCAGGTAAGGCCTTCGCATTGCTTGTGTCAAAGAGGGTCCAACAAAGATGCTACATTTATTAATATTCCATTTTAAATAATTGCTTCTTCATGTTCCTATACAGTGACTGAAACAGTAAAAGCAGAGGAACAGAATTCACTGAACCATTCATAGGAAAAATCTCCTTTGTATTTTTTGGTTTATATCTTTCTTTTAAATCTGCATTATGAGTACAGAAAACATTTCATACAATGGTATAAAAGCCTCCCTAACTATTGATAATTTGGCCATGACAATCTCTTTCCTTTTCCTCCTTACAATCAACAGAAAAATTCTAAATTCATTAAGTCCTTGCTTCAATCACAGTCAACAGATGCATTGAAATCACTTTGACAAAAAAATAAGGAGACCCTGGCTTGAGAGCTGTTTCCTAATATACAAACCTCTATTTGGGGATCAAGGTGTCCTTTTAGTTATTACATTTTTCCAGTCATTAATGGAGAGACACTGATCAGCCTTTTTTTTGCTTTTGCTACAAAAAAGTCAAACTTATATTGCTCCTGATTTAAAAGTGGACAACTGCCCTTATTCCATAGAGCATATAGTTTTCTAGGAAATAAATAACCTTTCTTAGACTTTCCACTGATTTCTTGCATTCCCCTCCCACCTCCCAGTTATCAATATTTCAGTCCCACTACATGAGATTCTTTGCCACTTGTGTTTCTTCTATTGCCATGGATCCCTATGCAGTTTTTAAAACTTCCATTTTAATCAGTTCTCTATTTCAAAATGTCTTTCTTTTAAGCATTCATTTCGTAGGCATGGACCTGCTTCCTGTATTGCTTTTATTATTATCTGGTACACTCAGGCAAAAGCTGAACAATAGAATCAAGCTATCAAGACAACAGAGCTGCCTATTTAAAGCATGCTGGCTGTCCCCCCAGCCTTTGGGGGAAAAAAAAAGGTAAAAAAAAAAAAAAAATAGCAGCTGGTTCACCCTTGTGAGCAAGTTATAAAGGTTTCTGCAGCTCTCCTTCTTGAAAGGATCTATTTAAATGTTGCATGACATCTATTTTCTCTCTGGGAATATCTTTGTAGTGTTTCATCTCTCTTTGCCATCAAAAAAAAGAGCTGGCTCTCCTGCAGCCCACTGGAGATTGCATATTCTCAGGCTCTCGGGCAGCTGCTGGATGGTTTTGCAGTTTCTGGCATCACTGAATCTAGCACCTCTTTTTTACCATTATTCAACTAAAAGTTCAGGGAGATTGTTTCATTTTTGCCAGGCTTCCTGAATTTTTACTGTTGATCCATCACTGCACAGATGTGTCCTAGCACGCACGCAGCATCAGGGAGTTGCTGACAATTAGTGAGAGCAGGAAACAATGACAGTCGGGCTCTTCTCTCAGCCCTGACACTGGCACGTAGTTGTGGCACATTCTTTCTACAACGGCAAGGAACTAGTTGATAATTTTGGTTTAAAAGAAAAATTAAAAATGGGGATGGGGAGTCGGGTTGAGATTGCTTTAAAAAAGTCACAGGAACACTGACAAAACACGAATCTGGAGCATCCTCTTTTCAGAGTACGTCACGTGAGGTCCTTGGGACCAGATATATCACAATGCTGTCTCACAATTGTGGCACCTTTTCAGAGAAAAAAAATAATAATGTAGCAACGTACATAACTATATCTGTAAATTCTAGAGGACATATGACTGGCATCTATTCCTTTAGCATAAACAGCATTTGCCCACAATACAGTTCAAGCTGCTTTCTTGTTTAAATAACTTATAATAAACCTGAAACACAAGATGACTTGGGGAATGGAGGTTAACCTGAGCTTAGAGCAAGATATGGTCCTTTAATGCTGTATAGTGGAGAAGTGGAGTACTTATGCCCAGATGCATAATATCAGATCACGGGGCACAGCTACAGACACCCAGTTCGGTATCACCAAGCAAGTTCTGCAATGGATAGAAGTACACATCTACAGGGGCTGCAGAAACATATTGCAAAAAGCAGCTACTGCCCTGCTTCGTCCTTCTCTTGTGTGTTCAGCTGGACACAGCTGCAGAGAGGAAGACTACATCCCAGGGAAGCATCTCTGAAACTGCACAGCCTGGAGTTTGCCCCCCACCAGATCACAACGACCGGCACTCACCCTGCTCTGCCTTCGCCCCTATTCTTCACATGCTTACACCAGCGTGAATCAGAAATACAACCTACCCGAAGCTTGAGGCATTGTGCTAGCACAAACATGGTGTGGCAGAGAGCACGCTGCACAGGAGGGGAACAAAAGCCTGTGCCTGCCCCATGGGCAGCCCTCCCGGCACCTGCAGCTGCACTGCCCAGAGCACAAGGGCTCGCGTGCAGCTGGGCAAGGCTGATCCCGCTTCAGATATCAGCGTCAGAGAGGCCCAACAGTGGCACCAGACATTCATTTCCACCGTGGCTGCATTTTCATCTGAGAAGCACTTCTTCTTCAAAGAACTCTACAGCAAGATTTTATAAATTGGAGCTCTGGGACCAGAGGATGTCTTTGGTCACAGCAGCAGTGGCAGAACACAAATGTGTCAGCTTCCCTGAGAGCAATTCGGGTACCAGCAAAGGGAAATTTCTGCTGGTATGTCTGCTTATTTATTCCCTTTCTCCCTTCCTGTTTTCGTGTTGTTTGCACAACAGAACAGACTGTTGTTGAACAGAATGATATTATATGATGTAATGCTACAATAAGCAGTCTGCAAAGACAAGCATCTTTACTTTAAAAGATCATTTCCAAATTGTGTGAGATGTAGCAGTGGATGTGCAGAAGCAGATTAGCTACTGGGAGATAAAACAAACCCACTTTGTTTATTGTAAACTCAAATTACAAATATACATTTCATCATTTCATCTGATAGTTGTATATACAAACACAAAAGCCTCACAGTAAACTAGCATGCAAAACCTTGTATTAAATAAGCCAGACTCAGAAAATCTTTCAAGTGACAGAACAAAGGAAGAAAAATCAGCAACTAGAATGAGGAGGAAACAAGCCCCATTTCCCAAAGCCTGCCTCATTCCAGCCTTCCCTGAGAGCAGCAGGGACAGCAAGGCTGTTTGGAGAAAAGCAGTGCCCCATTTGGGGTGATTTCAGCACTTGACTATCTTCTCTGTGACTGATATGAGCACTCCAATCAGGCTGGTCTGCAACAGCAAAGGGAAAACATCCCATACCAGCTCTCCCAATTAAAGCAGGGCTTGCCAGAAACGTACAACTGGAAACTGGTTGCTAAGGACACCAAAGAAGAAGGGGGTGAAGTTCTGCAAACACAGAGGGGACTCCACAGAGTTTGTGGGTCTGGTCTGCTCATGGGCAGCACCAAGGATTTGTTGTTTGTGCTCACCTTGAATTTCTCACCCCGCTCCAAGAGAGTTTGCTCTTACATTACAAATTGGGAATATGTCAAAACTCTCTGTATGTGCTGAAGGCAACCAGGCCTCCAGATAACTGAGCAATGGACTGGCACTCCTTGGAATTAATACAGCCAAAGCAAAGGCTTTCTTGAAATGAGCAAGCCTGCAAGAGATTTGCTTAGATCATGACTTAAGCTATGTCAGACATGTTCACCACGGCTTGGAGCTGCCCAGACAAATTGCAGTCAGCAGGTAGCTGTGGTGATTAGAGAGAGGGAAGAGGAATAACAACCCAAAGAACAAGCAAACAAAAATCCAAACAGGAATTTGAAAGTGACAGCCTCACACTGACAGCGCATTCATACCATGTGTCTTGTCCTGCAGCACAGGATGCCTGTCCCCACTGTGCCCAGCCAGACTCACCGAGGATCCCTCTTGCCAGGCCTTGGTGACAGAGCCTCCAAGATGCCACCAAAGCAAGCTGAGGAGGTCTGGATTTCACCCATAGCCATTTCTGGTTGCGGGTCTTACTTTCTACCAGAAAGAAAAAGGGCTCAGTGGCCTGGTTTTGCAACATTATCTGCATTTCCAGGATATATCTTCTGTCTCAAGTGAGGGTGGGTTGCAGGACACAACCTTCATTTTAGCTTCACCTCAAAAAGAATATTACCAACAATTTCCCCTAGGTAAGGTGAGGTGCAGACCAATAACACCCTTAAGCACAAGAGAACCTCACCACCAATACCATGATTTTGTGCAAGTAATTTTTAGGATATTGCTTTCTTTTCGTCTACTCCCAACAAGACCAAATTTATAGCACTGCTGGGTCTGCTAGTGAGGTCCACAGACCTGCTCCCGCTGAAGCCATTGCAGAGGATCCAGCCTGGAGTTCCCACCAGATTTTTCCATCCCAAGGTTCATTTCAGCTGCTTCCCAGTCTGCTTCCCCCATCCCCCTGGTCTCAATAGGCAGCAGAAATTTCCAACAGCACAGGAAAGCAACCCAGGGAGACATGCAGCAGTTGCTTCACCACCTGCAGGCTGAGAATAACAAGCAGTAAAGGAGGGGATGCCTCATTTGCCTCTGCAGTATTTCAACTCTGTCACTGTGAGCAACCACTCTCCTAACAGCCTTCCAAGGTCCCCACTTGGGAGCTCAGTCGTTGCCTCACACAATCAGGCAACTCACTTCCCAGCTTGAAGAACGCCCTTCTAATTGGCCACACTGCACATGGAGCACACTCTATCTATCATGGCTTAAACCTCACAAGACTACATTTTAATTATGAGTGTGTTAGAACAGAATCAGTTGCCTAATCAAGCTTAAATCAAATGCATATTTAGCAATTTTCATGCTAGCATTCCCAGAAATGTGATACTTGCACAATGAATTATTTATTTTGTATAGATCGCCAGTATTTTTTAAGAACGAAACCAGCAAACCAACACTCCAGGAAGGTAGTCAAATACATTAACAACACTTTTCTGAATTACCATCTTCCCTGCTGGCTTGGCCTCCGTGCACTTAGAGGTCTCAGAGTAGAATGAGTAAAGACCATTCAAAAGCTGTCAAGCAAATTATAGTGTACATTTCCAGTATAAACACCGATGGAAGGACTCTTTTATTAACAGCCACCGACACGTAATATTTACTTTGTTTGCAAGGTTGGAGCTCCAGAGGCAGACCTGTTGCATCAGCTGCACAAGGTTGTCCAAAAATAGATACCCCCCCCCATTAGTAACGGAGTTTAAAGCTCATAAAAGCCCCCGTCTAAAATGACAGAATGACAACAGTAGTAGCCAAGTATTCTGCTCAGGGTACCATACGCTGCTTTTAAGGACATGCCCTCATCTGTGCACCCATCAGTGCCACTGTCCACCAAAACAGTTAGCTTGGAGCCCAACAATAAGCAGGTAGACAAATCCCATTGATTTCTAGTACATTTTAGGAAGGATCAGCTGAAAATTAATCAAGTTGACAAAGAACTTTGGTTACATAGGCCCAAATTTGGAAAAATACCTAAATGACTGAACAGGGCTAGAATTAAGCAAGTGTTTCAGGTTGCGCATATAGATAGTGCTTTGCAAGGGTAAGTATTTTACATCTCTGTGCAAATATCTGCTTGACTTTGCTACAGTTTACAGTATAATAAACCAGCAAGACAGCACTTACTGGGCTGTTATGATTCAATGGATAATATTGTTTAACACTTCAGATCCCACAATAAAAAGGGATATGAGCAGAAAGTATTGCTATAACAACGTAGCTTTATATTATAGAATTAATAAGTGTCAGAGTTATAAAGAGGAATTTTATTCTAACGCTGCGTAGTTTTCTACAGAGTCCATTAATGATCAGCCATTATAGCAACAATAAATTGCCTTTTACGTTACTTAAGTTTTCTATGTTAAAAGGAGTAGTCAAAATTTAACAGAAGCGACAGGTTTAATTCCCAGTGACACCTGAATTTTGTATATTGGCTACTTTTGACAAACAGCAGCACTGAAAAAAAGAAATCAACGTAGTAAACCTTTCACTGGAAACAGAACGATCTTATTTCAGTCATCCATCATAATCCCCACTGAAATCATTAAGAATGAAGTGAACAGAGAAATCTGTAACAGGATATCGGCAAAAGCACAAGGGGATACTTTCTCCAGCCCTTGAAGCTATATAGCCAGGCCTTGCTGAAGCTTGGTAAGGTTGGTTTTGATACTTAACGCTGCCAATCAAGCCATTGTCTGTGATCGAAATACAAGTCTAAAGCTGTATTTTACCCTAAGATACTGAACCATTAGTCAAAGTCCACTGTTAAACTTTTTTTTTTATGTTTCGAGTTGGTGCCAGATAAGGATGATTCAGACTTTGATGATCTTCACTTAAACAAAACCCACACGCGTACATGACAGATGGTGTTAGACACAGAACACAGAGCCTATAGTAGAGTAGCTATATATATATCCCTCTTATCTTTGCACAGTTCTATAGATAAGAATAGGTTGCAGGTTGCATCATTCGTACAATTAGTCACAAGTCTGGCAGGGAACCTGAAGCCTACAGAAAACTTGGACAAACAGCTCTCAAGCACCTGGTTTCAAGAGATTCCTGAGCACTAGAGGTTCGCATCTGCTAGTCCTAAATAAGTGCAGCACTGGGGACAGAGGTGCAGGAGGGTTGACTCCATCATTCACAAACTAAGGGAGGTAGAAGACTCGTGAAAATGGGACATGCACTAATTTAGTACACCTAATCTTCTGAACAGCTGGTATATTAAATAAGAGCGCTATTCCCAGAGTAAATAATAGATAAGGATCTTACTGTATTGGAAAACCTATTCCAATTTTTTGCAGCTGCGTCCTTTGATATGGGCAAACAACGAATACATTGGGACAAATCTCTCCTAGTGCACCTCTACTGGCATCAGAGATCAGTGTGACCTACTGTATCTAAGTGAGGGTTACCCCAATACAAGCTTACTCATAAGCCTGACTCCAATCCATTTTTAAGGAACACAGAGGCTGAAGCAGATGTCACCGACATTAGCATTAGGCTCGGTAATTGAGTCATTACATTTGATACAGAATCTACTTATATCCCAGCTAAGATTAACTGGAACATGTGGTTACCTGTCAGATGGATCTTGTTACACAAATAAAAATTATGCCTTCCAAACAATAGCAGTGAGAAAGAACTTGACAGCTGCAGCTTCAGAACTAGAATTAAAATCACCATTAGATAAAAGCAAAGTTTAAAAAGCACCTCCTTCTTGTTGGAAAATTGACTCTTCTACTTGTTCACTAAGCAAAGTCTGTGCACAGCAGTATTTGAGATACCTGCCATTTGCCTGCGCAGAAGGGGTTTATTTTAGTGCTAGTGTATGCTGCTGTATCACTGTACATTAGAGGTGCTTCATACTACTAGGAACACAGATTTCTCTTGATTTATTAGTTAAAACTGAAGTAACTCCCCTAATCAGCATCTTTTTTCCCTGCAAATATGGAGTGCAGTCTGCTCCATTACTTTGTTTCTTGTGGCTTTCCTTTTTTTGAATCATCTCAATTCCCATAGCTTGTACAGGTTGATTCAATAAGCAGCACAGCTGCACCAGCTAAAGTCAGTGCATAAAAAGTCATCTGTTCATTGTCTCTAAGTGAATTCAGTGTGCAGCTTTGCAGCTATAGAGCTATTCCAAGGAACATGGTTGGAATAGTAGAGAAGCATTCCCATTTTGGTAAAGCACTCCTACCCACACATGGCCTTGAAATATAAAAATACTTGTAAGGAAAACAGTTGCTAGATATAATGAAGCTTCAGGGGGTTGAATTTAAATATGTGAAAAAGCATTCTGAATATCAGATCAAAATATCTAGTAGAAAGTAGGGTAGGTTCACTATCAAGACTTTAGTAAACCTGCGTGTGTCTGCCAGACGCGCACATTATCGAGTAATCAGGCACAGAGACTGCCACAGATATTTACCAATATTTGTCTGGACTAAAGGATCAGATCTTGTCCATACAATACAATCACACTCATCAAATATTTGAAAAGTAGAAAAGTTTCTAGAGGTGTTAGAAGAGGTCTGGATAGGCAGTTGGTAAATACATGGAGCTATTCTACAATCAACTCAACCTAGACCACAGCTTCCATCACTATGCAATGTTCTGCCAGACAGATAAGTTGTCAGTGGCCTCAGCTAGAGCTTTCCTCTGCCCTACGCATCCAAATATCTTAGCAATATCCATATGAAAGGCTCTTTCACCTTTACTACATCAGGTTGCCCCTTATGTACTTGCATCCCCATGAAACCACACTGTGCTGGTGAATCATTTTGTCGAACTGCTAAGACCCAGGAAATCACATCCCATGATAGAGGGTGACGCAAGTCACTTGGTGATGAACGTGATCTCCTTACTGCTGAAGGGATGAAGGGAGAAAAGCACTGAGGCTTTTGAAAGGTAACTAAAAAAGGGTTGTCTTCCAAATGACTGCATGATCTTAGTATGGTTCTGGGAGCACATGAAATAATCTGTGCCCCATAAAAACAAGACCACAAACTACAACAAACTTGAAATGAGGTACTGTCTGTCTAAAGCTAATTTGTCTGGATTAATTAGTGGACTGCTAGACATTTGTTTGTAAACCTTTGTAGATAAGAGACGTGTTCAGTACTGAGTACAGATCATGCATTCACTCTCAAGATAAATCCCAGAATACTTAACCAGCACTTGAGCTCAACAGGCACGCATGGTTATATAAAAATCCCCTTTTAAATTTGCTTTAAAGAAAAATAAGTTTCTAGCTGGGAAGAGGGCTCAGATAATGGCCAAATGCCAAAAAATCTGAAGGAAGACACCCTGTAAAGTTGATGTATATAACGTATATTTGCATTTCAGACCATGTGATTTCCATAGACTACCTAATGCTAAGAACACAAAAATTGTATATAATCCAAGAGTATTCAAAAATTTTGAATGGCTTTCTCAACGTGTACTAAAAGACGTTGCTGAAAGATGCATGCCAGGACTACAGACAGCTGGACACAGATTTCTTTGTTGTGTATATGGCTCCTCTTATATAGCACTTTGGATCAGATATTTGTATAAGGAGTATAGAAAGACACTGTCATATATTAGATCTTGCACAGGAAGTAATATCATAACTCTCTGTAAACCTAGTTATCTGACTGGGCTTCCCAAAGAAAACTTTGACTTATATTGCATTAAGGAAAAGGCACAATCGCCACCACTGCCACTATTGCAATGCTATTTTTGAGCAGACAGGCATGACATGGAGATCACCCCCAAACTCATTGCTTTAGTTCAGGCTGTTTCAATAACACCAGAAAATGTTTTATTCATGTTTGTAATAAAGCTTTAGAAGAATGCACATTTCACTTGTGTTACTGCCTAGCTTTATTAAGTGACTATATTAAGTATCCTAGTTTTCAATGACAGCCCAATTTGTAGAGCCTGAATTTGAGGAAATAAGCTCAGAACGGTTTCAAATCAAAGGACTCAGGTTTACAGGGGAACGACCTCCATCAATATACTCTTAACTTGGGTTCTTTTATCCCTGAGACCGCAGAGGGTCTAAGCTTGACCCCAGTGAAGAAACTTTCCAATACAAGAGGCAAAGAAAGCAACTGTAATTCTCCACCTTGAAACTCTATGCTCAGGATTAATCTCACAGCACAGAAGAAGATGCTTCAGATGTCCCAGAGCTGCTAGAACATCCTCTCAGGGATTCTTTCCACAGGACAGACAGATCAACACTTCATCATTCTTCTGGACAACACTGACACTCAGCAGGCTAAAACTTTACTGAGGTTAGTCCAAACTGTACTGCGCAGGATGCAAAAATATTAACCAAACTTTTCATTGCCTAATAGAACAACTGAACATGAATAGATGATTATACCCTACCTTACAGATTATCCAACACGCTTCTCAGATTTTGAGGCTGTGAAAAGCATACAAAAACACTTGGAAACTGATGCTAACAGGGGGTCCCAAGTACATTTGTAAAAGGCGTCAAAAGGTATTCACAACAACAGAGATTGGTTATAAAGAATTTTTTTTCTTCAATAATCCAATGGAAGAGGCCTCTCCCAAGGACAGGCAACCACCTCTATGAGGCAACCCTCTCTACAAAGCCTGATATTCACTCAAAGAAAAGGTTTGTGGCACCAGGGTGACAGAGGATGCTGTAAGCTGTGATGCAACAGAATTTTTTCCAGCAAGGTTCAAGCACCATTGAGATAGAAAACATCATCTCCGCACGTTTCCTCCATTACTCTTAAACCAACGAGAGCCAGAAATCCCACGATGGTCTGCCACGGCATAAGGCTGATAATCTACTGTAACCTCGGTCTTGCCCTTAAAGCAGTGTTCACAGCTACCCAAAATAGAGCATGTGAGCAGATGTTTGGGAGAAAAGAAAGCAAACATCTGTCCTTCTAGAAATGTAAATCCTCCATGCCCACCCTACCACTCTGCAGCTTGGCAGCAATCCACCCTTAACTCCAGCAGCACATGGGCAGACACAGGGAACAGCCCCATGTAACAGTAATCGGCTCCACGATGGATTTCAGGTAATGAAGAGCATTAGGCAACAGCCCAATATCATTAACGCAAACCCCTGCTGGCATCCATGCTATGGGATCCAAGCGAACAGGCTTGGGGTTAGCTGGTTGTCCGAGCTACGTTTCCCAAAAGGAGTTTTGCAAGTAAAAGGAGATAAAGCTCTTGATGATATGATGCCAAGTGCACACGTGAACAATGCGTGCACATGTGATTCTACTCAGTTGCTTGTGACACACAATAAAGCTGAACAAGTGCAAGAAGTCATGAGAGTGCCAGAAGGAAAATCCTGGCTGCTACTTTAATTGAAAGTGTGCTTGTTCGCTATGTTCTCTGCTGGTAGCACGAGCATTTTCAATAAAACATGGCCAGTAATTTATTTAGCACATAAGTCTATGAAAAGTTCTTTTGTACAGCTCTTACTAATTTATACCACACAAGATTAAGTCTCCTTTTGCTCCACATGTCCACATGCTTGAAATGATTGGGGGCAAAATCCATGATAAATGTTGCTCTAAAATATATTTGGGCTCCTTTCTAGTTCCATTCCAGACATTTGACTGCCTCAAAGAGCTTGAAAAAAAATATGATCCAGCCAAGGAATCACCCCCTCGTTCCCAAGATTCAGTCTGATTCTCATCCCAGTCACTGCTTTTTCTTCAGGAATATACATTATTCATTCTACATATTATGGTGTTGATCAAATGACTGTAGTGTAAACACACCTCTACGCAATCAGTACAGCTCTGGCTGTATGTCTGAACTGAGGTGAAGGATTTTATGCTGTATACGTGAAGTATTTACATGTGTGCAGACACAAAGTACATGCCGGTAACAGATAATCCAAAGGACAGAGCTCCTGTGGTTACTTGGAAACATTCCTGTGAAGTTTAGCCACAGCTCTGTGGGTGGGTTTGCACTGCCAGAGTGTTTAAAGTAGATACTGAATCGCAGTTGCAGTCACTCTCTCTTCCCACATACACAGGGAAGGATGTGCATATTTGTGTGTACACAAGCAATTTACATATGTGTGTGTCTACATGCATTAAATATGTTCATACATGACAAGTATACGCACACAGCTAGAATTCATCTCAATGTTAGGTAGTTTAACCAGAGGAAAACAAGGTGTGAGGTTGTTCAAGCAAACCAGCAAATCTAGAAAGAGCAGCCAGTGAAAATAGCACGTAAATGCCTTCTTGAACATCAACAAAGTTAAAAATTCTCATTAAGAAATTACTTATATTTTAAAAAAAAAGAAAGTATTAATGGCCAAAGATGGTATAGATTTTCAGAATCCTGTAAATTAAGATCTTGATCCAATCAAGTTTGGATGAAACCAAGAGGCAATTTTTGGACCTAGGCTGACTATAAGGAAGCTTAGTTCTCATGCAGGGATGTCTTTGAGTTCCCCACTGCTCAGAAAAAGGCTGTACAGCCACCACACTGAGAATGCGTAACACAGGTCAGCTCTTCCGGAACAGAAGCAGCTAACAAGCCAGCTCAGACAGGTGTTACACTACAAAAAGCACAACAGCAGCTCCATCTGAATCAAGCCTGCTCTTAGAAAGATTTGCTCATCTCCTTCCATATGAGGGCACATTAAGCCCCTCTCTCTCTGCAGCATTCACTGGACAACATCTACGTGTGTCCAAGAGATCACTGACGCTGACCGTGCTCCCAGTTCTCACCGTTCGAGTCTGTGCTACAACTACATAATTTCCAAACAGAATAGGCAGCACTGAGCTATGGTGAAATATATTTTCAGCCAGCCGCACTTGATTACTAGACCAACTGTCAATGTGAAACATTATTCCTCCTAAAAAACTTTATTAGCAAACACAAGCATACTAAATACTTAAGGCACAGTTACATGATGTATTGCTTAAAGAGCAAAGAGAAAGCAGTACACTAATCTGTTGAACATAGAGCTTGGTTCAGCTTAATGGATCATTGAGTCACAATCAAGATGCAGCAGTGCTGGGTGCTGGTTATTCCACAGCACAGCAGAGATCATATTTAATGATAATGGAACAACGAAGCCTATCATTTTTGTGGCTTCAGTTTTATTGTTTTCAATAGCTATTTACAGGGTAGTGGTAGTGGAGGATAGAGTTCACCGGTGCTTGAAAGAAGTTGTGCAAAGCCTGGTTTAGGAAAGATTAAATCTCATTGTAATCTCCCCAACCTAGGTAGGTGAAACTCCACTTAAGTCTTTATTGCCATGTACCATAAAACTAGCACAGAGATAAACAGTAACGACCACATTCAGAATTATGATGGGATGATGAGGTAAGAAAATCATCACCCACCTCTTCCAAAGAGTCTGTTTGCAAAGTCAGGTTGGTTTTACACTGTAAAAAAGCAGTTCTCAACTCAAAACGCTACATTTAAAATGCAGCGATATTTTAGATGTATTTTTTTTGTGAAGTTGGTGGGGATGGAACAAGAAGGGAGAAATCTTGGATCCGTACCTCAGACTTTTGAGCGCCTGAAACACATACTACTTGCTGTTATTTGATTCATGGCAGCAGCAGTTCCTTTTCCACAGCTACCGTGTTCATCGGATGCAAAATCCCTCGATTCCCTCCAAGCATCCAGCCCCTTTCCTTGTACCACTGATAACCAGGAAATAAGCCTACTTCATTGTGCCCATTATGATTTTGTAGAGCTAGAGCTTCTTTGGGAAACAGAGTCTACAACTCAGATAAAGATGATCTGATTAACACTACAATTTTACTTATTGCTACTAGATCTCTTTTCTCTTCTTAGCAGGATTATTGATTTAGAGTTTATAGCAACTTGAACGTAACAAGACATGCTGTGCACAGAGATAAAGCACAGGAAGAAACATTCACTTTTAGCAAAGAGCAGTCTCCAGTCCTCTCCTACAATTAAGGATGCACTGAAGTGTTTCCCTGAATTAAGCTGGGACTCTCTACTAGAGATGCAAAATAATCCTTCTGTTTCAACTCCCATGACCGTGTGTATCACAAGAGTTTAGAAAAATGGACAGAGAATTTCAGAGACATATTAAAGAGGAATTCAACGCCAAAACCTGAGCTTGCTGCAGAAATCTCAACAGAATGTTAATGTCAAGAACTACCTGCTTGTAGGGTAACAGTATATACTCTACTGAGCCATCTAAGAGATCTAAATAAAGGGCTGGGGGGCAGGGGAAGAGCAAAAGTAAAAGCAAACAGGTATTGATCAGCTCTAGGGAAGCGCTGGAAGGAAAGACCACACACACAAATTAGGCAGCTGAAGACTATTGGGATTCCAATTTTAAGATATTTATTGTACCACTTTGTAGTTTCAATTAAAAGTCCACATTAAATTAATTAAGAGTGAGGGAAGCAACAGATCTCCAAAAGTAGACATCTACAGGAAACCATCACCAACTAACTGTATGTTCCACATGAATTCATAGCAAGCCTGGCATATTCACCACCATCATTTAGGATATTGAAATAAACACATATTCTGCTAGGAGTTATCTTACAGACTACACGTAGCATAACACAGTAGTAAATAAGGATGGAAAGAGGCCAATAGAGTGGCCTGGATGGCTTAATATATTGGACACTTTCCAACAAAATAGGCTTTAATGGAGCCAAGACACGAAGCTAAACGTCTAGGAACAATAAGCATTCAGCATGAAAAACTGCATTCTAGAAAGCAAAATGAATAAAGGATTTGGACAACATAAAGAACAAGCAATTTGTTAGGCATTCCCAGTGGCAAAGCTATCTAATATCATCCATGAATATATGAATCCAAAACCAGCATCTGGGAGCAGAGACAATATTTGACTTCTCTAGGGGGCTTTGGCAATAACCAATTTCTGCTTCAGACCTGATGTTGAAGAAAGGCTCACAGCAGCAGTCTGAAAAAGCCACGAAAGCATTAAGGGCTGTTAAGAAATACACCAAATTGCTCCTAGTTGTTTATGCCACTGGCAGAAGATGGTTGCAGTTGACTTGCAAGGAATGAAGGTGCCTAAGAGATGAAACCTGAAGGCAAACAAAATCAAATTAGGAAAAGAAGGCTATCTTAACCTGAGAGAATTGCCTGGAACACACTGTAAAGGGAAATGGGGATTCAGTGCTTGCTGACATCTTGAGACTAATTTCTAGTGAATTCTTTTTATAAAGCAGATTACAGACTCAGAGAAAAAACTGGGACCTGTGAGGGTCTACAGAGCTCGTTACTTGGAAGATGTTTCAAGCTGAAAATTGCAATTTACTTTTCTTTGAGAACTGTTGAGAACTAGGAGTTTTCACATTCCTGTGCTACAATTTCCAGGAGTACAGGTGTGCACTAAGGAGCCTAGCCCTTCAAACTCCTTCCTCTGCCTACAAATGGCTCAAATCCAGTCCACCTAATGTTAGGTGCTTCCTAGGTGCATCAAAGGTGCATTGACCTTATTACTCTCTACAAGTACCTGAAGGGAGGTTGTGGAGAGGAGGGAGCTGGCCTCTTCTCCCAAGTGACAGGGGACAGGACAAGAGGGAATGGCCTCAAGCTCCGCCAGGGGAGATTTAGGCTTGAGATTAGGAAAAAGTTCTTCACGGAGAGGGTGGTTAGGCACTGGAACAGGTTGCCCAGGGAGGTGGTTGAGTCGCCATCCCTGGAGGTGTTTAAGGTGAGGGTGGATGAGGTACTTAGGAGCATGATTTAGGGACTGGTGGGAATGGTTGGACTCGACGATCCAGTGGGTCTCTTCCAACCTGGTTATTCTGTGATTCTGTGAAAGCTAAGAACATACTCAGAATCCCCGGTCTTAGGAAAAGAAAGTAATTTCCAAATAACAGCTCAAACTTTAAAGGTGCCTTCGGCACATCTCTCTTTTCCCACTCCTTGCAGAATGTTTCTACGATGAGTACTTTATTAAAATAGATCCTTTAAGAAGAATTGGTTTTAATGTTAACTACCTGCAGGGAACTAAAAGGATGCTTCACTGTGCCCCAGGCTACAGGGCCATGCTTGGGCCAGGCTGGTGACCTCCCTAAGATTTTTGTAGCTTCAACTTCCTTCTATGTCTTTTTTTAACTGAAGTCAAATATTTCTGTTTCATTTTTAACCCTTCTGTAATGACATCTTTTTCCTCCACAGCACACCCCTCTGCATTATTAATTTCAACACAAAATAGTGTTTGCTATTAAAAATTTCATTATAAATATTACTGCCAAGTGCTGATGAGCAGATGTTCAGCAGCATTTAAAGATTACAGGACCAAGGTAGGTCAAGTTATTTTAGCTCTCTCTGGAATCTAGAAAGCTCTTTTAAGCTGATTTTATGACAAACCCGATTGCCTGCTTTCATTACTAGAAATTCACCATATCTAATCTCCTTGTTTCACGTAACAGTGCATGCCGAGTGACACATGAGTGTTTCTCTTCGTTCAGTTTAATCAACCAGCTGCAGTTGCATTCAATCACCTTTACTAGAGAATGAGCCTTCACTCACTATGGCTTCATCTAGAGAATAAATTGGTATGCACAAGGAGAACAGGACTGCCAATGACTGTACTGCAATGTTGATTCAGCCCTATAATAATAGTCTGTTTGCATCAGGGACACAGGATACACATAAACAATTTGTGCAAGTCCAAAATAATGGGCAATAATGCAAACTAATTCAGCTTGAAGCTGAGCACAGCAGTACGCTACCTGAATGCCAGCTTCTTTGGTGGAGTATCTGATTAAAGCTAGTAAGAACTCACTTTAGCTTTACAAGTCTGTCTGTTCTGTCAATATATTGTCAGAGGGCAGAGAGGGGACACTCCCTAAAGGATGATCGAGCAAAGCGGCCAGCAAACTCACTGGATATAGCTCTCTGGAGGACACACAGAACACATCCTTCCTGTTTGGAGTTAACTTCTGTGACCTGAGACAGAAGTCTGGTTTAGGGTGGACTGCACATCCATGTTTTCAGCAAGTCCCGATTAAGGACTGTTACTAACTTCCTTCTTCCTCCTGTTAGTCTGTGTGCAGCTTTCTCCTAATTCAAGTTCTTACCACGTGCTGTGGTTAGACTATAATGACACAACTAGTTTAAATGAGGAGGAAAGGAAAAAGCAGGAACAGATACCACTATCGTGATTTTTGTACCAGTAGGAAGCGTCAGAATAACAAAGTCTTTCAAGAGGCATGAAACACTCGGACAGACAAATCTGGTCTTTGAGGAGCTGTTACACTGAAATCTGGAAACCTCACCAACTTGCTCTAATGGAAGCAATCAACAGTCACAATGAAGTATCCTTTCTCCCATCCTCTTAGTGTTTTAGAGAAAGACAGACATCAAACCCAAAGTGTGTGCAATAAAGTATGACCTCTGCAACAATTATGACAGCAAAATATAGAACAGACCGGAGCTTAATGGCTCTATTCAAGTATTTTCCATCTCCTAAGGGACTGTTTCAGAAACACAATTGAATGCAGAAGAATGGACTTTGATTTCTTTCCCCCACCCTTCCAATTCAGAAAATAATTTAAACTCCAGAAGTGCTAAATTGACCTTGCATTCTCCTCTGCTCGCCTGCTAATTAGAGTTTAACAAGTGGTGCTTCCAACCCTTCATAGCCCATCCAGAAGAGAAGGCGATGCAAATGTGAACTGATATGATCAGAGAGCTTCACCCAACCACCATCAATTTCTACATAAAACTAGATGGGACATCAACAGGAATTTTGCGGATAGCCCAGAGCCAAGATGAAAGCAGCACTAATAAATGGTGATGTTGTTCTGTTACATTTTAAATCTCACAAAGGATGGAAGTATTACAACAATTCCCATTTGGGGCATGGCCTAGAATGTAATTTCATTCTCTTCGAATGTGTTCAGCTGACAAAACTGTCAACAGGCAAGTTTCAGTCAGTGAAACCAACATCGCTTCAGCGAGGCAGGAACATTCACATCTTCAGAGATAAAATTTGTGTTAGCAAATACAATATACCTTAGCATAACTCTTAATTAAATCAAATTGCAGCTGTCACTTAGGCATTGATAATGCAATATATTACAGTGATTTTTTCCAGGAAGAAAGCGAGGCTCTCAAAATCCCCTATCAGTCTCTATGTTCTGCTCCAGCCTGATTTTCAAAGTCCTACTTGGAGTTCACTCACTTTGTTATATGATACCCACGTAGACTGTTCTTAGAGGTATAACTTCAGTAAACAAAGATTTATGGAGTTTCGGCTTGAATTTGTACTTTTCAAAGTCAAAAAAGAATATAGAATTGTTTTAATAATGTCTGAAGTGCCACTCAGCATACAGTCAAATAACAAAGAGCTCAAGCTCAGGTAACTCGTTTTGTGCCATGCACTATTATAACAGTATTGCTAATCCAAGAAGTTGCAGAAGGATCAAAGGGATGCTGAGGAACCACTATAGCAACGTTTCAGAATCAAGTAACATCTGTCAGCTCTTCAAGACACACAATTTATATACGGTTGTCACCAACAGCCTTTTATGCTTAGGAGGGAAAGGAGAAGTCAGTGCTCTAGAACAGTTTTCTGGGAGGTTTCCTCCCATATCAACAAGCTCTTGTTGAACGTTAAAAGCAACCAGGTTGCAATATGTTGCACATTGCCTAGCCTCCAGTGAACAGGGGCACTATATCTCAGCTCCGCTAGGGCTGATGGATGGTTCCCAATGTTTTAGCAGATTCCTCATCCGCCCTGTTTTACAGTCAATTACTTGTCTTTCTGAACTTCTGCTAATTCCAGCTGGTTTTCAGTAGCGAAGAATCATTTTGCAATACCTCTAAAAATAAATAAATAAAAAGAGCTGAAGAGGTTTTGTTGCTAACACAGCTCCAGAAAGGCACAAGAACCATTTGCAAGTCTGACATGGGTTTCTACAGCAAACCATTTTCACCTTAGCATTAATTTAGACTGCTCTAGAGCACTTCTGTCTGCATCCAGAAAAAGAAATGATTGTATTTCTGGTAATGAAAAGGGATTTGATACACACAGCTCTGATATGAAAGTAGGATGAAAATGAGCATATCTGAGGTCAGCTGACGCAGTCCAGCCTCTCGAAATACAAACATGACTGTTAGGTAGAGTCCAAGGGGAAGATGGTTATTTCTGTATCTTCAATGATCACAACAGACTTTATTTCCAACTTCCATTGCTGAATTCAGAGATAGCTTTCCCCTTACCACACATATTGTGATGGTCACAGTTTCCTTCCCCTTCTCTCCATTACAGGTTTATGTTTTTTCACCCTCCTCCCTGTTCTTCTTCAACTGCAATGTCTGCTACAATGAGCAAAGAAAAAAAAAAACTACATAAAGAGAACTGTCACTTCTCAGCTCAATGAATGCCACTGAAATTTGCACCTTCAATTTAAAAACAAGAATATGAATGACCAGCCTTTGAATTCCAGCACTGAATGGAAAAACAGGACCCAATCCAAGAGATGCTAGTAAGATTCTGCTGTTACTTACTAGAATGAAGGTAGATTATTTTTCTTTTTAGTCCACAATTTCGGCTGCAGGGAACTTGCCCACAGTGCCTAGTGCAAGGAGAGGAGAGAATGAGGAGCCAAAGAAACCCCCAACATAATCTACTCACCAAAGAAGTTGCCCCAAGATTTACTAAGCAAATGCCAAACACCATCTCGTTTCCCACAGAAACAACCAAGGAAGGAAGCAAAGTTAATGTTTTAATTAAAAAACAAATCAGTCACCTTCTCCTGTTTTCTGAAGTGGCTTGATATAAATTCTCATCTATAATATCTTTGCCATATCGGAAAGGGGATCTGCTCATTTAGCAGTGATATTTATTGTGTTCAGCAAATGTTAGCACATTCCCTTCTTTAACACATATAACCCATCTCTAAAGACTCATCTTCTCACTGTGATCTCAAAATTACTGGGTGGCAATAAAAATCAATACAATAAGGACACAACAGATTCCTGTGATTCAGAGTAACCTGCTCCAGCTTGCGTTTTTAAAAATAAAGTTACGCTGGATTTTTTTTGTTTCATTTTTACTAGCATGATCAGACTTGTCTCAAACAGTTTCTCATTCTTCTCCTATTCAAGTCTACGGAAATTTTGCCTTCGGTGTAATCAGAAGATGAAATTCAGTCGTGTTCAGTTTTCCAGGGTAAAGTAACCAGGAAGGCATTTAAGGGCATAGCCTAGCATGGGCATCACTACACATCTGTAAAGTCACTTTACAGTGATCCTTTTTCAAACTCTGCCTATGGTGCAGTACAGAACACATCTCACTACATATCTGGGACCTAAACATCATTGTGAGCCAATTCAGCTCACAGATCTGCTCAATATCACAAGATTAAATTTACGGTTACATCTCTCAACAGATCATCCTTGCAACATTCTGTGTCTTCATCACTCTGAAAATCCTAGCCCCAGTCTCCAGAAAAAAGTCACTAACTTTTTACCCCCGAACCATCAGGTGGCAACCTAAGGTCTAAGAATTACATACCAGCCTCTTCCACTCCCCAAGGATTGTAATATACGGCCCTCGGACGTTTGCCCAGGTGTCATGCTGTCCTGGAGAGCAGTCAGCCCCTCTCACATGAAGAGAGCTTTGTTTGATTTGCACTGACGCAGCTAAGGAAGCCTGTACCCTTCAATAGGATGCTCTGGTTTGTACACCCTATTTCCCCTTGTGCACGCAGAGCCCTACTGGCCTTCAGGCAATTCCCAGAACAAACAGGCTGGTTTCAATTTTCAGCAGGAGCCACTGTCATTGCTTGGACTCACGTCAAGGCAATATTTTTCTTATGTCTTTTCCAAATTCCAAGCGCGGGGAAAAAAGAAAGACATTATCCTTTATGTAACTTGTTCAAATTGATGTGCCAGGTCTTAAATTAACAAGCAAGAGTTGCATTCTGTCCCAAATACTTTGTTTAAAGCTCTTCCAAGCTGACCTGTGCAGTCAGTGGTGCCTGAGTAACCATAGCAGCATATCTGAACAATGCCAAATACTTGTGAACAGACACATAAAAATTCAAGAGGTGGAACACACAAAGCGTGGATCTCAGTAAAGAGCAGAACAGCCTCGAGAGAAGCACCGGAGCTGCTGATGGACATGAGAGCACAGTTAGATCTGCTGTTTACCAGGACCAAATGAGTCTCACGATGGGTTAGCAAGAGTGCTAGAACAGCCTCAAAACTAAGACGATAGCATAGATACACACATATAAAACCGGTGATCAAACCACCTCTGGAAACCCCCCGAACTGTCTGGATACCTGTGGCCATCACAGTAACCCAACAAGCAAGTTCTGATCACTTCCTTGCAAAAGCCTTGTAGGTGTTAGTTTTCCACTCAACAACAGCCCTCAACCAGCCAGAAGTCCGAAGCATGTATGGACAGTTGTTTTTCAGTTACATTAAATTATACCTCATGCAGAGAGGTATTTACCCACTGCAGCTATCCCTGGAGCTCCAAAAACCTTAGAAGCCTTGAAAAAGCTAATTAATGCACTGCCATAAATAATTTGATCTCTTAGGAGGATATATACTCTCTACACAGTAAGTAACAGCGTTCTTTAATGGAAAAAAGGATGATTTGCCAATGTATATCTGTATTTTATTATAGGTGTTTATTAACCATTTACAATTTGCCATAACGAAAGCAGAAAAGAAAAAAACCTTAGTCTAAAACACAGCACATTCCAGTGAACTGCATCATCCCTGGAAAGCAAACGTAGGTCTGTCCTGTTTTGTCAGACACACAAACATCTCCCACAGAGAAATCTCACATTATATTAAGAGCCAGTACAGATCATTTCTCCCAGACTCTTTTGCAGTTGCAGAGAATAAGACTGCACAGGACAATCTCTCCCCAGCTCTACACCAGAGAGGAAGCAAGTGCCTGCTCTGTGCCCTCTGAAATGGGAGGAAAACCAAATGCTTCCTGTTGCAGAAAATACAGCTACGTCTGGGACTACAGCATGACCACATGGCAGGCTTCCCACTGCAAATCAGCAGCAAACACCCAATATAATAAAAATAAGGAGTTATACATCTCCTGCTTAGCCAGCATTATTACCCAGGGGGTTTTAGCATACTCTTTTTAACATGAGAGAGCCCTTGAAATAGGTTTCCTTTTGCCCTCTGAGGTCAGGAGAGAACCTTTTGTTACAGAGACAAGCCTGGGTGACCAACTCTGTTGCAGCAGCATAAGGATTTTAACTTCCTTATAAGCTGGTTTGAGCGTTTTTGAAGGTACAAAGAAAAAGAGCATCCAGTACCTTAAAACCCACCTAAATCCTCCTAAGAAATAGCCATTTGGTTAACTTTCTGAATCCTTATTCTTAATAGACACTTCAGACCCACTGGTGTGAACAGCTTAGCGATCTAAAAACCAGGGCAAAACTCCTGCCAATATCTTTTAGTACAGAAGAAAAGCACATACTGTGCCATAAACCCTTGAGACCGCCCTTCGCAAGGTAAGCTCTGCTCCCTGTGATCCAGTACAAGAGAACCAGTAGCAAGGGAACAAGTGGATACCACAAAGCTGGCTGCTTGGCATCCTTCACGTGGCAGGAGCATCTGGGAGGAGCACCACTAGGAGCTAAAACTGCTTGGACAAATAAGTGCTGGGAGCCACCTCTGGTGAAATGCCTAAGTATCTTTAATAAAATAATTTCTCTCAGTGACATCAAGTTATCAGGGAGCTTCTGTATTTGAAGATTTGCCAAAACATCAGCCAAGCCTTCCTGTAGAGAAAGAAACGGACCTTTGAACTCTTTGTGCAAATTTATACTTTTCTAAGTGCAGCCTTTTAGAAACAGTTATAGCCAGAGGTGCAACTAATTTAGTTCTTTCCAGAAGATTTTCAGCTCTGTAAAACTCATGTATTATTTAAGACTCATAGCTAAACTAGCCTTTTCTTTGTGCACAAAAAACAAAACAAAACCAAAACAAAACAAACAAGCCACACAACCATCACTATTTTGGTGAAAGATCTCTAGAAAAATCCCACAAGACCTTCAAAATGCCCACATTCCCTGGCTACCAATAGGACCTTTAGTTTCTGCAGCAAGTTTAATGTTTAACTCTCGCCATCAGCAGGTCTGTATTTCAGCAGGGCCCTTTCTACGCCTAGCATCAGACTCCTACAGAAGCATCAAGGGAACATCATTTACAGTAAAAACCTCAGCCAAGCCATTTTTTCCTGTATCTGCAACTCCTAGCATGATTCAGGTCCCCCCAAGGATAATGCAGTAGAAGGCAGCTGATCTTCCCCCTCCGAACCCGGATAACTGAAATCAGCTGGATGAAGAATCTTCACACACAGAGATAGGTGCCATTAGCAACGAGAAACAAGTCTACTCTAGTTATAGAAACATATTTTAGAACAAGTTACCCTGATGGAGAAAGTGATGGAGAAAGCTTTAAACACCTGATAACAAAGCACCACTTTGCTACTGGCCTGTGTTTTACCTTTAGAAAAGGTCTGAAGGAAACTAGCTTTCTGGAGCAAAACAGAATCGGCTTCTCCCTGGCAGTCTCACCTACGTGAACGCTGAAGGAGTGTGTGTGAAAATGAGGGTAGAGCTTTACTAGCAAGAATTTCTCTGGTCTTCCTTGTATTTCCAAGATCTAAACTAACAGCGTAACGAGCAAGCGCCACCCAGTAGAAAGTCACCTGCAGAAGGGAGTTGGCCTCCTGGTCAGAGCAGGATCCCAGAGACACAGACGCGGTGTCCTCTTTCCCTCAGCAAGTGTGTAGCTGGCACCTTCAAGCAAATACCAAACGTATGATATGATCTACATGTTCTAATGGCCAACTAGTTAATCAAAAAAACCTTGTCTTTGAAGAAATAGAACCTTTAAATAAACCAAATGCCAGATCCTTTGTTGCTCAACAGCCAATAAATGCATTAAGTACATATAAACAGAACAGTGCAATACAGAAAGTGACTGAACAGCATTCCCACCCGGGATGTCCCAGCCAGCACACGGCTCCCAAGAGGTCAACTTGTTAGAATCACCGATACCACTTTTAGGAGTCCAACCTCTGCCTGGTTTTAAACAGCAGCAGATTTTCTAGAAATCTGCATTACTGCATGTTCCAAGTGCTGCAGCTGTCAGTCAGCTTTCAATAACTTATTACTTCTGTGTATTCAGAGCAGTTTGGGAACTGAAGGTTGTTTTGTAATTTTCACGCTCCACAAACAGTATAGATGCTGGAATATGGTAATATTTACTCCTGTTTTGCCATCTGCTTATATATGCACATAAAACATGTGACTCTCAGAATGTGGAGCAGCAGAATAACAGCTGTAGCTTTTCATCACAAAATAAGTGTACAAAAATCACTACATATCTTTTCTTTCTAATAAAAAGGTACCTTTGCACAAAAGAAAGAATAATATATAATAAAAATTATCCACACACATACACCTTTTAGTAGAACATGTACTCCTCAGCTCTAGCTTTTACTAAAGGGTTGTCTAAAAAAAACTCAAACCGTCCCCCTAAATCCCTACCATCTTGGTTATGTAATGAATTTTAAAAATAATAATAAAAAAAACCCAGCAACAACAAAATCCAGAGAATCAAGTTGTTTATTTTTAGAAGAAAATACCCACTCCAGCCCTCAGTGAGGTTCCTACAGGATGAACATCCCAAACACCTTCCCACTGGAGCATCTTGACATACCTTAGGGAAAAAAACAAATCTTGGTATTAACACCGAAGACAAATTCTGTTACGCTCCTCCTTCACGCAGCCTGAGCAGAACCCAAGGAAGAAGCAGCCAGTCCCCAGACCAGGTCTTCTCACTGCACAGGAAACAAAGCACCTAACAGCCCCCACCCACAAACTCTCCACGCAGGTGGGGCTCCCTGCTCAGCTGTTTATCATTAAACTCGCTGCTCCCAAGATTGGGAGCATGTTTAATTAATTTGCTAAATAAAGATCAACAAAGCCAATTGAAATGTAAAGACTCTCTGCTTCCCTTAACTAACAAATTAATCCAAACACTGAACTAGCATTTCAAAGGATAGACTGCATGCCCGTGCAGACTCCCAGCCAAGTGTCCAAGACAATTTCACAACTGCACCTTTCAAAAACAGCAAAAGCTATTTCCTCCAAGGGCAGACCTCAGCGTAGCTAACTCCAGACTTCAGTTCCTTCAGCTTATTTTGAAAAAAGGTGACAAAGGAAGGTAGATTGACTGGAAGACTTATGCCTCTGCTGGTCTCCAGCCCATGCGAGAAGATAATTTTGTATTCTCCCTGGTCTTACAACCGATTCTTTAGACACAGAGGGGGAACGCTTGGCTGGTTTGGGGTTGACTGTTTTTCTTTTTCCCCACTTAGTTCAGGGAAAGCACTGTTGTTGCTCAGGGGGGTGGGAGGTCTGTTTTAAGGTCAATCAGAATGAGAAAATCTGAAATAGAGTTATGTAATGTTTCATAAAAACTTCAAACTCTCCGTGGCCAGAGAGGGATGTCAGAGCTGGATAAACATTTCTCCTCCAGCCACTTGATCTCTCACAGAGTGTGCTATCCCCAGGTTAGTGTAGCAAGGAGCATGTTGTTTACTATCAAGAGCCCATGGACACTGCGCTTCACAACTTGCACTGGGGCAGTGCCTCTGCTATCCCACTTCAAATTATCTCAGTGTTTTACAGTGGTTTGGGACACTTAAGTTGCCCACAACCAGCAGTTTCACCCAGAAAGGGTCATAATTTGTTGCTCATTATTGTAACAATACAGGTCAGTATTTGTTCTGTGTCCCATCCCACTCCAATCAAAATGTGCTATTCCAGGCCAAGACATAAACTACTGCCCATCAGACCACAGTGGGAGGAGGCAGGTCTCAGCCTGAGCTTCAAACACCCCACCAGAAAGGATATTCAGTGTCTTGTGTGACTGTAAAGAAATTAAAAGACTTATTTTACAGTGCATTTTAATTAAAAGTTCATTATAAGAATTTTCTTTTAAGAACAGCATACTACATAGTAATGGAAATATGTAACTTTATCCTACAAATGGGACTGTCAACATATTATTCTTACAATTCAAACATATGAAAAATAAAATATGATATTTAGCTTTATAAATTCCCTCTTACCCCCCTTTAAATCATCTCTTTTAAATAATAAAAGTATTCTCTCTTTCCCAGTACAGTGCATTTGCTATCTGCGAGCCACAAACCAAGTAGTCACATTAATGCCAAGGAAACAGCAACATTATTTGCAAAATATTGAGAGAAAATGGTAAAAAAATGTAGTAGTCAGCTCAGTGCTTATAGAAGAGACAGTCAAGAATTGAAAAAACAGCACATTTTCATATTACATAGGACCATTATAGTAACATAGAAAACAGTGCAGAAGAACAGTTGGAAAAATGTATAGCGCTTCTCAGCAAGCACAAACTGAACTTTGGCACTTACTCATAAAAAGGCCTTTCAAAGCAAAACAAAACAAATTCACTTAATCACAGCTTGTATATTTAAAAAAAAAAAAAGAAAGAGAGAGAGAGAGAGAGAGAGACATTGACTAAAGCAAGAGAAACAGAGGTCACTACAAATTCAGTACATTCAGCCTACAGAAAATACAAATACAATCTTTCACCCATCCACCTATGCTGGGATCCTGGCAGGCAAGACAGGCTTTGGGCAGAACCTTACCTGAAGCACTTCAATTTCAATGGAGCTACGCTGATTACACAGCCCTTTCCTCAAACTGAACTAGAATAAGATGCCTCGTCATCATAAAATAAGAATTTATTATCTGCAATTTAAAAAGCAAGACCCTTACACTTAGGCAGCGGCTGTTCTACCCTACTCATGGTTGCACCATAACCACTGTAGTGTAAGGATTAAGTGATTTATTTAAAAAGGGCTAAAAAAGTAATGGCTTCAGTTCAAAGGAGAGATGATAGACTGGAAGGAAGGATTCACATTTAGCCTGTTAAAATCTCAGGTGTTTGTCAGCCCGGTACAGTGTCAGAAGGAGAGCTATAGTTAGCGTGTACACGGCTGTTCCCCCTCCCTGCCAGAACTGAAGCACTAAGCTTCAGCCTAACCAGAAGGTGCTGCAGGCCAGAGCACGGGTTTGGATCAGGCCACAAGAAAGCAAGGGCTGCTCTAGACAAGAAGGGCTCCTTTAACCGTCAGGCTCAATGCCCCAAACTAGCAGCTATCTTTGCACTGAGGCAGTTTACTCAATTTTTTTTATTCTTTGGGGCAGTTAAGGTTGGGGAAGGGCAGAGAGAAAAGTGCTTTAGATTGCACATAAGATTGTCCTACTAAAAAGGGGGCACTTGAATGGGAAAAGATTGCAGCTATAAATCTAGCAGACGCTCTTCACATGTCTCCACAGGCCATTTAGTAGCACCTCCAAACACATCAACGTTGTTATCAACCCAGGGTATGATGTTGCCAGGCATGTTGGTAGAGCAGTTAGCAATATTCGTGATGTCTTCAGCTTTTAAGACCCTGTCCCATATATTGAACTGGCTCATCTCCCCAACGAAGGCTTGAGTTGCATCAAATCTTCCTCCTACTGTGTCCTTTAGGCACACAAGAGTTAGGATTAGATGAAAAGGTTATTTCAGCATTTTCTTCTTCAAACTCAAAGACACACGCCAACCCCCAGCCACACTGCTAGAAGGAGGTACAGAGCTAGGTCAGAAACAAACAACCTCAAGTTTCCAGAGGGCTGCTTTAAGTAAGATGTTCAATGGAAAAGTTAAAAGCTTCAGTCTGAAATATGTCAAACAATTCAAAGCAAACAGTAGCGACCATGTTCCTTTACACATACCTAACCCTGCCCCTAAGCAGCAGAGCAGGAAGGCAGCCTTAAATATTGGGGGTATTTTAGGAGTTATTTTGCAAGCTTGGCACAGGACAACTTCAGCAAGACCTGCACAGATGTGCAAGATTACTCCAAAAGCTGTATAGCTATAGATTAAACTATAAATGCTGCCCTTCACCAATTGTCTGCAGGGCCTATAAGATGTGATCTTCAGATCTAAAACCACCAGCTTCTTCCTTTTTTATCAAATTGTTAACTCAAACCATTACTGCATAAGCCTAAAAGTCATTTTTCACTCTATCCACTATTCAAGAAGTCACAGAAATCCCACTTTTTGTGTAATCACACTAACATGAAACCAACAGCACAGGATAGAACCAAGCATGGTACAGGCAAATGGAAGGAGAGTGTTACAGAAAGGCTGCCAGCCGCTTCATAGTGAGCTGGAGCATCTACTGTGCAGTGTATTAGGACTCTCAGTTTCCCATCTGTTATTTGTCAAGGCTAAGTGTCTAGTAAAATCAGTATCACGACAAAACTAATTTTTGACTGACCAGCTGTGAACCCCAGAGAATGGCTATTTCCTGCTGCTCATTACAATGTGTTTTTTCAGTATATGTAATCATAAAATGAACAGGTAGAGAAAAAAATGTGAAGATGAAAACCACATAATTCATAGGCAATAGCTTAACAAGATGTTAACTAGAAAAGCAAGATTCAAGTCCTTTGGGTTTATTTCAATACTCAAAAAGGACTTAACCCTAAACTCACGAATGCTTTCTGTTTGCAGTACTAATATATTATCTTATGGATTAGGAGAGTTGCCAAGTGTCCAATTTGGAGTTCGTCCTCTTGACTTCAGACTCATCTTCAAAGTAGACATCAAATTCTGAATGAGTGACAGACTACTCTAAAAATGTGTTACATACCTCTAGAGCTGCTGAATTCAGTCTAGAAGGACGTTCTTCATAGCAGGTCAAATTATAAAAGATCCTGATATACCCACAGGCATTCCAGTACCCATAGTTGTCAGTCCCCTCATCCCCATACATACACTTTCCCTGGCCTATTCCAGGACTTGAGGTCTAACATTCTTATTATTCTTGGGATAAAGAGGAAAGGAAGAGGGAAAACCAGTAAATTGCTAAGGGGGACAGACATTTTAGCTGCAGTTAAAAGAAGAATAAAACACAAAGCAAATATATTTGCTCTGCTTTCAGCAAGCTCCTTTTTGAGTGCTGAGACAACAGCACAGGCCAATTCTGTCCTTTTCTGTAAGTTCAGTGACCACATTGCTAGTTACCAGCAATGAAAAATCTCAAAGGATTTAATTTAAGGCATTATTCAGATCACTGACAAAGTTGCACACTATGGCATTAAGCGTGGGAATAGAAATAGCTGCAACATGAATATTCTGAATATTTAATGAAACAAAAGATAGCAATGTGCAATTGCATTAAGTACTTGTTGCTTTGCTTTTATCTTTCTGACACTGTGTGTACAACAGAACCAAGTGTTTAACAGAAACACTCACAGCTGCAGTTTGAGGAGTTTTGATTTTTTCATAAACCCTGAAACACAATGTCAGTCACTCACCTGTTCCTGACCCAGGATCAAGACCCCTCCAGGTTTAATTGGGTGCCAAGGAGCAAGATTCTCCCCAGTGCCAAGCCTCTCTCCATCCTGAAAAGCCTCCCACATTCCATCTCTGGTTGTCCACGTTATACAGATATGATGCCATTTTCCATCACTAATGAAGAGAGGGAGCTGAGCAACCTACAAAAAAACCACAAGAATAATGCATGTTACAAACCAAGCCTACACAACATCTGAAAAGGGACAGTATTTACTCTGTTCTCCAAAGCAAAAAGTTCAGTAGCAGAAGTCAGTCCACTTCTTCCTACTTTGTTCCATCTCTCCAGTATTCAGGAATACAGGGATGCCTTTTTTTCAGATTCGAGCTTTGATTCATCTAGAATCAAGTGACACAGGTACTAGAATCTAAGCTGCTAGCAGCCCAGTGATGCTGCATATCAACATGGCGTTTGTTGTTTAAATCTCAGTGCTTAGTCCTAACTTTTTATTTGGTACTCATGTTAAGCTTCTCTTTAAACCTGGGGCTAGGGCTCCAAATAGGGAGGAATTATGCTCCTTTAGGAACCCAATCTGAACATTTACTCAAGTCAACATAAAGAGACAAATTCAGCAGGCTACGGAGCAACTATGATGCGGAAAAAAGCCTCAGAAAGCATTAAGAGTACTGACATATCACTGAAGAAAGTTATCACTAAAGATAACTTTGTGTTTGGGGCACAACAACCCTAAGCAGAGGTACAGACTAGGAGAAACCTGGCTGGAAAACTGCCAGGAGGAGAAGGACCTGGGGGTGTTGGTTGACAGCAACTGAACATGAGCCAGCAGTGGCCCAGGTGGCCAAGAAGGCCAATGGCATCTTGGCTTGGATCAGAAACAGCCTGACCAGCAGGTCCAGGGAGGTTCTTCTCCCTCTGTACTCGGCACTGATGAGACCGCACCTCGAATCCTGTGTTCAGTTCTGGGCCCCTCACCACAAGAAGGATGTTGAGGCTCTGGAGCGAGTCCAGAGAAGAGCAACGAAGCTGGGGAAGGGGCTGGAGAACAGGCCTGATGAGGAGCGGCTGAGAGAGCTGGGGGTGTTTAGCCTGGAGAAGAGGAGGCTGAGAGGAGACCTCACTGCTCTCTACAACTACCTGAAGGGAGGTTGTGGAGAGGAGGGTACTGGCCTCTTCTCCCAAGTGACAGGGGACAGGACGAGAGGGAATGGCCTCAAGCTGCGCCAGGAGAGATTTAGGCTTGAGATTAAGAAAAAATTCTTCACGGAGAGGGTGTTTCGGCATTGGAACAGGCTGCCCAGGGAGGTGGTTGAGTCGCCGTCCCTGGAGGTGTTTAAGGTGAGGGTGGATGAGGTGCTTAGGAGCATGATTTAGGGACTGGTGGGAATGGTTGGACTTGACATTCCAGTGGGCCTCTTCCAACCTGGTTATTCTGTGATTCTGTGATAAGGAGACTCAAGTCTCATTTTCTTCTACAGACAATTAAAAATAATTGGCTTTCCGATTTGATTAATTTGAGAGGATGTTAAGGCTGTTAAAAGTCCTTAAATAGCCACATAACTGAAACACCTGAGTCGTGCTGTAGATCTGTAAACACCTGATCCCCCAGAGATCAAAGTTACTAGGAAACCTAATTGAAGGTGAAGAGAAAGGATTTATAATCTGCTTTAATGCCAACTTTCAACAGGTCTTGTTCTCCTCAAGCCTCATTCTGAAGCTTGCCAGAAACCATCAGTGATATGAAACAGTGCAAGACAATTGTTGCTTTATGTATCTAAAGTCTGAAAAAAAGTACTTAAGCTAATGTTCAGTCACTAAACACAACACAACCATCACAACTACATGCCTTTTGCTCTGTCTTCTGCAAAATTATTTTCAACATGCTTGAACTTCTAGGATTAGAAACAAATCCCGCAGCTGGCTTATATTTCACAAGTTTTGCAGTATTGTGGCTTCAAAAATTGCTTCTATTTCATAGAACAAAAAACCAAGAAGCCAAGATCTGCTTGTAAATTCGGAGGACATGCATAAGCATGTGCACATCTAGATGTCATGCTGCTTTGTCTCAACACATAAACACATATAACATTTGACTTTGTCACGTGTACTTTTATGAATTTGCAACAAACAGATGGACAACAACAGACAAGCAGGCACTACCATTTCAAACACCCAGAGCTGTCTTCTCTCAGAAAGAATAACAGTTACTAGAGAGGTACCAAGGGTTCAGGCGTTATTCTGATTACATAGACAATAAAGAAGAGATAGTAGATTCTCACCTTATCATTAATTAACAGTTCAATTGGATTATTCCCCCATTCTATGAGGACAATTTCATTAGCCTGCCCAGGAACAGCATATGAGAACGGAGTGCCAATGCCAGGAGAAGCACTTGATCTCAACCACAAGCATACAGTAAAAGCATACAGCTCTGGCAGAGTCTTCTTGATCTTTCCATATAAGTAGTTTGTACGAAGAGGAAGAGAGACTTTGAATTCATCAGGAGACTTAAATGCACTGTTACCTAAAATTACATTGAGGAAGAAAAACCTTTAACAGTAAACAAAAAAATGTATTTGTAATTCAGGTTAAGAAACAATATAATGGATATTAAGAATCTTTGGAATTTCAATCACTTTAGAGAAGTACTCAAAGAAATATAAATTCAAGTAGTACTACTTAATGTTGATTTTGCAGCATAGAAAAATACAACTAGATTTTATAAACGTCATGCTAATTACTTACTTTATTTCTCCTGCCTATTCAGAGCAAAAGAATAGATGGCAGACAACTAATGAGAGGCTATTAAATATTTTCTTTCTTCATTGCTTAGTTCATGGCTGGAGGCATGCCTATTTCAAATAATTCACTTTTTCAAAAGATATTTACTATTACTAAACACAGATTCTCTAATATGCTCATTATTAAAGCATCATAACACTTTAAAACAGAATTTCTTTTCCTACTGCTGCTGCACAGGGAGCTACCAGCAGCATGCCCGTTTTACAGAGAACAGGCCAAGAAACAGGTTGATACTCTCATTTGAGGCTGCCAATCTGAAATAAGAAAGACCTGACGTATTCCAGAAAGGAGTGCTAAATTCAGTAGAACTGTTTTCTGTCCCACAGACTAATCAGGATGAGATCTAAACAAGTTCAAAGTGACCTAAAGAAAAATGCAATATAAAGTTATAAACTATGAAAGCATTTGACATTTGTTTCAATATCAAAGCAGAAATAATTATTTAGCTTTTTCTAAAAGACGTGATAAAAAGCAGTGAGATATTCCACAAAAATGGTTATGAAATTGAGTACTCTTATGATCAAGATGTTCTAAAGTTGCAATACTCTGCATTACATAGTTTGTGTATAATTCAGATGTAGATGCTTACAAGCAATTTTCTAGAATATTAAGATAGAAATCCCACATTGTGCCACAGAATAAAACCCCACAGTTTTGTAGTAGAGTTTCACCCTCAACCTTGTAGCAACCTCTTCTGAGTCCCACTCATTTCCTTTACTCACATTCCTGAAATAAATTCAATCTCCTTGCCAAGCTTCACACTCTAATCCAAAAGAAAAGCTGTTTTCACAAAAGGTTGCCACAATTCTTATATGTAATGTTTAAACCATTGGCATTCTCTCAGTTCTCAGAAGCAACTGAAGTGTTTTGACTGCATTTTTCAAAGAACGACGGGGTAGAAGAAGAAAAAGCTTGTCTGATGCTTGTATCTGTCTTGAGGAACTTGGAAACCAAAACTTGAAATATTCTAAATTCTAAGCAAAAAAAAACCCCAGAGTCTTAGGGCTAAAGTTGATCAACCTCCATGAGGCTGGTAGAAAACAACACCACCTTTTAAAAAGGAAAACATATTTAATTAAGAGCAGTAGTCATTCTGTGTAAGAACTTAAATGAAACAATAATGAGTGAGAAATGAACAATATTAGTCTTTTTTTTACATTATTCAGTTTGTTCTTGTGACTTGAGAGCATCCACAACTCCAAATGAATACAAGATCCATGGGTACATGCACAGGATAAGACAATCCTTTACCTAGAGGATCTTGCCCACTTTGTCCAAAAATGATTCAGAAATATTATTATCCCCTTTCAGAGATGTAGGAAATAGTTCTAGACTTAGAATGTGGCCTGTTCACTTCAAATATTGCCTGCATTTTACCTACAAAATCTACGAAATCATTAAGTTCTTCGATCGTTACTACCCTCTCTTTGATTTGACAGAGGAACCAGAGGCATGGAACAGCCAAGCTGCACTGTAATGGCAAATTACACAACTAAAAGAAAGCCCACGTCTTGGTTTCTGGCCCAAATTCTTTACTTCCTTGGAGACTTAAGACAGCCCTCTCCCCACACAAGAAATAAAGGTGGGAACAGGCTATTTTTAAACTAAATTACACATTCTTGTTCTCTCACCACTCCCTTTCTCTTTCTGATTACTTGCTTGATGTGAGTCACATCTTTCAGAGACAAGGACTAGTGTTAATTGCCCCACAAAACATTAACAGGACACTAACTCTCTAGAACTTCAGTTGCAGTTGATGCTTTTTCTTGGCTCTCAGGAAACACTGAATGACAGAGCCAGAAGTTCATCTCTTCATCCTTTTTCCCCTCCTTCACACTTTTAAAATAAAAAAACAGATACTATATTACACAAATGGATCCATTAGGCTGCATTTTAAAATTCATGAGATATGTATGTTTGCACCATTTTGAAAGCACGTCCATTAGCTGCTTTTAAGCAGAAAGTCTATTCACCTTGGAAAAATCATTTAAAGATTGGGCAGCGATATCCACTGGTACTCTAGTCCCACACAGTCCATTTTGGAGACATATCCAGTCAATGCATAAAGATAGTGCTGTTCTTTAGCTCGTTTCCATGAGCATTAGTAACTCAAATAAACATATTTTACTCAAGCATAGAGATCTCAGTAATAATTAATCTAAGTATCTGAATAAATTACTAGGATTAAGACAGTGTCCCCCAGTGGCACAACGTGTAATCTGCTCTAAACTCTGAAGGCTACATGCATGGAATAGGACACAAGCACCTGTGGTTACCCAAAGTCATAACCGGCAACGACAGGAAAGGCCACCAGCAATACTTCTAAAGCAGCAAGAAATGGTTCTGGTATAAAATGCCATTTTTCAGTCCAAGTAAATGCAGTTCTACTTAAATGTGTACTTGACATTATCTAAGTATTCACCTGACACCAATGTCATACCTCTCCCTATTTCCACTTGCCTCCTCATAGATCTTTCCATCCCACAGACACTAAGAGCTCCATCCCAGCCACCCACACAGGCCAAATGAGAGACAGGCAGCCAGAGGCCTGTCAAGAAGCAGCCTGCGACAAAACAAAAAGGGAATCTAAGGATTTGCACTGTCACCTGCTATTTAGGCCAGCAACTTAACTGTGTTCCTCTCAAGGCCCACATTTAGACTACTGCACTAGGAGGAGGGAGTAAGCAAAATTAATCAGCATAGGGATGCATTTAGATTCTGTGCAGATTACCTTTTTCTAATTCAGACACTCTTTCTAGCAATGCATTCAGGGCTGTCTCTGTTTTCTGCCGATGGGCTGATGTCTCATTATGAAGTAAAGACTTTTCATCCTCAAGCTCGGCCACTTTGCTCAGGAGTTGGCGTTCCAGGTCTCCGAGCCTCCGTTGAAGCATCTCTCGAAGGTCATTAGGCAGTGCTGCATATGACACATTGGCTCGGAGTTGATGCTTAAGGGGAAATGAAAAGAAAAAAAAAATTGTCATTTCTAAAACAGAAACTGTGAAATGCAGATACACTCCTGATTCAGGCAGAAGAAAGCAGGATCACAGAGTTCTCCAGCTAGTACAAAAGAGGCACTGCTTTTTAGCACTTGTCATGTTCAGTGCTTTTATCAGCACTGTAGCTAAACAGGTCCTGAAACAAAAGGGCACTTCTGTTAGAGGCTTCCAGTGTTTCATATGAAGGAGTCTTCATACATTTAAGTTCAATAAAATCAATAGAGGGAACCAGGTCTGATGCACTTCCATTAGTACAGCTACACATGGCACAATAGTCAATTTTTGCTTTATTTACTGCAAGTGATGTTGCCAATGTAAATAACCAGAAAAATTATCTCTTCTTACATAAAAACTTAAGCCACTTCAAAAGAAAATTCACCAATGAAAGATTCGTCACTTTTGATTTGCAAAATAAATAAGTCACATGTTCTTTGAATCAACCGTAACTATTAGCCAGTGGAAATATTTTTATTTGAACTAAAAAAAAAAACCCACACACACTTTCTCAAGTAACACTTCTGTCTTTAAGGATACGAAGAAAGCAGCAGTTCAACCTACTATTCTCGTGGAGTTTCTCTTTTATAACCCTAAAACAATGCCTCAAGAAGACAGCAACAATAAAAAAACCCAAAAGGATGTTACACAACCGGATCATTCAAAACTGTACTAGAAAAGTGGTTCAGAGTGTTTAGATGTCACAGTATAACCTTTAGGAAGTTATTCGCCATCCTCACATCACCACTGACTGCTTGGAGCACAGCAGGAGGATGTACATGTAGCTCTGTGGGCGTGGAAAGCAAAAGAGCATGATCCCTGCGGGAATTCTCTCTATAAACTATTTCCATGAGTACCAATCAACCATGGGCAGTGTCCAAAGGCTCACAGAACTAATTTGTCAGAGGGCTTGGACCAAATCCCCTTTCTATTCACAGGCATATAGAACAAGGTTCCTTTTATTCTACATCAGTTTTAAATACATCTTCTGCTCACAATGTGCCCGACACAACCTCCTCGTTACTGCTGGTCTGTTCAGTGCCATTTGCCATGATCTTAGAGCCCAAGACACCAGCTTTATATCACAGAATCTCTTGGTTGGAAAAGACCTCTGAGATCATCGAGTCCAACCGTACCTGTCCCCTACTGAACCATCTCCCCAAGCACCTCGTCCACCCGTCCCTTCCACACCTCCAGGGATGGGGACTCAAGCAATTCCCTGGGCAGCCAGTTCCAGTGCCCAATGGCCCTTTCAGTGAAGACACTTTTCCTGATACCTCAAATCGCATGAAGTCACATTCTCAGAAAGATTTAGAGGCATTAATGCGGAAACTAGGCTGGTGACAAGCGGGGAAGCTGTAATCTCACCCCAGGCAGGGGGAGAACGCATCCGCGGAGAAGCCCTTCGTTACAGCGAGGGGATAAACGCCCCAGAACAAGACAAGCCTTAAGAACAAGAGGAGGCAGCGCAGCAGCTCGCTCGCAGGGCACGGGCAGCTCGGATCGGCGTCCAGGGAGCCGAGCGCTGCGGCCCCAGCGCCCCAAAGCCACGGGGACGGCCCCGGCCCTACCTCCAGGCTCTCCAGGCGGTCCTTGAGGCTCTGCGTGGTGCGGCTCAGCTGGTCGATGACCTGCGCGGGGTCCCGCGGGAGGTCGCCCATCGTGTCCTTGCCCTTGCCCGGCTCCTTCCTCCAGGTGCCCGCGGCGGCTCTGCCGTCGGCGCCCTCGCAGCGGCTCAGCTTGCCGGTCAGCTCGCGGATGGCCTCCCGCTGGCTGCCGATCGTCTCCTTCTGCTGCAGGACGGTCTCCCGCAGCTGCAGCACGGCGGCTTTCAGCTCCTCCTCGGGGGGCGCTGCGGCTCCGCGCCCCGGGGCCGGCGGGCAGCCCGCGTCCAGCGGCAGCGAGGTGCACACGAAGCGGCTCCCCGGAGGGCTCCCCGGAGGGCTCCCCGGAGGGCTCTCCCGCTCCGCCGCCCGCCCGCCCGCGGCTACGGCCAGCAGCAGCCCCGCCACCACGGGCAGCATCCCGGCGGCCGCGGGGCTCGGAGGGACCGTCCCGCGGGGCTCCCGGCGCCGCTCCGCGCTCGCCGCCGGCCGCGGGCTCTTATAGGCGGGGCGGGCGCGGGGGGGGCCGCGGGGAGCGCCCATTGGCTGCGGCCGCGTGACGCGGGGGCCGCTCCGAGGGGGCGAGCGCCGAGCTGCCTCCCCTCGGCGGGTCCCCGGGGCTCCGCGTTCCCCACCCCGGGGCCGGGGGCGCCTCTGCTGAACCCCCTCCCGCTCTGGGCGCCTGCGGGGGGCTGGGGGGTCAAACCTGGGGGGACCAACGAGCTGAACGACGGCGCAAACCAAGACTCCGTTCCGCTTATAGGTCGGTATTGAGACTCACGACCGAGGGGAAAGAGGTGGGAGCGTTTTAAGAGCTGCATAAATTCGTGTAGAGGACCCCAAGCCTGCCGCTGGACTCCAAGCCCGTTGCGGGTTCAGCTCTGCTGCTGGTGGTACCCGGGATTCATTCCCGGGTCACTCTTATTCTTGGTTTAAATACATGAGTCGTGAAGGCTTCTGTGTTTTTCCAAGTGCCACACAAGCAGAAGCTGAACGGATCCTGCAAGCTCCTTATGGAGATGCGATGAAAGCTGTTACCTCTACCAGAAAAACGGGAACAATTTCCTTAGGCAGCAGCAGAGGCTGCTAATGACTCTAAAACATTGGAGTGGAATTTAAGCGTTTTAGGAAGTTTATATATGGAAATTAAAGACATTTTATCGGAGGGTGAGTTGCTATTATTATGAAATACATCACTTTTGAACTAATAGTGAAAGAATGAAGAAAAAAATATGTAATCAAAAAGATTTTTAGCTTTTTCAGTCAACATGTGAATTGCTCTGTGTTACAAGAATGAGTTAGCGAGTTTAAAGGAGCATGTATCGCAATGGTAGATAAATCTGATTGTTTTGTAAAGTTTATTTGTTCAACTCCTCCAGCAGTGTCCTGTTTGGAAGCCGTGTTTGTCAAAGCTGACTGCAGACGCGGTGAAGCCACAGAAGTGAGAGATGCAGCTCGTATTGCTTATCCAAGGGAAAGGAACACGGAGGACGGACAGAGCTCAGTAAGCAACCAGAAGCTGCGATTTCTGTCTGAATGCCTTTTGTCTGGAAATCTGGTACCTGGTGAAGTACAGAGGCTCTGACTAATTCCTAGTTAGACATCTAATTTCCACTGAAATCAACAGGATAACACTGCTTCATCATTTTGCTGATAAAAATTCCAGATGCTGCAAAGGGGAGGACCATGCGAGTATAGTAGGAATATTTCATCTATCAATGGTGTCTTTCCAGCCCACATAAGTCCAAAAAAAATTAAAACCTATATGCCATAATGTACCAAAGTTCTTGCTTTACATACAAGACTATTCAGTAACATCTGTATCACATTACAGCTAATTTCTCCTCAATGTCATGCAAAGCAGTATGAAAAAGATTAATAAAATAATTGTAAAATGCTGGGTTTGCCTGTCCTCAAAGCCTGTCACCCTACTGTCAGACAAAAGCTTCATTCCATCCTCTATAATCAATTGTGATAGTTCCCTATGAAAAGATCCTCATGTTACTTAAAAGTAAACTTCAGCATTCTGATCCTGATTTTAACACTCACTTTACAATTCAGAGCTGTTCCTAAACAGATTTTGACTCAGTGAATGACAGTGATAAAGGCATTGCTCCTTTTTAAATTCAAGCAATGTGTAGCTGGAAGGTCTTGCTTAATTATAGATAGCTATTTTGTCATAATCTCTTATTCAGGCAAGCTGAGAAGTAATACAAGCAGCAGCAAGCAATAAACATCTGACTTCCAAAGTTCTGTAAGGTATATGGTGGAAAATTGCTCATGACAACAACAGTATTTTCCTTTGTTACTATACTGTTTCTTTTTTGACAGGGGAAGCCAGTAAAACAGCAAAGAATCTCAACAAAGACCCTCAGTAACTGCACAGTGGGGCACAAACGCGGAGGAAGGGTGGCCAGGCATGGAGACAGGCAGGTATTATCCATCACCCTTCTTAACATCCTCAATATGGTGCTTTCAAAAAAAATTACCCCAATTTACCCCACTTCCAGATTCAGAGACCTAATTTTAATACATGTAATAATTTATTGAAACGCTGCTTGTGACTCTAGCCAGTGTTTTACCATGTTGAAGGCCACATCAGTCTTCATTCTGAGTGACTAACATGCACCAGTACATTACCATAAATAATAAACTGTAAATCTTTAAAAAATTGAGAAACCATATCACTTTTACACTAATAAATAACATGTTAAAGGATAAACAAGCTTAATACTTGATAATTTGAAATGTTTTAAAAAACAGTTGCAAGGAAGGGTTTTTTATGAAAGATGAGCAGTTCACAGGCACAGTGATTATATTTCACTGTAGTGTAAAAGTTGATTGGGGTAGAGCACAGCGAGTACAGATTACTTACTATTGCGTTTGAGAGGATTTTAAAACTCCCTGGCTCTGTGGCTCTCAGGCAGCCCAGCATCTCTTCAGCCCACAGAATGGAGTTTTAATTTTTAATTTAACTTTGACAGTTTCTACTGCTTTCAAAAGGGCTTTATTCTCTTTGGAAACAGCTTTTGCATGCTAGCTGCTCTCTGTCTTTAACTTTGTTGCACAACTGTAATATCTAATACTGGAACTTCAATACGTATGTAAAATGCAATTGGATTCTAAATAATGTGATATTCTTGTATTTAGGATGGAGGTCTGGAATTCAGGAGATCTGGCATAAAACTTTGCTAACACACTCCTGTCTGGCCACTAACACAATCTTGCAATTTGTCTTTTAAATAAATTAAGGGACTCTGCCTCGTTTTTAAAATGTAGCTTAAGCACATGACACGGTTTACAAGTGACTTCAGATGAAAGATAGGCTTCTTTTTTTTGATACTTTGGTTTTGTTCCATTCATTATTGTCCAGATATTCAGTGAAATATTGTCCTAATTATCTGAAAGGCTCGACTTAGCCTAGCCTTACCAATCCGAGTTTAGAATCTTTTTATAGGTGACTAAGAACTTCAGGTCTTATTGTAATGGAAGTTAAGCACTTAACTGACAAGTAAAATTTTCAAAAGTGCTAACTGTCCAGCTTTGCCAGTAACTACTGAAATTTTACAACCTGGACCTAGGGACATTTAAAAAAAAAATCTTTAATTTCTGTGTGCCCTCTTTCTCAATACAGTTTAAGGCTGTTTCAAGAATTGTGGTATCTACAATGTGCTGGTATCGTGAAATTTAGGGGGGAAGTGAAACAATGAACTAGTTACAGGAAAAGAAATACAAATCTTGGGTTTGCCTACGGAAGTTAAAAGTCACAGCATCCAGGAATATTGTAGCATGAAGATTTTGTTCAACGTAGTTTAGATGTTTTTACTATTTCCATCTTACCTAGCTTTTATGGATAAAATACAGATAGAATATTAGAAGAAACCAGTCATTAAGAAACATACTCCCTTTATCTTTCCATATCCTAGGCTGTTCTATGAAAATCATAAATGAAATATGTATTCTCTTTTAAGTCAAGAGGATTTTTACCACTGATCCGAATAAATTCAGGATTTCTCTAGATCATCTAAATGATACATTACTTTTCTGAGAATCGTTAAGTAGGATGATCTTCCTTCTGGCAGAAGAAAAACAGAACTGGTTGCAAAGGTACTCGCTGTAAAAACTAACTTTGTTGGAGAGACTGACTGCAGGAATTTTCATGTCGATCCATGTCAATATATTTTAAAGTCTGCATATATATAAAATGTATTGCAACACATCAAATGCTATACATGTTCAGAACTGGATATTTATGACTCAAGTTTCTCCTCAAAACTCTCACTCCACTTAGATTTGGTGGTTTTGCAAAATAAGATGCCACTGTGAAAATACCTTCTGTGCGCTTCTTTCTGTAGCGAGTGAGATACATTTCCTCTTTACTAACTCCATCAGCACCACTTCCCACATGGATTATAACTTTCAGTAGCTATGACACACAATTATTCTATTGCATTGCAGGTGTCTCAGTGCTTTGTACAGGAGCAGGATAAAATACCTCCTGTTACACCTCCAAATACTGCAGTATGGGTAATTATTACAGTCCACACTCGGGCCTGCTTTGCTGAGTTTCTAGAGTTGATAAGCTTGTGGGAGCCCCTCAAAATCCCCTTAGTCCTACAAACTTTAAATTCCAGTAGCAGATGAAGAGTTTCCCTGTTGCTGGCCAGGAGACTGTGTCCTTTGACCAGATGGTTCCCTGTCATTATTGTATTTGAAAATTCTGTTTTCTTTCTGAGATACAGTTACATAAACCACAAATACCTGCTTGTATCAATCATTTATATTGATTCATGTATGTACTTGATGCATGCACACACTCACAAATATATGTTAAATTAAATATATTTTTCAAGTCACCACATCACCAGACTTGGACTTAAGAGATACAGTTCACAGAATAGAATATGATATATCCACCTTGTGGCAAAGAAAGAAAGAAAAGAATACATCAAAGACTGGAAATCCAGGACAAAAGGCAGAATAACTTTCAGTGCCTTTCCATTATAGAACATTACTCTAGAAGAAGCTCAGTCTTTCATGTCTGTGAGTTAGTTTTCCAATTCTGTCAGAAGTGGAGTGATAACCTTGAGTTCTCCCTACTGGGATTTCCCTCATCCTTTCACTATTGTTGTGTCTCATTCTGTGGGTGACAATTAGAAACACTATTATGTCCTGAACTGTACAAAATGTGAAATGCCAAAGCACCTGGTGTTCTAAGATGATGTTAAGTCACCTCAATAGGTTTCATCGCAAGTTCTAATGAGTGTGACAAAGTAACGATCCATCGAAAGGCTCCACGGAGTTCTGGTAGGCCAAGGCAAAAAAAAGTCATTGTCTGTGGAGCTTTTTGCAAGAAACTAGAATGGACATAGACGGAAGACGACTGACGCAAGACAATTACAAAATAAAGGGTTACGTAATTTTATCTAAGGATTCAGCACCAAGCATGTTCCAGATAAAACACCTGGGGACAGGCTGGAGATTTGATAGTGAATCAGGAGATTAGTTTATTTTCACCGGCACTTAGATTTGGCTATACTGTAATCAGAAGCAGCTCCACTAGTGACCTGTATCAGGTATTTAATCCTCTGGCTCTTTTAAGATTATAATTGTCAAAAATGCATTTACTTGTCATTGTACTAACTCTCTTTGGCCAGGCTGCAAACACATGTTCAGAGGGGTAGATCTAAATAAACTTACTTGATTTTACTGATCAGAACAGATTGACTTTACCCTTCCTGCCACTTGCCCAATTCCATTTTGACTTAACCTGTTATCTTTTCATCATTTAAGATGACAAGGTCTCTGGGGAAGTGAATGTCCCTTTTTATATGCGTTTTGCAGTACCTAGCTAACTCCCCACTAACATCAAATACAAATACTCAGTACTGTGGTGGTATTACCCTCATCTATGTTTTAGTTATCTGAGATCTGAATTCACCGGTAATTTCATATTTAATTGCTTTGTTCAGTATCTTTTACACAGTATAGCATCATGAAATTTCTCTCTTTGCAGACTGAGGGATGTTCATTAGGAAACATTTACCAAAATAGTAGTAATGCAATGGAAAATATGTCAATACTTTGCATTTAAATGGTTAGCAATATTTTAAGTTTTGCGAAATGAATGGCATTGAGGCAATCATTTGTGAAACAGATCCCACCTCAATGTTTTTAATCTTCAACCTGTGAAAAATACTTTGGACTATGAAAGAGCATGTTCTACATCCTTGCTGTGCCTCTGTATGTGAAGTGTGTGAAAAAATCACTAATTGTCTGACTAGCTGATTGTAGGGCAGGAAAAAATCCTGTTCATCTAGGTTTGATTGAAAATTGAGTTAACTGCCAGCGCCCACACAAACCGGAAAAATAGGATTAAGGGCCAAAGAGATATTAACAGTAGATATGTTGTACATCTGCTTTGACAGATGATTTTCACACTTCACACGTTTAACTAAAGATCACTTTCGCAGCAGTTCTTATGAAGCTAAGCCTTCTAAATGAAATTATTAAAAACCAAGGATTAAAGCATCAAAATATAAGCTTTCAGAAAACTATCCAAAATGTTAACAGTAATGATAAAGCAAATAAAGCAGAGCACTTCCATGCAAATTTTCAAAATAATTAGATGTCTACACATCAAAATCTGATCAATCTGTTTGTTCAATGCTAAGAGCCTTAGTCATCTACTTATTTCACTAACTCTGTGAATCATTAAGCATACGCCAAACTAATTTTTATCTGTGATTATGAATGTACACTGTATTCCATAGGCTGTTAAAACTGTAAGGATGAGACTAAGATAAATCACCTTAGCTTCTTTCTGCTTGTAAAATGACTGCAATCAGATACCCTCCAAAAATTATGTCTTCAAGTGATGTTTTAGTCTGGATCAATGGCAAAGAATTCAATACAGGGCCATTGAGCTCAACAAGTCAAGGAATTTCTTTTCTGTTTTTTTGATGTCATAAAGGGCTTAGTATCAGAGCTGTTCAAGGAAACACTACAAATCCTAAAGTGCAAGTTCAAATCCTGCTCCTGTACTACAATTCAGAGTTGTGCTTTATAACATAGTGCATTGGGCTCCGTCACCAACCCTCTTCCTCCATTTTCCAAGCTAGACGTTCGAGGTAATGCAACAGCGATGAAACTAATTGCTGGGAAAACTAAACATTTTCTCTTTTGATGATTAAAGAGCTCTTGTTAGAGGTTGTAATGTTTCTGCTTATTCAGAAAGACAGCTCATCTATGAAATTCGTTATTGGTAAGTGGTTTTACTTTTTCCCCAAGATAGATTTGATACAAGCTCTTGACACTTAAGATAAAGTAAAAAAGAACGAGAATAACTGTGAGCACTGCTCCAGAGAAGGGTGGAGAGAGGGAGCTTTTGTGAATGAAGTTCATTACAAAATCAGATTTGCTCCACAGTTTCTCTCCAATTGCAGTAAAGGCAAGATTTGTATGAGCATATCATTGCTGACTGCACCACTAGGATTCTCAGTTAAATAGTTTGGTCTATATAATATGTGTAACTGATACAAAAAGGACCACTGAGCAGCAAGTGGAGGGTTCCAGATTACGACAAGTAGATTATTCCAGCAAGAACCATGTAAAAAAGCAACTGCCACCTTCAAGACTTTTTATCTACAGTACAGTTCTTTGTGGATGCTAAGCAGGTTGGGCAAAGCTTATGAGATATTTACTAATATAGAGGAAACATTACAATATAAAATTTATCATTGTTCTCTCGACACACAGTGTTTATTGTTGTAGATGTTAATTTTCTATTTGATCAAAATTATGAGTAGTGCCAACTGGGATACAAATGTCCTGAAGAACTATGTAATAATGGAAGGTGTATTTCTCTCTGAATCGCACTCATTCAATCTCAGTGGATATTCACATATGTCCCTGGGTCAGCACACTGAAAGTGACTGCCCTGCACCACAGAGCTGCCTAGTCTAAAGCCAACTCGGCAATCCTTGTGTCTAATCTGAAATCATAGCTTAGAACTTTCAGTGAGACACATTGTTTCATAATATGGTTTATCTACCCAGAGCTGTTCCAAAGCACTCCAGTCTTCCAAAAACAGCCTAGTCTTTTGTATGCAGTTCTCAACAGACATTGAATGAACTTAAGCAGACACCATGAGAAAAGCAGAGTAACTCCAAGCTCCGCTGGGCAAGAGAAAGAGTCCATAATTTCTCTGAAGCTAGCCTGGACTATCTGGAACCATTTGCTGTGAGACGTTTAAAAACTGAAACACTATTTAAAAAAATCACACATGAGAAAATTATTTTGGAATAATCTGTTTCACAGGATATGAACTGATGCATCCTAGGTGCATTACTGAACTCTCAGAAAGTACTGAACGTACTGCAGTGGCAGCCTCTAATTAATCCATTGAGTACCATTAATCCAGCTGCCAATGTGTATGTACTGCTTGCATAACAAATACTTTGGAAACAGCACCTTGCATTTGAGCATAATGAGGTATGAGCATGATACATCTGGTGTAATTTTAAAAGGGCATGTTTATCTTTGAAAGCCAATACATATCATGCTGAGGGGGCATATATTTTGCATGCTAGTTTTCTGGAGGACAATTTTCCACATCTAATTGAAACTCTTTTATATTTCTGTTAATTGGTTAACTCTTTTTTACATGAGACTTTACCTGGAATTCATGCTCTCATTGTTATTTCTTTCACTGGTCTCGTGCACTATCATTTATCTGTCAAATCTCCTCATCCCTGGCTTATTTGTGAGTAATTTTTAGAATTTTATTCCAGGTTTTTAGCATCGTAATTTGACTCATCTGACCTAATACTTCCAAGATATGTTTTCTTTTTCTTGTTGACTGAATGAGATTTATAGGACCAAATCTTCTGTGTGAGTGCTGTATCTTATGAAGTCTATTGTTGTACTTACAAAGTTTATGCTGTGATTTTTTTAGTGAACATCCCCACTCATAATTCCTGTTGTCTACAATATTTACAGAAAGCAAATGCAAGAGGCACCAACATGGCTAAAACAGATTCAACTCAACATTTAAACAATCACAAAAAACATTTATTTAAAGTCTGCTTAGCTGCGTGTGAGATTTCTGAAGCATGTCAAATTTCTTTATAATGAAGTCACTGCAGCTCATTGTTTAAATCACTTACAAGTTTTAATTATTTCCCTTATTAAAGCTTTATTTCAATAATCTAACCAGTCTGAGCATGTCCCTAGTTAGGCTGTACCAATAACTCTACCTCTGTGTGCTATGTCTGAATAACCCATAAGCATATTAAGACACTAATTTATGTGGGATTTGTAATATATTATGCACATAGATGGAAGCGGCAAAGGTTTTAGCCTCATCAATGAAGCCTCAAAGGAGCAGTTATGGTATAACTACATGGTCTCAACCAGATGTAATTCTTTGGACTAAAAGACAAAAAAGCCCACAATATATTTCAAGTACTAATTCTCAAGTCTATTGCTGTATGGCTTTTGAGTGCATCCAGGATTAAATTTCCTGAACCAGAAGTGAAGGGCCACAAATAAGATATAACAAGGAGTTCTTGTTTTGATGCAAAGGTACATTTTATCCTTCAATTTCAGATAAAATTATTCCTGCAAGAACCCTCGCTTAAGAAGGACTTTCAGGAGGTCAGATTCTTGCTGCTTCCAAAACCCAGCTTTACAAGTGATGAAAATTAAATGTTTGACAAGTCAGCTAGAACAAGATGGAAGGTATGTCATTTATGAGAGACCAGATCTTTTTATCATTTACACTCGTGTCACAACGAGAAATTCTACTTTGTTACCAATGTTATACAAGTTCTGAAGAAGCCCAAAGTGAAGCTAAATAAAACACACTAAATTTCAGTATAAAAATATAACCTTCTCTTGCCTAGGACATAGTTGTGACTCCACCTAATTTGCAGGATTTTGTAGCTGGATTAATTTAAGTGGCCATAATAACTGTTGACATTAAAAAAGCATTCTGACTTACTGCTTTGATCTTCAGTAAGCACAGCTCCATTCATTTCTTTTTAATCAATCAGTTCACTAACTTTCTTCTATTAAATGAATGGATTATTTCATTTGGGTTGTTTTGGTCTACAGAGCTAAATATCCAGTTTCCTATACCCCTGGGGATAAAATTGAAGTCCCCTCTAGTCAACAAGAAGGTGATTAGGCTTTGAGCATACAGATAAGCTTATTATAGCGAACACGGAAGTGTTCCCAGTAACAGTTGTAGAATCTGCTCATGCGCTTGTAACACTTGATAGGTGTTCGTCTAAGCTGCTGCCAGGGACTGAAGCCAAATGTAGATCAGATATTTTCCTATTATTTAAATCTTTAAGTACATATTAGTAATCTAATTACTATCTGCCCAATGGCACTAGGACAGCCTATTATTCTATGCAAAAAGTGTCTGTAGAGAAGAAAATCTATCACTTTTCTTTTAAAATATTTAAAGAAATTAGATTGTTCAATTGCCAACTGCGGCTGATCTCCAAAGACCCTGGTTCTTCCTCTGGCTCTGCACTACATTATTAATGTGTTCTTGCAGCTCTGTCCTATGTCCTAGAAAGGCTGCTCAATAGCTATCCTTCCAAAGACTTGCTTTGGCAGCTTTCAAAAACACTTATATTTGTTGGTATTTAATAGAAGTATTTTTTAAAATATCTGAGTGAAGACAAGACAAAAGAAAATGCGCGTGAAGACCCTCCTTTATGATGCCTTTCTTTCAAAGATTTAAGAACATGTACAATTACACTTCCACTTTGAGCTACAGAAAGCTAATGACTGAGATATATTAGACTGTGTTTTAAAAGTATCCAGAGTCTGAAGAAAATCCAAAAAGGCAAAGGACAAAACATTTGGGAATGAACTACTTTGCGTACAAGCACATCTCAGAAAACAGTCAAGTAACATCAGCTTTTGAATGGTCAAATGGTAGGAATTCACAGACTACCGGTAAATAATCCAGTTACCTGAAAAAGTAGCCTTACTGTAGAGCGGTACACGGAATCCCAGAGGAGAACTGGGAGGTGACTCAACTATACTTCTCTACTCTTAGGTTTTCATTCCCTAACAGCAGGTTTTATGATAAAAACTGTGATGCCCAGATTACTGACGTCAAAAAAAAAGAACATCCATGTAGTAGCAACAAAAAAAAAAAGCTGTCGAGATCTGTTAAGTGCAGTGAAGGGTGTAGCATATGCCAATTTTTCAGCAGTTTGGGCTGCACAGGATAGCCTGTTACACATATCCTGTACAGTCAGGGTATGACTAAACCACATCTGTCTTAACACCCCCATTTTTAAGCTAAATTGCCACAACTATAAGCACTTGGTTACTTGTAAATCTTACTGATACAAATCAAGACTTAGAGCTCTGACTTTCCATTTCCAAGCATGCTTCCGGGATATTTGAAAGCTGTTTTTTTCACTGTACACATATTAGCATATTATGAAAGAAATAATTAACATATCAAATGCGGGAGATCAATTAGCTGCCAAATCACCAGTCTAGACACAAGCGCCTGACACTTGTAATAAAATCAAAGACAAGCTGGCCAAATGCTGCTGCTAACTCCGTATGGCTTCTCAGAACAGAAGCCGTAAATGTTCATTCATTACCCTCTGCACCAACGGCGCAGGAGTTGATTATCATCTGCTTCCATTTAGTGCTATTGTTGAGCCAAATCCTAAATGAGTTCACAGATTCAGTGACTATTCTTTTATTGCCTATCAACTGTGTGGTTTTATTCCACAATTGCCACTTGGTTCCTGTAACTCCTGCACTTACTCTCGAGCTCTCCTCAGAAGTGGCTAAGGAGTCATCTGCTCCTCCAGACCTCCCCATGCCAGAGAACAGAAAGCTCTGGTAATGAGCGAGGGCTGCGCTCCTGGTGCAGGATGCAGTTCGGCTGCAAAAGTTCTACTGTGTCAAGACGCTGAGGTTTTGAAGGAGTCTGAGGAAGATTTAACTCATAATGATGAAACAGGGCCAGAATAATGCACTGCACAAAGTAGAGATCAAATACATTTGCCCTCAAAAGAAGCAGAATTTGTGCAATGCCTCGGTGAGCAGAGAATGAACAGCCTGAGGCAATACATGTCCAGAGAGCAGCAACTACAGCAAACCAGCAGCTAAGCACCTCATTCCGCAGTCTAAGTGTGACCAATTTCTTATGAGATTTTCCTATACTTAAAAAAGAAAGAAGGAAGACTTTTCTTTGAAAGGAAATTTAATCGAATCGGAGATCAAATCTCTGCTCTGAACTCACCGAACAATTGCATCTCAAACGCCTTCTGAGAGCTAAGATCCTTGGGTCATCACTGAAGCTTTGCCTTCTTTGAAAAACTTGCACTTTTGCCTTAATCGCATTGCCAGTGACACAGACGGCTCAGGTATCATGGGATAACAGTAAAATGGTTTGGGCTGGAGGGAACCTTACAGATCATCCAGTTCCACCCCCCTTGCCATGGGCAGGGACACCTCCCAAGTGATCAGGCTGCTCAAGTTCCCATCCAACCTGGCCTTGAACACCTCCAGGGAGAGGGAATCCACAACTTCCCTGGGCAACCCGGGCCAAGGTCTCACCACCCTCAACATGAAGAATTTCTTCCAAATGTCTAGTATAAATCTCCCCCTCTCCAGTTTATACATATTGCCCCTCATCCTATCACTCCATATTCTTGTAAAAAAGTCTCTCCCCAGCTTTCCTGTAGCCCCCTTCAGGTACTGCAAAGGCTGCTCGAAGGTCTCCCTGGAGCCTTCTTGTCTCCAGGCTGAACAATCCCAACTCTCGCAGCCTGTCCTCAGACAATGATCTCTAAGGTACGTTATCAAATGTCTGACTGCAGACGCTATTTAATACAGTCATATTACATGGTCACCCATTCCGGAAACAAAGGTGACTGTCTCTGACTGGAATTTCATCCATGTGTCGAAGCAGAGACAATTCACGAAAGAAACTGCAGACAGTACTTTAGCCATAGATTTATTCACACTAAAAAAGGGAAAACCGTGAAAAAACTAAAGCTAAAGCTTCCTGTGACTTGGTTATGTTACAACTCCCACAAAATAGTCTCCAGCACAGAGCATTTTTCTCCTCCTTCTTTTCACTTCATCCAAAGAATAAACAGCAGTTCAGCACAGAAATTATGATTTGGTTTATGTGACATGTTTTGAACTGTATCTCGACAGGATGCTGACAAACAATAAATACTAAATTCTAGTCCTCAAGCAGAACTCCTTTCTGAAAAGACTAGTCCTACAAATTGACTACTATGGAAAAATAATTCTGTTTTCACCCTTTATTAAAATGAGCAGTGCCATGGTTTTACTTTTATAAGCTCAAGTAAGATAAATTCACAAATATTATCCTACTACGAAAACAGATAAATATTTTCATAATTTAGATATTTTTAACAAAATCATGTATTGCTTGCCCAGAACTGAGAAATGCCGAAACATCTGCGCTGAGCTTATACAAAATACTGCAAATTGCTAAGAACTTCCTGAATATTCATTTCATTTGTTTGTGTTTAATTTGCAGCATATAATATTTGATGTAAGAATGACATAAAATCAACAGTTACGAACACAGATAAAGACCTTCACAGAGTCTCGCAGAAAGTCATTTGCTGTATAACAACATAATCCATTTAAAAACAACAACAAAAATACTGGCATCATTTCAAAAACTTAAAGTGCTCTGTATGGGTGTACGAAGCATTTATTATTTATATTCTGGAGAGTTTTCATTCACATCTACCAACATGTTTACTATTTGGAGTGAAGATGAATTAGCAAGGCGATAGCCAAAGATGATTGGTTTATTTTCCAATAAACTTCAGTAACATTCTGGATACATATTCACATTCTTCTTCTCTAGTGACTGAGTGCAACGTGAGAGGCTTATTAAGAAATGCTTGGATCAAACAGGTACATGCGATGTCACACTACAACTTCTGGATTTGGAATTGGATATATATCTAAGAGTAAATGCTAGAAGTACATTTAAGCTTGCCAAGGCAGGTTGGTGTCATAAATAAAGTATTTTCATTCTACAACAGAGAAGCCACTATAAAGCCTTTTACTCCTATCCATTTAAATGCTGGCCCAGCATGCAGAGCATGGATTTTTCACACAAAAACCTCTCTGGGTTTTTGGCTGGGGACACATGGCAAATCACTGTTCAGAGCACCTATCTGTCTAAATCAACACTAAAAAAAGTTACCAAACTTGCAGAAAAACACACAGGTGTTTTTGGTGGTTTTTTAAAATCTACCTGCAGAATTTGTATTATGTCATATTTTTATCAAAAACAGCAATAAAATACATACTATGCCACTATGGATATATTCAGATGCACAGAAAATAATATTTCAACAAGTTGTTGAGAACCATTCAATTGTCTCTCAGCGGTGATAAGGGCTGCTGAAAAGCACTTGTTGCCTACACTAGTTAGCCTTCACCTTATTTCACATTGTAAAGATGCAAATTCTCCTTTGGCCCCTAAAACAGTAGCACAATACCCCAATTTCTATAAAATTTGAAATGATTTCTGCATCTACATCTCAAGCTAGAACCAAAACAGCCTTGCTACAGTTGCTGCCCAACCAGTGACGAGCCTCTGCTTCCCACAGACTTAATACTTTTGAGTTTAAAGCTCCTTGAGCACTTAAAGCTTCTTCATGCTCAGCTCAAATTACCCACTCTGAGCAGTTCTAAAATCTAGTTTGCAGAGGGTTCTAATTCCAGGATACATTCAAGGTATCCTGTGGCACGGCTAATGCAGAGTTGGTGATTTTTCCTTCTAAGATATAGGTGTTTATTTTGATAAATTTTAATAACAGCCTAGAGATCAGAAAACTCTTCCAAGAAGTGGGAGACCTAGGTCCAACATCCTCATTAGCCTGACAGGCTGCAAACCACATCTCCCATCATCCCGAGAAAAGCTGTGACTGTTCTGGAGAGCAGGCAGCCTCCTCCTTCCCCACACAGCAGTTGCTCTGCTGCACAGAAAGAATGCAGGATTCACAGATGAAAGTGAAAAAGCAAACACAGTGCTATTTTTCATATAAATTATTGAATAGAAATCTCAAACTATTTTACCACTGGCTATTTATTATGCACAAGCAAACAACATGCCAGTTAGTACCAGGTGGAGGAACAAAGCAACTATCTCACAACTAGTAACGCTGCCAGAGCCAATACTCAGTCCCAGCTTCAGCTAGCACTATGTGATCAAGTCCCTGTCAACAGATACTAACAAAGAGATCTCACTAATGGTGTTGAAGCTTCTAACTTGACAGCAGTCTGCCTCCACAAAACCAAAATGCATATACAAAACATGCTGAGTGGGTATGAGAAAGTATCTGTTTACTGATTACTACTGAATACATTAAAAAAAAAAAAAGTAATTGCCCTGTCATGTTCTAGTTTTGATGTACTTGAGAAAAAAAATTCAACCTTCAAGCAGCGGAAAAAAACACTTAATAAGGCATGGTTTCCCTGAATCTGATAAACACAATCCCAAAGCATCTCTTAGAAAAGTCAGAGCCTGTACTTTGCAGATATCTATGCTCCTGGCAAAAGACCAAATTATACTTAGCTGGAAAGCAAAATCTACACTGGGCATCGGGGACTAACTTAAAGATGTAACTGAAATACTTCCTTAGGAAAAAAAAAGGAAAGATGTGTTATAAAGGGAGAACACTTGGCTTCATTAGGGCTCAGAAACAATTATACCTCCACTGCATGAACAGTGGACTGCCTCTAAATATAATATTCTATCAGAAGGTGTCTGTAGCTCACATGACTCTGAAAAGGCTCAAGGTGCAGGGAAAGGGAGCTCTTTCCAGGCATTACTCCCCCCCAGGCATGGAGGAAATAGCCCAGGGGAAGGGCTTCCATCCCATCACCATTACCAGCCCTTCACTGTACAATGAAGGAGTAACTTGTAACTGTGAATAGACTGAGTGCAGATTGGTTTGCTCTGCAGAACACAGTGAGCTAGCAAGAACTGCAACTGTGAGAGACAAGCTTACATAATATCTCTCACCAGTGAAGAAAGGTGGCTCATCTTCTAGCTCAAGGATTTTTTACTCATCTACAGGAAAGAATATAGTACGTAAGCAACTTTTTGTCACACCTGTTAAAAAGGGAAGATATGGGAAATCTAGGGAAGCTGGATATTCTAAGGAAGCCAGCAACAACTGCCATAATTAAGTGGGTCTCTCCCTCTACGTGTTTGACTTTGGCTTCACCCACTGTTGACAATCTAGAAGCGTACGTACACGAAGGCAGTTTTCTTCCCCTTCTTCACCAGATTTTGTTTTCATTGCCTACAAAAAGTCACTCTGTCAATAGATTATGGCAACATAAGCAACCAACATTAAAAATTCAGTAATATTCAAATCTATTAAAAGGGAAAAGAAACAACTCATATTTCTCTGAGAGCTCAGCTGAATAGGTGTTTTGTTTCATTTCAGAAAGTCACGAGCTTGTTATGGCACCTCCAAAGAAACAAGTTCCAGGTACTATTTGCACTATTGGCAAACCCCCATCAATAATCCTCTCCTAGTCAAGCTTATTAATGCCAAATCCAATTCAATTCTCTCTGCTGTTGCAGAATGCCACCAGGAGACAGATAGCATCTCAGACATAGCTCAAGATATGTTTTTTTTTCCTGTTTATTCAATTTCAAAAAAACAGATATACTTCTCTTAGAATAAATCTGTCTTGGAAAAATCCATAGGACTAGAAGAATTCCATTGTTCTGTCAATATTTCAAGAGAGTAAATAGTGTGACTCGTACTGCTATGAGTCATCGACCTCAATATTGATTTCAAGGAAAATCATGCATTATTTGATTAAACATTATTACTTACTCTTAACGGATTAATTATTATTTTATGGTACTCAACGGGATTTGGAGGAAAAAAGCCTTTGTTAGATCAAATACTCCCACTAACAAATGACAGCAACTGTTAACATATTTCTGAACATGTTTTAAGCTTTGAACTCAATACCACACAAGTTTCTGATTCTGAGAGACAGGAATACTCAGAAGTTATGTGGTAATATCAAATTGGAAAAGACTTTCTTGATAGTATATTACTTAATGAGTAGTTATCAATAATTTAGGGTGAAAAGATACCTGGAGGCCTGATTCTCAGACTGTGACATAATGTATTCTTCTACTACAAATATAGAATTTAAACTGATAATGTTTGCAAAAGGAATAAGGATGGATAGAATGGAGAAGAGTGAAAATAACAAAAAAATACATCTTGCTTCTTGTTAAACTGCACTCGAAGGGTCCTTCTAAACAGGCAAATACAAGGCTTGCAGTGTCAAAATTAAACAGTGTAATCACTGACTGTTAAAAGGACTTAAAAATTTGTCAGCAGGAGGTATCTGAATACAAGCTGCCAATTCGCAAGCTGAACTAATAGCTGAAATTTGTGATCAGTGGTTCAGTAGAGAATCACATTAGATGTTCATTATTCTAAATGTTACTACTTGTAAAATCTGTAAGCAACAAGTTCTACAGAAACCATTTGTGCCAAGTTTGCCCCATGTAATCTTACAATATATTACATCAATCATAATGCTAATGCTGTTGCCACTATTGACAGATTTGTAAATTGGAGGTTGTTCTTTAATGTTTTTGCAGTTCTGACTTTGACACCTAGTGCATATCAGGAAAAAATCTATAGCAGCCAGATACGGGCTTGTCAAATTTCTCACATTTGATTTACAACAAAGCTGCAGTGTGTTTGATCAATGATGTACTATGCTGGTCTGGGGCACAACTATTAACAACATCACTAGCATTTATATAAATTAACTTCCACAATTTTCCAAGTAAAATTACAAACCTATAATAACAGAAACTTACAGGAGCCCAGTCAACGTCAGCTTACTTCATCATATTTTATGGCTATGTAGAGCTCATATATCATTTCTTTATAAACACTCTGTTGGCCTTGATGCAGTGCAGATTCTCAGAGTAAAAAAATAAAAACCTTTTTAATTATCACAATGAGAGACAGAAGTAAGGAAAAACAATGCTATTCATTAAACCTTCCCTAATTCAATTTTTACAGGTTTTTTTACCCAATAAAGTACAACATGAAAGCGAGGTATAACTATTACTGTTATTCAATTTTAAGACTATCAAAGAAGAAAACGTTGCAGAATTTGCATCAGATTGAAGAAAGGATGTTCAGCTGTTTTCTGAGGCATTTATGACATAAATAGGTAGAAACACAGATTAAAACACTAAACTCTGCAATTTGCAATTGTAAAACAAAGAAGGATTGAAGGATTAGAGGGGGGGGAAAAAAGCACTTTCAAACCCCAAAGATTGCACTTTGGAAGCATCTTTCTAGTAATATTTCATATAATAGGAGATACTTGGAACAATGATATGAAGCAAGCCTGTTCCTTTTCCTGGACACAGGATACAATGTACAGTGGTAATGTTTAAAAAGCAGATCAGGATATTCTCATCTTCCATTTTCAGAAACGGCTAAAGGGATCTGTTTGTCTCCAATGGCATTTCCACTTTTTCTAATTCTATTAACTGAGCTCTGCCGGAAATTATAACATAAGCTCACTTACAAGGGGTAAACATTTGTCTGTAATAATGCAGCAAACACATGCCAGGTATTTTCAAAGCATTTTCCCAGACACACCTCTACCCAATTCCACCTCAACCTTTTTTCTGATTCTGTATGTTTCTAAGGACCAAAGGCAAACCATGACTATTTGCTGCAAAGTACACAAAACTGTTCACTTAGGAGCCCTGCTGAAGGTTATTAAAGAGTGTCTTCATTAAGACTGCTTAGTTCCTTTCTTTTCTCTGTAACCAGATTTTAATGGTTAACTTTGTTAAGAACTGATTTCTAAAATAGTGGCATTGTCACTGTCACACAAAGAACAGAGACGTGTCAAGGCAGAGTGGATGGGAGAGGACATTGTCAGTAAGGCTCAGGATACCCTGTAGAGCTCGGAAACATAAGCAATAATTGAGTAATGCTTTCTTGGACAGCAAAATGTACTTCACAAGAGTTGGAATCACTGAATTTTTGCACCGTGTTTCACGCACCCCCTTCTGCTGAAGGATATTTAATAAATACTTCCACTAAGTTCTAAAAATAATAGCTTAAGGGCTGAGTTTACAAGGAAAGATTTTCAGAAAAGAGTCCCACAACACAACTCACACTGTTTGAGGGTGTTCTCATGCAATGAGAAGCAATATTTCAAAGTAGGTAAGTAAGAACAGGCCTAGGTTTTGTTAGAACAAATATGTCAAACACTAACTCCTAGAAACAAAATTATAGAACAGCATTCTGTAACACCTTTTTCTAGGATCAATTTGGACCTTGGAGCAGCTTTGTACTCCTACTCTACTTTCATTTAGTAAAGCAAAATACAGAAAATGAGGTGAAATGCCAAACCACTCAGGAGAGCCAGGAGCAGCGACCTCTGGTTCAGTGCAGGAACCAAACCCTTAACGACACTGCCTCCCAACACTTTTTACAAAGCAGTAATGAAGGGTTTCTTTAAGAGGCTTCTGATGTTCAGTCTCTCTGAACAGAGTTCATTAACACAATAGCTTTTATCTTTAGAAACATGGACATCTGGTAAAAAGCTTAATAATACAAAGCATCTCACAGAATTACTGTATCCTTATCGCACGTTGGTAACCAGTGCTTACATTGAGACTGGAAAACATTCCTGCCCTACGCGTTATTTTTTCTTCTTGTATTTCCCCTTCTTCATTATCACAATGTACTGTATTCCTAGAAAGCAACAATTTCTAACTAAAAACAGTATTATATAATTTACCTAATAAAAAGTCCCTAGAAATTTAATTAAAAATTCCTTCTTAAGGGTCTACTCTAAGATTATTATGGAACAATTTTATTCCTAAAAACAAATAACCCTAAGATTTTTTTTAAAAATTCAAAAATCCCTTAATTAGATTATGTTCAGTTGATTATTTTGATTCATAAGGAAACTGTAACCCATGAAAATATTAATCCTGTGAATTAAAAAAAAATCCCTACAAAACTGTACAGCATTAGTCTCATAAAGAGAGTCTACATGATACATTTTATTATCCTATAGAGATTTATACACCCATTATCTCTTACGCCCACATAGATAAAGCAAGTGTAAATCTGTCTTTCTCCATGCAGGGAATTTCATAATGTTGTATTAGAAAGGTGATTATTCTATCCTCACGTTTCATAACACTGTTTTCCTAACAACCAAGAGCACCCTCATTTAATATTATGACAGATGTTTTGACTGAGAGCGACTATGGATACGTGCTGAAACTAAAAATGAAAAGCGCATACAAACACATATCGAAATGTACGTTAATCCTTATTCTAAGGGTGATGTTCCACCACCAAGTAAGACGCTTGGCCAAGATTTCCTCTAAATACTCACAGCAGCCAAAGGGATTACATTTTTATGCAGCTTTCATAAATTACATTTACTCAAATTGCAAATCATTCAGTTCTCTCTTCTTCTGTTAATTGTACATAGGGCAGGGCCATCCCGTCTGTGCCAATTTACACTCATATAAACAACAGAAGTACAGGCTGGTGGTACCTAAATTTAGATATGATTTTTACCAATGCAAATGGTATGAGAAGGAATTTTTGTAAATGTCAGATTTGTGTTTGATATATTTTCCTGTATAATCCCACAATATGATGTACATCATCAATTCAGCTGTGATGGGCCTCTGACTGAAAAGGTAGTTGTGGTAACTACACACTCTAACTATTAAAAAATTTCAGCTGTCACAATGTTCGCTAAAGAACATGGTGGAGTTTTGGGTAGGTACAGTCAAGACATTGTAGATTAAATTCATATTGTGAGAGATTTCATGGGTAAAGCAGTTTAACCATCGGAAAATAATAAGGAGAACTAAGATATTCTTTATTGGTTGTAGATTCGTTGCAATAGCACTAAAAGGACATTCTTCCTTCTGCAACACTTGTTAAATTTGCAAATTGCATAGTAAATGAAAAGCAATTAATGGAGATGTCTGCAACATGGTTATACATGTTTACAGATGTACATTACAGGTTTTTATTTGAACTAACATTTACACGCAAGAGAGCAGAGTTTAATGAATTGCAAAACCATGTACTTGAAGCAACAGTAACACACCTTAGAGAATACTCTCATCTTGATGCGTAAGAAGGTTTGCAAATCATAGAATCATCAGGTTGGAAGAGACCCACCGGATCATCGAGTCCAACCATTCCCACCAATTGCTAACCCATGCCCCTCAGCACCTCATCCACCCTCACCTTAAACCCCTCCAGGGAAGGTGACTCAACCCCCTCCCTGGGCAGCCTGTTCCATTGCCTAATGACCCTTTCAGTGAAGAATTTTTTCCTTATGTCGAGCCTGAACCTCCCCTGGTGGAGCTTGAGGCCATTCCCTCTCGCCCTGTCCCCTGTCCCTTGGGAGAAGAGGCCAGCTCCCTCCTCTCCACAACCTCCCTTCAGGTAGTTACAGAGAGCAATGAGGTCTCCTCTCAGCCTCCTCTTCTCCAGGCTACACACCCCCAGCTCTCTCAGCCGCTCCTCATCAGGCCTGTTCTCCAGCCCCTTCACCAGCTTCGTTGCTCTTCTCTGCACTCGCTCCAGAGCCTCAACATCCTTCTTGTGGTGAGGGGCCTAGAACTGAACACAGGATTCGAGGTGCGGTCTCACCAGTGCTGAGTACAGAGGGAGAAGAACCTCCCTGGACCTGCTGGTCACACCGTTTCTGATCCAAGCCAACATGCCATTGGCCTTTTTGGCCACCTGGGCCACTGCTGGCTCATGTTCAGTCAGTTGTCAACCAACACCCCCAGGTCCTTCTCCTCCAGGCAGCTTTCCAGCCAGGTCTCTCCTAGTCTGTACCTCTGCTTAGGGTTGTTGTGCCCCAAGTGCAGGACTCGGCATTTGGCTGTGTTAAACCTCATGCCGTTGGTCTCAGCCCAGCAGTCCAGCCTGTTCAGATCCCTTTGCAGAGCCTCCCTACCCACCAGCAGATCCACGCTTCCACCTATCTTAGTGCTCCTCAAAATGAAAATATAGAACTCTGGCTTTTCAAGTAAAAATTATAATTCACATACTGACTGTTTCATGGAAGCTGAGATGCACCCCATACAGCCTGGAGGACAGGGGCACATGTCCTTCTCTATCCACTAATCCCACAGCCATCGCAGCCTCAGTGCAATACAGGACAGCTGTAGGGATGCTATAGATGATGTCAGCCTACCAGGTAATTCTAGGAGTTTATAATCACCTGTGCCCAGCCATGCTCCAGCCAAATGCTTTGCAGTACCTCTCCAATCAAGTAATTCCCTGTTCTAGTTCTATATCTACCCAGGATAGTCTTCTACAGGGAAATCCCCAACCATCTGCTTAGCTCAGCTTTCAACTATCTTTGATCGAACGAAGTGGCTCAAAGCAGCATGAAAAAAAGACAGACATGCCTCTCAGTATTTTGCATCCATTGAATCAGAATCTGATCCTAGTTTGGCTAAAGGAAATCTAGAAGGACTTCACTAAGGCCAGGGTTACAGGTCAGGGAATATTTTGCTGTTCTGTCCAAAATTAAGTACAGCTGGTTTTTAAGTAAACAAAGAAATGACCACCACTGTGGAAAATACATTAATCTCCTATAAAACAGCATAAATTCAGTGAAGCCAACTCAGGCTATTGCATTGTCTCATGGAAAAAAAAACCTTCTAAGCAGACCAAGAAAGGCATCTATTCAATTTCAGATCACATACACATAAACTTGAAAAGTATTGACTTGTAAAGTCAAAAATGTACAAGTTTAAAATCATCGGACCTGTTTGTGTTTATTCAACTTAGCAAACCTTTGTGTATATGTTGAAACACTGGGCTGTTACCTTGCTTTTCGCATGATCTCATCTTTTAATGCACAGAACAGCCACTCCCCATTGTTAGGCTTGCTGCAGTAATATCCTTTTAATATAGAAAATGTTGGACTGTTAAAGGTGTATTTCTGCTGCACTGAAGCCACTACTAAAATGTCAGTCAAATCCAGCGGGATCATGATTCGTCACATTAAATCCTGCTTGAAAGCGCACAAATCTTTGGGGCTTACTAACACTGCTTCCAACAGCCGAGTGGCCAGTGTCCCTCAGCCCTAGGAAAGCCACCTGCAAGCCCATTAATACCCACGGCTCCCGAGTCACAGAGCGACACAGCTAAATAGACTTCCTAGGCCTGGAAACAGAGAGACTGGCTAAAAGGAAAGAAGTTACCAGCTCCATTAGGCAAAAATGATTAGTTAAAGGACTTTAAAACAACTCTAACCAGCAATGTTTCCATCTGGAAGTTTAAAATATAAATGCAGTTTTTGTTAATGTCATAGCAAGAACACTGTTTGAGGAAACACACCTTGTGAAGTTCAGATTTACAATGGCAGTTCTAGGAATTCACCAAGGAGCAGGATACCATTCACAGAAATGAACTGAACAGTTCCACATCAAGAAATATGAGGAAAGTAAATTACATTTTTTTCTTCTTTTTCCTTTTTTATAACTTAAATCTGAACAAGAACTTTACTTAATATAAAATTAAGGCCTTTCCTCTAATTTTGCTTTTGATACAATTTCTATTTATATAAAGATTATAAGATATATTGCAGCAGGAGACATCTTTCTCTTTAAAGACAGAAGATCAGGAATTCTAATGGAAAGAACTTGTGATAAACTACTTTTATCTGTGTTGGTAATAGTATGCAACAACTCAATTATTTTCAACAAACAACATTGGAATTACAGTGGTATTAACTCATAATACAATGAGGCTTGATGTGGTTAACTGTATAATGGCACTAGAAGCAAACAATAAAAATAGAAATTCATAGCAGACATTTTTCTCAAAACACTTGTCACACTCTGATTGGAAACTATAGTGGAGACACTTGTTCTCTTCAAGAAACTAGGAACAGTAAAGTAGGCAGTTTGTCGTGAACTGACTCAGACCTTAGAATTCATTGGATTTCCTTTTAGGCTGTAGTAACAGAATCAGTTAAAGCAGTTATGTATCTGCTGGGATGCTCAAAATCTGGGAAAAAAAAAAAAAAAATACTTCCCCTTTTACCTGGGCAGGTAAAAATATTCCACTCCTTAATGATTTTGGTGGTTGCTGCAAAGTAATTTGTAAAGTCTAGGCAGAAAGTTACAGACCATTTTTGGCACAGAACCACCAAACCTGGAACACTCTCTGACCCAAATTTCTTAATTTTCTCTTTCCAGCGTGAAACCCATCTCCTCCCTAGAATTTTGCATGACATGGATTTGGACTGGAGGCCAAAGTCGTGAGAACTGATGGCAGTTAAGTCATCCTATTGCACTTGTTAAAAATAGAGTTGAAGGATAGCTGTTCTCACAACTCACAGTTGTCATTTTGACATAACACTTTTTACGATGTGAAAGTGCTCACAGAATTCAGCAACTTCATTTTTTAATATGTACAGAATCGAGAGACACTTTCATTTTGTCTTTAAAAGGATAAGAAGTTTAAAGTATTTCTAAAAAGCACTAAAAAGTAATGTTATTCTCTTTTAAAAGCACTTTCAAAAAGGGTGTTAACAGCTGATTTATTTTATTCCTCCTACATTCATCTGTTTGTCTTCATCATTACACTTCAAGGAAAAGCTGTTCCACTGCTTTAACTTGTGGGCTGTTATTTTTTTTAGACTGACTAGCGTTGTCACATCTAGTTTCTCTGTAAATCACTCCATAAGGCTCTGCACCCTTCATGAGTTTTCCTTCTTCTGCTGTTGTTATCTGTAGTCGTATCAGAACAATAATTCTGCTCCTCTCATTTAAACTGTGGTTCCATATGTCAGTGATATGGTTCAAAAACACTGTTTAAGCTTTTAATTCTGTAACAGAAAAATACTCTCACATGTGTTAATTCACAGCAGCAGCTCCTTCAGGAATTACTCTGGTGTTGGGCACCCAGGAGTGTTCAACCTTAGATAGAAGTGCCAGTAACATGTGTGTATTTCCTACTTATTTGATGTCAAATTTGCTGTCACTTTTACCACCCATCAGCAGGTAAGCCGAGCAGTTTTCAAACATCCATTTCCACATGCCCTCCTACCTTCTGCTATACAGAACTGCCTACATAAAGAAGCATTATCAGCCTTCCAAAAGAGGCTAAAGGAAACAACACAGAATTCAGGAGAGCCACTTTGCCTGGATATGGAAGCAATGAAATTGAATGGCAAAGCTCACAGCAGCAGTTCATTTATTCAGTGATATGCTGTCTGAATCAAGTTAAAGAAAAAAAAAATTTGATTTTAGTTTAGTTTTACAAGTATGCTGGTATTGATGTGAAGACCATCCCACTTAGAAATGCAGGTTTTATTACACTGTATCACTCGATTCAGTTCTGCTATTAAAATAAAATGAAGCTGACTACATGGACTTTTATCACAAATATGTCAATGATTTTACCGCCTCTAAACATTAAAAATGCTGTTTTCTAAGTGGGATGGAAGATCTTGTCAAGAATTAATAATCTGGATTAACTACCTTGCTCTAACACAAAAACTATGCTACATTCAAGTAATTGATTTCTCTTCACCTTAGAAAGATACAAGTAGTTTCTGCTCTTACCACATAGTACTACTGTAACGCTTTATTAATTCAGACCTTGTTTTTTCATTCCTTACAGCAATTATTATTTCTACGACTAGACCCATTCATTCTAGTGAAAATTCTCCCGTGAGTTTCTAGTGCTCTTTGTAAAGGACATAGAAAATTTTTTATTAAGAAACAGCAGTTGCTTTCCCACCTTCAATGCTTTTTCTAATTAGAAGTCCATCAGCGACTTGAGAGGATCATAAATAAAACTATGTTCTCAAGTTGTATCTCTTACCTGCCCTTCTTAAAGGGGGAAAACACCACCTTACAACTAAGTTAGTTGAAGCCCTGGCAGCAGAAACAGAAATTTTCCTTTCTGTGCTACTCTTACAAACTTACACAAGTTCTCTTTTCTTTTTGCTTTAGCCTTAGGCTTCCAGTATGTAGAAACCTGCTGCCTGAAATGAAACTTATACATTTAATAATAACTCAAGGCTGTCTGAAGAGAATTGGCTCTTTTATTAACTACATAAGTCTGAAACTCAGTTAGACACTGTTCAGAGTTCTGTAAATCTAAGTCTGTATTTCACCATGGATGTGTTCAGAGACTTAACAGCAATATAAGCAGGGTAATTCCCAAATGAACATGGCATCTTTTTCTCAGTGCAGCCATATCCATCCCAGTTACTGGGTACTTCACTTTACTATACTTTATTTCTTACAATGTTCTAGCAGGGGAGGGGAGTCATTTTTACAGGAAACAAAACTTGCAAAAAATAAGCAGCATGTGAGTAGCAAAGTTATTGCTCATGTTTTTATACCACATCCAAAATTACAAGTACTATACAGACAATGTTGGTACATACATTTTTTGGCTATAAATAGGGCTACATTTCTGTGCTACCTAAACAAAAAACCAAACTGAAAGAGCCTGCAAAGGGAAAGAAATTCCTTCCCTACCTGTATTTTAGTGCCATAATGGCTCCACAGTAGGATATCATGCACATGCCACATCTTATTACAGCAGCCCTATCTTCATTCTTAAAAAAATACATATGAAAGAGGCACTTCCTAAACCTGATGCTGCAGACAACTGTTGCCACTGGCAGAGAGTTTCTGGGTACAAATGTTGAAAAATTCTTAAATCTAAAAAACCCCTCACAAGATTCTCCTCAGAAACTCAGGGAAAACTGCATATTTCTTTCTAGACATATTGAACTGGCAATATTTCCCTACAGAAAACCTCTGAATCAGTCTGAATCGGTAAAAGATGCAACATCTTACCCCCAGCCAGAGACTGTGTGTGTGGAGACAACGCACTGGGGAGATGAACGTGCAACCACTGGCACAAGCAAATCTACCAGGCTCTGGCTGCTTCTGCAGCCTCCTTGGAGAACATCTCCTCATTGGCCAGCCTGACAAATCCGCTGACTATTTCATACTGCAATGCTGATGGAAAGAGGCAGCACCTCCCAGCCCCAGGTACTCATTTCCAGCCCCGAGCCCCTAATCTCCCTTCGAGCTGACACAAGTGTCTGTAGCAGTAAAACACAGCCACACGACAGATTACAACTAATGAGCTGAATCTGCTCCCTGATCCAATTTACTAGCTGCACACCCTTCCACTGGAGAGGGAGCAGTGAAAAGGTGCGGTTGCAGAGCCAGAACGCGAAGTTAACATGGGGCTGTGGCCTTCGCTTGTAATGCTGGATTAATTTGCACAGACCTAGAACTAGACACTAAGAGTTAGCACGGAGAGGAACTGAATGTTAACACTGATTTGATCTTTATCATTTGAACAGATACAAAAAATATTTCCATACAGTCTAATGATAGAAAGGACGTGTAATAACATGAGCTCTATGCAGCAAATAAAAAGATCATAAACAGGGGCCATACAACATGGAAAATATTTGTGAGCCATAGGATTCACAATGCTGAAGGACAAAGACTGCAGAAATTACAAGAACAGACATTTCCTACTGTATAAGTGCAAATAACTGCAAAACACAAGCCGCCCTGCAGAGTGATACCAAAGGATTTCAATTAAAGATAGAAAGGATTTATTGCTTCCATAACTTTACAACAGACTAATCGAAGACAATATATAAGGACTGAAACTATAAAACATTTTAATGTTTCTGAAAACAGAGAGGAAACCTTTCTTTCCCAGACAGTGTTAAAGCATATAACAATAAGCAGTCTATATTAATCCTCCATGTTGCTAACCAAGCTGGTCATCTATTATTTGGGAATGAATGACAGATTTAGCTGTGCTGGTGAAACAAAGAACAAAGGCAACGAACTCTATCAAAATTATGGGAAAAGGCAACCAATGTCATTTAAGATGGCATCAAATCCTTACTTGAACAATGTTTCCCTATTTTGTCAAATATCCAGAGACAACCAAAAATAGAGACTGAACTTATTCATTGCAAGGCTCTGGAACTACAGCCAAAATTAACTGAGTGACTAAGCATACTTCTCTTGCCAGCAATGAAAAAAAAAAAAAAAAAAAGAGACATCCTTTATCCACGGTTATTTGAGAATAGTTACTATTAACACGGAACTCAAATGATCAATGGCCTCTCTCTAAAATACAGAATTTTTCAAATTAACAAGTGATAAGCACTTGTCAAGATGAGCAATCTCACTGGAGCTCAAGTACAAGTGGACACTGGAAGGGAATACTTCACACTGAATGGGAACTGCAAGGACCAATCACAGACTGCTGAAGAGCCGTAGGGTGCAAAAGTCCCCTCCAAGACTCCAGGATTTCATCAACAAACACAACAAGCAGACTATTACTTCCAATATTAGTAGATTACCACCAATATTAGTAGATTAAATATATTAAATATTAAAGACTGTATCAAAACATGGGCAATAATAATCAGATCTCTATATTTTGCACTTTTTCAGTTTACTGTTAATTATATCCATATAATTAAGCAATAGGTAGGGGAAAACCTGGAAGAGACCTATATCCTACATATGCAAACAGGAAACCAAGGGAATACATAAGTAACTGATTTTTTTTTTTTCAAACAAGATTATATCCTTTCATTATTTGTGTTTGGCTGTGGTAGTTTTCCAGTTCTGCAACTTTTGCTCCTTTTTAATGATATTTTTTAAAGCGGAACAGAGCCAAATGGCAAATAACCACGTATATAATGGCTACATTTAAGTAAAACCAACATTTCCTTTTGAAATCTAAAAGGACATCGTGGTCCAGTCAAATTTGTGTTTTGGTTCACTTAAAACTTCCCTCGTTATATAAATATCTAACACAGCAAGCAGCAACAGGCATCATAAATTAGTTAGCACAAGGCTAAATATTATCTAACCTCTTGACACTGTTTTTTAAGATAAGATCATTCCACAGACAACATTTTACATTAGATTTGCCTTTGTTCTCCAGAGGAGCTGCACTATATGCTAGCAGAAAACCTGGAAGAGACCTAGGGTCAAATCCACAGCTATTTAGTTGTAAGCACTCTTACTGCAGGCACTTGAGAGCAGCTATAATTTAAAAATTACACCATAATTTTCATTTCACACACAGGTCTGAATCTTGCAGTTGATATCCCATGCTTACCATCTACAGCAGTTTCTACTGGTTCCAGGAAAGCAGCAGAATTAAACAAGGGTGAAAAATACTGATTTTCATCAGGTGAGCTGAAATTTCCCAGTCTTGGTTGCAGCTCAGAGCTGTTATTTTAAGCATTCAGAGATATGAATTCAGCTCTCTTTTCATTATGGAAAGTGAAAAATGATGCTAACTGTATTACCATATACTTGTAAGGCTATACCCTGCTCATGCAGCTTAACATTTTGGAATTGCACATCTTATGGGAATAGCCTCCTGAAGCTTGGTAAAATCCAGTATAACTCCAAAATCTGCTCTCCAGCAACAGTTAATAAACATAAGCAGAAGCATCTGAATTCAATCAACACTCAAGTTTTGAACACCAAAACTCAGATAGGTTTGGAAGCATTTTGTGCCTGTTCCTAACGAATTACAATTCAGAAATTATATGTATAGATGCTGCCACTCTGCCTACATTTCTGCAGAAGCCAAATACAGCAGGCGTCCCTTTCATACTGAAACTAGGACTAGTTTAGAACTATGCATGCTGAAGTGATTAATTCTCATGCAGTCATCAAAATTGAATTTAATCTGACAATTTATTACCAAGTTCTATTACATTCTCTAGGAGCTCTTAGTAATCTTCTCTAATATTGCCCAATTTAAATAAATTTGTGATATTATCATGTATTGACATCCTGCTTCTCAGCATTACTCCAGGCAGATAACACAGTAATATATCAGTCAGTGCACAAAGCCCCAAATAACCCCAATGTTTGACTTCTTTCTAGTTCTTCCCAGCCAGAGATTTTGCTCTTTAGGTTTCCTACCTCTTCATACATTTTGCTTGACAGGAAAAACTTTTTCTCTGCCTTAGTTCCTCAAATTTTCCTTAATAATTTTGCATGAGTTACTTTAGCAAACACCTTTCAAGTATCTAAATATATTGTAGGTCTCAGTTCTTTTATTCTATGTTTCATTAAATCCTTCAAGAATTTGTAGTTGTTGAAAAGACATAATTTAACTTTATAGAAGCTATGCAGATTTGTCCTTTGAATTATTTTATATAATATCACTCATAAATACACATATATAACAGATTTTTTTAATCTTTTACAATGTTCTCAACTGCTTTCCTGGCACTGAACAACAATTCTTCATAGTCTTCTAAGATGAACTGCTAGCTTTTAAAAAGATGCCTCCAAACCCGAGTACCTGTCACTCTCTGGCACAGACACCATTGGTAACTGGAAGTTATGGTCTTGCTATAACTGTTACTATGAAAGGTTCCACCAAAACTTCCACCAGAAATTTATCACAATATAGATTTGAAGCCTAATTTCTTCACTATTTCCCTCCTTTCTCTTTTTTCAGTTTTGCTGCCAGCCGAGTAAGTACTGTCCTCCTGGGTCAAACCAGATGATCAAAATGATAGTTAACATTTCTATGATGTCTTGAAGAACATCTTTTTTCATATTTGCTATGACTTTAGGAGCAAACAGTCTTCATTTGATGTCTGAGCTCACCTTCAGCTGACCGCTCTTGAACCAGACACAAAACAAATACACCTATTTGGCCCGTTTTTTTGAAACGGGTATATCACTGCTATAGTTATTATTGTGGTTATTGGTTAACGCTTTAATGGATAGAATAACGCTGCCATTGAGCTTTAAAGATAAAAATTAACCTCATTTGCAGAGTAATGAGAAAACAGAAAAGGGTGGTGTTCTACAACACGGGAGAAAGGATGCAACAAAGGACTCGGGAACATAAAACCTAAGCACAGATAGCTTTTTCTTCATGGATAGGGGCACACTTCTGACCAAAAGAACTGCAACTTTAAGTGTCCTAAATTTAAGACCTCAGAAAGTTTTTTTTTTAAGATCACGATTTTAGACAGGGGAGCCTACACTATAGCTAAATTTACTCACTGTAAAATTTTTTTTGGCTCTGACATTATATTGCTGAATAACTGAAATGTATTAACTGTCATTTTATAACACATTCAAAATAAATGTCATATCTAGACTTCATATTATTTGAAGACTAGAATTCCTCAGAATTAGTGGAATATGTGACATTCAAAGCTGGGCGGTGGATGGGGGCTGAAATTGCACTTATTTGTCTCCCTTGGTCCCCTTTCTTGAAAATACTCAAGGTCAACAGCAATGCTTGGGTTTGTTGTATAGAAGACAGAAACAGGTAGAGAAATGTGCCCGTTGGAGTTCTTAAAAATCCATAATAAAGAAAATAACAATGAACATTATGTGAATATAAACTGAAAAATGTATTTCAGTTGTGAAAATTAATCAGACTTAAACCTCCGTGGGACACTTGCCACACTGGTCTCAGTTTAAATGCTTCCCAACAGTTTATAACTTCATTTTACAAACTTTTCCCCAAATAAAACTTCCCTGAATTTACACCATTAGAAGGCTATTCATACAACAGCTGCACAAAGCACATGAAGAAGAGGTTTAATACATTCATGAGAAATGGCACAGGAAAAAGCAGCAGCATTTCCTGAAGAAATAAAAGATAGTATATTTTTACAGTAAGCATATTCAGGTAGATTAAGTGACACCTAAGTTCCAGTGCCTTGTCACTTCCAAAAAGCAACGCAGATCCTGAGTAAAGCCCTGAGAAGAAAGCCACCTTGAGCAAACCAGTGGGAAAGAGCACAGCACCAAGACTCAGGTGGGATCAGTCCATGTGAATACAGGATGTTCTAGAAATAAACCACTCAGTAAATATTTACTATGTTATTTTCCTGCAGTCTAGATGATGCTGTCTCACCCTTAAAAGGCACCTACGCATTTTTGTCTACATCATGCCAATACTTATGCATGTATTTATCCCTACACAAACGTTTCTGCTTAACTTTATTATTACGAGACTGAAAAAAAAGAACAAGAGATACAAGCAGGTTACAGTGAACATGATCTCTCATTGGCCTGGGCCCCTTCCTCCTGCTTTCCTGTCATAGCACTGGGAGCATCTGCCTTAGGGTCACGGATTGAGAGAGTACAGCAGACAAATTCCCTATTCTGGACAAAACAGGATCCTGAAGAAAGGCTCCAAGTGACCACAACTAGCAGCTCTATCTTACAACCGTCTTTGCCAGATTAGAACATTTGCCTCTAGACTTGATTCCATATAAAGTGGACTTCACTACATGTACAGACAACCACAGAAATGAGCGTTGCAAGAAAAAAAAGTAAGTGGGCTCAGAGATTAAGATCTCCTCGTTAAACAAACAACGAATCGTCAACTTTGGCAAACGATAGGAAATAACATATATATGTTATTTTTCAAGGTTTTCAATTTATAGTCTGACAAACACTAGGACATTTCTTATCTTACGCAAAATAATATTCAGATTTTACACAAATATTCAAGTTACATACTGCTTTTAAATTGCAATTCAAAGTGCCATAAGAACTATTTCATTTCAAGATTAAATCAAAGGTCTTCCTTTCTATTCAGATGAAAGACACCTTAGCAATGCATCACTATTTTCCACATTTTAGATCAACATTAGCATATCAATTTTATGCATACATTTGCACATCTTTCCATGATCAAAAATGTTAATTAGCATTAGGCTTCTCAGACCGAAAGCCCATCATTTCCACCAAGGTGAGAAAATATTAGGGAGGGGAACAGACAGAATGATGCAAAAGCTATTTAAAAGCTGAACAAAACGTATTAGTTTCTCGCACTTTGTGTAGATCTGCTCAATTGATTTAAGCTGTGAAACTGTCATAGCATAGAATCTGTTCAAAATCTCTGTTATATGTAGACTAGGTAGAGAAGAAGTGTGAGTCAACAATATACTATAATCTAATTTTCATTTTCCTCTCTGAGCCAAAGCATAAAAATGTGTGATGTTTGAGTAAATGCCCACATTGTTAGCTTCAATGCTTTTTACTCATAGTGTATGCAGGCTTTACGATCACCATAGGAAGGTAATGCTACCAAGAGATCAGCAAGCTTTATGATCTGTGTTCCTTCCCAGCAAGCAACACAAAGAAACAGAGCCAGCATATGTTGAATTTTCTTAGCAGGCCCCAAAGGAAAGTCAATTCTAAAAGATGAGTGTTTCCATTCATGGAATTAGTAAAACCTGAATCAAACTTCTAGCACTGACTGAATGCTGTGAAGGAAGCGAGCACCTGCGCCACGACATCGGCACAAACACCAGCCTGCTGGAAAACGTCTTGCTCCTCCTCTTCATGTCCCTCTCTCATGAGCAGGCCAGTGTTCGATATCCAGTCAATACAATTATTACACAAATGTTTAAGTATAGTGGGAAAAGGATACAGCAGGAATTAGAGAGATGGATGTTTTCCTTGAAGCAGATTTTATGTTCAGTGATGGCTTATTTGAATATAATCAGAATAGACAAAAAAACACACATGCATATGTTTTGCAATAAAAAGAAGAATTGCAGCTGTATTTTCCCTAGAATTTTGGGGGGTTAAAATGCCCGTTTCCATAGTGAAATAAGAAAAAAGGCAAAAATTAAGAAAAAAAAAATCAGAAACTGGTAATTCTGTTCCCAGCCAAACAGAACTGCATCCAGCAAAAAATTTTGATGTGACCTAAAATGTTTGAAAAATACTTATTTCAGATGTTTGCCTTCTTTTAAAGAACATGGAGAAATCCAAACATAAAAACACTTTTTTGCTGTAATAAATGACATATAAGCAATTTTAGGGCTTAAAAGATTATTTTTTTTCCCAAAAACTTAAACCATCTTTCATGTAAAAGTTTGATTTCAATTATTTTGCTGTTCTGAGGGAAAAAAAAATGGCAATCAGAAAACTACTTAACTTGTCCAGCTGTCAGTAGCTTAAACACAGCTGGCAGTTATTTGCTGCCTTTCTCAGGCAAAATGCTAGAAACTTCATATGCACCCACTAGTTGCTGAGTTACATGCAGCCCTTCTCGAACTGCATTTTCATGCTGGGGCCTTCAACAAAAGACAGAATTCGATTACCTGCTTCATCACTGCTTGTATTTTGTAATTAGTCTCACTTTCTCTGCAATAACTGTGCTTAAGCTGAACTGACTTGCCTTCCCCAGGAGCAACTCCTGCTATGAGTCAGTCAATAGATTAAGTTCCTGTCTCATTTTAGACACCCCGTGTGACAGCACAGTATTTATAGCTGCAATCCCAACATGTGCATTTATATACAGTAATAATGCTATTGCACTGGCCTCTGATGATTATAAATTATGAAAATTTATATTCAGGTTAGTCCTTTTTCACCCTCTGGTCTTGTTTAAGAATGTAACAATACAACAACCTTGACAAAATTGGAATCGTCTGTTAATTAGTATTCCATTTAATGGAGATGAAAGCCAGAGCATTCTAAGATGCCACACAAGGCATTCTGACCAAGAGGGTACTGCACTTATTTCATTACATTAAGCTATATATAACTGCATCAAATGGAATATTTAAGCATTTTAACTTGAGCATTTTATGTGATAGTAATTCACTTAATTATTTTCTCCAGAGAACAAGTGGTATAATATCATGCTGATGCATAGGGAGTTAGATGACTAAATCTTCAGGCATCAAGATAGGATCAGATACCCAAGAGCCTCACTTAAATCAATAAAAGCAGGAAGAAGTGTTGGGAAGGATGTTGCTTCCGGCTTATTTCACATCCCTGTATGTACAGCAGGTGCACCAGTCATGCTGGAAACCTCATTGCCTTAACTTAATAACACGTAATTCAAATTTTCACACATCCAGAAAAAGAAATACCTACCTATTGTCATTAAAAATGTATCTGCTAATTCTCTTGCTTCACAATAATCATGTTCAAATTAATTTGAGCTACTTATGTCATCTTATATTTCTAGATGGTCACTACAATCTCAGAAAACAGGTGAGAATGAATCAGTAGAAAGAGTGAAAGGACATAAACAAGAAACTTCACTTACAATTCCCTGCAGGTGAGTAAATCAATGTGTCGCTATTTTCCAACACATAACCTCAGTAACTCAACAAAAGCAGACCCACTCTAAAGTATTTTCTGCACTGTGGCATATTTTTATAGCTCTGAATTTGATATGGGAAATATTACACCTGTAATCAACAAGCGCAGAGAGAAATTGAGATAGGGAAGAGTCATAAAATGAGCAGAAAAAGCAAGGAGAAAGGGAACATAATGTTAGTGATCAGAAAGGGGGAACAGGACTTCTGTTCGTTTGTGTGTATGTGGTTTATTTTATACAACATTTTTATTTTATTTTAAATAGTACCTATAGGCAGGGCACAAGAAATTGAAAATTAAAGAAACTGAATGAGAGACTGACTCAAAATAGGCAATGAAAAAGGAGTTCAGAATTTGAAGTGTACCTGTTCCCAGCTGCATCTGATACTAGAGGCTGAGTGGCAGCCAGGGAGCTCCATCTTCAGACCTCAAACTCCACACCAGCTGTGGTAAAATCTAGATCAGTGTGACTCAGACCAGCATTAACATCAAACACAACTCAAGTTACAGTGTCGCCCTAATTCATATGCAGCTACCCACTTTCTTGGCAGACTGTGCTGATAGCTGAGACTAGTTCAAAAGCAGAAACAGATTTCCAGCTCTTGTTTTGCTCAGGAATTTCAACAGATTGGACACGGAGGAAAATTTACATTCAGCTGCAATGATAGTTGTCCCTTATCAGGGATTCCTCCTACCTAGCCACTTTGTCTCTGTAGTGGTGCTACTCCCCCTTGAGCCCTTGGCCAATCCACGGTAAGTCAGGCATGCTGGGGAAAAGAATTCCCCCCTGTGTCCTTACCTTTTGTAATAAAAATGCAGTGAGTCAGAGCACTGAGGCACTCCCTTAATGTACCTGAAACTCCTGTACCTGGGAAAGGACCCCCCGTTGCCTGAGAAAGTGACTGACAGGCAGCCTGGTTCACCTGCTACCTGAGCTGGTAGCCTGCACGGGCAATTCCAGAACTGTACAATCTGGAAATTCCTGGTGGAAAATGCCAGAATCACCCTACCCAAGTCATGGCCAGACTGGAAAAAATACTGACCACAGTCAATCATCCGCAACCCTTCAGTCAGTGATGCTAAGAGGCCCTTTGAGCCCTCTAGGGCCGCAGCAGACTGTGCGCAGCAGAGCTGGGATGCCTCTCAGGATTGTCTGCTGAGACAAGGACCAGGGTGAGGCCAGGCTCCTAAAAATCCATCCACATCAATCTGTCTTTTTCGACTGCTCTGTGCTGCTGCTGAAGAAGAGATGTGATTTTGGCTCATGTTGTCTTAAACTAAGAGCTAATAAAATAATACACATTTTTACATTAACCTATTAACATTAAATAAACAGCACAAACTGTTGGCTGCACTTCATAAGCTGAATATTTCTGAATATTGTGGGAAAAATATCCAGCTGCTAGTTGGTGAATCACCATAACAAGATGTTCATTTCTCTGAAAAGTTATTCATAAATGTAAGCAATGCATGGTTTTAAGTTCCCAATTACACACACCATTTGACTTGGTCATTTCAGCGTCATCCCTCACATGAAACTGAAACTATGGTCCTTAAATGAAAAGGACAAAAGAAATAGTAAAACGCATCTTCCTCAGAAGCCATACAACTGTCTAGCTGAAATGTTTATATTGCACCACAACCCAAACAATTCTTACCTAATAAGTTATCTATAACTAATAATTTATTGGCTTAATAGTATGGAAAAATAATCATAGCATAGAATAGTTGCAGCTGGAAGGGAACCTTGAAGCCCATCCAGTCCAAACTCCCCATGGTGAGCAGGGATGTCATCCCAGAGCTTCTCACCAGCAAGCCTGACATTAACCCACTCCTCCCTTCAGTACTTGTTCCATCTTTTTCTAGCTGTGAAAAGGAAGAGGTAAGGACATCAAAATTTATGTTTGAGTTCTTTGAAAACACTCACAGAAATGCTACTTTACACCCTGTGGATGTTTAGTTTCCGGCCCAGCAATAGTATCACACCCCAGTGGAGGTCTTATGTTCTACCTATAACAAACATTGATAATTCTTACTCTGGTTGTACTACACAATCTGTTGATACTACTGAGATCAGCAGTGTGCAGATGCTATGTTTAGCTGCAGTATTCTACACTCAGCCTCAGGCAAAAACAGTTTATCTGTTTCCAACCGAGGACATTTTTCGTTAGTTAATCCCCACTTGACAAATTACAAAAGGGAGAATAACAAATACATAGTTTTGGCATGAGTCACCTCATAAAATGTTGGAACCTAAATGGATTAGAAGTTTATAACGAGAGTTTCCCCAGGATGTTGGCTTGCTACTAGTGCCAACTTCCAAAATAAAGTTACAGATCCCAAGGCATATATAGATTTTAATAACATGAACATCCTAACAGCACTTACACTCTAGAGAAAGACTTCCAAGGCTGTGTATGAACAATACAAAGGCTGTTTCATTTGTTTACCACTAATATCTATCTTGCTATGTTCTAAAGCACTTTGAGAAAGCCTTGAGCTTAAAAATTTTGCAAGTTTCATTGTTTCATCATGCATAGCTTGCTTGCCATCTAGTGGACATAGCACATGAATTCAAGCAAGCAGATCTACTTTCAGCAAGAAATAGGCAGTCACTAAATTTGTGGGTATAACAGTTCTGAATTAAATATTTCAATTAGGAGCAGAAAAATACTAGAATTGTTAACACTACTGCTCATAATGTTCCTTTGAATGCTAAATTTTGCCTAGATCCTAGGCAATCTCAAAAAAACTTTAAAAAAATGCATTCTTCTATGGCATAATTCTCTCCAGTCTCAAAAAATAAAAGACAAAGAAGAAATCAGAGTATAATTCATTTTATGATAGCACCAGAATAACTTGCAACACAAGATAATTCAGACATATAACATGAACATCCAAAGCATTCATCTCCAGGACAAAAGCCATCATCCTATTTTTGTTCTGGAGGAAGAAGAGTTCATAAAAAGCATTTCTACCTCCTTTGTTCTTTCCACACACCGCCTCTTCACACACACCCCCTGTAAAGTGTAGTGAATTAATTACCTGTTTAAGTTAAGCGTTTGATTAAGTGTCTTCCTTGTTCAGAGAGCTCAGTATCTTATTGAATTGACCTGTGGGTCTGAGTTACAGCTTACTTGCTTTGAAACCAGCTAAGGACAACAAACAGCTGGGAACAAAATGATTTTGTGCTTGCTTGCATCAGTTTAAAAATGGAGTAAATCCATTTAACTAACAAGAGCTGAATCAGACCAAAAGGTTAAGTAAGCCTTCAAAAGTTTTACGTGCTTCTTTTGAATGACATTTTGTGTCAGCTTTAGTGAGCTTTTGTATTGTCAGCTCAAAGGGGATTAAAATACTTGAAAAATTCCTCATAAGTTTCAACAGAGGACAAAAAAATATGCATTGATCAGAAGAACAAGCTGGTAGAGTCACTTTAATTTCCTGTTCAGAAAGGTTTATTCTGACTCTGAACGTTGTTTGATATCACTAAGTAACACACTGTGTATGTACTTTTTTTTCTTAATTGAATTAAACAGCTGCTAATAATCACAGGGAATTAAATAGGCCACAGCTGGCTATATCATGAATATACAACTGCTGCTTAGCCACAGTTTACATAATTAGTTACTGTCATATGAAGCTATGTAAAACACATGTTAAAGATCTAATGATGAGTTCACATTAAAGGGTCATTACAGCATGCTAAAATTGCTTCCAAAGAATATTTGGAATATATATGATGTTGACATGAAAATAGGACACTTATAGAAAACAATCACATCAAAATATGATTAATTTTAAGGAAATACATATATTTATGCAAAAGAATATTTCATAGTATGTACATTTTCAAAAGATGTATTAACAATACAATTCTGTCATTACAATTTCAATTTTTTAAAGCCATTAATTCATGGGGAAACTTTATTTTTGCTACTCAGGTTCTAAAGCTAAAATGCTACAAAGGAGAACTAGTCTCCTATATGGAATAAATAAAAGCACTTACTTTGAGTTAGTCCCTTCGACAGCAATTTTGCTAACAAATCTATGTGATTCTGCCTTTGGGCAACACTGAATCAACTGCAGGATTCGGGCCCAGAGCATGGAACCTACCAGGTTCCCTCTAACCTGAACTGGCTTTGAGAAACAGTTATTTCTTGAGATCCGGCACATAGATAGAGTCAGCAGACATAATTATACCACAGGATTCAAAGTAAGAATATTCCCTTCTCCACCTTTTCTGGCCATCAAAACAATATATGTTAAAATAAGTGTCAAAAATGTAATCAGATTAATTTTAGTTCCAATCACTTCAGAGACATACCTGATTAGTGCTCACAGCTAGACTCCTGCTCCAAACGCTTCCCCACAGCAAAGTTAGCAAGTACTTTTCAGAGTCTCTAAGAAACAATACAAAATGCATAACCCTGAGTACTCAAACACTGCTACACTAAAAACTTATTTTTGATGAATTGATGTATTGATGAATACAATTAAAGAGAGACTTCTAAATAAAAATAATATCACTCATATTAGTATGGGTTTTATAAATTTTTACAGTAGTATGATGTAAGCAACAGAGCATGAAGATGTATCCATCAAGGTTTCAGATTTGCAAGCTATTAAATATTCTGCCCTGATCTGTTACTAGAGGACTACTGCACACACATTTAAATGTAAGAGCACCCTTCAATAATGAGATCTCCTTCAACTATTCTAAATTCATGTTGTTTGCATACACCAGGATTAGTTCTAGTTAAGTCAGTAACATAACACTAATCCTAACACAATGTTGGATCAAAAATCCCTTATTGAGAGAACAAAGTATTTGCATTTGTATTACAATCTCAAGCAGACTCTTTTTTGAGAGGGTATTTGAAAACTTATTATTTCTAGCAAGGGGCTGGATACTTGTAAATTATAAGTTGGATTTGCCTGTCAAATTTCAAGTTTTTCAGTCAAATACTAAAAACACTAAACTAGAACAGAGTAATATTACTAATTAATATGTTATGATGCTTGATACATAAAGTATTTCTGTCACCACAACAGAAAGATAATTCAAAGTACTTCCAAATGCTGCAGACACTTGTAATATTCTCAAGATTTGGGAAAAACAATACAGTACTATGGTGACAATGGAGAACATGAATAAATATATAAAACTCCCTCTCTGCTCAGCATTTTAGCTGTATTCAAGATAACACCCTAAGTGCCCACTTTTTTTTCCCAGAAGGCAAGTTGTAGTTCTAAAGGCATAAACATCTCCACGTGCTTGAATGAAAACATTTTTACAGCACTTGAAACTTGATAACTACCTCCTGCCACACCAGAGTCCAAAATCGAGGGTACTGTTCCAAGTCCAGTTTTTGTTGCATGCCTTCCATGCTTTTATTGCTGCAATAAATTGGGGGAAATGGAGAGATAGCGACCATGACAAGGATGTGCAATGGATATGGATGTTGATTACACCTCACGCTCTCAATACCTAGCACTGCATCTGAGTTTAAATAGCCAAGATTAGGAAATTCACACAAAGTCCTTCAAGATAGCACTGGTATTACATTATCAGAAAAAATATTCCAACTAGCACACTTCAAATTAATCTCACAATCTCTGGGAGATTTATGGTCCACAACAATTTATAGCTTACCCCAGCCTCCATCCCTGCCCAGGAAGGCTTCATGAGTCATCTCAGAGAGGAAAGATGGCTGGGAGTACTGTTTTATTGGTGTATATTTAAAATAAATAGAAAATGTAAGCTTACAGAATGATGCTCAGGTGTTGCACTGGGCCAGGATTCAGGAGACTCATACGACAGTTTTGGTTGGAAAAGACTTGAGATCATCAAGCCCAAACATACCTGTCCACTACATAGAACCATTTGGTTGGGAAAAAACTTTGAGATCATCAGGGAGAAACATAGAACAGTTTGGGATGGAAGGACTTAAAAGCCCATCCAGTTCTACCCCTGCCCTGGTCAGGGACACCCTACACACACCAGGCTGCCCCAGACCCACCCAGCCGGGCCTCGGGCACCTCCAGGGATGGGGCAGCCCCATCTAACCTGGGCCAGGGCCTCACCGCCCTCACAGCAAGTTAATTCCTCCTTATGTCCAGTCTAAACCTGCCCCTCTCCAGTTTGTCCCCATTGCCCCCAGTCCCACCACCACAAACCTTTGTGAACAGCCTCTCCTCAGCTTTCTTGCAGCCCCTTCAGGCACTGGAAGGTCGCTATAAGGTCTCCTCAGAGCCTTCTCTTCTCCAGGCTGAACCCCAACTCTCAGCCTGTCCTCTACGGGAGGTTCTCCAGCCCTCAGATCATCCTTGTCGGCTCCTCTGGGCCTGTTCCAACAGCTCCATCTCCTTCTTGTGCTGAGGATTCCAGAACTGGACAGAATCCTCCAGCTGAGGTGTCCCCAGGGAGGAGCAGAGGGGCAGAATCCCCTCCCTGCCCCTGCTGCCCGCGCTGCTTTTGGTGCGGCCCAGGACATGGCTGGTTTCTGGGCTGCGAGCTCACATCGCTGGCTCGTGTCGAGCCCCTCGCCCCCCGCGCCCCAAGCCCTTCTCCGCGGGGCTGCTCTCAATCGCATCGTCCCCATCTTGTATCGACACCATGGATTGCCCCGACCCAGGCACAGCACCTCGCACTTGGCCTTGTCGGACCTCGTGCTGCCCTCACAGGGTCGATGGGTACAAACTGGAGAGGGGCAGATTCAGCGTGGATGGACATACGGGGGGACTTCTCACCGTGAGGGCGGGGAGGCCCTGGCTGCCCCGTGCCTGGAGGTGCCTCAGGCCAGGCTGGATGGCCCTGGGGCAGCCCGAACCCGCGGGATGCGTCCCTGCCCGGGGCCGGGGTGGGGCTGGCTGGCTCTGAGGCCCTTTCCCAGCCAGGCTCCCCCCGCCCGCGGGCCCGGGCCGTGCCGCCCAGGTGGGGGCGGGCTCCCCGCCCTCCCCGCCCCGGCACCCGCCGCTCCCGCCCCGCCCGGCCGGTTCCGCAACTTTCCTTTGACAGTTTTTCCGCGGCGGCGGCGCTGGGGCCGCGGCGCTCGGGCACCATGTCGCGGGACCCCGAGGAGGTGAACAAGCTGACGGAGAGCACCTACAGGGTGAGCGGGGCGGCGAGCTTAGCTCCTCGGTTATTTCGTTCCCCTCGCCCGCGGCTGTAAGCCGGAGAGGGGCAGACTGAGACTGGGCGTGAGGAGGAATTCGTTCCCCGTGAGGGCGGGGAGGCGCTGGCTGCCCGGGTTAGCTGGGGCTGCCCTGGGGGGGGGGGGTCGCACCTGGATGGGCTTTGGGGTCCCGGGGTGGCCGCTCCAGGGCTCGCCGCTCCTTCTCCGCAGGCTCCGCGGTTCGGAGAGCTCGGGGCTCTTGGTTCGCTGCTTCTGCCCTTCCCTCACGCGGGGCAGAGCCCCGAAATGGCTGAACGGCGGGCTGGGTGGGTGATGCCCGCGGCGCTGCCCGGCGAGGGCGGCCCTGAGGGGGGCAGGAGCAACTGCCCCGGGTGCCTCGGTGGTTGTGGGCTTGAAAATACCCTGCACGCGGGCGCTAGAAGCTCGCCTTTAACTTTTTCTCTCTATGAACTCGGCTCTCCCAAAACACGCGTTCTGATTGGGTGAAATTCCCTGAAGAATTCGTGCTTTTGGTTGAGCGGCGCTGGTCGTGCTGGACCCATAAAGCTTCGCTCTGTGCGCTGAGAAAACACTCAACTTTGCAAGTGCTTTTAGTCACGCAAATGGTCGCAGCTGCAGTGAATTTGCAGCTCTGAGCCCAGGGGAAAGTTTTCAGGGGGGTGGGGGGACGCTGCTCTGTTTTACTGCTTACTAAATGTTACTGGCTTACTATCAAATGTTTTCATATTCTGAAGATGTTGTTGCCGTCATGTCGAAAACATCACTGGAGTATTTTGCTGTTAGGTTTTTAATCTTCAACCCGCGAGTCGACTCGCTCCTTGGAGCAGTCCAGTTGTACTGGTGTCTTATTTATTTGCCATTCACTGTATTTGGACCTAGGTATCGAATTCATGCAAGACTGCCGAAGAAATGAGGTGACTTGGCTATAAATTTTGCCCTCTAGAATGGGCGCAGGTCATCTTAAACGGTCTGGTGCTTTTCGATATCGGTTACATTCATGGCTGGGCCATAAGCAAACATAAATTCCTTCCTCCCAGAAGAGCAGCCTGTAAATGCTGGCTCGAAGAAGAGAAACCTCCCGTGTTGACTCTTCCTGCCCTGTCCGCTGACTTCCAGAATGTAGCTAAAACATTTTCTTACCTCTCCTCTGTAAACCTGTCTTCTGTGTTTTAATATATAAGTTATAAAATAGCCTTTAAAGGTACGATAGACCTCTTAGTAAACTGAACTTCCCCTGTTATTCAGTACTTATTAACCAGGAAAGCTTTCCTTTTTGTTTTTTAAATTAATTTTAAGACTGAAACTACCAGTAAAAACACAGCAATACAAAGTTAATGTTGGCGGTGTGATGAAATGTCTTCTGTGTGGGTATTTTGAGAGGTCTGGTATGTTGTATCACATAGCTGGTACTCACAGGCCTGGAAACCCTCCTGCCCTCCCCTCATTAAAAATTGAAACTTTATCTAGATATGGTATAAAGGCTGCTTCAGGTAGAGAATGGGTTCTGTATCTGCTTTAAAGTAGTTATTTCTGTATCGAAGTTAAAATCTTGAAAATAGTTTTTACCTCTTAAGGGCAGAGAGCACTAGCCTGTGTGGTCAACATCTGCTGTGATACTAATCCCAGCTCGCTCATCTAAAACATTAATACCTCTTAGTGCTGTGCCATAGCCTGCATGGTGAGCATGCTCTCCTTTGTTTAAGAAGCTCATGTAACTTCTCGTAACGTGTGCCATCCTAGCAATACAGCACTTAAAACACCATGCTGAGAGTGATAAAACTGGGAGCAGTGTTTGTATGTCTCCTCCCAGTAAGAAGAAAGGCTTGGTCTGGGGGCACCGGTTCAGTGCAGTGTAGTGATGGTGTCTGTGTGCAGGACCAAAGACAGGCTTTGACTTCAGGTGACCTGGAAAAAATAATAGAAAATTAAATTGAGTGCCTTGCTAGTCTGTTTTCCATTTTTTAATTTTCTTACAGTGCTAATCCACTGGATTTACTAAATACGCAGTAACCTGTGTGATGCAGAGCTTCAAAATACACTTACAGAAATCATCAGGTGGCTAAGTAATGCCCTGGTGTTTTTTCTCTTACCCATCCTTTTTGTTGGCAACAACATTGGACAGTGAATACTCAAAATTTTTTAGCTGACCTGACTAAATAAACAACATAATCCACAAATGCGCGCGTGTGTGCACACATGAAAATCAAGGCTGACGTTTACTCTTTATGTAATACCTGAAGAATCACTTTAATGCATGCTAGGAATGGCACGTGCAAAATGAAGCCAAAGGGTGTGGGAGCCTATGACTAAGGAGGCCACAGCCTCCCTTTTGCGCAGGAACTGCTGAGAGGTTCCTTGGTATGACACTGCCCTGCCCTGGGAACACGCTGTGCTCTGAGGGGACGCTGGGGTCCCTCGTGCACCCACCGCCTGTGGGCATCGGTGACCCCACGAGGCTGTAAGGTGCTGCTGTGCCTCTGCAGCTCAAACAGTTTATCTGCTGTATATGGGGAGAACCATTTGGTGTTCAGCTGCAGTGCACGCAGCGCAGGGGAAAGGGGACAAACCAGGAAAGTAGTGACTTACAGACCTGTCATCCCGTCTGTGCCATCTGCGGGCTGGGCAGGCAGCTGGCGTATCGCTTCTGTGGTTTGAGGTTTCCAGAGGTGATAGCTCTAATTCACTGGTATTGGTAATCTTGGATTTTAATGACGTGTTTCTCTGTATTCAAGTAAATCATAACCAGAAGCTTGATTATCAACCAACGTATCATTAAAGACAAAGAAACACAAACCCAACACAGTGTTCAACAGAGTGCTGTGTTCTTCTGAGAGTCGTGCATTCTCTGCAGGGGCATGTAGAGTTATTTCGATAGGCTATCTTGTTTTATCGTGGAAATATATCTGATAAATTCAGTTTAAAGCCCTAAGCACCATGTTTCCACATTTTAGAAAGGCTTGCTATTAAACTAACAGACTTGTTTACCAAAATCAAAATTCACCCACAGTCCTAGCACATGCTGCAATAAAGCTGTTCTTTTCCATCACTGAAATAAAAATTTAATTTGGGGGAAGAGGAGCTTTTGGGAACTAGAGTCTATATATAAAGTCCAGTCCTATTTTAGTGCAAATTATCTATTTTGACTTTAGAGTTATGCCCACTTAGTGTCTGTCTTGAGTCATGTGTCCATAACCTGGAAAAGTTTGTATTTGAAACATGCCGATGGATGATTTGTTAATGTTTCTCTTAAACAAGAAGTGTTCCATCAGGCTGACTAATTATTAGTCATAAGAATTGGTCTTTTTGTATAAACATGGGCATCCTGATTTTTTTTTTCATTCTGTTAAACCTGCTTTAAAACAATGTTAAGCTCACTCACAACTGAGGTAGCCATCAACACATTTCATGTTAAGCTTCATGTGCCCTTCTGTAATGTGAATTTCAAAAACTGAAGGAGGAGATGAAGTGTAATAATGTTAATGCTTCAAGTACAGCAGAGCATGGTATGATTTATTTTCTGTACAGCTTTTTGAATCATCTCAAGTGGATTCTCAGATGTCATGTAGCAGCGCTAAAAACTTTTCCAAAAACTTAAGTTTATTGTTGAGGATTACCAATTTAAGCTAAGTTATTAGTAGCTATAGTGATAGTAATATGAGTGATGTTAGACATAAAGATATACTTTTCTGTGCAAGTCTTGTAATTTCAGATATCTGGCCAAATATCTTGTTATTCACCCTTGCATAAGTGCCTGCAGGATGTAAACTTGAATCTACAGGGAGTCTATGCATTGTTTAGTTGCATTCATACCTGCTGAGCTATTGTTCTGCGAGGTGTGTCTTTAAGTCCAAAGCAAAGCTGAGCATTTACAGGAAGGCATTTTCACAATGGTTGTCATTTGTTCTGAAGATTAACATTTATATGACTTATCAGGAACTGCGGAAGACACAACACCTTATACACAACAAGGGGAAATGCGAGGCTTGTTCCTCCTTGGTCAGCTCCTTGCTGCCAGGCTGCTTGACTCACATGGGTTTTATGTGGCAAAAGGCACATAGCAGCTTTCATACCAGATTATAGGAGGATTTAATGACTTGAATAACCGGAATAGGTTGGTTTGGTTTGGTTTGGTTTTTTTGTTGGAAGGTCACTTTTTGCCAACTCTAAAATTCTCTGCAGAGAAAGATGTTTCCGGTTGCCTGTTTTGAAAGTGTTTCCTTTCGTTTCCATTCATCCTAAATTATAGAAAGCTATAGGATCTGATCACGTGCCTCCTCTTCTCTTCTAGTTAATTATTCTGTTCATGAGAGGTCGTATGTCACTAGAATATAGGACACTAGACTGACGATTAAAAGGCCTAGTTTGTGTTACTCACTGTATAGGCAAGTGTGTGTTGTGAACTGCTTTGTCTCTCCCAGCTTTCTTTATACTTTGTGATGTGCGTTTGGATTAAGACAGAAGTTTTATTCCCAAGTCTTTGTACAGCCTTGCAGTTTGTGATATTCTCAGAACCCTTTGAAAATTTTAAACTAGTGGTTATTTTGATCAGAAATTCTTTGTTCCTCTGTCTTCTCTTTTTTTAGAAGTTTGGAGATCTGGCTTTAATGTATGACTTGCAATTTTGCACTGATATTCAGACCCACTCATTTTCATGACCTTTTCCTTAGACTGCAAGCAGAAAGCTATAAAACTGTAAGACATCATAAGAGAAAATAGCTATACAAATTGATTTCCGAGTGACTTTTTTCCCCCCTATAACTTCTGAAGCTGAACAGAATATTACAGTAATTTTAACTGATCTGAAATGTCTTGGCAATATAAAATTTATACCTGATCCCAAAGAGGGAGTTGTTGGTGACAGTCTCCCTTTTTGAATAACTGCTCTAGACATTTCTTCCTGGACAATACTTTAAAGACAGAAGCAGTGCTTAACTAATACTACAAGCACAGCCAGGTTTTTGTTTGCTTTGAGAATCTAGCCTTCAGTAGAAAGAAGAAAAATACATATTATGCTTATTTCTAATGCTGAAGAAAAGCATCCTAGGATAATTTCATTAGGTCATCTTGAAGACCCAGTGGGGGCTCAGTTTTGGGAGAAGCTAAGTCTTTCTGTCAGACACAGACTCGTGGTGGGGAAGTAGATGAGCCTTGCGTGATGCTGTGAGGATCAGCTAACCATAACCTTGTGTTAAACCAAGCAAATTCCAAAGGGGAATTTCCATTACGAAGGCTTTGCTGGTTCTCGGGCGTTCACGTCTAGAGATTGATGCATACGCTTCTGCTAACAATCAACTACTGTGGCAGTGCAAAGACTGAAAAACTTCCAGGGACTGCTTAGTCTAATGGAGGAAAGATCCATTAGTTGTATCCATCCAGCTACTGAAGGCACTAAGCTATAAACTTTCTTCATCTTTCCCAGCAGTTTTACATATATGTTGAGCAGATGCAGTGTACTGGAGCTCTTCCTGGGGGTTCTTTGTGTTTCAGTGGACCTGTTGTCTTCCCACAGCCTGGTCTGTATGTGCTCCGTGTGAATACCTGACACGTGTCAGGTCAGCTGGTGAAAATAAAGAGCCACAGGGTCCTGCTTCAAAGAAGGGAGCTGGACGAGGGCATTTTTGTTGGGTTTTGTTCACTTGCTTCCTAATGAAAACAACTAGTGACACAGGTGCAATCAGTGTTTTCTGTTTGAAATCTGAATTAGAAGACATCAAGAAAACTGTAATCTTAACCTCTGAGTCCTTAAGACAGTCATTCGAAAAATTGGTATTTCAAGACTAATAATTTTCGTGTAACTGGTAGAGCGTGGGGTTAGGTGGCAGTAAGGGTTTTACACCGCAAGTTCTTGTTGCGAGGAGCAGAGTAAGCAGGGACGGGATCTGTTTTTCAAGGAGATTATGTTCAGTATAGGGTGGCAATTCAATGTGCCACTGGTATATTTACCGACTGTAGGTGCATGTGGTTTCTACGTCGTGGTTGTCTTTCTTGTCCCCCGTATCCTTGGAATACACAACATTGTCTTTCGTACACTGCTGGGAAAAAACAGCTAAGAGTTGGAATGGGAATAGACGACTTACCCCTTGGAAAAAAGCGCTGCCTCTGCTACAGGGAGGGCAGCAGAGCCACAGCAGCGACAACATTTACAGTAGCAAATTAAAGAGTTGAGGCAGAAGGAAGGATGTTCCCAGACACAGGAGCTTGAAAATCTGTACTGTGAAGCAGTTAGAGTAGCCTTTGGCATTGTTGGCCCAACCTGAAATATTCTTTCCCAAATGATTTGTGGATGTGGTTTGTGAATTAACACAAATCGAGGGCCTGGGGACACTAGGTAGTTTGCTTGTAGTGATTGTGTTTGGTTGGGTAAGAGTTTGATGGTATAGAACAGAAAATAATACCAGATGTATTTCACTTGTACAAATAAAGGCAGTGGGGCTGGGTGTTGTTGAATGTCTGCTTTTGATGCCATATATACTATGGCAATACCAGAGCTTAATAGTATCATATCTCTATTTTTAATTTCTTTTTCTATTATTATTCAGCGTGACTGCTAAAGTGTTATAGTGAAATCTGGTGTTAATTCTTTCCTTTACTTTCTAAGCCATCTGCAGTTCAGGTATAGCAGTATGTTTGAAACACAACAATAAAGTTCTGTCTGAATGACCTTGGCTGAAAATAAGGCAAATGTGATGGTATTCCTGTTCTTTCTCGGTCCATGTATATATTAAATATTTATATTTTCATTCTGTTAGTAGTACAGCAGATAAAAGCTTGATACTATTTCACTTGTCTTGTCTTGTATTTCTTGTAAACAGAAAGCATCTGTTTTGAATTCCTTGAACTTAAGTTCTGCTGTGTGAACAGTATCTAGAAACATGTGAGTTGTGTCATAAAAATATTGCCATAAAAATAGTTACAACAACAGAATGGTATCTTCCGGTATCTCAATCTTCCTTTCATGACAACAAAATTTTTGGAGTAATGTCACAGCTATAGGTTTGTTAGGAAGATTCTGAGAAAAAGATCTAGAATCTGCAAAAGCTCTTTAAATTTCTCCTCTATGTAAAACATATAGGGCTGGTGTTTCTTTTTATAAGAAAATGAAAATATTAATTACCAAATTGTTCCTGAGGCTTAGCAACTGGTATTATATGAAATTACATCTTGTATGGAAGAGAGAAAAGAAATTATTAGAATATTGTTCCTTAGCTACAAAATGACCAGCCACGTATGATAAATTCCAGAATATCTGTTCACATGTAGTTATTACCATAAATACAAAGGGCTTTTGTTTAAAAAGATATGCTGTGTCTTTAATTCAGATAGTAATTTTACCTGAAGAAACCAAGAAGCCACAGTATTTTGAAACTTTAGAAAAAGGAAAACCATTTTCCCTAAACACCATCTGTATCTTAAATGAATAAAGTGCTGAAATTTTGAACCATTGTCAGAAAGCCAGTGCTATTGACTGACATTATAAAACAATTAAGACAAAGGTGTTTTTTCTCATTATTTCACAGTCATCTACCACAAAAGAAGGTTCTGTGCAAACTTTGATTGCATTTGGCATCCTTTTGTATTATAAAACGCCAGATTCCTTTTTACGCCTCTTGAAATACCTCAGCTTTTTTTCCATGTTTGTTGATCTTAAATGCTTAGTTTCTTCTCCTTTCCATCCTTTGCTCTCCCCTTCCTCCCAAGTCTTCTGTTTTTCATCTGACTCCTTAGATGTATGTGGTACGTATGAAGCATAAAACTAGACCTAAGTGACACTGACAAATACTTTGATCCACTGTCAAACTGCCTTGACTGTAACGCAGTGCTTTTTTTCTCTTCACTAGAATGTTATGGAACAGTTCAATCCAGGACTGAGGAATTTAATAAATCTGGGGAAGAATTATGAAAAAGCTGTTAATGGTAAGTCTGCAGGGTTCGAACTTTAAAAAGAATGTTTACTTTTTATTAAAAAAAACCATATTGGATATGAGGGTTGTGCCTAAACTGAACAGAACAGTTTGAATAAATAAGAGTTTCAGGAGTAGATTTTTTTTTCTTGTCCATTTTAAACCTGATGGAGTCAAAATTGGACTGAATCAATTTGAATCGAAGCACCCAGTCTCTCAAACTTTTTATAATGCCATTGTTTATTTCCATTATTGACTTCAACAGAAACTGTCTGAGAACATGTATCCAAAACTGGGCTCTAGATTCCCAAAGCTTATATTGTAGGACCTGTTACAGCTTGCTCCATGTGCAGACCTGCTGAGCTGCTTGATACCATATGTAAAGCAATATAAAATCTCTCTCATTTTGCCTCATTCAAGTCTGTAGCAGATCTTTTCCCTACGTGTAATCTAGTACTCTGAGAAATATGATACTGCGGGAGTAGCGCATAGCCAAATAGACACTGAAATCTCTCTTCATGCAAATTTTAGAACAGGCTTGAGAAAAAGATAAAGCCAAAGGCTGCTGGAGATGGAAACAGGGAAATGTTGACTTACTTGCAGTAATGTCTAACATGATGGATTAACATTGCGGTTTCCTAATATGCAGCCTTGGGGATTATAGGTAGTACCAGGAGTAATAACAAGTGTTTTCATGTTTGGCTGAAAGACCAGTTTCTGAGGGTTCTGCTTTTCACATACTCTACTGTCGATACGTTGCATTGTGCCTGTTGTCTTTTAATTCAATTTATCATCAGTAATTCAAAATATAACTTTGTGCAGCGACACTGCAGGGGCTGGTAGCAAGTTTGCCTTCTGAGATGGGTTGATAAAGCATATCTAGCATGAGTGCTTAATGTCAAATGTTTACAATGTTACAACAACTGCTGAAAAACTATACTGAAGTTATATTTATAACTCATAATTGTTAATCTGTTCTAGGTAAGTGCTGAGTGGTGTAAGTAGATCTGTAACAAGGAGTATATTGCTAAAATACTTGCAGCTTTCCAAACAAGTCAGATTAAGTTGATGAAACATAATCAGAAGGTTTTGAAAATTTTGCTTTATAATATGTTTTTATACATATTTAGGCTAAAAGGTCAAAATTCCTTTCCTGCAGGTCTAGCTTATTAGCCATAGTACTGGTGAAGAGACTGTACAGTGGAGTCCTTGATTAGCACAGGAGAAACTTCACTTTTTCTTCCTTTTTTAGTACCTATATTAGGATAAGAAATTAACTTGAGGCTATCTTGAGAAAAAATTAGATAGGAAGAGCTGGGATGGCATAAAATCTTTGCATGCAGGTGGCGTACTGTGCCGTGAGGTAGCACCATATGTTTTTTTCTGTTCAGAAAGTTTGAATATGGAGCACCTACAAGACACAGTTTAGACTGAAATTACTCCTGTTTCGTGTAGCGGACCCTCAAATAATCTATTTCATTTGGAAGAGTTTCAGGCTTCTTTGTGAATATACGGTTAGGTAACCAATGACATCATTTTACTAGTAAAAGCTATAAAACACAGACTTAAAGTACTGTAATTGGCAATTGCTACCCACAGAAAAGAGTATTCTGAAGTCAACAATGAGAGTCTGCTTGGCTTACAGCTTAGATTAAAAACTTATAACTACCAAAAAATTATGAAGACTTACTTCAGTATGTATTTTTCACTGCCTTTTACAATAAGATCTTGCCAGTTTGTCTGGTTTTTGTTTGTGGTGCACAGATGAGGTCTAGATGCTGTGGAGGTGCAAGGCAACCATTGCCTGTTTAGATAGTCCACGTATGTAATCTGCTTCTCGCTACTGGCCTCCTTGCAGCTGGAATCTTGATGTTTCCGTGTTCATTCTAGCAAAACAGGCTTTGCTGTTTAAATCTGCTATAACCAGGAAATGATTAACTGAGAATAACTGAAACCTCAGTGATAAATATTAAGAACTTTTCAGTTCCTGAAAACTGGAATGGTGCTATAAGCACTAAAAGCAGGAGACCTGTCCAGGGCAGGGAATGTCCAACAGTTAACTAGGGTTTATCTTTTTGGTTGGAAATGTTACATTTTCAGCTTTCTTCATAAACTGTATGTGCACCTGTCACCTGAGGCTTTTATTGCTTAAAGTACTTGGAATACAGAGTTCCCACTGGACAGTGATTGCTTCTGGATATGCATGAAAGTTTGATCTAAATAACAGGCCAAACCTTTATTGATATACTTTGGTGGTTTGTGTCACCTGGTTTCACAAATTAGCAGGTAGCACAGGGAACTTACTCCTGCTGTCGGAGAAAGTTACTTCCCTTATTCCCATATACTTTTCTGTTAGTACATGCTCTGGACAACAAAATCTCACAGGATTATAGATTAATGAAAATGGGAAATATTTTGGGTTTTTAAAACCTTTTTTTGTTTTCTTTCAAGCTATGGTAGTGGCTGGAAGAGCATATTATGATAGCCTTGCAAAGATTGGGGATATATCAGCTGATTCTCCAGTTTCTAAAGAATTAGGTAAGTGGCTTTTTTATTTTTTTTAATTACTTGAAAATGTAAAGTTTTTTTTTGCTTTCCTGCTGGCATTTCACAGTACTACTGTGAAGTATAGAAAAATCAGAAAGTGTATTTTACTCTTAAATAAAGCATGGATTGAAGGGTTTGGGATTCCTTTACGGCATATTAGTTCTCAAGACACTAAATGTTTTTGACAAAATCACTTTTTTTACTTTTGTGACTTGGTTTTGTACTCATTTGGCTAGCATGGAAACGATATTGCTCAATCTACAATAATGAAGCTGTCATCAAAGTATTTGTAGTATTTCTGACAAAAGACGCTAACATCGCTGCAAGACAAGAAGCAGAAACTAAGTTGTAAAGAGGAAACACTTGTTTAAAGCCTTCATTTGCTTTTTGACAAAAATAACTTGTCTTGTCTCTGAACTTTTGATTATTTGCCACGTGGGACTCTTTCAATGACGTAACAAACATCTGTAACTCACAATAGTGTCACAATTCATTTGATTAAATGGAATGCTTGTAGTACTTTTTTAGTGATTCTTCTGAAGCACAATTGAGGGGGAAGACTCTCCTTGAATAGTGACCACTGGTTTCTGTGTGCCTGCATGCATTTTTCTGATTTGTTCTGAAACCACTTTTGTGTGTTAACATTCTGTGTTCAGAGTTGGGAGCGGCAGAACAGCAAACAGTACAAAGCAAACAGTCCTAACGCAGCCACTTGCTGTATTTGCTTTGCAGGTTGCTTACACAAGCAGGGTTGCTGGTTTCAGACTACAGAACAGAAGTACGAGAAAGTTAAAAGTAGTAACTGTGCAGTGTCTTATAAAAATGTCAACAAATGCATAATTACAGTGTTTTGGGATCAAGCAGCTGGTCAAATGAAGGGAAGTAACCTGTGTAATGAACTTTATATGACTTGAACTTTATATGACTCGGGTATTGTCTGCTTGTTTGAAAATACCTTGGTAGTCTTGAGCTGAATTCTGAAAATACCTCTTTTTCCTGATTTGGGACAGTACAGAGTTGTGATTGAAAATACGTTCCTATTTAACTGAATTCTTCTCTATGTACTGTAATGAGAAAACATGGCCCCATGAGCGTGAGGCCCCTGTCACTGCTTTCTGTTCATCTGTTCAAACTGTTACTGCAGAAAAATCTTTTCTTCTTCAGGAAAACAGCAGTTCTGGATTTCTTCCAGCAAACTCGGATTGATAGACGAGATAAGGAAAGTCAGTGAACATTGGAAAAGGCAGAATGTGCTTAGGAGTCAGATTATTTGCATTTTCTTTCAGGTCTTAATAGTCCTGAAGCTAGGCTACAATGCTGAACTATTTAGCAAAGAAATGTGATATACCTCAGATCTACCTAGAAGTATCTGCTTAAAAAAAGGAATGTACTCTACCTTTTAGTATTCTAAATATAAAAATGCATGATGCACATCAGATGTGTGAGGACTAGATCAAACGTTGCTATTATTTGATTGTTTATGAATCCTGTTAACCCAAATGAATTTACTATAGGCACACTGGAATTCTCTTCTGTGAGTTCCTTTAGTATTGCCGAAAGCCATGTATAATACTTCTGTTATCCTTGCAAAAAAAGAGGTCAGTAACCATCTGTTAAATTTTGTGATACACTTGTGAACTGCTTTGCTGGAATGTCTTCTCTTGAGTGTGAAGTGAGCTGCTGCATTAGCTTGTTTTGTAAAAGCAAAAGTCTAATCATGACTGGCGAGGAAGCAGAGAGGGACAATTTCCATAATTTTATCTATATTATTATCTATATCCAAATCTGATGTTTGGAATATTTCTGTAACTTTTTACTTGATTTAAAATTATATTATGAGGCCTCTTCCTATATTTTGTATTAACTGAAATTAATACCACAGATGTCAGGAGGAGATCATTCTGGTTTTTAGTATTTAAGATATTATCCTGTTTCTTCACAATGAATTAGATAACCCAACAATGACCAAGTTTAAATTGGTTTGGATTGTTTTAGTATTTGAGCACATATATTGAATTACCTTGGTATGGATTTCCAGTGTTTAGATCTCTGGGCAACCAGTAAATGAAAAGGTTTTCATTTCAGTAAAAACTGAAACATCCAAAGTAAATATTTGAATTAATGCCTGAAACTGATTTGTTTAACACCAACCAAGCCCCTCCCCTGCCATGGCTTTACCAATTTAACCACAATCAGGACAGTTGGCTTCTGGATGGCAAGACTTCGTAGTAGTCAGAAATCCACAGTGCTGGGGTTTTTACTTCATTGTATCTACACCAGAAATGGAGGAAAAGCGTATCTGCCAATGAATACTCTGACTCATCCTAAATGTACGTGCCTCCTCCATTAGCTTTGTGTTTTACCCCTCAGCCCTGGGTACTTTCTGGCTGTTAAAGAAAGTGTTAGAGCAAGATCCCTCCTCTGCCCCTTTCTCTGATAGTTAGCGTATCAAGCTGTAACTCTTGCAGATACAGTTCATATTAAAATCAGTTTTACTGCATAAAGAACAAGGGAATGAGCCGAGAATTAAGGTTTTGGGTCTTCCCTGAAGTGATTTCACCTTTAGAAGCGGCAGATGAAGGACTCCAACTACAAGGCTCAGATGGCTAAAACACAATTTTCTTCAGGATTTATGGAGAACCTTACTGGAATATTGCATTGAGTCATTTTACAGTTCAAACCCAAACCTGCTAGGTGACCTAGAGCATATTCACGGCCAAGTGTGATGTAAAGGTTTGTATCAAAACCACAGTCAATCTTTCCATCTCATAGGGCAGGGCAGAACATGGTCTTCGTGTAATGAGACAGCAAAGTGGATACCAAACCCCATGACAGGGTAAAAGAAGAAATGGGGAAGGTAATTTTTGAAGTAGTGAGTGAAATGCAGAGGTCTTTTACCATAAATTCCTAAGGTAGAGAAGTGGGGCGAAAAATCAAGTAAAAAAATTTCTTGCATGAGATAAGAGCAGAAGAGAGAGATGAGAATGAAAAGGAAATCTGGATCTTCCTGCTGATTCAGAGGTTTTGTACTAAGAATCTCTATCTTTCAAGTCTGGTTGAGGAAGTAGAAGAATATATTGCATTCATAATACAATCCTTGTGAATAAGGGATAAATTGATTTAGGTCAACATTCTTTCTTATTTTTTATTTCCCACAATGTCTAAGCTTGTAGTCCCTCAGATTTGGCTATGAGTATTTTAAGAGCATAACATTAATCGATGTAGTTCAAATTATTCTGCAATATAAAATTTGCACATCTTTCTTTCCCAGGCACCTTTTGGAAATCCTGTTAGGAAGGGGAAAAAAATATGAAACGACGTGTTAAAAGTTTTCATACTATTCAAATTTCAGCATGCCGTGCCACATCAGCGCAATAAAATCTGGTGTTTCAATAATGCACTAAATATAATTTCATGTAGATACTACACCACGATACAGTGTTCAGATAGTAATTTCCATAATCTGTTGCTGAACTTGTTAGTCTTGCCCAAAATATGGGGTTTTGAGGCTTTGTCTTACTCGTTTTTAGTGCTTATAGTTTTAATAACCTCTCTTTTAATAATGTGGGCTGTCTTTGTAGCCTTCACTTGCTCCAGGAATCGGGAAGTTATTTCCTGCTTGCTCTTGGAATACTACTTGTCATATCTTCCCTACTATCCTCATTAGCACCTGCCAGTTATTGTAGCTACAGCGTGTTTATTATTGTGGGTATAAAGTCCCCAGTCATTTGTTGTGTGGCAACAGTATCTATAGCAGCCACCCACAATTATGTTATAGGTCTGTACCTACAGCTTTTTGAACTGATGACTCTGAACTGTTCCTTGCTTGTCAAACTATAAAAAGCCAGATTGTAAGAAAAATAATACTTTACTTGGTCTTCACCCATCGAACTAAATTGCAGTTTAATATGTTAAAAGGAAAATCAGAGAAGATAAAATCTCTTCCCTAATCTAATACTGGTAATAATTTTCTGGTTAAAACCCACTACCAGTAATCTAGAGAAGCAAGTATTGGAGTAAAAGATTGTTCTGTGTCCTGGTAGTCACAGGACCGAGAGGTGAGGAGGAAAATTAACTTCTAATGGTGTGCTAAGAAGTGGGATTCTCCCTGACAGGGGGTGAGCCCTGAGCTTGTTATTCTCTCTCTCACACATAACACAGGATTATAACTTGTTCTTCAGGTCTAGAAGACAGTATTGTAACATTCACAAAATGCAGGTTAGCTCATAAAGTGCTATAGTTTTAAACGTCTCCACAGCTTTGTCAGACAGAAAATCTCAATAGTGAAGTGATATAGCAATATATATAGGAATATAGTAATTACAGTAATACTAAGATATGAATAACTGTGCAGGGGCTCTCTATATGCACATTTTCTTTTTTGAGAGCCCTTGTACTTCTCTGCAGTTAGCCAAATGTCTGTAGTTATTGGGGTAACTGCATATTAGTTTGTGAGCCAAGGCCGATTAAACCATCGGTCAGTTAAGCTCAGACAGAATAAGCTCATGATTAGTGAATTGTCCAGGAATTTTGTTAGCATTTCTTATGAATCTGTATGAGTAAGCTGGTAGGTTAAGGTTCTCAAGGAACATCTAACAGGGTCATGGAGACCGTTTGGTAACTGCAAGCTAACAACAATTTGACAGTAATGTAAATTTAATATTAGTGTGATTAGTAGTGTTCAATCTAGAGAGAGTTCTATCTGATATATTTTCTTCGGTGATCATCACTTCATTTTACTTTTGCCACCCTGTGGACTTTTCTCTCTTTCCTCATATCTGTTAGAGGAAATTAAAGGTTTTTCTATATCAGAGACTGTGAGCTCTAAGTGGCCAGCTCATATTGAAAAAAATGTTGGAACTGAATTGGAAAATTCTTATTTTGCTAAAAAGAATGTGTCTCCTTACTGAAAATCTTCTAATCAGACTGTAAGGCAATACCATCTTTTTAAAACACTATCTTGCAAGTATTCATCATTCAAAACTGGCTTATTTCCTTCCTGATTAATAACCAAAATTGCTGCTTCAGCAGGTACTTTTCGAAGCTATTTCTCTTGCTACTCCTCTGCTGGGGCGCTTAAGTGTTACTGCCCCACAGGAATGCCAAGGAGAAAAGGAGAAAATTCTGTTGTTTAGGAGGAATGTAGCTAGTTGCACTTCAATTAAAGAAAAAAAAAAAGAAGAGAGGGTGGAGTTGTTGTCTTACATTAGCATATAAATTGACCTTTCAGCTGGAATCTTGTTTCACTCGTGTTAGATGAAGCTGACACCCAGCACCCTTCCCTTCACTGGCTCATTTAAGATAAAGAAAAGATCTTGTCCTATCTTACTAGTCTCTTCTATAGTATGAATGATCCGCTTCTGGAAGAGATTAGGTTGGAGAGACAGACTGGAGAAGTGTGCCAGCAGCTACAGAACCTTCAGCACCTCAGATCTGGCTCTTTGGGAGTAATTGCAGGGCACCGATATTGCAAAATCCTAGCACCAGGGGAAGAAAAGGCTACAGCTGTGCAGGGGACTCTAGTGATATTTTTGCAGTTATTTTTTCAGATTAAATGTCAGATAATTGGTAAAAACTCTCTATTAATTTCAGTATTTTATTCCTTTTTCCTTTTTTCTTACGCGTTTTATTGAATTTCTTGTAACATACATAATGATAACCTAAGTATTTATTCTCTCTAGTACTGGAAACTCAAAAAGAACTTCAGATTTTGCTGTTTAGCGTGATTTGTTTGTTCCAGTCCTGCTGAAAAAAACAGATTAGCTCTGTTGTATGATCTTCCCTAACTAATCTGACTGAAACCAGCAGGGCTTCATACAGGCAAGTTCAGGCTTGTAGTTGTATTGTAACTTATTTTCTTTGCACGTGACTTGTGTAAGGATTACAAGTCACTCGTTTAACACCACTGCAGCTCAAATATGAAAAGCTATTGTATATAAGGCTTTCAAGGCCGTACAAAAGATCAGTCTCTGACATAGATACCTTAATGTATTGTGGTTTTATATGTTTGGGTGTAAAAATAAATGCCTGCAGCAGTCTTCATATAATGGAAAGTGGAAAAACGTTGCCATTTTTCATGTATTATTTATGTGGCATATGTTTTTCCTTTCTTTTTTAACATTAAAATTTAGTTAGTATACTTACCAATAATGTGAAACAAGATGAATATTTCATGTTAATTAACATCTGATCAATGACAGTATGTCTAATAAAATTCCAATTTCTGTTTTGTTTTTTTTTTTACTAATGTCAAAGGAGCTTGGGAGAGAATGGGGAATTAGGTTAGCAGGCTGAACTGCACTAGAACTGTGATAAAGTCACATTCCTCTTTAAAATGTAATGTAAACTAATATTTTTGTTCTGTATAAAATTGTGAAATGGGAGCATCGCACCAAGGACAAATGCAGAGTAACTGGGAACTGTAATGGTCTTGATAATCTCTTAAGTATTTACTCCAGCAAAGCCTTCTGTGGGAATGGCTAATTTATCAACAGTTCATTGCCCCTTTATTGCATGTTGTGTATGGTATGAATTCTGTAGTATTTTTAAAAATCACTTGTGTCAAGCTGAAAGAATTTGGCATTTGTTATAGTAGAAGTAAAGTATATTTAAAAAGCAAGTTGATCCTTGAGTTAAACTGAATATGGCTTTTTTTATAAACAATCGTAGACATTCTGAGGCATGAAGAGCTGAGGAGTTCTGTATATCTTTTCATACTTAAATATTCCCAAGTTTTAAGCAAAAATCATGACTAATTCAAATAATATCAATTCTTTCTTATGTATTGGAAAAGTACTTCATTAGCAGTCTTAAGCTATTTTCTTTCACATGATCATTAGCAAAGTTTTAGGACAAGGACAAAATTGCTATATAATTGATCCTGAACTACAGAAGAAAATGCTATGCCCAACTCACAAAATCAGAAGCAGTATCTTGTACAATCCTATTTATTGCTTACTGGTTTTGTCTGGACGTGGAGGTGAGATCGTTAAGGCTTAGACCACTTCCAGGGTCTTATGGACTTCAGAAGAGGATGCTGTTTAGAATCTGAAGTTCATTTTGCTTCTGGTTTTGTTTTATTTGCAGATTTTGTTTATTTAATGGTGTTCTAAATAGTTATGTTTTGCTAGAAGTGCTGTTTCAGGGTACTATATCTAGCTTGTACAGTGGACTCAAAATACTTTATTATACTCTGAAATCTCTTCCCATTTTCTTTTTTTGTAGGTGTAAGGTGGATTTTTTTAATTCTTCACCTTTTCCAGTCACCTTCATAAGATGGCACTGAACGGTCATGTGTCAATGCCGTTTTATCAAATTAACTACAGAGCTTTACTCCTTGCTTCCTATTTCATGTTCATTCATGCACTGAGGAAAGGCAGACTTGACCTAGTCCTACTGATTTACGTGCATATTAGTATTAATTTTACAGACTGGGAGAGTTTTAAAGCATTCTGGACAAATTGTGTTAAAATTACCCTGTCCTTAATGATTTTATTCTTTCATATTAAATTCCATTAAGGCTTTTTGCCTTCTTTAAAGCATCTGTTGCACAATTAAACCCTTCTGCAATAAATCCTTTTTATGAAAGGATGATAAAAAGAGCACATTACAGGTAGAAGTTTTGTTCAATCATATTTATTTATTAGACTGTATACCTTTGAAATTGAGTATTGTACTACCTCACAGGGGCTACTGGCATCAAAGGACTTTGTTTCTAACTTTCCCTCCTCATAAAATGCCTTTCTTCTGGGCAAAGGGTAACTTGGAAAAAAAGGAGCCCCTTGACAGAAGTGGCATCTAATAACACACTTGAAGTATGTTGTCTCCGTGTGTAGCTTTGACTCAACCTTTCCTTCTCTTGTTCAATGTAAATAATTACGTGGTTTTACCTCTTAAGAAATTAAGTTACTAAGTCTGCCCTGAATGCAAAATAAGGCAGCAGGAGATAAATGAGTGATGTAATTAAGTGGTTTGTCCGTTCCCAGACATCTAAGAAATTCTCTCTGTTGAGAGGCTTGAAATCTTTCAAGAGCAACCTCCTCTAAATAAAACAAAATTAAAACATATTTCAGGTAAGGTGGTGCAATCAATACTTTTATTGATTCTAATATAGCCATTTAGGATTTTAAAAGTTTAAGCGATTTTGTTGGTAGCTGTTAATATTTGTTCCTACAACGGAACTCTATTTATAAGAGTTCCATTTTTGTTTACAACTTGAACTAGTTCTTCTAGTCCCCTATTTGGAAGAACAGTCAACATAAGTTTAAAAGATAAATAACCAGTACAGTCACCCAGTGTGAACAGCGAGGTCAAAGTGTAACTGCTGCAGAAGCTCTGCATTCTGGCCTTGCAATGAGTATTGCTCTTAGAAATTGCTTTAGTTATTTTTCATCAGCTGTGAAGAGTCTTTTAAAGGATGCCTTCTTACTTATGGGATGTGTTGTATGAAGAAAAAAGTCTTACACGTTTTGGGTTAGTGGGTTGGTTTGGGGTTGTTTTGGGGTTTTTTTTGGGTTTTGGGGATTTTTTGTAACACACTCAAGAGCATTAATGGATTTCTAGTCTGTCTTATTTTCTCAGTCGAAAATATAGATACAACCAACAGCCTTGGGTAAGCCTGAAAATATTCCACAAATTCCTGATGTTTCAGCTTAAGAGATCTTTCTACCTGTGAACTGAACCCATCTGAAACTAAAATAAATTTACCATGGAACATTACTGTTCATGGTCGTATTTCACATGATGATTACACAGCGTGGTTTCAAGAGCCATACATACGAAATGTTTATTTTAAGTTATCTAAGGCATTTGAGATGCCTTTTATAAGGTAGTAGTAAAATAATAGAACAAGTATCTATAAACATTGACAAATACATTTTTGTTTTCTAAATCAAATATGGGAATATTTAATGTACTTTTAGTTACAAAGATTTTACCTTCAGGTGAATGGGAAGCAGAAAAAAATATCTTTGAAAGGCAGATATTTTAATAGTTACGTTTATCATCAAAACCAGTGGGTTTGGTTTATTAATTCATCGCCTAATTGATGCCTACACCTGGCTCAGGTTTACAGTGTGTCTGCCACAAATAGGATGTGAGTGGTCTGTTATCAAGCACTCTAATCTTCTCGTTATGTTTGATAGCTTTGGGTTTGCCAGTAAGTGGTGACAAGGTTCATTTCTGGTTGTTGTGTATTATGAGCTCTTGTGTATGTAAAACCTAATAATGAGCAGCTTTAATATGTAGAAAAATATTTTTGGTTGACCTGAGAAATACATTTATCTTCAGCCTAAGTAGTTTTCTGCAGTTTCTTGCAGGATGAATAATTACAGAACATCAGAGCCTGGCTGTAGGTTGTGCTGCTATTAATGCAGAGTAAACCACAGTCTTTATTAGAGCTATTCTATAATTCACCATTGTAATTAAAATCAAAATATTACATGGAAGGTGTTAAATTTCCCTTCCACTTGGACACTGTTACGTGTAGGCTAGGGGTTGTTTTGCCTTCCATGAATTAGTCTTGTGCCAAAACTTGTCTCCTTGTATGAATTGTGTTTGGGAGGGGCAGCAAAATGTGGCTCACCCATTATCTTGAACTGGCAACACAAAACCATGGTAGATGTTCACTGTAAAAATGGTCTCTTTATTCAACGTGGTGAATCTGGCCTATAATTTAAATCATAAAAGGTCAGGGTGTGCTTACGATGGCTTCTTTTCAAAATGTTGATGCAAAACATGAAAGAGGAAATTAAATGGGTGAGCCAGTACGTACGGTGCCCGTGGATTTACCACAGGCAGCAAGGAGATCCCCGCATGAAATGGCTTTTGCCTGACACACAGCATACAGGGAGTCTTTGGTTAAAAGGAAAAGAAAATGCAAGGAGATGTAGTCACCGATGTCTAAAAATACTATTTAGAAGTGTTCTAGAACACTCTAAACTCTAAGTAATCCAGCACAAACCATTGAGAAGCAAGTGTGGCTTTTAAAGTTCTCGTCATCTCAGGACATGTTTTGGCAGTAATCTTTGTACTAAAAGATTAAAAAAACCCTGTTTCTAACCCAGCATTCAAAAGTCAAAAAAACTTGAAGGCTGCAGTCAGTTCAAGTGCTGTGCGAGACAAAAATAACAACCTGTGAGCGTCAGGGTTTCCATTCTTGCCACACCAGGTGAATGGGTTGTTTTATTGAGCGTTTACACTGTGGTGGCAGCGCCGGCCGGAGGAAGGGAGGGCGAGAGCTGAGTCAATGCCCGACCTTGTTGGGTGTCCGGCAGTACTTGGAACGCTGGGGATGGCTGCGGGAGTGTTGCCAACTATTAGCTAAGTGCGCCGCTTTGGCAGTGGATTCGCGGAACATACTCTTTACAAAGAGGGAGAGTAAGTTGATTTTTAAAAGATAGATCTATACAGGAGATGATTTTGAGCACCTCTTCAGCGCTCACCCCAAATTGCTCTGACTTCCCAAGTACTTTTCTAGTCTGCGTACTTAAAACCAAACAAACTCTGTAATTTTATTTGTATTTCTTGGTTATTTTTTCCTGATTTCTTTTAACACTGCTTTCCTTTTTAAGTTGCAGATAAGCATTTACAAAATCTTGTAATTTTAAAAGCCCATTGCTGTCTAAAATGTGTCTTTTCAGTTAAGTTCAGTGAAACAGAAACCCTATGAACTGAAGGCTTTGGCTGCTACAGCCTTAAAATAACAAAGTGGCTTACTCATGTCATTAGTTCAAGTGTTTATTTAACTACATTGTATTTACTTTTCTATTGCATAGGAGCAACTAATTACGGTAGCACCTTTCACTTCTCATAGTATTTGTATTTCTGTAGTAACCACTAGCTTTATGAACAAAAAAAAGCATAATTCATAAAGCATAGGCTTTACAGAAGGACTCCGAAAAACAATGTATTAAAAAAAACCCCACAGCCCTCCTTCTGTCTCTGCCATCTACCATCCTGAGTGCAAATTCCTTATTCTTGCTAATCAGGGGGTTGACTGTTTTCATTGACTCCTCCTACAGAGTCTTTTATAGCCAGTTGTGCAAAGAGACAGAGGTGGAGATTTGGGCGTGAAGAAGGATTCCTGAAAAGTCAGGAGAGATGGATGGTTCTGTTCCTAAACCAACTCCAGTTTCTTCATCGAAAATAATGTAGACCTACATTTTGCATTTAGTTAAAGATCTGTTATGTCATATTGCTCACAGGACACGAGACATGGTTCTTATTTCAAAGAAACTAAAATTGAGAGACGTTATAACTTGACTGACAGATAGAAGGGAGAAGGGTGCTAATACATACCTAGGCACTATGGGAACACATCTGTGTTTAAAGGGAAGATAACCAAATCAGTCACGTGCGCTATGGAGAGACAGGTTTTGATGGCTGGGGAGATGTTGAGAAAGGGCATGAGTAGAATCTCATGAAAACTTCTATCATTCATTTTATTTAGCCAAATGTTCTAGTTCTTTGCAGCTTTTGGGAGCTTCTGTGTGCACCTGGAGGATCTGAAGTGTTCTAGGAGAAGGCTTTGACTAACTCAGGAGAGGTTCTCAAAGAACGCAGATGGCAGAAAGCAAGATTTGTAAAGCGGTGTGTTGGATAGTTAATGCATCCTTTTTTCCTTTGAAAATTGGGTAAGGTAACGAACAGGAGGGGACAATCAGAGCAGTCTCACGCAGTGACTCTGCAGGGGTGTGTAATCAGAATTACAGAATTGCGTGTAGCTTTAAGGCCTGCCTGGATGTTAGAACAAGGCTGTTTATTACCACAAGCACCTGTACGGCAAATAACTTCATGGCAGGACAACTGTGAGGCTGATTGCGGAATACGAAGATTACTGGAGGAGCGTGTCAGGGAACAGCTGTGGGACTGAACCTGCCGTTCTTGCCATGGAAACGGAACGACAGTAAAACACGTCTTCGGTCAGGACTTTGAGATGCAGTGGGGTTCGGGAATCTGATTGTGGCCCTGGGTTTTTTGTAATGGCTTCTGGCTGAGACCTGGTAACTGTGCGCAGGTTTAGTCTGGGTGAAGTCAGACTGGGTGCTTCAGGACACAGCCAGCTGCTCCTCTCAGCAGCGTGTTATAATCTCCCAGACAAGGCTGCACACACTCCGTCTGCCAGCGCGAAGGAGGGAGCGGGGGTGATGTGGCCGTCTGTATCCCGGGCAGGATGATGTGGCTGTCTGCATGCAGGGCAGGGCCGCAGCAGGCACAGTTTATGTTGGTTCACATACAGAACCACACCCAAAGGACTAAGGTGTTTTTCCTCCTCAAGCAAAAAGGAACAGTCCAGCTTTCAGCCGCTCGTGGTTAAGAGTAAGCTGTGTAGCTTTGGGCTGCAAGACACAAGAGCATTAAGAGGCGTATTTAGGAACCGTTTGAGAGGATGCTGAGAAAGCTGCTGCTGCTTGGCTGTTAGTTAAGGCCGAACAGTTAGGCTGGAATTGCTGATAAAACAGCCTGGGAAATTAATCAACATATACATTAGATCTGTTTTAGCAGGTGTGGATGAATGTGGAAGATTACTTTGTTAATTCTGAAGGTCAGTTATAATAGTTAATTGTCCTGGGTTTGGCTGTGATAGAGCGAATGTTCCCAAGAAGCTGGGAGGGGACGCAGCCAGGGCAGCCGACCCAAGGCATGTTCCAGATCATGGCATCCTGCTCAGGACATGAGGGAGGGAGTTGCCTCAGGGGGAAATGTTGGAGGTTCCGCTCATGGCTCCGTGCACAGCTTGGGAGCATGTGGGGGGTGGCATTCCAGGCAGCGAGCAGTTTGCGCTGTATCACTGGCTTTGTATATTCTTTTATTTTTGTTGTTGGGGTTTTGTCCTCCTCTGCTGACCTGCTAAACTGTTTTTATCCCAACCCGCAAGTCTTACCATTTTTGTTTCTGATTCTCCTCCCCAACCTGCTGCGGCCAGGGCAGGGGAAGAGTGAGTGAGCAGCTGTGTGGTTCTTCATTGCCAGCTGGGGTTAAACCATTAATAAACACGGAAGTTTAATTTGCAGACTGAAAAACAGATAGCATCTATTTGGATAGTAACAAGTATCTCTAGTTCTTGTGTGCTATTCTCTGGCCTGGCAAGGAAAGGGGCTGTTTCCAAATCAGCAATGAGCTATTCTGGACAGAAGGAAGGATTTATTACATCCAGCACTCCATATCCCTTTTGCGTAATAATGTACGACTAATTATTTTTGTTTTGCTTATGAGCTTCTTGGTTTTTCTGTGGCCAGATCTAGTTATTTAATTAAACTGCTGTGATAAGAAACAGTGAGAAATTTCCTATTCCTCTTAAATGTATTCTAGTTAATAAATATATATAGTTAAGTATATTTTATTCCTGCTCTCTGTTAACCGACTTTAGAACTCTATGGCTGTATCTTTATCAACAGGCCAAGTTCTCGTAGAAATTTCAAGAACACATAAGAAACTTAATGACAGTCTAGAGGAGAGTGTAAGTTCATTTCTTTTATTGATCTATTTTACTTTTGAGATGACTTTTGCCAGTTTCTAATAACTCTTCATTAATTTGCTTTTAAAGTTCAAAAAATTTCATAAAGAAATCATATCTGAACTGGAGAAGAAAACAGACCTGGATGTAAAATATATGAATGTAAGTACATTCAATTCGAAAAGTCATATTTTATTTTTCTGTTTTAAAGAATTTTGCAGAAATTATTCCCTAACAGTTAATTAACTAGTGTGTTAGAATTGAGCTTTAGTTACATAAACATGGCAAAAATTTTACTGCTTATTTTGAGTTAAAAAGGGAACCAATGCATGAATTAATAGCATTTTTAAGCTGAGAAAGGCAATTTCCTAACTCATTTGATGTGTATTAGCAATGTCTCCTAGATTATGGTAATGCTTTTTAGTCACTTACCCAGTTACATGGCTGAGTGCGTTATGAGATGTTTTAAACACTTTGATTGCAGGCAACTTTAAAGAGGTACCAAACTGAACACAGAAGCAAATTAGATTCTTTAGAGAAGTCTCAGGCTGAGCTGAAAAAAATCAGAAGGAAAAGCCAAGGAGCACGCAACGTAACGAAATATGAGCATAAAGAAATGGAGGTCAGTGTATTGTCTCTTACATTATTTGTTTGTTTCTTTGTATGAGAACTGGTCAACAGAAAATGTTAAGCTATTACAGGTCACATCTGAGTCCGTTTTAAAATTTGACTTCTGAAGTTTACCCCAACTTTTGAATATGCAGTAGTTAATACACATCAGTCCTCTGCAAGTTTTCACAACAGATAAGCTCTACAATTTCAAAGAAAAAGCATATTTTCATTCCTTAAAGTTGATTTATATTAAAGGCACTCCTAGAGCACGTATTCCAGTTGAAATGAAGCTCTGGACTGCTCTGCTTTACATATTCAGAGACTTCTGCTTAGTTTCTAGGTTTCAGCCCTTCAGTGCTTGATTGTTTTAAAAAGCACCTCTGTTTCTTCACCTTTCGACAGAGGTTTACGCACGGAGGCAGCTGCGCTCTGCGCACTGAGTAGTAATTTGCCATAATCTCCTAAAGCAGGGAAATGGCAACTTCTGTTATCACTTACTCCCTTTCAGTCTGCTGTTCTTAAAACAGCATTGCCATCTCGAGGTGAAACAAGAAATGGCAAGGCACTGAAGGCAAACTTCATTTTAGTCGCTCATAACCTGGTTGGCATGTCTCTCTCAGAAAATACTCGCCATTAATATTTTTATTCACACAATGCTATTTTGTCATGGTAGCTTATTTTTTTCCTCCATATTTTTCTAATCATTTTCAAAGAAAGCTTTGTTTATAACAAGGTGCAGTAAACATAAATAGTACTATTCCTTACTACCTGTCTTTTAACCTGCATTCATAACTGTTCTCTTTTTCTGAGGTACTGGACTGAGAATTCAAGGATTAGCTGTTTAATCACAGATAAGCCATGAATCCTCCTAACCTCAGATAAATATGGTTTAGGCTTTTATAACTTGTCCCCTCTCTAAAATGAAGCAGGGATTTGTCATAACTTCATGAGAGTAAATGTAAGTACTGTGGAGCAGATAAAGGTCATTAAATATCTGTGGCCTTAAAAGTGATGTCATGTTCTTAACTGCAGCATTTTTTTTTTTAGAAGCAAAAAGACTTCTGCTTCACTTCCCTCCCCACCCCCTAAATAGATTATTGATTGCCTGTAATGGGAATATAGATTTACTGGATGAGATTAGGGAAGGTAGGTGTGTATATGGAAAGAAAGACTTGGAAGTAGAGCTACCCCACCCAGCCTTTCCAAAAGCTTTTTCTAAGGTCGTTGGAGTTTGTTTCAGTAACTGCGTGTACTGTCAAACAAAACTTAGAATCTGTATGTGATGGTTTGGTTTGGGTTTTTTTTCCCATAGTATTTGGAAACCGTGACCTCTCGACAGAGCGATATCCAGAGATTTATAGCAGAAGGCTGCAGAGAAGCCCTCCTTGAAGAAAAAAGAAGATTCTGTTTTCTGGTTGACAAGCACTGTAGCTTTACCCAGCACATGCATTTCTACCATGTTCAGGTCAGTGGCATGAGTGTAAACAGAAAGGAAACTCCTGAAATCTAATCACATAAGAAATCTTGAGTATCTCCTGCAGTATGTAGATCAGACTGCTATAAATAGCTACGGTAGCGCTTAGGAACACTGTAGTGCCAGACAAGTGTTGTAATCAATTCATGTAAAATGTTTACAATGCAGTATTCTCTTAAATGTATTGTACCAACAATAAAGGGTTACTGAGACTTTTAAAAATCATATATTGAGAAAAAAAAGTATGGACTGATAAGGTATTTCCAATATCTGACCCTAAAAGGGTCAGTCTTTCTACAATACATTGTTTATTTCAAAGAGCTATTACTTACGGAAAAAGTACTTACTTGGTACTTACGAAAATATTTCAATTGCGCTGGTGTTCTCATTTTGGTATAATGAAAATTAACAAATAGGTTTGTGCATTTTTATGAAAAAGCGTGTCTTTGACAAGTGCCTTTTAAACTTGGATGCAGTGTGCGGACTTCCTAAAATCCAAGCTCCCCGGGTGGCAGGAAATCTGTAGCGATGCCACCAAAGTGCCTGAAAAAGTCAGGATGATGATAGATGAAATAAGGACGCCTGGTTCCACTCCAGTATCAGGAACTCCACAGCCTTCACCAATGATAGAGAGAAATACCATGGTATGTTGTTCTTTGGTTAAATAGTTTTGCTCTTAAATGGGAGCAGAGTGGCTTCATTAGCTTTTTTATACCAAAGCATTTGGGATAGAGTCTATTATGCATCCCTATTGGAAGATACTAGTGATGGGTATGAAAGCAAAAGCATTAAGCAGAAGTTCTGCTACTGGAAAAATACAGTCTAGTAGGCAGAAGCTCACACCCAGACAAGGCTCAGTTTTCTGTTGGGTGCCTAGGACCTTTTTCTGCAGAGCCAAGCCTCTGAACTATTTTTGTTTGAACCGTTCCATTTCATCCATTCTTTCCTGTAAGCAATAGTAATTACATACTCAGTATTTGAATATAAGCCTAAACAAAATGTTCTTTTCTATTTTCTTTCATTCTTCCCTCCTCCCTTCACGATTCTTATTACTGTATTAGAGTACGTTAAATTCTACCTATTTCTACATTGTGTCACCATTAGTTGTTGAATTTCTAGATGATACTAGTAAATGTCTCAAAAAATTTGAAGGTTATCTAGGTGTAATTGTGCTATTTGTGGAACAAAGGACTGTCATGGCATTCCCACTATTGAAATGTTCATCAAGGGACAGAAGCCTCTTACAAACTCTTCTATCGGTAATTTCGTAGGAATATAAGTTTCTGACAAGTCTAATATATCTAATTTGGGAATATTTAAGCGATGCTTTCAAGGAATTTATAATTATGCAAAGAAGTCATCACTGTCTCTTCAGTATTGTGATACTGTGGTTCTCGTGACTCTAGATTGGAAATGACTTTTACCCTCATCATGAAAATGCATCCAAGGTGCCCCCTGCTCCTACGGGCAGGGCGTACACCAGTCCGCTTGTTGATATGTTTAACAATCCCGCAGCGGTTCCAAAGACATCTGAAAAAATAAGTAATTCAGCAGGTAAGTCTCACTTTGTGGCAAAGTACGTCAGTGTAAATGATATAACTATAGTGTTCAAAATTGTCTTGAGGCTTCTTGACTGCTTTGATGGTGTGAATTCCAGGACATATAGAGGAATAGAAAATGGTCTTTACAAAGCATTAAAGTTACCTAACAGGAGAAGTCTATGTTAAGAGAAGACCTGTTTGCAGTAAAATACAGTCAAGATAGGTAGAGTCTGGTTTATTCACTTCCTGGGTGTCCCTGATTTACCCAGCTTAACTGCTCCTATGAATTCCAATCTTATCAAAATAATACAGTCTATAATTTTGAATAAGATACATATGAATGATTATTTCAGTACACGCAAATAAACATAATCTGCTGTTACAGTCTCACTTTGGTTTCTCTCAAGGGCATGTAGCAGCTGGGGAAGAATGCACATGGAACAACACGAGCAGAGTCTTTAATTCTTTCCTGAAATACAAAATCCTATTAAGATCTGGGTTTTGATTTTTACTTTCTCTGCTATAGAGAAGGAAGGGAAAGAACTAAGCCTAGATCACGTCATAAGAAATGCAGAACTCTTCATTGTGATAACAGCAATTCCAGCATTTCTTCCTTAAAAATGCATTTGCCATATATTGTACTGGTCAAATAACACAGAGTGTTGAGACCTCCTTTAAGCCGTCTTCTGGTAAACATCTGGTACCTGCAAAGTGCCAAATATCTGCAGCTCTCAGTTCAGTTCAGGCTGAGCGCTGGGCACATTTGAAAATGAAATCTTGGACTATGTACACAGTTATAATTTTTTAGAATGGAAAATTTGCAAAGGTCTCTCAGAGCTGTGAATGTTTAGCATTTTTTAAGCCAAAGGAAGAAAGTAGCAGCACGTTAAAGAGTGCGTAATGTTTTATGTCTGTTGGTTGAACTTTGTGATGGGGGAGTGTGTTCAAATGCACATGCTATTACGAGCTTCACGGTGATAAATATTGGCAGATAATTGCGAGGTGCCTTACTCGAAACCAGATCAGTACAAAGTCTCAAAGTGTCTTACACTTGAGTATCACTTCACCTACTTTTTTTTCCTGACAGACTACTAATTGTATTTAATTTTGGTTTTTGTTAATTTTGTGTGGCTAATTTGGGGAGTGTTTCTGCTTTTTCTTTTTCTAACAGAGAACTCGGATGATGCCAATTTATCACGTTCAACTTCAGTTGCCACAGGACTAAATATAATGAAAAGGCAAAAAGTAAAGACAATCTTCCCACATACTGCGGGGAGTAACAAGACGTTGCTTAGCTTTGCACAGGGGGACATCATCACACTTCTTGTAGCTGAAGAAAAGGATGGCTGGCTTTATGGGGAACATGACTCAACTAAAATGTAAGATAATCAATATATTACCTGATTTGAATGTGAAAGAAAAAACTTTTCTCATCAGATCTTGCTAGCAGATATTACTAAAGGGTTTTCCACTTTTTTTGCTGGCTGTCACTGGGGACTTGGAGTCTCTGTCAAGTAAATCTTACTTTAGGGGAGCTTTTGTATACTGATTTGTTATCATCAGAAACTGGGTCTTTACATCTCAGTGCATTGAGTCTACTGCTTTGTCCGCTGTTGTCTTTTGAAAGGTCTCTCCAGTTTTATGTAATCTGAAATTGAAAAACTTTCCTATTACAGAAAGGGATGGTTTCCATCATCGTATACTAGACCACTAGAAGAACCAGCAGAAGAAAAAGCATTTGTCCCAGTGCCAAGGTAACATTTTGGGTGGGGCTTGCAGGGATGTAAAAATCTGTCTCTAACACTTACTTTAGAATGCTATATTTCTGCTTATGTTCTTTGTTGTTCAGTAACACATTCAGTAAATGCTTTCTAACCGTCTGTAGTATGTCTTGATTACATTAACATGTATTAATTGTTGCACAAAGACCCAAGAACTTAAGAGTCTCGCTGACTTCAGCGATCGTGTGCCTTCATTAATTCTCAGCTTCTGCACGTTTGCGCTTTCCTGGAGCTAAAGATAAGTGAAAGAAATGTATTATGGGAACTGTAAATGTGATTTGGGTTCTGTCTTGCAGCCCTGCGCCAATACGAAGCATTAGTTCTGTAAATCTTGTGGAAAAATGCGACGTTGTCCTCCCTCCGCCAGACTATCTGGGGTCTTCACAATCAGATAAAAGAATGGAGTTTTCCAAAGGTACTACTGTTAAAACACCAGCTGACAGACCAGAAAATGCGGGTCCGGTAAGTAATCGATACCATGAATCCGAACATTCCGCCCTACTTACTTCTCTTGACCTACTTGACTAACTCTTAAATGAGGCCCTGGCTTACTCTCCCTTAGCTACTTCAGCAGCGTCGTGGGCTTTAGGCATTCAGTCCATCTGCAGAAAGGAGAAGAGGTTTTGGGGATATAGCTAAGAGTACTGCGAGACTTAGGCTGCAGAGCAAGCCAAACCACAGCTGAGTGGAAATACATTTTTATGAACAGATAATGCTGTACAAAGCTAGTAGTTCTTCTACTAAGTCAGCATTCAAACAATTCAAAATGGAGACGAATCTAATGGAATTAAACAACTAGTCGTCTTCTTGCTGCTTTTTAAAATAAATATTTTGCTGCTGTGTATCTAATGATGATAAATGTTTCTTCAAAAAGCCGTTTTAAGCAGAGATCATATATTGTGGCAAAAAAAAAGGTCCTGTGATTTTATATGCAAGTTAAAGTAAAAAGCCACCACTAAAACTGAGAGACTGTACCAGGATAAAATACAAAATTCCATCAGGAGGTGCCATAGCAAATTTCTCAGAGGTCAGTAATGTTATAGTTGGCTGCCAATAGAACAAAATCACCTTTTATTAATTATTAGTCCAACTGAAATATTTTGTATATCAGCATAACATCTAAGCAAATTTTGGGTTGTCAGTCTTACAGATGTTTTTGCTTTCTAAGTAATCTATTAAATTTTACAGTAGAAATTGAAGTGCCCTTTGTAACTTTGTACGTTATGGAAATAAAATTAGCTAAGAAACTTAAGAAAAAACCCACTAAGTTTGCATCACATGTTGATTAATGAGTTTTGGCTTTGAAAGCCACTTTACAGCTGTTTCTGAAGAGCAGCTACAGATGCAACAGAGACACATGTGTACTTACTACTGCCAAAATATCTCTTGCAGATGTAGAAATTGAAAGGAAAAAGTATCTTGGCTCTGTTAGGGAGGGGAACAAATGGCTTTCCATTACGGAAAAATCTGTGTTCTTAAAATGCATGAAGAATGAGAAAAGGAGCTAAGGCTCTAAAAAACAAAAGGATGAAAAGTTGTTTGTCAGGGACTTTTGAAGCTCTCCTCTCCATTAGAGATCGTTCCCCATTTAGACTAGACTAGTAATGTTTTGGGGTATTTTTTTTTCCATATAACTATTCCTATTAAAAGATTAGCTGTGGGGTTTTTGGTCAGAACAGCCTAATATTTGAATATAACATACTTGAATCCACGGTGAGGTAAGCGGTTTTATTTCTTAGTAATGAACCTTGTTGTATAGCAAGTGTGTAATTTTGTGCAGTGATGTTGTATTTCTAGGGCAACATTTTTCTGTAAGGCATAAAGCCTTTCTAATCCTTGAAATGAACACGAAGAAAGGAGATCTACATTTTAGTGCTCAGTCACTTTCAAATTAAATAGCTAGGAACTTACTAAAATTACTGTGAAGACAAGCGTATATAGTATGACATCGCTGTCATTTTCATTTTTGGGTAAAGAAGCAATGACCCTTAACAATTATGAAATGTCAGATTTATACAGTGGTTCGCTTATGCGGTGGCTGCTCAGACCTGCGGGATCAATGTGTCCTTCAAACATAATTATGTTCAGAATAGTTAAAAGATGTATCAGCCTGTGGAAGTTGCCAGGCAAGCAGTACACTGAGTTCTTTGCCCTGTGACAATTCGGGGTGACTTAGCATAGCGCTTGAAAATGATTCAATCTCTTAAATGGTCTCAGTATGGCTAACTGGCGCCAGCTGATTCTCAAGAGTGGTCACCGTAAAGGTGGTTTAGTTTGTTCTGTGGCATTAGTTCAGGGGTTTCAGGAATAAACTTAAGCCTTGTGGACTAACATTCTTGTTGAACTGGCAGATCATTTAGTTGACAGACTAGGACAGAATTCTAATTAGAACGGTATACTCTCTTTGGAGGCCAGAATTTAAGCTTACTGCCTGTTAGGAATGGAAAACAAATGCATCTTGTCTTTGAGATTCTAAATCTCCATGGAGAAAGCAAGATTTTAAAAAAAAGAAGGAATTCTAGGGTATAAAATAATGACTGATTTCATCGAGATACCCCACAACTCATAGCAGCGTATCTTTTTACTGTGATCCCAGGATTCTCCTTACCTGTTACCATGCAAAATAAGGAAGAGAGCAGTAGAGAAAAGTGGCTGCACTTGCACCCAAGTGTTTTGCTGCGAAGTCGCTACTTTCATTCTTCTGGAAAGATGCAGAGCACCTTGTCTTTCCTGTTTCCGTGCAAATCACCAACTCCCACACCACCTTAGGGCTTTGGAAATAGCTCAACATTACACCAGGTTGCTCTGTACACTCATACAGAACCTACATGCATGTAAAAGAGTGTGCTTACGTTGTCTTTTATGCAGAGCAGGAATTGATTCAGTGAGAGATCTTGTTGTTTCAGAATACACAGAAAAATAGCTCAGGATTTGCAGAAAGTTCTTGCAAGTTAAATTGTTCATGCACTGCTATGTAGGACAGTCCTGAGCAGAACAATATTGACTAAGTCTATGTTGTTGACGGAGCTTTGAGGGTTGGTGTTCAGCAAGAATTAGCATGTAATTCAGGCATTTGTTCATTCTACTTCATTTTAAGGGCTAATTAGGCCTAATTCTGAGGTCTAGGAATACTTGACTGAAGTACATAAGCAATTTCATTAGAATAGCAAATCAAGCACACGCTTACAAACCCTGCTGAATTAGGTCCTGAATAAATAGAGATTTCTTCACCTGCACCGTGGTATCGTGAATATGGTAGCTAGGAACTACTGGTACTAGAGATGGTGCGTCTGAGAAGGGAAGGCTCACAGCCCTTTGTTCAGCAGTGAAATGCTAACCTAGAGACTGAATGATTAGTACCAGTCAAGCTGCTACGTAAAGGTGATTCCTCTACGTGCAACAATGCGTAGTAAGGTTTTCACTATGAATTTTATCTGGTAACTACTAGAAGCAGTGCATATGTGATTAAGTATGATTACAGCTAAAAGTTGGAGCAGAGGGAACTGAAATTAACTGTTTGCCCCACTTCCATGTGCCACAGCGGGCTTGCACCGGGTAGGACTTGGAGTTTTACTGGATCCTGTAGTAGCACTGTGACAGAGTAACACTGCCACCTCTTGGGTTATCTGAACTTCACAAGAATGCAGTGCACTCCCTCACAGGGCAGACGGCAGCTACAGGAACAACTCATTTCAGATTGTTGTGTACTCAGACGTGAGTTTCATTACAGTGAAATATTAGCAATAGCTATGCAGAACTGTTCCTCGTTTTGTATCACTGCCATACAAACAGTGTAAAAAAATTTGGGAAGGGTGGTTAGTTAATGCTAAAACCACTTAACTTTCTGGTTTTGATGTTCTGACCTAATTCTGCCCTCCACAGCCACCCCTCTGCAGTGCAACTGAACTACAGTGTTATCCTAAACAGCTAAATATTTCAGCCTGCTTGAATGATGGGGTCTCTCTTCTGTACCAGGATAGTGAGATCACCTGTGGCTCGGTTTTGTAAATCTATGTAAATATCTTCTTTCTCTTCTGCAGAAACCTGATATGAATGGCATCATGAAACCACCTTTTCTAAGGTATATATGTTTTTTTAAAGCTCTTAAAAATCGACACAGCTAAATTATTGTACACTGGTTTATTGTATTGAATGTCAGGGGAAATACGGATGTTTTTCCTGAATGACACCGTGACCTTTCCTAGGCATTGGTGAACCCTTATAGCTAAGATTGGTTGCACTTTTCTCAAGAGCAGCATCAAGTGGCACACAAGGCATAGGCATTTTCAGAAAATTAAGTGTTTCTCCAGCAGTTTGATCTGGAGCAGGACAAACCACGTCTTTGAGGGTTAAAGCAAAAAATCTTTGAAAACTGGGAGCTATTTATAAAAATGTCCAGGTCTATCTAGGTGTTAACTTTCCAAATTTTGGATCACTGCAGAATGAGTCTTCATATGTAAACTTTCTTTAAAAATTCAAGTTAAACTAAGCATTGCACAGAATCCTTGTCTAAAACCATAACTGAAGTCTTTCAAACAACTTGGAGGAAGAAACTGCACAGCTGAAACTTGGTTCTGTATTCCAGCAAGCCTTCTAGTAACTTTGTGCATTTCTTTTCAGTGGAGAAAATCCTTTTGCAACGGTGAAACTCAGACCAACAGTAACAAATGACAGATCGGCACCAATTATCCGATGAATATACAGTCCAAACGCATGTTGTTCCTCCTTAGAAACACCATCTTCAGTAATGAAAACTACCATCTAAACTTGTTCAAAATTTATTTAATTTACTTAATGTACCATAGAATCATACTGGAATGGATTCTGATTTTTTTAAACCTTTACTTTGTAATGCGTTAATTGCTCTGGGCTAACGTTTGAGCACTTTGGCTTGATTTTACAGTACGCTTTTTTGTAGTAGGAGTTGTGAAAATACTGGAGGTAGTTTGGATACTCTAGTAACCAGTGTAACTAATAGCTCACCTCTGAATCTGTCGCATTCATGTGGAACCTGCAGTGGTTAAGTTCTGGTCCATAAGCTGCACCTGCCACTTAGTAAATACAGACAAGGTTGGGCTTTTTTTTCCCCCCAACCAGAACAATGTAGCAGCTGCCTTATTCCAGACTAGAGAATTGCCTGTATAAAGTGATCATACATTGTTTTGTTTAAAACAGACACCCTAGGTTATAAATAAATATTTATCCTTCAAGAATAGACAATTTGTAATCCTTTGCTTAGTGTTCAGATACAAAGCGTTAACATAAACCAATTTTAAGTCTAATGTTGTACTGTTAACACATCTTCAATGATTTTTTTTTCTTGAAAACATGTTGTCAAACTTTAGTCTTATAAGAAGTCATAATAAAACAGTGCCATAACTTTTTTCTCAAATGCTAACATAAAAAGCTGTTCCTCCATTACTGCATCCCTGCCACAAAAAAAAAAAAAAAAAAAAAAAAAAAAAAAAAAGAGGGGAAAAAAGGGAAATAGGAAAGTTTGAAATGTTTTTGTGAAGGAGCCTAGCAAGGGCAGGAATGCTGGCCTGGCATAGTAAGAGTGGAGTGAAATACAGTTCTTAACTTCAGACACTCAGGCTCAGGTTTCCTGAATCCAGTAGAGCTAGCTTGTCTGAAAGACTTTTCCTACAGTAGAAATCATCTCAGAAATAAGCCTGGAATGGTAGAAGTGACCCTTCCTTCTGCTGCAGCCCAGGGTGCTTTTCTCACTGTACTTTTCAGGTGCTATTTCCCCCCTGCTGGATGAAGCCTGTATCCTGACTACTGCACCGATTAATCCTTGCTCTAAATCGCTCTATGTATGTACGTGCTTCCTAGTCCCATGGATATTCTTCTTGTTGTGCCTGCTGCTACTGCTACAAATGGTGAATTCAAGTCATGTGAGATGCCTTTCAGTTACTTAATATCAAAAAATAGTATATGAGCATGTGATGGCTGCAGAGGTAGAGTCCACTCATTCCACCACCTCCTCTCACGCTGCTTTTCAAGTTCAAGGTTGAGGACACTTCATTTGCTATGGGACCTCACCTTAACATCCATTCTCCCTTTTCAAAACTTTGTTTTCAGAAGTGTGATCTATGACAAAGAGCCCACTTTCTGAGGCACGGTAGAGGTAAGGCAACCAGGACTGTCAGCATTAACTAATCTGGAATGCAAAAATCTCTATACAGGGCAGTGCCCTAGCCTAGTTTCTTTCTAGAGAAGAACAGTGCTGCAGTCAAGAGTCCATGAATTAATAACCATCCCATGGAGTTGTGGAGCTTCTGCTAGAGCAGACGGGCCCCTGCTGCCCTTGGAGGTCACAGGTGCCCCTATCAGCAAAACCTTCATTAATAAACAGAGTTTTTCTGTTTGTTATTATGACTGCCTTCAGAAGACAGAGAGGAGGAGCTGTTAGCATAGTGGTAGCACACATCACTTGCACTGCTTGCCTTAAAAACATCTGATAGGGCTGTATTTGTTTAAGCCCAAACCCTATTTTATTTTTTTATTGTAAAGGTTCTGGCAACTATTTGTCCTTGGTTGCTAGAATCACTAACTCAAATGTCAAACCACATGTTATCAGACACATTAGTCACTTACTTAATAATCCCGCCATAAGTTGAGGATTGCAAAAGGAAAAGCAGTTTTATTTAGTTTTCAATAGGTGCAATTAAACATGGAAAACAAGTTGGGTTTTCATGTTTTGCAATGCACATGCCCATAAAAGATTAAATTTAAATTACATGCAAGAGACTAAATTTCTTCACACTTTACAAAACAGGTCTGAAGCAAATAAAATGATTGTACATGACATTTACATTAGAAAGAGTACGCTAACAATTGTAGCTCCCATAAGCACATCCACGTTCATCCCATTAGCCAAAAGCTGCCCCACAATTAGGGCATCTTCTCTGCCTCAGTGCAAGACAGAACAGAATCCCGATTGGAAAGAACACAATGGCACACAAAACACCCAGACAGGTAAAGGTGTCCTCCAGCACGCCAACCCTGTAAAAAATGCAAAACAGACTTAGTCAAGGTGACTGTCAGTCACTTAAAAAACACACTATTTTACACAGCAAGATGAGGCACAAAGGTATTTTTGTTTTGTGGTTGGTTTTTCTTTTCCTTTTAAAGGCTTTTATTTTCATGACTGGCAGCACCAGCTTTGAATTGTACCATTTAAAGGGAAACAGGAAATTTGCAGGTGATCAGGATGTAGATAAGAAGTCTAACAAGTCTAATTCAAACTATCTGATTCCTTCCAGACAGCATCCACTCTCTGTTGCTGCAATGCAGGACTGGTCCTTAGAACAAGACACAGTCACCCGTCCTGTGAACAGTGCATCAAGTCCTGTCTAACGCAAATCCACTGAGGAACACACGCAGGTGTAGCACCTGCTGTACAGCAGAACAAGTTGCAGCACTCAGTTCAGAAAGCTTAAACATGAAAGCCTGTGCCTCTGCAGCCATCGCTGGTCCCTAAAAAATCTGAACACTGTGGCTCTTCTCCTGTATTCCTGCATCCTAGCTCAACTAACCTTGCTAAGTAACTACCCAGGAACAAAAGATCACGCATTCAGGACAGAGACAGTAAGCACTATCAAACCCTATTCCTTGCTTGCCCTTCTTAGGGTCAAGTTTTTCTGTACAGGTGAGGATGCAGCTTTCAGGAACCAAAGCTTAGTGGCACTGAAGTTTTGTCTGATCAAAATGAAAAGAAGCCTGCTTTTAAAATAGCTTAGCAAGTCTTCTGGAATGATACAGTGCTACAGATTTAACTGTACCAGTGGCACTACACTGGTTATTGCACATCAAACAACCCAATTCCTCAGCTTTTTAGGTCTTCTAAACAGGCAGCAGTCACACTTGTGTCATATGCTTTGCGTGCCTAGCTTCCACCATTATTCTGTGGTGAACCCACTCGGTTCATTTGCCCTCAGGTCTCCCACAGTGCATGTGTACCAAAGCTCTTTCAGAAAAAAATTACCCTTGTTTCCCAAGTGTTTTGATCTGATGATTTGGTGCTTTTGCTCAGCTTCTTCCTAAGAGGAAGTTTGGAACGAGCAGAGTTGTGCAATGCTGGTTAAGGGCTTCTGGTGAAACACAGCTCGTGCCTTCTCTGAGCAAGTGAAAACCACTGCAGACAGCAAGATGGAAATAGGTTTGTTTCAGTCTGTTACTTCAAATTAATACACAACTTGGCGATGTCTGGTGGTTCCTGAAGTTGCCAGCACATTCTCTCAAAGGTGCTGGCATTTCTTTCTTCAGAGAGCACGACTCAATATAATTAACATGCAGAGGGCTAGCTGCACTGGGCATTTAAGGCTCCAACCAATTTAACAGACTAAAAAAAAAAAAAAAAAAAGTCAATCTAACTGTAGATATACAATGAAAGAGCACTTCAAATGGCAGTGGCTTGTTGTGGAAGGTGCCAGGTAAATAAGTGTGTACAGGATTATGCTAACTACTCACATTCAGACTCCCTGCATCACCAGCCAGTCATAAGCTGTATTACTGGTAGCTATGAAAGTGCAAAGACCAAACACGCATCACTATTAAATTAACCCTCAGCAGGTATTGCCAGTTTCTACTTTCAAAAACTGATGTGCTTTTAGAACTGCAGGAGAGCCTACTATTGATGTCACCTGAGTCCCGACTGAGTGACAACACTACATCAGAAATTCTGTTTCCCACAGTTCTGCCATAGCAGAAATTGACTTGGATTTCAGTCCCTGACTGCAGAAAGAAATGCTGTATCCAAACATGCCCCAAAATGAAGACAGACAAAGCCTGAGTATTCACATGTAAGGAACTTGAGTAGCTATACTAATTAGTTGGAATTTGGAGTTTAACAAAACACTTGAACAAGATGTGTCCTCTTAGATTCCCTGGTACAGTGAAAGTAAACAGAAACAATGCTAAATAACCTTGAAATACATGCTGCGAGCAAGGCGCCAAGGCCAACAGGTTGTTGTTTCCCTACAGAAACAGCAGTCACAGACAGCCTATTGTACATGTATATAGAGGGAGGGAAGATGCAGACTTGGACACCATTTCCTAACTGCAGCTAGCTACAACATAATAACTTGTTTAAACTTAAGAACCTTCCCCTCAACTATCACAAGATGCCAAAGGCTTTTCCAACTCTTCTTCATATTCTGCTGCTTATGCAACTTTGTGGTCAACTTCAGCTTCAACGTCAGTCCCATCCTTTTGATGAATTAACTTTGTTTCTGCTTACAGACTTCTTATGATAGAAGTCAACCTTATATTTGCTATAAAGGGATTGCCAGGGTACAGCTGATCCCAGCAGTTTTATGATTTTGTATCCTCAAATAGCAGTACCTTAAGGCAACAAGTTAAAAGATGCAGACTGATGTTCAAATCACCATATGGATTCTAGTCTCGGCACACAAGTGTCCCAACACTCAGACTTTTGTAGCCTGTGACGTTCAATACATTTAAGGAATCGAGCATAAAGGTAACAGTGGAATTTTTTTCTTTACAAGTGGATTTCTTTATATCTTCTCCAAAGGCTATGCCAGTCTCCACTGGCGAGACCCACAGACACTGCCATACCAGACAGCTGGTCCAGCTCACCTACTGGGGTTTTCTGTTTGATTCAAACTACTGGTTCTTGCCACAAGGTATTGCCAACTTGCAGAATGTATGAACTTGGCACATAGAATCCCACTTTCATGTCTGGTGTTTCTACTAGAAGTTTTAATACTGTTGATCACCTCCAGTCACACTCAGCAGCAGCAAAGGCAAGTTTATCGGAAACAGCACTACTGTCTTCATGATGCAGTTTCCCAAAGCACTCTTGTGTAGGTCAGGGATGGCAACGCCTACACCTGTCCAGCTGATGCTGCAGGTGTTCCTTGTGGGAACGCTGAACACAACTGTGTGTGCTGTATCTTACCCTTTACACATCCGCTTGCCTGGTGACAGGTATGGCCAGTGGGCTTGTGAGGGTCAGGGCAGGTGTCCTGTGCCCCCACCTGGCATGCAAAGCGTTTCTACCTCCACAGCAAATGTGCTGACAAATCACACCACACGCCAGCAGACAAGAAGGAGCCATTTCTGCTGCAGAGCAGAAACTCAGCCTTGTCTTGGCACATCAGTCACTGACTCACAGCACTTGCCCTACATCACCTCAGCAAGCAGCACTCAGAGAAACTACAGGCACTAGCTTTGTTCAGCATGGTTAGTATTTCTTTTTAGTTTGTGTCTAGTGTTCAGCTACAAAGACCGTCAGCCCAGGACTCTCCATCAGCCCATGGGAGCAGTGCCTGCTTCCCCACCCCTCTCACCACGGAGCATTCCCAGCAAAGTGAAATAGCGATGGGGAAAGCAGAGGGGATACTGCCGGGGAAAGAAATACGGAAGGATATATTGAAAAATTAGGAACAGAGCAGCAGCCACTGTCATTACTAGAATAAACACAAATAACATAGAGGGATGTATCCTGATGTAAACTTTTCCCAGTATCTCTGGATTATTAACGCTTCATCCAAACCACTGTGGGTAGCTTTGGTCCTCGTTAAACAAAACAAAAAAAAAAATAGTCGATTAATGAAAGTGAGTCCTGACCCCAAACCAGTTGTTACAGCATTAACCTGGGCCAGGAAACATCAAAATCTGCCTGCTAGGTCAAGTTCAGAGCACTTGTAACACAGGCAGAGATGCTTTTATTGGACTAACTTCTAAAGTAGAGTTGAAGAGCCTCCTACTAACACTTGCTTCCAGAGATTTCCAGCTACTTGTCCTACCTGAACATATTCTTGTGTAGGGGATGGGTTATGTAGCACAGCTTAAGGCTAACAGGAAAGCTTTAGCAGAATTCCTTTGCTGCAGAACCTCTTTGCCTAGGGCATATCTGTACACTAACACTGTAAAAGTGTGAGTGACTTCAGCATTAGACTACAATTCAAGAATGGAGTCAATAAACAAGGCTCTGATACTGTTACTTCTAGTACCATATCTTTTCTGTGGTAAATTAAGTGCCAGCTTCTAGGAGGAATTTGCTAACAGGACTGAAATGCAAAGCGATTCCACGCTGGTTACAGGTACAGTGACAGAAAGGACAGCAGTATTCTGCCAAAAGCTGCAAGGCTGGATGCACAAGTTGAATACAGCAATTTGTTGGGGGGGAATGAATGAAATGCTGAGGACGCTCAGACCAAGTAAAGATCAGCAGCAGAAGCTCAGGAGATGAGGCCTCTCTTTCTCCCACAGGTTAACCCAGTAACACACAGTAAGCACCAAGAGGCTTGGATATAATCTAGATATTTCTGATCAATTAAAGATTTTGGCTGTTTTCAGTACTACAGATCCATCCAAGAAAGGCAAAGCCCCTTTTCCAGACATCTCAATGACACCAAAAGTAACATTGCTTTGGATAATACATACTAAGTGCAGTACAGAGCACGGGTTAAGGCTATTGCATTTCCTGCCTTGTTCTGCTATTACACTAATGCCACCGTTTTCATTCACACACACTGAGCGTTGCCTTCCTGCAGGCATCAGGCTCCTGCTTTGTTAGTGGTTTTGCATCTTCTCCTTGTCTCTTAATAATTCCATATCCAGTTCCAGCCCTGAAGTCCACCTTTGACACAAGTAAACCAGTGTGTTTAGTTGAGAGTCTAAGCAGCCCACAGACACCCTAATTAACCATTACAGAGCTACTTCTGGTCAGCCCTGAGTAGCTGCAAACACAAGCACAGACAACTGCTGTCAAATCCATTACGATCAACCCTCTTAATCAGCTTGCAAGGCCCAGGTCTACTGGTCAGCAGGTGTCTTTGACACTTCAGAGAGAAATTACTTTAAACTCCCTGGATAACTCTGTGTAAGGGGAAAGGAGTGCTTTATGGTAATAAAAAATGCCAATTAAATCCAGAAAAAATTACCATCCATAATCGACAGCAGAGCCAGGGAAAAGGACCAGCGAGGGCCAAAGGAAGCACTGCTGGGTTGGCAGAGCAGCCAAGCAGCACACCAAGTCAGCTACACGTGACAATCCTTTGGAAAGCTTACGGGAACTGCCTGCATGACCTCAGCATTAACACACCTGGTTTTCGGAGCCACTTCCTATCTCATCTCTAGCACTGCGATTACTATAACAGCATTAACGACATAAACACCTTTTGGTTTCTTTTTATTTGTGTCACCACCTAATTTTAGGTGAACACTTACCCACTCACTGCTTAATCAGTTACTAAATTTAGAAGGAGGAAAACCCCCAAACTTTTTATATTAGAAAATAAATACTGTAGTTTTTGCTTGTGTATCTTACCTGAGCTGCTGAGTAATTAAAGACTCCATATTCAAACTGTAAATTCACTAATGTAACCAAACAAATTTTGTTCTACAGCATAAACCACATAAAAGCCGATAATAACTGCACCACTCCCAATCTAAAAATAAAGCGGAAAGGTTTATTTATACTGCAAGCACCATCTTGTATTTAAGCTATAACCACAGCTGCCAACTCCATAAAATAAGGTCAATTATTCCCACTGACAAGTATTTAAAACCAAAATACTTGTCAGACAACCCCCTTCTCGAAAATATGTCTTAAAACATTACTATCTTAAGTCAAACACTCACATCAGAGAGCCAACAGCGAGATCTGCAGAGACAGCATCAGTACACTTAACACGTGCATTTTTAGACTTAACACTACATCTTACTATTTAAATGGATGCTTATCAGCATTTTTCATCGCTTGCAAAGAAAGTTGAAGGGCCATCCCAGGTAATCAGAGACAATCTGATTGTACAACAAGCTCTGCAAGAACTGAAAAGAAACTGCACTTCACTGAAGGGTGTCTCCTGCTGCCTTCTAGAGACACTCCCTCACTGCTTAAGTAAGTGGAATTCTCAAATCAGTATCCCATCTCTCCTGCCCCTGAGGCTAGCTGAGTCTTTACCTTACCATTTCAACAGAAACATCAGAACAGTGACAAGCATAGACTTTGGAAGCTGCATACTAAATTGTTTTAATTTTGAACATCGAAACATACACAGATCGGTTTTCTGTATCTGTCCTAGCTAATGCAACAGCAGCAGCTAGGTTAAGCATGTTTGAATTTCAACTGCATGCGGCAGAAGAACTGACAGTTATATATGCAACGACTCAGTAACCATGGGACATTTACAATTTCTATTTCCATGAAGAGAGGTACCAGCTCCTCTAGCCTCAGCTTGAAGGCATATTGAATGGTTGTTGATCCGTATGCACAGAAGGGAGCCTGAATCTATACACAGCCACTGGCTCTGCACTCCTCAACACAAGGTGTACATATATGTAAACACAATTATCCTTAAAAATCACCTTCAAGTAAGAGCCATCAAAGTAGTTCAGAATTTATCTGAACTTCCTTATGCTTTAGGCTCCACTTCCTATACAGAGAGCTGGTTGCAGAGCCAGAGAAATTCTGGGAGCGGGAACAGCACGTAAACTAACTATTGTCTTTCCTGAAATACCTTCAAATCACCAACCTTCTCTAATGCAGTAGCACCACCGCTTTAATTCCAGTTCTCAGATTGAACTAATTAAGAGACAAGCTCCATGGCTTCACACCAACAGCTGAGCCTTACAAGTGAGACCAACCATGCCAGATAAAATTCTCTGTAGATAGTGGACATCTGTTCATGATGAACTGGACCTGGTGCATTTTTTCCTCACTATTCTGCGTACACAGTCAAATCAGTATCACCTCTGGTTACCAACACACAAGACCAACTTCCTCCTCTCATCCAGAACAACTCATTGCTACAATGAAATCCTACCAGAAAACAGACACCAGCACAAACAGCAACACCAATAAAAAACAAAAACGCTACCAACTTGGGCCCACTAGGCAATAGAAACCAGGTTATCACTTTTACAGGGTCCCTATAGTGCTGTATCTTATTTACTGCAAAGTCTCATTTATGCGAGTTGATTATTTTCCACAAATGAGTTCAGACCATTAGAACAAAAAAACCTCAGAACAGCAAGAGCTGTGCTGTTCTCGCTTGGGACGCTGTCAACAGGCTCACCCCCTCCTCTCTCCTGGGCTTCCCACTCAGTGGTTGGGTGCCTCTGCTGTTAGATCTGGGGGGAAACAGCTACAGCTATCCTGGTCATTAATTCCAAGTGGCAGACTCATGGCAACTGCTCAAGCCTGCCGCAGCAAGGCTTTCTTCTTTGCAGTCACGTGCGTAACTAGTTGCTGAATTTCATGCCCTAACTGCTCCAGCCACCAAATCACAGCACAGCAGGGATGAACGCCCTGATCTGCCTGAACAAAAAGCTGCAAATTGTGGTGTAAGAGAGGTGCACCGATTCCCAGCACAAGCTGATCATCTTTGTGGCAGAAAACAGTGCCAGGAGCTGCTGCGCTATTATAGCTATTCCTCTTACAGCACTCTTGAAAAGGTATTTCAAAGTTGGCCTCACTCACAGATTTCAGAAAGATCTCTCAAGTCAGCCTGCTGATAGAAACCAAAACTCAGCAGGTCCTCCTCAGAACATGCTCTCTAAATAGCTAGATGTTTTGTTTTGTTTTTAATTCCTTGCATATTTAGTCAGTACATATTATGAAATTATATTATGAATATTCACATAAAGTTTAAATATAGTTGTTGTAAATAACTATAGAAAACCTGTATCCTGATCAGCCTTCTGTTAAACCACACACAGATTTATGATTGAAATAACTGAAGTAAAATCAGAAGACTGAAATTTTGGAGGACTTTATCACCTACAGGCAATGTTCTCAGAGTCTGTTCTCTTAGGATATACACATTTAATTGAAGAAAACAAAATTTCAACCAAAACCTGAGAGCTCTCTACTTTGTCCAGTCGAAATTGGAAAAAAGCCCAACCCACTACAAAAAAAAAAAAACCAACACCATACCACCCAAAAAAACTGTAGTGGGGAGAATGCTGTAAGAGATTTGATAACAAATACAGTTTTAATCAAACTTGTCTCATCTTCCAGTCCTGGAAGAAGCTTCAATGCTACTATAATTTGGGACCCACTACAATACTTCTCAAGCAGATGTTCTGTAGTTGCCAGAAAGAAAGCTACCAGAAGCAGCAGCACTATGTTCTTTCCCTCCCTCTTTCTTCCAAATAACTGAATACCCTTTAAACAGGAAAATAAAAACCCAACAGGGCCCATCACAGGCTCTGTCCCAGATTTTGGAAGAACCAGCTTTTGCAAACATCAGATCAAGAGAATATTTTCACCATTTTTAAAGGGAACTTTCTTTGGTTTACTAATAGGAAAGCAAACATTCCTTTGCAGTCTGTCTTACCCAAGGACTCAAGATTGAGAGAAAGAAAATGAAAATGACCACAAGATAAACAGGCAGACTGCATTCTCCAAGCTAAAAAAAATAATTACATGATTGGATCTCTAAAGTTACTGTCTGTAATGACTCAATCTGTACTTGTGAACATAAAATAGTTTAAAAGCAGGACTTGGCCGATTCTTAGTTGTCAACTACAAGAAATAAAGCTGACAAGATTCTGCAAGTCTGTTTAATTCTTTGTCCGTCAGGATTGGGAGAAGGACTCTTTAAGACGACAGGCTACAACATCCCCAGACATTTTAATAATACAAGGAAGGATGGAACACACATTAATACTGAAGTCTGTAATTAGAAAGCAACACTGACCAATGATGAACGAGGATGATCTGTCTAATGAATAACTAAGCAAGAGGTACAGCTTGCAAGACAGGAGAGTCACCCTTCAGATGCAGCAATGCTTCAGAGAAGCCTGAAGATCAACTGTAGCTCGTTTATTAATCCCAAGAGCATTCCTGACTGCAATAAAACAGATTCCTACCCAAATAACAGACCAATACTGCCTATTCCTCCTCCAAACCATATCTTTTAAGTTGTAAATTGTTTTGATTTCCATTAGCAACATTCACAAATGCCATGATGCAAAAGACTGGTTTGTATCTTGATGGTAGAAATCCACTCAATGGGCTTTTGCCTACCCTATCAGTTACATTATTCCACAGCCAAACAAGGCTCTTTCCTCATGATCTAAAGCAGATGGACTTCTCTAACGATCATGCACAGAATCGAATCGGAAGAGTAACAAGACAACTGACTTGGCAGTGTAATAACAAAGTTGTTTAAGTACCATTAATAGCTTTTTATGTTTATCAATGCCCTTTCAAGAACTTTCCTGTTCAGTGCTGTATTCAGAGCATAGCTGCATGTTGCACTCTTCATAAAATAGGTTTCCAGGCCAAGGAAGTAAACTAGAACTATGATTAAGGTCTTGAGAAGTCAAAGAGGATTACGAGCCCTTTCTCTAAGAGAAGGAGGCAGTGTGACCTTCCAGAACAGAACCCTGACCCTTCAGGTTGCCATGAATATTTCTACTGTTATGCTTCCCACCCAACCTCCCTGTTCTTTCTCTTGAAGTACCAGACTACCAACTCCTGAACTAGGCAAAAGACAAGCCATCTGAGATTCTTCTCTTCAACCCTGACACCTTGCCTCTTCCTCTAAAGATAATGAGGATGAAACATCCTTCCACAAGGAAGACTATAGCACATCATTACTAGATACGGTTACTCGCCCTCGGGATGCTCGATCAAGAGTATTTCAGAAGTGCCAAGAGAAGTCCTGCAGTTGAAGCAGTGCAGCCTTATGCCTCGTAGTAACCATCATATCACAGTCCTCACAATTTAGTTTCTTTCACAGCCTAAAACAAAACTTGAGGATTCAAGAATAAAAAAAGTTTATGTGGAGGGTATTTTGCCCTAGGAAAGGGTCCACCACGTACAGAGCACCGGGTACAGCCAGCAAAGCAAGTCTAATGACTTCAGAAAACTATCTATGTGAGGTCACTTAAGAACACCTGACTAAAAATCGCTCATTTTCCCAAATCTGGCAAGAGTCAGATATTCTACTTGCAAATCATTGTTTCAAAGGTGTCTCCTAGAGTATCCCAAAAATATCCCAAGAATAGCAGCAGGAGTCCACCAGTCTAAGTTACTGCAAAGGTTGCTGCCACGGTAAAATGTTTTGAGATTTACTGGGCTTAGGGTCAGAAAGCCTGTATAAAAATACTGCCGGCCTCTTACCAAATGACACAACATCTTTCCTGTCTTCGGGCTGAGCTAAAGCATAAGCATTTTAATGTAATTACTCAGGTGGCAGGATCTTCCACATCCTCTGAAAGTGGTTACTTTCCCTCACTGTTTAAAACACACAACTCCTAGATCAATAGCTCTAGCTGGTGCAGGTTTTTCAGCCCTAACTAGTGGCATTTCAGCAGGCATCTGTTTTTACGTAGCAGCAGCACAAGATACTTCTCAGAATCCACTTTTGAAGGCAGGTACTGACTCCCAGACCAACACCAATTCTAACCAAGCCAGAAGCCCCCCAGGGAACAGCCACTGCCTCTATAACACTATCACGCTGATGGCACCAAAACCTGGTATCATTTCAGCTATTCCAGCAAGTCTGTTTCCTACCTATTTTGAAATGCGTAAGCAAGGGCTCAGCCTTGCAGAACACTAAGTGCCTCCCCCACAAGACGCCACAAGGGTAATTCCCATACATTTTAACAGAAGGGGAGTGATTCTGTACTTGACTCAGAGCTGGCCAGGCACACTAGTGTCTGAACTGCACCAGCAGCAATCTGGTTGCCCTCACCCATTAGTTAATACCCTGGGATGAGAAGAACCAAGAACTGCAAAGGGACAACAGCTGACCTATAGCACTGATGTGGAAACAAGAGTGCCTCCTTCCCTTTTTTTATGGCTGTGGATCAAAGGGGAAGCAGTTCTCTTGTTGCAACTCCAAGTAGCAGCTGACCACTTTTTCTGGTTTTCACCACTTCATCAGATTAACACTTTGAACTCATTAATCTCCCCATTCTTCTGCAGTAAGAGGACTTTTGGAGTAAGAGATCTTTTAAAGCCTTAAGATACTGATGTTTTCAGCCCACACGGACCATCATCCGGCCTGGTCTTGCACAGTCTGGATATCAGGAACAGGGACACATACCGCAGCAGCAGAAGCCCTGCCACAGGACTGTCAGAAAATCAGAAGTGACTATGGTCAAAGATTACAGAAAGTTTCACAATAAAATCATGCTACTCACTATCACTGGGCATAAATGCATCAGAAAGGACTTTCTGTCATCCTCTTCCTCGAGAACTGACCCTTCACATCTGTGACTGAACTGCCTTCTCATTAAAAATAACGCTTTCAGATCTTTGTCCCTCATAAAGAACAGATTTGTGTTTATATACAAAGTCTACTATATTAATTATAATAGCTGTCACAAGTCCATTAGGACAAGCTCATACTACTTAAGTTATTCCAATGGTGAATTTTAGTGCTATTTCAATTAATTCAGTTTTAATACACATACACAAAGAAAAGCTATTGAAAACCAACAAACTATACAGATACCTGTAATTTTAAACGATAAAACTCAAGACTGAGTTTATTTTTCAACTAGAGAGCTGGTTTACCTGCAGGCAGGACAGCCACCAACTACTACTACAGAAGTGGTGGTAGCAGGCTGCTGAATAATGGTGTATGTGCTTGAATAGTTTGGCTGTGATGTCGGTGGAGGAACAGCATACCCTAAAATAAGAAAAAAACAAACCTCTATCACCACACATAAGGCACAAAGAACAATAGCAATAACTAAAAAGTATGGAGCATGGGAAAAATAAATAGAAAATGTAGTCCTGACTGAGCACTTCAAGAAGCTCCAGAATCAGAGTTGGAACACTACTCGGCCATACCAAATCCACCTCATAAACCCAAGTATCTAGCACAATTTAACCATCTAAAAAGTACATTGAACTAATAATTAACTTTGAAAATTTGTTTCAACACTGTTTGAGCGCCAGGGAAAAACAGTTTAAACAAACACCAATCACAGCTTTCACTTCTGGATGTTATGTATCATGTTATGTCCCACTCCAGCAGACAAACTAGTTGAAACAGAATGATATGTCCTCTGGTTTGCAGCTTAACTTGAGCATATTAAGTTTATAATTGGGAGAGAGAGGTGGGAGTGCAAGATCCAAGTGGAAAGGAAGCAGGCTGCACTGCAGAAAAAGATCCTTTCAGAAAATCCATGTTAACTAGTGAACGTGACATTTTAACAGCTGTAGCTAGAAAACACAAGTCCTTAACCACTGCATTAACATTAAAAAACTCATAAAATAAAAAAGCCTTTTTAAAGGGGTGGCTAGACGCATGCAGTGCAGTCACACCATCACGCTACACTTGGCCCAGGTATAATCCATTCCGAGCTTCTCCCCAGGCCCAGCTCTCAACAACTTTTTGCATCAAGTTATGCATCTGTGAGGTCCGCTAACCTCACCACTTAAACTGAAAGTAACCAGTGATATTTTAGACTGGACATAAGGGAGAATTTCTTCACCACGAGGGCAGTGAGGCCCCGGCCCAGGTTAGCTGTGGCTGCCCCATCCCTGGAGGTGCCCGAGGCCAGGCTGGATGGGGTTTGGAGCCCCTGATCCTGTGGGAGGTGTAACTGGGTGGGCTTTGAGGTCCCTTCCAACCCAAACTATTCTTGATTTGCATTGTAGGAAAATAAGCTCCAAGTTATTAGCAGGGAATCAACCTACGGCCTCGAGATCGAACCTAAAGCGCGATGAGCGGGGTCTGCCCGCTGCCTTCCCTGCACTTTTCCCAACTTTCCAACTCTCTCCACGCTCCAGAGGCGTTCGGGAGGCTGCGCCTTCCCCCGGCGGCCAGCGCCGGCTCGGCGAACGCGAGCTCCGCACCGCCTCACGGGCCGAAGCCCCTCAGGAGCCCCGGAACGCCGGAGGCGCCGCTCGGCAGCGCGGGGCGACCCGCGGGTCCCCGAGGCGGAGCCCCCCCCCACCCTTCCCCCCCCACAACCCGGGGGGCGCGGGAGGGACGTTCCCCGGGGCTGCCGAGCGCTCCCCCCGCTCCGGGCGCTCGTTCCCCGGCGCGCAGGCCCCGCTCCCCCCCGGGGCGGCTCCTCAGACCCACCTGCGGCCGCCGGGTAGGGGTAGGGCGGGGGCGGCTGGAAGCCGGGCTGCGGAGGGGGGATGGCGCCGTAGTTGCCCTGCCCATAGTCGTAACCCGCGGCCTGGGCGGCGGGGCTGTAGGCGGGGGGCCGCTCCTGCAGCAGGGGTTTGCTGTCCATGCTGGGCGGCGGCGGCGGAGCCCAGAGGAAGCGGCGCCCTCGCCTCACGACTCGGCGGGCGCCGCCCCTCCGCCCCGCCCGGGGGCGCCGGAGCTCGGCGGCCGCGCCGTGAGGAGAGCGCGCGGGGAGGGGGGGGGGGGCGGTCACGCGACCGAGACCCACGTGACACCGCCCCCCCCCCCCGCCCTGCCCCGAGCGCGGGGGGGACTCGCCGCGGGGATCCCTCGGCCTTAAAGGCGCCGCGCGGGGGCGCCCGCGGGTGGAGGCTCCGCCGAGCCGCCGGTGGGTTCGTAGCGCGCGGGCTGCGAGCCCTTGGAGCAGCGAGCGCTCCTCTCCCCGAAGCGCCACCCCGGCTGGAACCCGGGGCGAGGGTGGGACGCGTCATTTGCTCGGCCCCAGCTAAAGCTCGAGCCGGGAAGGGCCCCAGAGAGGGTTCATGGGGGAAGGGACGCGGGAGGTTATCAGCCCTGCGGCTCTGACAGAGCCACGTTGAGTGGCACAGCGGCCACAGGAGCTCAGTGAGCTCTGGGAAGATGGAGAGATTGAGGGAGTGGGATGCGTCACTTAGAATCATAGAATCACCAGGTTGGAAAAGGCCCACCTGATTATCGAGTCCAACCATTCCTATCAATCACTAACCCACGTCCCTCAGCACCTTGTCCACCCGTGCCTTAAACCCCTCCAGGGAAGGGGACTCAACCCCCTCCCTGGGCAGCCTCTGACAGTGCCCAGTAACCCTTTCCATAAAAAATTTTTACCTGATGTCAAGCCTGAGCCTCCCGTGGTGGAGCTTGAGGCCATTCCCTCTCGTCCTGTCCCCTGTCACTTGGGAGAAGAGCCCAGCTCCCTCCTCTCTACAACCTCATCTCAGGTAGTTGTAGAGAGCAATGAGGTCTCCCCTCAGCCTCCTCTTCTCCAGGCTAAACACCCCCAGCTCTCTCAGCCGCTCCTCATCAGGCCTTTTCTCCAGCCCCTTCCCCAGCTTCGTTGCTCTTCTCTGGACTCGCTCCAGAGCCTCAACATCCTTCTTGTGGTGAGGGGCCCAGAACTGAACACAGGATTCGAGGTTTGGTCTCACCAGTGCTGAGTACAGAGGGAGAAGAACCTCCCTGGCCCTGCTGAGTACAGAGGGAGAAGAACCTCCCTGGCCCCTGTTCAGTCCCAGCTAAAACTCAACCTGGGAGCACTAATGGCAAAAGGGATGTGGGAGGTTATCAACCTCTCATGGAGCCAAAAGCCACTTTTAATGGTCCCGTGGCCATTTGGCTCTGGGAAGATGGAGGGGTTGAGGGGGACCGTGTCTCTGTCTGAGTGTGCAGGGGGGTGTGCAGGGGGGGCTGCAGACCCCGACATCCCTGCTGGCAGCAGCTGCATTTGAGCATTAACAGAAGGAGAGAGCTCAGGGGGTGGTGACACAATATGGGAATGCGAGGGAAAGTTTTTGAATAGAGTGAGGAAAAAGCAGAAGGAAACTCACTGGGTTGGGAGAAACAATAAAGTTAAACACTAAAGGAAGGCAGAGGGGAAGCAATGATGCTTCCTGCTGTATAACAGAGTTAGTTGAATGGTACCCTCGCTAGGCTCAGCTGCTTCTGAAATACAAGTTTTTGATGGCTGGTCAGCTCAGGACAGATGCTGAAAGGTTCTTAAATGTCTTTTATCACAATTAAAACTCTGGCCTCTTCCCTCCGCACCTTCATCTCTGGAGCTGCCTGATTCACCAATCCCCTCGTTTTTTAAATACACACAGGCTCATCTTTCACTACAGGTGCTTTCCACACAGTCCCTGTCACCACAGCAAACACAGAGCGACTCCCACGACAACAGCCCTGTGAAGCAGGGGAGGTTCAGCCCCATTTCACAGGAAGCAGCAGGGTAAAACATAAAAAAGAAAGATATTTGCCTCAAAGCGAAACAAATTCTTGAAACAGGCACAGATTATACGACCCAAAATCCGAGCCAGTGCCAGCATCACTTGATGGCAAGAAAATCTCTGCCCTCTCGCTTTCTGTCTCCTCCCTCCAGTTTGCAGTGCCTGACTCATCTGGAAGGAGCACTGCTCACGATACAGTGACATTTAGAGACTGCTCCTGCTCTGAGGGAAGCTCTTGATTACTGTACTGTAGCGGTATGAATATTACATAAGGGTTTTGAAAAAAAAAAAATCTGAAAGCACAAGTGCAACACAGTACTTCCTCATTAGTAGAAAGATACTTCCCTAAAAAGAATGTCAAGTGATGAGGAAAAATCACCTTCGAAAGAAGTGAGATTTGGGAACATGTGGAAGAGCCAACAGTAGGGAAGTTACCCATATGATTGCATTAGGATGATTGCTGCAAAACAGTGACACAGTATTTAAAAAATCTTGACTAGGCTTTAGACAGAGCAAGGTCTTTCATAATAATGAAAGATATAAAAACTCACCGAGTTGATTTCAGAGCGCCCCAGCCTGGCCTAGGGTACAGATATCTCCCACTCACAGGAGCAGACCTCCCCTACCTGCATGTTCAATACAAACTGTGGCTTTGCCAAGGTGCATTCCCAGCTACAATTATGGCAAAACTGAGGGAAATCACCGCTGATTAGAGCCAGCAACCTTAACCACGAAAGACCTGTCTCACTCCTTCCTCCTGCGTGGTGCAATAACCACAAGGCTGAAGCACAGGACTAGGAAAGGATATCTGGATGTTTTCTCTCCCTTTTGCAAGGCCTCAGAGCCCCACTCGAGGACTACCCAGTGTCCACCCTTCACAGGCCACAGACTGGAAGCAAGGGGCACGTGAGCCCGGCACCCCAGGACTACACAGCATTGTGGTTGGACACCCAAAGCAAGCAAAAGTTTTCATAAGGGATCAATTAATTTCTAACTTTCACATCAAATTTCAGGCACAGCAGAGCCACCAACCACCAAAAAAGTTACATTCCACCAGTGTTATGGAGAGCATTAATTTGGTTTCACGTGCAAGATCCTCCTTAAATAAGCATGAGAAAACTTTACTAGTTGTAAATGACTTATCATGTGAATTCCTTACATAATAAGTCATTCTGCTGCCATCCTGTAGGATTACAGAGCTGTGGTTCAAAATCCAGACTGTAAGAATATCCGAGAAAATGCTCCTTACGTTCTTCTGCAATCCACTTCTCATGGAAAACAATGGAATTCTTTTTACCTGCTTAAAATGGCAGTCGGTGACCATCTCACTTCACCCAGAGGAGAAGGACCTTGGGGTGTTGGTTGGCAGCAACCGAACATGAGCCAGCAGGGGCCCAGGTGGCCAAGAAGGCCAATGGCATCTTGGCTTGGATCAGGAACGGCGTGACCAGCAGGTCCAGGGAGGTTATTCTCCCTCTGTACTCGGCACTGGTGAGACCGCTCCTCGAATCCTGTGTTCAGTTCTGGGCCCCTCACCACAAGAAGGATGTTGAGGCTCTGGAGCGAGTCCAGAGAAGAGCAACGAAGCTGGTGAAGGGGCTGGAGAACAGGCCTGATGAGGAGCGGCTGAGAGAGCTGGGGGTGTTTAGCCTGGAGAAGAGGAGGCTGAGGGGAGACCTCATTGCTCTCTGCAACTACCTGAAGGGAGGTTGTGGAGAGGAGGGAGCTGGGCTCTTCTCCCAAGGGACAGGAGACAGGACGAGAGGGAATGGCCTCAAGCTCCACCACGGGAGACTCAGGCTTGACATCAGGTAAAAATTTTTTATGGAAAGGGTCACTGGGCACTGTCAGAGGCTGCCCAGGGAGGGGGTTGAGTCACCTCTCCTGGAGGGGTTTAAGGCACGGGTGGACAAGGTGCTGAGGGACGTGGGTTAGTGATTGATGGGAATGGTTGGACTCGATAATCAGGTAGGTCTTTTCCAACCTGGAGATTCTGTAAAGGCCTTCTCCTTCCCCACGCCTCAGGCAAGACATCGACTGGCTTATCCGTCATTTCAGGCGAACACCGTTCTTATCTGTCACCCTTGCCCTCTCCGCACGCAGCCGGGCCGCGGGCACAGCTCTCCGCAGTTTCCACCACAGGCCGACCCCGGCCCATCCCTGTCCCCTCCCCGGCCCCGCAGCCCCGGCCCCGCAGCCCCGGCCCCGCAGCCCCAGCCCCGGCCCCGCAGCCCCGGCCCCGCAGCCCCGGCCCCGGAGCCCCAGCCCCGGCCCCGCAGCCCCGGCCCCGCAGCCCCGGCCCCGCAGCCCCGGCCCCGCAGCCCCGGCCCCGCAGCCCCGGCCCCGCAGCCCCGGCCCCGCAGCCCCGGCCCCGCCCATGGCGGCGCAGCCAGTGGGCGCGCGGCCGCGGATCCTTCCGCCGGGCGCGGGGCGGAGCGGCGGGGGCGGAGCGAGGCAGGTGAGGGGCGAGCGGGACGGAGGCGCGGGGGCTCCGCGGGGCGCTCGGGGCCGGAGTGGGGCGCGGGGGGTCTCTCCGCGGGGCGCTCGGGGCCAGAGTGGCGGGGGGGGGGGGTCTCTCCGCGGAGCCGCCGCCATGTCGGGGCGGGGCGGGCCCGGAGCCCGCGCTGAGGGGCGGAGGCACCGCGCCCTCGGGCTGGGGACAAACCGCATCGGGATGGGTTTCTGGGGTTCTGGAGCGGTCGGTGTCGTTGTAGCGAGCGCCGTGTCGTCCCCGCGTGAGTGGTTCTGTCAGGACTCGCCCTGCTGAGCTGAGGGAGGGTTTGGCAGGTGTGGATCCCTGGAGGTGTCCAAGGCCGCGCTGGACGGGGCTTGGAGCCTCCATACCTGGAGGTTTTAAAGGCCAGGTTGGATGGGGCCTTGAGTAACCTGATACAGTGGAACGTCCCTGCCCATAGCAGGAGGGTTGGAACTAAATGATTTTTGAGGTCCCTTCCAACTCTAACTAATCTATGATTCCCTGATCCTGTGGGAGGCATTGCTGCCCATCGCAGGGCTTGGAACTGGATGGGCTTTAAGGTCCCTTCCAAGCCAACCTATTCCATGATTCCATCATCTGAGTATTTCCAGTCCCCTAGGAATACTGGGTAAGGGCTTTTTTTTCCCTCTGTCTTCATTTTCTGCAGCCCAAGAAGTGCAAAGGAGCCTAAGTTGAAGTCTTAGAAGTAGTTTATGATCCCAGATGTGCTTGGGATTTTCCCATGATTCTCCAAGCACTCTGCCTCAGAAGTTCAGAAGAAAGAAAATACAGAAAACTCGCTTATCTCGGCTCCCTTGAGTGTTTTAACCCAGTTGCATCTGCCTGGATTATTTTAATTGTGTCCATCTATATTATTCCTAAATTTGTAACCTGTGGAACTTTCTCTAGCCTTTTCTGCCTGCCTGTACTGCCATTCCAGGGAGAGGCCTTCATTTGTGTAATTGCCAAGCATCACTTGCTGTTCATTACCTGACTTCATTGCATTATCCGTAATGCTTCCTTTACTCCAGACTCACTGGCATTCTGGTCGCTTTAGATTGTGTAGTGTTTCCCTCTGTTACAAAGACCGTTCTGTAGAATTTTAAGTGCTAATAGTGAAGGGCTGGCTTTCATAGGTTTTATCTTCCCAGTGTTATGCACATGATAATTTCAACCTCATCTTCACTCTGTTCCATTCCAGTTTTCCTGTACTCTCTCCTTCTGTACTATCCTATGTTTATTAGCATAGAAAGGCAGGATATAAAGAAAAGAAGTGCCCGCTCCAAGAGCAGACAAAGGCAGTAAAACTTGCCTCCATGCTCCCACCACCAAGTCAAAACTAGAGGGTTCATCATAGCTGTGCTGCCACAGCTCATAGGGGGATTTTGCTTGTGACCTTCCCCTGGCCTTACTCATTCTCTGCTGCTATGAATTTTCTTCTCACTGTTACCTGTTATTCACCTGGTGGATACAGGTTTTTAGGAGCTTGGCAGCGGCAAGTCTAGGAATCTTAAGAGTTCTGAAACATCCTCCCTGGGATCCTATATGAATTTACTGTGCCTTTCTTTGACAATGGCCTAGCTGTTTCCAGACTCTCCACAGTTTCACCTCTGCCATTCACACACATCATAGAAGTTGGTCCCTTTGTACCGCTGCTTATTCTCAGTCACAAAGCAGGCAGGCTTTCTTCTTTTCTTGTGTTGAAAGTACAGTTGCCATTTGACAATGAAGCAGCAGTTTTCCATGCCAGCTCCAGGCAAGGATTTTTCTTTTCTTTCATTGTGTCAGAGTCCTCTTTCCTACCTTCTTCCTCTTGGTCTCCCACTGCACAGCTAAGGGAACTAGAGGCAAAGTTCAAAACACTCATCAATAGTTCTGATTTTCAGACATATAAAGCAACTGAAATTTCTTCCATTTAACGGCTCCCAGAAGGACAAGCGGCAGAAAAACACTGATACTTCTTGGCTTCTGAAGGGACTGGCATACACCTACGTAATGTGAAATGCTGACCCCTTCATGAAGGGCAAGGCTGCAGTGCTCAGAAAATGGCAGGTTATTAAGGGTTAGAACTGGAATGGAACTTTAACGGGTCTCAGCTGTCAAGCCATGCTGTTTGTATACTTGAGTAAATATCACATCTATGTATATTATGAAGATCAGATCCCAGGTGGTCACCAGAATGCTTTGGAAGGAGATTCCTGGCAGCAGTAGGTAATATGTGCATGGATTAAAACTGGATGTGTCCTTATAGAGAAGCTTCCTTTCCTTTCTTTTCTTTTTAACCTGTGCAGCTATGTTGGCATGTGCCAAGAGGAGGCTGAGATGAGGATGTTGTGAGGTATCATGGCTTTGTGGAACTGAGATGAACGTGGTGTGAAGCATCTCTGATGTTACCAGCTCTCGAGAGCGAAGCTTTCCGCTGTGGAGTGGTCCATGCGACTGCATCTCAGTTCAGTGTTGACATCTGTCCTTTGCCTGCCGACACTGTCCTGTTAGTGCTGTGAGCTCCTGTAGGATGGACAATAATGTGCCAGTAGCAAGGTCTTTCACATGGATTTTCAGAGCCATCTAAGAGGCGTAACTGCACAGCTCTGACTGAAAAACATTTGGCTGCCAGCTTTGCATGGGCTCGTTTAAAAAGATCATTCTTTACATCTTTATTTAATTTGACTGATGATGGCTCAGAGCAGGACTGATCTACAGTAGGTTGGAGATCCGTTATTTAAAACTGTCATTTCCATTAATACCTCCTTTTTGCCTTTCAGACATGGCCATGCCCAGCTCCCTTCTGTGGGCCGTTGACATTTTTGGGAGGGTTTACACTCTGTCTACTGTTGGCCAGTACTGGGAGCTCTGTAAGGACACACAGCTGGAATTCAAACGGGTCTCTGCTGTCAAACAGTGCTGCTGGGGTATAGCCTGTGATCATCAAGTGTACACCTATGTGCTCTCGGGGGACGTTCCGATTAGATACCAGGAGGAAACCTATGAGAACCAGGTATGGCTTGTTAAGGATGTCTCTGTCACCCTGCCACAAATTTGTCAGAAAAGAATAACAGCAAATCCATACATCAGCTGTCTCCATGTGTTCTTCTCACAGATTTGGCTGTATGTGCCAAACAGCAGCTTATTCTTTTAATATTTTAATTCCCAGAGGAATGTTATACTTCCCTGCACTTATCAAATGCAGCGAAAGTGTGTGCTATGGCCTGTTTCTTGCAAGTCATTTCAGACTGGAATATTGCACCTTTTTCACCTGATGTGTTCCTTTACTTAGCGGCAAATACACAGTTCCCTTCAGAAAATGACCAGTGTAACTTCTAGGCAACAAAGATACATGGTGAAATATGTGTTACTCCTAAGGAAGTGCTGTTCTTTAACATTTCAAAGAATTCTCTGATAAAGGCATAACTCTTCATTGAAGTATGATGTTACCGGGTTTTTTTTTGCACAGAGAGAGACTGTCCCTCCCATATAACATTCTTGAAAAAGAATGTCTTTAAAATAGTATTTTAAAGGAAATTTATCTATTTTGGTTTTAAGTTAACCAAAAGTTATTTCAGAGAGAAAACTGCAGGATTTCTTGTGCACATTTCTCTGCTTTTTAACAGGTAAGGGAGTAAATTTTAATTGAGAAAGACATTAACTCACCTACGTGGCTAAAAATAAACTAATTTTCAACATTATTGGGCACTGATACAACTTTTCAGCCATTTAAGAAGCCATTCCTTTTTTTTATGTCAACATGTTCTTTAAAATGCAAAACTTTAAAATACGTTGTTATTTTAAAACTTTTGTTTTGTTTGTTCTAGGCTATGAAAAAAATGGAAAACAAAATACTAGAAAGCACAAAAGGAAATATTCTGCAAGAGCTAACAGCAACAGAATTAAACTCAAGTAGTTTACAGATAACATGCAAAGCAATTTAGCCAGATTCATAGTAAAAGTAAAGAATACTTTGCATAAAAATTATAGAAGGATTTTGAACCACTGATTTCCCACATACCCTAAGATGAAAGACAGCGTTTCATGACACATTTTTCCAGTATTTCTATAGTAGGTAAGAGTGGTGGGGGAAAAAGGAGAAATCACAGCTGCTTAAGCAGGAATGCCAGAAAGTTATTTGTTGTGTAACTCATTAAAGCCAGATTTGGAAAAAAGCCCTCTTGGTATAACATAAGATACAAAGAAGATTTACTGATGCAGTTATCTTGACATAGTTTCTGGCACAGAGGCTCTGCTGTTTTTCTAGTGCAGGCAAGGTGCTAGTCATCCTTCTCATGGGGAGTAGATTAGCGGTCCTAAGGCCATCTGTGCAGCATTATCCCGATGCTGCAGTGTCACGGTGCCTCACATCACCAAAGGAAAAAGCACTGTGAGCAGGAAAATGTGAAGTCAGATGTTCCAGCTTGTGTAGCTGAAAGTGACTTGGTTGGGACTAGCTCTGCAGTCAGCCCTTTGATACGTAAAAAAGCTTCCTCCTAAGACTGTGTTAGCTCGGGATTTGCAGTATGAATACTTTCTCAAGGAATTTATTCCTTTTCTAGTGCAAAAAAAAAAAAGGAACGTGTCATTTATGACCCCCTGTAGATGATGTGGTCTCAAATAAAATATTTTATTTATCATTTCTGGCAGCGCTGGAATCCAGTTGGTGGCTTTTGTGAGAAATTACTGCCCAGTGACCGCTGGCAGTGGAGTGATGTGAGCGGGCTAAAGCATCAGCAGCTGGGTAGTTTCACACTGCCTTCACCACACTGGGAGTGGGAGTCTGACTGGTATGTGGATGAAAATATTGGAGGGGAACCAACAGAGAAAGGGGTAGGTGAACAATACCAAAAAGAGATCTATTCTGGGAATCCTTAGTCTGTAAAACAAAAGACACTTTCATAAAAAAGTGTAAAATTTCTATAAAAATAAATGGCACCTAACTTCCCATGGCTACTTCTTTCTGGGAAATAGCTGAACTGTAATACAGCAAAAGGAATGATCTTGTTCGAAGGCTTTTGAAGTTTATAGGAGCTTCTATAGAAGCTTTTTTGTTTGATCGGGCCAAGAAATGCTGGCAACCAAATGCTGTTGTTATTTAGACCTTTAATGTGAAGAAAGTAAAATGCTTTACTGTGTGTTGTTCTGTGTATATCACATAGAGGAGTTTGGACGTGATTCATAAACCATTCATGGAATGAGCTGATATGTTAATCAGGGCTGTTGAGACATGCACAGTAATTTATATTGTATTTGTAGGAGTGACTCTTGTGCAAAATTGCTCTGAGTTATGATTTCAAATTTTCTCTTGGTCCTGATTTTCATACAAGAAAACCTCTGTTTGCAGGGCTGGACTTACGCCATAGACTTCCCCAGCACCTACACAAAGGATAAGAAATGGAATTCTTGTGTCAGACGCAGGAGGTGGATCAGATACAGGAGATACAAATCGCGGGACGTTTGGGCAAAGGTTCTAGATATCTTAAATATTAAATTAACTGATTTTCTAAAATAATTATAAGTGCAAGGAAATTAATTTTTTTATCACTGCCTTTATAGGCTGGACCTGAATTCCTTGACTTCCAACTTCTACTTCTGCAAGTATTAATGGAAGGAGGGCATTTTTAGTAGAAACCTATCATAATAAGGTGCCAGATCTCATGGTAATGCAGTCGGAGATAGATGCTCAGCTCGTCTGCAAATTTCAAACCAACTTTTAAATTTCTTTTGGTTGTTTGACAAAGGACTGTCTTTCGAGGTGGCATCTGTCTGACATTATTCACTAGCTATGTCCTTTATCTGTATGAATAGCTGCTCTTTAATAATTGTTTTGTTCTAAGAATGTACAAAAATTGTAATTTGTGTTGGTCCAGCTTTCCAGTTCAAAGAACATCTGTATGCACCATTTTTCCTTTAGTTAGGGGATGAAACGGACTTCTTCATGTTGCTTAGGTAGTTTTCCCTCTCTCTGCATATAGCAGCCTTGAATGGGAGGAAGAATCTCCATGCTCAGCCACTTCAGTAACTGATACATAAACCGATCTGCAAGGAAGTGGTTAGGCCACTGGCCAAATCGCCTGTCTATTTGCAGTGTCTCCTTTTCTTAGTCTTCTTTCTCTTTGCCTCAGATCGTATCACACGGTGATCCAGATCAGTTGCCAGACCCTTTCAATGACATCTCCATTGGAGGATGGGAGATCACTGATGAGCCTCTTGGCCGTTTATCAGTATGGGTGGTTTCTTTACAAGGAAGGGTACGTACATTTTATTCTATAAATTACTACTGAAAAGGAGTTAAATGCGTTTAAAGCACATCAGATTCTTTATTGTCTTGTGTTGGTGAGGAAATATGCTGTTTGTGCATATGGCAGAGGATGTAAAAGCTGTTTTGGGACTACATTATGGAACAACCGGTGTTGTAAATGGAAAAGCATAGGGCTGCTCTTTTATGGAAGCCTTAAACCTCTATAGACAGATGAATCTTAAAAACTTGGGCTGAGTAGCATGTTATATGCTGAAAAATGACCAGAATGCAGACTACAGTGCTGGTGACAAAGAGAAGGAGCCTTAGAAGCTGAAAATGATTCTTGCAAAAGCCTTGTGCCGTGTCTCTGTGATGGAGAGTCAGGAATGACTCAAGAAGGAATTTACAAAATGTTTTAAGACTTATTGATCAGAAAATAGTACTCTCCTGACTTGGCAATGTGGAATCCAGCTCTGGAATGTTTCAGTTGTTTTAGGCCTCCCGTCAGGTCTCTCCTCTTTTGCAGAGTGCTGTAAAGATTCAGTTCTTGCTTTCTTTCCTTCATTCTTGCAGCATGTATCTGACATTCCTTTGTCTCTAGACGGTTTCTAACTTGTGGTCTCACAGGGAGAAATGTAGTACTTCTATCAAATAGCCTGAGATTTCAGCTGCACTTGGCACTGCCAGGAGCAGCAAGCAATCTTGGTTAAATTGTTTAAAATAAAATCTCCTGTGCCTCATTCTTCCCTGTAATATTGACAAGCATCCCACTGTACAGACTTACTTGACTGACACTGTAAAATGCTTTCATTTCCCAAGTAAAAGTCCCCAGGGAGGTAAAGTATTTCTAAAAATGAGCATTTAGCTCTCAGCAGTCATGTTTTGGAGCACACGCACAACTACCAGAGGAAGCTTTCTGTGTTTGCTCTTACTATTTTGACTGCAGTCTATAAAAAAGTGCACAGACAGCAGGACCAAGACTAGCAAATGGACTCGATGTCACTGAAGGCTGCACAGAAAATGAAGTTTTTTTACGCATATTGTGGGAAGCTGTCCTCAGTGAAAGTGAGGTCGGGCTATCATCTGACAGTACCATTTTTGTATTATGTATCGGTTTGTATGACATGCCCTGAAATGCACTGAAGTGTTTTTTTAAGTGTTGAAATGTACACAGAATTTGTAGCAATAGGTTACTGTACCCAGTCCAAAATTCCATGATAAAAGCTAGTGTGTAGAAAAGTCTACTCCCTTGGTACATAAGGAAGTAGTCTTCAACTGCATAGTCAATATCAAAAAATATGTTTAAAGGTCAGAGTGTATACACGGCGTAAAAAAAAAATCCTGTTGTTAAAGGTGGATTATTCTTTCCAGTTTGTCTTTGTTCTTATCTTAGTGGTTTCATTGTTAGAGGGATACTTTTCTAAATTTTATTGTTTGGGGTTTTTTTTAAACTTCTCTAGGTGTGGTACAGAGAAAATGTCTGCCACCACAATCCAGAAGGTTCCACGTGGTCCTTAATCGCCACTCCTGGTGAAGTTGTGCAGATCAGCTGTGGACCGTATGACCTCCTCTGGGCAACTCTTTGGGAAGGGCAAGCTATTGTGAGAGATGGAATTGATAGGAATAACCCTCAAGGTAAAGTCTGTTAAGTTTGGCTGGAAAACCGTTTGATTTGTATAGTGTTAATAAGAAACTAAGCTACAATATCTTCTGGGTTTTGTTTCTTGCAGGAATTTCTTGGAGCATTGTGGAGTCTCCAAGCCCTGAAAATGGGATTATGCACGTGTCTGTGGGTGTTGATGTGGTGTGGTGTGTTACAAAGGATAGAAAAGTAAGGAGTGTTATGTTGTGCTTCTGGTTTTTTCTTCCCTTTTTCTCTCTGCTTTTCTCAAACAGGCACATAACTTTCATAGGAAACATTGGTGATTGGGACTCAATTTCCCTAAGGTTTAGGGAATTCTAATTCCCCTTGCTGGTATGGGAATGCTCTGTAGTTTGTGATACACATAGCTGCATTTAACTTAGGAACAATTACTGCTTTTTTTTCATGGAAGGAATTATCTAAACCCAGGTCATACAGCTGTGGTAGATGGATGGGGATGTTGGTGGGGATTAATAAGTGGCCTTCTTCTAAGGGTTATTGAGCATCCAAATTGAAGGGGCTCCTGGCTGCCTGGTCTTCCTTCCACATGGTCAGAAGCAGCATGTGAAATACCGTTGTCTACTCTTTTCTATATGATTCTGTGCCTTCATATTGTAGCACTTTCCTCTTTATCAGACTTCTAGTGTAGTTTTTTGTGTTTAAGTGACATATCTCTTCTGTCTTTGTGTGATTACTTTCTTACTGTGGTTTTAACTTAGAGTCATAGAATTGTAAGACACCTTAAGTTGGAAGGGACCCATAAAGATCACTGAGTTCAACTCCTTGCTCCTTGCAGGGAGTCCTGAAGTCTTGAGGAATGTACTAGGCTACATTTGTGCTGGTTGCAATCAAATCCCTTCATATTTGATTCAAAAACTGTGATGAATTCTGTGCACCTATAGCAGTTTTAAGTAAAGGAGTTACTCTGGTTTAACGAGTTACTACTTGTCAGCAGAGCCATGGTAACATGATTGTCCAGCCTGCTCCATCTGCCAGATAAAACCACTATAATAAGTTTAGATAAGCTGGCATGTTTTTCTTCAGCTCTGCCACAAGATAGCCAAGTACACTATTTGTTATGTGGTTCAGCCAACAACTTCTAAAATAGCTGCTGGCCACTATTTGTCTATAGACTAAATACAGATGGAAATTCTTCCAGATACCCAATCCACCTCTCTACGGAGAGACAATTTAAAGAGCTGTACTACTGAAAAGATCCTTCTGACAGTTTCTTATGCCAGCCCTGCTTCTAGGCTTTGAACAGAAGAACACCAGTTAGAAACTCATTCAGAGCGACTGAAAATAGCCTAGTTAACACGCAAGAGAAAGTACTTTTCCAATAGCAGAGAAACTAACTAACTGTTGCAGAAAGTCATAACAAAAGGTCTCCTTGTGGGCTGTTCTTGCTGTAGTTGGTCGCAAGGTCACACAGTCTAGGTACTGTTAAGAGAATTATTTTGTCTTTACCTGATGAAGAAAAAGAACCAAGGAGGCAAGAGACTTCTTAAGGCAATGCAGCACGTCAGTATTAGAGATTAAGACTAACTAGACCACTAAAGAAGCGACATTCCAGCTGTCTAGTTGCTCATGCAGAGGGAACAAAATTTAACCTTTTTGCTGTTGCTGTTGTAGGTGTGGTTCAGAAGAGGAGTGAACTCACATAATCCTTGTGGGACAAGCTGGATTGAAATGGTTGGAGAAATGATGATGGTAACTGTGGGCTTAAATAACCAGGTGAGAGCGCTGTGTGCCAATTATGAGGATATGTATGTTCCCCTTAATACAAGCAGTATTCACACGTGGTGAGGACTGTCAGCAGTGCCAATATGGACAGCTGAACAAGAGATCCATGCACTTGAACTGCTAGGAAGGTGTGTGTGGCTGAATTCCTCACCAGAAGGTAATCAGTCAGCATGTTACTTGTATGGCATTTTCAGCTGCAAACAGTTTTCTCTTGATGGTAGAGAATTTTATACTTCATTTACAGTATCAGCATTAAGGAAGAAGACAAAAGGAAAAAGCTGTGTCCAGCAGATTTTTCTGCTGTATTTTCCACCACTGCATCTTTTTTGTAGCTGGTAACTACCTGCGTTCCATGCTGTTTCCTTCACCAAGCCCTTTCTTTTCCTAGGTCTGGGGAATTGGCTGCGATGACAGAGCAATTTATTTTCGTCAAGGTGTCACACCAAGTGAGCTCAGTGGAAAGACCTGGAAGGCAATTGTATCTGGCCGAGAGAGTGACAGATCTCAGACTGGGAGCTCAACAAGTCTGCTAAGGTACTTAGTAAAATATCTTGACAAGACTTTGTACACCAAGAGTTTCAACACTAGGAGATATTTCTTTACATTCAAATGGTACAGACAGGGAGGAGCAGGATGTCTACTGACTACGTATGCCAAAGCCTTTGCCGGTTTTGCCATTAAAATTAACAATAGCAGCAGTTGTTGCACCTGGGCTGGAAACTGTAGCTTCCACTTCAGAATTCACTGCATGCGTGCAATAAAGTGTGTTTCTTTGGGCTTTACTGTCAGTATTTGGAACTAGTCTCTAATAAGACAAAAATGTTACCTGCGAAATATCCTGAAGGACTGTCAGCTGTATTTGAGAATTATCCTTCTCCTGAATGTCACTGTACATCTCCTTTCCTAGAGAGATGAAATCCTTAACTCCCTGCTGACTGCTGACCTCTTGGCAGTGCAAGACATGCCAGTGAAGCTGGGAGTGCTGCAGAAGCCATTTGTTTGAGTCAGAGTGTGCTCTGAGTACAAGTCCTCTCTAGCTAAGACAAAAATCATAGATTTAATAGCAGGCTTTAAAAAATCCTATCCATTATTTCATATCCATAAAAATTGTTGTTGCTTCAGTGTTTTTGTGAGAGTTGTAGGCAGCCAACACAACCGATTGTTCGAAAAAAATCGATTAAATATATGCTTCAGATTTATTAGACTAGTCTGGCAGATGGCGTTAGACTGTTTTCCCTTAATGAAAAGAGTTTGACCTTCATAAAAGAAGTCTGCTGTTTCTCTCCTAAAGCTGAAACACTAGGTTAATTTCTGTATATCTGTGGTCTCAGGCCTGTGCTAATTTATAATACTTTGAATTATAGTTAATTAATTATCTATTTGTCCTTCAGTGCTGGCTGTTTCTTTACTGATGATATTCAGAACCAAACAAATGCAATCATTCAGGGTGATGCAGATCCTTCCTCTGATACAGAGCTTCCAAGCGTACCCATGAACCTTGCCAACACGCCCCCGACAGGAGCTGCAGCCAGCAGCAGCGGTAACAGCACAGCCACCCAGGCAGCAGAAATACTTGCGAATTTGACCTTGGATCCTCTGGACTCTAATCGAGGAGGAGGCACTGTTGCTTCAATTAGCAACGAGAAAGCTAATTTTGAAATGGATAAATCGTCTACAAACCCAAATCCTTCTGCAGAACTGCAGTGGACAAACATTGACTTGAAGGAGGCCCAAAAGCATCCAGTCCTCTCTGTTGGCACCTTGGCAGAAACATCCAGCTTGTCTTCCCTCGGGATGTTCTCGGTGGGAGCTGAAGAACAGTATGGAGCAGATGAGCACCCGCTGTGGGCCTGGGTGTCTGGGGGAGGCTGCCTTGTAGATCTGCACAGCCCACTGAAATGGTTCACTGTTCCATCAGGTACAACCTAGTCACTGCCACAGACCCCAATTCCCATTCGCAGTTCAATGTGCTCTTCAGGAAAAATGTTGGGGTTGGTTTGTTTGTTTGTTTGTTTTTTCAACAATACCATGGCACAAAACTTCTGTTAACCCATTTACTGTTACTGCAGCTTCTTAATAGCCTCTGTGTCTGAGGATGGTTCTGCACGTATTCAGCTGCAGAGCACTTTGGGATTGAGATAGATAAGTGTAACAGTGATATTTTCTTTGAGTCTCCTTAAGAATTCTGTAAAGTAATGTGTGCTGGATCTGCATTTCATTTTTAATTGCACTGAAACTGCAGCTTCAGGCAAACCCTGTAATGTCACTGGATGGTAACTGAAAGTGAAAAGGGCGCTCGAGAGCTGCAGGTGCCACAAACAACAGCCTTGCTCTTATCATTCCTACTGGTCAGACAGAGGTCAGATAGAGAAGTTACTCAGAGGCACTGTGAAAGGGAACCCAGCTGAAAACTGGATGGGGTTGGAATTTAGATTCTTGAAAGGCAGTAATACATTGATTCCAAAGTATAATAATTAGAAAGACTATGTAAGATTGGCTTGGTTGAGTCCAGTGTTCAAAGTGGCATCGTTTTACACAACTGCATTCAAAGCTCATTGGAGTTTATTGGTTTGGGTTCCGTTGTAGGTTTGTCATCCTCGGTGCAATCTCTGTCTCTGTCTATCAGTCCAGCACAGACAGCAGCATGGCGAAAGCAGATTTTTCAGCAGCTCAGTGAAAGGACAAAGCGGGAACTGGAGAATTTTAGGCACTATGAACAGGCTATTGAGCAGGTAAGCAATGAGGACATGCTATTTCAATGCCTTTCTATCCAGTTTTGTCAGTTTTCATTTTGTTTTCAGCTTCCATAACACCCTAGTGTACTCTATGTCAGAATTAACTGATATGATACAGTCTAGCTTGCAAGAGCAATTTCTTGTGGTCATAAAAAAAAGTCTTTGGGAGAAAGAAGAGTCATGCAATTTCCTTACTCCTGTAAATTTGTGTTTTCATTGCAGTCAGTTTGGGTTAAAACTGGGACCTTGCAATGGTGGAGGAATTGGAAGCCCCATAAATGGATGGATGTTCGAGTTGCACTTGAGCAGTTCACTGGGAGCGATGGAATGCGTGACAGCATCCTCTTCATCTATTACATGTATCATGAGGAGAAAAAGGTGTGTTTGGCTTATGACCCTGGACAGAGATACATTTGGCAAAGGAAAAACTTTGAAGGGAAAGGAAAAATTTGCCTCCCTTAGTTTTCTTAAGGGAGGCAAATTATGATACACTGTTGTTGTAAGTTTTGGGAACCAATTCAAGTGTAGCCCAGGGTACTAGCAAATTGCAAGCTGTGCCAGAAATATTCAGTCACATTACTTAAACTATCAGCTTTGCACCAATTACGAGTTCTTTTGAAAGTTCAAGATGTTCTTGATTGTGAAGAAAGAGCCAAGCTTCCAAGCTTAGCTGGTCAGGGTCTTCATAAATATGGTTAATGCATAAAGCCATATGAATCTGAGGTAATGCAGGAGACTGGAAATTGAGCCCCATCCCTTCTGGACCAAGAATTGTTTCTTCATTCTCCTGGGCGGGAATGCCTCATTCATAGTCACGAGGTGCAAAAATGCTGACATTGAGGAGGGCATGTCTGAGTTTGCCTTAGTCGCAATTTTTTTCTCTTCCCTTAGTATATCCACGTGTTCCTGAACGAAGTCACTATTATAGTTGAAGTTCTGAATGAAGCCAAACATTCCTTTGCACTGTATACACCTGAAAGGACGAAGCAGCGATGGCCAATCCGCCTGGCAGCCACAACAGAGCAAGAAATGCATGACTGGGTAATTCTGTGCATTTTTCACTTAAAGTCAGCACTATCTGAAGTAAGACATAGAAGCTAGTCTCTGAAATCTCAGCATGACATTTACAGTATCTAGGCTTCTTACCTATTTTACAATTCAGATATTTTAAAAATCTGTTCAGACTTATTGAGAGGCACCTGAGGGTTCCTGTTTCCTCTGGAGTATGCACGCTTTCTGATGGTGCAGTTATCCACAGTAAAACCAGCACTGTTTTTCCTTCCCTTCCTATCTCCAGATACAGACTAGGCTACAAGTTAGTTAGGAATTTAATTCTGTCTATTCTTCTGCATTGGTAGAAGAACTGTTACCTGCTGTCATGGTCGTAGCAAGTCTTACATATAGGTAGGCATGCATATGTATACACTGAATCAATGGAAAACCTGAAAGATGCTTCGTAATGAACAGATACCGTGAACAACATTGATTCTAGTGACTGTGTTAATAACTTCTGAAACACTGAATTCCAGTGCATTTGAGAAAAAACTGCTAGTTCACTTATGCAAGAACCTGCAACGGTGAAACTTCATTTTGTAATCCTGAAGCATCTGTGGAAATTTGTTTTCTTGCTGTAAATGGAAGCGTTTGGTTCTGCTCCTTGTTTTGTAGCTGTCTTTGCTGAACATGTCCTGCTGTGAAAGCAGGCGGCTTCAAGGCCCTCCCTCTCACCATGCCATTTGGTCAGTAACTTGTAAAGGAGACATCTTCGTTAGTGAGCCAAGCCCTGAGCTGGAGGCTGGACCACACCTGATGCCTTGTGATCAAATGTAAGAGATCTCAGAAGCTGTTCTTTCTGCACCGGATGCCATTCAGCAGAGATAGCCTGTTATGTTAAGTCAGTGACTATGATGGGCTGTTGGAGTGTGTAGCACACTGCAGGTGTCTCTCTGTGACAAGGTTAACAGCTGACTTCATGTTCATAAGTACATCTGAAAAAATTCACCAAATCACATTTTAATTCTTTGATGCTGGAGCTATTCACGCGATTTCAGAAGCCTTTCTCATTGAGATCCCATTTCTTCATGATTACATCTTTAATGCTATAATTATTTAAATTAAGAGATGGCCTAGACTAAAAGTAAACCTAATCGCTGTAATTGTAATGTAATTGGAGGTTTCAGTTTTATCTGAGTCAGGAAATCTGAAATTCTCGGTCTTCCATAGGAACTACAGCCCAGGGGCAGCTTCTGTACATTTTATGTTACAATTATATAGTGCTGCAAATTCTTCAAGCAAAAAATACCAGCCTGGCTTAAGGCCAGTCTTCATTTAAAAATACTCCCACTTTCAAGTTACATACACTAAGTGTGTTTAAATAATAACCGAAAAATCCTCTAGTCCTTTTGGTGAATCACAAAGCTGATGTGCTCTTGCATCTTAGTTTTGGGGGAATCTGAATCCTGCCATTCTGATAACTAATATATTCCCCTGCAATCTTTTTATTATCCCTATTCTTCCCTAGAAAAGTACCGTGGTCAGTAAACTCCCAGGAAAAGATTAACCTGCAAGGACTGTTAGAATAGAAAGATTTAAAACCCTTGCTTTCACCAAGCCTCACAGTAAATATGTAAATAATTCGTTTTCTTGTTAGATAAGGGCAATTCCTAGATATAAAAAAGAATGAGGATGAAATTAAAGCTGAGGCAGTTGATGGCCATTAAGATGTAAAGATTCTAGCAAGATCATCCTAACTAGTATTTAAAAAATATATGGATAAAAAAAACCCCACAATCCAGAAAGTAAAATACTTTGAAGCCTGAAAACTCCAAGTGGAGGCAGATAAGATCCTTCCAGCTAACTTTTCAGTAGTTGTTCAGAGGGAAATGCTTTCAACGAGGAACTGGCTTCACTTACAGGTGCACAGAGGTTCAACAAATGAGCATATAAAGTTACGTATCCTTAAGATTGTTGAGTTGTAGGAGGGGAAGGCATGCATTCCTGATGGATGTGGTGTAGAATAAATATAAAATATCCTTTTTCTGTCAGGTTTTGGCGTCAAGTTGGAGGTCATCTTCGCCTGATAGAATGCAATAACCGAGGCATAGTGTGGGGCGTTGGATATGATCACACAGCTTGGGTTTACACTGGTGGATACGGAGGTGGCTTCATACAAGGTATGGTCTACCATGGTGTGCACGTTTCTTACTTATCTTCGCGACTGAGTCAGCCATTCATGCTATTTCAGCTGTCCTTACTTTAGCCTAACTAGTGTGTAGGGTTATATGGTGAACAGGCCACACATTAGGAAGGAATTGGTATTCAGTTTTATGTTTTGACCTTAAAAGTGAGAAATAAGATAATCGGCATTATTACAGTGGCTATTGTAATTTAAAATGTAATGTCTTTAAGGTTTAGCTTTACTATAAACCAAATGATTTATGTCTCACAGGACTGGCCAGTAGTGCTGATAACATTTATACGCAGTCAGATGTGAAATGTGTTTACATCTATGAGAACCAACGTTGGAACCCAGTCACTGGATATAGCAGCAGGTTAGTTACTCAATTTATTGTATTTATCTACTGTAAGTTTTTACTACTGACAGATGAAACAAGAGATTTGTTCTAGCTTTTCAGTATGGTTATTACAGTTATTCTGTCTTCAGTCTCCCCCAACATTTATTGTTAACCTGAGATGGAAGGAACACTCTTTCTCAGTCTTCTAGATTAATAATTATCCATTCAAAACGCATTGGTAGCAAAACATCACAGATTTGTGCTTTGGGAGTGCACAAAGTCGTGTCTCTTTGCAGCATCTTTCATTGATGAGGCCATATAGCAAAGTTCTTACTTGGATCTATATGTTCACAAACATAATGTGCTAAATACAGTGGGTCCTTGAACAGTGTATTTGAACAGAAGTACTAAAAAAGCATTCACATATACAGCTGTCTATGCAGAGAAACTCAGGATTCACCTTTCCCATTTTAAATAGTAGTGGGTAATATCAGTCTGCAGAGAAAAGTTCACATGATCCTCAAGTTTGGTGTAACTGGAAGCAATTGTACAGATTATTTCCTACTATCCTTATCGCTTGTGGTATTTCTAAATACAGAGACTGAAGACTGTTTCATGTCTGAAAGTAAAAAGTGCTAAAACTAGGCTTTTCTTCACTCGCCTTTTACATTCTCTGTTGTAAATGACCTGGCATTCCTTGTCCACTGTTCCACCCAGAGGTCTGCCCACAGACAGGTACATGTGGAGCGACGCGTCTGGCCTGCAGGAATGTACAAAAATCAATACCAAGCCTCCTTCTCCTCAGTGGTCTTGGGTAAGTTTTGTCTTAAAAGTCTTTTTACTAAAGTGGCAAAGCTTAACAAGTAGGATACGAGACTTGGACTCATATGACTCAGCTTTTCTTTCTGGATTTGTTGTAATATTTGACCTTGTTCTCCCCATTTGTAGAATAGTAATAATATTCCGTAGTCTAAAGAATATTAAGTATTGAGTAGGATTTTTTTGTTGAGTGGGACTTAGATTGCTGCTTTGATTGTTTTTTTGTCAACCGAATTAAAAAGACTTGAGAACCTCTGCATGAATGTCTGTGGCAAGTATGAGAAGGTTTTAGCAAGTCATTGCACTCCAAAAGGTGGAGGGAAGTAGTAGGAGAGGTTATTTTTATTATACATTAGGTGTTGATTGTGCTTGTTATTCTTACTGTCTCTTTTTGACAATAGGTATCCGATTGGTTTATTGATTTTAATACTTCAGGCGGAACGGATCGGGAAGGCTGGCAGTACGCAGCAGACTTTCCAGCGTAAGGAGAGAACTTCTACCTAAAATATTAGCAGTCAAATGCCCTACTTAAGTCCTCATTTCTTCTCATTTGCTGTTCGGCACATTAACTGTGCTTAACAGGGAAAAGTTTGCCTTGATTTCTCCCTTTTTATGGAGAAATTTTTATGGCTGAAATTTGCCTGAGAGGTAGGGCAGCAAGGTGAGCTTAGCAAGCTATAGTTTCAAGCGTTTTAAAGTCAGCTGGCATGTGGGAGATAGACAGACAGTGCTCTCAGGCTGGCAGTGACACTGGAGGTGCCTTGACATCCTTATGAACACTTCTTTGTCTGGCTTGGCAGGTCCTACCATGGTCACAAGACAATGAAAGACTTTGTCCGACGGCGGCGCTGGGCAAGGTGAGGAGCTGAAATATAAATAAAATGCTAACTGTTCCCTAGAGGTGTCCTTTAGCTATGAGAGAAAGAGACTTGTCACCCAATCAAGAAAAGCAGTAGTAAAGAAACCTATAATGAACGGCCCATCTTGGGTGGCCTTGGTTTTATAAAGTAACTTTTTTTTAAAAAAGAGAAGCTTTGAGAAACCAGTAGTATGTCAAAGTACAATACCTAATGCAAAGTGTGATTGGTTGTTATAGACCTCTTTCAAATTAAAAATACTAATACTTACTGTACCTAATTAATGTAAAGACTTCAGCATAGTTTGCACTGAAGCCGAGAGTGGATCGGGAAACAAGGTCAGTTATAGAAGGTATGTGCTTCTGACGGGTTTGGGTTTTTTCTGCTTCAGAAAATGTAAGATAGTCACCAGCGGGCCATGGCTGGAAGTGCCTCCTGTTACCCTGTGGGACATCTCCATAATTCCCAGTTCCGATGCAGATGACGAAGAAACAGTAGCACTGTGGGCAGTCAGTGACAAAGGAGATGTGCTCTGCAGGCTTGGAGTGACACAGCAAAATCCAGCTGTAAGGCTCTTTTCTTAATTCCTGATGAGTGAGTTACAACAGCACAGATCTCTACAGCAGTGCAACTGCAAGACCTGGGGTGCTGTGTCTGGACTCTGAAGCCCCGTGAGACTGTTTTGATGTGTAATCTAAAGGGGGTTATTTAAAAAAAAAAGGAGGGTTGTAGCTCAGTCATTCAGAGACATGTAGGTGCCTAAAGGCACCTAAATTCCAGCAATTTCAGCAGAAAAGGCCCTGTTACGGTTCAGCCTAGCTATTGATTTCAAAGAGATAATATCCAAGTACCTTTGAGGATCAGAGATCTTGTTTGTGTTCTATCACAAGGTATAGGAATTATTCATCAGAATGCTTTTCCCTAGTTGTGTTTTTCCCATGTGGCTATAGTCAGCGATATTTTGTTGTGGAGTTTTGAACCCTTGCTTCAGAATCTGTTTTCCGTGATTTGTTAGGGAACATCCTGGCTTCATGTGGGAACAGACCAGCCCTTCATTTCTATCTCAATTGGAGCATTTTACCAAGTGTGGGCTATTGCTAGAGATGGTTCTGCCTTCTATCGGGGTTCAGTGTCTCCAAAAAAACCTGCAGGTGAGTACTTGTACTTTGTTGGTGCAATCTTCATCTTAGCCTACACTGCCATCCGTGCAAAAGACAGATCTGTTTAGCAGGTCGTCCCCATAGCTGTGCAAAACAGTACAGATGAATAATACTCCTGATAATTAAAGCAGTTAATTTGCTTTTCACTTGTATGATTTAAAGTGTTTGTTTCTAAAAACAAGCCAGTAAAAAATGTATTGAGGGCAGTGTCATACACAGTTTTCTTGCAGTTTATTTCAGCCGCAGACATTTTTGACTTCTCATTCATAACTCTGGTTTCTCAATGTTTTACGTGAGTATTTCTGACGTTTAGGTGACTGTTGGTACCACATTCCTTCACCTCAAAAGCAAAAGCTAAAACAAGTCTCAGTGGGACGGACATCGGTGTTTGTGTTGGATATAAATGGTACGGATTTTAAAAAATCTATCAATGTTATAAAACAAAAAAACCCCATATACATCAGATTGATTTAAAAAGTCACAGCTTTTGCAGGGAGATTACTGTTGCTCCGTGAGGAGTAATATTTCATATTCAAAGAAGTGGAGTAGGCAGCCCACTTAATTACTGACTTGCTTAGAGAACGCTGTCTTTGAAAACCTTTTTTTGGATAGTGCCTGGATAGCAACAGTCCAGCATCTATGCTGTTACTTTAGGGTAGGGGGAAGCTGAATCTCAAGGAAGAGAATTGCATGGAAGATTTGTCTGGAACCCTTGAACATGCAAATCTGAAGAGAATACCTTCCTGTTGCAAATCATTGCAAGTTAAAGAATTAAGCATCCTTTTGTGAAAGAAACAAGTCTTTCACACCAGTCTTCTTCAGAGATCATAATCTCATTTGTTTTACTTCTCTGGTACATAGTTCTTTATATGAATGTTTTTGAAATGTAATTAGAAAAGTGTTTGTGTTTTCCAGGAAGGTTATAGAGAATAACTGTAGAAATAGAATTCCAAAGTAGAAACTTGACTGTTCTTCAAAGAAAAACCATACTCAAAACCATAATGCATCTCCACAGAACACAGGGTGTTATTTACTGCCGTGTTAAGTTGTTTGCTGGCACTTTCTACCAGAAAGCTGGGGAGGGGCTCTTTAGCAAGGAGTGCAGTGATAGGATGAGGGGTAACGGTTTTAATCTGAAAGAGTGGAGATTTAGGTTACATAGTAGGAAGAAATTTTTTCCTGTGAGGGTGGGGTGGCTGTGGCCCAGGTTGCCCAGCGAAGTCATGGCTGCCCTGTCCCTGGAGGTGTTTAAAACCAGGTTGGATGAGGCTTTGAGCCCCTGATCCAGTGGGAGGTGTCCCTGCACGTGGCACGAGGGGACTGAACTGGATGATCTTTAAGATCCCTTCTGACCCAAACCATTCTGGGATTCTATACAAAGCAGACATTCTGAGCTGTAACCAGAACTGCTTATTTCACAGGCAATCTTTGGTACCGACAAGGTATCACTCCAAGCTACCCTCAAGGATCTACCTGGGATCATGTTTCAAATAACATCCGTAAAATGTCTGTAGGACCCCTGGACCAGGTGTGTATTAAGCTTCCTTGTAATTAAATTAAACTAAATAGTCTTCAGATTTTTTTTTTTTTGTTTAGCTTTAGTTATTCAAAAAAGTCTAAATTGTCTAAATACTGGAATTCTGGTAGCAAGGTACAAATAATGCCAATGAAATAGGGATAGAGCCAGCCCTTTGTGTAAAAAAACCCTTTTTTTTTTTTTTTAACAAGGTTATTTTATATATTTCATCTCTTTCCTGCCAAGTCATGCTGTCTGGCAATGTTTTAATTGTAACACTGGGATCTTGTTATTTGCTTGGCTATCTCTTTAACTAAATGAGAGCAGTTTTGGCCTCCTCAAGAGCTGGAAACCCAGCACAAAGAACACATTTTATTGCTTCTGTTTGTTTTCTTGAGGTCTGGGTGATAGCTGACAAAGTGCAGGGAAGTCACAGTTTGAGCTGTGGGACCGTATGCCATCGGACTGGTGTTCAGCCAATGGAACCTAAAGGCCTCTCATGGGATTATGGTATTGGGGTAAGTCCTGGGGGCATAATTCTGCTTAAAAGTTGTATATCCAAATACCCACGGGCACACTTACTACCTGTATACCTCACTGTCTGGGAGCTGTGTTGTGTTGCGGTTTATTTTGCAAGGAGCCTTTCTTCTGATTCAGCCCAGAGCAGGATTACTATCCTCGGGAACAAAGTGTATAAAACTAGTCTTGTACAGAAAGCATGACATCAGATATTGCAATTGCAGGGTGATGTTTCTGATTTTATAGTTCTTTATCAATCTTTTGCAGGGTGGATGGGAGCACGTTACCGTCCGAGGAAATGCAACTGAAGCATCTCGGGTCGCTATGCATGACAATTCTGAGGAAAACCTTGCACTGCCAAAGGATTTAGAAGATGAGGAGAGTAAAGGGAGAACAGAACACTCTAGAACCTTGCTGATGGTCAGTGAAAGTCAAGAATTGGACAGAAACGCTGTTAATTGTTAAGTTGTTGCTGTCTACGTGTTGCAAACAAGCAGTCAGTATAATTTAAATGTCCTTTGCCTGGAAAGAAAAATACGACCTTGTGCTACTAATATATTTTACTGAACTGGAATTTGCAATGGGGTATTTTAAATACTGATTTCTTCTAGTATGTCATGTGTAAAATGTGACTTGATAGAGCTAATAGATTTGTCAAAGCAGGCAAGCTTTTTAGCCACAATGTATTTCTGACCCTTTACCAGAGCTGCTACACAACCATACCAATGTGAATATCTTTGCAGATGATCACTACATTTACTTCTTTTTTTAATTCATATTACAGTTCCCATCCCTATGTTTCTGTTGTATTTACACACATTGCATACTCCTCTTTAGATCCATATTTGAGCAGAGATGAAGATGCATCAATTTGCACTGCAAACATAACTGGTCGTGACTGTCCAAGCGTTTATACATGCACATAATTCTGTTCATGATAGTCCTGCTAATGGAGCTTGGGTCTTGCTGTTCTTGCTCCTGTCAGGAAAATTATATTCTACACAACTCAGCTTAGGATGGAGTTACGAGTAGGGGTCAATTTTTGCTCTCTCTGCTCACAGTAATACCTTCATCAGCAAGTGCAGCCACTGGTTTCAGCAAGACTAGGGAGAGAGAGACTATGATGTCCTGCTCAGTCTGACTGAGAGTGGCCAAGTCTCATTCTCAACTGTTGGTCCAAATAGTGATGAATCATGTTTTGTCTCCATCTTAATTGTAACTGTGACAACTGAGGGGTACAGACGCCTACCTAATGAGGTTGGAAGGCACTGGGCACTTGAGTTAGGCTGTGTTCCAGATCATTGCAAATAACAAGAGATCTTAAATAAGATTCTGACTTCACAGGGGTAGGAAACCAAAACAAATTTACTGATCTCAGTGGTGTTTGCCAGCGTATACTAATGGGGGTTCAGAATGAAACTCTGCTCTTTGTTTTTAGTGATCGATTCATTCCAAAAAGAAACCTCTTTCTGTTCTCAAAAGAAACTTTTTTCCTGTAATGTGAAATTATTATTTGAAATCCAGTCCTTGGGAAGTGCTGAAAAAGCCTCTCCCAATAGCTTCAGGAAGGTGTGACATTTCTTCCCCTGACAGCAGTTTACAATCATTTTTCCTCTCTGTGCGTGTGACTGTCTCTGGAGTTATTTTTATATGACGAGTGTGGTGTGGTCTCAGTACTGTAGTTGTAGAAGTAAAACTTATGTTTGCACGTATTTAAAGAATTTATTTGGTATTTTAATGCCAAGGAAAGCACTGTTTCCAAGTCCAAATGTGAATGAAGATTGAAGATGAGTTACTGTTTAAAAACAAATGTTGATCTTGCCAGTATGTGATTAGAGATTTCTGGTTTCTGATTTATACATTGTGGGAGTACCATAAATAACATGTTTGCATTCATTACCATAATGGGTTTTGCATAACTTGCACAGTATCTTGTCCAAATAAATAACTTTATTACATATATTTTTAGCGAATTATTAGGATTGTATTTGCTCTGCATCATACGAGAAAGATCTTCTGTTTTAATAGTCAGTGTTTACATAGCCAACAATCAAACTGGTTTCATACAATAAGCTTTATAATGTACCTTTGCATTTTTCCCTGCGTTGCCAAGTTTCATCTTCACTGTAAACAGCTGGGTTTAAGAGAACAAAAGATAAAATTGTAATAGTTTCTGTTTGAGTACTAAATATTTGCCTTCTGAAACTCTTATTTAGAAAATTATTTCATTTTAAACTATAATGTCATTGTTATGGCTTGTTAAAACAAAGCAATGTTACTTTAATTTAAAACAATTTTGAAGAAATAAAAATAATTTATCCCTTTTGACATGTCCAATAAAGCAGCGCTTTATAGCAAAGGACTATTTCAGAACGAGCAGTTATCATTCCATTAAAAACACCTCTGCCCTGTGCCTGGCAGCAGGGCTGGCTGTGTTGGGAGAAGGAGTAACCACAACAGCATTTCAGGGACAACATCCAGTACCAAGACCACTCAGGTTGCTCCAAGTTCCCCCCCCCCGCCATCTCGCAGTGCTCCTCAAGGAAGAAATTGTTATAAGTTGCTATCCTATTTATTTTAATAACATTTATAGATTTGGGGATTTCAGTATTAAAATGTAGGATTGGCTTTAATAATAACTTTCAGCTTGCCTGTACCTGGATACTTACACTTAACTAAGGACTTTTAACAAGGCTGCATTTAGAAAGAAGGGGAAGGAATGTGACTGTATCTAATGGTAAAAAATGCCTATTTACTGGTAAAATATTGAAAAGGACAAAGTCCTCAAAGCAAAGGCAATAATATTTTTTATTTTACAATTCAGCGCTGAATTGGATGCCCTTCTAAAAGGCTCTCATCCTACAAAAGCAGTGGATAGGTAGACTAGTTTTAGACAAAGATCTGTGTAAGTCCGCAAAGAACATTTATTTTTTTAAGTTTATCCAGCCACATCTGGATCCTCCCTTCAGGTGATCTCCTGACCTAAAACAGCTACATCTTACCAGAAAACTAAGAATACCAACAAATTCTTGCAACTCTAAGAGAGCATTTATTCTTTCAGGTTATTTATCCATGCCTGGAGATGGTCTGCATGTTACCTCTTAATACATTTAAGACACATTTATATAACAAGATAATTAAACACAAGCCAGCTGTAGCAAAAGTAATCATCTAATTCTCACCTAATTAAGCCAGATAACAAGGACTAGTGCAATGGTAAGAGAAAGAAGAACCAGCTAGGACCAGATGCAACCTTGAAGGGGTGCCCAAGGGCTTGTGCAAGAAGGGGAGTGGTAAAGTTCAGCTGCGAGGGAAACCTACAGCCTTCATCCAAAGACCCCGAAGGGCAGAATAAAGTTTATGTCAATATATTATTACAGTAGACACCCCTGTTCCCGGAAAAGCGATGTGTATGTTTGCATACAGCCTTTGTGAACGGTCCTGGAGCTGCACGCACATCAGCTAGCGCGCTGCCCTGCATGCCCGGCCTCGCACTGAAGAGGACCTCAATAATCAAACCGCTATTGACTGAGTATTCAGTGGCTTTCCACAACGCCCCCTGCAAGCAGCGAGGCTCGCCCGACCCGGCTACCACCCGACCCTTGCCCCTGGGCAGAGGCTCCGCCCCCAGCTCTCGCGAGAGGACGAGCCCGCCAAAACGGGCCCCGCGCGCCGCTCTCGCGAGAGGACGAGCCCGCCAAAACGGGCCCCGCGCGCCGCTCTCGCGAGAGGACGAGCCCGCCAAAACGGGCCCCGCGCGCCGCCCCCTCAGAGGGGCCGCCCCGGGCCTTGCTGCCGTTTTGGGACCTCCTGGCGCCTTGGCGGAGGGGGGCAGGCACGGCCCTTCCCGGGGGTGCCCTGGAGCCTCAAGTTGGGGGTTCCCAGCGGGGCCAGGACCTGCAGAGAGTTGAAACTGCAGCCTGAACCCGCCCCGCGGAGCGGTGACCCAGCGCCACGTGTCGGAGGGACGCGTTCTGACACCCGCCCTGCGGCCAGGGCCGTGCCTGAAGAGGTGCCGAATAGTACAACTGAAAGAAAAGCCGTATTATCATGGAATGGCTGGGCATAGAAGGGACCGTAAAGCCCATCCAGTTCCACCCCCACCTCCCACTGGATCAGGCTGCCTAAGGCCCATCGAACCGCACCTTTGACACCTTGGCTTCCCTGAGCAAAGTGGGCCAGGGCCTCACCACCCTCATAGTGAGGAAAATCCTCCTTCTGTCCAGTCTGAATCTGCCCCTGTCAAGTTTATATCCATTGGTGCTAACACCAAAATACTTGATGTTGCTGATTCTCCCTCTCTAGACAAGCTATAAATATACTAAGGGCTTTGCCAGTAAGTAGCAGCTGTTGACATAAGATAGCACAGTTAAGGCAAGTGGAGCGATTAATAATTTAATGAACATTTGAGCAATAGCTGGTCTATCGCAACAGAGAACAGTTTGGAAACCTAGAAAATCCCAAGTGGAGGCAAGATGATCCTCAGCCACCACTCCTCCTTGGACAGCACTGCTTTACAGAGAGAAGGACCATGTCACATACTGTTACCAATCGTCTCCCATGCACGAGAAGCTGGATTCCACCTTTGCTGTCCACACCCCAGAGCCCCAGCTGTCCTGCCACTGCAAGACTTCAGGAATCCTGGTAGGAAAGGCTGGAACATTTCCAGCTGAGGACACCTCGGCTCATTCTACAAGAGGAAAATGAGAGCTCCTTAGTGACACAGAATATTTTACAGTGAGATGGGTATGAAGCTTACTTTCCTCTTTTGAAGAGCTGCTGCTTTTATTATGTTTTATAGCACCAGAATCTAGCACTAAGCTTAAAATTAAGTTCTGATCACATGACAGTCTTCATTAGCAAATAATTTCTAATTAGATTGTTGTCTAACTTAGTACTATGCTAAAGCATTCTAATCATAGTTTTAGCAAAAATAAGACATTTGCCCCTTATTTGTATTACAATGGCACTCAGGGGCACACTAAAGAAAAACTCCAAGAGGCTGGATGCTCTGGAAACTGTTACCTGTTTGTCTTTTTAAGAAAAAATAGGGAATACCTGGATGCAAAAATAATCTCGAGTCCTCTGTGTACTGATGTGTTATCATGCAAGAAAAGCAGATAATGATGGTAACAGCTAACTCTAGGTTGTGAACCTCTGGATTATTTCTGTTGGTGTTCCTGATGATCATCATCATCCCCCGACTGCTGTTGAGGGTGCTGGCACAGTTTAGGCCCCCAGCCTGCCCCCATCCCTTCTGCTGCTGGAAAGTGTCCGTTGGACATATTGAGTATAATGGAAGTCAAGGATTTAATGTAATTTTTGGCCAGTGTGAGAGTCTCTATTTTGGAGAGTTTATTCTCAGCTCTCACGTGAGGTATTGCCTCCCGCAAAGCCTGAAATGCGTTGTTGAGCTTGTGCATTCTCTGCCTCTCCCGCTCATTGCTTTCCAGTCTCCTTAAGCGCCTGTCCCTACTGCTCCAAGAGTGCTTGGCTTTGGCTGTAGTGATCTTGCTGCCGTCCTTGTTTCCCCCACTTTTCCTTCCTTTGCGTCGCAAACATTTCACTAGTTCTTTTTTTTTCACAGCTGGCTCCTCAGACAATGCTTCTTTGTCAACACTGTGCCTTTGCTTCTTTCCTTTGGTTTTAGTCTTCATGGTTTGGTAACTGTGCTGGTATTAAGCATCCATGTGCTGTAAAAACATGACACCAGTATCTTTAATGTTGCCCAGTTGCATGCTGCACAAATGATCTGATGCAGGTTTGTTTGATGTGTTTGTTTCCTTGTTCACTACTGGAAAACCATCATCGGTTCTCAATTTAGTCATGTTCTGTTCAGGAGCTGTGAAATGCTGCTAGTCAGGATGACCTGTGCAGATGAACAGAGGAGAAAATCCATTTTTAGAGAACAGAGCCTCCTTCAGTTGGAAGGAAGAGGTTACAGAGGCAGCAGAGGCCAAGTGAGAGGAACCACTGGAACAAAGATGGAGTGAGTCACCTGCTGGTGTCCTCACCTACGGGAAGCCCAGTGAGAACAGGCACATCTCTGATTTCTTATAAACAGGCCCTGAACGGGAGATTTCTCCTCTCATTGCACATAAGAAAATGGTCTCCAAGCTGGTCCTGTGGGAAGAGCAAAAAAATATCAGCAGTACAATGGCCAATTAATAACTCATTGTATGTATGAAGGGTTAGGTGTGGGGTATTGGACAGAACCCTCAGGCTCTTACCCAGAAAGTAAATTCTTGAACTCTCTAGGTAATTGCTTTTTGCAGGAATAGGGTTTGGCTGTATTTACAAGCTGTCCACTAGAGGGAAACATGGCACATGAACTCATACAGCGGCTCAGAAACTCCCAGCTAGCAGCCTGTTTTCACCCACAGCATCTCTGCGTCTTGGCACGTCTCCACCATATAGACACAAAACCGCAGACAAAACCACACTTCCCTCTTCCAACAACCATATAATGGTGGACATTAATTGCAGTCTCTGCCACAGTTCAACTGCAGCAGAGCAGCACTTATTCTCTAGATTGTCCAAAAAGACACAACAATGTTCCTTACTTACACATTAGCAAGGCAGATGACAGCACTGAAATTTTACTCTCCTCCAGCCCAGATTCTGTGCCAAACCTATTTCTGAGGATAGCAGCCTCGCAGCAGCCCTGCTGTTAACACCAGCAATCGATGTTGCCAGTTCCAAATTACCTCCTTCCACTCTCTTTCAGTCCATGTATTCACAGTCTTAAAAAATATGTACGTTTATGCTGATGCTGCTATGTAGGAGCAGTAAAGAGAGTTGGTGAAGCCAGCTTAAAACTCTTACTGAATAAGCTGCAGGTGCCTGACTTGCCAGTACAGAACATCAGCCTTGGCTAATTCACCAAGCAATTTGTTTAGGGCAGCAAAGGAACAACGCGGAGAGAAAGCACCAGAGAGCTTGTGGTGGGAGAGCCCAGAGGAAATTCTAGACACACAGGTATCTTAAGCAAGGAAACAGGACTAAAGCCAAGCACTGGGTTTGTTTTGGACTCAGCCTGACTCGCTCAGCAAGACAACGCGTAACTGCAGGAGAGAACAGTAAAGGTGGGCACAGAGCAGGAAACAGCCCGTGGGACTTGGTGAAGAGGAGGTTTGTGGAGGCAGCCAGCAGAAGAATCCCAAGAGAAAGAAGGCTTCAGCAAACCGTGGAAGCAAGGTAGTCTTTAAAACTACAGGCTGATGGAAAGCAAATGGGATGACCTGGGATAAAAGGGTGCGTTGCTGGCCGGGATTTGCTTTTGGCCTGCTGCACGCTGCTGTCATCCCGAGAAACCACCGCATGGAGCCACAGCCAGGGAGACAGCAAGGATGTGCAAGCAGGGAATGGAGGCGGGAAGGGGATCAGCAACAGACCGGAGTGGTCAAGAGAAACCAGAGAGAGACAGCAGACAGACACCAAGAGCTTTTCCACCCTGGACTTACCGGGACTGCTGCCCGGGGCAAGGCGCCTGGTGCCGCGGGGCCAGCAGGGATAGCAGGGCCGGGCCAGGCTCTCAGCAGGAGCTGCTGAGGGAACCCGGGGGTGCCGGGCCGGCACCAATGCCCGTCGCGACACGTCGCTTTAGCGGCGGGGGCGGTCCCGGCGGCGAGGAACGGGGCAGCTCCAGCTCTGCCCCCGCCGCGGGGGACGGTTCCCAGAGGCTGCAGCCAGCATGGGACTCTGGGCTCGGCAGCGTCCTTGGGTGGAGGAGGAAAACGTCCATCTCAGCTGTTCTGCGAAGGGCTGTGTGAGTCACCACTGCACCTGCGTGACAGTGGCCCACAGACAAAGCATTGCCACCCCCTGCAAGAAGGCTGATGATAAAGACAGCATATGCTCCAAATCTCTGATAAACGGCTTCTATGTAAGACAACCAGTTTAAGTGCTATGGGATCTTTCACACCTGTTCTCAGTAATGACCACTTTGTCAGTCAAATTCCAGCCCAGTAGTTACATTTTACCTAACCAAGTTAGGTCATCTTGATATCAGTTTCTCCTTCCCAGGTCCCAACAGCTCCCAGGACTCAGAAAAGATGAGTGGAGATGCCTCCAGATGTGGAGGCTTCCACAGCAGCCTCCACTGACCTCTGACAGTGCTGGGATGTGTCACCACAACCTGAACCATTAACAGGCTGAGAGGAACAAACCTGCACTCCTGCTGCATGGAGTACCCCACTGGCTCCATACACACAGGTATTACACTCACCTGGTGATCTTGGGTCCATTCAGCACATGCACTTAGGTAAAAAAAAAAAAAAATCATCTCCTAGAAATAGATTCAACAAATAATGAGAAAACATGTAATTAATCTGGTTTCCTGAACAGTACTTAGAAATTTGGGGATCTCCATTCTTCCTACAGATGCTTTATTCTGTAACTAAATAACACTGTTCAGTTTTTAGACTTACACTGTCTGTATTTCAGGCATTGTTTTCCTACTGACTGGGCACACACATTACCTGAAGTTCACACTAGGGCACTATTGAAATAAATTAAGAGGCAACTACACTATTTAGTGTGGGCTCGTCTGCTGGGACTGCAGCTTTGAGCTTTTGGTACTTTCTCAACACTAGCAAATACGTCTTATAGCAGAACTATATGATGGACCTGATCCACTGCTGCAATCTGTTTAAGAATGAACAAACTGACAAAGAGATTATAAATATATAACTGTATTTTATTTTTAATATTAAATATTTTTAAATTACAAGCAGTTTTTTTGAATCACACTATGCATGATAATCAATATACAGTAGAAATTACAATTTAAAAATGTACACAATTTAAAGACATTTTGACCTGAAATTTCATTAACTATGATATATTGCCATAAACCTCATACCTGTATTAAATTACAATAGGAAAACCTCATACCTATGATTTTGTTACAGTTTCTCATTTACAAATAGAATTAAACATTATATATACACACACATCAGTACCATTTATCATTTAAGTTACACCTACATCTGTGCAAGTTCAAACAATTTCATAAACAAAACTAACCGTAAGTCATATTCAAGTTTCTGAAAAAACAGGCTGCTGGTATTACAAATACATATTTTCAATAAGTTTATATGACGTTTGACTCTCCTCTAGATTTTTCCCAGTCCAGAACCACTGACATACAAGGATATTTCTGTATGACTTAAAGCTGAAGTAATTTTGTGTACTCCATTCTTATTTAAGGCTATTTCTTATAAGGCTAATGTACTTGGATGCCACCTTTCACCAGCTGCAACAAAAATAGCCATGTCACTAACACCTGACAATGCTGACATTTGAGCATAGTGCTTAACCACAAAAAAAAAAAATCTACCAACCAGCTTCCAGCTTCCTCATGAAAAAGACTGAGTATTACACACAAACCTGCTAAAAATACTGATAAAAAGAATGAGGCTTAAATGGCTTTCATTAGTGCATCAACAAGGATATGAAAACATGTTGAATCTGCTCTTTTCCATGAAAATGGCAGTTTCTGTAAATGCAGTTACGCGTGCAACATCTCTGCAGCGCGGGGATTTGGGAGAGTACAGGTGTTCTCATTAAAACTGGACACACTTCTCACTACTGATCCTCCTTTTTAAACAAACTTCCTCAGGTGGGAGAAATCAGATCTTCTAAACAACTTCAGTAGCCAAATTGAGACAATGCCTTCATTATTCAAATAACCAGGGTATCCTACTAGATAAGGAGTTAAAATTTAACCAGTCCTCATAATAAACCATTGAAAATAGATACATGTACTTCTAAAACTGAAACCATGCTTCAGTAGCTAGTGCAAGAAATTACAAATAGTTCAATGAATGATTTGTGACAAATCCCCTAATTATATGTAACATCATAATTGCTGATTAATCTTCACTGTGCCACTGATTGCTATGCAGATATTTAAATATTGCTAGTAGTTGATCAGATTTTTAACCAGAAACTTTTCTGAAAGAGACACTTCATGTCACTGCAATCCAGCCTAGTGGATTACTGAAATTCAAATTCATTGTTTAAATGAGGTGAGTCAACTTTAAGTACTTCCCTATCTTCATTTTACAGCCAAAAAGGACATTACCTTGCTTAATATCATAACACATTGCAGCTCGTTTTGGAAAAAATGCTCCTTTGGCAATTCAATAGCAATGAGTCCATTTAAGGAGTAAACTTTTACTTTCTGTGTAAGATTTTCTTTAGTTCTGGGTACAGAATAAAAATCTTAAGATTTCCCTCAAGCAAAGGAAATTCCTGATGTACAAGATAAACATCTGATTTTTTTCAGAATTATAGGAAACAAAATGCACAACCAAATCTTAACATTCTGGAGTATAAGCGCTTATTTAACCTTGGACTATATTTTAAATCAAATGATCCAAAATTAAGGCTGAACTCCAGGTCTGACAGCTGATTTTTCAGCAGCGAGGCACAGAAGCTCACTCATTCTTGCAGACCATTATGGAGTTTCATTTTTTACTATGATGAGAATTACAGAAGAAAGGTGAGATACCTTAATCTAGCTGCATCAAGGAGTTTAATGTTTTAATTATGGAATTTCTAAGCAGTAATTTGTGTACAATGTCTATTACCTGTATTTTAAAATACTGGGAGCAGCACACAGCTTCCTTAAGCCCTCTACAGTACATGCTGTAAAAGCCTGTATTAACAACTACTTGGCTTTGCCTTTGAAATCATGTTTTGGGAAAAGTCCATGAGAACTGTAGTTCCTCACTTCATGCTGAAGAACAGCTCTGACTAACTCTGAGCCCAAGTGCCTCATCAGAAGAGGATCTCTCAACAATATGCTGGGACCTTTAAACATTGTAACTAAAATCATTCCCTTTTAATCTGTAGAGGAACCATTCTGGTTAAGGGCTAAATAACTAAATAATCCATACAGAGATACACAAAACCAAACTTTACACATCTGAAAATATCCAGTCCTCCCACACTTCACATGATGGAAATTCTCCAGTGACTGGATCTGAACACAGAGCACCTGGACCACCCTAACACTGAAGCCCTGCCAAAATGGCCACTAAATTACGAAGTACTTTGTATTTTCTTACAGACGAAGACAGGTAAACTGTTCCCATCAGTGTTTCCTACGGATCCACAGCATTCCAAGAGGTCAGGGATTTGTTTCTCAGCTGAACTCACCTTGGACTAGTAATTAAGTTGTTTGTGGTTTTTTCCAAGCAGTTTAACCTTCACACTACCATGCATTTGGCTGCTTTATTCCTTTAAAAACTCCCACATCGTATTCCCTTCCCTAAGGGCAGCCTCAGAGCAAATTAATTGCATCTTTGGGTCAGGGTGCATTTCAAGCTGCACCATGGAGCCTTGCAGACACCTTAAAATAGGCCTGGCCTTATAAAGGGTACAAAATTGGGCATTAACCATTAGTCTAATTCTTAATTGTCATAACATCACTGAGAGGTAGATTTACCACAGGCCTCTGAACTGCAGCCCCGGTCTGCAGTCAGCAGAAGAGTGAGCTTCAAAATTCACAGAATGTACAACCAAAGGGCCACGTGTGCCCGCATCCAGTCTATTGAAATTAGTCTTTTTATGATTCATAAATTCCACAGTTTTGTACAGCCAATTTTTCCTCTTCTCTCTTCAAGGCAGAAATTATAATACAAACTGGAAGGCCCTTAATTATGATATAGTCAGATGCTATTACGGTTTAAGTAGTCGGTACGATCAGATCCAGGGATTAAGAGACATTATCTCTTTCATCTAAAAATTCCAGAGTATATCATATATTCTTTTCCAGTTTCCTATAAAACACGAACACTAACAATCCATCTATAATCATTATCATTTAGAAATGGTACTGCATATAAGATTTCAGCAAGTCTAACAGAACACTCAGAAGTTACGTATGTTTTACAAGTACCGTGCATAGCAAAGGCTACAAAAAGGACAAATTAAACTGGACGACTGGGCCAATTCAACTTGTCTTATTTTCCTTGAAAGATTTGAGATTTTGATTCTGTACATCATCAGGAAATAAAGGAAGAATAGTGCAATTGTAATAAGCAAAGTAGTACGTAGTGATATCCTTTTGAATAAATATGGCTCACTACTGATCAACTATCATTCATACAGCTTCAGCAACACAGCCACCTGCTGCACAGGACAGCTATACAGAGTTCTACAACAGGGGTATGTCCATAGGTAATGAACTACATGGAAAAATATAAAAAGAATATTATACAATCTCATACATAAACCAGACCGTAGTGTAATTGCTTTACTTGTTTCTTAAGTTATTTGAAAAATACTTCAAGTACTTGAAAACAGCGGCAGAATCATCTTTCAATGAAAAGCAAAATTGCACTGATTTAAAAATACATTACAAAGTTAAATACACATTCAAATTAATGTCCTGATTTAACATTGCTTTCAGTGTTTACTTTCATTTCTTGGTACTTCTTGATTACCTGTGTTGCTCCAGGAGGACCCAGAGTATAGATAAAGAAGTTTGTCAAAGTCTGTGTGTTTTATGTATGCAGTCCAAGGAAGTCTTAATTAATTTAATCTTTTTCTCCATCTTCACTGCTTCCTATTAGCAGAGGAAAGGTGATAAGGCACAGTGAGATTTTGTACAACCCTCACTTCTTTAAGACTCTTCCTAGAACTTGGCATTCTGCAGTTTTGCACTTCCAAGTTTTGGTTAATCTTTCCCTAAAGCTTTCAACTACTGTAAACATTTGGTACATTTATGTATAGACATCTGCTTGAATCGCACAGTTCAATGTCACTTCTTAGGACAAAACCAGCAATGTAGGATCTCCAAAATAATCTCTCTTATCTCTAAGTTACTAAGCAGCAAACATTATCTAATCAAAAAGCTGAATAAAAGAACAATACAGCTCCCTATATAAACACCAATTACACTTTTATAGATATTGACCATTAGCAAGGCTCAGCCATCAGTAATATTTATTTTTAATAATGCAACATTTTGCCAAGATTAATAATGCATTGAACTGATTCATGTCTGCTTATCTGTGCTTCTCTTAACCCTTTAAAAAAGGTTTTTGTTACAGACAAGAACACTTCTGTTAACAAGTATTGCGAGTACTCAATATTGCTACGAACAGATTGTTTGGCTCTTCTAACAAATTATCCTACGTACAACTCCAGAAAACGTGCTGCAATTCTGGAATGTCAGGAATGCACTTTCTAAAAAGCAATGTGAAAAGAAACTGAACCGTAAAATAAACTTGGACAGCAATGCCAGAAACACTGTGTCCCTAGTATCTCCACCCTGTGCAATGAAAACAGAACTGCAAATTTTGGCACTGCAATAATGACAATTATTCAACTGCCACAGTGTGGCAGCTGTAAGGAAGTGCTTACAGACTACAGAGATTTCATTTATATAAATACAGCACAAGTTTTTGAACAGAAAAATTGTGAGCTACTCCTGTAAATATTCTGTAGAACATCCAACCGCAAGTTTGTAGAGACTTGAATGCAAATAATCTCATTCTAAATGGAAAACTATATTGTACCTGAACAGGAAGTCCAGGCGTAACTTTTATAGTGTTAAAAAAAATTTGTAAATTATTTAAAGTACAACATTTGTCATATCCATTACTTATATCTTTGCATAAAGTTTTTAATTTGTAGTTTTAAAACAATTATTACACCTTAATCACTTACCTCCTTGCTCTATATCCGAATCTGTCAGATGCGTAAGAGAGAAGCTCGCCATGTTTGCGGGAGAGATGGAGAATCTGGAATAAGGGGATGAATGAGACCAGTTCTGGTCGAGAGTCCGGGAAGGGGGAGGTGGTGAGAAGTACTTTGATGACTGAAGAGGTGGCTTAGAACTAATGAGACTATTAGCTGCCTTCGATATAAAGGATGGCTCTGGAGAAGAGAAGTCATCATCCCATTCAAAACCACCACCTAGGGAAAATCGAAAAGGAAAAGCAGCAATTTACAGTAATGTCAATTATATACAGTTTTAAAAGCAAGCACCTGGAAGACTGCACTAACCCAAAGCAAAGCTTGTAGCTTTTCTGCCCCAGGGTCACAAAGATTTGGTGCCCACAGTTTGGCTGCCTCTCCAGATGCTCTGTAGCCACATCCGTACATAAACAACCAGCACTACATCACAAGCTTTGACCATCAGTAACACGAATACCCGAGCTGAGCTGAAGTGTAAACCTTAAGTCAGTATGGTACAATGAGTTTATAAATGGCTTAAATTAAATTACATTCCATTAAAAACTATGCATAAAACTGTCTCGGCCCCTGTGATGCATAACTATAGTCAAGTACCTTCTTCATCTGTTGAGCTTTCTGAATTTGCAAATCTGTTTAAGTAACTGGAAGATGGAGCAGGAGCGCTGCGAGAGCCTTCACCACTCATGTCTGCTGCAGAGTTTCCCAGCTCCTGAGTTGGCATTTCCTAAGGCAAACAAAAGTAACAGCATTAACTCTCTTGTACACACAATGTATAGATAGATACATCTATTGTCTCTAGATGCGAGCACTCAAAAAAATATTCGCTCACCCCCATCACCAAATAGTCTGTAAACTCTTAAGTTGTTACCACACAACAAAACTTTGAAATATAGATTGAACATAGGCATGTACTTGTGTTTCTAAAGAACGTTGTATCAAATCTACGCTAAAATGCAAGCAGGAAATGGCTATTTTAAAATATTATTTATGATACAAAATGTTTCATATTTCTACAAGCAAAGCTAAAATATCTTCCAATTGAAAAGAGTTCCTTTATCAGCCTGATACAGGTACTTTTTTTTTTCCTATTTAATAAAGCCTTCCCCTAATTTTTTTTACCCATTAATCATGCTTCAGGATAAAGAGACAGACTCTGTATGACCAGTATTTGAAGTAGCCAACTTTTTATCAGTTACTGTAGTAACAAGTAGAGAGTGCAACAACTAAGAGCAGTTTAAACACAGCTATTCTTTATCCTTCCCCTCTAAGAAAGATTTACCATTCTGCAGACTGCCTAAACACAAATATATCACCTATGCTGTCTATTCCAATACACAATTAACTCCAATATTTATGTGCATCATCATAAGCAACACTTCCAAAGCTTAACAATGTGACTGTTCTTTTAAACTCACTGTACTAGTTTAGTTGCCATGATGTTAAAATACAATCCCCTCTATATCAAGTTACAGAAGTTAAAAATTGATAAAGCAGATGGGGAAATGAAGGTAACCTTCAATTTTATGAGTATTTCACCGACTTGAACCCTACTGGGTTAATAAAAAGTAGCATTACCATATAAATACTGTTCTCATCTTTGATTATGGTTTAAGATACATTTACCTTAATGATAACTAACACAAGATGCAGAGTTAGGGAGTGATTTGGTTTTTGGTAGATTTGTGTGTGTGTGTTGTTTGGGATTTTTTTTCTTTTCTGAAGGCATTTGAACTCAAACTCTAAGTTCTTAAACTCATTCACCAGAAACTGCTTTTATAAAGTTACAACAACATTCTGGCAAATTAATTTATCAAATCTCATCTCACATATTCAAATTAAATACATCACCTTATAAACATAATAAAGGCATCACTAAAAACCATGTTTCATTCAGCACATGCAGTCAAGGCTCCAAAAGCAAAGGAGACTGAGGATTTGGCAACCAACCCTGCCCAAAGCAAAACTCCACTTCAAACCAGCGCTCTCCTACCAGCAGCACTCATCTGCTCCTAGCCAAATAAGTTTCTTTTCTTTATATATAATGAAAAAAAAAAAGAAAATTACCCATATCAAACAAGATCTAACCCTGCCAAGACAAGTGATTTAGCAACAACGCATTAAGCTATTCTACCATACCTTGTTCAAAAAAAACAAGCCAACAAAAACTTTACTTAGTAATCTGAAAAAAAAAAAAAAGATACCTGATCAAACAAATAGACCGTCACATCATCAAAGAACGTTACAGCCTTTTTCTCATTTTTCCAATTCTCATGTTGCCTTTCATTCAGAGGTTTAGGAAGTTTCAACAAGCTTCTCAGAAATTTTCCATCATCCTTGTCAGTAAGTATCTCGGGTACTTGATGAACAGTTTCATCTTCACTGTCAGAACTCAGACTATGCATATGGAAAGTCCTCATGTCATCCTCAGAATCACTGTTTTCATCCTCCTCATCTGCATCATCACCATCTTCTAAATCAAGCATTCCAGAAACATCAAGTTTGCCAAGGTATTTTCCTTCAATATCTGGCTCTTTCAGTTTTTGTCCTTCGATGTGATAGAAAGACTTCTCACTGTTACTTAGATCTAAAGGACTGTGTATGTTATGCACAGACTTTAGGTCTCTGTGTGAAAGAAGTTCTGAAGTATTTGTGCCAACACAAGAGACTGTTTTATGGGAAGTCTCAGATAATTTTATTTCATCCTTTAGGTTACTTCCTATTGATATTTCCAGGGCACTCAGAGTTGCCTCAGCCCACTCCTCAGGACATTCCTGCATCCTCAGATCCACCTCTTGAACCTCCAAGTCATGATTTAGTTCTAGTTCTACCCTTTGATTACTGGTATCATGGCAATTCCTTACATGACACTTTTGTTGTCTCTCTTCAACGCCGTAATCCTCTTCGCTACTCTTCTCTCCTCTAGTTGAGGGAACAACACACATGGTCTCTCTTGACAGATTTACAGTCTCTTCCATTTTTTTATCTGGCTCAGACTCATTATCAGAGAAATAGGCAGAGTCTCTATACGAGTTTTGACTTCCACCCAGGAAAAGCTTTGGGGTTATTTCAAAACTGCTGTTCACTGCATCTAAACAAGCAGCTGCTTCTGAAACAATTATGACTGGGTTAGAAGGTAAAGCACTGACATTGCTCTCGCCAACAGCAGAGAGCGCTGTATCTACGCTAGAAGCATCATCAGCAGTGACATGCGAAGTCCATTCTGGAGATTCCAGGTTCTCCGTCTCGTAGCCACTGTCAGCCGGCTTATCGGGGGGCAGAAGTTCCTGAGGACTTTGAGCCTGTAAAGATTCTAAAGCCTCATTTACATCTAAAGAATCCAAAGAATCAGGTGTCTCTAAGACTTGTCCTACCATTTGTGTAGGAGATAGGCTATCATCCAAAATACTATCCTGACTTGTACAGTCTGAAGCAGTCACAGAAATTAAGGTCACCTCTTCTGGAACATCCTTACAGTTCTCAAAATTACTTGATGTTTCTTGTTTTTCAACCAATGAGTATTCATCTTTTCTCAATACGGGAGACTTATCTTGCAAGTTTCTTTCCACATCTTCCTGATCACTACATTTTTCTCTACTAAAAGCTATTTCAGAGTTAAAAAGCATTCCCTGTTTAGTTGGGGCACCACACTCATTGGCTTCAATAGCAATGTAATATGGACTGTTTCCAACTTGATTATTTTTGGCATTATGGGACTGCTGCTCTTGAGAGGGAGTGTTGATGTTACAGGACACAGCTTCGTTGACTTCCACATTTAAAAGTTTTCCCTCATCCTTCAAATAAGGAAGATTTGCATGTTTATCACACGACTTACGTGCTGCAGATGGACTAGAGGATGCCAGCATCTCTAGAGCAATGTCAGACAGAGAATTTGGATCTTTACTCTTTGTCACTGGGTTAAAATTTTCATCTTTCACTGCTCTTACACTTTCACGTATTAAAGAAATGACCTGTGCATTTTCAACCAGCACAGGCTCAGGCTCTACAGAGTTTCTATTTGAGGTTTCCAATATAGTTTTTAGAACATCATCTGGTTTTTGCTCAAAATCGCTGCCAGTTTTGTTAGACAGTAACCCTGCTAATAAGTTTTTCTCTTGAAGAAATAAAAAGTTATCAGAAAGTTCTTCTAAAGTTACCAAGTCAGACTGGTTAGAGATATTATCACATAAGGGAACCACTTCATTTTCAGAAGCATGACTAGAATGCTCCTCAGAAAGGCCTCCTGCCTTTCTGGCATCTATGTTTGAGTTTAAAACAGTTGGTTTAAAGTCTTTTGAAATATCATTTGTTTCAGCAAAACCAAGCATTTTTCTTTTTGCCAATTCTTCTGATCTGTCAATGTCATTGAAGATATTCTGGAAAGGACTTTCTGGGCCACCAGTAGCAGGCAAAAATTCCTCTTTAGGATCCGTATTGTAGTGGAAAAAGTCCCCATCAGTGCTAGATTCTTCAATACCAAGATCCCTGAGAACCATGAAGTGAGACTGTTTATCTTGTACAGCTTCTTGATGATCAAGTTCTGTAGTTAGTACAGCTGACTGGTTATCAAAATTCATCCTGCAGCCACTTCCTTTTTCCTCTAGCTGGATATAGTAGTCGTTCCCAACAGAAAGCTTGTGTGCATCAAACACAGGTAACACCCCAGGGACAGCAAGCGATGCCTCTTGACCGCTTCCATCTTGTGCTCCCGACCCTTGCTCCGAAAGTGACCGCTCAAAAACCTCCACTGGAAAGAAAATACTTGTGTACGTCATGGCTTCATCAGGATTCACGGGGCCACATTCATCAAAATGATCATGTTTAGCTGCCTCCCATACATATTCAAAGCTGAGACCTTGGCTTGTTTCAGTTACAGTAAGAACTTCCTCCATCTCATGGCCAAGTCGATCTCCTGTGAAGTGATCCAAGATTGGAAACGCGGAATTATTTGTTTCTCTGTTTGAGGTGTTTGGTTTAAGAGCATTCCACTGCTGTTCAAAATCAATCTCCGAGTCCCTTTGGCTTTGCATGCGAAGGTAAGTTAAAAGCCTATGCACTTCTTCTGCTGTCGGTCTCTTTTCTGGAGGTAGCCAACAGAACTGCAGAACTTCATACCTACACAAATAAGAAAAACATTTCAATAGGTTTCACGCTGAAAATGAATTTATAGAGTATCTAATAAAGCTAAGGAGTAACACTATCACTGGCAGGAATTTCCATCTATAGCAACTACTTTTACATTGGGTTTCTTTGCCAGGAGCATGGTCCCATGTAGCAATTTCAATACATTCAAGAGAATACAGTAATCTGAGAAACTTCTTCAGCAGCTTTAAGAATAAATAAAAACATTTACAGTTTACCATCTATCAGAGTACGGCTGCTCCAGACGTGGCTTGAAGGGTTTCACCTGCTTCTCCTTTATGACATGGGTTAGGACTTGTCTGTCAGAGAAGTCTGAGTAAGGCTGAGCAGCATTCTCAAACAGCTCCCATAACGTGACACCCAGAGACCTGAAAAGGAGCAGCAAATCACTGGCCATTCTAAGAACTACTTTAAAGTTGCTTTTCTAAGAAAGTCAGGATTACGGAAAGAATAACTGGCAAGAAACAACAAATCTCACTCTCCATCAGCTCTATAACAACTTCAGAACCTGTTAACACATTTTAATTTGATTGAATGCCTCAAGAAGAAATTTGATTCCACAGCCCACGACGTACCATATATTGCTGTATTTATTTTGCTCTGCTGACAACAGTCTGTCTTGAAAACTTGTTACTAGCTCAGGCGCAGTCCATCGGAGAGGAATAAGTTTCTTCTCATCTGTCTCAATGTAGTCTTCCTAAATTATTGATTAAAAAGCAGAAAAATACTGAACAAACATTGGGTCAGTTTCCAGAAGCTGACAGTCCTTTCCTTAGTATAGCTTTATATGATCCCTATGCAAAAAAAATAAAATTAAAACATTAATCCTATTTTCCCTAAGTAGCAGAGGATAATGCTAAAGAAAGGCGTTCGCTGTACGCTGCATAGTAAAAAAAACCCCAAATGTCAGCTTCTTGTTTGAGGTATGGGACACAAAAAACGTTTTTAATGCCTCAAATATTTAATTTTCTTCATATATTTAAATACTTTCAACATTTTCTTAAACAAAATTGATTGACTTTTTCCTTTCTTAGAACATTAAAATGAATTAGCGCATATCCTAGTGCGACATTTTAGCAGTACTGTAAATAGGACCTAAAAAGATACTTAACCAGAAGCTTCTTTCTGCTGAACTGCCCTGGCCTCTAGAAGGATCATTTATCCTGTTACAGGAGCTTGCCACAGTTATTTCCCAGTTACACTGTTACTCAAGTAAAGGACAAGCTCGTATCAATTTATAACCTTAAAGTACGCTTGCTGTAACCACAGGCCCCAAACCCTTTTGACAAAGACATGACTAGATTAACTTACCTTATATCTACTGAATCCTATACCATAATCTCCTACTTTGACATTTAAATCGGATGTAAGAAAGCAATTTCGTAAGGCCAAGTCACTGAAAAAGCAAACAAATAAATAATGAAGCCAAACTAAGAAGTTTTCAATGCAAATTAAGACAGGTGATTTAACAGAAGTGACACTTCTGACACTGTGACCAGTCAGGCCACAGCTCAAAGAATCAAATGTGACCAGTCAGGCCACAGCTCAAAGGATCAAATGAAAAGCCAACAAAATTCTAAAAACAAACAAACAACAAAAAAAAAATCCCACAATCACAACAAAATGCAGGGGTTCTGCACAGCTCTAGGTTCCAGTAGCAAGCAGCTCGGTAACACGGAGCAACCGGTGCTGAGGATTCAGCATCCACACTACATACATTTCAGCAATTTTATTCACACGAGCCGCTGTCTGATTCCCTAGATCCGAATCCCAGAGGCTGAACAAGCCAGGCGCAAGAACCATGTGCTGCTGGAGCTACCTCTGTGATTCTCTCGATGAAGTTAAACCAGGCACCCTAACAGGGGAAATGGATTCCAAAACCACAATTCTATCCTAACATGCAGTTTGGATCAATTCTCTTGGTTTTCTCATTAAGTTTCAGAATCTATATAAGCCAACAACTGATCCCAGATCTCACTGGAATACTGTGGACACCATATTCTATACTAAACCTCAGCCGTTTCAGGAAAAACAGACCCCAACAGGGTCTCTCCTTACAATGCACCCATTGGGCAAGATTTGTCGTACAGCCACAAGGATACGATTGCCCTTAGGCCCTCTCAGAATCAATACAGAGCCACACAATCACGCAGAATCTGTGGTCTGGAATCCAAAGAAAGCTAAACCGCGATAAGGAAAAGCCCTAGACTATTATGCTGTTCTTTATATAAGGCTCAAATTGTAGTCACTTCTCTAGAGCAGTGAAGCACACTCTCAAGCATGCCAGCTACATACAGAATTTATAAACAATTACTTTATTCTACTAATAACCCTCTGATGCAGATTACTCAGGCTGTTCACATGCTAGAGTGCTTCTTTCCCTAACACTTGTCATTGCATGTCTTGCCTTTTAATTGTCATGAGCAAAATCTATCAGCAATTCAGAGCAGGTTTAAACGTTTAGTTTACAATATGATACTAAGCAACTAACAATACCTTAAACCTCTGGCCAAGTTCCACTAAATAACGAAACCATACATTATGCATGAACTAGACCTACAGACAGGCTGTGGGAAAGATCATAAGAAAAAGCAGTATTTAATAAAAGCTCTTTAATAATCAAATAGAAGAGCTCCCGGACACACACAGTTGTTTCCAGCTTCCACCATAAACCAGACCACAAGTACTTATAAACCAGCAGTGCTGCTGTAATAACACCAAGAAGCTATTTCAACAAACCCATCGTGCAGCCTCAAAAATTTATACAAATTTAATGAAGCTGCAGACTTGCTGCAGAACAGCAGCTGTGACAGCACAGAGCTCCACAGACCAATCGCTCAAATATTTCGCTTGTTAGTTTCACAGAAGGGTACCAGGCAATTAAGGGCACTGTAAGAACTCTACCACTGCCCCTGTGCGGCTTGGAAAAAAATCAGTTTCTTAAGTACAAACAATCTGGAAGCCACAGTTTCCCTACTTCAAGAAAAAAATGTTTTCCTTTCCAGAATCATTGAACTACGCAGGTCAAACGCATTTGTAACCCTCAAGTAGATCCCAAAGCTCTGTGATTTGTTTTATACTGTTTAAATAAATATCCTGGAAGAGCAAGTAAAACTTCAGCTGCTTGAATTTACCACTAACTACAAAATCACTGATGCTGGAGCTTTACCACTTACTCTGACAGCATCAGGATAGTGTTGCTAGAAGTAAACATTTCCAATGAGAATCTTGCAGATGCACAGGATAATTATTTCTCAAGTTTAATTGTATTTCACTGAAAATGCCTACAGAGCCATGATGCTCCCATACAGGAAGCCTTGATCAGTTTGTCAGACACTGTTGGTACAACCCTTCACATCATCTGAAATTGTTTAACAGGTTAAAAGAACAGCTCTTCCCAACAGCCACAGCTGCATCCAGGCTTTGGGGTTTTCTCAGGACCTTTTAAGACTTCAGTGTAATAGTTCAGCTTCTCCCTGAACACAAGGTCTCTGCTTTCTCCAAGCAGTAACAAATGTGGTGATAAGCTCTAGCACAAGTTCCTAACTTACTGAAAGGGGTGATGTAAGTGCTGTTTCTACAGCAAAAAAAAAAAAAGTTCGACCCAACAGAAAGCCAAAATCAGGTAAACTACTTGTGATACCCAAGGTTTTATCAGGTAAGCCATGTAGTTTAATTAGCATCTTCGTAACCATCACACCTTAGTGACCTGGGGTAGGGAAGTCAGAAATCAGTTTTAAAACTTGAATACATGTGGATTTTAATGAAAATATCTACACAAATTTTAGAGTGCAATTTATCTGGCAAGCTTACCTATGCACAAAATTATGTTTATGCATTACAGCAAGTCCAGCAGCAATCTCACACGCCATTCTCTGTAGCAACATCACTCGTGAATCTCCTTTAATGTGTTCTTGCTCATTGCAGATGTAAGTTTTTAGGTCACCCTGTAAAAGAAGTTGAAAGCACAGCCTTACATGTTAGTTGAATCTGAAAAATATTTCATGAAGAACCAACTAACAATGTCACTTTCTAGCCACAGTTGTGCTAATAAAAAAATCTCCAGTTTCCAGTCTCCATAAGGATTCTTACTGAAGTCAAAGACATATGGTATTGTCCTTAAGGGTTTTTAACAAAAACATTTAGTAATTAACATTCTAGATCAGACTGCCATAGAAAACCTGTCACACAATAGTATTTCTCATTAAAAAACACAGTTTGCGTTTCTAAATGAGATGAGTTGTCAAGTGGTCCAAATCAGCAAAGCTGCCTGTCTGGAATTTGCAAGGGAATGGAAGGGAGAGACCAGAGAAAAGTGCTTCAGACATCGGCAGCTCACTGGAGCTTTAGGCGTAAAAAGCACAGTAAATCCACTCCGCAGAATCTGAGGGTGGCAGCAGTTTTCCTAAAGGGAATGCTGAGCAACAGCCACAACGAATGAGGCCACAGAAGCACTTCACAAATTACTGAAACAAGAACAGCTTTGAAATAGAGGGAAGATAACTGAAAGCTGTCAAACACTGAGGAAAAGTAAGACTATGTAAGTAAATCCAGGGAAGGGAAGACAACTAGTTTCTCATGCCATTATTGTTCCTACTTTCACTAATGGATTTTTAGCCTAGCATTCCTATTTTTAATTATTTAAAATACAGACTTTCTGTAAGTTTAGCAAATTATTTCAAAGGGTATTTTCCTACTGAGACTGCACAATGTGTTACATCACCACTTGTCTCACCAGCATAACACTCCAGGCTCAAACTGTCCATTCTCTGCCTGAACTCTGGGCCAGGAAGGAGATCAAAGTTGAGGCTTGAGACTGACCAGATAACCTCTGCACTGGCTAAGAAGCGCTCGGATGTTCAGAAAAGACTGAAGATCACTAAACTTCCCACTCCTCTAATGTCACGGAGCTACAAGCGAAGCACCACCTCATGCCTAATTGAGGATGGCAATTTACAATTCTTAGTTCAAGAAGTAGATGTTTGTGTGGTGCATTCAAATCTAGCAGTGCAGCCACAGCTGAAATGACTGGCTGGACAGTCACAAACCTGAGTTATGTTATATTTAATAAAAGCACTAGTGGGACAGACAGTCTACTTAAAAGCAGACACCTCTCCTGTGTAAAACAACTTCACCTCAGTTTTTCAAAATATGACTAGATTCTACAGAACACAAGCAGCAATTCTATCTTCATCTGCTTTATATGGACGACTTAAGCTGCAAGCAGCTATACCACCTTGTCAGAAAGCATGTGTAACTTCTAAGACTGTTTAATGTTGTAGAAGCCTTCATTATATTCTCTTTATCCCAGGTCTAGCTACTAATCAGGTAACATTAAAGTATTTGCATCCTATGGAAATGCGTTTCCTGAAAGATTCTTCTGATGTACAATTATTGCTTTAATATCACAGTCTCACATATCTATGTATAGATATTACAGGTAAACACACCCACCCCTTTCTAACCTGCCAGAGTAGATTTACCGGAGTTCCAAAGAACGACATGCTGAACAGCATCCGTAACAGGCAGATTCCCAACTGCATACAAGCAAGTACAAAATACAGAGCTGAACTGACTCTAGGTGGCAGTAAGTGTCTGAAGAAAGCCAAACTCTCCTAAATCCTTGCCATTCATTAAAACAGTGACTGGTTACTTAGGGTAATCAGTTAGGTTACTTAATCCCAGGTGGATTAAGTTCCTAGGATGCCAGAAATGCACCAAGGAATCACTTCTTAATTTTTAAATGCCCTGACAGCACTGGAGCCACAAAATGGCCCTTTATTAGACAGACTTCTTAATACAGTAAATATCAAAGGTTATGTATAACTGAACAACCACAGTTCTGCAACGATCACTGCTTGGACAGCTACGCATAAAAATCTCAGTAATCATGCTTGAGGAAGGCTTCGCTTTCTCTCCAATTTCCTCTACCACTCTGCCTCTTCCCTCCTCTCTTGGGACCCCATGAGAATTACATTTTGCTTTTCCTCCTGTGCTTCTCTGTTCTAGCCAGGATCAGTGCAGCTGCCTTTATTAGTCCCAATATGCTTTTTCTCTTTAATAGCACAAGCCTGGGGCATAGTTACATACCCTGCTGTCTTCATACAAATTCCACACGTGGTTCTTATGAACACCAAAGAGCTAACATGACTTTCTAATCCAGCAGGTACTGACGACAGGGTTTTAAAAGTGTGAAGAGATTACCCAATATCTACTCAACACTTTCCACCAAGCTGGAAAGCTACTGGCCAAGTCATGCAGTACCACAAAACTGCCCCTTTTGAAGTTCTTGGCTAAAAACAACCCCCTGCCTCCCTCTCCAACATTGCTTCACAATACAAGGACCTGCAAGCACCAGCACTGAAATGCCTGAAAGCCACATACGGTACAGGGCACCTACACCACCAGAGCATTGGTTAGATTTATCTAAATTTAAGAAATTAATATTAAACAGTTTTGAGAGCACAAAGTCTCTGAACACAACAGAGATGATCTGTGAAGTTGTCATGAATGGTCAACACTCCTTTTTTAAAACACACCTAGTATTTCCTCATATTGTTATTGTCTATGATTGTTAAATAGATCTGTTGAACTCTGCAGTGAAGCCCAAAACAAAGAACCAGCCACTGCAGGTAGGCACCTCCCACTGACAGCAACGCCCTTAAAACACGCTAGAGCTCCAGGCAGACACTGCATCCTGCTGATCTCAGCTGCTCAGGGAACTGCAAGACTTGAAGAATTTCTGTAAGAATCTGATAGGCAAATCAGCCTCACAACACAGATGCTTCTTCCACATTTCAATAACTCTCCTTTGCTCACAAATCATGTCAATCCATTAGAGGATTTGCTGGGCTGACAAAGTGCTGGCCACACACGGCTGAGTAATATATTAAAGTTAATAAGCCAGCTACCACTATTTTTAACTTGGCATCACGCTACAATGTTTAACAGTGAACAGTTACCTATTCATAGAAGACTGTCTCAACATACTAAGCAAATTAATAAGAAATTGACCTCTCTTGCTTCTTGTCCAGCTCTGCAAAGTGAGGGATATAGAGCAACTTGATTTACATGATAAAATAGGCTAAATATTAGCCAATAGAGTTACTGCATATACAACCAAGCAATCTCAAGAAACAGAAACGTATAAGCAGTTTATACAGCCAAGAAATCAAATGAGCCTACACGACACTCAGCGCTGCTGCTCTGGTGTCTCTGCACCACAGCTTCCAGTGCCTCTGATCCAGACCTTTCAGTGCCAAGGAGCCTGGGAACTGATAATCTGGCAGAGCCGCCTGAGCAGCCTGACAAGGTCAAGTTGCCCTAAAAAAGGCTACAAATACAGGCTATGAATGCAAAGGTTTGCAAAGAAAACAACTGCTGTACCCTCTGGACTGTGCTGGTCAGCCACATTTTTCATTATGCAATATGCCAGACTTGCAAAACAAAGTCTAGGCTGCCAAACAAGAACTCATCATCTGAAGACATTTACATTTCCTATCCAACACAGTTGATATATTTGCCACCTTTTTCCTTAATGCTCAAATTCTTAATCACATAAGAACAACGGATTAAAACAAGCTTATTCTCCATTGTATATGCATATAAAATACCAGTAACACAAGGTAAAGAGCTCAGCACAGCATTATACAACTGCTAGAAAAACAGGAACATTTGTCATTCTTTCCTGTCACCACAGACTCTAGAACCTTTACTCAATCACTTCAACTGCCTCTGCTCCTATGGCTTTTCTGCTGAAGAATCAGACTCTTGCATGTTTTAGAAGCGCCCCCATATCCCTGCGATTTATCCAATTTCAGAAAAAAATAAGTACAAGTGAAGCTACAAGCCTCTGAGATCACTTAATAAAATCCTGAAAATCCAAGTAACTGTCATCCTCGCCACAGCGATAGAAAGCAACTTCTAGAATATCTGTCTACTGGTATTCCACTAAAAACCTGCCTACTCAAAAAAAGCTACCTAGCCATACCTCCCACCCCAAACGGCGCTGTCGGGCTTCCTTCACATTTCTCCCTTCGTGTCTCTCCTCTCTCCTGACCCCAACATTGCAACTTCCCACATTACGCCCCGGGACTACAATAAGGATTAGTGACGTACAGCAACACTGAGCTAACTCGCTGCACTTGTCCCAGTCTCTGCATGGAACTGTGAGCCTGTTTTGTCTGCTGAGCCCCTGTATATTTGTGTGCACGGTGAATAAAATACTACAATGTCTAGGAGATGCTCAGCTCTAACAGGCAAGAGCTCCAAGCGAGCCAGACTCAGTATGAAAGTCATGTTTAACTTACTCCAATATATAATTTCCTAAAAATGAGCTTTAGTTCACTTGGAATAGAAATCAGCACAGCCATTTTCCATATAAATTACCTAACTACACTTGAATTTATAAGACTACCACTTTGGCTGTCAAGCTTACTGCCCCCAGTTAAAGAGAAAATCTATTTTATCCCGTTAAGTAAAATCCTTTCCAGATTACTCTGCAGGATCATGATAATTTCTGGCATTAATCATCAGGCATCAAACAAGAGTATGTTTTTCCCCCGTATACTTAAAGTAGGGCAATCTTTAAAAGTTACTCTATCTTCAAACACAAAGTTGGATTAAACAGCATAACTATTTAAATATATGACAGCAATTAAATCTGATTCTGTGATTTGGATATGTATCTGCTAGACTATAAAATGCAATTTTCTTTTAAGGGTCCTTTTAAAGAACCTCCCTCCGATATCAGTAGCAGTTTTAAAATTAGTAAGAAGTATCCCATTTCTGTGTACTGAAAAACTACAAAAACCATTATCTCGTTAACCATAGGCACCTACTTTTCACTTCTTAGCAAAACTGGAAGACTTCACTTCGATCAACTGACAGTTCAGGCATTTCTTCCACTTAGAAAGGAATTATCAGCAGTTCTGCATCATTAATCTGCCACAGCCAATAAATTTGAGCAAACGAGCAGTAATGATAAATACGCTTATTTAAGGTCACAGATTAACTTATGTTTCTCAAGAAGACGTTTGTGGTCTGTCTCTAAGCCAGAAAAAGTTTCTTCTGAAATTCCAGTTTTTAAAACAAATCCCCAGAAAGAAAACAAATCCTTTCATGAGCAGTAAATACAATGGAAAACCCACTCTAGCCTTTTGAATAAATGCACTTACCAAGTCACAGAACTCAAAAACTAGGAGGTAAGGAATGGCTTCCACACATTGCCCAATACACTGGAGAACATTCGGATGCTGAAGAATGCTGGAGTGAAAAAATACAGTTAGAGCCAGGAAGATCCCAGTGAACGTTATTTGCAGTGTAATGCACAGACTGAAATCCCTGCCAGAAGCTTCAACAACATTGGGGTGGGGTGGTATGAGCAGAAAGCACAACTATCCAAACCCACAGACTCCTTCTGCACCTTTATCTCTCCTTTGCACTGCTGCAGCATAATCACCAACAGCACATCAACCCCTACAAGAGAGGATCCGCCAAGCGTAACACAAGAGAACACCAAACAACCCCGTTGGCACGTCCAGTCACATCAATGATTCCCCAACTGTACAAAACTACTGGACTGAAGTTAGTTTAACTCAGTATTTTTTTTTTTTTGTGCACAAGCCTCCTTGCAAACTACCTGAACAAAATTAATTTCTACCACTATGTTGCTCTTAATTTTTTGAAAAAGGGAACCTGAAGGAAATTAACGTGTATCGGACAATAGAGCGTTGCCAGTTCCCCTGTTTCTAACAAGAAAGCCAAAAGTACAGGAGTTAAACCTCAGTTCCCAGAGGCAAGTAATTAGGCATAACCTTAGTGCACAACATCAGGAATTTGCTCCAAACAGCTGTAGAAAAGCTGATAAACCAAACCAAGTGTGTTTTCCAGTCACTACCAATAACTACCAAACACAAGTAAGCAAAGAACTTATTTTTATTTAAAAAACCCTCAACTTTTGCTCACTTCGGATAGACTGCATTTCACGTTTTAAAGACATGTATTTCAGTTATAAGGGAAGGCAAGCAGAGACACCAACTGAGCGATAATTCATATGCAACAGTACAAAGCGCGTAAGTTAACCAAGCCGTGAAGCGTTACTTACTAATATGGTTCTCCATTTCTTAAAAACTGCTCTTGCTCCTTGGGACCTGCACTTGCCTTCAGCTCCTTCACTACTACCCTTGCTATACTGGTGCCTGTGTAGATCTCTCCAAGCAGAACCTGGAAAAGAAAACCATTGTGTGCCTAATCAGAGGAAAAAATTCAGAGTTTCCCTGCAAAGAAAAACAACAGCTAAAGACATGGTGCAAAAAAGATTGGCTAGCTTTTCTTGTCAATGTGCACAGGGCTTTGGTAATTAAACACCCACCCCAAATAAATCTTGACAACCGATCTACAAAAACTTTCAGAAAACATGGTTCTTGTGAAGATCACTAATTTACACAAGACCTTCTTTCCTAGAAAAAATTTGTAATAGCAGGAATGTTTTAATTAAAATTCATGGAAGGGAAATGTCTACCTAATAAGTAACTCTGGTAAGAAACTACATGTAAATTAAAGCAGCACCAATTAGTGCTGTGATTACAGCTAAAAAGTGCTTGCAAGGAAACTTCTAATTGCAGCTTCAGTTTTTCTTACACTACGACTTTTTCTTCTCTTTCAGATGCAAAGCAGTGGCCTAGTCAGTTAGGAATAAGACTCAAGCTGCAATGCAATACTAAAAGATAACTTCTCACCTTTCCAAACCAGCCGCTTCCAATTTCCTGGATGTAGTTTAGACTCTGACGTGCAACTTGAGACTTTGATCCATCTGTCACACACAACCAAACAAACATAACATGAATCAAACCCTCAGATGGTCAAAGTTGTCTAACTCTTGAGGAAACAGTGCAAGCTCCTACAGCATTTATTCCCCATTAAGCATATACATTCAGACCAAGTAACAAAGCAGAGTTAAACACAAAGTATGAAGGTAACGTTGTGATAATAGCACTCAAGCAAAACTTTTCTCGTCTTCAGCTTCTAACCCATGCTAGAACACATCCCCTACAAAAACAGTGATTCTTCTTCAAAAATTAAAACTTCCCATCATTACTACTTGTCTGACTGAGACTTCCAGCCCACATTTTTATTTCCATAGATCATATTTACTTCAGTATTACTTTACTGGAACAGCTACAGCTGCCAGCACGCTCCTACACATGAAGGAGGCTGTATCTGTACAACTACATTTGTGCCAGTGCATCCAACTCAAGGACAGTTGCCTTACTTCAGGAAAAAACTTCTGGTGGTAGACAGCACAGTTTTGACAATTATGGCAGTGCAAAGGAGCTGATGTTAAAAAAAATTTCTTTTGTGTTTAAGGCACACTGACAGTTTCTTGAAATTTGCAGGTACAGAGGTTTTACTAGAAGCTTCCCTGACGTCTAATGATTAAACAACACAAGCAATATATGTAAAAATTACATGAAGTACTATGAGAAGAACTATGTTATGCTAAACTATGCTTGTAACATTTAAGATGCTTAAGTTTCCCTTTGTAAAAACTCTATTTTAAATATTGTATTAAATAACACGTTCAGAAAGGGAAAAAATCTAATGCTTTGTCTTACCAATAGCACATTTACAGCACAAAAACTCTACAGTGACATTAAGAAAGTGATAAAGCTGGAACAGTTGCATTGCTGTCAAGTAAGATTCACGCTTGCTTCTGCTAAAATCCAATGACAGCTTAGCCATGATGAAAACCACTACAGAGCAGAAGTCACTCATGTCCTGGAGTACTTGAAACCTTTTATGTAAATAGAATCATAATGAAAGTCCTCAAGAGGTTTATTTATGCTAATTTCATTCTCTTAAGCTACCTCACATGGCACCCTGCCATAAGTGAGCATTTCTGAGGTAATATTGCACATTTATCCTATCCCCTACAAAATCTATTTACTCAGTTTATTTAAGTTTGCAACAATTACTCAACTACAATAAAGTCAAACATAGTCAGCTACATTCCATATTTGACACAAATTGCCTATATCTATTTTTTTCATTTAAAGATGGAATCTTACCTGTACGAGATGGAAACTGGGAGGCAGTTGGTAAAGAGATATTGGGAACAGAAAGAGTAAACACTTCTGCTGGAGACTGAACAGATGGAGTATCTTCTGCTGGAGGTGTAAAATCTATGTCATCATCAAAATTATCTTCAAATTCCTGCAATAAAAAAAAAAATCTTAGTATCTTAGTGAACACACTGATCCTTGTCTTATACTTAGCACTAATACGTTTCTTTTAGTCATAATAAGCAGTGTTAAGGAGGCTTAGCTTTTCCCAAAGACAATGACAGATTTTTAGTTTTCTATTCCTTATTTTCAATTTATAACTGATTAAGAGAGATTAAAGATCAAGTATTGCTTTGACAAAAAGCGAGTTTTGTTAGTTTTTTTGTTGTTTGATTTTGCTTTAAATGCTATCTCTGGCTTTAAATTAATTACCACAAAATGTCAAAGCCAAATATTCTCCACTTAGAATAAGAACAAACATTAATTTTAAGAAAACTGATAGCTTATGTTTCAGAAGTAACAACTTCTCCTCAAGAGTTTTGCTATAGTGGATACGTTATATTCAATATTCTTATTCAACAGGAATATCTTAAGCCCTGTCAGCAGACTAAGAAAAATAAATCAAAAAGAATACAAAGGAAAACAACAATAAGGTTCTTCACAGCAAGATACTCTCAAGGGTATAATGCTGTTCTACTGATCCTGATTAGCTAGTAACAATTTTGAAAAGACATTAAAGATCCTCAAAGCAGCATGAACCAAGTACTTAAAATAAATGGTTGCAGCAAGATTTCACATAGAAATAGTTGTTGGCTACTTCAGAAAAGAGAACATAGAGTGACACCCAAGCATCAATAACTGCAGAATATCAGAACAAATAATCAGGTAAGTATTCTGGATATCAGAGCGCAGCTAGGAACACAACTTATATATTTGTAACTTCAGATGCTTACTTTGAAATCGATCTCGGGGTCTTTACAGCAGGAGACACAGTTTGCCAGCAGTATGACCAGCACTACTAGAGTACATGCAGACAGAATCACAAAGGATGAGGAAACTTCAGCCACAGCTCCTTCTCCTAGAAATAAACATGCACGTAGTAGTATACAAATATACTTATCATTTTAAGAAGACCCCTCAAAACACATTATCCACCTGCATTTATTTAAAAGATGGAATTTGAACATTTAACTCTGTGGATAGGAATTAAAAATAAGAGGAAACTGAGCAGAAAGGACATACTGGTAAAATATATCTGTACTCTAACACCTGCCTCCACTGTTCCAGACTTAACCTAATTCAAGCTAAGAGACCATAGCCAATACTGAAGCAGGTGATGAACAGCAATAGTCCTAAGCCTCAGGATTCTGTTCAATTTCATAATTTTGTATAGCTATCCTAAGACAGATATTAGAGATCTGGTCTTCTAGAAGGCATTTCCCATGAGCCAAAACCCCTCTCCTAAGAGAATAGGCAGCTTGAATGACTCCTCACTCCAACCGTGTGTAAATTGGAAGTACAGTGCTGTAAGGCGTCCTGTCTCTTTCAAGGGATGCACCGAGACAGTCTGCCAAACACTCAAGTTCCTTTCCTAAGCGCAAGGGACCTAATTAGCTCCACCCCAATTTCTATTTTCTGTGATTCATTAGGTGATTTGTCTCCATTTCAAGAATTTTAGACACAATCCCTAATCGTTTTGCAAACACACTTCCAAATAACTTCCCATAATTATATATAAACATTTCTACAACACACTTTCTATGATTAAGTGAGGTTGTTATTACTCACACAGGATCAGAAGCTTCAAATGGTATTTTATAAATGCCTCACGTCTTCACCAGGGGAATTAAACCTATTTTCATCACTGTTTTCATATTGAGTTGCGAACAAAGATATGTAGTTCCCTAGGAGACCACTGCACACATCTTGATGGGTTTCTGTTGTTGTAATTATTTCTTTTCAAACAGATACCAATGTGGGGACTAGAACAGTAGTTGGACCATATCTAATCAAAATATATTTAGATATTACATCAGTGCTGAAGTTAAACAATGTCAGGTGACTCAGACTGACTGGATCTTTTTTGGGAGCATCGAGTGTCAATGGTAACATCTGGGAAAAGGCTACAGTATGAATGAAGCCCCTCACAACTAAAGAAAACTAAAAGCTGATCACTGGACACACAAGCCCATCCACCTACCTCTTATATCTTCAAAATACCAAGTAATTAGGAGATTTCCTGAAAAAGCTACAGCTTTTCAGCATGTTCCACAGAACACTTACACTATTTACTTATTCTAATTACACATAGAGTAAACTGACATAATTAAAATACTGCTTTAAAAAGTGTTAGCATTCTTTAAGAAGATCACGATTTCTGTACAATAAATTAGGGAAATTACCAGAAAAAGAAAGTTTCCAAACAAGTGATACCTTTTCCCATTTCCACAATAGCTGTGGCATTCTAACCTCATCAGACAATACTCCATTTCTAGATAATTTGTATTGTCCAAACACAGATCAACCACAATGAGAGGCTGCTCACCACCTTTTAGTCAGAACTCTGAAGAGAAACAAAATCTCTGAAGAGGGCGCTCGACAGAACAACTCATATCGATTTAAATCAAGTCCTCTACGAAACACCCATGTATTCTTTCATTTGTAATCATCAACAAGAAAACTGGAAGGTAACAGCTGATTCATGGTTACTTCTTTCAGATGTTCGCTAACCTTACAAAGTAGACTGAAAATCACCTAGACCACAAACACAAGCATCTTGTGAAGTCATAAGCTAAATTATTGTAACAAACACACAGAGGTAATACAGCTTTAGATAAAATTTATAGATTCCTTTGAACTTCTAACTGAAATTAAATAACAAAAGGTAGCTTTACTACCAAAAAAAGGTAAACATATTTATGTTGGCAGGTATTACTAATTAGAATTATTATTTTAAAGGCATTTTTCCTAAACTACCTCACCTAATTTCCATATAGCTTCTCAGAAATGAGAAGTCAGCTTCTCACAAACCATGTACTGAACAGATGCACATTTTTCCTGAACTAATAAACACCTGGGAACACCTCATAACTGCAATGCATATTCCTCCCAGGACAAGATCAAGGCTCCTGAACTCCCTATGAACGTTTCATCCAATGTACCGGAGGCATCTGGGAAAGTTAGCCAAGGAAAAGTTAATCACTACAGGACAAACTGACACCCAGAGCGTGTTTTACTATTCACAGGTTTAGTAGTGGACAGGTACAGTTGTAATCGATCTCAAAGGTATTTTCCAACCAAGCGATTCGATGATCAACAGTTCAACAAGATGGAAGTCATCTACACTTCCAAAAGCATGAGAAAATTTTCATATACAAAGTTATAAAAAGATGCTTTGATATAAGAAAAATGCCAATTATCATGGGCATGTTTCTGCAACACTCAGAGAACAGCATTTCAGGTGACTCATACAATTAAGAGCTACTGACTAAGAATTACAGAATCCATCTTTATTTGGATAAACTTTGAAGTCTCTCTCAGTCATTAATAATTGATATTTTTTTTAATTTGCACTTTTAAAAAGGATTAATGTAAAATTAAGTATGGCAACGTATATTTGGGCTAAAATTTATTACAGGTGAACTTATTTTAACAACCTGCATACATATTCAAGTGATGAAAGTCTCTGAGCATTGGAACTGGTGTTTGACAAAGTGCTGAAAGATCTGCTGCAGTACAACCTCTTCACATTTTTCAACTATTTCCATCCAGTGACTAATTCACTGCAGCTCAGTGAAATGACTTGAATCTGAAAAAGCAGGAGAGGCAAGGTGTCTGCATTACAACATGTGTTATGCCAGGTTAACACAACATAGTGCTTGACAAAGAATTCTGCGCTAGTGTATGTTCCATCTCAAAATGGGATCTAGATGTTCCTAAATGATCAACACAGAAAATCAGGTCTTTTTTCAAAATCTCACAGTATTAAATAATGTTTTGTGCTGTTATTTACCCAATTTTTAGAAGTACATGCAATTCACAGCCCTGGCTGTGGTAGGTATTTAGTTATCAGCTATTGAAGCAGATTGTTCAGCACCTCTGAAAACTGCCATCTCATAAGCAAGTTTTACAACAAAGTCTAAATTTGAGCACAGCAAATCTGAAGTCAAACCCTGCAGCAGCCAAGTACATAGACAAGCTCTCTGAAAAAACAGCAATGATACATTATGCTGGCATTCTCAGTATCAAGTACAGACATGAGAACAAACACTTCAGTATGTACTAGCATGTTTCAAGGGCTGGAAAATTGTACTTCCATAAAAAGCGTCTTTCGAAGCAGTTTATATAGGTCACGATTCTCTATACCTTCCTAAGTTTCTTTCGAGTCTGCTTTCTCCGAAGATAGTTCACTGACTAGCAAGTGCAGCAGGTAAGCAAACTGAAGTTGGTTTCTCACCAGAACTGGTGCCCTTCGCTATCCCATTTCCCAGCCTGCCCACAATACCCTCCAACACCCACACGTCACCCACCTGTGGGTTCCTTTGCTACCACTAATTAAGAACCACAGGTATGCCAGCGAGCTGAATGCTCCATCCATCTTTACCTGGCATCTAACCACCACCATTTGGAGCAAGACAGGACCAGAGGAAACAGCCTGTCCAGGAGGGGTTGCAGGCCTGTCTCTCCTCTCCTACCAGATTATGAAAGGCTGTGATGCACGACGCCGCACGGTTCTAAGCTTGGGGGAAAAGAGAACAGTAAATGTACACAACAGGCATTACCGAGTACACCTGCAAAAGACATTCACTAAAGGCAATGCAAGGCCCAGACAAACAAATCACTATCAGGGCACAGGGAACTTCAAGGGAGCAACTGATTTTAAGCTTTCAGCACAGCAGTTGCTATGCGACAACAGTCCCACTGCATAAGCAAGTGCATCTTTTTTTTTCAAAAGCAGCTATATAAATGGCAGTTCTGCACTAATAGCTGTAACTACTTCTAGCACAACTCCAGCATGGCAGTAGCCACTTAAACTGTCTCTAGGACACCCTCAAATTATATGATCATGAACCGAGTTGTTCCTTTACGATATTAAGTCAGAACAGAGCAGCCTCTAATGCACTGGTGAATGACCAAATCCAGCTTTGCTCTCTAGCCACTTCCATTGTGTCTTTCATAAACTTGGTCAGTTTATTTACTCTGTGTTTAATGGCTATTAATGTAACCAGACTAAAATATGTGCTAGTGGGTTTGATATATATTATTTTAAAAGCTATCTTTCCTAAATAATGCTCTCATTCTCTTCCGTTCTAGCAATTAAGTATTCTCGACTCCTACCCAGTTCTTCACAAGTCAGATTCAGATCATTATCTTTTCCTCACAGAGTTTCTTCTCCATTTACTTACTTCCTGAAACCTTCAGAGGTTTGCTACTAAAAGGCACACACCCAGTACAAACACAACCAACCCTATAAATTCTGAAGGCCTACAGATAAAAGGTAGAACACTGAAAGAAAAGCCTATTCAAAACTATTTTAGACACATCCATTGTGTAATGCCTGATTTGTATGACAAGGTAAAGCACAACAAGCACTGCAACTCCCCTGTTTCACAAAACACGAGCACATTTCATTAGTCACTGCATTCCTGTCATTTCAGTTTCTTTTCCTGCTATGCTCCATTTAACAATCAAGGCAAAACCCTGCATCATTTTTGAGAATAAGTTTCAGCAGAAATGTGTGCAGTACATTTTGTGGACACCTGATGCTGAAATCATTGCTGTCCTATGCAACAAGTTACAATACTTCCAGTAGGAATATTGATACTTCACATGATAACTGGACGTGCAACGCAGTATGTCAACAATTTTCGGCAAGTTATACAGGTCCTCCCATGTGTCCTTGCAAAGAGCACAAGAACTCTGTCCTGCAACTGAAGTCAACACTTTTTCAAACTATTTTATCCCACACCTGCCCTAAATACTTTAACAGTGTGATTCAAATAAGTTTCTACAGCTGCTTAAATCCACTTTGTATGTAAGGGTGGCACAGGTTACATATCCTAAGGCAAGATTATCTGGGGCACTGCTGGATTCTCATGTACTACTGCACCCTCAGAACAACACAGCTCTGATCATCTTTTTTTCTGAACACTTGTGCTGGCCTAAGCATCAGCTGAACAGTTACTAATTAGTAAAACTGTGAGCTGGGGTTAGTTTTACATTTCTATCCTTATTCTATTACCCTATAAGTCTTCCCAGTAGTGTCAAAGTATTACTCACACAACAGCATACTGCTCAATTTTAATAAGGACTAAATATAGGTCAGTACTTAAAGTGTTTACAGAGTGAGATCTGTTTGAAGTTTCAGTGTTAGAATCTCATGTCTGCACAAAGGCATCTTTAAACAGGGTAAAAATACATATGTTAAATAATTACGTATCCTAGGCCTTCATGGCAGCGTTTCTGGAAAATCTGGGTATCATTATCAACTTGCAAAGGTACCATCTGATTGTTAAATGTGTGTGTGTATATAAAAACTCTGCAGAGCACACTTTATTCTGTACAGCTAGATGTCGGTTTTGATAATTCATTCCCTTTCAAGCACAGTATGTTTTCAGCTACTACACCATTTCTCCAACAGTGAGCCACAGGAGCTGTATATTTTTTTGAACAGGGTGGACCAATCATCTAAAGAGGCATGGAAAGATTACACATTGTGGTATCTCGAACCATCACAAGTACCTGCAGCATGGGAACCAAACTGTCAGGATCCCTTTCTCCCACCACATGACAGAAATACAACCTATTAAGATATACTTGTTCTGAAAAGACTAATTTCTGTTCATATGCAAGGAATCCATACATGCAACCTTCATGTAACAGGATTTTCTAGACTCTTCACTTTACAGTGGACTTATTACCAGCTCTGATGCACAGCTGGTAGAAAAAAGCAGCAATCTGCCAAAAAAGCTTATTCAGTTGTAGTTCTCATCCCTGTTTGTAGCTGAAGGAACCCCAGGAAGAACTGTCCATAGGCCAAATAACTGATTTTGGAGAAATGGATCTGGTCTACAGGCCAAAAGCTTGAAAAGCAGGACTTGAAAGTTCACTGTTAAGACTTTCCACACCTTGTTCACACCAAAGAAGTCTCAGAGTGCAAAGATAGTCCTAAAAAATCACATGCCACTTCAGTGTCTGCAGTGCTGTTTCCCTGCCACTGAGGAAGTTTTTCTAAGTGTAGTAGTGCTGGACAAGGTGTTACTTTGCACCACCATTTCGTACTGAAAATTCCTCAGAAGACAATTCACGGACTTAACTTGCTTCACATCACCACGTTGCCCAAGCTATACGTGGCACGACACCTTGCTTGAACTATGCACCAAGACTGAAACAGATACCCTGACACACCAGCTATGCTTCTGACTACAGAAGGGTACACAAAATGTTTCTAGTATCACTGATGTTGCTCAGGCACTAGAGTGAAAACAAAGAGTTTATACGGAGCAACAAAAGCACTGAAGCTATTGCAAATTGTATCCAGAATCATATCAAGCTCCAGATACTGGATACACATACCAAATAGAAATGCAGACCCAAATTTAATCTAAGACTCCAGTACTCCATGTGCTGTCCTGCTGCAGGACTGAAACAGAGAACTCGATTTTTGCAGACTCTGCCATTATACTGGCTGAGGGTCCCCTTATCCTGCACAGGTAAACCACGTGGGTATAAGTGACTGAAACCAGACTACAGCAAATGTCCTGAAAATTACCTCTAGCTAAATTTGTCTGACAAATGTCCAGTAGATCCCCAAAATCTAACAGTCTCCTGTGCTTTTCAAGCAGAATGCTGGACCTTACCACATAAAACGAGCTCCTTTTTTCACACAGCATCTGCGGCAAAGTCAGCACTAATGGCCCCTTTCAAAGCAATGCCCTGTGCCTGATGCTATGACAACACACCTTTAGACTGTCCCCAACCGCTGCTATCTTAATATGCTGCAATGATACCTGCGGCATTATCAAATACACCCAAGCATTCCAGATGTGAGAAATGACCTCAGAAAACAGCCTCCTCCTATATGGACTGCTCAGTTGTAGCAAAGTCCAGACACTTTACAGCCAGAGGCAGCGAAAGCAGATCAAGCCTTCAAACAAGGCCTCGCATTGAACATCCCAAAGAGTCAGGGCTGGCTTCTCACCTCAGAGTCACAGACTCACACAAAGAAACAAAAGATAAAAAAGAACTTAGCAGCTCCAGCTCTACAATTATTAGGCGTCTGGGACGGAAGGTGAAAAAAGAAACGTAAGTAGTAGTAAACAAGTTTAGTGCTTGAAAGGGGGAGGAAAGATAGACCAGTCCTAAGGAAAGCTAATTAAAATTCCCTACTTCACAAGCAAAATTTTTCTTAACTTCAAGTGATCCAAATCACTAACTCGCATATGCTTAGAAAATTGCTTTTCTTATTATATGCAAGTCTCACATGTTTAACACTACCACTGCAAAGGTCACAGCCACAACTGGGCCCCAGCCTCACAGAACTCCAAGTGAAACATCAAGCAACTGAAAAGCAACCATTTTCTCAGGAATATAGACACGCTCCAGAACAAGAGCACGACTTAATCTCAAAGTTCTAACTTGCCATCTATGGCCAGCTGACTACAGTAGATACAGCTGCACAAACACCCAGGTACTCTAGGTGGATGTCACTGAATACCATACACCAGTTTCTAAGCACCTTCTCCTGGACTGTACCTGACCAAGATCATCAGCAAGAGTTCACTGCCATGGTGTTCAACTGGTCCAGGAGGGAAGCCTCAAGACTTGAGACTCTCACCACAAACTAAGAAAGCACATAGGCACCAGTCCAGCTGCCTCAGCTCAAATGAATAGATTATGTAATTCATTAGAGGTGTAAAACTGAACACACCTGCTAGAAATGCTACCACTTATTCAAGGTTTACAGGAAAAAAAGAGAGTATTTTTGAATCCCTGTTACTTTGTATTTGCAAAAATTTCACATAGCTTAGAGATGACAGAAATTCTTTGCCTAACACTGCACACAACCCCTTGATTCAGATTCTCAGCTCCCTTGGAGAAGCAGCTGAATTAGTACGGAAATCCAAGTCAGAAAAAAAGAGAGCTTGAACGCAAATGTAAAGCTTTGGTACTGTAAAGCAGACTTGTCAGATTATAATGCACTATATTTGACTGCAAAATACATAGTTACCAAATGTCTTTACTTCAGCCACACAGGAATAACAGTGGAAGCCACCTTAGCCTGATGCATTCAGGTAAAATCACCGATACTTAAACCAGCTTCATTCTGCAAACTGCTTTCCACTAGACCTGCCCCCACCTCTCACCTCCAGTATAAAGTGAAACCATAAATTCAGAACTATCACAGTACATATCAGTATCATCCTTTCCATTCACAGAATAAATTAAATCTAAGTTAGTAAAAGTATTTTTTAGCTAGTAGCATCTTCAATGTCTTGTTTTTTCTATTTTCCACAATAATTGCTATGAACCCTTCCAAGGGAACAGTTACAGCCTTACTTCCTTTACCTCCTGTCCTTACCGGTGAAAAGAAAAACAAAAAAGTGAATGAGTTCAGAAGTATAAACCTCAAAAATGCAAGATGAATATAGAACGCATAATCGGTGCACACCTGCATCTGCAAACATCATGAAGCCATACTTAAAAAGAGCATCATCATTCATCTTGATCAGGGCCCTGGGAACTCGACAGTTCCCACACAGCCTGGCACACTTCCACAACGGTTCCACAAAATGGAGCCTTTTGGAACAAGGAATCCAAACTAGTCTTGCTAGAACCTGCCCACCACCATTTCCTGCTTTCCAGCTTCCACCCCAAAAGAGAAGCTCATTTACTATGGGCGTGTTCCCATATCGGTGTATTCCATAAAGTTTGCTACAACAACTACAGACACCTTCCTCCTTTTTCTGTGGATCCCCATTCTTCCTGTAACAAGCTCAGGGCCACACATATCAAAATGTTTTTCCACTGTCAAAGCACCAACCCTTCTTGCTAGGTGAAGAACTGTGGGATCCTGAAATAATTCCAAAACCAGTTACCAATTATTTTACAAAAAAAAAAATGGAATTCTTCACAAGTTTACACCTCAGACGTATCAGACTGAGCATTACAGTGAAGTGCAAAACTATCAAGGACCAGAATGGTGACGATAAGTGGCTGCCAGTTCCCACATGAAAGCAACCTGCCCTGGGATATATGAGAGGGAAATTCACAATATGGATGAATCTGGTTTTAAACACAACTCCTGATTCTTATCTCAGCAAAATAAAGTGACAGGATTGTCTTCTAGGCAGGTTATAAAATTTGCCTAGTGTGACAGAGAAGCTTCAAGACAGAACATTCTCATTGTCATCCACTGATACTTAAAGGGAGGAAGGAAAAAAAAAATAGCCCTTGTAGCTTTCTAACTGGTTACTGCTGTGGTGACAATATGGACAAGTTGCAGGTAGAGAATCTGTTCCATGCAAACCCATTTGTGCACGTCATATCATTCAGTAGGAAGTATTCCCAGCAAAAGCAATGCCAGTAAAACTGGAAAAGGTTCCTCTTGAAGCCTTCAAGGTTTAAATACTAAATAGGTATCAGCAGAATAATCCAAATACATTGCTTCTTACTATATGGGTAAAGATGCAGTAGAAAGCAGCAGCTTCATTTCCCAGACTTCACTGGGTTTTCCACGGCTGGATCTGGCACAGTTTGCTAAACTTCAGATGACATCCCACATGTACCTACTTTGGGCTAAAATTATAACCAAAGACAACCTATAAAACTACAATACCTCATGGATTTGGGATTAGTCCAATATTACAACATCAAGTCCTTCTCTTAGCAGTACTGCAGCCCATATACCTGTTTTAGCCTTTTAAAAACAAAAATTAAAAAAATCCCAAACACTTAATACCATCTCCTATATTTTGTTCAAGCAACTTTTCATTCTGAGAATGAATCTTCACAACAGTGTCATTTAAGTTTTGATCTCCCAGCATTCTAAGGTACACAGTACAGTCCTGAGATCAAACAGAATTATTATCAGTAAAAAAAGGAAAGAACACTTGATGCAGACCCTCTTACATCTACCCTTAAGCAGAAAAATTAACTGCATTTCAGGAAAAGTACAACACAGAAAATGAGGAAGAAACCTCCACAGAGAAATGACTCTGCTGTCTTACTGTATGGATTGATGACAAGCTAATATTATTTGGATGAACTTCAGGTATTTAAAAACAAAAAAACCCTATCATTTGATCTCAAAAGACAGACAGATTGGACTGACCATGTTCTCGTTTTCAGAAGTTAAATTTTACAGAAAATATGAAAGACCTCAAAGGCTGCTGATGGAAGGAGTAAACTTGTGAGCAATTCAGAAATCTCCTGGGGAACAAAAAAAAAACTGGGAAAGAGGCATAGATCCAAAAATAAAGGAAACACGGGTTCCACTCCCAGTTTTGATGCTTTCTATGGAACAGCAGCCAGATTACCTAATCCCTGTGCCTCAGCTCTCCCTCTCCCCCTCCCCACTCCTCCTCCTCCTCTCTGAACATATTGTCTTATTGCAGCTGCTCAGCTCCTCATGGTGAGAAACGACTCTCAGTCACATTCAAACCAAACCTAACAAAATCCAGTCTCCATACAGCCCCAGGGAAACACCAAAAAAGCCACGCGGCTCAGAGAGACGGCTCTGAGCTCTCAGTACCAATAAGCCTCTGACCAGAAAATCACACGATTGAGAGGACGGGTTCTGTGATTCTAAGAGTAATAGGAAAATAAGCCAGAAAATGGAAGGAAATCGGTGTTGCCCAAATTAAGAGGCTGATAAATGTGAACTGCATGACTATTTCGAGAGACTGGGCCGGGGGGGCGGGGGAAACGCGACTAATGTGCCCGGGAAGGAGGGAAGCGCCGTCCGCCCCCAGAGCCTCCTCCCACACCGCGAATCCCGCCGCTCCCCAGGCGAAAGAAGCTGAGGAGCCCCCGGCCCGCAGCGCCCGCCGTGCCCTCCCGCCCCCGGCCCCGCCTCACCTGCCCCCGCGGGCGGCAGCGGGGCGGCCCCGCAGAGCAGCGGCAGCAGGAGGACGAGCCCGAGGGGCGGCGGGCAGCGCCGCCCGGCCCCGCCGAGCGCCCCGCGCCTCCGCATGCCCCGCGCTGCCGGCCCCGGGTAGGGGGCTCTCGGTTCTCAGCGCCTCCAGCGAACGGCAGCCGCTGCCCCACGCCGCCTCCGCCGCATCGGGCCGCGCCGCCCGCTCCCCTCACGGAGCCCCCGCGGCCGCCGCCGCCGCCGCCATCTTCCGGGCTACCTGACGGGGACGGGGCGGCGCGCGCCGCTGAGGGACGGCTCGGCGGGCCAATGGGCGCGAGATGGGGAGGTGGGCGGGGCCGGAACTTGATTGACAGCAGCGACAGCCAATCGCTGCGGGGAATTGCCGCCTGGGGCGGGGCTTCCCTCTGAGGGCGGGGCGCGGGGCCCTGTGAGGCGGGCGGCGACCCCCGTGGCCGAAGGGGACCGGGAGCGCTCGGCAGCGGCGGCGAGGCCCGGCTGGGGACGGTACCGGGTAGGGGCGGTACCGGGGCCGCTCTGGAATCCTGCTGGACTCAGGGCCTGAAAACGAGGCGGCGGTTTTCAGTAGCACGAACGGGAGCGTTAGCCCCAAGGAATCGGGGGCTCTGTACGATGAGAAATTCCATACAACTAATAAACTGGATTCCCCTTTTCCAAATAATTTATCAAGCATTACGTCAAGATGATATAAGGCCTCTGGGAGCACAGATCGTCCATAGCAACATATGATTCCTGCAGCCCCGGGACCTGGTGAAGGGCAGCTGTGAGCTCAGGGCAGCGCTTGGAATATGAGGTCCAGAAACACACAACATAAACCTAAATCACACTCAGTCACTGGGAATTTCTTCTAGAGTCATTTTTTCTCCTCCCACGGGGATGTACTTAAAAGCAAGCTGCTTTCCAGGCTGGGTCTACCCCCAGATATTCCTCTCTCTGGCTTGAAAACACTTGTGCTACCAAATGGCCCATATTTTTTCATATGTTCTAACTGGTTCTTCTTCCAAGAGAAACATTTTTCTTGAATAATGATATGGAAGACAATCTTCTCTCTTTTGTGGTTTTAGTAAATTATTATTACTGCATTATGCAGTTTTTTATGAATTACTTTCTAAAAGCAATATAAAACAATAAACATTCCCAAAGTATTCCTTGTCTGGCTGCCTGTAGATTCGGTGGGCTGGGAAGACAAATTATTATCCTTTCCTTTTAAAATCAGTGATGTGCAATATGCTGTAGGGAGCATTTTTTTTTTAAATGTACAAACAGCCACCTTTCCAATTTAAATCGCTCTGTACTGATGTAAAACTGATGCTGGTGACAAGCATGTAGCCAGGTCTTTCTCTATGTATACTATAAATAGCCAGTGGAAACTTCAAGGTTTGTCCTTTATTCTTCACTGCATCAAATCTCCCCCCACTGAATATGGACATCAGGGCGTGATGTGGACGCGTCTCCCTCAGGCTGACGTTACAGCCACATTTTTTAATGGGCAAGTCCAATGCACCCAGCACTGCCGCGTCTAAGGTGCCTCTTGAGATTTGTCACCAACTTCATCCAAACTCTCTGTTGTAAATAACTTTGAGATTCATAGCAGCTACAAAGTTTCAAATTCTATATCATCAGGTTTACAACACAAGGATGTTCTCATTTCAATAGCGAAAGCAATTAATTGCATTCTAAACGCAGCAGACTGCTTTATTTTCCCAGCCCACCCTATCAGTAATGGAATGTTAGGCTCTTGATGCAATTTGTTGATAAAACATCATGTTGTAATATCCTCTGGGAAGTTATGACACCATATCATTGGAAGGACTTGTCAGAGCACTATTCTGTAATGAGGGTACACTTAAGGTTAGCTGTGAATTAGTCACTGGCAGAAGCTAAATAACCAAACCTTCCAGTCCTTTGTTCTACGGTTAGTCACAGTTACTCCCTATCTTCATACACACCCCACAAACATCACAAGAAAAACCAAAAATGCAAAGCCTGGTCTCCTATCTGCCATTATCAGGAATGTTACTGTTCACCCATTTACAATCCTGCGGTTAAACGTTTGTAGTAACTATCTGAGACTAATGAGATGAGCAACCTAATACTAAGTAATCCAAAAGGTACTTAAAAAGAAAATATATTTACTTAAACAAAACTCTTCCTGTATACAAAATGGGATGTATTACCACATATCACAGCCTCGTGTTTCTTGATTATGCACTGTTATCACTGCCAAATTACTGAAGCTGCTGTTCCACGTGGGAGGTGTTAAAACCTTTTTTTTAAGAGACAGATAATTGGCTTGACTAAAGGATGTTGATGGTTTTATTTTCAGTTGTTTTTTCTTCAATATTTTTTATAACATTGGTGCGGAAGGAATATTGTCTAGCAGACTGAACAAGTTGCCAGAGGGGTGTTAAAGGTCTTCAATGTAACTGTGAATAAAGCCCAAAAAGATTGATAATTTGCTTACTACAAAACAGATCAGGAACAGAGCTGATTACAGAACCAAGGCCTTTATTCCAGGTCAGTGTTCTAAGCATAAAGATTAGTTTCCTATATATGAATGCTGAGACACACACTCTGCTCTCCCTCTCCTCCCCTGTGTAACGAAGCTGTTGTAAAACTTTCATAGCTACATCAGAAATTCCTTGCCACCCTCTCTTATTTATTTTTAGCAAATGCTAAACTGTGTGCTCTATTGAATTTTGTTCCAGATGCAGCAAAGTGGCACTGAATATAGTGAGAAACTTTAATCAAATGAATGTCTAATGCAATGCTGTCTAAATATACATTCTATGTGTGTCAAGGTAAAAATAAAAAAAAAAGAGAAAACCAGAAAGAATATTCTCACAAACAGACCAAGTAAGATCAGACAACAAGGTTTCCAATTGGCCTTTCCTCATGCAATACTCCATTAAAGCAATAGAGTTGTGGGAGCTGCTCAGCAACTCTCAAGAACTTGTCCTGTCTGAGACTGCTCACATAATAAATGCTACTGCTTAAGGCTCTGCGTGTTTTTACACCACAGGTGTTAATAGCCAAGAACAGCCCTGCTGCAAAGGAGCAGTTCGGCGACATTACAGCCTAAGTGCAAGGATTCAGTAAAACTACCTGCAAGTTATGAAACCAGAGCCTCTTTGAAAACAAAGTCTACAGGCTGCAGGCCCTGTAATTAGCCATGTTCAAATGAGTATCTTGCTGGTGTAAACTCTGCTCAGGCAAGCTTACCAAAAAAAAAAAACCACTATCTGTTTCTGGACTTCTAGATCAGCAGGAATCTCTTAATCACAAATCCTTCCGGTAAAGGAAGGGAAACATTTGAGCAGAAGTTATAGTATGATTTGCATTGTCTCTCTAAAAAGCAATTCTGATACTAGATTTTAATAACTATTATACATCACCACTTGCATATGTCACCTGTTGAAAGAAAAAAATGAAATTACTTATTCAGAGCTGTGTTTGAGTCCTATCAAAGTAACACAGAAACTAATAAATAAAACTTAGTGGAATGTGCACGGTATATCAGACAACACAGAATCTAAATGACCTCTGAAAAGCACCAAGGGGTTTAATTATAAATTGCTGACTGCGAATCTTGAGAATTAACCACTATATACACTGAGTAACTGGGAAGAAGTGGTTGCTGACAAGTTGAATCTTTTTCATCATAATTTTGAAATGTAAATTATTTGAACATGAAGGAAATTCAATCTAAAGATATAAAACTAAGCATGATCCAAGGGCTGTAGGATGTTCAGCAAGAGGTTCTCTTATTCAGATCTATGCACAATAACAAAAGGATGCGCTGTTTCAGTGCTGTGAATACCAGGGGGTACAGTGACTACCACTGTCAGTTAAGAAAAAAACATCATAAGAGATTAAACTATATAAGAAAACAGTTAACAGCACCTTTGCCAAAATTTTAATTCCCCTGCATCCTACCGGTGCTAAGTAATTTTGAGTATTCAAATGTTTTTAGACCATGGCAGGTGATGTACCTACTCCAGGATATTAGGAAATTTAAAAATTCCATCTACTTGAAACTTCTTTTAATGCAGAAGCAGACTGGGAATTTTAAAGATAAGGACAAAAAACTTTATGTCATAGTGTACCATATAAACATAAAGCATGAATTCCTCTTGTTATGACCATGTGCCATCAGTACACAGCTGGAAAGCTGCCTAACAAGCTGACAATTTCTGAGTCCAACTTGTGTGAACACAGCTCTGGTTATCTATTTATAAAGTCATACCACAGGTGTTGCCACAATAAGCACCAGTCAACAGAGCTATTCTCATTTTGATGCAGCCCAGGTGCTCAGTTGTGCCTTATCAGTCTTTCTAGCTTGTGCTCTCAATTAGAAATTCCAAGCGCTTGGCATCTGGCACAGGAAGACAACAGAAATTAACATTACCATTTCCCAGGGCTCATGGATTAAACATAGACTGCACCTGCTCTGTTCGCTGCTGAGCTAGTAAAACCTAGATTATCACTTTTACACTTTCATTGGTTAAATTTTACAGCTTAACCATCCAACACAGTGTGGACCACTTTTTCATTTGACCCAAATATGATTTTCATCCCACACAAACCTGTGGGTGCATTTATTTTTGTCAAAGACGTGTCTCAAAAATGCTGAATCACTGAATGTAGGTAACAGAAAATGTTATTTTTATCAAGCAAATTAATACAACTTGCATTACATTCCCACACATGTTAAATACCCTTGTCTCATATGAAAATCTTCCACTGCTTTTTGTGCATAAGAAGAAACATCAGTGTATCATGTTTGATTTTTCCTTTGCCCAGTATTTACAGTTGTTGGAGATCAGGATTGTTGCCAGAGCTTTCCTCTTCACTGGCAGTGTTGAACAATGAGCTGGTCCCACCACTGGGAATGGGCTTGCACACACAGCCTTGCTGCAATGTGCTTTGCTCCAGCTGGCAAACACAAGGCTGGCAACAGTCTATTAGCATTCTCTGTGCTGATCTACATCCCCTACCTGGAAATACCCATGCTGAGATCCATCGGGAGCCTCATCCTGTGGAGGAGGTGCTAATATGACAGAAAGTGGAGAAGGAAGGTCTCCGTAACACCAAATCATCACTGAATGGCAGGAGATCCTGTCTGTGCCCCAACACCACCTGCCAGTAACTGCCCCGGAGATGTGAACAGCACCAGTTAAAGCTAACCTTCTCTCTAGGCTCTGGTGCTCTGTGGCACTTATGCCGGTGGCTCAATTAACGTACACAGATCTCCTTATAGTGAGAGTAACCTTTGAGAGAGAAACACACAGGAGCTCTGCCATGGATCCCTTTAGTGTCCAGAGAGCTCGCCAGTGGATATGGTTTCCTGTACGTGCTCAAACGGCTTTTCTGCTCTGTCATTCCTGTCCTTGTCTGAAATACAGCCTTGTCCACCACCGACAAATTATGTACATCTCCAGGTGGCTGTGGATATTTGCCTGCTTTAAGCAGAGTTTTGTGCTGCTGTATAGAATCGTAAGACATTAGAGAGTATCAGAGAAAGTATGCTTAGTGCTGCCCAATGGAAACACGATGCTCAGCCCACTGGTTAGAGAGGCTAAAAACTAAGTAAGACACAGATGTGAAGGTCACCATTTGGAACACAGGAGGTGCGTAATAATTTATGACTTTGCTGCCCCCATGTTGAAGGAATCTTGCATTTAATGATTTATAAATATGTGTGTGTGTATATATATAATTCACAAAGACAAACAATATTCATTACATGCAGAGGGTCAACAAACTAGTTGTTGTACATGGCAAATTTCTGAACAACAAAAAACAAAACAGTTTTTTAAAACTTCACTGTTACTGCGTAACAGCAATTAGCATACACACTTGTGATAATTACAACATAAAAGATGTAAATGGTTGTGTATTTTGTGTATGTAATTTTGATTCCAATTCATCATCTAGCCCAAGGAGTACTGCGAACAGTTTTTATTTGTACTCATGTCTATTTACATCACTCTGGAAAAGAAAGAGACTCTTACACTGTGTCTGATTTCTGCATGATCATTGCATAGAAAGAGAGTTATTGCATAGAAAAAGAGTTATTGAGGGAGGACAGTAAAAGAATTCCACAGACAGATGTGCACATGGCAGGCACACAAAAGAATGCATATAAAATCCTAAAGAAACAATGTCTACATTAGTGCTACAAATTCTGTAAGCCTTTAAACTGCCAGCAGAATACCTCTCTGAGCCTGCACTTCTTTTAGCTGCACAGACTTCAGCAGCAGCTCCAGCCATTCACAGAGTGCAGGATCATCCCCTAACAGACTGATAAGATATTGGAGAGATTACTAGAAAGGAAGAAATACATCCACTTAGGGCTTATTCTCCTAAAAAAGGACACGCTAGGAAGAAAACAGTCTTTCAAAATGGAAGTCCAAGAAGCAGAAATTAGGGATCTGCCTTGTGTTGTGACTATGTTTAGAAGCATGATATGAACTTATTTATACAAAGGCCTCAAATCAAATTAGTTGAGGAAGCCCCCATTCCTAACACTAGGAGAAGATAATGTAACTTGCATTCAAAGATTTATTTCAGACTTGCTCAACATTCATTACATAATGTTGTAGATGCTGAAAAATGAGTTCCCAACAGAGAAATTAAAGAGGAAATAGCTAGGAGTGAAATAAACAGAGTATAGGAACGAGATGAAAACCTAAGGAAAATTTCGTATCGCATTTCCTGAAAGTGAGCTTCTGTCAGAATAATGATCATGAATGCATTAACAAGCCCCCTAGTTATTCCCAACAACATGACTTTCAACAGCCTTTGATACACATAATGACAACTTTGCAGTATTAAAGCTTAATTTGTTGTGAGTAGAATTCTTCCTCAATTTTTCTCTCCACTGACTCTGATGCAATTAATTCCCCTGACAGTGCTGCTTATAAAACCAGATAAGTCAAGTTAAAGCAGTTAATAAGAAATGCACACAGACCATACTATTGTTCCCCTGCCTGCAATATCTTGTGCATATCTTTATGTATAAACAATGACTCTTCTTGAAAACATTACATAGTTTATGTGATAAGAGCCTGGAATTCTTGGTTTTACACATACATACATTAATGAACTTAAAAAAAAAATTGCTGCAAATGAGAACTTTATGTAGCTTTCAGAAACGAGAATTGGATCTAGGTCAAAACTGAAGCTTTAAATAAATACCACAGACTTTGAGGAAATTGAGGTCTAGGCTGTGCAGCTTTGGTTCTGTAAACAGGAACGATTATTCCATATTTTCACTGGCAGGTAATTCATATTACAATACAGTTTTGAACAAACAAATACGTGATCATTTGTAAAGCATTTTTCCTAACTGCTAATGAATCTATGGTGAAACAAAATAACAGGCTAGGATGCTGGGATCTTTCCTTCTGCTCAGCCCTCAAACAAACATTCCCTGGAAACTCCCATTATGTGTTTTTCAGATTATAGAATGCAATGTGAGATGTTGAATAAGGTGTCTCTATCCCACACGTCAAATTTCCCATTACAAAGTTTTTTGTCAGAAACATAATGTGAATATAATGCTTTGGAAATATCTGGACTGGTGATATAGACTATAAATAGCCGAACTGGTAAGTGCCTTCACTGTAAAGACACTAAAACTATTTTTTTCTCCAAACCATTCAGTCATCCCTAATTGGACCTGGGACATATATTGTGAGTTAGGTATCATTAAAATACAAATAGCATTAATGATAGTACCATTAATACTATCCTATACGTGCACTGGTGTCTCTAAGAAACATAATGTATAGCATGTAGTTGTGGGCATACAATAATAAATGTTTCAGGTTTGTTTTGCGCTCTCTGTTAAGCTGTCACACACACTGCTGCATGTACAAAATTCCACTCTTAGAGACTCATGCAGAATATCTGGTGCCTTACCAAGAAGGCAGGATACTTGAGATAATTTCCTGCCATTCAGCTAGTAGGAGAAAGGCACATAAAATTTGTGACCAGCAGGCCAAAAGTTCTTTGCAAACCATTATATCCTTATAGAAACACTATGGCACTGATGATACATCTTTAAGTCATATCATCCTTTTGCAGTAATCAATCCCAAACTCCTCAAAACCCACAACTTTCACCAAATGTATGTTAAAAAATGTTCGGAACATCAGACCACACAGAAATACCAGTGGGATAGTCCAATTCTAAACTTACTGTTCCTGTCTTTGCTATTCAGAAATTACCTCCTAAGATACTCTGAGAACTACTGATTAAGACCAACTGAAACCTTTTGCAGGTACTATACACCAGGTAAGCGTCAATCCTTTCTGTAAGTGACACCCCACAGTGGGAAGGTATTAGAACAGCAGCAGTGACTTATTGTCAAAAAGTGTTATCAGATACCAGGCAGGAGAGTTACTGTCTCTGAACTAATAACCCTGCAGTTAAAGCAGGTTGTTCTAGCTACATGGAAAAATGCAGAAGTCTTGACCAGAGCTGCTAAACTATAAACATAGTGAAAGAGCTGGGATGCTGCTGCTGGCAATTGTCTTTGAAGAGGGGTTGAGCTATTTTGGATCTGATGTAATGGCTTGAAGATGAGTCAGATACAAAATTACTCTTTCTCCAAGTCACTGAGCCTTTTGCCATCTCTTCCTTTCTAATTTAATTTTACATCTCTGAAAATTTAAGCATGATGCATTGCAGCCAATAGTAATGGATGAAAGGGAAGGCACTGCTTGAACTGCACAGCAGCAGTCTCACCCTGATCCAGAAGACAAGAATATCTCTTTCCACTCACTTTTCCTTCAGGCTGCAGCCACAATGCATGTTGCCCTTAGCTAACATAAAAGGCACAATATTTACTTTCTGAAAACAGTTGCTCCTGACCCTGTGATGGGAATTCTCCATTGTGCAACCATCTGAAAAATGCTTTGCATCACGCAGCTCTGTCTGGAGGCGCTCCCAGCCACAGCAGCTGGGTGGGTGCAACCACTAGTGACTAAGATGAGAAGAACTTCAACAATGCTGTTTCTCAACAAATCCTTAATTTTTTTGTTTGATGTTGCACTTGCTGCCGAGAAGCAAACCTCTGGTGGATTCAGGGGATCAGCTACGTGGGAGCGCATTTCTCCCCTGGTCCCTGGCCCTGCTGAAATTTAGTGAATGCCTTCACAAAGTGACTAAAATATTTTCTCTGAAAAAGTAAAGAACAAATAAGGCAAGGAGATGACTCGTTAGCTCAAAGAGATACCTCTGTAGGAAAGGCCCTGGTTATTCTCATTGGTTCTGGGTGACAGAAAAATACTAAAAAAACCCAACATCCACAGCAGGACAAATAAAAAAGCATAAAAAACAGTGCTTCTATACTCTAACTTCATATCAATGATTCTCTCTGATAACCCTGAGTGGGTAGCCAGGGCCTGAGGACCTGTGGAGTCAGGGTGTTCAGACAGGCAGCTAAATTATCAAATATCTGTTTCAGATCCCCTTTGACTGTAAAAAATATTCAGAAACCAGCCGACCACCAGCAGCACACAGATTCTCTTCTGCATGGGTCAACAGGATCATAGAATCATAGAATGGTTTGAGTTGGAAGGGACCTTAAAGATCATCTAGTTCCAATCCCCTGCCATGGGCAGGGACACCTCCCTGGATCAGGCTGCCCCAGTCCCATCCAACCTGCCCTTTAACACCTCCAGGGATGGGGCAGCCACAGCTTCCCTGGGCAACCTGTGAAACTCCTCTTTATGTCCAGTCTAAATCTGCCCCTCTCCAATTTATAGGAGGTGCCCCGTGTCTTTAGAAAGTGGTCTGGCACACATTGTCTCCTCTAGCAGATTGAAATAACTGGTATATGAAATTGCAAGTAAAAGCAGACAGTATTTCATGAATTTGAATGAAAGTTTGCCTAGGACTTCAGTATAGCAAATATAATGTTTATATTATAAAATGCATTTAAAAAACCCAGTATTTGTCTTAGAACAAGTTTTGAAAGAAAAAGCAGTTAATTGGAGGGGAGGCAAAGGGAATGTGAGAAAAAAAATATAGTTCACCAAAGTATAGGATGTCAAACTGAGCTAGTATCCTTTGAGTAAGATAATTGTCTTTTTAGAACTGAATAATGCAGTGAACTCAGTCTGTTGAATTTGGAGCAGATCATTTTCAATTTCATTTTCCACAATGCTCCACAGGAAATCATTACTGAAATTGGAAGTAACACAGACTACTACAAAAGCAATGTGAACAAGGAGCAACAGGTTATAATAAAAAGTAGTTATAAGAATGGAGTAAATTATCCAACAGTGTTCCCCAGAGTTCAGTCTTCGGAGCAGTACCATTTAATGTATAATTCCATGAACTAGGAATAGTGATCAGACCCAGCCTCAGAAAGTTTGCATCTGATACAAAGCTGGAAGGGATTGCCGATACTGAGGAGGACCAGATCATCACATTGGAATTAGATGACCTTCTTGCCTGCAGTGATAGAATTTTAATAATGTGAACTGCAAAGTCATGTTCTTGGGATTCACCAGCTGGAAGAAACAGAGAAGGAAAAAGATCTGAGTGCTCCGATAGACTGCCAATGTGCCAGAGTTGCCAGCACGACACAGCTATGGAAACATATGTAATGTTCAGATGGGTTAGTTGAGATTTTTAGTAGAGAAGGAAATATTGGGACTTTTAGACGAGGCACTGGCAAGATTTCATGTGGAATATTTATACAGTTCCAGTCAACAGTATTAAAAAAGATTCGCTTAAACTGAAGCTAGTGCAGACTGGCTACAAGAACTATTACAGAAATATCAGTTAAGTGATCCTCTTCTCATCCCAGACATTTGTGGCCATACTGATGTGTGGAAGGACACACATGGTGGGACCTCAGTGGACCAGCTCCTGCTCTGCAGTCCCCTTCTGCTGCACTGGCTCCACGGCTGCAGCACATGGACCTAGTGGTGCAGTCTGGCTCTCCCTTTTCAAACGTAATACACTCTCTTCCATCACCTAAACTAATTATTGGTTGACATTTCATCCTCTACAACATTACAACTGAATTTTCATTCCTTAAGTGCTTGCTTTTTCTGTTCTGTAACTCTCCTGTAGGCCCCACCTGGATAACTGAAATTGGACATGGATTATTATACACTACTTGGGAAACTTGAATCGCTTATTATATTATTTTCAAATACTCTTTGCCTCCTAAGAATTCTGTACAACATCAGCTGTTCAGTCTGCATTATCTGCTTTATTGATTCTTTTCTCTTTCATGAAAGTATGGTATGTGATAAAGAACATTCGCTGTGATTTCAAGGATGCCACTGCTGTATCTGTCAAAGACCATTCTCTGAACTACTGCATGATGGCTAAGTGTCTTTATATTATTCTTTTTCTCTACAGCTATCATCTTTCCCACCTTCTTTTATGAAGAAAGAAATAATAGTTTCATAATGTGTTCTCAACAGAAAGCAAATAATTTGCAATATCGTGTTCATTTTATTTGTTTCCATGTCAAAGTGAAAAACACCCTCCTATCTACCTGGCCAAATATAACGTTTCCTTGTATTTCTGAGAAATACCTAGGATATCTCAAACATTTGTGGGAACAGTATTGGTAACAGTAACACCACCACCACATTTACCGTGGTTTGCACTCTGCTAGGTTCCTTTTAAGCTCTTTCCTGATGGTATAATCTGTCTCTAAAGCTCTCACATAGCCCACTCATGTTGTCCATCACATGAAATCTTTTCTTATTTTTCTGGATTTTTGAACATAAGAAACTGGTATGACTAACTCTGATTTAATCACAAAATCTTCTGTAACTTGCAGGCTGTCAATATAAACTGGTTTATTCTCTTAGAATAAGGGTAGTTTCAAGAGACTCTGACTGTGCACTTAGATATTCCCGTGTCCCAGTGTAGACAGCAGCAGGATATTTCAAATCCCAAAGGATTGCTTTGTTTCAAATTGGGTCCTTTATTCATTTGATAAAGGATCCATTCTCTGAGTTTGCTACATAATAGAAGGCATCTACATAAGCTTTAGCATGGGTGGATATGATTCAGCTTGATGACAAGATAGGGACTACAGGGGTGAATCAATCTGGAGAACTGAACCTCCACTATGGAGCGAAGCACTATGAAAGATGGCAGCAGAGTGAAGGGACACGAACAAGACACCCTGGCAGGATGAAAGGGGTTTGGGTCATCTCAGAGCAGCTCTGTGCTCACCTGTGGGAACCAGAGGAGTCACAAACTGAGGGATACAAAACAACAGAGCAGCTGGAAGCGACAGCACTGCAAACTTTGACTTTGCTGCTGACATTTTGTCTCTCAGTTTTTGCACTGCAGAACAGAATTTCAAGACCTGTCAATAAATCCTTGCATTCATCCTCCCAGCTACCTCGGCAGCGTAGGAGGGGCAGCCTGTTTGTGGCCTCAGCTTGTCTGTGTAGCTTGCATGGACGTTGTGGAACCCAACAGGACATTACATTCTGTGGGAACACAATGAACTCACTATCCGAGTCTGCTGGCTCCTGAAGAACCACTGATCATCTCTTCTCCAGCAGCCCCGGGGACCGTGTCCGCAGCCAAGCGGCCACACGGTGGGGCTCACGAACCTCCCTCCGGCCTGGACGGGGCAGCGGCGGGATGCTGGGATGCTGGGATGCTGAGATGCTGGGATGCTGAGATGCTGGGATGCTGGGATGCTGAGATGCTGGGATGCTGAGATGCTGGGATGCTGGGATGCTGAGATGCTGGGATGCTGAGATGCTCGGATGCTGGGATGCCGGGATGCTGAGAGGGGCTGGCAACAGGCTGGTGGCTGCAAGCCATGCTGGGCGAGTACTTCACACACTTGGCCCTTGAACAAGCACTTTCTACATCGGCGTTTGCAAATCCTCCATGTCTAAACGCTTTACATTTTAACAAGTCTTATGAACTAAAACATATTAAGGTAAGATAGGAAGGGTAAAAAAACTGAGGAAGCCAAGAGACTTCCTAATATACTGATGTCAATCCTACCAGAGCCTTTAACTTACTGTCTGCAGGCTTGTCACACTTGTTGTAGGCTTCCTGCAAAGCTCAGACTACAGAAGCAAAAAAGGAGAAAGGTAAGATAGCCTAAGAGGTGTAGTACAAGACAAGATCTTGTTCACACTTTCTCCTGCTACTTTCCTGTCTCTTGGTCATTCCTTTCTTCCTTTCTATATATTTCTTTTCAATCTCCATTCTCTGCTCCTAGCGTATAGTCTCTCAGAAAACATAAAGGGAGAGGATGCAGCAAGCCAAGCCTTGACGGAACAAACCGCTGATCCCTCCACCTTTGCCACCATGGCTGCATCAGAGCCAGACTGCAGAGGACATGTCAGAGATGGATCACCTGCCTTTCACTCCAGTCTGGATCAGCTTCTGCTTGAAGAACTTATATTTAGATAAATATCACAGTGAAGGAAAGACAACCAGACCTCACTGATCACAATGAAAAACTCTCCCTAAACAGTTCTTGTTATCAACCAGGCAGCTCAAAAATGCTTTCCTTTCTTTTCTCCTTAATACCTTGTCAGAATTTGTGCATTATCCCTCCTGTTCTTCCAGGACCAGCCTTTAAGCAACAGAAATCACTCTTCTTTTCCATCCTATTCTCATGACATTTCCTCTTAGGCAAATCCTTCCTGCTCTATGATCACAGAGGACTCCAAAAATAATGTAATCTGCAAGGACTGACTGCCAAGTGGGTGTAGAGTTTAATGAGTCCACAGATGGTGGCCACATCCTTTGTGAAGATTAGTTTCGTGGTTGTTGACTGGTATGTACCTAGAAAGTGTAATAGTGCAAGGTGCATATCTGGGGTGAATAAAAATGCTCTGCTATTGGTCTGCACCACCCTCCAGCAGCATCACAGCAATGTCAGAGCCATTAAAATGCATCTGGTGAACCTGAACTTTTGAGTGCCAGTCAGAGATTACAGAGATGCATCACCACACCCGTGATGATTTACCATTTGTTCAGTTATCTCTTTGTCGATCAAAATAATCAAGGTGATTGATAAATCCCAGCAGTTTCGAAAAGGTCTGCTGTATGTTCCATGGACAGCAGTGTCTATCACAGCAGAGAAAGATGTGCTTGCTTTCCCATTGCTGCTTTCACCTTTGGGAAGTCTCTAAGCCAGCCATAAACAGTTACTCTTAGTTACAACGGGGCTCCAAATCTTCCCCTACCAAAGTAAGATAAATGAGCTTCTATTTGTTTATATGTTTGTGCCATATTTAGGGGGGACAAATTGAGAAAAAACTACATGTAGAATTTCTGGTTGACTGATTAAGCAACAGTCAAAAGCTGCATGATCTTTACACACATTTTCACACTGGCTTAGTCTGTAACACTGCTTAGAACATTCCTTACTCCTGAGACTAATCTGACTTATTTACATATTTATCCTTGCACTGCTCCAAATCCCAGTACAGCAGCTACCTCCCCAAGAATGTGAATTTTGATAATTAAAAAAAAAAAACAACAAACAGATCCAAATTGGAGCTTCATTCTCAAATTGAACTTTTCTTTCTTTCACACAAATACTGTTATGCTATGCTTTATAAAATTAGCAATTGGACAGCCAACTAAAAGTAGAAAGCTTTAAATTTTTTACTGTAAGAAAAAAGGCAAACCAGAATAATTATTCTGATTACTCTCTATCCAATGCTGGAAGGTTGTTTTAAAAGGAAGTTATGTTTTAAAAAGTGGAATTTCCTTTTAACACCAAAGGCTTTTTTAATACATGGGGGTTCCCTGGTGCATAGATGATAGAAAGTCCCATGTTACATTTTCAGAGTGAAAGACACTTAAAGAATAAAATCATTACCCTAAGCATTTACATTTATGATCACTGTTGAGCCTGTAACAACCAATATATCTGATACCAGTAGAAAGCAATGACTGGCCTTTTCCTTTAAAAGGAAGCACCTTGCCCCATCCTCTGGACAAGAAGTAGCTGGACAGGATGGTGAGTTCTGCAGCCAGGCCACTCCAAGGAACCATATGCTAAAGCACCAGTGATGAGGGGCTTAATGTACTGGATTTGTGATGAGATGTTAGCAGGTTTCAGAGCTAACCCTGGCTCTAGCCTTGGCTCCAGTATGGATTTGCAAAGAGCAGCATCGTGCTATAACACTGCACAATAACCACTGTCCCCAGTGCCTTATCACAGCTCCTCTGTGGTCAGTACTTGTGAGGGTCACGTTGGTGCAGATGGAGGGTTAACGTAGCCCAGTGTCAGCATGTCACTTCGTACCTTCAGCAGGCTGGGGATCTTGTGTCTGCACTGAAGAATGATTCATTTTAAAAGAATGCAGGCAGTTCTCCAGCTCCATGCAAGTTAGACTATCTGTTTCTTGCTGATACAAATTTTCACACGCTAGGGGGGGAAAAGTGCTGGTTCTATGCATCACTTTGCACTGGATTGTGTCCAGTTGCTTTACTTATCATTATGCAACTTAACCCAGAGCAATTCAACACCCAAAGACAAAATTAGAAATACATAAATATATTTGCACTGTTTCTTTGCTCTCCATAACAATATTTGTTTCACTTCCCAACCCAAGATGAACTGTACAGCACAAAATGAAGTACAGAAAAAATACCAATACGTTGGCCATATGTTGAAATATTTCTCTTTTGACTAGAAAGTGAATTTAAGAATATAGCTCCTACTCTGAAGAATATGACTGATAGTAACCACATCACCTTAAGAGAAACTCTCATTTGTTTTGAGAGTTCACAAAGTAGGTTTCACTAATAATAATACTACAACGGCTGTAACCATGATGAGGTACAAGACGAAAAATTTATAGAGCTTTCTAATAACAAGGACATTATTTAATTATAAATTAAAGCAGCAGGGAAACAAAGAAAGATTCAGTTCATACTAATGATCCACAGCCTCTGGAACTACCATATTCACGTCATTAAGCAGCTTTCCAATGTTAATTATATCATCATTTTAATAGGAAACATTTGTCTTATTGCAGTGCAGATTCTGTTGGCACTGAAGTCACTAAGAATTCTGCCATTGACTTCAGTGGAAACAGGAAGCCTCTTTATAGCAGGCATTTACAAATATTGTATGTTTGTCTCTATAATTTATAAATGATTGCTCTGCTTGGAAGACTGTATCTTACTCCAGTCTCTGTAAAAAGCCATGGAATTTCCTTGTCTTGGGCTCAGGAACACTTTGCAGGCTGTGTAGTGTACTTATTCCCGTAAGGGAAAGTTAATTTCATTCTGCAATCTCATCTGTTCTCTAGCCAATACAGAGATAACAGCAGCAGCCCCCAAAGGAGCTGTGTCCATTCCTCATTAGCCAAAGTGACTGTCACTGCGCTGTACGAACCGGCAAGACTAAAGAGGCAGGACACAGGGGGACTGCTGGTCTTGGAGAGACTGCAGGAATATCCAGGGTGAGACACACTGATTTTAACATGATTCATTTGCCAAGCAAAACTATTTCTGGGCAGAGGGATTCCGTAATACAGGATAAAAATACTTGATTACTATCAGTTGCTATGAAGTGCAATTCTCTGAGCATCCTCTTCTTATAAAACCATAAATACAAAAAATCACAAAGAAAGGTTTGGCATAGCTAGCACACGCATAGAGAGCCTGCCTTTCCATGTACAAGGGAAAATCCTTTCCAAGTACTACTGGATTTTATTTATTTGTAAATTGCTCAGCTGGGAGGATTTAAATACAAATATTAAGTTAAGAGGCCACAATCCCAATGCTGAGAAACCAAAAAGTTTTATGAGACCAAAAAGTAAAGAAAAAGGAATATCAATAGGAGCACTTAATAAATTTCAGCATTGTCATACTAACTAATGAAATACAAGAACTCCTGCTATATAGGCACTTTAGCCTAATCAAAACAAATTAAGAGACTCATTCCATAATCTGTATTCATTAAATTCCTACTCACTCCTTACCAGAGCTCTCTTTAGCAAATTGCCAAGACTCCTGTTTCCTCTAACTTCATAGCTGTAGAATTTACAACCCAATTCACCACTGAGCAAATGTTGCCTGCAGAAATGTCAGATGATGCAAACTATCTCAGAAAGATCTGGAAAGTGCTCAGTGTTCCTCAGAATAGAAATAGCCGCTACCATCAGGGAAAGATTCCTGTCACATATGATTCAAAGAAATGGACTTTAGAACATTAATTGCATATATTTAAAAGCCAACACAATACAGATGGTGCATTATGTTTGTTTGGGGAGTGGACCTAATTTTCAGTGTTCAGAAGGGTCACTTTGCCCAGGTTTTCCACTGCACCAGCAGCTTCTGCTATGATATCTACAGCAAGAGTTAAAACAGCATTCAGTATGCAGCTCTTTCAAAAACCTAGATCTAGTAGACTAATGTAATCAATGATGAGATAAAGGCAAGAATAGGGGGTTTGTTCACATTGTGCAGGATACACACTTTCAGCTCTGTTGCAAAGATGTGCTCAAGGCATCATTAGAAAATGTGTCCCTCGCCCCAGCTTCTCACCTGCATGAAAAGAAAGGAAATAAGATGCTGCTTTCTTTTTATGAAGAGTATAGAGAAAAGAGACCTTGAGGGTTAAAAATGAATGCATTTAAAGAAGATCTCTTCCAGGTACTTAGTTGAAAGCCATACCCATTTCCCCAAGCAAGAACAATCTGATAAAATTTGAGATCAGCATGTGGGATGTAATCAACAGGAGAAGCTAGAGAGAATTTGGATTCCAGTGACTCTTTTGGGCACGGAGGCAGAGTGTTGTACCCAAACACAGAACTCAGTGTTTTTGTTAAATATAGCCCTAAACTCTCGCTATGCTTGAAAGCATGTGTCAGCTTTATCTGCATTGACCAGCCTGTAATTTTATACCCTGTCAGGGATCCATAAAAACAGTCTTAACACGAAGTAGGGCTGTTCAGCTTGCTGAGAGCCTGTCCTTTTAGAAAACCCCAGAGTTGAAGTAATATTTGTGGTCTTTTCCTATTTCCTAGTGCTGCCTTTGCATCAAGTCCACCTTTTAAATTAAATCCTCTGCCATGTCAGGTAAACAAGTCTGCTAGTCTCCTAGCCTGCATGGTTCTCTTAAGAATGGTGCTAAAGCCACCATGGGGATTTTGGGTCAGCTGAGACACAGGATATCTGATCCAGCAGATCCTAACTGGAATTTCCTTAGTAGCTGAAACAGTAGAGGACAAGCTGAATTATCAAATTCATCAGACAACTTAAAATGGTCCTAAATTAAGTGGTGGAGTTAAACATGCTGATTTGCTTTTGCTAGGATGGAGTATAGGGAAACAAAGATAATTTTGAAAAGCTTTGTTTGAGTCAAATTAATTTGACTCTAAGTGGAGTTAACAGTAATTTTTCTGTTAAGCCTTTTTCACTCTAACACTCATCAAAATAATCGGGAAAGAGACATACATTAAAATCTCGTGTTTGTTGCTTTAATTGTGAACATTTCTCATCCATAATTCTATGCTTTTTTAATCTCTTCCATCTGCTCTGCGTGTGTTCAGCATTCCCTGGACACAGACAATTTAGTAACTATATTAGCTCAGTTCTGAATTTCTCATATCAAGCCCATGTCATTACAAGCAAGCAGGTCAGGATATTCAGTCTTACTCCTATTGCTTATAGCAGGGCTGTAAAACTGTTGCAGCAGCTGGCATACAGTCCACTGATTGCTCTTTGAAACACGCACTGTAAGATTGCTTTGGGAAGCAAATTGCTGCTCTGTTTCAATAGGGCTTACTCAGATTATTTTATATAAACAAGAAAAAGTCTCCTCGGTTGAAAAAATCTCCTCAGTTATATGTAATGAGACATGATCTCAAAACAGATTTTGCTCTTTTGGAAAGCAGAACTTTGGTCTGTTTTTCTTCCTAGAGGCACCCTGCACTTCTGACTTAGGCTGCGTAATGAAGGCTTCCGCACTGCACAGAGCCAGCTGCAACCTCCACAAGCTGCCATGGGCTCTAAGCAGGCTCACTGGACAAGCTGAGATAACAAAAGCCAAAGCTTCATGGCCCCATCCCAGAGTCAGCCCTCTCAAATTCCACCTCCCAGGCAATATCCCAACACAGGGAATATTCTAGAGTGCAGTCTCCATGAGGTTTGTGGATGCTTTCCTCAACAGAATAGCGTAAAAGCAATTTGAACCTCTAAAGATTGCACTTCTATTTTGCATTTCACTGTTTGGGTTTGTTTCTCAAAGAGTCGTCTTGCTATTTTTGCCATTGTCATTGTTTACGCAGTTCTCCTTGCAAAACTCTACCAGGTTGCTGAAGAACTGGCAGAATTAGGACACCAAGACACAGTGAAAGTGATGCCTGATTACCAGATCATGTTTTTCATACATCTTGTTTTAAACCTGGCTGAAATTCAATTCCTCTGAGCCAAAGGAAATCCTCCTTTGGAAAGCGACCTCCATATCAGAAGTTGAGTCTCCATGATTTTCTTTGTTTTGTTAATATAACACTTAGCTACAAGCTGTCCATAAACCCACCACCTAAACAGAAATTTATTCTGCAAATAAAGGTGATTAGAAAAGATGTTCAAGCAAATGCACCAGATCAGCAGGTCATCCTTATGCAGGAAGTAACTCTTCCTGAGATCCATCAGTCACTGCTCATCAGAAAGCTCCCTAGACCAGCTCCGTCAAAATGGAACAGACTGACAGAGATTACGCCGAACATTTCAGCTGCCTGCATCCATAAAGGCACTGACATTACTGCTTATAGGTATTTTACTTTAAGAGTAGTGGCCTTATATACCAACTTCAACAAAGCTTAGAACAACTTTCAAACATTATTCAATGGATGCACCTCTATCTGTTTTATAATACCTACATATTTAATAGAATAATTTGCTTGGTTACCAAATATTCATGAACTTTAAACCATGTCTAACTTTGTACTTTTCTCCAAAGCATGACTTGAATTCTACTAGCTCTAATAATGCACACTCTAATTCCTATGCCCCAAAATTCCATCATTCATAACCAGAAGCATTCATAATTTAAATGACTGTCTCTGCTGTTGATGACACCATCAATTATAAGGCTATGTGATGGGGAAGATCTTCTACATTGATTAGCATGCATTTTTCAACATCGCTGTTAAGTGAAGTTTTATATAGCTATAACTTTCAGGAGATAGCTGGGATTTGGTATTCTGAAATTACCTTACCATGGTATTCTGAGATAACAGCTTTGATGCACTGCTTAGTAAAGGCTTCATATTTCATCTGATAATCAAATTTCAGTAGCATCACATTGTGCACAGAAATAATTAACATTCTGGCAAAAATTCTAAGTGCCAAATTTTGCCCAGAACTTGCTTGCTTGTACAGCCAGCTCAGCATTGTCTAGGACATACAATATATTTGCAAAATGGTCTTACTTTTTGAATTCAGCAAAGCACTTATTTTGCTTAACACCTGCTTCTATCCACCTCTTCTCAGCAAAGGACAAGAATATACAGAGAATTCAGGAATCAGCAAGATACCTTCTGCTCTCACCTTCCGGATCTTCAAGTCTGGAGGTTGCTACACAGTACATCCAAATACAAAAGTTAAACAATGAGTCAAATCCTTCAAAGATTGTAAAACTTATCTAAGAACCTCAAGAGTTTCGTTTGTCTATTTGTTGTCTATGTATTACAATGCTACTCTGCAAGTTGTCTCAGAGAATCACAGACGCAGTCAAGCATCTCCCTGTTCTGCTATTACTGCTCCTCTGTGAGCAAGAGCTTGTGGTTGACTTCTGAACAGTTCAAGGACATTTTCTGCTCTAACACCTAACCAGTCACAAACAGATCTGAGTTTCTGTTAAGGAGGAGACAGGCCTCCTGTCCTAGACATTGACCCAGCCTTTTCGTCCTGCAGTTTCCAGTTTAGTAAAATTCTTTTTTCAGTGTATCCTTTCAGTAAAATGCAATCAGGGCTATAATTCAGCTTAGATGGAGGCCATTACAATTCAAAGAAAGACTGCTATGTGAACTTATCACTGGAATACAATACATATGCTTCTTCATTCAGAGCAAATGATTTGAAGTGATTTACTTTATATCTGACTGTAGCAATCTGGTAATGGGAGTCATAGTGAATGTAATGTGGTTTGTCCATAAATGAATAAAAGAACTCACATTTTCTGTCTGTTTTGTTCTATTCTATACAATACAGCTTGAAATCACTGGACTATCTGGACACTGGTATTACTCAGTAGCTACAGCACAAATGCAGCACTATACAGGAAGAACAATGCTCACTTCTGTCTTTTCACCCCACTGATTTTTTAAATATTTGAAAAGTGGAATCAATTTATTGATGTACTACTTGATTAAACCAGGCTTAGCTCTTAAATTGCAAACAAATTCTTGTTTGTAAAGACTTAATGCTTTCTTCTCTGATGCCATTATGTCTCTTGTCCCAATCTCCATATTAATTCAGCTTACTTTTCAGTAGCCCTCATTCTAATTCTTACCAGTGCTTTGCTGTTTGCTGGCAATGTCTGATGATGGATGAAGGAATACTTCTGAGTTCCCTAGTCCAGGCATGTGCCCTGGAGACACAAACTCCTCATTTGGACAACACTCAAATATACATCAGCCAAGCCTGAAATTCAGCTTTTCAACCTGGGAGTTAACTTAAGGTGCTGGAAGAGTTAAGATAAAAAAATGGGAAGAACAAAAGTACAAAAGGGAGCATTCCATTCCAGAGTCCTCTAGAAGACCATGAGACCTGAGCAAAGTGAAATGTTCAAGTCTGAGTGTTTAAAACTGCTTTTAGTGGCAACCTAACAATCTGAAAGGGATGTCTTCTTACTATTTCCCCAGTTCCTCTCCCTGCCAAGCTGGATGGCAGCTGGAAAGTTACTAAGAGTTATTTGATTTGGGAAAGTAAAAATGACCAGACAGATGTTTTTGCAATCTCTAATCTAGGGCTTGAAAATAAAATGGTTGTTGGCTGGTTGTAAATAGAGTTACATGATCCCTGTGCATTTGATCCTGCCAGCCAGTGCATGTGTTCTGGACCTCTAGTGCCTCCAATCTCACCGCAAAAGTGACTCCAAAAATTTGCTTGAGTCTGAATGCACCTCAACAGACTAGAGCCATAAGTCATTCAGAGAACAAAAGGAGTCAATTTGTTGAAGCCTCTTAGAAAACAAAGTATGCTTTTAAAGACTTCTGTGTTTCACATACAAAAGTTCAAACTAATAGCAACAGTTCACAAGCATTAAGGGAAATAACAGCAATCAATGCTATTTTTAAAGGGAAGAGTGGGGGCAGGGGTTAACATATGTGGAATTAGCTCAGGGCAAAATGAGAAGCCATTGCATCTAAAATCAAATGCATTCTCGAAACAGACACCAGAGCCCAAATTCCCATGTAGACCCCTGCAGTCCAAGAGTTTCAGCAGAATTTGGCCTTCCTCTTTACTTAGCTTCATTAAGTCATATAATGCCATCAGTTTTTATGGTGGATGTTCTACTTACTTCACATCAGTTGTTGGCACTATG